>OX467086.1:20315551-21782058 GCA_950106755.1 Climacium dendroides | reverse complement strand
TTTAGTGATAGTGTAGGGTACAAGAATGGGAATAGGAATGCTTTTGGGTGCTTCTGCTTTTAGAATTGGGTGGTGCATAGAATCAAGTTTGTATATTACTACATACCTGTTTCCAAGTTCTAGATGAAGGACGCTAAATCCTCCATTCGAAGGTGGACCCAATAGGCTAGATTTACCACGAAAAGAAATTCAGAAATTTTTTAATTTTCTACATAAATTATTTTTTGCAAATTTTGAATTCATATTTGCAATCAGAGACCCCAAATTAGCTAGGAGAGTTCTAAAACATACCCTAGACACGGCTCAAAATAGGGAGTATGTTCTTTACTTTTACCCCCGGAGAACCCCAAATTACCTTGTTGAGCCCACTTTGTTGGCAGGATTTAGTGTTCAGCGTTCTGGACAGTCTCTAACTTATGCATTTTCCACAAGTCAACCGTTCCCTTTGCATCAAAACATATCAAATCAAATACAAAAGAGTTGGGAAATGAGATAGAAAAAGAAAGGAAATTGACTGCAAGTTATTATATTAGTGTTTAGTGTGGATTTAAAAAAAAAAAATTGGGGCACACATGAAGTGAAATTTCAGTTTGCTGTCGCGCTGACGTTGTGATTCAATCAGGAATCCAGGACAATAACTTACAGTCGGTTTAGAGGCCAGAAAAACTGACTGAACATGTGCTCCAGAAACTATCTTAAAAAAGTTCATGAAATGGAATTGGATCAGTCCTGGAGCTTCCTGGTGGCAGATGGTACAATGATTTTTCGACAAATCAGGATGACGCATCGGCTGTCACTTCTCCACAGAAGCAGGGATCCCTGCCACGTCCTTCAGTGGCTTCCACCTGTATTTTCGCCTGTAAAAAAACAAAATCAGAGAAAGACCAGACCAACAGACAGAATTCTTATTATGACTATTCAAGTAACAATAAGAAAAAACAACTCAAAACACTGTTTTTGAAGTTTCCTTCTTCAAGTAATAATAAAAAAGAAAAAGGAAAAAACAATCCAAAACAATCCTTACAATCAGGAATCAAACCGACTACTTCTCAGCAGCATAAGAAAGTCATTCCCAAGAAAGCAGGCCACTGAATAACTGACGGAGCAATGACCCTGCTGACATAGAAAGCTTCACGAGAGAAAGACATGTGTAGCTTCACTAAGAAATATCGCTCCTCGTGTACAGTGCAGGCCCCTCCATGTCTTACTGTAGATATTTCTCACTACACCCCTGTAAGGATGCGGCCCGCGACCAAAGTAGTCACCAAAACTCTTTGATTGTTGAACCAATAGGTACATTCACTTTTTCTACATCCATCTGACCGTAGTGGTCCGCAGCATCCTTACTGGGCTAGTGAATCAACGAATGCACCTTTTGTTACATACCAACCAGCCTTAAAAAGCTTACCTTCCCCCAACAACTCAGATATAACTTACTAGGCAACAAAAAATCTCAGTTGCAAACACATCCATCATGGAGGTGCAATCAGCTGAGAGAGTATTTGTACTTGTCCCAAGGCATATCCTAAACCAACAGCAAACCTAAAATTGACATAAAATGTACTCATTAACATACGTTCAACACCTCTAAATGTACGTTATGAATATATGATAGATAAACACAAAGGAGGTGAGATTGAAACATGTACATCACTGTGGTACTGTACTGGAAGCATACTGTAAGAGTAGTCAAATCTTCATTACACATGTATATCTAAAACCAATAATGAATCTGTATCGGACACAATGTATGCATGATTCAAGGTCTTGAATGTACGATATGTAGTGAGGTATGCATACCCAAAAATGTAGACATTGAATCTAAAACCAACACTGAATGATTTAGGGTATGCGTACCTCACCAAGAGTACCCTTGCTACCCCACCCATGAATATTGGAGAGTCGAATGACTATGTTTACGAGGTACCCTTGCTACCCCACCCATGAATATTGGAGAGTCGAATGACTATGTTTACGAGGTACCCTTGCTACCCCACCCATGAATATTGGAGAGTCGAATGACTATGTTTACCCCAAACAGACTTATCATTCACGGTGATCTATGGCCCAGCATTGTGATTACAGGAAACACCTCTCTTGGTGCATCCTCTCTTGGTGTATGACTTTCAATTATGCAATTTGTAGGTGGGCTCAATTTGAAGCACTCTTTCTAAAAAGTAGTGTAGTAAAAGTGGCCATTATTACACCTTTGTAAAAGCATAAACCTCTCTTAGTGCATGGTGCCAGGACTATGCACCAAGAGAGGGTTTTTTTGGTACTGCCGTAGTATTATACTGATTTCAGAGATTATACACCAGTAACACAACTATCTAAAAACGTCTAAAGAGAAGTAGTATAACTTGTAAAGTAATTTACCAGGTGCCGCATTCCGCAATGACCTTCACGTTGGGTCTAATGGCTGGGAGAAGTGCAAGGTACTGCAGCTCTGACTTAGATAGCACCTGCAGACACCATAGCCACTTTTTATGAAAAAATACAACTGCCAGGGTCCTCTCCCCTGGGGATCCACTGGTGCACATTCTATTAAAATTCATGTCAAACTGAAGCTCATGTGCTGCAGTTTTCTGAATGTGATACTCACACATGCAGACCTCTTTATTATCACCTTCTGTAAAATCACACCCTTGGTTTTCTCTCCGAACTCTAGGTACCCATGCAAAAATATGTAGTTGAAAATGCATTTTGTAATCTTACTATTTCACTTTCTTGACTCTAGACTGAATGGGAGGATAGGAAGAGGCTTTGCATTCATAGGAGCTACATGTGAGAAAGTTTGAGTAAGGGATAGTTTATACCTAGAACCTAGATTGGAAATCCTCCCTTGTGATTGGACAAAAGGCTAAAATTTGCACAATTGGCCTCTAGGTGTAAAGTGTCCCTAAGACCTTATTCAACAAGCAAGCCAATGCTACAAAGATAGAACTTATTGTAGTGTGGTTGCTTATTATCTCACAAAAAGTTACATACAAGTATAATAAGATAGAGTTTGAAAAGTGTATAAAGTTGTATACTAACTACTCTAACCCCCAATACTTCTTCAATGTCACACTTTATATGCAATATATTATGTTAGTCACAATGTTGTAAACTCATATCATCATAAGTAATTTGGATGCCTAGATTATATGATTGAAGATGTTTGTGTGTATTCAAGACTATATATTTAACATATGAACAACCAAATTAAATTGATACTTACCTTTGCTTCCAAAACCCAAAGAACTAGGCCTTTACAATTCTTAGGCAAAAGTGATAGCCGGTAATCGACCGTTGGTGGATGATACCATCGCACAATAGCTTGCTTCCCAAGATGGGGCTACAAAACCCAAGTACATTTGTTACTCCTAAGTGCCTAAAATGTCCAAAATGATTATATTCATATCAATAGGAGTTCAAATGAATTATTTAGAAAACATTTAAGGAAGGTAACAAATTGTACTAAAACAAAGAAGAAACCATATCCTACATTTTTGAACATGTAGCAAGTTACTATAATTGGTTATGAACTTTCAAAATGAACTTACTATTTTGAGTAGACATTGCGGATCCATAGGGTTAAATTGCCATTACAATACTTGCAATTAATCTCAACTTCTTTAATTCTATTACCTCCCTCAAAAAAGATGGTATACATTAAACCCTGACCCTCTAAGAACCTCTAAAATGTTTCCATAGTTTGAAGGCTCTAGCAAGTTTGATTTAGGCCTTTAAAATTCTTAGACAAAAGAGATAGCCAATCATCTGTTTATAAAATTTATAAATGAAAAGAAAAGAAAAAAAGAAAAAGAGTAAGTCATGAATGAAATGATGTAATAGAAAGAATAAAATTTTAGAGAAGAAACCACATGAATGGACTAATTTCATAGAGAGAGCCATATGGATGGAATTCTCAAATAGAGGGAATAGAATTCTACAAAGGAAGTCACATGGATGGACTAATCTTACAAAGATAATAGATTTGCAGAGAGGAAGAATTCAAGTGCAGCCTTTTTTTATTTTCCCATTCTATGATTTCCACTGGGGGGCCTAACCAAACCTAGTTGACCCTATCAATTCTACTGAATTTTGCAAAACATTTTTGTTACTTTGGTAGCCACATTTGAATTTCTGGCGATTTACAACAAATTTTTCACTATAGAAAGTCACAGAGCAGCCGCCTTCTTTCATTTGATCTAATTTTTCACTGCGAGTAGCTCCAGAAACTGAGTTAAGGCTATAAATTCTGGGGAATTTTGCAAGACATTTTTGTTACTTAAGCAGCTACAATTGAGTCCCTGGAGATGGAATCTCTCACAGCAACTTCCCAACAAAATTGCAACAACAGCTTCCTAAACCATCCCATTTCCTCCTTGCATTTCCTGTAGGTTTGGTGGAAGCTTACAGAGAGCTCTGGTGGATGTTTCTAGAGAGTTTTGGCGGATGCTTCTAGAGAGTTTGAATGGATGCTTACAGAGGTTCAGCGTTGGGATATCGGTTTTGGGCATGCAACTTCAAGAGTTCTGGTGGATTTTTGTAGAGAGATTTGTTGGATTTTTACAGAGAGTTCATGTGGATGTTTATAGAGAGATTTGTTGGCCATTCTTGTAGAGAGTTCTGGTGGATACTTATAGAGATTTTTTGTAAATGCTTCTACAGAGTTTTGGTGGTGGATGCTTACAGGTCGGACGCCATGGACTTTGGTGAGGTAGGTCTCCGGGTCGCCAAGTCCCCTCGCGGAGATGTTCATGAAATGATAACCCTCGCCCTTCAAGCGCGTGACGTAGCGGCCCTCGTAACCCCCTTCCGCAGGGGCATACACGGCGAGGGAGCCGAAATTCTCCACGTCCGCCACCCAGTCGTCCAGGTCGAAGCCCAGCAGGTCCCCGCCCACGAAGTCTCCCAGCCCCGCACACTCCACAACCTGTCGCTCGGGACGCATCGGACTCGCAATCGTTGCTACACGCAGCGCTCGCCCGCGGAACGACGTCTGAGGCATGGATTTTGAGATCCTAGGAGCAAATTGCACGCAGCGAGTGGTGATGGGGTGCAAAGCCACCTGCCAAATGAGAACCCACGAATTTTAGGGACGCAATTTGGGATGCAGGGATGCAAGTTGGGGATGCAATTGCTCGGAGGGATTGCAAATACAGAAACTGTGAAGGGGAGTGCGATAAATGTAGTTGCTCTTCGGAATGAATTGGATAGGAAGCCCTTCAATCTTAACAATTGCTTGGAAGGCTCAAGATTAGCTCGAAATCCGATTAATGAAAACGCACCGTAAAGACCCACTACAGAAAAGGAATTGCTGCATTACACCGACATAACAGAGGCCTTCAATTCTGAGCAATTAGGTTTGGAGGGTTAAGATTAGCTCGAAATTTGATTAGGAGACTCGCACCGCAAAGAACCACCACACAAAAGAAATTGCTGCATTCAGCCGACATAACTGAAGCCTCCAATCTCGAACAATTATTTGGAGGATTCAAGATTAGCTCCAAATTAACTATTGAACACGCACCGCAAAGACCCATCACACACAAAGGAATTGCTGCATTAAGCCGACATAACCTAGCTCGAATTTCGACAAAATTCGCAAGATAAGTATCTATAAGATACTACTGGGTTTCAGACCTCCAGAAACGGATTCGTGAGAATCAAAATGAACGCACGAGTGGTCAATCCTACCAGCTAAAATTCGAGGACTCCAGCGGAGAATATCACGAGGTACGGTGGTTAACAGGGACACAAGTAAAGGCGAAACCAGCAACCAAGAATTCACATTTCCCGAGCTGTGGAGACGGATAACGAAGTCAACATTGAATAATCTACCGGCATTGAAGAATTGAAAATCTTCAATGTTCACATGTGCAATGCACTTCATTGCACGAAGTTTGAAACCCACAATTGCCAATGCGAGTGCGCATTTCCCAAACTGCACCACACTCGCAAGCAGAATTTCGTAAAGCTCACCTGTGCAGAAGTGGAGACCGCCATAGCTCCCGACATGGTCCTAGTAGCACTCCCCAAAACCTCCATCCATCAAAAAATCCCGAAACGCAAAACCCAAAGCTCCTCGGAAACCTGCACTCCCTCACTAATTACAACAACTGAAGCTCAAGAACCAAAGCTTCAGTAATCGCTACAGCAACAAAAAATGCTTGGACAGCGACCTCAGGACTAGCCAGAGGATGAGCTTCCCCTTGGGGCCCACTCACTCCACTTCCTTTCTGATTTCGATGAACGTCCTGTGCATGCCCTGCGGAATCTCTATCCATTGCCCAAATTGTCATATTCTTCCAAAGATTCCGAGGAATGAGGGGAGGTCGGATGCAGCAGTGGTTTCTGTCCATCCATGGCGGTTTTAGGGTAGGGGGAGGTTCCTGCGCCCGCGACGCTGCACTTGTCGCCGTCGAGATTGCCACTAGCGAACAAAGAGCTCGGATGCTGCCTTAGGAGGTTGGGCAGACGAGGTGGACATTCTTCTTCCTTCAACGTTGCTGCCGCTGCCTGCTGCCTGCTGCCCCGCCTGCACCCGATTTGAGTGCCACATTCTTTATCGGTTGAAGGCGCAGCTATGGTAGCCGAGCGCCACATTCTGCAGCAAGGATTGTAGAGTTTGGTTGTGTCTTCATGAAGCGTTTTGCTGCTTGTGCTTCGCCGAATGTGTGAGCAATTTTCGTTGTGACAATCGTCTTCGCGGACCATGTGTCGCAGATCGGTGCGTGTTTGGTTGTTTTTGAAGAGGTGGAGACGTTGCCGTCGTGTCGTTGTCGTTCACATTCTGTGAGATTGTGCTCTGCCGGCCTAAACCCCCGGTGCCGGCCAATTTGACTCGCGCAGTTAGTAACTCTGTTTTGGGAACCTTACGTGAGGACTTTGATGGGGAATGTGTTGGCATTGGAATCGGGGTGGATGTGCGAGCGTAGGATTTCGAGTTTTTGATGTAAGAATGGTGTTGTTTTCCTTTCTTGTTCGCTTTGTGAGAATCGTCGTGGTGTTGCAACAGGTGGGCTAGGGTTTGGTAGGATCTGTGCGTGCAATCGGCTTGGTTTGACGGAAACAGGAATTTCTTTGACTCCTGACTCAATTCGTGGCGACGTTTGGGAGTGAAGGGAATTTGGGAGTGGTTTGTGGTGCACATTGAGATTTTTTCTTGGAGTGGTGGTCACGGATGGAATGAAATGCGAGCATCCACGCTTGTCGCTCAAGCCCTGCAAATGTAGGAGGCAAGGTTTTCACGGGTCATGCAACAGGGGCTCCGTGAGTCTGCGTGATCACTTGTGCTTTCGAAGCTTGTGGCGCTCTGTGTAGTTGCGGTGGTGAAAAAGGTCTTATGGGAAGTTTGATCGAAACGTGAGTGGGTTCATTGCATCGTCACCATCTCTGTTTTCAGGAGAGGATCAAACTCTGTGAAGAAAGGGTCTGGCTGCGTGGATTTCTGTGGTGATGGTAGTGAGGCCGGTGATCAGCGCGTGCAATTTTAAACACGTTGTAGATCTGTGAATATTAGAAGGAAAGGCGAGCCTGCGACGGCAATTGGAAGCCCTGGAACTGGATGATTGTGTACCAGTGGAAGCAATTGTTGGTGGCCTTCGCAACAGAGGGGGACGCCTTCAAGCTTGGGCACGACGTCTCGTCCAGGTAAGGAACGATTGTAGCGTGCTCGCGTCGCTCCGTTTCAGATCATACAGGTTTTCGACCAACAGCCTGTGATGAAACATGCAACAGGAAGCAAGGGGATTGGGAGTAAGCATCTGCTATTTAGCGACGTTTTTCCATTTGTAGTGACCGTCAATGTGAAGCCGTGTTGCATTTTTTGACATGGCTGGAGGTTCTTGTATGCTCACTGGAGATTATAATAAAATTATATATTAGAACGCGTCTGTTGGATGCTTCTCGGATTACGAAGCTCTTCCCAATGCTTCTTGACATAAGGTAGTTCAATTGTGAAGTTCGAGGGTTTGTTGTTGATATATTTTATTACACTTTTAGGAGACAATTTTGTGGATTTGAGTGTTGAGCTCGGACTTAACCGAGATGAAATTCGTAATGGCTGATGACAAATTTTCTGTGCTTGGTGCAGGTATGCCTTCGAATGCACAAGGCCCAGTGCAAGTGCGGAAACCCTTGGCAGTTGCGGACACAGTCAATGGCCAGAGCCTGGGCAGAAATGGCCTCTATCAAAGTGCATGTCGCCATGTGGGCGGGCGACGAGTTTTCGTGCAAACTTGTTCAGGTGAAGATATTCACCGCCAACAAGACAAACCATTGCCTTTGAATACATGGCTAGCTTTGTTTTTCGCATTACATGGTTTGCATGCTTTTGCTTCGTTGGTCATCTTATTGACATGCGCTTACATCAAGAAAGCACCAAGAACCCAAACTTTCGTCTCTTGTATTCATGTAAACAGTTTCGAGTAGGTCATATGGGCATCTTTTGTTCAATTTTACTTTTTGTTCGATCAATTCTCTTCACAGATTCTGGTTAAACGAACTTAGGCCACTCCACAACATCATCAGTCAAATTGGTCATCTTTGAAGCATCAATCCTCAGTACTTATGTTCGGTCAGTATTGTTTTCTGCGGTAATTACTACCGCTTCAGCCAGCATTTGTAAAATCTTACCACCGACCCATTCGGTATGGATGATTTACTTACAACATTGGGCTTCTTGGGACTGAAAAGTCTGTGATTCGGTGGATACTACAGGAAGCGTTCTTGGAATAGAGTTGGACAGAGGTGATAATGCTTTATCCGTGAAAAAGAAGGTACAGGCGGCATTTGGCGTCCCGACCGACCAAAGCACACTTGTCTTCGGTGACCACGTTCTCGACAAAGATTTGAGCGAGATCAGAGGAGACGCTCCTCTGTTGCTGACGAGGGGAATCTACCGGAGCTCTTCAACGCCGTGTCTGTCACCGAGGGGAAGAGATTTTCATCAGAACAGCGTGTTCGAAATCGTGGGCGGCTCGAAAACCTCTCTCAAGGTTAGGCGACTAGTACGTGAGGCTGTGAAAGGCATTGAAGCCGGCGTGCAGCCTGTTCTAGTCGGAGGTGGTCTGGGTGGAGCATATTATTTCCGAAACAACAAAGGAGAGAACGTCGCGATTGTGAAGCCCACGGATGAGGAGCCTTTCGCACCCAACAATCCGAAGGGGTTCACTGGTCGAGCGTTGGGACAGCCTGGTTTGAAGCCCTCGATCCGCGTCGGTGAGACGGGTGTGCGAGAGGTCGCTGCGTATCTGCTGGACCACGAGCACTTCGCCAAGGTTCCCGTGACGGCTCTGGTGAACGCGACGCACTCCGTTTTCCATGTGAATGCGGATTACGCCAGCGCAGGCCATGCTCAGAATGCGAAGATTGCTTCGTTTCAGCAGTTCGTGAGACACGACTACGACGCCAACGACCACGGTACATCCCAGTTTCCCGTTTCCAATGTCCATCGCATCGCCATCCTGGACGTTCGCCTGTTCAACACCGACCGTCACGCAGGCAACATCCTGGTGAAGAAGATGGACGTGGAGTCCGGGAGTTTGTTCGAGGTGGACGGCGTGGAGCTGATTCCCATCGACCACGGCCTCTGCCTTCCTGAGACTCTGGACGAGCCCTACTTCGAATGGCTGCATTGGCCGCAAGCGTCGATCCCATTCTCCAAGGAGGAGCTGGAGTACATCGATCGTCTGGACCCCGCATTCGACTGTTCGCTGTTGCGCGACGAGCTTCCGAGCCTGCGCGAGGCTTGTCTCCGCATGCTGGTTTTGTCGACGACGTTCCTGAAGCTGGCCGCTTTGGAAGGTCTGACGCTTTGCGAGATCGGTGGGATGATGACTCGTGAGCTTTGCGGCGTGGAGGAGGAAGCCAGCGAGCTGGAGAAGGTGTGCGTGCTTGCGATGTGGGAGGCGAAGAAGGATGTGCGTTTGGAGGAGGACGGAGTGGAGGACTCTTTCGTATCGGAGGATTTTTCTGCCGAGGATGATAACGTGCAGTTCGAAATGGACGACGACGACGAAGTTCCGGCACTGAGGCTTCCTGAGCGTGCTTTCTACTCTCCTGCGTACGGTTGCCGATCGGTTTCCCCCCGTGCTCTCCTGTCCCCTCAGCAGTGGTCTCTGAACGATTCCAGTCCTGAGCTGGTGTTGCCGAGTTTTCAGTCCCTGGAGATTCCTCGCTCTCCTCTGGGCCTGGCGCAGTTGCAGCCGTCCCCGACGACGTGCAACTCTTATTCTTTGTCCCGCATGTCCTCTCTGAAGCTGAACCCGAAGTTCCGTTCCCACACGCAGATCGAGAAGCCTCGTCCGGTTGGTCTTCGTGGTTACGCGGCGTTGAACGTGACGCAGTCTGTGCGTGATGTGAGCGAGGATGGCCGTGAGCGTCCGGAGGGTCCTCTGGTGTTGACGGACATGAACGAGAAGGTTTGGTCTCTGTTCCTGGTGCACTTGACGCAGCTGCTTCCCGAGTCTTTTCTGAAGGTGAAGTTGAAGAGCAAGAACCAGGTTCAGAGACTGGGCACTTCATGCCGGTTCTGACTCGTTTGGGCGGACGGATGCGCAGCTTGGAGCCTTGTTAACCGGCCTTGGATGTTATTATTTGGGTGTCGATGTTGTAATGAGCGAGTGCTGGTTCTGGGTCCTTCCACGGCGTCCGTTTTGTAGATTTGACTAGCTAGCGTGCTTCAGGGTGACCACCCGTGGCTTGTGGTGGCGCCTGGCGTATGTGGGGTGTGATTGATGCCCTTGTTTGATAGAGTTGTTTGTTTCTGATGTGGTGGTCCGAGTCTGGGAGCAGTGTCTCAGTTGGCAGCCGAGTCGTTGCAGTGGGAACTCGCAGTGTTCGTTGGTTGCTGTAAAATGTGGCATGAAAGCACTTGAGAGGCAACAGCTATCAAGCAGAATGTAAACTCAAGCAGTAAATATCACTGGATTTTGGTGTTCATTTTTTTTACATGTGGTGTGTCGTTTGGAAAGTTGGGTCGGAGCATTTCCTTTGTCCTCGCAAATGGAGGAATTGCAGCATGGTTTTTTTCAGGTTTTTGAATTTTTGACCTAATATTTGGTTTCAGGGATTTTAATTTATCTTGGGGGTAAGGAGTTTCTAGTCTTTGGGGAGAAAGGCGGCGCCAGATTTTGTTTGGGGTGACGACAATATAACCTTAACGCTGCCGTAGGAAACGTTAGTTTGGACTTGGAAGTGCGATGAGAACAGAAGGACAGAATCTATCACTGAAATTCTTCTCTAGAAGGAGCCAATTTCCACGCTGTCTCGGATTAGGAAATGAATTTTTGAGTATTCCAGAGTCAGAGTTGCTTTCTTGGAGTTTCTTGCTTGCACTTCTACTAAGGTAACGCTCCAAGACCATTTACCGGCTGGTCTCCCTTATTCAAAGGCTTCCATGAATAGAAATATTTTTTGATCATTTTTCAGAGAAAGAAAAATGGATGCGGAACATCACACAAGTAGTTTCATATTTTTTGAATCATTTTTGAATTACTTATGAATTTTCAAAAAAACTGTTGTAGGCACCTATTTGTTACCCTAGGTCTTTCAAAATTTGACCACTTGCAACTTCTAAAGTGATTTCAATAAGTGAAGGCCAACAATTAGCTCTTGCAATAAATAATGTTTTTCTCTCGATTCTCTCAATGGCTTGAGAGGTCCATTTAAGGACCACCTACTATTCATTTTAGACTTAAATATAGGGACGATTTGAAGAGGTTGTTCTCTTCTAGAGTAGACTACTGTACCAATAGTGTGCCTTGTGCCTTTGCCCAAACCAATATAAAAGTTAAAAGTAATTTTTTAATTTGTTTAATTCATAAAAACTTTGAATTTCAATAACTTTCACACCATAGGTCCAAATGCCACAAAACAAAGTCCATGTACCCCTTCTAGGTTCCGATGGTACCTAGAATGTGACTAACTTAAGGTATGGATTTGAGTTGGGAAAAATTACATTTTAGGAGTAGTTTAGCCTTATTGTCAAACTGAAAGCAATCAAAATGTTTAATTTCTACTTTTAAAATGTTTTTTTGGAAGTCAGAAAGTTACCTCCCCTATTTTTCATGAGCTTCTTCCTAAAGCTTTAATTGCTAGTCAACAATTCCAATTCTCTTCTTGCAAACATTGCACACTTCCACATGGAATCCTAGAAATTTTTCTATCTTCTGTAAAGTTTGGTCAATTTTTGTACATGGAAGTCCACTTACATTTTGAGGATGTACACTATGTGAACATCATATCATAGTATCAACGTATGATACACTTAATTTTAATTTTTTAAGGATTTGTACAAGGTCCAAATATTGCTACATATTCCTTATGTTATTCAAAAATTCTTTAGAAATTAATTTGATGCATTTTTCTTTGTTGTTTCAATGACAAATTCTAGAAAGACATTGGGAACTCATTGTTTCATTTTTAGAAAGTTTTGGGTTACTTTATCCCCCGTAGTTCCCCGCATCCCAAAAGTGAATGTGTCTTTGTCAAATTTGATTGTAAGTTTCAAAGCATTCATTGTTTTAATGATTTAAAAATAGAAAATGAAGCCTATTTAGCTATCTTTCTAATCTATTTCAATGCTCTTTTAAAACTTCAGAAAACTCTACAAATTTAAGGAATTATTGCAATTGGAAATTCCATGTGTTAGAATTCAATTAATACACTTGTATATGCATTTCATTCATATTTTCTTCAATAAAGATAATTTTTAAGTTTAATCCCAAAAGTCCAAAGGCCTTTTTTCATCAAAAGCCACTTCAAAATGCCATTTCTATTGCAAAGAGCAAGAAAACTTAAATTTTTATTTTTTTGCATATCTAACCGTAGAATCATATACTAGACTAGTGCAAGAATATCTGGAAAAAATCTCAAAAACTTTAACCTTGTAGATTAGAAGATGTTTATATTTAAAGTGAAGAAAATAAAAAAATTTGCACCTTACTTGATTAGAGTTTTGGGCTTTGAATCTTCTTAACTTAAAGCTTTTGCACTAATGATTGTGAATTTCTAATTTCTTATGTTGAAGAATTAAATTGAGGATTTAGAAAAAAATAATTAAAAACACACGTAATTTTCACTCATTAAAAATTTATTAAATAGAAGTAGGTTTAAGATTGAAGGGGAAACTAATCCACTAATAGCTTTAAGATGGAATTGAAATACACTAATCTCAAGGATGAAATTGTTCTAGAAAGAGATCTTAACTTTTTGAGTTTTATTTAAATTGTGAAAATTGAGTTCAAAAATAAAATCCTACAAGTTATTTTTTCAAGAAAATACTTTGATTACCTAAAAAACAAGATCATCCATAACTTTCACATAACAAATCCAAATGAAATGAATCAAAGCTCTCTATGTAGATTAAAATACAATATATGAAATAGAAATTAAAAAAAAATTATTTTAAGATTTTGTGGGTCTTTTTTTTTGCCCTCCAAACTAAAATTTGGGCTTATTGTTCCATAACTTTTGTTCCTTCAAGGAAATCACTCCTTGTACTTTAAAAGTTACACCTAAGCTAAGAGGGTATTTGATGTGAGGCTATTTATCTTAATTATTGCAATTAATATGACCTTATTTTTATATAAAAGATACAAGGGTGTATTTTTAATAATTAATACCTTTTGTTTTTTGTAAATTCATTCATGCAATTTTTTAGGTGAGGCTATTTTACATAAAAAATTCAAAGAATCAATTTTTTCCTTCTTGCCACCCCTCTTTACAAAAAATTTCTTCCCTCTATTACATGCATATATTGATATACACCACAAAACCAACAACAATCAATTTAATTCTAGTGCCATTGACCATGTAACAATTATTAATAACAAATTTACCATTGAACACTTCAAAATTTCCATTGAAACTATCCTATAAACATCCCATTTAATATGAGTGAGTATAACCCCTTAAGAACCAAGGAGCCCACTTTGGACTTTTTAAGAACCTTTGAAAAAATTCTCAAATAAAAATAAAAATAAAAGATATCAATTATTCTCTAGAAATCTTTTACCATTGGAATTATCAATTCTAAAATTCATCCAAAATTTATTAGCATATTAGTTATATTTTCATTCAATAACACCTTCTACTTCACAATTTAAAAAAAAAATGAATGTGAAAGTTTTTTTGGTTAAATTTTTTAATATATATTTTCAACCCATTTCCCAACTTATTGACTAAAATGCACAAGTTATAGGACATGTTTTTTTTTTTCTAAGAATGTTGAAAGACAAAACTTCACCTTTTAAAAGGAATAGAAAAGCCTACATTTTGAAGTTTAGGCACATTGAGCTTGCTATTGGTGGGAGTGTTCACTCTAAAATTTTGGAACAATGCATTTGAACAAGTTAACCAAAAAATCATACGGTTGGTTTTATTAAAAAATAAATATTGGTAAAGATTTTGACTTTGCTTTGGAGACAAGTATTTTGAAGTAGTTTTGGGCTTCTAAACACAATGGCCCTTTAGGGGTTTAGGCTTCAAAGATTGAAGTTAAATGGACTATAAACTCTATCATTGTATTATACAATTTTCAGGTCATTGAATCTACTAAGGTAAACCTCCCTATTGTGCAATGTGCGAGGCAATGTGGCAATTTCTACCATTTGTAGTCAAATATCTTACATTTATACTTAATTTTTTTGATACATACACTATTAATACCATATCAAATTTTAAATCAACCACCCTTTGTTTTAGATTTTTTTATTGTGTCCATTTTATCATCAACATGAAATTAACTATCTACATCTATATTCATTGTACTATGAAAAATTTGCACGACCCCTATCTATTAAGGCTAATTTATTAATAAAAATTTCTACTACAATTTTTTATTTTTTATACATATTAGATTATATAGCATTTCATAGATCCTATAGTTGCCCTACATATTATATAAAATTTCCTTCCTTTGAATTAAATAGACCCTATTTTTTAGCTCTTGTAGTTTAAAAAAAATCAAGAGTCATCTCCCCAAGTTCGTTCCTGGACATTGACTGAAATAAAAATTATATCCCCACAAAGTTAATGTGTGTTTCTATTTTCACAATATGTTTTAGCGAATCCCGACAAATAATGAGACTATAGGAGCTCACTAGAAATCCATTTTGTCCCCCGAGGGGACAATGGGACTTTGGGGGTTAAAAGACAAAATATTTTTTCTCATTTTGCCCTTGTTTTTTACCAAAATTTTAAATTATTCTAATATTTATTCTAATTGAAATAACATTATATGTAAATTATAGTTTTAGAAATCAAAATTTAAATTTGATTTTTCCACAAAATATTTTGAAATAAAAAACATTAACAAAAAAAACTATTTATTCGCATATAATTTTTTTTTTTAAAAATCAATAAATTATATAAAGGCTGAATTTATCTTGATGGTGGTAATTTAACTTAAAGGTCATAAGTAAGGGTGTTTTGGATATAAATAGGAAAAAAATAATAATTGAAAAGTTTTCACTCTATTCTTGCATGTTTAGAATTCAATTAACTGCATTGTCATACATGACTAATTCAATTGTAATTAACCTCTACATCCTCAATGATTAGATTGCCAATTTTATTGCCAATTTTATTGTGAATTATTTTTTTGTATTGCAAAGAACCATAGCTTAGAAGAACCAATTCATGGACATTCCTTGATATTTTTATTTCACCTATTTAACCCCTAAAGTCCCATTGTCCCTACAGGGGACAAAATGGATTTTAGGCAGGCTTCTATGATTTCAATTTTTACTGAAACTTTTTGAAACTTTCTCATAAGATAGAAAAACTTAAGAGCTTTCTGGGAATATAATTTTTATTTCAATCGGTGCCCAGGAGCAAAAATTATGCCACAATAACCTCAAATTGGGGGAGACCGGGCAGCAAAAAAAATCCACAAAAATTTGAAATAAATTTTTTAATATTTTTTTTCTTGTAGATTATATTTTTTTGTAAACTGGAAGCTTTGATTCATTCCATTTAGATAAGAGATGTGAAAGTTATGGAACTTCTTGTTTTGTGGGCAATCATAGCGACTTCTTGAAAGAATTTTTTTTTCACTTTGAATGCTAATATCTTTCAATCTATATGGTCAAAAATCACAAAAAATTTATTACATGATCTAAGACAAGTGTAGAACAAGATCCTATAGTTAGATTCAAAAAAATATTTTTAAAAATTTATTTTGTGGATGATTGTAGTAGAAGTAGTAGTTTTGAGTGGTTTTGGCAAAAAAATGGCCATGGGACTTTAGGGGTTAAGCTTCTATTTTGAGTTCTAAGCCATATATAGTTTTCAAGAATTTAGATAAATAGACATTGCAGATTTTTTCTCTTTTAATTTTTGGTCACAACCAATTGTATAATCCAAAGCTTCAATGAGATGTAGTCTACAATTCCTCCAACTTGACCATCATTAGGAACATTAACCCCTAAAGTCCCAAGGCATTTTCTCGGATTTTCTGCCTCAAAAACATTGAAAACTGCCTTTTCTAATCCATTGATTGAAAAAATGTATATAATGAATTTTTTTTAAATTTAATTGTAGGATTTTGTACTAAACTTATAAAAAGATGATGTGGTAAAATTTTCGTGAAATTTGACTATACAAATTGAAAGATAATTGCATCCAAAGTGACAAGTTGTTTTTTTTGCCTTAAAATGGATTTGACCGCCTCTTGTGGTCAATTTTTACACTATGGACTTCAAATTTAATTTTTTTTCCATAATCAATATCATGTAAGGCATATGTCCACTAATTTTCAAGTCAATCCAAGACATGGAGCATATTCAAAAAATCCCCGAAAAATCCTACAATGCAATTATGTCTCAACATTTGACAATGCACTATCCAATTTTTGCACACATTTTTCCACCACATAGTTCAAAAACCTTATAATCTGAACGATAGATTGAAGTAGGTAATCATAATGAATAAGCCAAAAAAATTTTAAATTAAAAAATCTTCAATCTTTATGCCAATTTGTAGCTCAATGTCAATGTGAGGTCCAAGACATGGGACAACTCTTGCAAAATGGGTTCTCTACTACTCCCGCCCGCTCTCTACCGCCTCAATTGCTCCTTATGATCCCCACCCTCCTTGCCCACTCCCCACCTGCTTTCCACCTACTCCCCATCTGCTCCGCTCCCATTTGATGGTCTTTAGATGCATAAAATTATTTGTCTTTATTTTTCACTTGAAGAAAAATTGATTTGGAACCTAATCCAAGTTGTTTCATATTTTTCAGAGCATTTATAAATTACTTATGAATTTCCAAAGAATTCTGCCAAAGGTACCTATTTATGATCCCTGGGCCTTGCAAAACCCACACACATGCGGTCTGAAAACAAGCACTGTAGCATGCAAAAAGTAATAGACAAGGTTCCTAAATGTGACCTATACTAAACTTGACTCCTAAGTGCCAAGGCCTATTTTTGGTCAAAAATCACTCAAAACTGCCATTTCTGCTCAACTCATCCAAGGCAACAAAAAAAAGTTAAAAAAATCTAACCATAGGATTTTGTATTTTACTTGTATGAGATCATGTGGTAAAAATTTCATAAAGTTTAACCATATAGATTAAAATTGGTAAATTGCTGAAAACATGTACGCGCATTCAAAAAAAATTCACTCAAACTTTGCTTATCCATTCACCAACCTCTTAAGGTCCATTTTATAGCTAGCTCGGGGATAGTCTGAAGAAAAGGGACAGAATTCCAACCACCTACCTTAAGGTAGAACTACCCATTACCACCATTTACCCAATTCCGCCACCTACAAGTTCCTCCCATTTTTGTCACTGGCCCATCTTATTACCACAATCTTACTAATCCATGATCATGATGGCAATGCACTGGGGAGTGGACACGTAAGCCCACACTTCAGCAATGGTCTGATCATGCTTCAACAAGGGTCTACTTAGAGTTTTACATTTCAGCTTTGAAAAATCACAAAAAACTCAATTCTTGTTGGAATGCCTTCATTCTTTATGCAATTGACTTCTCTCAAACAATTCAATCTCTTGAAAAATATGAGAGCTGATAAATAGCTTCTCCAAAGTACCTAGATAGCAAATCTGTATGGTAATGGGTAGTTCTACCTTATATCCAAAGAAAACCATGCTGCTACAACCATGATTTCCACATTTTTCAATCTTAAACTTAAATATTTAAACTTTCTAGTAGTGGGCACTAGAAACACTAGACAGAATAGAAAAAAACATGTGAAGATGATTCTGTCTCTTGCTTGAGAAAGAAATGTGGGATTAAGAACATGCCATGAAAACATAATGTCTCCCATGAAAATTCTCCATCAGGTTGATGGATTGTTAGCAACTTAGCAAGCATCTTTGACATGCATCTTCGAAGCTGCTGTATATGACTCCTCTATCAAACATTATCATTACGAAAAAATTGAACTCACAAAGAAGCCTTGAGTTTTTGTACTAATTTTTATACTAATTGAATGAATATGAAGGTGGTCACATCCTCATTAGAACCACCACTTAGTGTGTGCTTCATTCTTCATGATGGAACCATCACGAGATTTATAAGATCATGGAGATGGATTGGGTAATGATTACAAATTTTTGAATTCATCGTGCAATTCATAGCCCAATTAGTGAGTTGAGAAGGCTCTTCTCACCTAAATTTATGAGATCATGGAGATAGATTGAATAATGATGTTGAATTTTTGAATTCATTGTGCAATTCTTGGCCCAATTAGTTAGTTGAGAATGCTCTTCCCACCCAAGCTTTTGCATTACGAAGCGACTTCTTTTGGGGTTCAATTTTTTCCTAATGGCTCCCACCATCAAGACAAGTATTTGGGTAAACTAAATCAGTCGTAAAGACCTAGCAACGACTTTACTAAAAGAGTGGATGGCGCGTTACATTCAAAAAAAAAATTCTTTTTATCTTCATTTCTTTTTGTTATTTGCGTGAAAAAGGTGTGAGTGATAAAGAAAATTGATAAAGAAATACCCTAGCAAAAGAAATAATTGTTGCTGTTATCTTTACGCTGGGCAATGACCTCATGGGAAGGGCCTTATGCAAATGAGGGGCCTGGCCTAAGTGAGTCCCTCATTTGCATAAAGCCTTCCCACTCAATCGTTACCCTACACTTGTTGAAGGACACGGATCTTTTAGACTATGTCCACAATCATCTTTCTTTTGCAACCACATGCAACATAGCTAACATTTTAATGCTCAAATCCTTTTTTAAGTATTTAGTTTTTTTCCTTATATATGTTTGTGCACATATAGCACTCACCTTAGTTTCATCAAATTGGTAGTAAAGCAAGGATCAAAAAGTATAAGGGTTCTTAAAGGGCCAAGCCAAGCTTTAGGATGAATGAGTCTAAGCTTTTTGAACAAAGTTTTGTTCCACAAGATGTTGGAGTAGACCAAGCACATGAAAGACCCATGCTTTGTCTTAGTTGTCACAACATGACAAGTGAGACCAATTGTGGGTTTTGAAGCTTCACTACAAGAGAAACGTGTCCTAAATGACAAAATCCAGCCCCTCCTAAATGACAGAAATTTGACAAGTTTCTGTCAATTAGGACAAAAAAAGTGTCCGAATTGACAGAAAACTATCCAAATTGACAAAAAACTGTCAATTTTCAGTCAATTAGGAGGGGCTGATTTCTGTCATTTAGGACCAATTTTTGTCATTTCGGACATGTTTTCTTGTAGTGCTTGGTGTAAGATAAGAGGTTCTAAAAGCACAAAAGTTCTAAAACTGTCCACCTCCTCAAAGGTACACTAGTTGTACATGTTGGCTTTGAATAGTATTTAGCAATGTACAAATAGTGTATATTTTAGGGGGTGGGTGATTTTAGAGCCCTATGCCATTTCAACTTCAAAATTTCATAACTAATTTTACTAAGCTCAAAATAATATAAAACGTCTTGGGTTAGATGCAAAGTTCACTTCTCTTTCAAGGGAAATTTACTGAAAAATATTTCAAGAAGCTTCACCTTCTCAAAATTTAGTTTCAGCCCTTAAGTAGGCGACTTATGGACCTCCTACCTTACTCGGGCATGTTTTCTACTCGTGAAACATTGCCCAAATAGTCGTGCATTCTAGCTTAATTTTTTAAGAGCGTGGAGTCAACTACCAGTTTTTTTTGTTCCAGGTCTTCAACTAAGACATTTTTCATAATGGCTTCTCATTCTCCTCATTCATCATCATCCAAAATATGGACTTTGAAACGATTTTATGATTCAAAACACAAATGAATGGAAAATAAGGCCACATCCCCGCCAACACCTCCCCCTCTTTTTTCCAATTGGCATGGTTCCAAAGAGGATTGTCTCACTTTGGTGTAAGGTAGGAGGTCCATAGATTGCCCACATAAGAGTTGAAATTGAATTTGGGGGAGGTGAAGCTTCTTGAAATATTTTTCAATAAATTTTCCTTGAAAGAGAAGTGGAATTGGCATCTAACCCAAGTCGTTTCATATTTTTTTGGATCTTTCTAAAATTAGTTAAGAAATTTTGAGGTTCTAAAAGTGCATAGGGCTCTAAAATCACCCACCTCCTAAAATGTATACTATTTGTACATTGCTAAAGGCTAATAAAATCCAACATGTACAAATAGTGTACATTTGAGGAGGTGGGCAATTTTAGAGCCTATGCACTTTTAGAACCTCCTACCTTAGTGGCTGTCCATGGAATTCCAATCATATAGTATATTGAGGAAACAATAGAGATTCCTTACTTGATCCTTTTGTTCCCCGCATTAAATTTTCAAGTCTCTTTCTCATGGGCCTTTAGATTGAATCCCAAATCTATATCCTAAATCCTAAGAACTCAGCCAAAAGAATTTGAATATTGCAAAGTTAACTGAATTAACAAAATTGATGATGAGAATGCTAGCAAGCTCATAAGATGTTTTTTAGAACCTTTAGAAGACCATGAGTTCCCAAATTGTAAGGAACATCGGAATGGAGCCACATCAGTAGTCTGACATGGTCACAAGACTGCCATGTTAAATCATGATGTTTTTTTATAAATTTTTTAATATAAATTTTTTAATTAAAAAATTAAATATTTTTGAATTTTTGAATTATTTAACAATCTGACTATGTTGTTGTGGTTTATAACAAGGAAAACAATCCTGAAATAGTTTCTTAGAGGCCTAAAAAAACATCTAATGCAAGAAAAAATCTGAACAAAGTAGTTTCATAAATTTTCAAAGTCATATTAAGTTTCGAAATCTTCAAAGTTGACATCATATAGTACCTATACATGACACTAGACTCCTTGAAATGAAAAAAAATTCTTAAAACATAAAATACATCAATTCTCACATTTTTTAAATAGTTGGTTGTTCTTAAAAACTTCTAATCATAATGTCATTTCCTTTTGGTGCCAAATATAAGTGTGATAATGGAGTGAGGTGCACAAACCTTAGATTTTAGATGCCAAAGGAAGGGCTTATGTATCACACACAAGTTCTTGCAATTAGTGAATTGTGTGTATCTGATTAACCCTAAAAGTATTTAACTATGCTTTCACCAAAAACACTCTAAAACTACTATATCTAGTACAAGTACCAAGTTTTAGGAAAAAAAATATTTTTGAATATATGTAACCATAGGATCTTGTAGTAAGCTAGTTTCAAAAGTTGAAGAAAAAATTGGAGAAAATTCCACTATGTGGATTGTAAGATATTAGCATTTGAAGTGACAAAAATCCTTTGGGGGGGTCCGTAGAGAACTAGGTAGCTGCACTTCACAAGGTCACATTTGTATTAAAAAAATGTTCAAAATGGTGGTACTCTTTGGATTCATTCTTCAAGGCAAGTTGGCTATATGCTTGAAAAATTTCAGATCATTTGAAATTTTTAACCATGTAGTCAAAAGTTATGAAAATTGTTGAGTCTTAAAGTTATTCTTTGGGCACATTTTGTGTGAAAATTCCCAAAACAAAAAAACCCTGCTCATAGTGAGCTACCAAAAATTGTTGTATTGCCAAAAAATAGGGTTTGGTCCTTTAGAGGTTAAAAATGGCATCGATCACCGCATAGCCATTGGTAATGAAGGCCCTAATATCAATACCTTTGGAATGCTATTGGTATGGCAAAGAGTGAATTTCATGTTGGAAATGCCATAGCCATACTTCTTCAACAAGGAAGTGGCAATGCTCATGGAGCATTTGATCCACATATTCTAGATATTCATGAACAGTATAGGAGAGGATGACACTATTGTATTAGAGGTACACGATTCTATTGATTTTACATCAAGATTAGACTAGCAAAGGCATTTCGTTATGATTAAGGATCGTAGAACTACATAAAATGGAATTGCTAGATGATTTAAAAGACATAGTTGACTTTCCACCACCTTCTATCTTTTACTTCATGGAGTTGTTTACTTTTGCTAACACTTCATGAAGTGTATTAGTGAGTTTGTAGGGTTTTTTAGTGTGTGTAGTATAGATTCATATATTGTAAAGGGTGTCTTTTATTTGATTGCAATTTTTTGAACATTAGTATGTCCATTGTAATGTCAACTTTCAAACCTAGCTATTGTAAAGATAGAACATTCATTTTTAGGGGGATACTTTAATTACTACAATAAACAATTGGGATGAAAACATGTGCAACCTAGATGGACAAAAGTGTTTGATCGACCAATTCAAGAGTTTCTAAGGACAAACCAACTTGACAAACATGCCATCTACCTCAATAGATAGCCTATTCAGACGATAGAATTGAGAGACAAACCCAACAAACTTTATGTATGCTTTTTACCACATGATATATGTATGTATGTATGTATGTATGTATGAATGAATGAATGAATGAATGAACTTTATTTTCTTTCAAATTTGTTGGCATAGTAATATTTTATTCAAAAATATACGTAATTGCATAATGTGTTGGCTTGTATTTTTAGTATGTACTAGCAGTTGGCGCTTGCTTTGAAACGCATTAATCCAACCATTTTAATATAATTTTTATAGATTATAATGAAGAGTGATAAATTCTAAAAATTAATTGCATCTAAAGATGCATGAATTAAAAAATATCCATCCATCAAATAGCAATATTGTCTCATGTATAATCCTTTCATATATTAATATGGTAGATAGTTTTAATTGAGACAATGTAATTGGACACCCAAAGAAATTAAGTTGGATAGAAGGGGATGTTGCAAATGTGTATATGAACCTTAAACATGCAGAGTTTGAAACAAACTCTTAACTTTTTCATCCACCTGATTCAGGTGTAAATATTTAGAGGACATTACATGACAATGTCATGAAAAAACCTTATGGTAAACCACATTCTTTACCGTTCCCATAGCTTCATCATTATCATTGGCAACTTTAACCCCTCACAGTCCTAGGGGATGAAATTTGTCCCCTTCCGATTTGCAGATTGGTTTTCCGAACAGCAGATGGACCCAACTAATCTCAAATAAAAAACAAAAATGTGAGTGCCATAGTTACTAATATGAGGTTACTTTGCGATTAGGGTTTAGGTAAATTCCGAACACTGGGGTGGCATTTGAATGGAACCTCCCCCAAAACGGACATGGCAGTTGGGGCCCCATGTCCGAATTTTGACCTATCTGAACTGGTCAGAGACCATTGCCTTGGATTGTGACCAGGTTGTTATGTTGCAATGGTGTCAATATGATAAATGTGCGGATTCTCTAGGCTTATTCGGCATCACATTTCGAATTCTTACCGTGAAGTTCAGATCACAGAAATTCTTTGGTTGACCATGCCGAGTACTCTTATTGCTGTCAAGGAAGATCCTGCAATTACGGTAGCAGCTCAAAGCTATACAAATTGCATACTTCTGGTTCCTACGGATTTCATTTTCAGTGTTGATGCGAGCTCTCAAAGGGAATACACATATAGAAGGCGGTGGTTCTGCTCATGTCGTGTTCAGTGGTGTCAGCGTAGTACACTACTTTCAACGTCCATCCACACTAATTAGTAGATAAAAGTTTTACCGTTGTCGTGGTGAGAGGGGTGCGCTTAGAGAACACGCGAAGTGTCTAGCTGCTAGTTATTGTGTTTTGATGGAGATTCTTCTAACACGTATCTTCTCTTGGTCTTCAAAGTCTTCAAACTTGAATCTTCACTCAATCTTCATCCATCCTATCCTGTGGTGGCTCTAAAGGGCCTGGGTAAGGGTGTGTAATAAGAAACAAGTTTTTGAACGGGTAAAACGGGACAGCAGAACATGAGCTGTCGTCCGAATGATGGGCTCCTAAACTTCAAATTCACCGATCAACTGGTCATTAATCCAACCTCACCAATGAGAACGACATAAGATTCGACCATGTGGGTGATCAACCCCACTTCGTCACCCACAACACAAAAAGAGGCTAAGTTGGATATCCACTTAGCCTGCAACAGGTTTATAATGTAGAATTGAATGCAACGATCCTCCAAATCCAGATTGGAAAAACAATAAAAGACAACAGGCCTCCAAAGTTGGTTAGGAATAACAAAGCCACAAGCCACAATACACGGCTAGGTCCTCGGCATGTACGACCCTTGGATCTTCAAGTCTTCAAAAGAACCCAAAAGAACCCCAAAGAACCCCAAAGAATACTAAATAACTTCTCCTCCCACTAGCTGCGATCTTTTTCCTAGTGTCACAGATGGCCTAAGTCTCCAAATTCTTAGTGTAATAGTATTTTGCAAAGATAACTTTACAAGAAAAACACCCTCCAAATCTCAATTATATCCAAACTACTGTCCAAAAGTTATTAGAGTGCAAAGTAGAGGTCCCTTAAATCCCTTGGCAACCAACTACTGCCTCTAAATTCTTCTATAACTTTTGAACTACAAATCCAAATTGTAAGTGTAATAGCAATTTAGAATCCTAACACTAGTATCCACAACTTCAGAAAGTTTCAAAAGAAACTAAGACTTTGTTTAAAAGTTATTAAGGAACAAAGTCTCGGGTTTCTAAACTATGAAGGCAACCCTCCTTCCTATCTTCTATACTCCATAACTTCTTCAATAAGAATCCAAATCAAGTGAATGAACTCATTATGGATAGACAATTTTTCAAACTAACTCCACAAGAATTCTCAAGACCTTATGAAAAAAAACACCAAGTTGTGGTAGCTCCAAGTCACGGCCTTTCTCCTTCCAAACCCCAACTTTCCTTCAGACCTTCAACTCCTCATAACATTCTCCTTCAAACTTCAAATAAGATGAATGATGACTTTTTGAAAAGCTATTACAATGATATACACTCCCTCCAAATCTCAAGAAAAGATGCAAAATACTCCAAAAGTTATGGCTCAAAGAAGCCTCTGCTCTTCTCAATGGAAGGCCTTGGGTCCTCTCAACTTCAAAACTCTATAACTTTTGATTCACAAGCCCAAATACAACTTACAAGCACAATTTGAAAAGGTCTCATCGCAAAGAATCAAATGCCAAAGTTTCAATTCCAAAGGTTCAATGCTCAATGTGCTACATCAACCCGAAATCTCCCCATTTACACTCACTCCAAACTGTAGTCCTCTTTTAACTAAAATTTTAGTCCCAATTTCACTTCTAGCAAATACAATTATTCACTGTGATTTCAATAACTTTAAGAACTAAAACTTAATACATATCAACTAGAGGTAAAAAAACAAAGTTTCAATCAAAGCTTCACTCTATTTGAAGAAACTTGAGAATGCATTTGACGGTAGCGGCAACATATTCTGCACGCTCAGTCTTTGTCAAAGGGTTGACAGGCCCTTCCAACCATCGTTGGTGGCCACAACTACCCTTCACAGGCCGAGCCATACAAAAATATTGGTCCATGTTCTTGCCTTCATAACTCACCTCGAACGTCACTTCATGAGTGCCTGATTCAACACATCCGACTTGAAGTAAGATCACCAACGCTCGAGCATCAACATCTAGATTACCGTGCCATCGCCGCTCCACACGAGGTTGTTTTGGCGGTCGAGATGGTCCGGCTTCTTCTCAAGGTAGTCTAAAATCTCGCGGCAAAAGAGATTGATCCGGTAGTTGTGAAAGTGAAAGCTCAAACTCAGCGTCCGGTTGAGGCTCTTCATCTTGAGACTAAAAAAAAACCCTCTAATTCGACATTTGAACTACAAAGTAGATAACAAACTCACTAATAAGGTTGAATGAAGGTTTAAGGCAAACCCATCTTTTTATATATCTTTACAAGACAACGTCACCTTCAAGCTTCTCAACCCATAGCTTCATTATAAAGTTATTGAATAAAACATATAATAATATATTTTTATTATATGTACTGATTTACAACACGACACTATCAATTCCTTATTCACATTTCAGCACCAGCCGGTTGTCGCTAGTCACACTGTTGTCCTGCACTAGGAGTAGCACTAGGATTTTTTTACTAAATTTGTAATATCAGACCTCACAAATTCACATTCAAGCAGAAGACTCGGACTTCCCCACATATTACAAGTGGAACTCTGATTTTTGATCTACACCGCATGCACTAAAGTTGCAAATCGTGAGGAACAGGAAACGCGGTGCTTTTTTCCTCGAAGTTCTTGACAATCAAACTTTATGATCTCACAGCTTAATGCATTATTTTCCAATCAGACAAGAACTACTAAATCGCACTCAAGGCTTCTTTGCACATCAACGGTGAATTTTGATTTATCTTAGTCAATTTCCTGCTAGGTTCATTCAAGTGTTGGACTACTCATTTGACACGTTTTATACATTGTTTAGGTTGGGGCTATGAGGGGTTAATGTTTGTAGGATGTCTACCACGAGACAAAGCCGCATATAATTGACCATGACTAAATACTTCATTTTGAAGATAAATGTCAACTCAATTATATGATTGGCCCTATGATTTGTTAATTGTCATGGCAAAAGCACCAATAACAAGAAATTGTTTCTGGCAAAATGTAAATGACAATCGGCCATCATTGCACTGATGTGTAATCCTAGGAATCAACACTTCTTGGCCACAATAACATCCTTCCACATTTCACATAGTAACACATTAGATGATACTTGTAAAAGATGTAAACGACTTCCATTACACAAACCTTTTGCCGGATTCAAATTCCTTAGTAATATTAAACATTGACCACATTTAAGATTTAATTGGTGAAGAGGCAAATCGCTCAACTATAAAGAATTTAAAAATTCTACTGGATAATGATGGGCATGCTCATCGCTCTCATGCACAAAATTTGTACTAAAACATTGATGCATATTACTAGGCATACGATCAATTATTTTCCAATTGATTTCTTGAGCATCATCATTTTGGACAGCCAAAATGACACGCTCAGAGAAATCAACCGGATCATTAAAAATGGCATTAATTAGACCATCTAAAGAATTTCTAGATGCAACTAATCTTAGTGGAAAATTTACCTCTGAACCGATTTTGCCCTCACCAACATCTAATAAAAAATGTTGAAAATCCAGTTGACTTTGCAAACGTATATTAGTGGTCAAATGAAAATGTTGCATTAACAGAAATAAATATAAACATCGCAAGCAAGTTTCAACAGTTTGCTTGCGACCTCCACGCACAACAATTAGTAAAGTTTGGCGAAAATCATCACCATACAAAACTACAAGACCACCATTGGACTATTTATTTTACAAAGATCTTTCAATGATCTATCTATAGTTTCAAACATAAATCTATGTTCAGCACAAGCTTCATCAAGTACAATCAATTGTACTTTACATAAGCTTTTATTTAACATAGATTAGATGCTAATATTACGAGTCGATATATCATATAATTGTAAGGAAATGGCTAAAAAAGAATGAGCTATTTGTCCTTCATCCAAAAGGCATGTAGCAATTCCACTTGTAGCCATTGCCATGCACTTAATGCTTTAAGTACAAAGATAACCTATTACAATATTATACAAAAAGTCTTATCTGTACCACCTGAACCATCTAAAAAAAAACTATTTGGAGGGTTAGGATCTAAAACTGCCGTAATAACTACATTGAAAATAATGCTTACTCTTCGTTGAGCCTATTAATATCTTCTTTTACAAAAATAATGTTTTGATTATTTAAATCATTATTGTCATTGGCATCAATGCCCAAACCAACATTGTTTAAATAACCAAACTCATTCAAATCATCAATGTTGAAAAAATCTAAAAGATGTTTATCAGATGATGATAAATATTCTTCAATGCAAAAAAGTGCTTTGCAATAGCGATTTTGGTCATTGCACCAATTGTTAAACATTGCATTAAGATGTCTCCTAAGCAAACCAATAGGATCGTACGGTTGTCCAAATACAAAAAGTGTTGTAAACAACTGCCGAATTTGTTTAAGCAATGCAATAATAGTTGCCTCTTGAAGATAGTTTTTCCATTCAACATCTTGTAAAAGTCCTCTTGCAATGCAAACAGCTTCATATGTTGGATATATCGTATCGTGAAAATTAAATAAGTCCTCAAATGAAATAAGTCCTTAAATGAAGTTAGTACCTTAACATGAGTCAACAACAAACGTAAGTAAAATACTTTGGTGCTTGTAAGAACTATATTTATTCTACCAAATACTTTTACATTGTATTGTTTTCTAATCCACATATTGTTTTTTACATCCGGTTTGTAGTGAAGTGAAAGATCTATGTATTGAAGAAGCATATAATTGCCTTGATTACCAAAAGCAATCAAGGCACGAATGCGATTATTAAGTTCAAAAAACTTTATAAGTTTAGTATGAGCATTTTGATCAATTATCGATTGTAAAGATGTTCTTTCATTAAAAGAAACATATTGTTGACTTAGAAGGTGAATAGATAACCGATAAATACTATGACTCTTATTATTGGTTTCAAAACCAAAGAGACTCCAACTTACTTCTTGAGCGGCTATATAGTGGCCTTCCAAAAATTCTGTAATCTCATCTACAACATCATTTTTTTTACAACACAATGATCTACACCTTTAAAAATATATTTGTGAAAATATTTGACAATTTTCACCGAATTGCAAATTTCGACATTGATATGACAATTAAACCAACCTACTAAGTAACGGTTGTATAGTACAACTAATCGATTGTTTAAATGAACAATTTGTCCTTGTACATGTGTAGTAGGGAAAAAGCCACCAAAGCAAAAGGTCTATGGTAACTCTCCTAGTGGGGGATCTTTTAAGAAGGAAGGTCAAGTAGGACTTTTGTTGAAGCAACTAAGGTCACATTAAGGCCAAAAAGACTAATAAGAGATAATTGAAATTGTAAATGGTATCACTTTTTGATGGTATTAAAAAATACAAGTATTTGTGGTCCAACAATGCAATGCAATCAAAATTTTGGAATTCACAATCTAATTTACATCTCTCAACTTTACACATTTTCATAATTCTATTTTTTTCATAAATAGCTTTTATCTTCTATTTAGAAGCTACAAGCTTCAAAATCAATTGTCTTATATATTCCACCTAAATAACTCACACAACAATAATTTTTAACATATTACAAATAAATTGGCACACCTACCCGGTGGCTCAACAACAAACAAAAGTATTTAGACAATCATTCTTCTAGCTATTTTCAATTGAAAGATATGATCATTACAAGTTGAGTCACATTCTTGCATATTCTAATTGATATTATGTGCTCATTGTGAATTGAAAAAGAAGACTATTTATATTTCTAAAATGATTAGTCACGTCCCTTTAAACCTCAAATATAGACTACCAACTAAGACTCTTTCTATTTTTAAAAGGAATATTTCTAAGTCTATTTGTCATTTATTGACTTATTTACATTCAACTTGCTATTAGATTTAAATTGATTCCCTTTTTATACTTTAATAAAGAACTAAGTCCAAAAACAAAAATGTTTATTACAACATACTTCTCGACATATCGACCTTGGTTTCGACGACAATATAAAATAAATCCATCGTCACCTACTATAGTGTTATCTCAAGCTTGCATCGGGTAATTCTTCGAGCATTTATCGCCTCTCATGCATGGACAATTAGGATTATCCAAACTACATGGGCCATGCATCACGTGCTTAGCAATCGCAACATAAAATTGCGATTGCCTATTTGAATTGGGAATTTTAGCACATATTATGTGATCTACAAGGTCACAATCATTGACCTTGTTTTTCAACCAAAAAAGAATGTGTGCATGAGGGAGATTGCGCTTTTGAAACTCAATAGTGTAACAAAAAACAATAGTTTCCCCCAAGACATTTTTCTTAGTAATCTCATCCATCACAGCTTTCAAATTCAACTCAAAAACATATATAATAACATCTAGACGATGAGGAGCACTTTGACCTGATTCAAGTTCATTAAGGATCTCAAGTCATGTTGAATTACAAATCATCGTAATGAATAAATCAGTTTTTTCTAAAATTCTAACCAAGACCATTCTATTTTGAAAGAATTTTTGCATATATCAAGGAGATTCAATAAAAGTTGCTAGTAAAATAATGTGGTGTTCAACACATGCACCATTGTCTTCTTGTAAAACATCTACTACCCCATGATAGTATTTTGCTCGGAATTTAGCTTGATATTGTCTAATGAAAAATAAATTTTCATATTCTACATGTAAATACTGATCTACTATATATTGTTGAAATAATCTTCTGGCCCTATGTAATGCATTTCACTTAGGCCACTTTTGAAGCAAATATTGAACAAATGACTTTAAAGTCACTCTAGTATTTACTTTAAAAGCCATTGACCACCTACATCGTCTATTTTAAAATAATAAAAGATATAATAAAGCATCATAAGCTAGATGAATTTCCTTTATCCGTAATAAATCTCTATTACATTGATAAAGAATGATATCTCTATAGAATCCAAATGTTGTTCATCAAGAACAACAGCAACAACTTCTGGAACTATTGGTCAATTGTATCGATAGGGATGTTTACCAAAGGAAACCTCACCAGAGATACGAAGTCCCATGTTATGTCCTCCTAGAAGAATATTTTTGTGAAGATTTGAAACCTTGAACCAAAGTATTTATCTATCTTAAAATTTCTTGGATGATATTAATGGTTTTGTAGTGAAGATCATCAAAAAATTTCATACAACGATTTGTTTGTAAACCATCATCTAAAAAGTAAATTTGTGCAAATTTTATATGCTTGTATGATTCGGGCTCTATACTTCCAATATGATGGTATAATTCTTCGTTTACACAAAAAGTATATACCCTCTACCTTCAGCTTGATTAGACTGAAACTTACTATGCATACTTGTAAACGCAAAAGCTTAATTATATTTTTGAATGGATTTAAGGAATTCACGAGAATTAAGTGTCATGCCCATAAACTCATTGAGCATTGGATGGACAATTGGGTGACTAACGTATTTTTTGGCAACTTTACCATTGTAACAACAAATGGTAGATTTTTCTTTTCTAAAACGAAATGCTAAGCATTATAGACATTGGATGCACATGGATTCAAGATCATGAACATCGACATCTATAAAGTCATCAATGAAGTCATCAATTGTAGTAAAATAAAAGCCATGGTCTAAAAAAAGACAAATTTTAATTTCAAATGTAATATAGGATAAAAATGACCTATTGTAAATTCTAAAGTGGAGAAAGATTTTTAAAAATTTATCATAAAAAATATAATTTAATATAAAATAATAAATCTTAAAGTCTACAAAGATTAATCACAAATTAATAAAAAAAACACCAATAAAATATTTTAGTCTTTTTTAAATAAATCAATAAATCCAAATTAATTTACAAAAAAGCCTTGCCATACCTGAATGTGTGCACTTAGTAAGAAAAGAATGCCTAGCCTAAACCTTTTGCAAGTTTTAGGAAGGTGGAATCACCTTTTTCCTCCTACTTTCTATTACAAAGCTTTTAAAACAAAGGATTTACAATTTTTTAATTAATTCTTGTGAATTTTAAGATTGGACCACAAAATACATGATGGACAGGGAAAAAAGACAACCTGTAACAATTCAACTATGCTTTGTGGAAATCATCACTTTCCACAAACACAGACTCAACGATACAAGAGAATCTTGCCAGTAATCAATCCAACTTCATTCTCAACAAAAATGTTTAAAATTCAAAAGCGCCTATCACAAAACACACCAAGCCCCCTCCTAGCAACACTAGAGTAGGAATACTTAGACATGCAAATAGGAAAAAGTCCGTTTATACTACACAATCCACGAGAAGATGAAAGGTCTTTACCAAAAATTTGTATCTTTTGAGTATTCTCCGCTTTGATCCAACGTTCAAATGCTTTATCTCTTAATACTCACTGTGCATCAAAATACATATAATAAAAATCTTCAATGATAAAATTTTGATTTTGGAACATGTTGCAAAAATTAAGTCAAATTTGACTAAACTATATTGAATTGCTTTAAATTCAAATGAAATTGGAACAAAAATTGATCAAAATAGGTGAAATTGTTGCTCAATTCTTCAAGTTTGTATAAATCTGCACAAATGAAATTCAAAAAATGCTCAAGTTCTTTAAATTAAGCTCTATTTAAGTTAAACTATGAAAATTAGGTTAAATCACATTGATGAAATTTGACTCAAATTGCTCAAATTACAATCAAATTAACATCTTTTTTCTAAATAAAGCTTCAAATAGATGGAATACAATCTAAAAATCAAGAAATTGTTGAAAAGCATTGAAGTGAGGAGCCAAAAAAGCAATCACAATGATACCTCTTTAATATCACTCTATTGATATTCCATAATATCACCTATCTTCATTGGTTTCCATTGTATTCCTGTAATATCAGTCAGAAAATGTGATATTACAAAGGTCATTATGACTTTTTTCAAAAAAATTCAAATGAAGTTCAAATTGTTTAAAGTTTGAACTTTAAATACATCAAACTATTAGATGGAGAGTCAAATTACACTCTAATTGTTCAAATGAAGTTCAAACAAAACTCAATCTTCAAATCAACATTTTATACATAAAGTCAAATTTCTTCAAAACAAATGTAAGCAAAGTTGTGTACCTTGGAAGCATTGTTGAGCTCAATACAATACTTGTACACCACCACCAACTTAATAAAGTTCTTCCCTCACAAAAAATGGTGAAATTTGCAAAATTTTTGTGAATGCATGAAATGTTGTAGTTGTAAATGTATAAAATGTTGCTTTAATGTAACAAATTCCTCAAGTCACTTGGTAGTAGCAACCAAACAATGAAGTCAAAAATGTTCAAAAATCACAAAATCATCAAATTGTGCAAATTTAATAAAGTTTTGAAACCAAAATGTGCAATAGAGTGATACCTCTATAATATTACCCTGTCGCCCTCTGTAATATCATCAGTCTCAATGGCTAGCGGATTTTTGTAATATCACCCAGTGAGAGAATGTGACATTATAGAATTGCTTGTGATTTTAGTGATATGATTATATTCATCACTATAGTCAACCCACATCTTCTACACATTTACTTTATGCAATTATTAATGAACACTAAGTCTAAAGAAATTAAAGAAGGTAGTGATGAAGCTCCAACTTGGAAAGAAAAAATTATAGATGTCACACAAGACATTTGAGAGGGACAAGAAGCCTTTGTTATAGTATTCAAAAATTTGGAAGTTATTCAAGAAGCCCAAGTGATGGAAGAGGAAGATATTGAAGTGGTATAAAGAAGAAGGATAATGACCATATTTGGAAATTACTCATTTAGTATAATAAGTTTGTTCCAAGAGAGACAATCAAGTAGGAAGTTTCTTCGCTAATAGATTCATTCCTTTACTAGGTAACACAACTTTAAAATATACAATCTCTCATTTGAAAATACTCAAGTAAGCACAATGATGGAATAATCGATATTCACTCATAAACTAAATCAATTGGGATTTATTTATAAAACAACATTTAGGCTAAACATTCCCAACTTGAACTAATGTAAATCAATGGCACATTTCTTTCATAAATTAATTGCAAATCATTCCTTCCAAGCCCTTACTAGCACTAAACAACATTTCTTAATTTAAAACTATTCATTCTTCTAATCAAAATTCACTCATACAACACAGACATTAACCATGCAATTTTTCACTTGCCTCCACTTGGCAAAAACATTCAATTAATTCAAATAATACTCAACATTCTAACTTCAAAATCATCATTCACCCTATAACAACACTGCACACACAAGTTGGAATTTAACAATTGCAATTACTTATTTTCATAAAAAATTTATTTAGATAATTAGATTTACAACTCATTCTTTTACTACTTCAATCAATTTCACAACCATAAGCATCCTTATACATCACAAAAGGACAAATTAGACTAAACATATCATCATATTTAATCAAATTCATTTGATGAACAAATCAGTATATTACAATTTCCTCATCATTTTTGATCAAAAGTTTATCACCACATAACACTTCCACCAACTAGCGTTTCCATCACTCCACATCCATCATCAGTTCCCACACACTCATTTTCACAAACTAACATACATTGCATGATACAAAAAAACAAAGAAATTATACAGCCGCTTGGGGTTGGGACTTGCACTTGCCATTCACAAAGTGGGTGAAGAACATTGAATTGGAAGACGACTAAATACCTTCTACACACCCATTTAAATTCCACTTGAAAATACCAACCTACATCCTTTGTCATCCCAATTTACATGACAATCCTAATTGGTAACCTACCAACTTATTTACTAAGATATAACTCTGATTAGGCTATGTCGACTTTGATTTAGCATTCTTTTGTACATCCAATTAGCTAAAATTCCAAATTCACATTACAAAACTACCAATTGGATATTGTTAAAATTTTCATGGAAAACACACATAATCTACATGATGCAAGAAGCTTCAATATAGTAAACGACCTATATATAAAAATGCCTCAAAAATTTCAATCACATATTAGAAATCAATTTTTTACAAGTGGTTCAATTTGCCCAAGAAGCCTTGACAATGAAAGATCAAGGATTTAGAAGATCAAGACACTTGGGTATTAGTTGAAACTACTATAATAGTAGAAGGAAATCAATACAAACACCTCAAAAATGTTGAAGCAAACATCAAATTATGAGTGAAGGCACATTTGACCAATGAATGCATTTGAAGCAAATATGCATTGCTATATCACTTGCAATATAATTGATTGGAAGAAAATATATATTTTTAAAATCAACATTCAATTCATGTGGTAGTGGATCTAACCGTATGGATATGATTTAAGAATCAAATTTTACAACTATTATTTGAGAGTCACTATTAAATTATTATTCTAAATTATATTTGATAATACATCATTACAATTTTGGAAATTTAGACTACACCCTAGTCTTTAACCCATTAGTAGAAAATTCGTAATGTGAACCTCACTAACAATCTATGAACAACAAAGAGACCTTGGATGATTCTTTTGCTAAATTTGTTGATGCAATCTGATTAAAAAATGATTGATAGTGTGATTTTTGGTAAATGGAGAAGGTACTCTAGGCAATCACTTCAAACCCTCGTATGTGTTTTCCACACTTCAAAATGATTTGAAAAAAATAACACATCAAAATCATGATGGTATGTACCTGTAGGAAAGAAAATCAAAGTTTTTGGAGCACTTTTGAGCATTCTAATTTCAGCATATGTACAAAGTATTGCCTAATCGAACATCTTTCATCAATCTTATCAAATTTGGCATTTTCTCAAAAATTGTGTGATTTAGTGCAATTCTTTCCTAGGAAAGCTGCATAAATCTTCTTTCATGTCATCGGTGGCGATTATCAAAATTATTCTACAAAAATGAGTTATGCTTATTAGAAGAATTATTCAAGAAAACAAGAGTTATGTTAAAAAAAACTAGGTCTTTTAGAGGTTAAGGCAACTATTGCTACTCCCATTGTATAGAGACTTTACAATTTGATGGGCTTATCTTTAGGGGTCAAACTTGAAAAAAATTTAAATTTTAAAATTTGAGTAGAACTAAACTTGAAAAAATTCATATCAATAGTTGGACTCAAATTTGAGAGGATAATTTTTATGGATGAAATTCACATCAAGAAGAAGGAATAAGATGTAACCTTAATACATTATTAAGGTGATTTGTGGATGTAGTGTCTTCTTTTGTAAAAAATTCAATAATACTACAATAGGGAAATTCCAAGAAAAATTTGGATGAAACTTAAGGTGTTATTTTCTATTTAGTAGGTCTCTCCAAAATCTTGGATCAAACAAAAAAATTTGTAATTTCATTCCAAAGCTGATTATGTATGATTCTATTGGCAATTGAAATAGGAATCCAAAACATTTTATTGTGAATTCCTCAATAGGAATTTCAATAAATTATAAAAATTGAAAAAAACTACTAATAGAATTGCAAATAGATTGACATTATTTAAAATTCACATCTATAGCAAAGAGCATGGTGAGTTCAGGGGACAAAATGGATTTGGAGCAGGTTCCTACGGTCTCAATATTTATCGTGATTTTTTGAATCTTTTAGTGAAGATAGGAAAATACATTAGCTTTCCAAAAATATAATTTTTATTTCAATCAAATCTTGGGAGCAAAAGTTATGGAACAAAAAGCTCTTTTTTTTGTTTAGTGGGTAGAGAGAAACCCTTCAAAAAGCTTAATGTAAATTTTTTTTTTAAATTATACAAATTACATTTTTATGTACATGGCAAGCTTTGATTCATTTCATTTGGATTTGTTATGAAAAGTTATGGACAATCTTGTTTTTTGGACAATTAAAGCATCTTCTTGAAAAAAATAACTTGTAGAATTCATTTTTTACCTCAATTTCACACTTTAAAAAAAAAGTTTCACAAGGTTTGAACAATCTTACTATTTAGATTAGTATATTTCAATTCCATCATAGGACTATTAAGAATTTAAATTTTCCTTCAATCTTGAACCTACTTCTACTTAATAATTTTTTAATGAATGAAAATGAAGTGTGTTTTCTTTTAAAAAAAAATCCTAGAATACCAACTCAATTATTTATCACATGAAATTATAAATTCAAAAATAGTAGAAAAAAAACTATAAGTTATGAAGGTTTAAGGCCAAATAATGTAATTGAGCAAGGTGCAAAGTAATTTGTTTCCTCCACTTAAAAACACAAATATCTTGCAATCTATGTGGTCAAGGTTTGTGAAATTTTTGCCACATATTCTTAACAAGGTCCTATTGTTAGATATGCAAAAAACTTTTTTTTTTTTTAAAACTTTCTCTAGAAATGGTAGTTTTGAGTGTTTTTTGATGAAAATGAGGCCTTGGAACTTTAGGGGTTAAAAATGCATTCAAGGTTTAATCTTAAATTCTTCTTAAATTATACTATATATATCATTGTTATAATTTTATAACAAAAAGTAAAAATGAATTGGTAAATATGAAAATAATAATTCAACTAATTTGAAAAATATTCATAAGATATTGTACAAGTAGTAATGAAGTATAAATTGAAGATTTATCTAGTAATTATATTATACTTCACCCCAAAAATAACCTTGGAGATGACCCTTGAAGTTTAATTGCCAAACTACAATGGCTCATAGTATGATTTCTAAACTTAATAAAAGTAAACTTAACTTAGTAAAAGTTGCCATAGCTAATTGAGGAATTAGATATTTAAAACAAAATTTGGATATGTTGTGGTACAAGTAACACACCTTGTATTAAATATTTTTTCAAAATCTTCAAAATAGTTTTTGATTTTTTAATTATCAGATCAAAATTATTAGTGAAAAAAATTTGTTAATACAAGTGAATTTTTTTCAAAACTTTTTGAATAAGTGGAATGATATTTTTTTTAGAATTTTCTTATAAAGATTTCACAAATTTTTGAGTGAAATATTATTGTCTACAATATGACTACAAATATTTATAATTCACTTTGAAAATCTGAAAAAAAATTGTGTAAAATTTGAAAAATATATTATATACTTATAAATATTTTTTCATGATTTTTGGGAGCTTTTTGAAGTGAACTATTAGAAAAGTAAAAATTTGGAGTAATATTTCACTCAATAAATTTTAAAATTCATGTAATTCTTACCAAAAAAAACTTAAAAGAATTCTCATTCCACTTATTAAAAAGTCTTGAAAAAGTTTACTTGATTTAAGAGGATTTTTCACGATTAGGTTTAATTAAATATAAAAAAATTATTATTATTTTGAGTATTTTGTGAAGTCATTTTATACAAGTGTACTACTTATACTTCAAGATGTCTAGAATTTTTTGGGAAAATCTAATTTCTTAATTCGTTATTGCAGTTTTTGAAGTATGTACTACATATGAGAGCCACTGTATCAAAATGAAACCTTCATTTATTTATGTAATTGATTGATGAAATTTTGATCATTTTCAATTGCAAAAAAGCTTACTTAAAAAAAATCTAAATGTTGAATTTTTCAAGAAAATTGGTGTAATTTTTTTCTGTGTGTGATTTTATAAAGTGAAAAATGTAAATAAAATTATATTAATTCCAATACATACAATAGCTGGTATTGCATTAATTTCCACAAACTAAAAAGACTGTAACAATACTATTTTGCAGGTGTCGCTAATCCTCGCTAACAGGACAATTCCTACACGTACCGCCCCATAAAACCGTATCTAGAAGCCTCACCAGAACTTTCACCCCGCCGCAATCTCATACCAAGACAATATTTTAAACAGGAGAATTGAAAACACAAATTGAAGACAAAATGTCGACTGTGGGAAGAATCAGCAGTAAGGTTGGTAAAACAGACAAAGCCTCGTCAGAAAGCAACACAAAGTCTAGTCAGAAAACATCAGAACCACAGGTAACCAAGAAAAATAGTCACTTCAACAGTTAATCACACCAAACTCTCCGAACAATAGGTCACAACGGATACAAAACTCCGATCCATCGTTCCAACTGACACCACATGTAAAAAAAATGAACACCAAAATCCAGTGATATTTACTGCTTGAGTTTACATTCTGCTTGATAGCTGTTGCCTCTCAAGTGCTTTCATGCCACATTTTACAGCAACCAACGAACACTGCGAGTTCCCACTGCAACGACTCGGCTGCCAACTGAGACACTGCTCCCAGACTCGGACCACCACATCAGAAACAAACAACTCTATCAAACAAGGGCATCAATCACACCCCACATACGCCAGGCGCCACCACAAGCCACGGGTGGTCACCCTGAAGCACGCTAGCTAGTCAAATCTACAAAACGGACGCCGTGGAAGGACCCAGAACCAGCACTCGCTCATTACAACATCGACACCCAAATAATAACATCCAAGGCCGGTTAACAAGGCTCCAAGCTGCGCATCCGTCCGCCCAAACGAATCAGAACCGGCATGAAGTGCCCAGTCTCTGAACCTGGTTCTTGCTCTTCAACTTCACCTTCAGAAAAGACTCGGGAAGCAGCTGCGTCAAGTGCACCAGGAACAGAGACCAAACCTTCTCGTTCATGTCCGTCAACACCAGAGGACCCTCCGGACGCTCACGGCCATCCTCGCTCACATCACGCACAGACTGCGTCACGTTCAACGCCGCGTAACCACGAAGACCAACCGGACGAGGCTTCTCGATCTGCGTGTGGGAACGGAACTTCGGGTTCAGCTTCAGAGAGGACATGCGGGACAAAGAATAAGAGTCGCACATCGTCGGGGACGGCTGCAACTGCGCCAGGCCCAGAGGAGAGCGAGGAAATGCAGAAATCTCCAGGGACTGGAAACTCGGCAACACCAGCTCAGGACTGGAATCGTTCAGAGACCACTGCTGAGGGGACAGGGGTGCACGGGGGGAAATCGATCGGCAACCGTAAGCAGGAGAGTAGAAAGCACGCTCAGGAAGCTTCAGCGCCGGAACTTCGTCGTCGTCGTCCATTTCGAACTGCACGTTATCATCTTCGGCAGAAAAATCCTCCGATACGAAAGAGTCCTCCACTCCGTCCTCCTCCAAACGCACATCCTTCTTCGCCTCCCACATCGCAAGCACGCACACCTTCTCCAGCTCGCTGGCTTCCTCCTCCACGCCGCAAAGCTCACGAGTCATCATCCCACCGATCTCGCAAAGCGTCAGACCTTCCAAAGCGGCCAGCTTCAGGAACGTCGTCGACAAAACCAGCATGCGGAGACAAGCCTCGCGCAGGCTCGGAAGCTCGTCGCGCAACAGCGAACAGTCGAATGCGGGGTCCAGACGATCGATGTACTCCAGCTCCTCCTTGGAGAATGGGATCGACGCTTGCGGCCAATGCAGCCATTCGAAGTAGGGCTCGTCCAGAGTCTCAGGAAGGCAGAGGCCGTGGTCGATGGGAATCAGCTCCACGCCGTCCACCTCGAACAAACTCCCGGACTCCACGTCCATCTTCTTCACCAGGATGTTGCCTGCGTGACGGTCGGTGTTGAACAGGCGAACGTCCAGGATGGCGATGCGATGGACATTGGAAACGGGAAACTGGGATGTACCGTGGTCGTTGGCGTCGTAGTCGTGTCTCACGAACTGCTGAAACGAAGCAATCTTCGCATTCTGAGCATGGCCTGCGCTGGCGTAATCCGCATTCACATGGAAAACGGAGTGCGTCGCGTTCACCAGAGCCGTCACGGGAACCTTGGCGAAGTGCCCGTGGTCCAGCAGATACGCAGCGACCTCTCGCACACCCGTCTCACCGACGCGGATCGAGGGCTTCAAACCAGGCTGTCCCAACGCTCGACCAGTGAACCCCTTCGGATTGTTGGGTGCGAAAGGCTCCTCATCCGTGGGCTTCACAATCGCGACGTTCTCTCCTTTTTTGTTTCGGAAATAATATGCTCCACCAAGACCACCAGTGGCCACAACGGGCTGCACGCCGGCTTCAATGCCTTTCACAGCCTCGCGTACTAGTCGCCTAATCTTGGGAGCGGTTTTCGAGCCGCCCACGATTTCGAACACGCTGTTCTGATGAAAATCTCTTCCCCTCGGTGACAGACACGGCGTTGAAGAGCTCCGGTAGATTCCCCTCGTCAGCAACAGAGGAGCGTCTCCTCTGATCTCGCTCAAATCTTTGTCGAGAACGTGGTCACCGAAGACGAGTGTGCTTTGTTCGGTCGGGACGCCAAATGCCGCCTGCACTTTCTTCTTTACGGATAAAGCGTTATCACCTCTGTCCAACTCTATTCCAAGAACGCTTCCTGTAGAATCCACCGAATCACATATTATTTCAGTCTAAACGTGCACAGTTGTTGTGGTTGAAGCATCGGTCGAAAGAGATTATTGGTAAGATTTTTTGACAGCTGCCTGAGGCGTTCTTAATATCTTGAAAAAGTATTTACATCAGCTAAAATTTTTGAATGCTCATGCCAACAAGATCACCAAGGAGGAATCATGCAGAACATGCAAACTATGTGATGATAAGACGCAAAGTGAGGCATGTTTTCCAAAGCATGGCTGACGCTGCATGCGGGTCAATTCTTTCACCTGAACAAGTTTGGACGAAAACGCGTCGCCCTCCCACTTGGCGGCAAGCATTTTGGTGAAAACCATTTCTGCCCTGATGAAAGCCATTTCTCCCCTGATAAAAGCCATTTCTGCCAAGACTTTGGCCATTAACTGTATCAGCAACTGCCAAAGGTTTCCGAACTTGCACTGGGCCTTGTGCACTCGGAGGCATACCTGCACCAGCCACAGGAAGGTTACCATCCGCCATTACGAAGTCCAACTAGCTCTACACTCTTAGTCACGACACTAAATTGCCAAGAATGGGCTGTCGAACTCCAATGTCATCCAACAATTATGGCTTAAAATACTTTCTAACCATCATCTGCACCTTCCCTTAGAAAGAGAGCATACAAAAGCCTCGATTAATTCAACACAGCTTCACTTTGAGGCTTGGAAATGGAAACACTTCGCTAGATTGCAGGTGCTTACTCCCAATCCTCTTGGTTCCTGTTGCGTGTTTCATCGCACGCTCTAGGTCGAGAAGCAGTATGATCTGAACAGGAGCGACGAGGCCACGCTACAATCTTTCCTTACCTGGAAGAGACGTCGTTGGCAACCTCGAATGCGTCCCCTTCTCTTGCGAAGGCCGCCGAAAATTGCTTCCACCAGCAGGCAATCATCCAGGGCTCCGATGGCCGTGTCAGGCTTCCGATTTCTTCCTTGTTCTTCCTTGCAGATCTATAACGTGTCCAAACTAGACGCACCAATCACCCGCCTCGCTACCATCACCACGAGCCGAAATCCTTCCAGCAAGATGTCTCCCTACACAGGCTTGATCCTCTCCAGGAACGAGCGATGGTGCCAATGCAATGCGGCTACTCAAGTTTTGATCAAACTTCAGTAACACCTTTTCCCAAGCTTCGAAAGCACAAATGCTCACTCTGACACTCACGGAGCCCCTGTGCATGACCCGTGATAACCTTTCCTACCTACATTTGCAGAGCTTGAGCGACAAGCGTGGCTAGTCGCATTTCATTCCATCCGTGGCCACCACTCCATGAAACTCACGCAAAGTGCCACTTCCAAATTCCCACGACGACGCTCCGATTCGAGTCAAAGAAATTCCCCTCTGTCAAAACGACATTAACTCCACGCGCAGATCTACCGCCTCATCAGAAGACGAACCCTATATCACCTGTCACAACAGCACAACGGTGTTCTCACAAAACCTGACAAGAATGCAAAACAAGACCGATTCTCACATCAGAAATCCAAACTCCTACACTCACGCATCCCAATGCAAACATGTTCCGCATCAACTTTCCCAAAACAAGGCCACAGCCAAATTGGCCGGCACAGGGGTTTAGGCCGGCAGCGCAATCCCAAAACAGAATGTGCACTTCCAAAACAATGCATTACCAGAAACTACGCGCCCGTCGTACCGATCTGCACCACATCGCGGTTGTCAAGCCTTCCGCAACACAAATTCCTCACAAATGTCGCGAATGCCGCCTGACCGACACGGGGATGCCGGGCGCGATGTTCATCGGCTAAGGCTCGTTTGAAAATGTGAGTTTCAAAACAATATCAAATCGAATCAAAGACTCTGCTGCTGCAAATCGATAGGACAGCAGAGGAGAAAGAGCGCCTCCCGCGTGACGCAGCATCCGAGCTCTTCGTCGCGCGATCTCGCATTTCTACGGCGACAAGTGCAGCGTCGTCGCGGAAGCACGGTCTGCTGCCCCCGGTACCCTAAAACCACCGTGGATGGACAGAAATCCACTTCCCGTTCTTCCAAATATCTTTCTCGAAGCTTCTTTGAACTCCTTCAAACCTTTGATGACGAGAGAAGGACTCCAATTTCTTTTGAGATTGGCATGAATTTAATAAAAGTGTTGGTTTGGGGACCACACCTAACTAAAGTCCAAAACCACGGTAAGGAATTTGGGAATTGCATTTTCTTTGTAAGTGTTGAACAATAGTAAGTGTAAAGTAATATAATATTTAATGTAGAATAATATAAGAAATAAGTGTAGAGCAATAACATTCTTATCTTGGAAATGAGACCACCATTTGAAAAGAAATAATTCTGATTCTATTTTGGATTTGGGATACATTAAGAGTTTGTTTATTGATGGTCCCACTTCAAAGTTCATGGGCTAAAACAAGTGAATCAAAAACTATAGGCCATCATTAGAGATGATTGAATACTATCTAGTCGAAGATTTTATTATACTATTTAATAGATTTATTATGATAAATCGTATCCTTTTGTGTTTACTATGATGGTTTGAGGAACACGTGTAACTCCATTTGAGGGTTATAATTATCATGATGAGTGAGAATGCCTCATGTATGCAAAACAAGTGGCATTGGATTAAGGTAAATCAGGCTATGGCAAGCAAACCACCAATGACAGGCTTCTAGTGAATGATACATTCTACTCTTGCATCATTCTATGACAAAAAAATTCCAATAAAGAAGATTTGATCAACATTAGGTGAATTAGTGGCCACAATCAATGTTTTGGGTGAGGATTGTAGTGTTATTAGTGATTGTGATAGGAAGTTCCCCCTTTTTAGTGTAAATTCATCACAAGAAATGACTATTTTATTCCTTCCTCTTGTGGCTATGTTAGAAAATATTGGAACATTACAAAAAATTTCAGGCCTCTGGAGGACTGTTAAGGTTTTGATTTTCAGCATGCCACAATGCAAGTACAGGAAAAATTAAAAAATATTTTTTAAAAAGAAATATTAAAAATATTAAAACCTGACGTGGCACTGATGTGGCACAAGTAGTGCCACATCAGCTACTGTCATTAAAAAAATAATAAACAATAAAAAACAATTTTATTTCCTCTATAATTGCACCCGGGGGGGTTGATACTAACGGCCCTCCTAAGGCCTGAAATTTATTGTAATGCCATGTTAGGAAATACTATAATCGTTTTAGTGGTAAGATGACCACCATGGACACACTTTTAGGTGGTTTTAGGGTAGTCTAGGAACTCTTTAGGCCAATTGGACAACACACTTCAAAAATTCATAACAAATTCATACTTTGTCAAAAAAAATTCTATTTCTTTTTCCATTTCTCACATTTACTTTATATGGATTTTTTTTGGAATTTTTCAACAATGCTAGCAGGGCAAGCTAGTCATGTTGCCTATCATATGCTAGTTTATTTTAGCAGTAGCCAATGTGAAATGCTCGTCTTACAACTCAAAGGAAAATTATTAATTACAAGATTAATTTTATCCTATATAAGAGTAAAAATTTCAAATATATGATTACTTTTTATTAACCCCTTAAGGAATAAGGGATGGTTTAGATTTTCAAAATTATAAAGATATATTATAAAATACAAGTTAGAACAATAATCAAATGGTGAATTTCAAACCAATAGTTATAAAATTTGATTCATAGATCATATCCACATAGTTAGATCAATTAGTATATAAACTAATATTTTTCAATTTAATTTGAAGCCCAAAATTGAAAATTCCTTCTAGAATCAATTATAGATTGAATATTTGAGAATTTATCAAGAATTCTTTTCATTCAATTTCAAAATGTTAAATTCTAAATATACTAAATTTTAAAGATTTTTGTTTTACTTTTTTATTCAAGTCATTTTGACAAGGTCATTTTCTGAATTGAAAAGGTTATTTTTTTAAGGCCAAACCTACAAGTACTCTTTAAATTATAAAGTATTTGCAAAGCAAAGTTTTTAGAATCTATACCATACAAATGTTAAAAAGCTAATAGAAGAGTCTTAAAAATCCAAAAGTTTGAATTTAGCAAAATAGTTAAGTAGCACATTTATAATTACATTTGAATATGATGCAAATAATGTAAATGCTTAGTGCATTGAAATACTTGCTTATTTGTTAACAATAATAATTTTAAATTTAACCATTCTCCTAACAAATACCTCCTCTGCATTTTTGGTTCATGTAAGGTAGGAACACTCAATAATACCACCTTTCATTTGCCGCCCCCTATAGAAGAGTCTAAAAGGAATAAAACAAAGTTGAAAGTACAACTATATCCTCTTATTCCACCTCAAGTTTTCAAGAGCAACCAATGGGAGTTGATGAGTTTCTTAAAGCAACTACTAAAGAAATTGAAGCATTCATTCTCCAGGGGTATCTAGTTTAAGGGGAGTCTAGTGGTGTATGTAGGTACCTTATGCCTTCAACTTCAACAATCTATAGAATATTAACCAAGCATCAAAAAATTATGAAATGAATTGGATTGGATTCTTGTTGAAGTCACTAACCCTTGAACACCTAGAATCTTTTTTAGAATTGACAATTTGGGAAAAATCATTATAAAGTATTATTTAGAAGAATCTTTTGGGATTATTTTATGAATAAAAATTATAGATTTTGAATTTTAGATTCCATTTGTATGGTTAGATTCACCAATGCTATCACCAATATTTTTTTATAAATTTTCAAAAAGAAATTTTATAATTCCTTCTAAATTTGATTACAAACAAAATACTATCATTTTTTTGAATAAAACTTATTAGAATGGATTTGAAATGAGATTCTCTACACATGGTGATTTTTGGGAATTTTTGTATTCTATGACTTCATTTTTACAAATTCATTTTTGAACTAAAATCAATGCAATTTTGGCTAGTCAACCACTTGACATACTTCCACATTTGTAATTTTAGAAAAATATATGTACTCTACTAACACTAAATCCAACCATTAGATAGGACAAGAATATGATAAAGTATCTCTACAAATTAGGATGACTTTCATCCAAATAATAATGAAAAAAAAAAAAAAAAATATATATATATATATATATATATATGAATCTATTCACCATTCAAAAATTGGACATCAAAGTACTTAAAGACTAGTATTTTAAGGTAGAACCACACATCACCACACCCTCATCAACAATCAATAGAATGTCTGAAATTTAGAAGAGGTTACATAGTTTCCAAACATAAACTCTTATTTTCCAACCATCAATTTTTCTATTCTTTTCATTACCCATATACTTGGTTTAGAGTGCCAAAGTGAACAAGAAGTAGTCTCTTAAATGAGTGGTTTTGGAATAGTCTATACATAGGACATGGGTCCAACACAACTTTTGCCTTCCAAAATTCATAATAATTTTAGTTCAAGCAATAAAGTTACCAAATTTTGACAATTGCCATCATTTCTATCTTTGCACCTCTGGAAATATTTGCTTTGCCATGCACTACTCCAAATCATGGCCACAATTGCACCTCTGGAAATATTTGCTTTGCCGTGCACTACTCCAAATCATGGCCACAATTGCACCTCTGGAAATATTTGCTTTGCCATGCACTACTCCAAATCATGGCCACAATTGCACCTCTGGAAATATTTGCTTTGCCATGCACTACTCCAAATCATGGCCACAATTGCTTATTTGGTCAGTTATGGGTGGTTCCACTATAGTTGAAATTTTACTCTCATATGCACTCAAAGATGAGAGTACAAGAACAAGTGTCACTTTTGGGTGCTCTTGCCTTAGTACTAGCTCACTTTTTGAGTAATTTCCCACACACGCTTCAAGTTTCCTCCCATGTTCGTTAGCTTTCATCAATGCGAAGTCACCTCTCCTTCAGTCCAGAGCCAGTAAATAGCAACAATTGTCAGCACTTGGAGTGTCGCAATTAGGTTTTGGTTATAACATCGAAAGAAAAACAAGGAACTGGTTGACAGTAGCCACGTTCAATTGGCGCAGAAAGGTTTCCAGTTCGTTAGGTCAATCCACTGCATCTTCGTATTAAGTGCGTTACAAGCATACTAAAAATGTAGCTCATCCCACAATTTGTGGAAACAAAAGGGCAGAATATAGATTCCCCAACTATTGGGAATTTCCTTGCCCATCACAGACATCACATTTCACCTCCCCCGAACCTACAGCACTCCAGAACCACATAATCCATCATTACACAGAAATCCATCATCAACAGATTGAAACAAAAGGAGGATAATAGATGCCACCATCACCACCTCTCAACTTCATAACTCAAGGAGACACGGTAGTAGTCACTTGCAAGCGAACTAGAAATTCTCATGCAAACAGTTCAAACCTCTTGCACTTATAGTGAGAGGAGAGAGATCCTCAGTAAAGCTACGGTAACTGTCGGTAAGACGAGAACAGATCTCAGAGCTGCAGCTGATGCAAAGCAGTATCACAAGGCCTGATTAATACTTACAATCCCTCTCGCTCTCTCCCTCAATATAACGAAATGCCAAGAGAAGAACAAAACTTGAACGCCAAACTAAATTTGTACCTAGCAGAGAAGGGAAGTTAACCAATTCCAGTTACAAAGCACCAATTTAGGTCAAAATCACGTCAGTAAACAGCTTCAAATTCAGCAGCTGCATTAGAGTACATTTTTCAGAAATCCACATTGAGTTGCAGCTAAAGTAGGCAGTACTAAAATATAGATATTACACTCTATCACGCCTCCATGCCATTTAACTATACAAGTACAGAGCAACTATGATTGAACATCAAAGTTGACTAACAATCTAAATTTTTTATACGACCTACAGAGGAAAGTATCATACAATTCTCAACCGACATTGAAGAAACGAGAGACTGCACATGCCTCAATCATGACGAAGTCACGCTTGGCTTCGACGCGGCATCGATCCCAGAGACTTCAAAGCTGTCTTCCCAATTCTGGCCATCATAAGTCCTCACTTCGACGTGAGAAAGCGTCCCCGGATCCACGCAATTCACAGTCACCGCCACCCCGTCGGGATTCGAGCGAGGGATGTAGAAGGACGTGATCCCACACACCTTGCAGAAATAATGCTTGGCGGTATGGGTCCCGAACGTGTACAAGGTGAGATACTCGCGGGAGGAGTCCTCCAGCTCGAAATCACGCTGCGGAACGATGAAGTGGACGTTTCTTCGCATCGCACAATCCGAGCAGTTGCAGTCCCACGCTACGATGCTCGTTGGCGCCTTCACTTTGTAGCGCACTCGCCGACAGTGGCAACCCCCTTGATGTTGCGTCGCCATGCTGGAGACCTAATCGACAGATCGCTTGCGCCCTTGCACCAGATTGCGAAACTTCACGGACTGCAAACGTCGGGGAAAATTAAGTTTCTTGAACCCCTAAACCCATTGCTACTAGTGTCGCACAGTTGCGAGGCTTCAAATCATCATCGACTGCAAAAACTGTGGAATTAAGTTACACTTCAAACCCTAAAAGACATTGCCCACTTGGGTTCCGCAATTGTGAGAATTCAAATCAGTGTCTGGAAACATCATAACACTTCAGGGAGGCTGCCTTTCCGTCCTTGGAAGCCTCATCCACGACATTCATCTAGTGGCTACAGGAGAGAACCTGACAGTGAACAAAATGCAAAGCAAACTTATCTAAGGGTACGTTCGCACCTGGTGTTAATTACTCTCTCTGTTTCTGAAATAAAAACCATGTTTCCTTTGGGTTTTACAAAGGAAACACGGGTCTTTTTCAGAAACAGAGGTAGTATAACTTTGGTGTCATTACAGGGGTACTTACACACCGAGCCTCTTTTGGGAGCAAGGTTGGGATGCGGGCACTTAGTACACAAGATTTTCAATAAGAAAATGGAACCAATGATGTGGATCTTGTGCCACAAATATCATATCTTGTGCCACTAATTTGGTCAAGCCCTATAGCCAATCTAACTGACATGAGAGTGGAGAAAAGATCTTTATACTAATGGAGTAGTGGTGGGTGAAACAATCCATGTGGGATATGTAAATTAGGACAAAAAAAAGAGCTCCTCCACTCATGGTTAAGTGGAAACTCAAGAATTGTGATAAAAGTCAAATTTCAGACCTCATTTAGACATAGTAGACTATATTTTTTTCAAAAAACTTCAAACCAAGAAAAGTTGGTGAATCAAGTAAAATTTAATCTACAAAAATCCTTTTGAGATTTCAATAATCCAACTAGAAGTTATGAACAAATTTCAGAGGAGGTGTTTGAAAATGTCTAAAAAAATGTCCCTTCCACCCTAACCCCATCCCACCCCCTTTAGAATTTGTTTAGAACTCTTACATGAGGCTTCAAAAGCTCATGCGGATTTTAAGAGATAAATGTTATCTTGCTTCTCACTTCTTCCAGTTCAATTTCTTTTTAAGAGTACTCTACTAACTTCTACTGAAATCCTATGAGAGTTTGATAGTTCTTAATACAAACAATGTGCAATTGCATATTTAATCACATGTACAAGTAATTACTTTATGTGAATATCAATAGTAATGTTTTTATTGTCAATCCTCCATTGTAAATATTTGTTTCATATATATGTATAATGCATAAGTTTTGTCAATCACAACAAACTTTCATTCAAACAATGGAAAAAATTGTACTTTTCAAGTACTTAAAAGTTATGTGCTTTTCAACTAATTTGACAAATACTAATTATTAAAGATATCATAAGCTTGATATGAATATTTTCTTATCATTAATTTCAACATCAAACAAAGTAAAAAATGTCAAAAAGATTGTACAATGTTACATACTATGAATTAGTAGCACATGTAGGCCCGTATGTAGGTCTGGTTTGAATTGACTTTTGGCATTTGGGGAATAGATATCATTTAATTTGTAGTAAGTTTAGACAAAATAAATGAAAATTTTTAAATAATTAAATAAAAAAAAGTTCTCAAAATGTAAGCAATGATGAATTCTAAAATTACAAAGGATTGAGTACTTTAGAAGAAAATAATTCAGCAAAATGGTGTTAAGTTCTATAAACATGTACCTTTCAATCCCTCTTTGAAAATTCTCCACCACAAACATTGTACCATATTCAACACTTTTTAATTTTTTTAATAAAAAATGAAGCCGTTCATAGTTAAACCTCAAATTTTTCTTCCCCCCTTGTTTCATTGTTGTTTCAACATTTATTGCATTACTATACTTTTTCAAAGTAAATTCACAACTGAAAATGAGTTTATTGTTATTTGAAATATTGATAAAGTACTTAATTATTTAATTACTTTCATACTTTCTCATAGGAAGTTTTATTTCTTGTAAGATCCCCTCTATGTGATAAGAGCTCCTACATGCTTTGACATGCTACTAAACAAAAAGAGTTATTGTGTGTACAATACTATCTTTATATAAACCTAGTAAATAAATAAATAAGTATTTGCATCACATCCCAATCTTCAAACCCAATATAATTAGCTTGAGAGAGGAAATAGTCTCCTTTTGCATTCTCAAGTGATTAAAACTTTAGATATTGACAAGTTTCTTTTTATCATCATAAATCTATCAACAAGTGCTTGCAATACATGAAGGGCTGAACAATTGGCATAAGATATCTACCAACATTTTCTTAATCCCAATGTTGTTTTGATGTAGAATATCAAAATGGATTGAAACTTCAAATTATTATTCAAACTATTATTCGTATTAAAAATGGAAGTTTTTAAGCATTTTCAATGATAACATATAGCCATAGAATTTCAAAGATTAATAGGATGTTATTTTTATGTAAGATATGTGTATTGATGTTTCCTACATATCTATGTAGGAAATTTCAAAAATTCAACACCAATCAATTATCATGTATCACTATTAGTTTTAAATGAAACAATTGACCCAAAATGGAATTTTTTTCTTTGTAAATCCAAATTTCACATGTTAAATTGGAATTGTAGAAGAGTTGAATGTTTGTTTTGCAATGCTAAAATGCTAACTACATTCTATTTAATGCAAAATTCTTTTGAATGGAAAAAGAAGGGGATAGCAATGACCTATATATTCTAACTTTTGAGCAAAGTGTTCATTGACCTCCTCATATGATATGGAATGTTCCACATCAAATCATGCACGTTAAGAAATGATGTGGAATATTTAATGTAATTTATCATGAAATGATATTTAATATTTAATATAATTCATCATGAAATGATGCATAATATTTTATGGTACACTCAATATATTAAACAAATAAATGTAGGTGATCGAAAGAAGGACAGTATGGCCTCTTAAAGATATTGAAGACCTTTTTACTAACAAGAATAATTCAAAATGAAGGACTAGCATTGAATGCTTATTCACCATTACAAATCATTGGTTCTAAACGTAATAGAAAATATGCATACATCTTTGTGAGGTACAATCTCCATGAATCAATTTAAGAGGAATATAGCTTTCAATGAAAAAAATAGGAAGCACTGATAAAAGAAATGTAATTTTTTTCACAATTAGCAAATGTATTCCACGATTTCTATTTATAGGTGAAAGGATAAAACATTCACTTTTAAATTCAGCTTTTGTCTTCAACATTTTACTTTGTGTCTATTATTCTCAAATTGTTCTCATACAATTTGAAAGTAGGCAATGAAGTTTGTTTAGAAAGTTAAATTGTTTAACTATGAGGAGGACATTCAATAACATACACTATTAAATCCCACATGTATAGAACATTCATCTAAAATCATCCATATATGTAACACCATGTAGTGGCTATTTCATGGTGACTTTTGAAGAAATTACTTACACTACAAATAGGGCACCCTCTAAAAATATTTTGAAATTTGATGTTTTAGAAAGTCATGGTAACTTCTTCTTAAGTCTAATGTAGTTGTTTCAAAGCTTCAATGAAACAACCTTTTTGGTGCAACATTTAAAGAATTCCAATGACGGACCAATATCTTCTTATAATCTCCATATATGATGTGATATGTTGACACTTTAAAAAAAAGTATTTTGGGAATATAATTTTTATTCCAATTGGTCTTCAAAAGCAAAAGTTATGCCACCTTAAACCCATAAACCTATTGTAGGGTAATTCCATAATTTTAGAGAAAGTGTAATCTCACAATTCATAAATCGGGTTTTCCACAGACAATACTTTCATATACTTGGAATAGTTTGATACATAGTCTATTTGGACCATTGAATGAAAAAGTTATGGACAATTTTTTTTCCGGCAATGAAAGTGTCTTCTTGGAAAAATAACTTATGGGATTCGTTCTTTAATGCAGTTTTGATAATTTTCCAAAATATTATGTAAAATGGTCAATTAACTTGCTTGAGCAATGTCTCCGTCATGATAAATGTGTTTCTATTTCATCTTACAACTATGAAAGGTTTAACTTTTCCTTCTATTTCACACCTGCTTTTACATAATTGACTAAATTTTTTGGATAATTAAAATACCTCAATGTAAAGGCATATAATTCATCCTCCTTCCAGCCAAAGATATTTACCGTAACCACAAATGATATATGTTAATTTCGAATTTGTAGTTTCTCAACCACTCATAGTTAAAATCAAAAGTAGGAATTGTGATTGAAGTATAATTTCAAATCTCATTTAGGCATAGTATAATAACTTTTTTCAAAAAACAATGAACTATGAAAAGTTGATAAATTAAGATAAATTTCATTTCCAAAAAACCATTTGAGATTATGATTCTCCAATCAAAAGTCTTGGACAACCTCTATCTGAAATTTATCCATAACTTTTGATTGGAGGATCAAAATTCCAAAAGGATTTTTGGAGATAAAACTTAACTTTATTTCACAACTTTTTTCATTTGAAAGTTTTTTCAAAAAAGTTTTTATACTATGCCTAAATGAGGTCTGAAATTTTACTTCAATCACAATTGTTGACTACACTATGAGCAATGAGAAACTACAAATTCTAATTTACATATCCCACATTGTGTACTTTACCTCCTACCACTCCATAGGTATATAAATAGTTGTCTTTGCATCTTAAGTTACAAAACACATTTGTCTTATGAAGCGTTGCAAGGAATTTTGAATGTTAAAATTCATAAGCCAATGATTTTTTGACAGCTATTTTGTATAAAACTCATATTTTGTGTACTATATGAATTTGAGTTTATAGTACTCTGGGTCTCACTGTAGATTTTTTTCACCGTCAGAATAGAAAGTAGTATTTTTCTTATCCCAAGTTTGCACGGTAGTACAGTAACCACCTTGCCACTCTAACGGATTTAAACGTGTGTTTAATAGCTACTGATGGTTGTGAATATTTGGCACCATTCTGTCAGAGGGAAGGCAGACTCCTCTGTCTGCTACTGAATGTTATGATTAGTTGTGGATCAGGGCTTTTTATTTTGGCTTTCTGGTGCAATCTATATTTTGGCTCATAAATGGCAAAAAAATGCCAAAAAAATTGGATGAAATTGCCAGATTGTGGATGAAAACCGAATTATGGACATGTGATATGTGCTAATGTGGTATTTTCTATCCAATATGTGAATGAATGTTTAAATGTGGAGCACCACTATAATATTTTTACATCCCCACTTTAGCACTTTTTAAAAAATGAAAAAAAAACAAAAACTGGTGTGGATCATGGACACCTACATTTGGACCAAAAAAGCCACCCTAAATCCTATTTAATAATCATGACACAAGATGAGTATGGGTACAATGTGAGAGTCTAGGATAGCCTAGTATTGATTAAACAATGATCACAAAATTCTATCAACATTTAAAGTGTGAGAAAACAAGAATATGTGTATTTGAAACATGTTTGCATTCATTCATTGTTCAATATTTGATCCTTATGAGGTTAACATGGCAAATTTTTTTAATATTATGAGAATTTTTATTTATTAATTATTTATTTTCTTATTGTATTTAGTTTCCAATTCATTTTCAATTTTCAGTATAAAGTTGCAACATTTTTCTATGGATCCATTTGAAATTTTGTATATGCGAGATAACATATGGTCACATGTAGAAATCAAAACTTATATAAAAATTAAAAGGCCAATATGCAATTGGAAATGAGCATGTGGTGAGAGGGCCAATCTTTTTAGACGTCACATTTTATCAGGATACTTGCATACACAAGTTATTACCTTATTTGAAAATTTCTTAATTATGATTATTTGAGATGTCAAAATTATTTAAACACCTCAGGGGCAAAGGGGACAATTCAAATTTCAAAAATTGTGAAGACATACACCTTGGAAGAATAATTTAATGATGATTTTAAGACAAAACTTACAAATTTTATCCATAAGTTTTATCCATATAATTAGATCTACTATTGTACTTATTTCAATAAGTAGATCTACTATCTCAATAAAATTTCAAGTCAAATATTTAAAGTTATTTCTAAAATTAACTATAGAGATCGAATTAATGTAATTTTCACAAAAAAATCCTTCTACCCCTACAATCTTAAGAGTCCCCTTAGTGACTAGAGAGGGTTCACTGTATGGATTTCTATAATCTCAATTTTGGGCATGATTTTTTGAAACTTTTTTTAGAATATAAAAATTGATAAGCTTTCTAGGAATCAAATTTTTATTTCAATCAATGTTAGAGGAACAAAAGTTACCCCACTCAAACTAGAAACCAAGAGAAGGGAGGAGCGAGGGGAGGAGGCATCAAAACAAACCCACAAAAATTTATATCATTAAAAAAATTGTTTCTTATGAATTAAATTCTTGTCCATGTGAAAAGGTTCCATTCATTCTATTTGGATAAGTTGATGTGAAAGTTGCGGAGAATCTTGTCTTGTAAGTAATCTTAGCAAATTCTTGAGACTAAGGTAGGAGGTCTATAAATCGCCCATTTAAAAGTTGAAATTGAATTTTGGAGATGTAAAGCTTCTTGAAATATTTTTCAATAAATTTTCCTTGAAAAACAAGTAGAATTGGCATTTAATGCAAGTCGTTTCACAATTTTTGGAGCTTTGTAGAGTTATTTATGAAAATTTGAAGTTGAAATGGCATAAGGTTCTAGAATCGCCCACCTCCTTACATTGTATATTGTTTGTACATTGTTGAAGGCTAAAAAAACATGTACAAATAGTGTACATTTGAAGAGGTGGGTGATTTTAGAGCATGTGCGCCAACCCTTTTTTTTGGCACCATGGGGCCATTTCAAAATAAATTTTTACTTTCTGCCAAGAAAAATAATCCATTTCCATTAAAAATGTTGATAAAGTTGCCAAATTTGAATGAAAAAGTGCATGAATATGATTGAAAAGAGTTTTTTTTCCAAAAAGATGGATGAATGTAGAAATGCAATGCTTTGTCACCAAATTTTAAGTCATCAGCATCCTCGCACTTTCTCAAAAAATAAAAAAAAGGGGCTGGTGTGCGCTTTTAGAACCTCACCTTAGACCAGATCACACACTAATAGGACAAATAGGGTACATTCGCCACATGTAAAAACAAGACCGCCCAAGGTCAATCAAAATGACTTTTTTTTTTTTACAATTGATTAATGTACAGTTGGACCTGTAACCACGATGTATTCTATGCTGATCTTTCTAAAATCTCTCCTCTTCGTCTCCTCCTCATTCAGTGTAGTCTTTGTAAATCGCTGTCCAATTTTCTCTACACGCTTCACTATATTAATTTATCTGGGCAACAAGACACGAGGGTTTTGTGCAATCGGCCCGTTGTTCACTCCTGCAAACAAACTATTGAATTATAATTCCTGAAACACTTGTACCCAAATCGTAATGCATAGTACTGAACTCGGTACTGACAATGGGCCAAATTGCTCTACCGGATGAGACAAGAAACAACTTAACATCCTGGAAATAGAGCTCAATGCTACGTAACGAGGTCTTGTAATCCTCAAAATTGCAACGTACAATCTCAACAACACTATCGATGCAATCATATCACCAATCTCCACAGAACAATGGATTGAGGAGATAGCCCTGCAACCTTGGGTCAACACTAGATATGAACAGAATGTCAACATGCAATTCTTAAGGTATCCCGTACAAAGTGTTGTATCAAAAAGTTTAGAAACAACAATTTTGGTGATGTCCTACCTTGCTTGGGTGGAGCTGAAAACAAGCTTGAAAGCTTTCCTCGAATCCTTATCAAATGCATGATCATTCAACTGTCGACCTTGTTTGACTCATCGTGAGTGAGATCCTCAAGATTGACCCCTTTTTGTTTTTTTTCCTTTTCAGAGTGTCTTGGCTTGTTCTTCGTCAATAAAGGACTTCCTTTGTTTCTTGGGAGTCCTTGACTTCCAGGAGTCTCCCCCCTCCTCGATTTATACCGTTGGTTTCTTCTGAGGGTTGAGCTTTACCAACTATTTTCCTTCAATTCTCATATTCAACCGTTTTTTCACGTATCCAGCCCGGTTATTTTCACTATATATACTATGAATAGAAATTTTCTGTAATTTTCAACCGGTTCTTTTACTGTGTATTTTAAAATCCAGCCGTTTTTTTCTCATTTTCATCGGCTAACTTCGTATTAACCGCCGGGTTTTCCATAGTCCTCAGCAACGACTTTTTCCAGCGCATGATCAAGCCCATACAACTCCCAAGGTATTTATCGTAAGTCTCACCAACCCAGAAGGTGCCATCCACGACGCTGCTCACTCGGACAGCTGCTTCAAACGGACATAATTTTCTCTTCAACCATACCAGTTGTAACGCCACTCTCTATAACTCCCGTGCCAACAATAACGCCCTCTGGTGATAAAAGCTGCACAACCATTCCCAAATCGCGCACGGTCGACGCAGGAGTGGAGGAGCTGTCGCAAAACAAACTACGAGCGTTGTCACACAGCGCTGCTATACAAGAAAAGCAGTCTCATTAGTCATCCCTCTATCAGAACAATGAGAACAAAACACATCGATTCTTAACGAGAGAAAGAGAAAGGCGCGCTTGAAGAAAGCATTGTCTAAAGAAACTAAGACTCTTCATCAAAATTTGAACACCCAAATAGGGTGAGCAAAATCTTTTCTCATTATTAGCATTGCTACAATACCTCGTGATGTAGTTGTTGCAAATGGTAAACCACATTAAGCTTCGTAACAATATCAATCATCCAAGACATGATACTATCAGGTACATATGTGGAAAATTCACATTAAAAGGTCCAAGGTCGTAGTAAGCATTTCTCGTATTGCCACCCACATGGGAGAATCAAAAGTTTCACTGCAGCAGGATGAAAAAATAAACAAGAAGGGATGATAGTTTACTCACTTAAGGAGGAAGGTAAGAAGTTATATCCCCAAGTGAGAACGACCTGCCATAGACCTGGTGGAGCCTCGCTTGAAAATCACACCGTTTTTGCAATCGCGTATAATGCACAATTCCTCAAGCGCCTTGTCGAAAGGCATGGGCTTGGAGTAGCTCACAAGCTCGGTGGAGGCAACTCTTAGAAACAGGTCGCACCTCCACACCATCTCCCTCCTCCTCGACTCCCTTCCTCTTGCGGAGGAGCTCCCGGCTCCTTCTCTTTCGTCGCAACTCTTCTTCCAAGCACTCGACCTCCTCCTGCTCTCCTTCCTCTCCAGCCTCCCTCCTCTTATTGGAATCCATCTGAAAAAAGTTGACAAAGTTCAATGTAGCAAATAATATAGAGAAACAGAAGTGAATAGCCCGAAACATTCAAGCTGATTAAATGCCTTTCACTCTCTAAAAAGTAAGCATCTCAACGTTCAAAAAATGGTACGAGATCCTAAACAGGCTGTATCATAGACTCTATCATCGCCATTCTATCGTAGGCAAGGAACAAAGTCAATACCAACTGATTGAAGAAATCAGGATCAGCATTCTCGTAACAAGACTTGAATTAAAAATACCAGTATTAGTAGTCGTACAGATAAGCTCAATGTGGTAAAGATCGGTAGGAGACCTTCACTCGCTGCCAGCTTCACAGGTCATCGTCCTACTTCAGTCACAGTGTGAAACCCGATGAATTGGTCTATAAAACATTAGATTCAGCCCTAGCACTTTCAAGCTCCAGCAGTAAGAAAAAATTTCAATCTGCTAATTGAAGTTATCAAAACATAAGAAGGGTGCATAGCAATGAGGTCAAGGTGGAGATATGAATAAATTACAGCAAGGACAACTCCTAAACAGGTCAGCACAACAAACGACATAAGATTTCTTGACCAATGGATCAAGATCAGGAGAGACATGGTACATAAATTAAAATGGCATAAAATCCAATATATTTGTTTCAACTCTTCATGTTTCTCAGGCACATTAAACTAGGTAACTGTACTTTAACCTGCTGCTTTGATTTGACAAGAAAGTTGTCCGCATGATCAATCTAGGGAATGCAATGTTCACTAACTCATGCAAGTGTCTCATTTGAAAAATTTCGTGAAAGGGGATTCTACAAACCTTAAAATCAATCCAAAAAATAAAAATAAAATCTTACATAGTAGTCGCTGTGATTTCAACAGATGATTAGTCAGGAGTTCCTCTCCATCTGGTGCAAAAACGATGTTTTTTGGTATGGGAATTTCCACCACCCTAAGTGGAATTTGACCCATTCTTTCCCTGTCAAGGCCACCCGCATTTGGGAGCCTGATTAAAATTTCTTTTTCTTTAAGAGAAGTCACTTTTCAAAGAAACCCTTGAAGGTCGACGCTGACGTCTGGCGTCCGATGAATGACAAGGAATTCTCCTAGGACAGAAATGCAACTATCCATCCTCGGAATTAGGGGTGGAAAGGGGAAATCTTCTACAGTAGTTTGACTCCCAATGATTATTTTTGGTTGGAACATTTATGTGAATCATTCCAAGTGATTATTCCCACCGTCACTTTTCAAAGAAACAAAATCAAACACTTCAAATATTAAAATTGTGACTCATAAAAACGACAATTGTAGAACTTCTTTTCCGAAAAAGAAAAGAAAAGAAAATTAGGGCAAGGATTGCCAATCCATTGCTTGTCAAGATTTCAAAAAATAGCCTAGAATTAGAAAACCATACCTAGAACGTCACGCCACAATTGAAGGCACAGTCCCTGTGATTTCAATAGAACTGGAAGCAATCGTCCCTCATCTCCAAATCATTTGCGAAGAAATAGCATCTTCGCTCCATCAGATACAGTCATAATTCTTCCTTCAAGTAAGATTTCAGAAGCAACAGATTCGCAGCTCCCCTAGGGTTGCCAGGAACACGTAACTCACAATTCAGATGAGATTTCGGAAGCCATCGATTCTCATCTCCTCTACGCCTTTCCTGGACCAAGTAATTCATGACTCGTGAGATTTCGCAAGCAACACATTCTTCACTCAGATTTTGCGGAAACACTCGACTCCTTAAACCCTGACGACGAACGACCTCACAACATGCAGCAGTAATCAAAATCCTCGAAGTCATGTGACGTTACCGGATGAGCTGAATTGTTTAGGCTGTAATTATCGCAGTCACAGTTGTCTTGCAATGAGAAGCATTCAATCTCATCGCAGAAGATCACATTCTACAAGAAAGAGATCATAAAGAAGCTGGGGAATTGAAATTTTCGAATTTGCATACCGCATTGCTGAAATTCGGAGAGAAGGAACCTGAAAGCCCGCATCGTACTTTTGCGGCAATGGCAAGAAATGACTCAGATGAGACCTTGACGAGAATCGGTGTCAGAGGAGATTCCAGCGCTTGAGCCTTGCAGGACAGAAGCAAAAGCTCCCCGAATTGCCGAACACCGACAGAGAGAAAATCGCACGGTCGTAGGACAGAAGTCTAATTTAATTGAACACGGTCATCCATCTTCCTTTATAGATCTTATTCTATCTAAGAAGACGAAGAACTCCATAGGTAATTACTGTAGGTATCGGCGTGCATAGAGAGTCCGCTTGTTCAAGACCCCACATCAGTGTCCACTGGACATTTGGAGAAATTCTATCTACTGTAGATCACCTCCAAGTTCCCACCCACCCACCCACCCAAAAAAAACACATCCTCCCCTCTCCCCGTTCTTCCAACTCTGCACTGTCCAACAAAATCCAAGCTAGTGGCACGCTTTCAAATAACCTCTCCCAATTCCATCTCATCTCTCAATTCCGCAACTGACCTCCCCGAACGCATCCCCATACCTAGCGAGATCTCCATTCACACTTCTTAACTTAGCTGCTGCGATGGGTCACCCCCCGAAGTACCGCGCCCACCTCGTCCTCATCCCCATGTTCAGTCCCAGCCACTCCCTCCCCTTGTTCGATTTCGCCTTCCGCCTCGCCTCTCTCTCCATCAAAGTGACCATCCTCAGCTCTTCTTACCACGTTCACCAGGTGTGGACCAACCCGCTGTACTGGCGTTCGACCCCGCGACTCCTCGCTGCGGGCGATTCCATCGAGCTCGTCCCCGTGGAGGATGGGATTTACGATGGCACTTGGGAAGGGTTTGGGAAGACGGTCAGGGAGGTGGCGTCGGAGAAGAAGTTTGTGAGTGTGTTTGGAAAGCATTTAGGGTTGCTCATGGCGACGGTGCCGAAGCCGTGCTGTGTGGTGTCGGATATGCTGTTGGGGTGGACGCAGGAGTTGGCGAAGGAGTTTGGGATTCCGCGGTTGGTGCTGCACATTCAGCCTGCCTCCAATCTGTCGCTCATGCTCCACGTAAGGACTCAATCCTCACTCCTCATCAGATCAGACTCGTAGGGCATCCATTGCAGCACTCTTGCAACAGAACCCGAATTGCAGAAACTAAGAAACATGGATACGGTAGTCTTTTCTTTGGGTTTGCCAGAACTGGATTTGCGGAGGAAGATGTGTAGCTAGAACACGAATTGCAGAATCTAAGAAACATGGATTTTCTTTGGGTTTTTCTTTGGGTGTGTTGCTAGGGTGAATACTTGACCATTCAAATGGATGAAATCGTTGGTGACAGGGGTTGCAGACACCGTGCACTTCATTGAGTAGACTAGAATGAAGCCGGTTGCAATGCAACAATGGGAGTCCAATGGGTTTAACGAATTCGCTGAACTTTCAGACTCACCATTTTGAGTGGAGAAGAAAGTTTTTTGAACCAATTTCGCATTGTCACATGAGGTGGTTAGTCAATTTGATGAACTTTTTTCCTTAACACCTCACCGCCCAAGGCCTAACCATGTAAAAAACAACCTTGCTTTTTGAGTGTTATAAGTCTAAATGTGGATAAGTTATGAAAATCTCAACCGTACAATCTTGTAGTGTGCACGTTGTAAATGGTGTAAATCAAATTTGGGGTCATTTGACCGTATAGATTGAAAGATTATAATGATTTAGTTTTGACAAAAGATGCTGAAATTTTCCTAAAAACACATTTGGAGGTGAAATTCGATTTCTAAACCTACTCAAATGAAAAAACTTGAAACTACAAAGTGATTTAAAATCAAAAGACAAACACTTTGGTAGGAAAAAAAAATCATTCAATCGACTCATTGCATTTGCAAAATTGTTTTGAAATGTCAATATAGTGAAAAAAAGTAGCAAAAAAACACATCTATGGCTGAACCTACCTCTACTAAAATGGTTCTAAGTCAATCATAACTTCTTGGATTGATATGAAATTTTTACCACAAGAACTAGACTAGTATGCGCAACTTTTCCAACAAAAATTATTGAAAACAAACCCTGTCTGAAGAAGTTATAAGCCGCCAAAGTTCACTGTAATGCAAAAATGTCTGGATTTTGAACTTCGAATTGCTCCCAAGCATTCAAAACAACTTGAATTGACATGAAAATTTTATCACAATAATTAGACTTTATGGGGAACAAAACCCAACAAATTTTATTGAAAACTAGCATTTGATGAAAAAGATACAAGCCCCCGAAGTTGCAGCCATCTCATTGCAGTGTGGTGAATTCAAATTGAACCTGCGAACTTTGAATGGCTTTTAAAAACTCATTACATTTTGGATAGATTTGAAAATTTTACCATAAAAAATAGACTATTATGCGCAACTTTCCCAACAAGTTTTATTGAATTTGGACATTGTATGCAAAAGTTACAGCACTTTGAAGTTGACTGCTAGACTGTGAGGACACTTTTGGTCCCCTTGGGCAGTGAGGGGTTAAGTGAAACTCCCCCTAATATCAAAAAGGTTTCATCAACCCATTGAGAAAATGTTTGGATGTCTTTTTGATTTAGCAAGCATAAAAGGAATGAAAAGTTGTATAGTTGAATATGTGACTAATGAAATAGTAACACAATTCGCTTTTAGTAAGTATAAGAGATGCAAAGGGTGTCATGATCCCATATGTCTTGTTTTCATTTGTACAATTTTTTTTGTTCATTTGTTCTTGCTAAACCCTAATGACATCCATACATCTTTTCACAAAAACCTTGTAGCCAAATGAAACTGTAGTACTTTGATTGCAACTATTCTAGTTGAAACTATTTAATTTCTTTGATTTGACATTTTTTTATGAGTGAAGTTGTTTTTCTATTCACTAACCTAGTTCTAGAGTAATGGCTTCAATGACATTCATACAATGTATACCAAGTTATGAGCTGAAGAGGAGAAAGGTAACTACACTTGAATTCATCTTAAACATCCTCATATTAAATTGTCTAAATGTTGGCAATTGAAAAAGGATTTTAGATTCTCTTGGCTTATATGTTTTGGACATCATATGGAAAAATTATGAATAAAAATTGTTCTTAATGTATTGATTATAGGTATACCCTAGGTTTTCATATTTGGGACATTTCTTGGTAGTAGGGTTGAAATTAGGTGGACTTATTCCAAACAGTGAATGCTTGTAGGTGCCGAATTTATTAGCAGAAGGACGGTTACCTCTCACTGAGGAAAATCGATCAGAGCCAATTCCAATCCCTGGATTTAAGTTTCCATTGCACTCGTCTGATTTAGTGTCGGAGCTCAAGGATGAACGTTTTATAAAAATGGGTGCATACGATTGCTTCCTCCGAATGTCAAGACGAGCTCTTGAGGCCCCCATTGTCCTAGTCAATACATTCCGTGAACTTGAAGAAGATTGTTTTGTTGTCTTTGATGACCTTCTTTTGCAAGCAAAAATAGAACAACAGGTACGTGCCCTCTAAAATGCTAAGTTTTGCTACACTCGTAGACAATGTAACTTTGGAAGTGAATATTTCTTCTTCTTCAAAATTCTCTTCTACTACCTCTATTTTATGAAAATGATTTGTGTTTCTTTTGTAAAAATACAAAGATTATATGGGTCTTTTTCAAAAACAAAGGGAGTATTTACTAAGAAACACATATTATTCCTTCATCCCAATTCCAATCAATTCTTCTTTAATTGCAACAAGATAGTGAACAAACAATGATATTGTGCTTGCAGGTTCCTAAGATTATTCCAATTGGGCCTCTCCTTCTTCCAGATGACTTCCCTTTGCCGGGTATTGGAATGATTGCAGATGAAATTAGTGAAGAAAATAGAACTCTAATGCAATGGTTGGACTTACAACCTCCATGCTCGGTGCTATACATTGCATTTGGAACTTTAGTAAAGAATAATTTAGAACAGTTGCAAGAGATTGCCTTTGCTTTAGAGTCCAGCAAACAAACCTTTTTGTGGTCAACAGGAACTCCTATCAAAAGACCAAATGATCCTCCACCCCCACACATCTTTGAGTTGCTGCCTCCAGGTCAGGATCATCTACTCTTGCTTTCTATCCTAGAGCTACTTTGGGAGAATTTAAAAATCAAACACTCTAAGTGTTGAGCATAGATTTGTATCATTGTTTCTTTTTGCAGTTAAAAGAAGATTTCAATGCACCTAAGTTTGTATCATTTGAAATGTTGTTGTATGCAAGTTCTTTGAAAGTTCAAATGTAGTAATTCAAATTAAGATGATATTCAAGTCTAAGGTATAACTTCCCTCTAAAAGTAAACTTAGATGAAATATAACCATTTACACAAGATGACATTCATAGGGCAAAAAATTCAAAATTATCTAAAAAAGCAATATAAAGTTATGGTTGGGATAGCAAAACTTAGAAAGTGAAAATTTGTGGCATTTGTGATACATGCATCACTCAAGCTTTGTGTAAACAAGACATCATTGTCCAAAATCATTGTCCTCATTCACACCAAAGGGGAATATTTCAATCCTAAAAGGGATGGAATGATCCCTCACTGTGATGGAGGATTGAGAGTATAGTTGGGTTATTTTGACCGACCCTTCATCTTCAAAGAATTACTTTGTCGCTCTCCAGGTTAAGATATTCCAATTGGTATGAACGTTACTCAATGAAGGTTTTGTTGTTCTTGTTCAATGTCTTGTACCATGGGGCCTTGCCCTAACAGAGTCTTAATGTATGTTGATCTAAGAAAGGTTGGAGTTGTTTCTCTCTTGAGCATAGATTGGTTTTGTGGGTGATGATGACAGGGTTCGAGGAACGCACACGGAAGCACGGCAAGGTGGTGACTACGGTGGTTCCTCAGCTGCATATCTTACGACACCCGTCTTGTGGTGCATTCCTGTCCCACTGCGGCTGGAACTCCGTGCTGGAGAGTGTTACAAGTGCCGTGCCGATCATTGCCTGGCCGCAGCAGTACGAGCAACGGATGACTGCCAGGTTCCCCTCCTTGTCACGCCTGGAGAGTCTCTCTTGTTTAGTTTTCATTCTCTCAACACAATCTGGTCACTTTTCTCTGGTCTTATTTACTTCTAAGTGCACAGTTCCTGGGGAAGAGCACGTTCCCTGGATGTCTCTCGTGTTGTGTACAGATTTGAGTGGAACACATGTTAGAGAGCATATTAAAGCTCCACTGAACTCAGTGCAATTAGTTAGAGAGGATTGAGTGTAATGGTAGTTGTACATTTGAAATGACTTCGTGCCTAACCAATGATTGTTAGCAGTGATACACCCGAACCTTGTTAATGTCACAACCAAAATACTCTTGACAACATGTCGTGATGTAACATTGTGATAACCAATGGTGTTGCCTGTAAGAGTGACATTGTAGTTAGGGAGGTGGTTTAGAACCCTTTGTATGCAAGCACTTGTGATACTGTCAACACTTGTCACACTTGTCAAATTCAGCATTGCATTTGTATGCAAACCAATTGGGACATAACAGAGTGAGTTTGAAACTGAGTTTGGAAATGGGTAATTCCGTTTCCCAGGGTTTTTAGAGAGGGAAAATCGATGTGATGTTTGAAAATGTGATGTTAAGAGAGGTTTGGGTGTACTGGTTTGGCAAAGTTTGTAATATTGGCATTTTTTCAGGACGGGCATCTCGAAACGTAAATCTATAGTAGTTGTAGTTAGAGTGAGCTTTCTTCTCCTGAACATCACGATTTCGGTGCTCTGAATTGCGTCAATGTACTGAAATCGACCTCATTGGAGGGGGTGGGCACAGGTACCTGATTGACACAGTGAAGGTGGCGGCTGAGCTACATGAAGAGAGGAAGGGCTTTGTGGGTAGAGAGGAGATCCAGAGGGTGGTGCGTTTGGTCATGCATGAGGCGGAAGGCGTGGCCTTCCGCACCAGAGCGACGGAGCTCAAGCAATTAGCTGCAAAATACGCCTACTGCAACACACATTTGGACTCATTTGTTGATGGATTAATCACATAGAAGAGCATCAAATTCTGGTCTCAATAACAACAAAGCACGCGGGGTTATGAAGAATAATTGCCTGTCAGCACCTCCTGAGCTACGCCATGTTAGCGGCAAGGGTGACGAGGGAGGTAGTGATCTAGCTTGCTTTGCCATTACCTGACATAGTCTCAATGTTGATAAGTTTGAGCCATTGATTGCCTTGAGATCTCAAATTACTCAAAAAGGCAAAACACTAGAACTCGATTGTTTCAGCTCTCTACTATTGCATACATAATGCTATTGTGTACATTGTTACATAGTTAAGACCCATTATCAGAACTTCCGCATTTTAGTGTTAACTTGAATCCTTTTTCCAACAATCACTACTTGCCATACTGATGAAACCTTGAACTGAATTATGCTGCATTGAAATTGTGTTTACTCGATAGGTAAGTTCCTCTGCAAGCATCGTTTCAGTGATCATTTTCCAGATCATGCTTGTCTTCAGGAAAGTATAAGATTCTGAACAAGAGAGAGGCGTTGAAGAATTTTGTCAAATTTCACAGCGGCTTGCTGTGTTCTATAATCTAATAGTGCGGAACTTTTTAGTTCCTTTTCTTTCTCTTCAGATTTCCAACTGAAGGTGAGACAAAGCCCAAGAGAGACAACCAACTTTGGCCAATTTTTTGAAAGTAACCAGTACATGCTTCACATAGATAGATTTGGTGATATTCATTGAAATGGGGAAAAATTTGAGCTCAAAAATATGACATTCATGTGCTTAACCCTTAAACGTCGTTGAGGACATTTGGCATCCAATAGATGACATAATCCTTCGAGTAGTAGGACAGAAGTGCAACTATTTATCCTTGGAATTTTGCTGTCAAAAGGGGAGGTCTTCTATAATAGTTTGACTTCCAATGAGTGTTTTTACAATCTTATAAGTGAATGATTCACATGGTAATTAAAGGAATGATTTTTATAATCACTTGTACATCTTTTAAGGGTTAAAACTAGTGAATATTGTTGTTGCATCAAGACAATATTAGCAGAAAATCACTCTAAAAAGAGATGTCAACAAATTTGGGAATTTATTAAGAGCACCCATTCTTGACATTACTAGCAATTAAGCATATTTAAAATTATTAAACATAGATAATATTTATTGAATCTAATTGACATGTGAAAGAGGATTCAAATGCACTTTAGTATGCATTATAAGAACATTGGTTGAATAAGTTATGAAAATTTCATGATGTTATTTGAGAGGGTGCTTTGGCATTCTCTTGTATGGATTTTGATTGATGTTTAGATTGACAATTGTGACTAGAAAATGTGTTCTATGTTACAATCTTTGTTTACACAACATTTGTAACATTGCAAATTGGTTATATTTGGATTTTAATTGTTATATAGGACTAGCAAAACAACTTTAAGCAATAGTTCCCCCATCCACTATGAAATCATCAATCGAAAAACAAATAAAATGATTGAAGGGGTCAATCCACATGATTTGTTCTTATTTTTTGCATCTCTTTGAGTGTTGCTTGATTGAAGGAGATGAAGCTTTGAGGTAAAACAAAGATCCACACATGGACTTGGGCTCATACTAATTGCCTACAAAATGATGATTTCACATTCAAAATGTAAGTGCCTACTGGTGCTCTTCGAAAATGCCCCCAAAATTCTACTTTTCAATATTTCCAAACTACACATTGGAAAGGGTTTTGAAACTTGAAGTTCTTAGGATGCTAGGAGTGCATGAAACTCTACTTACAACACTAAACAGGTTTTTAAAATGTTGTTTTTAGCTTCAATCCAAAACATTTTGTTGAATAAGAAGATCATTTTGGAATAGAGGAAGTATTTATTTTACACCCAAAAAACCCTTCAGTTGGCAATGACCTTCACATTAAATTACCAAGCTAAGTTTAGCCTTTATATTATTGATCGATTAAATTTTGATTTTCATGTGTGAATGAACACTTTTTCTATTGTTGATTTTTTAGAATTTGTGGTGAAAAAACAAAATTCTTGTGATTTTTAAAAGTATAGTATGTATATTAAATTAAATCAATGAGAATGCACATTAGAATAATAATCAATTTTCACCAAAATAAAGGGTAGAATGAGAAAAAATATTTTTTAATTTAAATTTAAAAATAATTTTTAAAGAAAATGAAAAATTCATACAAGTTTAAATCATTTGGAATCTGACATATAGAGTTTTCAATTGCAATAATTCACTAAACTTTTATTTTTTTGTTCAAAGTTTTGAAACAATATCCCAAATACAATAACCTGATGTAGCAAAAGTACAAAAGCATGCAATACCTATCAATTAATAAACCTCACAACTATCTACGAAAACAAAACCATAAGTGTGCAATACCTATCAACCAATAACCCCACAACTATCCAGGAAGAACAAAATCATGAGTGTGCAATTTCTATCAACTAAAAATTTTCATGACTATCCAAAAAGACCAAAATCTTGTACAATATCTATGAATCTTCCCAATAAACTCCACGACTATCTAGAACGACCAGAGTAATTATATAATTTAAAGAACTCAAAGATGTTTCTTTATAATGTAATACAAAGATTAACAACAATGCTCCAAACTTGTATTGCCAAGATTGTGATTTTTCCCATCTTGCTTTCAATATATACTATCACTATATCTTGAAGTTTCTTCAAAGAAAACTAGAAGGCTTTAGGAGGCACTAAGAAATCTAGGGGTAACAAGAGGCTTTAAGAAGCCACATATATAGTTTAGAAGAGTCATAGCACACGCTACCTAAGCCTACATGGCTTAGTTAGTAGAACTATCTCCAATAGACTCTTTATTTACATTGGTCATACGACCAAAGGTACTCTTCTTTTTTCTTCTAGAAGAGCTACTTGAAGGTTTCAAGTAGCCATATAAATATTATAGGAATCCGCAACAATATTAGGAAGATATATTTATCATCGAAAGAAGGATTGACTTCTATAAAGTCCCAAATAAAGGTAGAGAGAAGTTATTAAGGTTGATAAAGGGTGAATGTTCATGACAAATGGAGTTGAAAGATAATTCCTTAGGCTTTTATTTAAGCCTAAAGTTAAATCAAAATCCAAAATAAATATTTTGAAAGTTACAATCAAGTTTGATAGGTAGACCAAGGCACATCTACTTTGCAAATGCATGAACTTTTAGAAGTTAATACCTTGTAGACCAAATGTTCAAATTTTGAACAATGGTTGAATGCAAACACATCCCAAGTACTCAAAATTGCATTTTTTTCATCCTTGAATATTTGTTAGATTCTTGTATTAGTTCTTTTAACATTTGTATGATATAGAAATTGAAGATTGCTTTTAAAAATATTCTATAAATCAAAGGAAACTAATAGCTTTAGCTTTAAAAAATAGTGTAATATGACCTTTCAAAGAATACTTGATTCACAAAGTAAAATAATTTTTTTTTAAATCACTATACTTAGAGCTTAACATTTTGAACTTAAAGGAATTTTTTGTAAAAATCATAAATATTCAATCTACAATTGATTTTAGAAAGAGTTTTTAAATTTTTGACTTGAAATTTAATTGAAAGCATTGGTTAGTTTAATAGTTGATTTAATTGTATAAATGTAGTCTATGATTCATATTTTACAACTATTGTTTGAGAGTTGTCATTAAATTATTATTCTAAATTGCATTTTATAATACATCTTTACAATAATTTTAGAAATTTGGACTAGTTTTTGGTCCTCAAGAGATTAAGTTATGATTGGATACTTTTAGCCTTCAATGTCTTTATTAGATTAAAGATTTGGAAAGCCTAATTTTAGTTGCAATATCATATTTTTTGTACACTTGATAAAGAAAGTACATGAATTGAGGTTATTGAGGTACACACTAGCCTATAGCCTATAGATCAAGGAATAAAGTTTATATTGAGATTGAAGAAGATTTGATGATATATAATACTTTCAATTTGGATCATTGTTGCATTTCCTACATGTTTGAGAAGATTGAAAATGTTCACATATTCTACTTGAATGATGCCGTAGCAAAAACACTAGTGTATGAGTCTGGAAATGTGAGCCTATGAGTCTTGAACCTAGTTTTTGTGAACCTAGAGTTTGGAAACCAAAATAACTGAAGTTTTAGAGATTATCCTTGAAATTTTTCAAAAATGATGGATATTTTTAGAAAAAAAATTAGATGTTTAGAAAAGTATGGTACCTATGATCATGGAAATTTGTAGGTATCCTATAAGTTTGGAAGATAACAAGGATCACCAAATTCAAAAAGTTTCAAAGTTTTCAAATGAATTGTTCAAGTATATTTAAGTATGAGAGAGACCTAAAGGGATCAAAACTATGGTACTTATGACCATGAAAAATGATGCATTATACTTCTATGTCCACTAATTGCATGTCATATAGGACCATTGTCTAAACTTGTCAATCCATAACATGGACTTGGTGGAGAATTTCATGAATTTCTCAATATCCCAACCTCCATTCATTTAGAATGGGTTTTCTGCCTTGAGAAGGATCTCTTAGTTGAGGATTTTTTTTAATTTTTGTAAGGCATTCACACAGTATATTGATCCTAACAATATTTTTTGTATTCCTTAACTATAAATTCTAAGATTCACTAAACCATGATCATAGGTTCTAAATCCAAAATCCAAATAAATACTTCAAAAAATGGAGGCTCCCAAACTATTAGGCTTCTAGGATTATACTCCCAAGCTCATATATAGTAGTCCACCCTCAATACACCAATAAGTGTTAATTGTTAATTGTTAAGAGAATTTATAAAAATTATGCTCCCCTCTTCAATGAATTCACTTCAATAAGTGTTAATTTGTATGAAAGCGGGGCTATGAAAATTTATAACTTTGATGAAATTGAATTAAGTCCATTATGTACTATTATTGTATAGAGTTTATAGCATCTTCGTACATCATCTGTTCCACATCATGCACTACACATTCTACATCATACAAACAATACTAGCTATAAACTCCATCTTTGGGATTTAAACTTCAAACTCCCTTGCATCAACCTCTTTGTATTTTAGTGTTGTACCATTTGAGGATTTAACAATGTTTGTGATTTGATGATTTAAAGAGGCTAAAAATATAGATCTACAATGGGGAAGGTCTTTGAATTTATTTAGGTGCAAAAGAAAGAGTACCTTCAATATCACCAAAGATTTGTGTCTAGTAATCAAAATATTACCATTAGGACTTTGATTGCATGGACTAATTCTACTTATTCATATAAGTGTTACAAATTGTCTACGCCACCCTCTATAAATGTTAAAGTTTAACACCACATAAATGTTACAAGTTCCCTTGCTCTGAAGTGTTAACAAATATCAAAGGTGGACTATAGTACACTTGGATGCCATAATTGTTATTTGTTATGGCATCCAAGTGTACTCTAGTTGTTGAAAATTTAATTCAATGGTGCATGTCTTTTTGTACATAATTCATATCCTATGAATCAAATACAATACGAGATACATAATTCCTCATAGACCCTAAAGGATAAATGTAAAATATATATTCCCCATGCTTCTCCCAACTAATTTAAATCGTTGATTTGAAGTATAAATTCAAAAATTTCAAATTTTATCATCCGTGGTAAATAATAAGTTCTTATTTTTTGGTCATTGGAATTTTTCATCTTGTGGAGCTTGCTACCCATGTACAACAAGGATGTTTTTTTTTTCCTTTTTCAGCACTAGAAAAAATAATTTGGTTATGAAAGGACAACAAACTGTAAAGTTTTTCACTAAAAATCTATGAAGTTCCTATTTTTTGGTCATTGGAATTTTTCATGGAGTGGAGCTTCGTACAACAAGGATTTTTTTTGCCCTTTTTCAGCACTAGAAAAAAAATAATTTGGTTATAAAAGGACATCAAACTGTGAAGTTTTTCACCTAAAAACTTAAAATAAAAACCAAAATCCTTGGATGAGATCACTAAATTGTAGATGAAAACAGAATTATGGACATATGATATGTACTAATGTAATCTTTTTTTTATCCAATATGTGAAGAAACGCTGAAATTTGGAGCACCACTATAACATTTTATATCACTACTTTGACACTTCATACTAAAATGCCCACCCCACCCCCAAAAAAGTACACACACCCTTATTGAAGCCAAAGGAGCCAGTTCAGTCTTCTTGGCAATTGAATGTCAGGTACGCACGTGGTCAAAGATTCCTTCAGTGTGCACGTGTGTCTGTGAAGTTTTTAGGGTCTGTGACGTTTTCTCTTCAGGTTTGGAGGGATCAGCTTGTGCTGCGTATGACGTCGCGAAGGCTTTGAAACTCGCATTTGTCGCTCCTTGGAATTCACACCCCCAAGTACTTGCTCTTTAAAACTATATTTTTCATACATTTCCATCCATCACAATGATGTGAGCGCAAGGCTAAAGACATGTAGTAAGGTAGAACAACCCATTACGGTCAAAAAGATCAATCGTGGATACCCATGGAACAAATAAGCATTGGAGCGCGAATTGCTCTTTTAAAAAAATAAACTTGAATTATATGGTATAATTTTTTTTAATATAGTCACGACCTATGAATCTAAGGCACCATATCCAAGAGGCATGGACATGATATCTAATGAGTATCTAATGAGTCTGGCATGAGTATTCCTCACATGGGTACTTATTACTTTTTTTTTTTTTTATCTGAGATACATTTCAATGGGTTCCTTCCATTGGTTAACCCTGTAAGGAAGGATACGGCCCTCGTTAACCACAACTCTTTGATTATTGGACCAATAGACACAATCAACAATGAAGTCATCCATCGAACCATTGTGGTTAGCAACATCTTTGTTGGGTTGACATTGTAGGAAGCCTATGATCTCAAATGTTCCACTTTGTGATGAACCTTATCCCTCGAGATTAGGGTCTTCCCTTGCCCTTGAAAAAAGGCCTTCGCAAAGCAGAACCCCTTTGACTGGAGGCTTTCGTTAGAAAAAGAATGGGGCCTCAAGAAGGCTGCTAGATTGGGACCAGTAGTGCAAATAAATATTTTATTTTATTTTATTTTATTTGCACTATTGACATTGTGGCCTTCTTGAGGCTCTCTTCTTTTTCTAATGCTACTATACATTATAGTTTCTTTTAAATAAATGAAATTTGGGCCACAATCAATGTCTTGGGTGATGGTAATAGAGTGACTAGTAACTACAATAGGAACTTCCAACTTTTGAGTGTCTATTCATTGCAAGAAGTGGCATTTTTAGACCTTTATGTTGTAGCCATGTTAGAAAATATTGAGATTGCTTTAGGCAAGCAATATGAGCATTATGGATACAATTTTTGTTGGCTCTATAGTAGTCTAAAGACTCTTTTGGGCATCACCCTTCAAAATTTTATAGCAAATTCATACTTTGTTGAAACAATATAATTTATATTGCTCTCACTATTTCTCACACTTGTTTTGTGGAAAAAAATTTAAAAATCCAACTATGGTACGAGGCAAACTCCTAATTTTGATTGCACTAGATTGTTCTACCTTAACCTCTAAATGCCTAAGCTTTTTGAAGTGTATTTTTCCTTTGAAAAAAGAACATAGGCTTATAGTTATCCCCAATGAGGCAAATTGTTTGTTTTTTCAAAATCTAATCAAATAAATGTTTAAAGAGCTTGCTTATTAGTATGTATACCAATTTTGAGTGTGAAATTGCAAAGCAATTGTGAGATTATAACAAGTGAAATGTAATTATCCTATTTTTAGTATATTGACCCTCTTGAAAATGTTTGAGAAATTTGAACATAAGAGTTTGGGAGGATTAGAGGTGGAATGAACAACTAAAAATTGTGTTAGCACACTAAAATGCACTATAATTTTAAGGTGCAAAATTTTATTTATTTATTTTTTGTGTATATAATTGTAGGATCTTATACTAGGCTAATACAAAATATGTCTAGAGGAAATTTCAAGAACTTTGAGTGCATAGATTGGAGGATACCTCAGTTTAAATTAGCAAAAGATAAGTTTTTTTGCACCTTCTATGGTGAGATTTTTTTATTTTGGATCTTTTCACTTTGCTTTTTTTAGTCCCTAATTTTGCATGGCACACCATGTGATCATGTGGGGTCAAAAATATAATTATTGATTATTAATCCATGGGATTTTTTTCCTTCAATATTACACATTTTCATGCATTTAAAAAGCCTTGCACAAGGTCCAAATTTCCTCTAATGGATTTTGAAACAAAAGAAATTTGTGTTGAATAATTGAGTTGAAAATCTAGACTTAAAAAAAAAAAAATCACTTAGTTTTCATTCATAAAAAATTGTTACATAGAAGAAAAAACTAAATCAATATTCTAAGATGGAATTGAAAGACACAAATTGCAACAGTGAGATTGTCTTAGCAAGAAAACTAAGCCATGTGGAACTTCTTTCTAAAAAAATTGTGAAAGTTGAGATCAAAAATGAATCCAACAAGTTGTTTTTGGAAGAAAATGCTTAGATTGCTTGAAAAAAAAGATTGTTTGTAACTTTCTCATCACTAGTCCAAATGGAATGAATCAAATCTTTTTTTGTAGACAAAAGTATTTTCTATGAGAAACAAAATCCAAAAAATTTTATTTTGATTTTTTGTGATTTTTTTGTGTTGCCCAACAAACTGCTTTTTGAATTTGGGCCACAATCAATGTCTTAGTGTAGCATAACTTTTGTTGTTGGGCACCTATTGGAATAAATATTATATTTTCCTCCAAAGCTAATGTGTTTTCCTATCTTAAAAAAAAGTTTCAGCTTCAAGACTACAAATCTAAATGCTCTAAAAGCATGATTCATTGTGGCCGGAATTGAATTGATTTCCAAAGTCTATTTGAACAAGTCATAGTCACCAAAATCTCAATTAGGGTATGGTCCAAGCTATTTCACATAGATTTTACTTCCGAGATGACAATGTCCTACTATAGTAGCTACTTCAGCCCCTACTTGACAGTCACCTAATAGTCAATGGAGTGCTTCTTTGATACTAAAATGAATTCTATATTTCTTATAATTAGGTCACAATTTTTCCAAAATCTTTGATACATTAGAGATAATTGTAAAGTTTGTCCTGCATTTAGAGGAAGATTTAACTAAGAATAGAACAAAACAAACACGGCACCAAACTCAATCACAGTTTGAGTGCTCTAGGGAGTTTGGTCCTATGTTTTTCACAAACTCCAGCTCCTGTTCCTCCCTTGCACACTTTACAATTAACTCTATTATTGCAATTTCAATGATTTTCCAAGTAAAATGGGTAACAAAATCTGCAAAATCTACAGAAAAATTATGAAATTTTCTTTTAGCTACAACCATTTCAGAGCACAGCACAGGAACCCCCAAACTAATTCTGAGTCCGGTTCCACGAAAGGACAGTGAAGTATAAACCGGCCCTGACTTTGGGCCTTTGGACCAAGAGCAATGACGCACAGGAGTTGAAGAGCTATGACGTATGCGAGTGACAAGAGCAATGACGCACGCACATAATTTCAAAGAGCATTGCCTGACTCACCAAAGTTCAAAATACCGCTGGTGAGACACTCACATGTAAAATAGAATGTCAACTGCAGTTGAAAGTACAGTAAGCTCCGTAGACTCTGTAGAGGCGGCTGGCTTTTGAGACATGCACTGCCATTCTATACCTTAGTGTTCACTATTACTTTATTGATGAAAGCAAAATGAAGAATTTCTATTGCATAGACTAAGTAAGCGTTATGCAACTGCTGAAATCGATAATTCAAGCCCCTCTTTTAGTTTCAAAAGGCTGGCAGTTGCGCGTGCGCACCTCATCTATGGCAGTACGAAATTTGCCTCGAGCGACTAGCTTTGACCATCCATAGGAAAACTTCCTGCGCACTGGCCCCGAAGTAGCGGAAACATATTCTTGCCTCCTTCCGAATGGAATTCGCTCTTGAAGATCAACACGGCTTTGCACGCGCGTCGGGCTGCACACACGGCTCCATGATAAATAGCCCTCAATGGCCCCCAACTCAAGCATTCCTCACACTAGTTCATACTGACTTACAATCGCACTGCAGTCGATCGCAAGGCAGCTATCAATTGTATTTCACGTTCTGAGATTGAGATTTTGTTAGAGATTAAGACATTTTCGGATTGGGGAAGGAGGGGGACAATGGAGTGGAAGATGGAAGATATGATAGCTAAATTCAGTAATTTTCAGGCACCGGGATTCACCTTGGGGAGTGTAGTGCAAGGACTGTGTGTAGCCGTCTTCGTGGGGTTGATCATCGTGAAGCTACGCGCACCAAAGCTCAAGCTCCCCCCTGGCCCAATCGCCCTACCCATCTTCGGAAATTGGTTGCAGGTTTGTTGGGTTCCTCTACTCCTCTGTTCCATCATTCCTAAGCACAAGACTTTGAAACGGGTCACCATATATTGCTCCCCAGGGAAAGATAGAACAAGGAATTGCATGTTTGGCAATTGAAACAACTGCTACAATTCAATATTGCCTGTTCCGAACATGAGCTCTTGTTGTTGTGTCATGCGGTCACGAAAATGACGTTTCTCTAGCATACCGGTATACAGGTAGTAGAGAAAATACAGCATATGCAGTCGGTGCACTTGCTGGTTGGTAAATTTCTCCGGATTGTGCATATGTAATTATCGCCAGACGTCGGATCAGACGGTGCACTTTCTGATCAGTGATTCTCTCAGGACTGTATATATAAAATTCACGGCAGACGTCATTGCTATGAATGAAGGTCGAATATTCCACGTTTTGGACTGTGTTTTTGCTAACAAGTTTTGCGTTTTTCTTTACTTGCTCAACATCCTGAGTTCTTGAGCTGTAACCTCTCAGATGTAATCGGAAAACGTTGGAAAAGAGTTCAAATTCACGCTGAGCCAGACCGAAAGATCGTTCTCTAACGCGGTTCAATTCTTCGCATCTTTGACGAAGATTTCCACTTCCGAGCTGACCTTGAGTGATTCTTTTTCGCAGGTCGGCAATGATTTGAACCACAGGAACTTAGCCGAGATGTCGAAGAAATACGGTGACGTGTTCAACCTCAGGATGGGACAACGCAACTTCGTCGTCATCTCCTCTCCCGAGCTCGCCCGGGACGTCCTCCACACCCAAGGAGTGGAATTCGGCTCGCGAACGCGCAACGTCGTCTTCGACATCTTCACGGGAAACGGACAAGACATGGCATTCACCATCTACGGGGAGCACTGGCGCAAGATGCGTCGCATCATGACCATCCCGTTCTTCACAAACAAAGTCGTGCAGCAATCCCGCACCGCGTGGGAAGACGAAGCCCTCCGCGCGATCACCGACATCCAAGCCAACCCCGTGGCCGCCACGACCGGCATTGTGATCCGCACACGCCTCCACCTCCTCATGTACAACGTCATCTACCGCCTGATGTTCGACTCGCGGTTTGAGAGCGAGTCGGATCCGTTGTACCTGAAACTGAAGATGCTCAACAACCAGCGAAGTCAGCTATCACAGAGCTTCGACTACAACTACGGCGACTTCATCCCGGTGCTCCGCCCGCTTCTACGAGGCTACTTAAAGAGATGTCGAGACCTCAAGGACCGCCGCATGGCGCTCTTCGAGAGCTTCCTGGAGGAGCGGGAGCAGCTTCGCGCCACCAAATCCGACGTTACAAAATCCGCCATCGACCACATTATGGTAATATTTGCAACGGAGTCATAAAAAAAAAACCATAAAAATTTCATTACCATGAGTCAAGTAGCTGATTCAAGTAGTTGCACTATTGATGATACCCATACATAAAATCTTTCTTATTCTTCTATTTTATCTGCATAAGCTTACTAACACGCACATTACGAGTATCACGAATAGAAGAAACTAGATACAAAACTCCTTCTAATTTCTTGATTGTTTCTCTCCAAAGGATGCCGAGAAGAAAGGAGAGATTAACAAAGACAACGTTCTCTACATCGTCGAGAACATCAACGTCGCGGCCATCGAAACAACACTATGGTCCATGGAATGGGGCGTGGCGGAGCTTGTGAACAACCCTGCAATGCAGACCCGCATCCGAGAGGAGCTCACCCAAATCCTAGGCAAGGGCAACCTAATCACCGAGCCCGACACCTACAACAACAAGCTCCCTTACCTCACCGCGTTTGTGAAAGAGGTCATGCGCCTCCACATGGCCATTCCCATGCTGGTTCCCCACATGAACCTCAAACAAGAGAAGCTTGCCGGGTACGACATCCCTGCTGACAGCAAGATCCTTGTGAATGCGTGGTGGATCGGGAATAACCCTAAGTACTGGGATCAGCCGGAGAAGTTTATGCCGGAGCGGTTCCTGAATGAGGAGATTGAAGCCAATGGAAGCGATTTTCGGTACCTGCCGTTTGGAGCGGGACGGCGAGCGTGCCCGGGGCTTATTATTGCGATGCCGCTCTTGGCGATCGTGTTCGGGCGCCTGGTGCAGACGTGCGAGCTTCTGCCGCCTCCGGGAATGAAGAAGGTGGATGTGAGAGAGAAGGGAGGGCAGTTCAGTCTGTTTATTGCCAATCACTCCACTGTCGTTGTCAAACCCATCACCGCTTGAGTTCCTTGAACCCTAATTTTAGACTGTAGGCTCCGGACCGAAGGAAGCTTAGTATTGACATTTATAAGGAAATAATGTGAGGAAGTTTGAGAATGACCTTCTCAAAAGTGAGCCGATCACGACTCACGATTACTGGAAAGCAGGTCATCCAATTGTGCTAAAGTTAATCGAAGTATAGATGCTAGTGTTTACGCTACATAATGTATACCGTTCATAACATTCTTTTGTTGATAAGAAGAATTTTTCTAGTCATTCGGTTTACAAGACTCTGAATTCCATTTATTTACAATTGCAGGATACTGTCACAGAACTCCAGAACAGTATTGGTTGTGCATCATAACAGATGTGTAACGTGACAATAATGTCAATGTGCACAATGTGATCAACAGCCAGTAGATAATGTCAAGGTTCACCCTGTGACACCGCTTTCCAACTCGCAACAGCAGTGAAGCATTGAAGAAGAAAATTGAATTACAAATCCTTGATGTGTTGAGGAAACAACCCAAAAAACATGCACCATGCACTCTATTAGAGCAACATGACCGTTCTACTCTTCGGTACATGAAACTCAACTCTGATCTATTTCCTAGATTCAAAAGATTATCTACGGAGAAAATTAAGGTGGTGCATATAAAAATACTCACGCCCTTGATGATGTCGATGACTTAGTATCGTTAGTAATCCGAGCCACAGCCTGTACTAAATGAGGGACACCGTCCCACACAATCCTCAACAGACCTCCGGCTGCAACTCCAGCTCCAAATACGGCTGCCACGGTTGGTTTCGAGTCCACCTATACAATTTACATTATTAAAAGAAGTCAGTTTAAATCTCAAATATGAACATGAACGAGCGTCTAATGACTCAAATACGAAACAAAGCATTCTTGAAATGCAGTGGTATAATCTTCTAGCAACCTGGAGGTGTGAAACAGTTTATAAAGATTTATCCTCTACTCTACAACCTCATGGGACCTAGACACTTCAGACCAACATACAGCTGTCACAGTAATCTACCAGTCTTGCAAAACCTCCAAACATCGTGAGTAGAAGAAACGAATCAACCACAAATATTGAACCAAGGCATGGACTTCGAAGGTTCAGAATACTAGCAATTATTGGCAATAGCAAGGTGTTCAAATTGCTCGCTAAAATGCTCAATTTACCCTCGGCAACCTTCCGAAGATGGAAAACTAAAAGAGAGAGAGCTCACCGTCACACACTAACTCTCAAACTCCTTACAAAAGACCCAGCAATCCCTAAAGAACTCAAAACCTCAGATACAATGCTATCGTCTAATTCAGCGCAGACTGAGCCAGAGATTCATCAAAGACAGCACAGACAGAGACATAGAACCTGAAGGCTTACCTTCTGCTCAATCACAGCGAGCCGTTGTGTGAACAAATCCATGCTAGTCTTCAATTGCTTATCCATCATCATCATCTTCTGCACGGGATAACTCTGGAACGAAAATGCCAGAGCCTTCTGAAGGTCTTCAATCACCTTCTCGTGAGCCGCCTTCTCATCCAACCCCTTGGCTGTGTAATGTGCGACAAGCTCCTCCGGTTTTTTCAAAGCCTTCTTCTTCGCTGCGCCCGGTACTGTTCCTTTGTTGAAAGGCGGTGGCGACCTTAGCCCTCCGGAAGCGTTGCTCTCAAGCTTGTCCGCCATTGCAATGGAGTCACCTAACTATGGCGAACTGCTGCAGCTCCAAATTGCAATAAGAGACCGGGAAGGAATAAGGAACCCTAATTTTAGTATACGGCAGGAGGCGAAGGGGAACAGCCAGTGCAGCTGGCGCCTGCAGAAACAGAGATGACGCGTCTCCTTTCGCTTTCAGCTGTAATAGCTTACCCTATCCCTAAACCTCCAGGGTCATCAGGGCTTCCGACGCCACCTTGAACAAGAAACAACGCCACAGCAGCACATCAGCTACCTAAAGCACGATTCCTGTCTCCCCAAAACACACGCTTACACCCTTGATGAATTATATCCCACGATATCAACGTTCCAAGCTTTTGAAATGCGCAAAACAACCACTGAGGACCATTGAATTCATAACAACCACTATCCAAAGAGCCGCACCTTGAAGCCCCAGGAAGAATCGACCTAAGCCAGGAAATTAGCGAACTCTTGAACAACCTCCTCTTCAGATTCTCGAAATTTGAACAAAAGATCCATCAATTTGCACATAAGTAGTCGGTGATGGATATAAGGCGGTTGATTCAAACACACAGAGAGAAATGTCTGGAGCTCCAGAAGGAAAAATAAAGTGGGAGGAGATCTTTTCTAGTTGCTGGGTTGGTCCAAAGACAGATGGAGTCTGAGATAAGGTCTTCAACGAGAACGGCCGCAGGGTGACGCAGCCTGCCGCAGGATCGCTCTGTCATAGCCACTGGATAAGCCTACTCTTGCTAACAACAATTCCAGCGCTCTTGTGCCCCCTTCATTGCTGGGGTTTAAGTCGGAGCTCGCAATCGCTCTGTCTTCTTCATTGCTAGGGTTTTAGTCGGAGCTTGCAATTTGCAGAAGTTCTTTTGTTGATTTCGGACTGCACTTGCCAGATTGCACTTACCGTTGGTGGATTTCGACAGCGCGAGGTTTTCGCATTGCATACATGCTGTATTGGATTTCGCGGATGAAGGTGGCGGTAGTGAATTGTGAGGTTCACGTTTGATTGGGAGGTGCGATGTATACCTCTAATGCAGCTCAGCATTTGCTGTCGCAATCCCCGCATCTCCTGCCCCACTCTTCTCTCAAGATTTTCGCTTCCAAATCCGTCTCTGCTACTTTGAAGCCGCGTCTCCTAGTTCCCCACACCTCCCTATCGCAATTCTTTTCCCTCTCTCCCTCCCACTTGCGGTGCACTCGCAGCTTCCTCGCAGTACGAGCATTAGGTTCCGACGAAGCAAACGACGAAGACGAAGACGATGTGTACGTGAAGAGCTTTAGACCGTCCCGTAGCTCGGAGCAACCATCCCCAAGAATGGGAGACGGGGGTGGGCAGGAGAGGGCAGGATCTAAGCCAGGGTTTAAGAGTGAGCGAGGTAGTCGACCCTTTGGGCGACAGGGTTTGAGAGGAACCAGGGACACATCCGTGGAGGGCCAGGGCTCTGTTGCTAATTCTTCTAGAGCTTCTGTTGCTAGTTCTACTAGAGCTTCCTTTGCATCTCGAGGACGAGGAAGAGGGAGAGGAGGCAGTGCTGCCAGAGGGGCTCCAATCAAGAGCGAGAAACCCAAGAATGGACTGGTTCTGGACGAAGCCACTGGGGAGATGGTGGAGTACAGACACCCGGATTGGAAAGAAGATCCCAAAGCTGCAAGGAAGGCGAGGCGGGAGCCTGCCGTTGCACCGCAAGTGCAGTTTGAAACTCCCATGAGCAAGCAACCGCATGTTGCCATTCTCGGTGGAGGCATGTCGGGACTTGTGTGTGCGCTTACGTTGGAAGAACTCGGCATTCGCTCCACCGTGTTCGACACTGTAAGGAGAAGCCTTTATCTTCACCTACAATTCTTTTGACTTGTTATTGAATTTTCTGTCTGAATTGCGTCCTTATAGATTTTTGTTGCATTTGGTGTCTACATTGCAACTTGCAATGAATTGTCCATGCATTTGGCTGTCTCCATTGCCTCTTGATCTGAATTGTTGTTGAGTTTGCTGTTTGTATTGCACCCTTTGTCTGAATTCTCCTTCATTCGGCATTCGCTCCACCTTGTTCGACACTGTAAAAAGAAACCCCTTTCCTTCTTCAACCCCTGTTGGATTTTTTATTAAGTTTTCTTCAACGTCTGTTGTTGAGTTTTCTGTCTGAATTGCCCCTTGATCTGAATTGTTGCTGCATTTGGTATCTACATTGGAACCTGCTCTGAATTTTCCTTGCATTTGCTGTCTACATTGCCTCCTTGCTCTGGATTGTTGTTGCATTTGCTGTCTGCATTGCATCTTGATTTTAATGTTTTTGAGTTTTGAGTTTGAAATGCCCCCTTGGTCTGAATTCTCCATTCGGCATTCGCTCCACCGTGTTGGACACTGTAAGATGAAGTTCCGTTTCTTCTTCTCCAGCCAGTGTCCTTTCTGACTTGTTAATGAATCACGGTTGAGGATACTATTTGCAAGCGGTTTTAACCAATATTTAGGAACGTGGTGTCATTGAGAGATCTTCTTGGGTACAAGACTTTGAGATCAAATTTTTTTCACGGTGTATGCGTTTCTTAGGTTATGGGAGGTTGAAGACACTAGACAATTAGACAATCCCATTTCCTTTGAAAGACACTAGACAACCCCATTTCCATTCAAAGATAAGTGGCCATCGATCAATTTAGCCAAGTCATACATACACCCAAATTGCTAATTGTCAGCCAACCAATGGTATTGGAAGAGATGAATTATTGTTGGTAACAGGGGTCAGTCAATAGGAGACTGGATTATGTCCTAATGTTTTTGTATCCTTTACTATATACTGGATGAATCGCCCTGTTGATCTGACTTGATGTTGCATTTGCTGTCTGAATTACGATGTTTGTAGGGCAAACATGGTCTCGGTGGGCGCATGGCCACCCGAGAGGTTAACATTCGGGAAGGACTGTCTTTGGCCTTCGACCATGCGGCTCAGTACTTCACTGTGTCGGATCCCAAGTTTCGGAAGCTGGTGGACCGATGGATCCAAGAAGGCGCTGTGAAGGAGTGGAAGGGAGTTGTAGGTACTTTACAAGCTGGTGGGAAGTATTCTGGGTTGGCAGATGACGTGCCAAGGTATGTGGGAACGCATGGAATGCGTCTGCTCGCTGATCACATGGTCTCACAAGTAAGTGAATTGCATGACATTTTGGCTTAAGTTAGACTGTCTTCTGAATTTATAAATTATACTGTTGGAGTCTATGTAAATGAGAGCATTAATCTCTAATGGAAATTATGAGTTTAGGTTCGTAACGTAGTGTTCATTGGAGAGCAATCATTTTCATTCTGGGACCTGTTTTCTTAACTGAAAATCGCAAATTCGTTTTCCTGACAGGGTCGGTTAATTGAAGTGAAACGACCTGTGTGGGTCAGCAATATGGATGTGAAAGGCCCTTTATGGCACTTGAATGAGAACGGGAAGCCTCATGGGGCATATGACGCAGTTGTTATTGCTCATAATGGTAAGGTCCTTCCTAACCAGTTTTGTTCTTGTATTTGCTGTATGTTGTAAGCTTCTCTTTAAAAAAAGTAAGTGATATGGTCACAAATGCGTGGACTTGGAGGTATCTCAAGGCGATTGTAAAGCCGTGATGCATGTTCCTGAAACTCTGATATACATTGCGTGACAGGAAAATGTGCAAATCGACTGCTCGCGCCATCAGGGGCACCAGAAGTTTTCAAGCAAATGAAGGTGCTATGTCTATTTTCAGCTCGATTTGACTGAGCAAATGTTGTAGATTTAATCGCCTTGCTAACATTGTGCATTGTTCTGAAGCTCAGAGGCTGGAGTTGAGTTCAATTTGGGCCTTGATGGCTGCTTTTGAGGAAGCATTGCCTATTCCGGAGGGACTCGGGAGCAGTCATCTGGACGGTGCATTTGTTGAAGGTGTAAACTCTCTGTCTTGGATGGCCAACAACTCAAGCAAGCTGGATAACCCAGAAAAGGATGCTCCTCATTGCTGGACCTTCTTCAGTACTGCTGCGTATGGTAAAAAGAACAAGGTTCCACAGGTAAGATATCTTCTTGATTGATAAGGCCACATGAAGTGCCTTGTGGATTCCTCAGTTATTTTCCCATGATTTTAAGGTTTGTCTTTACGTCGTCATCGCCGACTTTATGTGTTTGGAAGCTCAGAGTCATTTTTGAGATGAAATGATTGTGCGTCCAGTGAACTTCTGAACAAGTTCAAATCGTGTCAAAAAAAATCGGCTTTGCGGGGAAGCTTATTGCACCAGATCATTCAGGTTCATTTGCCATGATGGATTCAGCACAATCTCATGTTCATTGGAACGTTAAAATTACCATATTTACTCTTTGTTTCACTCCTCTCAACAACATTGAATAGCAATAGAGTGACCTTGAAAGGTACCTCAGCTTTCTGAGACATTGACCTATTGACTCTTCGATGTACAGGAGAGCATTCCAGCAGTGAAAGCAGAGAGGGTGCGGAGGGAGATGCTTCAAGGAGTGGGGATGGCACTTGGTTTACCTGAAGGATCTATGCCGACGCCTTTCTTCACTAAAGTTCAACTTTGGTAATGTAACTCTGACTTTATCCAAGGCAGTAAATGGTCAGTAGTTTATTATCTTCCTCTAGGTGAAGATTTACCCAAACTATGTGTTTTTCCCTTTTATGAGGTTCTCTGATATTTCGAGTGAATGGTGCAGTCCATTTAACCCTGTTTGTTTTTCATTCAATTCATGGTCTGTCGTTTTCTGATTTATGTTGAACTGTTTGTTGATTTGTTCTGATACTCTAGGGGAGCCGGTTTACCAACCAATACGCCTGGTGTTCCATGCATTTTTGACCCTGTTGCACGAGTTGGTATTTGCGGAGACTGGCTGTTAGGATCTAGCTTAGAGGCTGCGGCATTGAGTGGCATGGCACTTGCTGAACACGTAAGTTTCTGTGTCAAGAAAGCATCCCTTTTATAACTTTGTTGAGAGGTATGTCTTGATTTTAGTTCGTGATTGTTTGCTATGGCATAGGAATTTGAGGATATATTTCACCCTCTATTTTGTGAGAATTGAACAATTCAAGGACTCGATTATAATTCTCAAATTTGTTAGACTCATTGTCAGTAGATTACTCTCGGTTCAAACTCAAACCATGTTTGCCAGTTTAAATTCTTAACACAAAATCGTCGTTCCTGCAGATTGCGGATTTCCGGGATAGAGGAGAGGAAAACCCTGAAGAGTTTAGCATTGGATTAGAGAAAGGCTTCTCTCAAGTCCAAGGCAAAGATATAGGACAGTTTCCTGGGTCACCAGCCCTGGAGCCAAAGGCATCTCAAGAGCTTGTTGGGTCCGCCTACTGATTACACGATCAATTAATCGTTTGACTACAGTTAGTTATGCAAACAAACGTCAAAAGAATGTTAATATTCTCGAATGGAATTAGCCAGTTAAACCCTAAACCTCCTAAATACTTTTCGTCAAAGGGAGAGGGTATCTTATGCTGCAATTATCTCCACGACCCTGGTTTATAGGAAGCAATTGCTTGGTCCATCTAAAACTCAATACCTACATTTCATGGATATTAACCCATAAATGACATTGTTGACGCTTTCTATCGAATGAATGACAAGAGAATCCTTATGTATAGGATAGAAGTGCAACTATTCATGAATTTTGTTGTGAAAAGGGGAAGTCTTGAATAGTAGTTTGACTTCCAATGAGTGCTTTTGCATTTTTTTAAGCCAATGATTTCTATAATATTCAAAGGGATGATTTCCATGGTCATCAGTCCTTCAAGAGTTAAGATATTTGTCACAATGTTCAAAATCTTGTCATAATGGTCCCCTTTGGTATGTGAAGCCAAGTCTCTAGTATAATGTTTGGGGAGAGTTGATGGTTAGTTCATTGTTAGCTAGTGCCTCTGGAAAAATAACTAGTTGGAGTGTGAACATGGAGGATCTAAACTAACAAGACAAAAAATTGGTGGGACTTGCAATTAAGTGGAGTGCAAAAATAAAAGGTGGATATGTAGTTGTCACTTTCATGAAAGTGTCATATTCTAGTTGCTTGCCATTTTGAATCCAAGGCTACTCTCCAAACTCAAGGCATTTTTTTCATCATAAAACACTCAAACCTCAAACTTGCCATTTCTATTGTAAAGTGCAATAAAATTTAGAAACTATTTTTTTTTTTGCATATCTAATTGTAGGATCTTGCAATAGACCAGTATGAAAATTTGTGGAAGACATTTTAAAAACTTTGACTATGTGGATTGCAAAGTATTTGTGTTTGAAGTAAATAAGTCAACGTTTTTTGCACTTTGCATGACTAGATTTTATGGCTTTGATTCTTTTGAGCTTAAAACTTTTGTACATCACATTTTGAATTTTTGATTTTTTGATATTGAAGAATTTAGTTGAAGTCTAAGAATTAAATATTAAAAAACAACCATTTGATTTTCATTCTTTAAAAAAATAGTTAAGTAGAAGTAGGTACAAGATTGAAGAAAAAAACTAAATTCAATAATAGGTCTAAGATGGAATTGTAAACCACTAATTTCAATGGTGAGATTGTTCTAACAAGCTAACTAAACCTTGTTGAATTTATTTTTAATTGTAAAAATTGGGTTCCAAAATAAATCTTGTAAGTTACTTTTTGAGAAAATGGTTAGATTGTCTAGCCCTTGTTCCATCATCCGTGTTTACTTGATGTAATGAAATTTAGACTTTAGTTTCAAAACCAACATGTCTTTGAAAGAAGAAGATTGTAGGCTTTGTAGAATTGAAGATGAAGGAAAGTGGTTGGTAAAAATTTGATATTAGAAGAAATGAATCAAGAGATTTTTATAAAGAAAAGATGGAACCAGTGCTGTTTAGTTCAAGCAATAAAATTACCAAACTTTTGGCAATCCACATCATTTCTATCTTTGTACCTCTAGAAATATTTGTTTTGTTTTGCACTACTCAAGATCATGTCCACAATTGCTTATTTGGTCAGTTATGGGTGGCTCTACTACAGAAGATGTTAAAAAAAAAACACTAAAAAAAATATATTTATCTTAGAACAATGTGGATTCACTTTTTGACTATTGAACCTCCCAAGGTTCATGAACCCTTAAGGACATGGCGTTCAAATTCCTAACAATAGATGAATGTAAACATATCCCAAGTTTACAAAAATGTTTTTTTTTTCATCCATTGATATTTTGTAGATTTTTGTAGTAGTTCTTTAACATTTATGTGGTTTAGATTTTGAATATTTTTTTAAAAATATTCTATAATTCAAAGGGTACTAATAGGTCTAACTTCTTAAAATAACTTTTTAAGTTCAAAACATAACCCTTTGAAAAAAATTTGAATAAAAAAGTAAGATAAAAAAAACTTTTAAAATCACCATGAATAGAAGTTAATATTTTGAATTTAAAAGAAAAAAATTCTTATATAAAAATAAAATATCTACAATCTACAATCAATTTTAGAAAAAGAATTCAATTTTTGGTTTCATATTTTTCCCTCCAATGTCAAATCTTCAATGTACCAAGAGTGAACATATCAATAAAGTTGGGATGCTTTTGAAGTCTCATCTAATTTCTATTCAAAATTCATTAATAACTCCTTGAAAGTCAATAAAATATGAAACTATTTGGGTTAGATAACAATTCCATTTGTCTTTCAAGGAAAAATTTTGAAAAATATTTCAAGAAGTCAAATTCAATACTATATCAAATCAACTTATAAATTGTTCCTTTTAAAGACCTCCAACCTTATAGAGTGTTCAAAAAAAAGAAATCAAGACTCTTTAGACATTGTCTACTTTCATGATACTCTTCAAGTCTTTTGATCTTCATCTTAACCTTGTACTAACACAAAGAATAAAACAACATGTCTAATGAATGATTTTGAAAAGAAACAAAAGAATACACAATTTCATCTAATCATAGGAAAAGTCACCTTCAATATTGGAAGATCTTTCACTAAATTGAATTAGCTTATGTCAATGCAAAGTCTCCTTCACTTTGTTCTAGAGCTATTAAATTTTAGACATCAAAGGCATAAAGTGTTGAGCAACAACTCAAAAGTCTTTAAGGTAAAACAATTCATTGCAATGAGCTCATTAGGAACTTCCAATTTTTCAACGTAAATTCATTATAGGAAATGATTGTTTTTAGAGTCAAGATGAACTAATTCCATTACTCGTCCTTCCAAAGTCCTTCCAAGGGTGCATATAAAAAAGACCCCTATTTTGTACTTGATTAATTTATCTACTACACCTCTCATCGCTAATTTGGAACCTCCAATTGCAAATGTGAATTCAAAATTTGCAAATTTTATTATGCATGGCAAATAAAAAATTTCAACATTTTCCCTCAAGGACAAGCAAGGGGGTCAATTCACCTTGGCCATATTTAGGCCTTCCATGTTAAAAAATATTGTGATTGCTTTAGGTGAGGGAGGTGAGTATTAAGGATACAATTTTTTGTTAGTTTTAGGGTAGCCTAGCCCTTAACCCCTAAATGTCTAGAGTCTTCTTCAAAATTGATGATTTGGGAAAAAACATTATAAAATATAGTTTGGAAGAATATTTTGGAAGTAATATACAAAGAAAAGTTGTAGATTTTGAGTTTTATATTTCATCCATATAGTTAGATTTACCAATGCTATCACCAATGATTTTCTATAAATTTGGAAAGGAAAATTTCAAAATTCCTTCAAAATTCAATTACAACCAAAATATTATCATTTTTAGAGTAAAACTTATTGGAATGGATTTGAATGAGGTTCTCTTCACATGATGAATTTTTGAAATTTTGTATTCTTTACATGTATGACCTCGTTTTTGCAAATCTAGTTTTGAACTAGAGTCAATGCAATTGACCACTTGACACACTTCTCCATTTGTAATTTTAGAAAAGTATGTACTCTAATAACACAAAATCCAACCATTAGACAAGACAAGAACTTGATTAAGTATCACAAAATTAGGATGACTTTCATCCAAGCAAGAACAAGACAAAAACAAGAATCTGTTCATCATCCAAAAAATGGACATTGGAATGCTTCAGGGTTTAACATCGAGGTGGACGTTTTGCATCTGATGAATGACAAAGGATCTCTCTATGTAGGAGTGCAACTATTCATCCTCCATCATTCATCAAACACAACTATTCATCCTCCAAATTTTGCAAGAAAAGGGGAGGTCTTCTACAGTAGTTTGTCTTACAATGAGTGCTTTACAAGTAACAGTCATAAAAACTGATGATTTCCAAAGTCACCCCATCATCCTTTTAAGGGATGGAGACTCTTTTGTACCACGATGGGCAGAACACTTTAAAAATTCATACCAAATTCTTACTTTGTTGAAAAAATAATAATATTTCAATTGCTCTCATTGTTTCTCACACTTGTCTTTACGAAATTTAAAAAAAAATTAAATTAAATTAAATTCAGCAATGGCAAACTCCTAATTCTGACCACAATGGTCTGCATTACCTCACATGACTAATCACCAAACTTTGCTCTGTTGCTCGAGTCAATTCCCAAACTAATGCAATCCCATACAGTCTTCCGTCTCCCATACAAAGGAGACGCCTGCTGTCACTCGCGAGATCAAGCTCACGCACTAACCCGCCTACCTCCGCACAAGACTATCTGCCACCAGGGACTCCGGCCGCCGTTCTATCACTTCATCCACCAGACCGAACAGCTTCGCCTCCTCAGGAGACATAAAATGGTCTCGCTCCATGCTCGACTCTGCCAACATACATACAAACCACGTCCGTCAACTACAGCTCCACCGCAGTAGCCCCTCCTTAACCCTGCAGGAGCACGGACTACAATCTACACTCCTCAACAACAACAAAACACAATCTCAACCCAAATTCACACGCATGTAAATCAATGACCCTACACCCTTGGCTTGGAGTCCAGGTTCATCCAAACAACTCAGACCAAGGAAAAGATATAAGCTATCCCAAATTCTAGATCACGAACCCCAACTCTAATCTCCTGACCACCCTCATCTCAGCATCCTCTCTTTCACATTACTCAAGCCAGAAAACCAATTGGATCCTGCTACCCCTTCCACGATGGTACGTCTCACCAACACCTGCCTCTCCATACCCCTATACTTCTACCAAGACACCAAGGGTTCCGAAAAGGAGGAGGTCGCACCGATCTTTTCGTAAGTGTGACCGGTGTGCTTCACGTACAGCCGGCTCAGTCGCGCACGCATGTCCAGAATCTCGCGAGCTTGGATGGCGATGTCACTCGCCTGACCGCTGGCGCCTCCGGAAGGCTGATGGATCATCACCCGGGCATTCGGTAACGAACGTCTCTCTCCGGGTGCACCAGCAGCTAACAAAAGGGAACCCATGGAGGCGGCCTGTCCAACACATAGTGTGCTCACTGGGCTCCTAATATACTGCACCCCCAAACCAAAGATCCAACCAAAACATTAGGAAAATAAAACAGACTTCAAACAATCCCATATATCCACGCGACCCCAGTAGCAGACCAATGTCCAATGTCATCAAACAGAGTCCCTGAAAATCTATTCAAGAGACGTGGCTACCACGACAAGCCCCTGCCCCATGGCCGCAAGATCTCAATCTAACAGAGCATACTAGAAAGAGACTCATCACAAAGGGGAGACATTGTACAAATCAAGCGCCCTTGAAACTGTCAGAACGACACCAATGAAGTCCCAAACAGGAAGACGCGCCACAACCAAACCTGCATAGTGTCGTAGATCGCCAGTCCTGCTGTAACCACGCCCCCAGGAGAGTTGATGTAAAGGTGAATCTGCAAGGCAACCACAAAACCCTGTTTACGTCTCTTTATGAAGGGCCATAGCAAGCATGAAAAGGCGCTCCCCAGCTAACCGAAGCTACACATCTAACACGATCACAGTGATCCAGCACCGCCCTGTCCAATAGCGCAAACCTAACCTAGAACCGTGGTTTCCATAATTCAAGAGCAACTCCCCAATTCTGAAAGAGCCGGTCACGTGATTCGCACCCCACATGACGACGTCCCAAGATGTGGGTCGCTCTCTTACGCTATGATGAAGGTCAATCAAAAAAGAGGAGACTCCGAATCATCCACTCGAGATATTCTTTCGCTGACACAGAACCGGTATCTCCCATACGTTGTAGTGACACATCATTGAACACTGACATTTCCTCCTCCAAACGGCAACTACGAAGCCCAACATCGAAGTACAACCTCAGAAATCGGCAAACAATGCCAGCCTTCCACGCGACTCTACACCCGAGTGGCACAACAAATAGACATCCACTAAAGAGAACAACTCTCTCGAGATCGCAATGGCTGAACTTGACTCGCGGAGCACGAGATTACCAACGACTTGACATGCACCTACCCATTCGGCCATTCCAGTTCCCGACCAAACCCTAAATTCAACCACATCCCTATGCCATTCAAAATCCACGAAACCGAATTCCTATATTCACCCAATCCGGCCTCAATCTGGCCAAGAGAATTCAAAGCCATAAACTCACTCCGAGGAATAAGCCCCGTTCACGTGAAATCGGTACAAAAGGAGCTCAGCAAAAACGGAGCTCAGCAAATCATCAAAGACGCCCAACACGTGATCAAATCCATCTCTCTTCTCCTTGCAACCGTCAAATCATTACCGGCTTATCGGGGTGCTCCGATTCCAAGTAGAGCAGCTGCGCCACCACCAGCGACGCCGTGTCGTCCGAGATCGGACCATGGATGCACACGATGCGCTCCTTCAGCAGACGCGAGAAGATGTCGTACGCGCGCTCCCCGCGAGACGTCTGCTCGATGACCATCGGCACCAGACCATAGCCGCGCCGGAATTGGCCAAAACACGGACGGGCCACCACGCCACTTCCCAACAACCTGCAACGCTCAATCGCAGCAGCAGCACCACCTGCGCCCGAGGCCTTCCACAGTCTCCCCGCGCCTCTCATTGTGGCCCACGGCCCCGCCCGCCTGGGCCCCCTTCAATTCCAACCCCCTTGCTCCTTCCACATCCACCAAAACAACTCCAGCACCACCGCAGCTTTCACTCTTCTACCATCACCACCGACCCAATTGAATTTCAAAGCTGCGCCTCGCCCACGCTTTCGAATGTCAGAAATTCATGTGCAAATGCATCGACAGAGCTCGCGCTGCTGTCGTGGTGGAGCTCCAATTGTCGATGCCAATGGCGCGACCTCACAAAGGTCGCGTGAACCAGCCAACCCTAAAGACATCATGACGGGAGCATGATAAAGAGGGAGGATGATATTTAGGGATGAAAATTTCAAAATTCAGTTGGTCACATTCTCTTATAAAAACGTTCTCAATATTGAAAGTACTTCAGAAGAAATCATGAAGACTTGAGCAAAAGGCTACACTAATTTAAATAGTGAAATTAGGTTGCCTCATCAATTAGGTTGCCTTAAAGTAGAAACACCTAAAATCATTACTTTAAGCAATTCAGCATAGTTGGAATATTTTTCTAAAAATAATATTTTTGTAGTATATGTAAGTGAAAATCATGAATATTAAAAATAAAAAATAAAATAAAAGATTTTTCAGACATTGTATGTAATTTTTAGGATTTTTCAAAGTGTTGGTTGCCTAAACTACTGGAACTGTCCTATAGGTGCACCCAAAATTGAACTGTGCAAAAATTAGTTGTCAGCAAATCAAAGTTTAGTATATGTCCTTCAAGTGCGTCAGCAAATCAAAGTTAAACATGTATAAGACACATTAATGGAACTCTAGGGACACTTTAAGGGTATTCTATAGAACAAGGATTAGGTACAGGGACGGAATTGGATGTTTCTACCTTACCCCCAAAAGTTATTCTACGAGCCATCAAAGTTAACAAATACTTCTACAAATATTTCCATTTGTACACATGGAGGCTCATGAGTCCCAATTACAACAATAGCTAATTTAAAAGTAGTGCATTTTTGTAAAACAGTAAATATTTATATAGTGTCAAATGTTGAGAAATTAATGTGAGGCAATCTAATTTATATATTTAGCATATAAGTAGTAGAAGTCATTTTGCAATCATCTAAATCATTCAATAAAACCTTGCACCATTAAAATACTATCTTTAGGTATTAAATACTATTAGAGGGAATATTATCATACTATCTTTAGTTTGCAATGAAATCAAACAAAATACCTAAATGAATTACATAGGCATGAGAATCTTAAAATTTCTCTTTCAATCTCAAGTTGCATGAGGCAATTTTTTTGCCACTATGTGCACTAAAAAAACAATCAAATTCTAAACATCTAGGATAATTATATGATTGTCCTTAAAAAACTTGGCGTGAGACAAAAGGTATAATCTCAAATCATAATCTCACAAGATATAATAGACATATAAAGACCTCCCTCTCCATCAATCTCATTTGTGTTAACTCTTAAAATATGGGCCTATGTCCATGGATTCAAACTTCATAATCCTTCTCTCTATTTACTACCATTTTGCAACTAAATATGAATGAAATTTTTATATTTATTTTTCAGAGATGAAATCCTATGTCTTCTATAAGTGCTAAAGATTTCAGATTTTTTTGTGAGAATTTGAAATTAACATGGATTTTTTAAGGAAGAAGTGAAGAAAATTGATACCAAAATCAAAACATGCTCAAAAAATCTGAAATTTTTAACATAGGTGTATTTTTTAGTGTAAAATACTAGGGTATAAAACATAGTTATTATGTCATTCAAAAAGGTAGAAAATCAACAAATTATAGGTATAGGCCTAAAGTTCAAATTACAATAAAACTTTGAAATTTAAGATTTTTCAAATTTTACAATTGGTGTGTAAACTAAACTTCCTAAACTTCATTTCATTAATTGACATCAAATTCAAAAAATATCATTTTTCTGATAAATATTCACATCAAGAATAAATAGCAAGAAATGGCCAAAATACATTACAAAGGTGACCTATGGATTATGCATCTTCTTCTTTAGAAATTGAGTCAATAATACCCGAATGAGGGAATTTGCAATACTATCTACTAAAAGTGAACACAAGCACCTTAAAAAAACATTGGATGAAGAAAAAGTTTTTTTTTTTTTTTCTATCCTACAATATTAGGTGAAGTCATTGAAAGGAAAAGAAAAATTTGCAATGTCCATTAGGGGTTAAAGTTTTGACAATTTCATCATATGCAGGTCATATAGAAGAATCCTTGTCTCAACATCTTGTAACTAAATCCATCTATGAAACACCACATTGTCTCACAAATTACAATTAATGAAGCTTAAACAATTTAGATGAAATTGTAAATTGTAAATTATTAATTGGATGAATTTAAGCTATAAACATAAATCAAGGGATTTTTCAATAGGTGGGAATGAAAATTCTATAACATTGGTGTGAACTTTAGGAAATGTGATTATACAAAAATGATGAAGAAATACTAAAGAAGAATTAGGAATTTTAAATCAAAATGACATTAAGTAAAGAATGTGAATTTAATTAAATTAGGCAATTGGTCAAATGTAGAGAAATTAAAAATTAAATACTAAATGTAGAAAGTTGCATTAGAAATTTAAAGAAGTGAGATTTACAATACATTAGGAAGGTTCACAGTAAAGTAGTGTGTTTGACAATAAATCAGTGCAATTTTCCACAATTTAGTGCAACTTTCAGTAATTTAGTGTAGGGATAAAATTTTAATGGATGAATCATTAACCCCTAAAGTCCCAAAGTCCCTGTGAGGGACTCTTGAGATTTTGGGTAGGCTCGTGTGATGTCAATTTTTGATATAATTTCTTTAAACTTTTTTTGAAGATAGAAAATTAGATTAGCTGTCTTGGCATATAATTTTTTATTTCAATTGGTGGCCATAAACAAAAGTTATGCCACTATAAGTCCAAAAAGCAACTTGAGGGACAACCCAAAAAAATCACAAAAAATTAAATTTTTTTAGTTTTCAATTTTTTTCTCAAAAATTATATATTTGTCTACATTTAAAGCTTTGATTCATTCTATTTGGACTAGTCATGAGAAAGTTATGGACAACCTTATTTTTCGAGCAATCTAGGCATCTTCTTGAAAAAATAACTTATAGACTTCATTTTTTAATGCAATTTTGACATTTTTTCAAAAAAAATTGTTAGGCAAGGTTAAGTTTGCTTGCTAGATCAATCTCATTGTTGGAATTTTTGTGTTTCAAGTCCACTTTAGAGCTATCAACAATTTAGTTTTCCCTTCAATCTTGAATCTACTTCTACTTAACAATTTTATAATGAGTGAAAATTAAGTGTCTTTTTGTTGAATTATTTTTCCTTGATTATCAATTCAATTTTTCAACATAAAAAATTAGAAAATCAAAATCAATAGTGTAAAAATTTTAAGTTAAGAAGATTCAAAGCCAAAAATCTAGCCAATCAAGGCTTAGAAAAAACTTGTTTTTTTTTGCTTTGAATGCAAATATCTTGCAATCTATAAGGTCAAAGTATCTAAAAAATTTCCATGCATTTTTATTCTAGTGTAGTACAAGGTCTTGCAATTAGATACGTAAAAGAAACAATTTTAAAAGTTTTTTTCCTCTTTGCAATAGAAATGGTAGTTTTTAGTAGGTTTTGATGGAAAAAAGGCCTTGGGGCTTTAAAGGTTAAACTAACAGCTCTTACTATAGGAGATTAAATTTAGAATCTCTCTTTTCTTCTTTTGTCTTGGGTGTGTGTCTATGATTTTTGGTGAAGAACTTCAACATTGTTGGTGTTTTGAATATGACTTAGGTATTAGAAATTATTTGAGGAAAGGAAGTAGTACAATTTGTCGATTAGGTTTCATACCTTCTTGTGAAAAAGGACAATGGAAAATGAGGAAGGACAATGGAAAATGGAAATGATTGATCAAGATTGAGACTATAGACTGACTTAGCTAGTTTAGTGGTGGGAGATCAAATTATCATGAATTGAAACCACTACCTAAGGATATTAGCTTGGGAAATCAAGAATCTAGATGGGGGAGATTCATGCATAAGTTAGGATTTAGTTTGATGGTTGAAAAAATAGTCAAAAAACACTAGCAAGCAAAGAGATCCAAACCAAATTTGGGATGATCAAACTACAAATCTAAGAATGAGTGAGAAGATGACAAGGTAGTGTGAACAACCTAGGCAAAGAAAGCAAATTATAAGAAGACTATAAAAAACCAAAGTCACATTCCAAAGGTGAAGTCAACAATAGTGAAGACAAAACAAACAAACAAAAAGGAAATAAAAAAGATGAATCAATGGGAAAGAATTCCAAGACTAGCCTTCACAAGAATCTAGAGTTTGTAATGGAGGTAGCAATGAAGTCCATCCCGTGAAGACAACATCAAGAAGAGAATTCAAATTCAACAACAAAAAGACAAGACAAAATCCCATTTAGAAGACTAAATTCATTGCATGAAGCTATTGAGAATACGAATTCATTTTGAAAATAAGACAAGTACACAAGTAGGTGGAGAGAAGGAAGATTGAGATGGCAAATCAAGAGCTTGTTGAAGATCTAGGCCTAGAACAAAATTTCAAGGATGAATGGTTCCACACAGAGAAAAAGGATTGGAGAATGAGGGGACATGCCAAAGAAATCAATTTATAGGGTAGAACTCCAAAACCCAATTAGACTCGTATTTTTTGGGGTAATTTTCTTCTTGTTGAAATGATGCCAATTTATAGGGAGAAAATTAGCATGTGTTGTGTATGATCTTATAGATAATTGGGATGCTAGGTATAAAATTATAATTTATAGAAATATTCAAGTAGAATGAGAAGCTTAAGCCATAGTAGTTGGGATCTCACTTGATATGCATTTAGACAAATGTGTTAACCTAGACGCATTGTATGGCACAACACATTGCCAAGTGAATTAATTGCTACCTATCTTCCATGAAATGAATGGTTCCTACACTTGACCAAAAGCCAAGTTTGCATGAAGTAGAAGTTGTAGTAGTTGAATGATCTAAAGTGAATGTGAATGTCAAGTTGGTCAAAGTTGCATGTATGACAATGAATTCATGATTGTTGTGTCCAAAGTAATTTATTGGAATAAAACCATGGTAATTGATTGGGGATCAATCATGGAGTCATTGTGCAAGTCAAATTGGTAGTATCAATGTATAGTGAATTAATATAGAAAAAATGCCTAAAAATAATAAACTAATTTACAAGGGTGGAATCCATTGCTTAGAAGGCTACATAGTACACACTTCCCTCTAGATTCTTCTAGGGGTGTTTTTTGCCATTTTGGTGAAAGACACTCATATCATCATCCAAGGTGGATTTTGGCTAGGTAATACTAGTCTACAAAGTTCTACCAATTATTCCATCATAGTAACATAAATGCAACTCTAAAAAATGAATGTGACTCCTATGATTTCTTAATAATTCTATCCAAAACTAAAGTCATCCAATCTTTTGCTAAATAATTCAAGCCTTCGGTAAATATACATCCTAATACTTTAAGCCAAACAATATTTTTGGAGCCTTGCAAAATCCCATCCCAACAACCTCCATTGAACACTTATAATCTACTACCATAAATGAAGAAATTGATGGATGAAAGTAGATTGAATCATAGGTATTTGGAAAATATCTACATTTAGTGCATCCAAAGGTAAGTCCATTGGCACCTTTGAGGTCTACATGAACAATATCTCTTATATAGAAATTTTTGAGGAAATTTTGCACACCACTAACAATGTCAAATATGATGAAAATAGCTTCATCATTTGTAAATAGTAGGCCCTAGTTTTGATTGTTGCTTTCATGAATATCAATGAATTTCTCCAAGTCACTCCAAGTTCTATCCATCAGGAATGCAAATCTTCTATTGTATTTCAACAATTATGCACTAACAATTGCATTATTTACATTGAAACAATATTGCAAGTACTCCAAAAGTGCATATGTCATCATTTGCTAGCAAAGAGAAGGGCATGCATGAGCCATAGAAGGTTTTTTAGGGATGTGTTTCGGTGTTCTCTTTGCAAATAACTTTTCATTACTCAACTTGAATTTGTAAGGATGGCCATTTGCACCAATGTACAGGAAGAACTGATAGCTAGTGTAAGATGAGCTAATCAAAATTGTAACTTGACCGGTTGACATTCAAATCATGAGGCAGTAAAACTAGTTTAAATAAAAAGAAAGCAAAAATTAACCAAGCAATAAAAAACTAGGTAGGAAATTAGCTCCACTTCTTCATAAGAGGACAAAAATTCACTATTTGGAAGTAAGAAAAACCGGATATTGGAGGATCTTCCGAGGATATGCCCGAATTTTAGCTGAAGTACCCTCAAATAGACGATTATCAATAGTAGGATCAATTTACAATATTGAAATTAGGGTTAGCCACCAACGGCGACGCTCCCCACTTCCGTGAATTCCCGCCTATTCTCTATTCCTGCTCCCACTCCCCCTTCCGCTCCTCCTCCCGCTTATTGCTCCTACTTATTGCTCCCGTTCCTTGTGAGTGCCCATTTAGTCACTTATGATTCGGAATTGTTTTTTTTGGATTTTATAAAATTTTGAGTGTAGTTTTATATACAAAAAGCCCAAAAAAGAGTGAATAACCAAAACGGAGATGTCACATACCAATATGAACATTGGTCCTAATTGAGGCATTTCTTGTTATTTGTAACCAAATCTTGCATGTAGATAGGGTAGAAACCCAGAAATTGTACAAAATAACCATGTTTAGTAGAAATTGCCCAACTTGTCTAACCCTGCCTTTCAGTGACAGATCCTAACCAAATTGTTTCAAGGGAACTATGTAAAAATCTTAGTATAGATTCCCAAAGAAGAGGTTTCAGTTTTCCCATTCCATTGGCAAAATAGTAGAAACTCCAATTGTTAGCCTGTAGGTGAAGAAAACTCAAGACGAATCATAGGAGGGCATCTACAACTTAAGTATGGTAGTTCGAAGTAGAAATCATGCCAGGAGTCCAACGAAGCAATCGGCTCACCAAGATTCCCTTTTATTTGAAAGATTCCCTTTTTACCGGAAGTTAAAGGAGATAGCGGGATTTGATTCTCCTTCCTTAGATGTGCAAAATGGGAATATGAGTTTGCACATCCCTTGTGGAACTCCATGAGAGATTCCATGAAAATTCTCGATTTTTTCTGATTTTCAAAAGATCTTTTTCCGGGTAGTCAACTATTGGAAGTAATGATGAGAAATTCCTAGAAATTACCCAAGAAGCAGTAAAATCTCACTAAAAATTAGGGTAGCTTCTTTTATGTTAATAACAAGCTCCAATAAGTTTTGTGGCATTCACCAATGCACATCTTAAGATGCAAAACCATCAAGATCCTCCAAAATTGGCAAATTTAAAGATTAATCGTGGAGTTGACCGGCGTACGGGGAGCATACGGAATCGGATTAAGGTCGAAGTGGGGTCTTTTATTACTCCCTTATACCTACTAAAGAGCCTAGGCTAGTTACTTCTCTTAGAAAAGTTGATCTCCAAAAGTTGTTTTTTTTTTCCAATTTTGGTCTTCTAGTTAGCACTAGAAATCTTTGTGATTTTGACGTAGGAAAAAGGGGTGGGGGATTCCTTTAGACTAAAATTGGCCTTCTGAAGCCAATGACGCAATCCGTTTGTGATTTGGAGCATTTCTCCAAAAGTTAGGAATTTGGACCAACCTAGAAGTGAAAATTGGTTAAATTAGATGAAAATCTTAATTGATAAGATTACCTTGTAGGAAAAGAGAGGAGGGGGGTGCCTTTGGGAGAGTATATAAGGGCACCCATTCTCCTCTCAAAAAACCCCCTTAGGTTCATTTTGAACCGCCTTGTTTTCATTTGGGTCCATTTAGTTGGATTTTGGCCATTTAGGCCACGTTGCCAAATTTCCTTGTTTTTGGAGCATTTCAAGCTTCTTTGTTGTTGTTTTTGGAGCTCTCTTGAAGAACTTGGGGTCCCTTTAAGCTTAGCTATCTTCTTGTGATATTTCTTGTGGGTTATTTGAAGCTTGGGTGATGTTTTGTGGAGTTCTTGTATTTTGTTGACATTTTGTAGGTGTTTTGAACTAACTTTGTACTAATCCTAGAGTCTCCTTCCCCTATGACTGGCAATGCCACTTGGGGAAACTCTCTAGCGTCGTTTAAATTATTTTAGCACTAACATTTGATAGCTTATTGTTTACTAACAAATCATTTCCCTTGTAGTTGTCCGTATTCTCCTTGTTTCTTGTATCACGGCGAAGCTTTGACTTTGTGTGTTTTAAAGTCGGGAGTTTTCATTAGGGATTATGTTAAAACATGGCGGAGCCTTGACTTTGATTAAAAGAAAGTTATAGAATTTTTAGTGATTTCTCAAGAGATGGCGAAGCTTTGACTTTGATTAGAAGAAAGTTGTAGAATTTTTAGTGATTTTCTAAGAGACAGCGAAGCTTTGACTTTGTGTGTTTTGGGGTCTTAAAGTTTTTGGGGAATTTTACAAACTACGGCGAAGCTTTGGCTTTGCTACTCCCCAAAAGAAAACACTAGTATTCTCACAAAAACTTCCTCTAGAATTAGAACAAATCTCCAACCCGTGTGTTTTTTAACACATCAAGTTTAGTCTCCAAACATTTGTTTGGGAAAGGTGAGCTCAGCCTCCAGATTAGAGTTAAGCCCCTAATTAAAATTAGGAGAAATTGTGAAAAGTGGTGAATTTAGTCTATAAGAAAGAAGGAAGAAAATTGCGAAAGCATATCAGTTGGTACCGAAACAGCAAAGGCACCAGGCACAACAAGGCAGCTGGGCATCAACAGCAGGGCACTAAGGCACAACAAGGCAAATGTGCATCAACAGCAGGGCACCAAGGCACAACAAGGCAGCTAGGCATCAACAGCAAGGCACCAAAACGACTGGGGCTTGAACCTGACTGGAAGCTCGACTTGACTGGGGCTTGATTCTGACTGGAAGCTCGACCTGACTGGGGCTTGAACCTGATTGGAAGCTCGACCTGACTGGGAGCTTGACCAACTGGGAGCTTGGTTGCATAATTTGATTTCATGACCGGTTGAAGTTCTAATTCATAAAAATTCAAAACACTAGATAGGAGGCCAAGGAGAAACTAAATTTCATATTATAGTAGTGATTAATCAAATAACACAAATTGAAGAAAAATTAGAAATAAATTAGCATCGCAAAGAATAGGAAGTGTCACAATTAGAAGGTAGGAAGTTAAGAAGTTCCCAATTAGCAACGTTTCCATTACTAATTGGGAGTTCCAACATAGAAGAGAAATAGGAGTCAAATTAGAACCTTTTAAGTCAAGTAGAAGGAGTTCAAACAACCTTAAAGAACAAGTGAAAGAGATGAAGAGTTCATTGGGAAGTTAAGGTGTCATTAGAAGTTGATAAGAGCATCGCCACCCATTCCCTGGCTTGCTCCCGGCCCGGGGTTCGAGCGGGGTCAGAGGGAAAAAAGAGAGCCACCGGGGCCCGGGGGAAGAAAAGAAAGCGGACGGGCCCGGCGCAAATGGCTCCGGCCACAGTAGTGTGCCGTGCCCGGAGTTCAAGTTGACTTCTATCTTTTCTCTCTTCCCGAGGAGATGTCGGACTTTCAATTTGTTCAATTTCCCGAGGCAATTAAAGGCAGTAGGAAGGTTCCTTTGGTTGCCGTGTATTGTTTTGGTTATCAATTATAATTGTCTATAAATTTCAAGGAAAAAAATGGGGTAGGAAAAAATGTAATGATGAAGTACAAAATTATTTGCAATGCCGGTCTATTTGCAATGGAGTTTAATTCATTTGCTTTCAAAAAAAAGACAATGACATGAAGGACTTGTAATTATAAAGAACTAAAATTGACATTGCCTTAAATTAAATAAAAATTGACATCAATTTGGAAAGACTTTTTTTGTTTTTTTATAAAAAAATTCAATTTAAGACCAAAATAATGTAAGTAGTGAAAATGTGCTTGAGGTGTGCTTGAGATAAACCTCAAGCACATGTGAAGCACACCTCGATCATTTTTAGTTTAATTTTAAATTATGAAAAAGGATATTTTTTGAAGATTTTTCTTCAATTCAAGGCAATGAAAATAGTAGAAATGTACTCTAGGTGTGCTTGAGGTCTACTATATGCACTAAGCATTTAATTATTTTATTTTATTTTTTCATAAAAGATTTCAATTGAAGATTTTGTTTTTAATCTAAGGTAATGTAAAAAGGAGAGTTGCGGCTAACTCGTGAGATTGACTTTGACTTATTAATTCGTGAGATTGACTTTGGCCGCATGGGCCGTGAATGAGTGGGGGTCTGCCCCGGCCAAATAGAACCCGGGAGGAGCCGGGCCCGGGCCACCCTGAAACTGGACCCGCATGGGCCGTGAATGGGTGGCGATGCTCTAAGATTAGGTAGGAAATCTTAGAGGAGTTTAGACCATTAGAAAAAAAAGATAGAATGATAATTGACTTTAGATCTTCAAAGGTCAATTATTATTTCAAAGTCAACCATTTGAATACAATAATGGAGGGAATAGTGTAGAAGGGAAAAAAGTGATAGTAAAAGAAAAGAAATAGTACAAGTCTTATCTTTTGTATTTTCAGCCCTACTATAAGCTGTGAGAAAAATTACCAAACGACTTCAACTAATGGCAAATGATGGGGATCTCAATGAAGTGATGGACAACCTACCGGATTATGTCTCCATCAAGGTATGAACTCAACTTCTCCTATTTCTTTTTGATGTCCAAAGTTTAGCATTTATACCATTAAACCGAACTTCAAACATGATTCAGAGGGTCTAGAGTAGGTTTTAGTCAAAGTTTATCATTTTATATTTGTAGATTAGGTCTAGAGGATTCCAAAAACATATAACACTTAGAAAACCGAGTTAAAACGACCAAGATATGGAAGGATGAAGTTTAGGGGTCAAAATGGATGAAAGTTAGATAAATCATCCAAAGTCAACCATATTAGAAAGTCAAATATTAAATAGAGTTTATAGCCCAAAAGTCAAATCTCAAGTAAAATTATAAGGTAGATTAGTAGAAATCAATGGATGAAGTTTGATGAACCAATTAGCAGTCAAACTTCATCCTTCCATAACTATTGTTAGAAAGCTCGGATGAGGTCGAGTTTTATATTTTTAGAAATGGCATAACATGTTCTATCACTTAAAAATGATAAATCTAAACTGAATTCATTTTGAATAAAAATCACTCTGGCTTAGTTAGTTGAGATAAAAGGGTAAAACTTATAGTTATTTAGAATTTCTTGTTGTTTTGTTTATTTTTCACATGTAGGAGTTAGAAAAGATCCATTGCTTGGAAGGCACAATGGATTGACGCTAGGCACCCTTAGGACAAAACTTATAAAACAACACTAAGAACCTAGTTGTGCAACGCTAGTTTACCATGGGTGAGTTAAAAAGTGCTCACACTCCTCCCCCCGCTCCTACTACATGCTTCTTTTCTTGCTGTGTGCTCCTCCTCCCACTCCTACTGCGCGCTCCTCCTTCCGCTCCTACTACATGCTCTTCATTCTGCTCCTACTACACGCTCTTCATTCTGCTCCTACTGCACGCTCTTCATTCTGCTCCTACTACACGCTCCTCCTTCCACTCCTGTTATTCGCTCTGGTTGCTCCCGCGCTTCTCTTCCTGCTCCTACTCACTTTAGTTGCTTCCACGCTCCTCCTTCCACTTCTGCTACGCTCTCCTACTCGCTCCAGCTACTCTTGCTCTTGCTCGCTCCGACTACTTTCGGTACTGAGCTACTCCTACTCTTGCTTACCTCTACGCCGCTCACCTCTCCACTTACGCATTTATGTTGTGAAGATATTTAATTATTGTTGACTTACTAATCAAAAGGTGGCTAGTTCTTGAAGATCAAAATAGTTACAAGAAGCTCTTTTCATTTAGGTTCTTTGAAGGTAAGCTCATTCAAAGATATTCCAATCATTAAGCTTCCTTTGCCATTGCTATTAAATCTCACATTCATATATGTAATCATTGTATTGTTCATGATAATGAGAATTTGAAATCAATAGCTTTTGAGATTGTGTTGGCAGTTTTTATGTGTATTTTTTGGTTTGTTGTTTAGAATAAGAGATGTCATGTTTGTAGTATCCTTGAGATGAACCTTTTCTTTTGAAGTTCTCTTGAGAGTTTTTTTACTTGTAATTTTGACCTTTTTTGATGTCAAACCCTGCTAGATGCTCCTACTCTTTGCCTCCCAATTCATGTTTTTGCTCACAAAAAGATCCTCTCACTACAAAAGTAAGTTCAATCAACTGAATAGCTTTCTATTGATGGACTCCATGCTTTTCTATTATAAATTCCATTGTGTTATGGAAAGTTAGTTTATTTTTTAGTAGAACTTGTACAATGAAAATGCTTACTAAGATGTGCATTGGTGAATTTTGCAAGAAATTCACTAATAAGGCCATATTCATTATATTGAGACTTTTTGGGGATTATGAGACAAAATGCAATATATTATGTATTTATTTATAAAAACAATAATTGAAACCAAAAATAAATAATGCTCAAATAGTAATTCTAAAATGAAATTCTAAAAGTTAGTATTGTTACCTATTTATAAAAAATACTAATAAAAGAAATAAAGTGGTTTATCTTTGAGCCAAAGATAAAAATGAGATTGCAAAAAGTCTCAATATAACAAATATGGCCTTTAATGAGAGATTGAGTGGTGACTACATAAGGTGAATTTAGAGATTTGATTCAACGGTTTTCTATTTCCCTTTGTATTGATTGTGGAGCAACTTCTAGAATTTTCTTCTTCCCTTCATACTTGGTGTGGAGTGACTCTTTTGTATTTTCAGGGACGTGTTCTTTTCCTTCACTCTTACTTGCATAGTTATTTAAATCTTTGTCTTTAAAATTTAATATATTTTTTATTGTGGTTTTATTTTATTTTATTTGTTCAACACTTTAAAAAGATTTTTAAACAATTTATAATCCGATCATGACTAAGCGTCAAAGGACCATCAAAAATATGTTGCTATGGAAAATGATATGACCTTAGTTGAAGCATCATAATCTACTACTTCATCTAACAACAATAAAACTTTAAATTCTATTGAGTTAGCATCAAAATTATGGAAAGATGTATGGTATATACAATTTGATTAGATTGAATTTGACACCTCACTAGGTAAGGTTTTTTGTAAGACATGTAGAGAAAAAGGTGGAAAATCTATTTTTGCAAGACAAGGCTTAATAAACATAAAAGTCTCAGCTTTTCAAGATTATGCAATGTCTGATGAACATAGGAGGTTAACTTAGGCCATCCAATCTGGTCAGAAAAATCATGGAAAAGGTCATCATGGAATCTAATAAAACATGTGATGATACTATCCTTGCTCTTTTCAAGGCAACTTACTTTATTGATAAAGAGACATTGTCTTTTTGTAAGTTCCCTAGTTTGGGTAAATTACTTGTGTCTTTAAATGCATGCATCACTAAAATGTTGCATCATGATGAAAAATCATGCTTTGAACTAATTTTTTTAATATCAAGTGTGATTCAAAAAATAATAATTGATAGAATTAAAGACTCTAAATACTTTGGCATTATGATAGATGAATCAACAAATATATTTGTCATAAGTCATATGGTTGTTTTTGCAACTTTTATAAAAGGGGAAATGACTGTATGTGTGTTTTTAGGCTTAATAGAATGTGTATGTGGAAAAAAAGATGTTACTTTCATATATGATATTCTAATATCTACTTTGAAGGATTGGGGATTGGATTTCAACAAATTTTTGGCTTTGGATTAGATGGAGCATTTGTAATGGTGGGATCTAAATCTGAAGTTGCAACACAACTGAAAAACAAGGTAAATCCTCATCTGATTGATGTTCATTGTGTTGCTCTTAAAACAAATTTGGCCTCTTTAGAGGCAGCTAAAGGAAATGGTTGTTTTTTGTTGTCTAATGAAATAGATAACCTTATTAATTTGGTGGCTGCACATTTTAAGAAATCTGCAAAAAGAAAGTCCTCTTTGCAAACTTTACAAAAAGAATTATTTGACTCTCAAAAGACTCTTAAAAGATTTCATAAAATTCGGTGGTTATCTAGGTGGCAAGCAATTTCAGCTCTTTGTGATAGTTTGGAAAGTATTTTGGTATATTTTCATGACACACCACCATCAAAAGATGATGGTACTAGCCCAGTCTTGTTCAATAAGTTGAGGTCTTTCAAAATTATTTATGTTTTACACTTTTTGGCTGATATTTTGCATAGTTTGTCTCTTCTTAGTAAAATTTTTCAATACAAATTTGTTGATGTCTCTTGTATTGTGTCTTTAATTAAAACTAAAATTTCACAAATTCAAATATTATTTGTGGATGATTCTATTGATTTAAATGCTACCACCTTTAATGAAAGTACTGGTTATCATGTTCTTCCAAATTTTGGTTTACTTGGAGGTTATATGAGAAGATTGCAATCTGAAATTTATGGTTCTATGTATCATGGTGTAGAAATAATTAGGGATAGGACAGGGGCAAATTTAGAATTTGCCCTTGCCTTTCAAAAAAATTACGCTCAAAATGTTTGTCTTACTTTAAAGAGTCGTTTTGCAGATAATGGAATTATAGGTGCTTTTAAAATTTTGAATCCTTCTAACATGCCTACTAGACAAGTAGATTTAGCTAATTGGGGCATTTTAGAGTTGGATGTATTGTGTGGTCATTATGAGCAAGATTTAGAACTTCATGGGAAGAAATTTGAAGCTCTAATTAACCCCTCAGTGGCAAAGAGGGAATTTTTTGCTTTTAAACTTCAAGCAACCATTGAATTATTGAATGGTTGAACAAGGATTTTGGTGTCTTATGGAGTCATATTTCTTAAAGCCTTTCATTTCAACTAAAGTATCCTAATCTACTTATTCTTGCTGAAATTGCTAGAATTCAATGTGTTAGTACTGCTACATGTGAAAGGGGGTTTTCTGTCCAAAATTCTATCAAGTTTAACGTTTCAAACATCCAATTTTTGAACCTTACTGATTAAATCGAGTTGAATTCATGGGAAAAAAATGTTAGTATTATTATAAGGATTTTCAACCTTGTTCAAGGTGAAAATAGGGATATAAAATTGTGAATCCAATTGAAAAGAATCCTTTAATAGTAGTACTAAGAAGTTCTAACCTTGTTGAAGGTGGATTTAGTGGTAGAAAATCATAAATCCAATTAGAGAAGACCTTAAAGTTCATTTAAAAAATCCCCAATTTTTTTGGAGGAGGGGATAGTAGTTTAGAGTCATAAATGGAGATAAAGGCTATTATTAATAAGCTAGATTCTCATTTTGTATACATGAAAAGTAAAAAAAATTAGAATATTTTTGCAATTGAGAGGGTTACAACTGCTTAAAATTTTTTATTAATGGTAGTAGCGGGAATTAAACCTTTCACTTGGAAATGATGGTTGTAGCCTTGAAAACCTTGGAGTTAGGATCAAAGACAAAATATAATAAGTTGGACCTCTCTTAGCCTCATTAGTCAAATTCCTCTTTTAAAGTTAAAAAAATTATCAAAAATTTAATTAGAATTGACTTTGCCGCAATCTTGGAAAGTTGGGAGTAATAAAAGTTGCATTCCAAGAATGACAAGAATAGTACACCTCAAATGGTAAATACATGAGCAAAAACCTACAACTGTTGTTGTATTGAAAGCGGTTTGTCTCGAAAAATTACAAAAATTTTGGCTGCAACTAGAAAAGGTTGTTTGAGAACTTTCTTAAATCTATAAGTCTTCTAATTTTTTTGTCTTTAAATCTGTAAATCTTCAAGTCTTCTAACTGCTTCCTGTTCGCCTATTTTGTATTGATTCTAAAAGATTAGGATTTAAGTAGGTGATAAGAACCCATGGGCCTTGTGAACCACCATAATGGGTCACCTTTAAGATAATTGAAAATGTAAAAATTATGTGTGAGATTTTAAGTTCAAGAATGTTAGTACATTAGAGTAACTATAACTATTAGTTAGAAGGCTTTTAGTACATAGAACAAGAAACTAGGTCAAAATTGCAAACAAAAATATTTAAAAGATAAAAAATACAAAAAAAAATTGGAAACAAAGATTAGAAGTTGAAAATGAATCAAAATATAAATTGAAAACCAACAATAAAGAAGAAATATGAAAAGCACAAAAAAAGCTATCAAACTTAAAACTATTATGAGAACACTTTAGGGTTTGGGGCACTTGACTGCACGAACATTGAAAATTAATAACGAGGAGTGCATTGATATTTATGATTTTGCTTCACATGATTTGAAATTTATTGAAAAAAGGAATGCGAGTATTGTTCATTCAATTTCACTTGTGGATGATGCTTTTGGTAAGTGTGTTAAATTGTGGTGCACTAGAGAGTCAGAAAATGAAAGCTTGTTGCGTATGATTTCTGGTGTTACCTGGGTGCTATTATTGCATCATCTTTTAGAAGTCGGACTTCGATTGATGTGGAAGATGCACTTTTGGGCACTTTCAATCTATTGGTACTTAATGATCTAAGGATTTGGTATATTGTACCAAAGCACAAATCTGAGGAGTTTACTAAGTTTTTGAAGAAGCGGAAATGGCTTAAGCATGTTTATCATAAGTAATTAATACCATATTGATTGCTTCTCAAATTGTACCAAGGCTTTATCATCCTAAGACATGGAGAAGTATGAGATTCATCGGATGGTTTAGTACCTAGGAATGATTGTAATAATGGTTCCAGGATTGTTGTATCATTGGACAATATCATGTGGTTTCAGTTTGGTGGATAGTGTAAATTTCTATTTGAGATTCAATGAAATAGATGACTTGGATCAACTAAAAAGAATGTGGCAAAATTATATTTAAAATGGCATAGGCAACTCAACGCTCCATAGATCATCTACAACAGAAAATCAATATTTTGAAGTTTGTAAAGGTTTTGGAATTATATAAATCATATTTTAGTAGCAATAATAATACTAGTTTGGTATCACCTTGATCATGCATGCTACTTGAATTATGAATCATTGTAAAGGTTTTAGAATTATGTGAATCATATTCAAGTAACACTAGTTTGGTAGTACTTTAGTATTAGTGTCTCTGTTCAAGGCAAGGACTAGAAGAAATACAACAGATGAAAGATAAGATCCAAAGTTTGGGACAAGAGCAAAACCATTTTCGGGAAGCATGCTGTCGCAATGTGAATTTTTGGTTTTCTTTGCTTACCTAAAAGTTGAAACGGAAATTAGTATCAAATGAACTGGATCCAATTAGAAAGCGTAAGAAAACTGAAAATAAATACGGAAAATGAAGTAGTGGGCCAACTGGATTTAATCCAGTCTAAAATTTCAAATTGAACGGGATTGGAAGTTACTCCGAATTAGGTCTAGGAACCGGATTAGGGTTGAATTGGATATCAGAACAATCGGACCGGAAAAGGTCATGATGACTGATTTGGAATCTTAAGACTATTTAAGGACTGGCCTTCTCAATCACGCCTCTTTTTCATTTTTTGCTCTGCTTAGGCGCTCCTTACGTTTCCTTTTTTGTTTCCATCTAGTGCCCTAGTTTTTCAGGTGGGACTTGCATGTGAGGTTAAGGTGGAAGTGCGAGAATATACTATTGGACCTTGAGTGCATATGCTTCAGGTTTTGTTTCCGGTTGAGATCGAAGAGAGAAAATGAAGAACAGGACGTGCAACTAGAAGAGAGTGAGGTAGAACCGGAAAGGGTTTTGAGCGATACAATCTATATCCATGCTGTAGCTGCGCAGAAATAAAGCAGGATCAGCTAGCTCCCCTCGGCACGAAGTCCCAACCAGACTGGAGTTTCCGCCTCCCGGGCTCGTTGGGGAAAATTTTGACCCTCCCGTCCGCCCAAGCCCGCCCAGAACAAAAAAATTCAGCCTCCGCCTTCGTCGCTAGGTCTCCGCGCGGAATTGCTTATGGCCATACACTGTCTCCGAAATGTGTATGGCCCTGTCTGCCAAAGCCATACACATTTCGGAGACAGTGTATGGCCACCACACTTACTTGAATTATATTGAAGACGTAGGTTTTAGGGTTTATTCTCTTGCGTTGTACTATTTTTTTTGGCACTGAAGCTTGGAGGTTAGAGGTTGAATGTTAGAGGTTGGATGCTGAAGCTTGGAGGTTGAAGCTATAAAGTAGAAAACAAACTCACTAATAAGGTTGAATGAAGATTTAAGACAAACCCATTCACTTATATATCTTCACATGACAACGTCACCTTCAAACTTCTCAACCCCATAGTATCACTATGAAGTTATTGAACAAAATATATAATAATATATTTTTACAATATGTACTGATTTACAACAGGACATTCACCCTCTCTAAAACTTTCAAATAAATAGTTTTATAAATTTAAATTATTACATAAAAAATAGTTTTTTTTTTCAATTCTCTGTACAATGTTATTTGTAGCACAAGTGTAATGTAATAGAATTTTAACAGTACTTTTGCATGGCATTACACTACTTGGGCTACCATACACTACTTGGGCTACCAACAATATTCTATAGATATTGCAATGCTTCAATTATCAATTTAAAATCAATAATTATATACCAATATTTTTTCAATCCAACAATATTATTATAGTTTTTTGCCTTGACAATAGTAATATGCACAGTAGCAGTTGCTTTCAAATTTATAATTATTTGGGGTCTTGTAGTTCTGCAATCTTTTAGTCTTATGCTCAAAAGATCTTGAATCTTGTGGTCTTGTGAAAGATACTTCGATTAAACATATTAAAGGATTTTTTAGAGGTTTTTTAAAAATTAAGCAACTTTAAATGCAAGAGACAAAAATTCAAAAAGATGCTACAACTAAAAACTATAATTGAGTTGTTTTAAGGTTTCATTCTCATTGTCATACAATCTTAAATTTGTCATCATATATTTAATAAAATTTTATTGAGTACATGAATGATTTTGAATTTTTTTTAAATATATAGGTTGCTAAAAAAAATGTTCAAATTTTTTATTTTTGGTTCTAAATTGATTTTTAGTTTTAAATTATTGTATTAGTATTGATGAAGATTTGAATTAGAATATGAAAATATAGAATGAGTTTGGTTAGTACAGAATTCCACTTATATCACCATTTATATAGCATTGAGATTTTAGCGTTCAAATCCAATTAGACAATTTTGTATGTTTTAATACCCAACCATTGTATTAATTCAAATGCAATTAGGTTTTTAAATTTTTATTATAAATTACGCAAAGTAAATGTCTAAATGTGGTCTATTTTGCCTTTTAAGAAATGTATATTTAAAAAAAAATTATGTGATATTAAATTAAAAATTATTCAACAAAACTTAACTTAAAACATAAATTTTAGCTAACCAACTAAACCAAGGATGCTAGTGTGTAAGCTTTGAATGATGAACTTGTAAGCAATGAGCCTTAAATTAAATTAAATTTTTTTATTTAAATTTTTTTTGTGGAATTTTATTAAAATTTGAATAAAATTTATTAATTTTAGTAAATTTTAAAACCTATGACCGCTACTCCTATGACAATGGATTTCAAGAATTTTTTCTGAAGGTTTATCTTTGGTCATTTCTAGTGGAGAAAAAAATTTCATATTGTAATATATAGTTTAGGATTTCGTTCAACCACTACAATTTTCATATCTATCTGCTCACAATTTTTTTTTAGTACAAAATAAAATATTTGAGGTAAATATGACTTACAAAAACAAAGGGGGTATAACTTAGCCTCTACTTATACTACTCAACATTAGTGAATTAGGTTTACTCTCATTATAGATACCATGCCTATCAACATAATTTAGATTTAGAAAGATAAAAACTCAAGCCACTACATTCAACTTCTAAAGACCTCTTGCAAATGTACTCCAATTTAATAGAGTGACCATTACTTGCAAAAGAAATAAATTTATTGACAAAAAAAGTCTTCTCAAAAAAATAAGAAAAAATGAAAAATAAAAGGTAAACTAATGGAAAATAAATAATCTACATAGTTTTACAACAAATTATGTGATATTCCTTTTTCAAAGTAAAAAATCTAAATTCAATATCTAAATTCATCTACCATAGGTATATTATTTAATCAAAGCCCAGGGGGTGCATTACAAAGGAAGTTCATGGGGGAGGAGTGACCAAATCCTAACTACCCATTTCTACTTTTTCTAATTACTTTCTAATAAACTATAATTTCAACCTAAAATTTTGAGTTTTATTTAACAATGTCTATAGGTTTCTATTACCAAAAATTTCAATTCTAAATAACATGTGATATATTGTCTGGAAAGGATTGAAAAATGAACTAAAATGGCATGTTTTTCAACTAAAATATTTATAGAGATCACATTAAGATGACTATTGTATCAATATTTAGCCAAAATAAACTTTCAGTAGAAAGCTATTTTATAAAAAAAAATTCCATTTTTCAAAAAAAAAAATTTATATAATATAGGGGTGTGAAAGTTATTTTTAGCTTTACAATGTATCTTTTTTCTTCTAAAATTTGTAACTAATTATTATTAATATAAAAAATACCAATAATTCAAAACATAAACTTTCAAAGTAGGAAAATCTATTCATATTTTTTTTAGAAAAAAATAAAATTTTAGGATATAATATAGGGGGTCCAAAATTTGGTTGCTCCCTCACCCATGAACTTCCTTTGTAGTGCACCCCCAAGGAATCAAAGTTTTTTATTCTATACTTTCTTTATAAATGATTTTTAAAATTTCATTCAAAACTAAGTCCTACATATTGATAAAGATTGACCAACATTATATCAATATTAAGGATGTAATAATACATAATAGAAACAAATCATATTCTTAAAATTAAAACTTTTTTGAAGTACACAACCTTCAAATCAAATTTATTCATCCAAATAAGTTCTCTTATACTAAGTTAAATTGAAAATCCCAATTGTTATGGGTTATTCAAAGGTCACAAGTTCTTTATATTCAATTTAGTTATTTATGTTCTACAAGGAATTTTAAGAAGATAAAAACTTGGTGTTGTCATGAAAATGCTTTTATTATATATAAATCTTATTTAATGTGGTGTTTGTTTGGATTTGAGTAAATAATCTTTCATGTGAAGGAATTAAAGAAGAAAAAGATAAAGCATGGTGAAAACTATGATTTATTTCAATGCCAATGATTTGGGGCTTATTACAAATCTTGAGTATACTGCATTTTGTTGTTAGTTCAAAGAAAGTAAGTGACTTGTTGGCTGTTTATTTTTTGCTTTCACTAGCAAGTGCCAAGTCACAAGTTTTCTATAATAATCAATGAATTCAACAATAATCGAACCTGAATTAGCGAGATAACTTTAAATGAACTTTGAGAGCCAATCAAGTTTGCAATTTGGTGATTAGTTGTGGGGGGTGAGGATTTTATATCTTTATTTATATTTTTAGGACCTTATCTTAAAAAAAAAATTCTTTTATTTAATAAAAAAATTAAAATTTAGTTTTGTTGTAGAAAAAAGAAAGGTAGAGACTATTTTTTTAATCTTGTTTCATAACTTATAACCCTAATACCCCATTTGTGAAGTTGAGTTGAAATTATGGGGAGACAAATAGTTTTGCCAATAGAAATTTTGTGTCTATGTGGCTTAGGCATGGGCTGATGTGGTTCCTTGAAGTTGGATAAGGAGTTGGGGTCTTTGCCTTTCTCCTTCATTGTTGTTTTTGAATTGTAAAATTTTTACTATGAGTTTGAAGAGAGATTGCAATTGATGTACATAGAATTTGGTTGTGAAATTTTGGGAGGATGTTTTCCTTGTTGTTGTAAATCTAAAATGTTATCACTCACACCATTTCAATTTTGTCTATGAAAGTTATGCTTTGCAAAGTGAAAGAAGGTTAGCTGCCTTAAGATTTTGAGTTAGAATTTTTGAATATCTATTATGGTTTGCTTAGGATGTTTATGGTTTTAAAAATTAACATGGTTGTGCACAAATTTTTTTATTTTTCAAAAAAATTTAGCATATTTAATTTGAGTAAAAGAAGAGGGAGATATAAACTTGAAAGGGTCATAGAGTAGAGTTTCCACTAGAGTTTATATGGTTATTTGAAATAAATATTGGTTTAATCCTTCTTTATATATACTATATATATGTATAAATATACATCATAAGCTAATAGCCTTTGCTACAAATACTTTGAGATGATAATAGATACTATGTGATTATTTTTTTGAATTTTTTTCATATATTTCCAACTCAATTTTCTAACCTAATATTAAAATCCTTAAGTAGTAAAAGACAAACAATTTTTTTTAAATGTTTGAAAGTTAAAACTTCACCTTTGGAAATGACTAAAAAATGCTTATTATACTATTTGAGCATTATGATCTTGGAGATGCAAAAGAATTAGGCTTGAGATTAGACTTGAAAATTGGTAGAAAAGTAGACATTGAAATTAGATACAAGATTCTATAATTAAAAATTACAAAAGAAATCACAAATTTGACCACTAGGACTTGTTTTCAACATGTGCTATTTTGTGACAATTTTGCTCAAAAAAACCATTGAACTTTGGAGGTTAACCCTTAAAGGTCCAAACACCGTTTTTTGGCATCATAGCAATTTTAGGCAACTCACTTCAAATGGAATTTTTTTTTTTTTCTTTAAAAATTTCACAAAACATGTGCTTGATGAGTAGCTTTAAGGTGCAAAAATTTTCATAACTTTTGACTGTCTATATGGTTAAAAAATTATTGCATGATATGTAATTTTCAACTTTTGATAGGTAGCTTAGGCAATCTAAGAAAATTCTTTAAAAATCACTTTTTAAACAAATAAAAATTTGAAATTGGTTCTTTACATTTATATACAAGTGGGAAGCTTTGAATCATTTCATTTTGATTAATGAGATGAAAGTTATGAGGAGTTTTAGTTTGTGGATAAGTATGGAATCTCTAGACGCCATACCTACTTGCAAAGTAAAACTCTTCTTAACTTTCATCTCATTAATTGAAATGAAATGATTCAAAGCTTCCCACTTGTATATAAATGTAAAGAACCAATTTCAAATTTTTATTTTTAAGCAAAGCAATTTTTAAAGTTGTTTTTTAGGCTGCCCAAGTTGCCTACCAAATGTTGAAAATTACATGTCATGCAATAACTTTTTAACTATGTAGTCAAAAGTTTTAAAAATTGTTGCACCTTAAATCTACTCCTTGGGCACATGTTTTTTTAAAGTTTCAAAGAAAAAAAATAAAAATTCCATTTGTAGTAAGCTGCCCAAAATTGCTATGATGCCAAAAAAAACCGGTCTTTGGACCTTTAGGGATTAATTTTGAAATTTTTGTGTTCCTTTGTATGCTTAATCTCGTACCTTTTTATGCTTATAGAGGTATAAAATTTTCACCTTGATACTAATGGAAATAACAATTTTATTTTCAAATGAAAATATATGCTCGTAAAGAAAAAGCTTCAAAATTCATTGTGAAAATTGGGATCAAAGAATCCTCCTTTAGATAAATATTTCAATTTTATTATAAAATATATTTTGAATAATATTATAATCAAGTATATACTTTTAAAGTAAATTCTTATATTTTTACCTAAGACTCTTAGAAATTTATATCAAAATTTTTAAAAATTCAACATTATCTATAATATCAAATCTATTATTTTTGAATTGAAATTGATAATGACTATGATGATTAAATTGAAAATACAAAATAAATTTCTATTATTCAAGAATTGATGAATCAAATTTTTTACTGAACTATTTTTATTATAAGATTTTTAAAACCACCGAATCCATGTTGCAATTATAGTATTGGATGCTAAGAGTTTAGTTGGACGCCAAAGGGCATTTTAGTGCTATGTAATGCCACTTAACAATATTTCAATATTATACATTTCAAAGAAATAATATTATAATGTATGAAAAATCAAATTTAATGAAGGAAAAATTCATATTTTTTTAGTCAAACATTTCATGCCAAATAATTTTTTTTCCTATTTCTTGATGCATATTGTTTGATAAGTTAATTTTTACAATGTACAAAGCTAATATGCAACATCAAAGCTAAGACAAATAAAATGCTAATGCAGTTTATTGAATATTGAAAATAATTATAGAAAATGAAAATGATAAGGTTTTTTCTAGGAAATAATAAACTATAGATTGATTTTCTTATGATACTTAAATGCAATAATTTAGTTGGATTTGTGTGAATTAAAACACCAAGAAATTTAACATGCCACAATTGAGACTACCATGTATGTGCTCAAGAACAAACATAGAGGAATTACAAGGTGAAATGCAAAGACTTTTAGAAAAACAACACTTCATCACTACATGGGATCCTGAAACAATGTTTCCTCCTCATACAGATGTTGTTATTGAAGCCATAGATGGAAAGCCAGTTTATGCACACAGAGCTACTTTGGTACATGACAAATTGTATACGCTCATTTTTACAATGCTTTTTAAAAATTATATATCTAATATAATCAATTATATTAATATGATATTTTTACCCAAATAATACATTTGAAATGCAAATGAAATACTTTTAACAATTTTATTTGTTTGAATTTAGGGGGAACATATGCAATGCTATCATAATATTTAAAAGTAATACACTTATTAAAGTCAATCCAAAATATGACTACAAATAATACATAAATGTCATTTAAATTTTTTTAAAGTGGTACATTTGTTTTATATATTAATTAAAATTAATTTTTTATTTTTATATAATATGATTTTTATTAAGATTAAAAATTCTAATTGTGCAATAAATGTTTTTAGAAGTTTAAATGTTTTGATGTAGATGGGAAAATCAAAGGCATTTAAGCTTTTGTTCTCACCAATGTTGGATAAACAAGGTCCTATCATAATAAAAATGGACATGGAGTATAAACCACTTGAAGCTTTTATTCATTTCTTTTACACTGGTTATATTAAAGATGAAGTAATGGACACATTTGCTGACAAATTATTACGTGTTGCTGACAAGTATAGCATTATTTTACTTCACAATCAATGTCAAGTGAAACTTATGAATTCTATTCACCATGAACGCATTTTTCATTATTATATACTTGGCTATCAATTCCATGCTAAAAACCTTGTACGTGCAATTATTGATTATGTTGCAACAAATTTTGGAGATATCTCAGAGATCGACGGATATGATGATTTTCTAAAGAATAATCCAACACATTGTGCTAGACTTTGTAATGGTGTTGTGAAAAAATTAAAAATTAAACTTTTAGATTCAAAAGACTAGTTCAAAATTTTCAAGTTTTCTTTCTAAAGTATCTACTGTTTTTTTTTATTAAAACCAATTTTTCTTTCCAATGTACATACTATTTTTATAACAGTTGCATATGTATAAACAAAATCAATAGATTAATTGTTGTTACCTATAAAATTAATTCATTGGACATGGCTTGAGTTTGCCACCAAATATAGTTTTTTGTATACATGGAAGTACGTATATCTTATAGAATGTCATATTTGGATGAGAGTTTATTTATTTATTTGATGTTTTATTTATTTATTTATTTATTTAATAGCATCATAGATATGTGAGAAGAAATTTGCAAGTATATTTAGGGCTCTACACTCATTATATTGCAATCAATTGTCAAATAAAAATTCCCCCGTGACATAGTTGTGATGGTTCTATATAATCCATAACCATCTAGTGTGCAATAAAGTGTCCAAAGGAATCAAGAAAATTCATGTATACAACTTATTTTTGAAATGTATTCAAATATGTATATTGAAGGAAGAGTAGGGAATAGTATGGTACATTTTTTGACATGACCAAAGGTACGGTAAAATTAGATGCAATAGTGATTTGCCAATTTTGTTCAAGTGAGTGATTGTTCTGCTATGGATAAATAGAATAAAATATATGCTCTAGCTACCCTAAACTCTAAGACGATTATGACTTGGAAAAATGTGTGTTTAGTTGACACGTCAAGTAGCATTTGGCTATGCAAGTCATTCAAGGTACTATCGTTATGATTGAGGTTACTATTTTTGAAGTTTTCATGGCTTGTCTAATGAGAATTTAGATAATAGTTATAGATGTTACACTTAGAACTTTAATAATTCAAAGACACTCAAACAATATTTACATGTGTGGATCTTCAAAATTCGCTTGAAGAGTGAAGGGTTACTTTCATATTCAACATTTTGAGTTTCTATAACTTGAAATCTTAAATATACTATTATATCTGCATCCAAGAAAAATATTATGGATGAAATAGTAATTAGTCATCAAAATTTATGTACATTCATTGCAAATTGATGATACCATCTTTTATGTAAATTAATTTCATTGATTTTTGACAATTTCATACTTTTGAAAATTAAAGAATTCTCACAATAGCCAATGAATACAAAATTGTCACAATGTTTAGGGATTGTAGTTCAATTCTTTTTAGATGAATATCCATTATCTCCTAATTAGTATCAAGTCTTGTCTGTGGATAAATGAAAAATCATATGGTTCCTATGATCTAAAATTTTGGCATGATTTCCTTAAACTTCTCTTAACTCCTAAAGGACAAAGTAACTATTCAACGTACATAAGAAATCTTGGGTATTTGAACACAAAGTCACTTTGGATTAGATGTTTGTAAATTTTTTGGAACAAGGTGTGCATACATACCCCCTCAAGTGGTCAAAATATATATCTTTTTTCCAATCAGGAGCTAGGATCAAAATTTATGCTATCTCAAACTTATCATGTAGCTTGGGCAACATCAAGCAATATGTGCAAAGTTCTTCTACTTCTAAAATTTGACATGTTTGAACTAACATTCTATAAGATGCAAATGTAAAAAAATCTCACTCTAAGAGGAATAAAAGCCCATTGACCCAATTGGGTAATGGCCTGAAAAGAGTAAATTCTTCTAACTTCAAAAGTTTTAATCTTTCAATATGTTTGGTCGAAGTTTTTGAATTTTTTCCTCATATTCCCGTAGTAGTCTATACAAATTTATACAACTAAGTTTCAAAAAACAAATTAAATAAATAAATATCCCTACATATTTGGAACAATTCACTTCCAATGTGTACTATCTCCTATAATTACAGAAACAACCTCTCTTGTGAAAAAAAAGCCCCCCCTATTGGTGAGAAAAAACAAGAGTTGTCAATTAAAAGACCCCCTCCCCAGTTTTTGAATTGTCGATTTCAAGTTCTAAAGGTAGAAATTGGCTATCGATCTCAGCTACGGGGCAACACCGCATCTTTGTTGTTGATATAGATACAAATATGAGTATATGTACAAATATGGATATAAACGATGAATATGGATATATGTACAAAAGATGGATAGGGATACAAATACAAATATAGAAGACATATACATATACATTTTATGAATACAAACAAAATCCCACATCAATTGTAGAAGTTCACATCAATTTGAAATTACAAATTGTGTGGGGTTAAGCTTGGGGTTAGGGTTAGGGTTGGGGTTGGTTGGGAAATTGGGTTGGGGAGTTAAAAAAGATATTTAATTTGGATTAGAGGGTGGATTGGGAAATTTTAAAAATATTTAATTTGGGTTCGGGGGTAGGATAAACCTCTGCCTCACTATGCACTTCCAAGGTGTACAGTACTGTACATCTTGAATGCCAATTAAACCGGGAGATCTGGCATGCCTCATCATTCAGTGAGTGTGTGACCAGAGAATTTGCAATGTAAGCCTAAGTAGAAGAAGCTACAAATCCACAATTAAACAAACCTGTCAATGAAGTTCTCAACGCTTCAAGTATTGTCAACATACAGTCACCTTGATCACCAGTTCAGAAATAATAAAATCATCAAAATCTAAACTAGATGTGCGCTTTCTTGCTAGGAAACTTATTACTGCAAAAAGCAGGCACCTTCACGTTCATTCGGACTCCTGCATTCAAAAAATGCATTCGCCGGGTGTGAAGTCGTTAGAGTTAAAACATTTACGAAAGCGGTGCCTGTGAAGTTGATTTATTTATGTTCATGTGTACAAACAGACAAGTCACCTCTATAACCAACTAACCATCATAACAGCCATACAGTCAGTAGTCCGTCTTGGAAATGGATCCCACTGATCTTCGAGTTCAAGGACTGTCTCTTGGAAACCAGGTCACACGCGTAAGTAAAACTAAGGAAATTAAAGTTTTTTTTAAAATTCTGGAGCAGGAGCAGAGTACGTAGATGATGTACCAATGCCTGGTGAGGATAAGATAACTGAAGAAAAATAATGCTGTTCCAAGGAAGTTATGTCATAATCCCAAGTTTGGAGGCAACTGTGTCGTTCCGATTCTCTCATTCGCAGTTTTATCTCATCAAATGGAAGTTATAAGCCATCGCTTATGCTCAACGTGAGCCACTGAGCCCTTCGATCTGTCAACCACACAGAGTGTACTGATGGACGATTTGTCAATAACCTTCTCAAACCTCACTGCCGTGGCTCTCCAAGGCGGCTATCAAATGTAGAAGAAAGAATTCACCCTTTCGGTGTTCCTTGACTTGAAATTGTCCCTACGATGGAAGAAAAACATCAATGAGATAAGTCAGAAATTTTAGTGATGTAAAACTGTCACGTCAGCAAGTTGCCTCCATCGAATGAAAAACTAATAGTAACAAGTATGTGCACCTAAAAGAGGCACTCTCCTAATTGCAACACCTATCTATAGCTCTTCAAGATTTCAAGCTTGAATTTTTGGACAGCTATAAATAGGTGTTGCAATTAGGAGAGTGTCTCTTTTAGGTGCACATACCTTAGGTGGTCATGGGGGTTCAATCCAATGTGCAAATAACTCCCCTTTTGACAATCCTAGGCAATTAGTATTCTTAGACAAGCCAACTCAATCAATTGATGCTTCTTGATTTTTGTAGTAGGCCTTAAAGATTAGTTCATTTTGTCTGAGATGGGTGTGTGCCAAAACACTGACTTACAAAATTATAGAAGATTTTTGTGTCTCAAATCAAGAATTTTTATCAAGTCAAAGTAACGTGATTTTCCCTTTGAATTTCTAGATCTACATTCCCGGTCCCAAGATTCTCTTCGGGTTTGATTTGCATCTCCACATAGCTAAATCAACATCATTGGAATAGGTTCTACAACCTTATATGCCGTAAACACCAAATGGATGTTCACATATAACTTTAAACTATCTTCACTCTTTTTGCAACATTATCAGTTTGCCACAAACTAGAATAAAGTATTTCACAACCACTCATTGATCCAAATATGACAATAGTTTTCAAAAGAAGAGTTATTTAAAGCAAAAAATGAGAATTGATGCATTTTGTATTCAAAGGATGGTTCCCATTGAAAGTAATGTAGTGTCAACAATAGGTGTTCCTATGAGCTCAACTTAAAAAATTTACAATGCATTATTAGAGATTCTTAAAATTCTCAAACCAATTGCATTGTCTTTCATTTTCATTTGCAAACATTGTGATATGCTATCTTTCCGGAATTTCAAGTTATTCATACTTGCTGGTTTGAAGGAAAAGTGTCTGTTTTAGGTGCGGATCCCTGACCTGCGTCCCGAAGCTCCTCAGAACGGAGCTCTGCAAGTCGACATGACAGTGGAAGTCGGAGTTCCTGTGTCCCCATTCTGGCTGCCGCCACTGTCGTTCCCCGACGCCGATCGCTCGGTGCGCACGACGTTCCAGCTCGGGCTGCGCTGGGCGTACCCGGAAGGACGAAACGGCTTCATGATCGGAGTGCCCTCGTTGCTCATCATCTGCTCGGAAAGCGGAAACGAAAGACGCCTGCTAGGTTTCGTTGAGCCCCAGCCGTCCTTCTCTGGAGTACCTGGGACCAGGAAACCATGATTCAACTCTCCAAACTTCAGAACCTCTCCATGATTTTTAAACAGTTGGAAGGGAGAGGGTGTAGAGCAAGAAGTAGGTGACAAAACAGAAGCAGCGGTACCGAAAGTACCAAAAAGAAAAGAACTTTGCAAGGAATTATATATGCAAGGGTTCATCCCAAGTTTGCTTAGAATCCCCTGCACAGAGCTCCTTGTAAAGCATTTATTTTTTATTAATCAAATGCAGACTGTGTGCTCTTCCCAAATTTGCTTGTAAACCCATCATCCCCACTCCTTGTACGAGCATTTATATTCAATGATTTTACAAATACAGAAGTTCTGTGAGCTCATCCCAAATATGCTTGGGATCCCATGCATTGAGCTTCTTGTGATAGCAGCTCTATTTGGTGATTTTTCAAATGTAGAGGTCGGACTGATCCGAAATTTGCTTTGAGTTCCATGGACAGAGATTCTTGTAAAATCAGTTCTTATTGGCCATTTTTCAAATGCAAACACTGGACTCAAACCAAATCTCCTTATAGTCCCAATCATGCACAGAGCTCCATGTAAAAGCAATTCTTTTCAGTGATTCTTCGAATGCAGACAGTAGACTCATCCCAAATCTCGAACACATGGTAAAAAAAACTGTACCTGGTCGTTGTTTGGGTTGGCTAAACGGCCGAACCTTCGCTCTCGCAGATTGCGTCGCTTGCATATAACTCGGCACAGCAGGCGAGCTGCAGAAGCTGTCGTCGTCTCCCCGAGTAGACCCTGCTTGGCTGTACCTCGTCCCAAATCTCAGCCCCGACTGTGTCGACTTTACAGAAAGCGCGCTCCCTCCTTGCTCGAACTCATCCCTTCTTCGAGGCGTTGATCTGTGGGTATGGCGAGGGGAACGCATCAGTCCTTGACTAGTGAAGTGGCTATGGCTCTTGGAAGGTAAGTGTCGATTGTGAGGATTTGGAGTGAAACTGGATGATCTTGGGGTGTTGGAGAATGTGTATTTGTTGCCGTTGCCTATGCCGTTGCTGATGTTGTTACCGCTGTTGTTGCCACTGTTGCCGTTGTTGCTGTTGTTGTTGGCTTGGCGATGATGATCGCCGTGATCTGGAAACTTGGACTTAGCTTCGTATATGTTTTTGTTGAAGATGCCTTTGGAAACGACGGAGCCGGAGGTGTTGTCGAAGACGCGATTCTCCCAGGGCTTGGCGGCCATCCATCGCTCCAGCCAGTTCCATCCCGAGTTCGGTTTGTCGGGCTCGCTGTTGATGAAGAGTTGGGAGGCCTGGAGAATGGAGAAACAGGAGCTGCGTCAATGTTTGAAGGAAAGCAAGAATGTTCTGTCTATGGCTGGACACAATCCTCTCTTATTGCACTCCTGACATTTATGTGGAAGTTGCCTTATCAGGTTTGTACACAACATTTCGGATTTGCGAGATATACAGAGAATGTGCAAGTGTAGAGTGTGCAACTAGAGAGAGTTGGAGAGTTGAGAGAGGGATTAGCTAGGTTTTCCAAGTAGGGAGGGAGATCAAACTGGATGATGCTGTCACAGGAGAAATCCTGTATGGAAATTCGACAAGTGTCCCTTTGTGTCTATGAAAATTAAATAAATGTTCTTTTGTCTCAAAATCCCATTCCTAGTGTTTCCTATTCTATCATCACTGGACATTGACTGAGGATTTCTTCGAAAATTTCATAATCAGACATTTTGGATTTCTCCTATGTGACTTTGACCACGTTAAATGCGACTGAATGAAAGAGATCCAGAAGAGGAATTGAAATCGAATTCAGTGGATTGACAGACCTCTAATTAAGAGAAAATGTTTCACAACGAAAGCAAAAAAATTTGAGTGTCATGGGGGAATCATCACTGACGAGCTCTATGTTTGAACTAAAGACATCATTCACTACTTCTAGCTAGACATAGTTAGCTCTTCCACAAATCGTAGACAATTATACAAGTAAAGTACCTGGTGTGAGAAAGCATAAGCCAAAGCTCGTTCTCTCTTCTTAGCAGCCTCCTGCCTGTTGAGCATTTTCTCTTGCTCCTCTTGCATCGTTTGCGTGTTGTCGTTCCAGCCTCCATCCTGCCGTTATGGTATTCACAGTGATTCCTCAGCATGGTATCCATCGCTGTCTACTAATTTCAAGGACAACAAAAAATAGTTGAACCGAATTTATCTGTCCAGTAGTTACAATGACAAGTCGGCTATCACCATGCTTCTGCGTTTCAGAAGATACCCTTACAAAAAACCTTTATACTTTTAGTTAAGATAGGATTTTTCAGCTGTATCATATTTTATCCACATAGGAAAATGAAAGTACGCAAGCTCGTTCATTGATTGATATAACTCGGTTTATTATTCCCAGGAATCAAAGAAAGGAGGTAGAATACTTTGTTAAAGATTGAACTGCTAGAACATCAACAAACATGTTTCCAAGGCTAAAGAAACTAGCTCCTGGAGGTTCTTAAACTTTAAACTAAGTTTGAAGGAGAGTAGAAAATCAGCAGGTGACATTGACTAAATTGACGACAAACCTTAATGACTCCCAGAGGCACCCATGGCTCATTGCTGGACAAGGTTACAAATACGTGAAACATGTTGTGTTTTAAGGCTACAAATCCTTGAAAAGACATCCAACTTGACGGAAAAGCCAATGAAGGTCGTGACACTGGATAGAATGAAGAGTGAAGGAAGACCAAGAATTCATCATACTTCGCATACGAAGGATTTTCGCGGTCGAGATACGGTTTCGAGATGTCGTCGTTCCCACAATTGCTTTTGCACGGCCTGCCCTTCCGCGGACATGCGCACGCGGCGAGCTCGAACTCGAGCCTGCACTCGCACTAGCGCTTGCATACATCGCAACGTGATGGAAGCTTGGCGACGCACCGTGTGGCCCCTCACCAAGGCTTGCAATCGCACCAACCCCTTCAGAGCTCGTAAAGCTCGCCTGGCCTGCAGACATACATACACTAACTCCCTTAATGTGACTACTTGAAGATAGTCATAGTATTGAAACTTACATGTCAGCCATTCATGGAGCATCATTACTTCATAATTATATATTCAATGTTTTTTGTTTTTTTTCCGATTTCTTTTTGAAAGGGAGACAGTTGGATCCTCAGCCTCTGTCAGTGCTGGACCCAATAACGTTTGCTTACAGAATGGGTGAGTGGGCATTGTACCAGATATGCTCGAAATGCCGTCTGGATCTGGATGGCAGCCAACTTCTCGGAAGAGTTGTACGTTGGAAAGGCAGCGACCTTGTCTGATTCATTGCTCGTCGGAGCAATCGTTTCAGGTTGAGGTGCCGTGTACACTACTTGCGGGACTACTTGATTGTGAGTCTCTTCCCCTTTCTTGGCTGTTGAAGAAGTCTCCTTGGAGTTCGCGACTGATGGTTGATGTGATGATTTGCCAAAGCTCCATCTTCTCCCCTTTTTGGTCTTCACCTGTGTATTTGTTCATACATTAGTGACGCACCTTCGAAAGGAGGCGACAGGGCTGGAACTCGCAATCTGAGTTCTTGCATTCATGTGGCTTAAGGTATGACTTTGCACTAACCTTGGTATTAGAGGTGGTGTAATCCAGTCCAGAAGTGCATCTAAATTAATTTATAAGATCCTTTCCAATAGACTGTTATTAACACCAAGTGAGAACATACCTTTCCTTAGCAAGACTAATCCCTGATATTCTTCATTCTTATTGGGCTTGCGAAAGATATTTTTCTGCTGCTTCTGTATCAGCTACTAGTATGAAATATTCCTACAGAGAAACTTGGATAGTGGTTCCTTTTAAGAAAATATTTATCCGTTTGATGTCCATCACCTTTCACTAAATCTCTGATTTTCTGATATTGGATGTTGTTGATACCAGTCCAAATCTCTAAGTTTTCAACTTAATAAACTAATCTCTCAAATTAAATATCTGAAGTCAGATAAATGCGATTGAGTGGGAATTAAGATCTTACTTCAAGGGGTGGAAGTTCCCCAACAAGGTCTAGATCCTTCGGCGTAGTTTTCACGTAGTCTTTGGATGGATATCGAAATGCTTTTTTCACAGCGCTGAACCATGTGCCTTTCTTCCCCATTTTGCCTCCTTGTCAATAATCAATCTACACAGCCAGATCAATATCATAAATGGATTCCACAAGCAAATCACAGGTGAAAACACCCAGACTGAAGAGCCGGGTAGCACACCAAAACTGCCAAATAAGAACATGATCTTCGAAGCTAAGTTTCTAAAACAAAATAAAACTCCCAATACCAGATTTTGAACAGGGGATATTTCATTTTAAGTAGAAATCCTTCCGAAGTGCCACTGTTTCCGTGCCTTAAGCAAAGTACACTTACTTAAGGCCAGATTTTAAGGTCAAACCTTGCCAGTAGTACAGCGGGCGTACCACACGACTAGAAAAGGAAAGGAGAATTGTAACGCACGACTTGCAGAAAGGTCCAGCAAGGACAAGAAATGCAAATAAATAGAAGAAAACAATGAAATTACAGATAGAATTACAGAGTGCTCGCAGGAAAATGGAAAAAAAGGTAAACATGGAGTACCTGCAGCAGATCGATCTAATTGATGCAAGACTCACTGTGTCTGCCGAGCACCCTTCACCCTGTTTCCCAAAATGAATTGCACTTCTAAAGAATGAATCATACTCTTTCCTCAAAGAAAATCGATCAATCTTCGGTAACGAGTTCCACAGCATACCAATGCAATTCACAGCCTTCCATTATCTGGAAGTAGTGTCTGGCTAGCTATGACTCTAGGCTTGCAGCGCAGAACTTGTGCACGGACAATAGACAAGGATTCCCTGTTTCGACTGGTAAGGACGTGACCCAGCACCGTGAAGAATAGGACTGAGAACCTAGCTGAATCCCCAAAACAAGCCTATGCCTAGCTATTGCAAACTAGAGATCCGAGATTTCTACGCTTTTTTCTCTATTGTACCTATCTGAGCAGTAGTGAGCCGACCTCTCTAAACTGCAGCTATGGAGGCTTAGGCAATCCAAGAAGAAGGGCAAAGAGATGGCCACAATCATTCTATACTACAGCTCGATCACATGGCTACCACATCGAATGATCCTCAATCTCGATCTCCGTTGCACCTCTAGCTAGTGATGGATCTGAGCAGTCACTTACGACTTCTGGCGTACGTCAATGCAGAGGCCCAACATGAAAGCTTCTTGCTTCTGCAACCAACTCTGGCGACACCACTCGAGCCCTTTGCGCTGGCTGGCAGTGGCTCTCCTGCTTCCGAGGGCCCCAACATCCACTCCCAACCTCCCCCAATAATTGTAAAAGCTCATCATAGATCCCCCTCATCTTGTCATCATCATCATCAGCCAGCCCCATTTTACCTCGCGGCGAGATGGCCTGGAACTGAGCCAGCCATCTCAGCTTCGTCCCACCCACACTTACAGCTAGTACATTGAAAAGCCCATCGTATACGATACCCAGGCAAGTGCATGCATGGATAGAACTGGACCGAGATGAATCCTTGCGAGACTCCCAAAGTCTGTAGGAATTTTGGGCACGAGCAAGGTTTTGGGGAAAAGAAAAGCTCTTGAGACGTACTGAGTCTGGAGTTTGGGTGTCACGTACTCTCCCTTTGAAGTGGGACCCGGAGGAAGCTCCAGAGAACTGGAGTTGTTGAAATCTCTCTCACCTCTCCCTCTCCCTCTCTCCCTCTCTCTCTAGATCTCTCTGACTAATAAGAAATTATTGATCTGTTTTGCATGTATCGTATCCGTCCCGTTGTGCAAATCATCGAGGTCGTCGTCTTTTCTTGACTGAAATCATTGTTTTTTGTGTGAGGCGATTGTCATTGACACAGCTGCTGAGACGAAGTGAGGTTGGGTTTGAACGTTCTAAGCCGTGCGGAAATGGTATGATCGGTGGAGCTGGAAGTGACGGGGGGTTGCGGCAAAGACTGGAGAACTGATCGAGTGCCTGCCATGAGAGGAAGGAGTAAACCTGGGGTCAGGCTCCATGTGGGCTGCTAGGCTGGGAAGGGAAGGGAAGAGAAGGGCAGGTAGGAAGTCCATAAAGCAACCAGGGTGGAAAAACAATCTGTACCATTGAGGTACATATTGCTTTCTTCAATGTAGCAATTGCATTTTGGTAATGTACGGAGAAGAGTGAAAAGAGAGAGAGGAATATCCATTTGTTTAATCCCTAAAAGGTCCTCAGCTATACATATTCAACCTTATAATTCTTCAATTGTGGTTTACAATATAAATTGAGATACAATGTTATTTACATACTACCATAATCATTAATTTACTTTGTACTAAACAATATTTGATTTTTTGGTCAAATACCACTGTATTTACAATATACTATTTGGATGCAAAGAGCTTTTAGGCCCTTCAGTCTAGGGTTGACTACTAAAGTTCCTCTGTCCCCTTAGGGGACAAGATGGATTTCAAGCAAGCTTATATTAATGGTCTCAAATATTCATTGGGATTTTCTGAATCTTTCTATCAAGACAGAAAAAACACATTAGCTTTCCAAGAGTATAGTTTTTAATTCTTGAATTGGTATCTGGGAACAAAAATTATGGCACAATAAGCCCAAATTTTAGTTTGGCAGCCCAAAAAAAAGCCCCACAAATACTTAAAATTAAAAATATTAAACCTTTGTTTCTGATATATTATATTTTCGTCTATGCAAAAATCTTTTATTCATTCCAATTGGATTTGTTATGTACATGGACAATCTTGTTTTTTGGGCAATCAAAGCATCATTCTTTTTGAAAAAATAACTCGTAAAATTTATTTTTAACTCAAAATTTAATAATTAAAAAAAATCAGAAGGTTAAGATCTCTTGCTAAAAACAATCTCATTGTTGAGATTGGCGTGTTTCAATTCCATCTTAGAGCTATTAACGGTTTAGTTTTCTCTTCAATCTTGAACTTACTTTTAGTTAATAATTTTTTAATGAGTGAATATTAAGTGTGTATTTTTTTGAACTTTTTATTTCTAGATCCTCAACAAAAGTCTTCAACATAAAAAATTAGAAATTCAAAATCGTTAGTGTAAAAAATTTAAATTAAAAAGATTCAAAGTCAAAAAATCTAGTTAAGCAAGGTGCATAAAAATTATTTTCTTCACTTTAAATGTAAATATCTTGCAAATGAATCAATATGGCTAAAGTTTCTAAAATTTCTTACACATTTTTGTGCTAGTCTAATACAAGATCCTATGGTTAGATACACAAAAGAAACAAATTGTAAAGTTTTTTGCTCTTTATAATAGAAATGTCAAGTTTTGAGTGGCTTTTGATGGAAAAAAAGGCATTGGGATTTTAGGGGTTATGTCTTGTGATTGACTTTGCAAAGCCAAGATGGGTGGTATCAAAAATACAAATCTTTCCTAGAAGGGTTCAGTAATGAATATATTAGGATGTTCTTAGAGTCTTATGTGATTCCAACTTCAAAATTCATTCCTAAAATAGGCTAATGTAATTAAAAGCAATTGTAATCCAATTCCATTATAATGTATTGAAGACATTCATTATACAAGGTCAATCTGAAATTGCATTTTTATTGGTTTGCCCTAAGATAAGAAATGTTGAGCAATCCTAGATTGACATTCTATAATGATATGTCTTCTTAGATTTTGATAGAATTGAATCACATTTGGTTTTCATCTACATTTCTTAAAATTTCTACTAAAGTTTTAAAAATATGAAATGACTTGAATAAGTTGTCAATTCCATTTATCTTTTAGGAAAATTTTAATGACAAAATATTTCAAAAAGTCATACTCCCATTGAATTACAAATGAGAAGGAAAATAGAATATCATTTTCATTTCAATTGGTGCCTAAGATCAAAAGTTATGCCATCTTAAGTGCAAAATGGAGTTTGCTAGACAACAAGAAAAAAACAAAAGAATTCAAAATTAAAATTAATTAATTTTTTTCATAGATTATAATTTTGCCCACATAGAATGTTTTATTCATTCCATTTGGATTAGTGCTATGAAAATTATGTAGCATCTTGGTTTTCAGCAATTATAGTATCTTTTTGAAAAAATAATATGTTGGATTTCTTTTTGAATTCCATTTTTACAATTTTTCAAAACAAAAATTCTACAGGATTTTGTTTGCTTGGTAAAACAATCTTATCATTGTGATTGGTGTAATTCAATTCCATCCTAGAGATATTATCAATTTAATTTTTTCTTCAATCTTGTACCTACTTCTACTAAGCAATTGTTTTAAAGAATGAAAATCAAGAGTTTTTTTTCATAATTTCGAAAGTTTCAACTCAATTCTACAATATAAAATAAATAAAATCAACATATATAATCTAGTCACAAAAGGTGCAAATAAAATTTTAAAATTTTTATATGCAACTATCTTATAATCTATACAGTCAAAGTATTTGAAATTTCTTCCACATTTTTTATACTAGTCTAGTGCAAATCCTATAAATAGATGTGAAAAAAACAATTAAATTTCTTTCACTCTTTGTAGTAGAAATAGGAGTTTTGAATGTTCTTTTTGAAAAAAATGGTCTTAGGTATTAGGGTTTTTGAAAGACTTGCATTTAAATTTTGACCAATGAATAGTTGTAAATATATCACGTAGACTAGTCTATTTAAAAACTTTCATTTTTTTGTCTATTCCAATAATATTTTTGAAATCATCATTATTAGAATTCTAAATTTAAAGGCAAAAATTGTTGTGAAATCATCAATAGACAATATCCAATCACTTGAACAAGGAATTTCATTTTTTAAATTTCGAATTCAGGATTCAAGCATTAATAAGGTTAATGTTAAGTACATTAGCATAGAAATGATCAATGGAAATTAGTTTTCAACATTTTTTTTAAGGTTGTCAATAAACTATTATTTGAATTTGAACTTTTGAATTTTTACACTTGGACAATTTGTCACTTAAACTATCCTTGAGTATTTTTATCTCTAAAGTCTCAAGGCCTATTTTCATCAAAAACCACTCAAAATTGTCAATCCTACAACAAAGAACAAAAATGTTTTAAAATTATTCTTTTGGCTAATCTAATTGTAAGGATCTTGTACTAAATAGTACTCCCCCCATCCCAAAATGATCTTGTTGCACTTTGTGACAATGCGAATTGGTTAAATTTGATTTTTGATTGTTATTTGAGACCAACAAAACAACTCCAAGTAGTAGTTATTCCTCATCTAGACAATCATTAATTCAAAAACAAATGAAATGACTAAGGGGGTGAATCAATGTTGTTCATTCTTATTTTTTGCATCTCTTTGAATTTTGCTCGATTGAAAAAGATGAAGCTTTGGAAGGCGGAACAAAGGGCCAAATGTGGCATATAGTGAATGCCTATAAAATGATGACCTCACACTCAACAATTAATTAACTAGTGGCCTTCCAAATCTACTTTTCAATATTCTAAAACTACACTTTGAAAAGGTCTCTAAAACTCAAAGTTTCTAGAATGTTAGGAGTGCATTAAATTCTATTTATTGCACAAAATTGGTTTTTAAAATGTCATTTTTAGCCTTAATCAAGAACATTTTGTCGAATAGGAAGATTATTTTGGGACCAAGGTAGTATATGAATGTGTGCAAGACATTTCAGAAACTTTGACTAGGTGGATTGCAAGATATTTTGAGTTTTAAAGTGATGAAAACAAACTTTCTGTAACTTTGTTGATTAGATTTTGGGCTTTGAATCTTCTTAGTTTAAAATTTTTGAACTACAAATTTTCAATTTCAATTTTTTTTTGTTGCAGAATTTAATTGAGAATTGGAAAAATAAAACTAGAAAACAAACTTTATTTTCATTCTTAAAAAAATTGTTATGTAGTAGGTAGGTACAAGATAGAAAGGAAATTAAATCATTAATAGTTCTAAGGTGAGATTGAAAGACACTAATCACAGGGATGAAATCATTCTAGTAAATAAATTATACTATGTAGAACTCTATTTTTTTGAAAAAATGTAAAAATTGAGTTAAAAAATGAACTGTCCTATTAAAAAAATTCATTCAAATATAGGCTCTTACTTTGACTTGAAATATTTTAGGAGGAGGATCATATACAATTAGGACCATTGAAATGAAGATTTTATGTAGCCACGTGACTATGTGCAATGAACAAGAAGTTGGAAGTTTGATTGCAAATTAAAAATCAGTCCCTCCAGAGAACAATGGAATGTAGGGGTTGTACTTCTTAAAATTGCTCCTAAAATATAATTACTTCCAAAACTAGGGAGTATAGAAAAAGTTGATACAAAACATCTTTGTAACACATCACTTTAAAGATTCTTAATATAATAGAAGGATTATATTGAAGATGAAATATGCTTCAAAAAATAGATTGATTTCTAAAAGGACTACCCTAATGTTGTCATTGAGGACGCTTTTTAATTCGATTTTCCAAGTTTGGCAGACAATAGAAGTTCTTAATGGGGGTTTTAGTTGTCTTTGAAGGTGCCAAACATTGAACCATTGCCCATGCTAAAGTAAAGTCATGGAGATTACATAGGAAAAAAATGAATATAATGATGCATTTAAATATTTGCTACATGAATACTCAAAGATAAACATGGTTAATCTTAAAGAGGGGATTGTGTCATGAGCCTTGATGGATGAATTCATTAGTGGATGACGTAATTCTTGGTTAGATGAACACTAATTATACTTGATTATGTAGTTAGCTTACAAGTATGCATTGCCTAAAGATAAATATTGCTTGTTATTTGAATGATAATTGTACTAGAATTAGACAATTTTTAAATCATCACACAAGGACTAGTCAATGCTCTAGAATTAGACAACTTTTAGATAAGGATAAATGCATTAACAATGCACTTGAGGTAAACAATTTCCAAATGAAGACAAGTGTGTTGGAACTTGGAGTTAAAGTACTCCAAGGGGAGAATCAAGACTTGAATAAGAAGTGCATTAGAACTTTAAATACTTATAAATATGACTTGGACTTTTATTTTGGCATATGGCTCTAATAAAACAGGAAGTAGAAAGCTAAAATAGAAAAAAAAAAAACTAGTTTATCTTGAGATAAAAAGATCCATGAATGTGTTAAATATTGATAAAATTGTCTAATATTTGCACTATTAGAAAAAGTGCTATTGATAAAATTTTATTCATTTTTAGAATTTAAAACTAGAAGACCTTTTTATTGACAAGTATTCGGATGATATATTTTTTAAATTGGAATATAAAAAAAATGTATGCATAACAACAAAGATTGTTAATTTTTTCAAGATTGATTGAAGTTTTGACAATGTGGCTTTGTTGGATTTTCAATCTCCATAACTCAAAATTCCTATGCAAAAAATATTTGAGAACTTTATATTTGAGTAGAGACTCAAGTTAAGAAGAAATATGAAAAATTTGACAGTGAAATGATGATGCACTACTATTGTTGGAGCTAAGTCCCCAATTAAAAAAATCTCGACTCCTTAGAAGTTTTAATGTTTCCTTTATCTTGAAAAGAAATTAGGGAAAAGAAATTATAATATTTCATTTTCAATGGCTTGCAAGGAATTGTAGGAATTAAGAATTGATCCCTAAAGTTCTTTTAATATGTTTCATTCAAAATGGGTCAATTTGATAGCAGAGGCCTCTCTATATGAGAAATGAAATCTTGTTGCGTCTTACTATAAGATCTAGTGGTAGACTACTTTGTTACATTTTATTAAAAAAATGAAATGTTTTGACCGCACAAATTCCAAAATTATAGTGTTTGAAGTTGGAAAAAATGTTTTTAGGTGGCATCCAAATTCTAGGAAGCTCTAATTTGGAGAGGCTTTTGCACAAGTTAATTGCACTATATTGCTTAAAATTTTTTTTGCTTCCTATTTATAACAGACTTGGACATATGTTCAAAAAAATTCATAACATTTTAAATTGGGGAATATGTACCAACAAATTCCAAATGAATAGGAAAATGACTAGCTTCAAGAAAACTCTCATACGATGCTATTTTCTCAACAACTTTTATTTTGCATATACTATAATCTCTTTAAAATGTTAACAGTGGAGTTTTAGGCCTTTACTAGACCTAGAAGACAAGGAAAATTGTCCAATTTTTTAGCTTTGGCAAGCTTGATAAATTTATGACATAAACATCCAAGTTGAATTCAAGGGCACTTGGGCAAGAACTTGAGGAGGCCAGCTCAACTTATGGCCAACTCATCAATGATCACTGACATTTGACAAGTTTACCACATGCCATGTCTTCTGAACACCCATGTTCTTTTTGTGCATAAAGATGCGTCCTTGCTCCATGAAATATAATTTAAGGAAATTCTACATTATATTTGAAGGAGACAAAAAATAAGGGGCAACTACCTCATGCAAATGTCAAGAGCCACTTGCTTTGTGCATTGAAAGGAGAGAAACAAGCTCTTTATACAAGAGGCGTGGTAAGAGGTAAAACAACTCATGTGGGATATGTAATTTAGGATTAGTAGAAGTTCAATTGCTCATATCTTCTTAAGTCCTAAACACAAATTGTATTCAAACTAGAATTTCAAACTTCATTTAAACATAGTAGAATAATTTTTTTCAAAAAACTTTGTACTAAGTTAATGTAGAAAATAAAAGTAAATTTCATGTACAAAAATCTGTTTGAGATTTTGAGCCTTTAATCAAAAGTTATGGACAAATTTACGAGAGGGTTTGAAAGGGACATTTTCTTTGACATTTTCAAACATCTTCGCTAAATTTTGTCCATAACTTTTGGGAGGACTTGAAATCTTAAATTGATTTTTAGAGATAAAATTTATCTGATTTTTCACATTAATTTAGTTTCAATTTTTTTTTTTAAGTTATTTTACTATGCCTAAATGAGGTCTAAAATTCTACTTTGAACACAATTCCTTAATTAATTATGAATCGTTGAACTCTTACTATTTCTAATTTATATATCCCACATGGGTTGTTTTACCTCCTACCACCCCTCTTGTATAAAGAGCTTGTCTTCTAATTGCTCCACATTCCAAATGAGTGGCTTTTGAAGATGTATGAGACATTAGTAATTGCAAAATTATTTCTAATACTAAAAATCTAATGTTGGATTTTCTAAAATTATATCTCATGAAACATTCTTTTGTTTTCTAACCTCCCTTGCACTTTGTCATGAATTATGTGGGTTCCAAAAAAATATTAGAAGTAACTTGTTTTCAACTTGGGCCAAAAATTTATCATAGGCCCTATCCCTACTCTTTCGGACATTGTAATGAAAATTTTGCTTCAACGTAAGTAATCCAACCTATATTGCCTTCAATTTATAAAAAAAAAATTTCCTTAATTCCATGTGGTCAAAACCAATTGTAATTTTTTTGTAGAATGGCAAAATACTCCTTATTTCTAGAAATTATATATATACCTATATTATAGGAGTAATGAGTAGTTTGTTAAAAACTTTTAACAATCAAGAAAAAAGACATGTAGAGATTTCAATATTAATCCTTTCATATTTAGAGGCCCAAAACTACTTCAAAAGACTAGTCTTTAAAGAAAAGTTGTTATTATGTGAACCTTGGAGCATGAGTCCACAAGCCTAAAAGACCATATATCTATGTTATAGGTGTTTATATTATAGGAATTTTCCATAATTATAGTGTAATTGTATTATATATATACCATATCTATATTATAGGTGTTTTATTATAAGCACCTTCAATGGTTGTAGGATATCTACTTATACATATGCTCAAGGTTCACATGCTTGCATTTCAAGCTCACACATTAGCATCATTGGTCTCCAAAGCACGGCTAATATCTTCACCTATATTTATTTTTTAACAAATCCAAACATAGAATCTTTTCATTAACTTGTTACAATACATCCTCCTAAAATTTCAAAAAATCAATTTTGAATTGCAAGATCATGATGCTTGGATTTCAAAAAGAAGTATTTTCAACTTTTCCCAAATGGTTACATTTCATTTTTCAACTTTTGACCCCCCAAAATGAGTAGATCCTACAATTTGCAACTCTCTATAGTATATTGCAAAAATTAATTGGAAATATATATAAAAAATTTCAACAAAAAATATTCCATATTCATGATTGAAAAAATAGTAAGTTGAAAGAAGAAGAGAATGACTTAAAATAAGAAATTGTTAAGAATTTAGATATGGAATTGCCGAGGGAATTGAAAAATGCCAATCCCAATGTTTAAAATGTTTTTGCATCCTATGATTTTATTTTCTTCCAAAAGTATTGGAAATTGAGTAAAATAAATGATTTCAAAGTTTATTTTATAGTAGAGATTCAATAATTGCATGCAAATATTGAATCCTCATAAATTTCATTTTTATTTCTTTAACAAATTTTTTTTGAACTACCCACATTGTCTAGGCTTAAAGAAAATTACATATCATATAATAATTTTTTAATTATGTTGTCAAAAGTTATGAAAATTGTTGTGCCTTTAAGTTAATCCTCACTTACATGTTGTGTTGGAAAATTTCACAGAAAAAAATGAATATTTTATTTATAAATGCATGACCAAAAACACTGTGTTGCGAAAAAATGCTACTTGGTTTTGGGAGGTAATATATGAGCTTGACTGCAACAAAATGTATTGGAAAAGAAAATAATAATTCTTTAATTATTTGTAGAGAAGAAGTGATGAAGTGCCATTGAATATGTAGGAAAAATCTATTTTCAAGAATGATTATTCATGAAGTTTGAACCATCTACCATTTTCTTAGTTGTTGGCTTCCATAACATATTTTTAGTGATAAAAAGTTTTCAAGTAACCTTTTGCTTTCTACTTTTATAATATTTAATATTTTGAGGATGAAAATGATCAAGGAATATTCAACATCTATATGTGAAAGGTAGTTAAGTATCAATGACAAAATTTCTACCCTATTGAGACTTGACCAATGCCGAGCACTAGTATGACATTATTGAAGTCATTAAAAGAGTGTATAAGTCTTAAGGTTGTAAATAAAGACTAATTGAAGTTTTCAATTTTTCTTTAATTCCTAAAGGATCAAATGGCATTTTTTTGGCAACATAGCAATTTGGGGAAAGTCACTACGAATGGAATTTTTTTTTCATTGAAATTTTCTTACAACATGTGCTTGAAGTGTAGCTTTGAGGCCAAATAATTTTCATAACTTTTGGCTACATGGTTAAAAAGTTATTGTATGATATGTAATTTTCAACATTCAGAGACAATCCAGGCAACAAAAAAAATTCTTTAATAATCACTTTTAAAAAAAGTAAAAATTTAAAATTGGTTTTTTAAATTTATATATAGGTGGAAATCTTTGAATCATGAGATGAAATTTATGAGTATTTTTAGTTGTAGGTAGTTTGCGGATAGTTATGCAATCTATATTCTAAAATAAACTTTGAAGTCCTTTATTTAAATCAATTTCAGTATTTTTGAAAAAAAATAAAAAAAATAAGGGATAGATGGTTTATTACAACATTACAACCACTGGGATTGAATTTTTTCAATTCCACAAGTAAATTGTTAACAATTTAGTATTTTGAATCATTTTTTACTTCTTTCTACTTTCTATTTTTTTCCTATATGTTCTACAATTCCAAATGATTTGAAAAATATCAAGCATGTAGCCAACTTGCCTTGAAGAATGAATCCAAAGAGTAACCACCATTTTGGACATTTTTTCATAATGATCTAACCTTGTGAAGTGCAGCTGCCCGTTTTTTCGCAGGGACAAAAAAAGGATTTTTGTTACTTCAAACGTTAATTTATTGCAATCTACACGGTGAAATTTTTTGAAATTTTTTCCACATATTCTCAAACCAAAATTAAATAAGATCCTATGGTTAGATGTGTCCAGAAATGTTCTTTCTTCAAAAAAATTGGTACTTGTACTAGAGATGGCAATTTTGGAGCATTTTCGGTGAAAACATAGTCAAAATCGTTTAGGGGTTAAGTAGTGAAATAAGCATGAACATAGAAAGGATTTTGAGATTTCCAAAAAGGAAAAACTTCACAATGAAATTTTAATTGTCATAGCACTTCACTACTTTCTAGAATTTTTGTGTCTACTATTTGCATGTTACTCACTTTTAGTATTAAAAAAAATCTCCACTAAAAACTTTCGTAGTCTACCATCGTTGTCTACTATTTTGGTAACTATCATGGAGCAATGTGAAGTGTGAATCTAAGACTAAGAAAATCCATCTAGAAGAAACTTTGGTACCATTTTGAGAGCAGTGAATTTAGTTCACATAACACTCAACAACTTCAAGAATATAATATTACCTTGTAATTGTATAGATTGAAAACTAATGGATTTTTTAAGTTTCCTAAGGAATAATGTAATTACTTCTCAAACCATCCAAACAAGCATTTGAGCATGATCAATTGGTTCTCATCATTAAATTGTAATAATTCTTGTTGGATCTTGTGAAAATTTGAAATTGGATTTCAAGTTCTCTTATCTAATTTCAAAATGTACCTAAGATTGATTCTTAGTTATCATATTAAAAGGATTTATATTCAAAGGAAGGGAAGCATCTAGGCAAATTTATAGTTTAGTAACAAAGTCCAAATTAGGCTACAAATCATGCTTGAGCATGATGCAACAATTATTCACTTATTGAAATTATAAACTATGTCCAATAGAGAAAATGGTAGTTTTAGATGACCTTAACTTACCCTTGGACCAAAAAGCATTACAAAAATCTAGATATTGATTACACAAAATGTACACTTTGATTACACAAAATCTTACAAACTTTCTTTATAGTTAGATTTCAATAAAAGTTCATATATTTCAAGAAGGTCTAGCTTGCTGAAAACTAGATAGATTTCAAAATTATAAATTGCATTGGAATTGTAATAAAGAGTATTGCCTTGAGCATCACAACAAATATATACATATGCAATTGAGAATCATACAACAATTTGGATCTTCCTTGTACACTATCTACCACCTAGTGTTGCCGAAATCTTAGCTTGCATTTGATTGGGCATGTTCAAAATGAACTTTTGCAGTTGTTGTAGAAATACTTGATCCCATGTTACTTTAATTTTTGCATCATTTCTTGTTGTACAATGAGGCCAAGTTAACTTATAGGATTTTTCTTCCCAAATATATAAATATAGCCAAAAAATCCATAACCTTCATGATTTTTTTAATCCTTAACTCCTAAAGGAATGTTTTCCCCCCTCGAGGGACAATTTGGGTCTGGGTAGATTCCTACTGTCTCAATTTGAAGGGACTTTTTTCAAGATTTTTTGAGGTTGTGTAGTTTGCCAAGAGCTTTGTGGACATATAATTTTTGTTTCAATCAAATGCCAGATGGAAAAGTTATGGACAATTTTTGGCAAAATTACAATTCAAGGGTAGGCTGTACAATAGAAATTGCTTTGAGTTCAAAAGTGGGCAAGAAACTTGGGCAATAGGCTTTGCTAAGGTGGGCAATGGATAAAGGCACCCCTCTCCCCATGCATTCATGAAATACATCCACATAGGAAATTAAAATAAGCTTTAGTATTGGGTACCAAGGTCATGACAAGAGGTTTAAGGTGTACTTGAACCAACCAAACAAAATCCAAATAAATGTTAAAATAATTTTTCAAGAATCTTAAAAGTCCTTTGAATCAAATATCAATGTCATTTAACCATTTGCCTTCAAAAAAAGACTTTTGACTGCCCAAGGAATTGCTTCACTAATATTCGTGGAAATGAAGGTTGGAGATGTCATTTTTATATTGACATCAATTGTCCACTATGAATACTCAAAGAGTATGGGATAATTTGAAAATGAGAGTTGACCATTCATTGTCAAAATATTATAATTATGTATGATGTAGAATTTTAGACCTCATTTAGTTATACTAAAAGAGTGATTCCTTTTAAACTTTGGACTAAAAAAAGTTGGGAAATCTATCTAAGTTTCCTCTCCAAAAATCCGTTTGATATTTCTAATCTCCAATAAAAAGTTACAAATAAAATTCAGGGAGGATGCTTGAAAACATCAAAAAATTGTCTTTTCCAACACCTCTTTGAAATTTGTCCATATCTTTATATTGGAGGCTAGAAATCTCAAACGGATTTTTGGAATGAAAACTTAGATAGATTTTTTAAACTTCTTTTAGTTTAAATTTTTTATAAAAAGTAATTTTTCTATGCTTAAATAAGGTTTGAAACTCTACTTCAAATAAAATTCATACTTTAATTTGACTTAACTATCATCACAAAGTTTAGACCCTACGATTTGTCAATAGTTATCATGTGGTTATTGTTGTTTCATGGGTTTGCACATTAATTACAATTTATCGCATCATTACAATGAATTACTTCACATTGTTATCACATCATTACAATGCATTACCTGCAACTACACTGTAACAATACAAAGTAATGCATTATAATGATGCGATAAATTGTAATTAACGTGCAAACTCATAAAACAACGATAACCACATGATAACTGTTGACAAACTGTAGGGTCTAAACTTTATTATGATGAGCGTCAAAGCTCCTACTAATTTTAATTTATGTATCCCACATTGTTTGTTTCACCTTCTACCACCCATGTGTCAAATGATGTAATGGATGATGTGAAATGTTCTACATCATTCTCTTTGGAGGAGGCAATACCACTGACTACTATTGAATGTTATGGGCCTAGATGGCTTGCATATCTGATATCCTATCTTGAGAAGGATGCAGTTTGACAATTCATGTCCTCATAAGTCTGTATGCCATCTATTGTGACACATGGAGAAAAACAATCCAGTTTTGACAAGAATCAGCCAAAAGAAAAATCAAAGAAACAACATCATTTGGATGGAGATAATGTAGTATGTTGTTTTCAAGAGCTAATTGGCTATTAGGGGAAGATAAACTCCTTGAATCAATTTTCATTAAGTTTTCATAGAAAGAAAAATGGAATTGGTATCTAATCCCAGTCATTTTATATTTTTTGGACCTCTGTGGAATTAGTTACAAATTTTTGAAGTTGATAGAGAAATAGGTGGATAGAAATATATGATGGATGGAGTGCATTGTAAGTAGATGATGTGGTAAGGTAGAGGTTCCATGCAATGGAACACAATAGAGAACATATTGGGAACACAAGGGAATATATTAAGTCCCTTTTTTTCCATTGCCTATTAGACTTTGGCTCCAAGTAGTGTTTTAAATTCAATAGAAATTAGAAACTTTGTTTTTTTATAATTTTTTTAGGGAGTTTGTTGAAGATAAATAAATTCTCCAATCCATCGTTTGGAGTTTTGAAATTATGAGGTAGAAAACTTGTTAGCAAAAAAAGATAGTGTATTGTCATTTTTCCAGACATTGTGTCATTGTAAGAATTTTTGAATTTGTTCCACAAATTTTTTTTAGTGAAATTTGGTGTACACATATGTAGCATTACCTTCATTACGGTATGTTGTTAATTTCAAAGTCCTTGGTGCAAATTTTTTCCACAAATGGCAGTCAAAGGCAGCTGAAATTGTAGGGTAGAGTTCAGAGAACACTTTTTTTCCAACTTTGAATGCTCTATCATATTTTCAATCCGTATGGTCAAATTTGATGAAATTCTTACCATATGTTCTACAAGATCCTACAATTAGATTTTTTTTTAAGTATAATTTTTTATTTTCTTAAGTGAATGCATTAGAAGTGATAGTTTTGAGTGGTTTTTGATTTTTTTTTAAAAACACCTTGAGGCTCTCGGCGATAAAGTCCCAAGGCCATATCTTTTTTTGTCAAAAACACTCAAAATTGCCATTTGAATTGAATTTGCCAAAAAACCCAGAAAACTCCTTTTTTTTAAAATCTAACTGTAGGATCTTGTACTTGACTTGTGTTTAGATCATATGGTAAAAAAGTCGTTGAAGTTTGAGTGTTGTCTTGCAATTTTAGATGGCTTTGACCCCTACTTGCGGAAATTTCTTGTACTACAAACTTTGAATTAAATTTTTTTTATATTGAAGAATTGAGTTGAAATTCTAGGGATTTTTTTTTTAAATACTTAATTTTTGTTCTTTAAAAAATTGTTAAGTAGAAGTAAGTTTACAGTTGAATGAAAAACTAAATTGTTCATAGCTCTAAGATAGAAGTGAAATACAATAATCCCAATGGTGAGATTGTTCCAGCAAGCATACTTAACCTTTCCAAACAATTTTTTTGAAAAAAAGTGAAAAGTGAATCCTTTTTAATGCAATTTTAATGCAATTTTTAAAGATGCAATTTTAATGATTGTCCATAACTTCTTTGAAAAAGATTGTTCATAACTGCAATTGTTTTTAGAGCAATTTTAATTGTTTTAAAGATGCTCAAATTGCTCCCAAAACAAGATTGTCCATAACTTCTCATCATTAGTCCAAATAGAATGAATCAAAACTTTACATGTAGACAAAAAAATTTATTTAAGAAAAAAATTGAAATTTTTTATTTTAACTTTTTTTATTTTTTGGGTGTTGCCCACCAACCTCCATTTTTCGCTTATTATGCCATAATTTTTGCTTTAAAGCACCAATTGAAATCATTAGAAAAAAAATGAATCTTGAAAGGGGCCATGAGTCTACGGATAGCGAAAATAGTAGGGAACAATAGTCCAAAATATTTATTTATTCATTTATTTCTTTTTTACCTTTGGCCAGCGAACTAGCAAGCCTAATCAACCAAAGACAGTTTCCTTTAACAATTTAAAAAATATTTTTTAAAATTAAATTATTAAATATTAAAATATCAAAACAAATAAAAAATTTCAATTTTTTTGAGATTGATGTGGCATGAGTGCAACCACATCAAACTACTATTTCTGAATTTATTTTTTAATAATTTTTTAAATAATTTTTTAATGTTTTTAATATTTTAAAACATTTTTTATTATTACAATTTTAATCTTTAATTTTTTTAAATGTGACTACTATTCATAAATAGTGACCATTGTCCCTCAAAAGGGTTGTGAATTGCATTGAAGGGAACTTTTATTGTGAAGCAACCCATTTTTTTCCTAATAAAAAATTACATTTCCAAGAAGCTTATGGATTCATAATAAAATTTTAAAAGTTATAATGAATATTGTGATCATATGAGCTTGCTCAAAGTCGCATTTTGAACCCTTGTAGGGCCAGTGTGACTTTAAGGGATAAATGCTAAAAAATGAACAAATTTTTAAACCACAGACATTGAATGTTTTGAGGGGGCAATGGAAGGCTATTTCAAGCTTGTTCACTATGTTGTGAACCAACTAGTGCTAGCCTAAATAAAAAATAATGATAAAAAAATTAATTTTGAAAAATTCAAAATTCAAAATTTTATTTAAAAAATATATATTTTTAATTATTTGACATGGCAACCTTCTACCATGTTAGACTATTCCTATCACTAAGTTCTCATAGTCTAGAAACTTAGGGGAACTCATCTAATGTTGCCTCGGAATTGCAATGAAGTGAACTTCAACTTCATAATAAGTGCAAAATGAATAACTCAAAATCATACAACAATTAGGATTTCTTTTGTACACTATTCTACCATTTCATAGAGAACCTTGGGAAGTTAGTCAAAGATTTGTTGCAATGGGATGATGAACAAACAAGGAATGATACAAGCAATCTAAGTATCCCTAAAGTAAGTGTAAAGGCTTATTTTTTATATGTACCATAAAATACAATTTGTAATTTTAGCAAATGGGGGTAACACTAAATGGTAGATAGTATATACAAAACATCAAACTATTTGTATGATTTTCAATTACATATGTGTACAATTATAATGATGATGAAGTAGACTTCATTGTGATTCCAACTCAATTTACAATTCAAATTTTGTTTCATTTTTCAGCATATACAAGCCTCCAAAAGTTCTTCTTATCTAAGTTCATATTGTCAAGATCCAAAAATTCATAAGATTATTGGGCTTGATTGTATACAATCAAACATGGAAGTTTATGAGAGTCTAGTGTTGGATTTTGGTCCACGTAGACAATGCTTTGTAAATTCATAATTTATTCATAGAGTGTCTAAATAGTGCATACTAAAGTGTGTTGTAATATTCTTTCAATGGCCAAAAGATCTAAAAAAATAATTCATGTTTAATAATAGTCACTATACGTAGTCATGCTTAATGATATTAATACATGTGAGAATGCATTCACATACCTTACAACATTATTCTTTGTTAACATATTCTTTGGTCAAGATATTAACAATATTAACAGCTTTACCTTGGAGGGACACCAAAGACAAAATTGTCTAAGTAAATCTATATGATAGTCAAAAAGTCTTTTTTATATTTAAGAAAAATTTCATTTAAATTTTGAGCACAACTTTATTAATGTTAAATCCACATCATTGAGTTAATTTCAAGTCATATTGTACCAAGATTTTTTGTGAGATTGTTTATCAAAGAATGATAGACCTATATTAAATATTTCAATAGTTTTAGTTTTTTCCATTTAAAATTGAATTTTGACTTTCAAAATGAGTGTCTTTGCTTTTAAATAGAACTAGAAAAATGAACCTTTGAAGTCTAGTTTCTACTTCGCTTTGAAAATTGTCAAAATTTAACATTATATTGAAGTTTGAAGTTGAAGATCTATAACCACTTTTCAACATATCAAGTGACATGGAGATTTCCTTTGTACTATTATGTTCTACACTCCAATATACTTCTGTTTTGAAGATTTCAAATTTTTTAAGTATACTTTGCAATTGAATTGAATTTTCTTCCATTTTACTTCAAAACATTATAGTAACATTGGATTTTGAAAACTATAAATGCGACTAAACCCTTTAATGTAATAACATCAAGAACTAATGCATGTAGAAATGATTTTGTATAAAGATATGAGAAAAAATAACAACATTTTGAATAGCATTTAGAGGTTCAAAATATAATCTTGATTAAGTTTTATTTAACTTCAAAATTTTGGGATTGGTCCTTCAAGCATTTAGGGGTTAAAAAAACATTTCTTGAGGTAATACCTTGCACTTAATCAATAACAAAGCAAACATATTTGCCTTAGTTTAAATAAACTTATATTATAAGGTAACATTGCAAAAAAAATTATTTAGATATCACATATGTGTGTGATGACAATAATACATATTAAAACTTATGCAATCCTATGTAATAATTAAATTAAATACAAATGAAAAATAACAATGTTTTGAATAGTGTCCTATATATTCCTATGATAGAATAACAAAACAATACAATTGTTTATGTTAAGCATACCTCAATAATTCAAACTATCAATGCATTTTTTTAACAAACTTAGAAAACACTCTAGGTTATAATTGCATGTTCAATATATGTAGAATTGTCATATAATAATTGAAAAAACAAACTAATCACATTTAAAATATAAATAAATAACTCATTGTGGCTTAAATATGTATTCTAGTTTAATATTCACATTTAAAGGAATTTCAAGTTTAAACATATTCCGCACATTCCATCAATTTTTTAGTAATTTAATATCAAATGTAGGATTTAGGGTTTAGGGTTTAGGATTTCAATGTGACCAAATTTAATTTGTATTTCATTTCCATACATGAATGCTACATTCTATGTTTGCAACATTGAAAAGAAGTCTTTGAAAGAGCATTTATAGTTTTTAGAATCCAATGTTTTAATTAATGAGGAGTTCTCAAGTAGATAGCTAGGTGGATACCTTGAATGTTCAATGGGCAACCATTATGAGCTGTCGTCCGCCCGTCCGTCCATCCGCCTCCTTGTTCGCCCATTTGCTAGCACGAAACTTTGTATGTCATTTGTATTTGATTTTTTGGTATTTGGGGGCATGTAATATACCGTTGGAAAGGTCTTCTCAAGACCTTTACAACAGTATATTACACGCCCCAAAACACCAAAAACTGAAGTCGCAAATGCCAAAAGAAGTTTACTACAGTTTAGAAGGGGCCGTCCGCCTAGCTGTCATCCGCCCATCTGCGCATCCGCCAAGGCGGTCAGCTCGTCCGCTAGCCCATCCACTTGCCTGTCTGCCGATTTGACAGCACAAAACTTTGTTTGTCATTTGCGACTTGAGTTTTGGTGTTTTGGAGGGTGTAATATATCGTTGGAAAGGTCTTGAGAAGACCTTTGAAATGGTATATTACACCCTCCAAAACACCAAAACTCAAGTCGCAAATGACAAAAGAAGTTTACTTCAACTTGAAAGGGGCCATCCATCAGTCCGTCCGTCTATGCGTCCGCCTAGCTATCGTCCACCTGTCCACGCGTCCGTGTAACTTCCATCCGCTCGTCCGCCCATTCGCCAAGGTGATTAGCCCATATGCCGTCTGCCTAAAACTAGTATCCGATTTGGAAAAAAAATTATTTTCCAAGAGCGGACATTAATTAAGTGGATGAAGCGTCTGCCAAACTTGGATGTCCACAGGTCTGAATGTCCAGACTTTGGACGTGATTTTGCCTGGGATGTTCATTTTGTGCAACCCTACCCGTAGAGACTTTGGGACTTTAGGGGTTAAGGGCTTGTATTCAAGAATTAATTGAATACACCTCATTAAACTCACTTCTAACTATGAAAACACTATATATGATCAAAACTTAGAAAAATGAATGAAGTAATAAAGTGGTTTCTATTTGAGTTTGAAAGTTTGAAAAATCTAAAAATTCAATGAACTATTGCAATTGCAAACTTCATATCATTCAATAAATATTTGTGTGTTTTCATACACATTTTTAATTTTTTAACTTTAACTTCAAAGTAATGTTTTTAATAAAAGAAACCTTTCATTTTTGTTAAAAATAATTGGATTACTCTAATTTAAAAAATATCACCATTCAAAAGGAAAAAAATACCTTTTCAAATAATAAAATGATCATTTTTAATCTATAAATGGTAAGGGATAAATAAAAATGATAACAATAATTTAATTTAAAAATTATAGCTAAAGGTGTTTTGAGTGTATATTAAATGATATTTTCAACCCTTTGTGCATAGTTATAAGAGAACTAAACTTTTAAAGTTTAGGATGTTAGCCTTGGGGTTTCACTTGCTTCCTAATATAACACTTATATGCACTTTGGAAGACGTTGAGCGATGCCCTCTACAAAATAATTGTAGTGAAAGGTTGTTTTAATTATCAACTGCAATTACCTTCATTTGTAATGAAAGATTGTGATAAGATAAAAATTGGAATTTTTCACATTTAATATTGGGACTTAAAAATTTGTTTTGAATTTTATATTATGTATTTTTGAAAATATATCCATTATTTTATTTTATATATGCTAAAAATTTAAACATCATCTTTGAATTTGAATTTTGTATAATTGGCTAAAACTATTAAAAAAATGATATGTTCAAATTGAAGTTACAATCTTGATTTTAACCCCTAAAGTCCCAAGGCCATTTTTGTATCAAAACCACTTTAAACTACAGCTTCTGCTACGTTCGTCTACAAAATAAATTTTAAAAAATCCAACCGTAGGATCTTGTTCTACACTTGTATTAGATCACGTGATAGTTTTTTGTGATTCTTGACCTTATAGATTAAAAGAAATTAGCATTCAAAGTGAAAGAAATGAATTTCTTTCAAGAAGTTGCTATGATTGCCCGCAAAACAAGAAACTCCATAACTTTCACATTTCTAATCCAAATGGAATGAATCAAAGCTTCCCATTAACAAAAAATATATAATCTACAAGAAAAAAATATTAAAATTTTTATTTCAATTTTTTGTGGATTTTTTTGGCGGCCTAGTCTCCCCCATTTTGAGGTCATTGTGGCATAATTTTTGTTCCTAAACACCGAATTGAAATAAAAATTATATTCCCAGAAAGCTCATAAGTTTTTCTATGTTATGGAAAAGTTTCAAAAAAATTCAGTTAAAATTGAGATCATAGGAGCTTGCCCAAAATCCATTTTGTCCCCCGTAGGGACAATGGGACTTTAGGGGTTAATATAATAGATTTTTTAATTTTTTTTAATTTTATAATAATATAATCAAGATCTTAAAGGGTCAAAACAAAAATTCTATTGAATCTTTGAGCATTCTTTGATACCTTATTGTTTAAGCCAATAACTCCAAATTTAAGTTTAAATAATTTATTTTACACTTACAATAATTTTTGGAAATATAATGATTATCAATTGAAATACTTGCATTTAATAATGGAAATTATATTTCAACCATATAGATGTTATCCTGATTTTTAAAACAATTAATCTCTTCATGTTAAATATAGAAGACTAAAATTTCCTTCAAATTATGATACATCTATCAAAAGTAAGAATTCAAGTTTATGACATAATCCTTGACTTTTGAAGAAGTTTATTTTACATCTATTGATTATTTAACATATTTTTCTTTATCAATTAATTGGAGGTAGAAAAAAATTAAATCTTAAGACAATAATACTCTAATTGTTTTGAATGAACCATTTATACTATTACAAAGTAATTTTTAGTTTTGCCACAACCCAAATATGATTACCTAGGGATTATGAAACCAAGGAGTACACTAGCACAAGGTAGGTCCATTGTACCATTGACTCTTTGATTAGAAGATCAAATCTAACCATGATTAACTACTAACTTTTGGCCTTATTCGGTTTGTTTGCCAATTAGCCTCAAGTTAACCTATCTTTAACAAATGATTAAGATGATTTCAAGGCCAACCAAATTTTACACAATCACAAATCTACTTGGGAATTCTTACATTGAAGGGATTTGAAGCTATCAAGTAGAAAACTTCAAGCCTAGGAATAAATATATCTTATAACACATCTAAATGGCATGTGATTTTTCATCACAATGCCAAGAAGAGTGGAAACAAGGCCTTACTAGGGTAGAATTTTGGTTTGGTCCAAGTTACTTCTTACATTTTGGAGGGAATAATTAATTCAAAACAAAGTTCAAAGAAGGATTGGCAAAGAAATGATTGCTTTATGAAATGTAATTTTGGAAAATTTGACATAAAATTCGTTGAAATCAAAGTAGTTGGCATCTCTCTCTCTCATAGCTTCAGAAGCCTTGTACTTTGTGTGTAAAATAGTGAGAAGTTAAGCTCCTTATACAAGAGGGGTGGTAGAAGATAATGCAACCCATGTGGGATATGCAAATTAGGATAGTAGGAGCTCAACTACTTATAATTATTTATATGAAAAACAAGAATTGTGTTCAAAGTAGAATTTTAAATTTCATTTTGGCATAGTAAAAGAATTTTTTTCAATTTTTAATCTAAATTAACATGTAAAGGTCTAAACACCATTTTCGGCATCATAGCAATTTGGGGCAACTCACTATGAATGAAATTTTTATTTCTTTCTTTGAAAATTTCACACATCATGTGCCTGAGGAGTAACTTCAAGGCCCAACAATTTTCATAACTTTGATTACATGGTTAAAAAGTTATTGCATGACATGTAATTTTCAACATTTTGCAAGCAACTTGGTTAGTCCAAAAAACTTCTTTAAAAATCACTTTTTTAAGAAATAAAAATTTAAAATTGGTTCTCTAGACTTATATATACGTGGAATACTTTGAATTATTTCATTTTGATTAATGAGATGAAAGTTATGGGGAGTTTTAGTTTGTGGGTAGGTGTAGAATCTCTAAACGCCATACCTACCCGCAAACTAAAACTCCTCATAACTTTCATCTCATTAATCAAAATGAAATAATTCAAAGCTTTTTACTTATATATAAGTCTAGAGAACCAATCTCAAATTTTTATTTTTTTAAAAAGTGATTTTTACGGAAGTTTTTTGGGTTGCCAAGTTGCATGCCAAATGTTGGAAATTACATATTATACAATAAATTTTTAACCATGTAATCAAAAGTTATGAAAATTGTTGGGCCTTGAAGCTACTCCTTGGGCACATGTTGTGTGAATTTTTCAAAGAAAAGAAATAAATTTTTTTATTCATAGTGAGCTACCCTAAACCATTATGATGCCAAAAAAAGGTGTTTGGAACTTTAGGATTTATGTGGAAAATCAAGCTAACTTTCATCTTTAAAAACCCATTTTCAATTTCAAATTTTCAATTAAAAGTTATAGACAAAGTTCAAAGAGGATGCTTGGAGGGGCACTTAGAGTGTCCATGACAAACCACATGCGAACAAAACTTTGAACCCCTATATACTTTTTGAATTTTCTTACTTTGAAAGTTTATGTTTTGAATTATTGATATTTTATTTATTAATAATAATTAGTTACAAATTTTTGAAGTAAAAAGATACACTATAGAATTGAAAAATAACTTTTACATCCCTATATTATATTAAAAAAATTGCCTACAAAATGAACAAAAAAATTCTAAAAATAACCCTCTATTGAAAGCTCATTTTGAGTTGAATATTGATGCAATGGTCATCTAAATGTGTTGTTTAAAAATATTTGAGTTAAAAAAACATGCCATTTTAGTGCATTTTTAACCTCGTCTAGAAATCATTCCATATTTTATTTGAGTTTGAAATTTTGGGAGTAGAATCCTATAGTCATTGGTAAACTGTACTCAAAATTTGAAGATAAAATTATAGTTTCTTAGAAACCACTTGTTCGAACATGGTTTGTTGTAGTAGAACTAAGTGCACCTCCCAAGAGAGGATGTTTGAAAATGTCAAAGAAAATGGTCCCTTACAACTCCTCTTTGAACTTTGTTCATAACTTTTGATTGAAGACTCAAAATCTAAAATGAATTTTTGGAGATGGAAATTGTCTTGGTTTTCCACATTAATTAGTTTAAAGTTATTTTACTATGCATAAATATGATTTGAAATTCTACTTTGAACACAATTTTTGCTTTTCACTTACCTATGAGTAGTTGAGCTCCTACTAATTCTAATGTACATATCCCACATGGATTGTTTTACCTCCTACCATATAGAGATTTTGTCTTCTTATTGTATGCGCACAATAAATGGCTTTGAAAGATATGTGAGATAGTTGCTAATTCTTTTGATCTCCATGAAATTAATGCTGAATTTTCTAAAATTATATTTCATGAACTAGGGAAACATCTTCATGTACAAGGGTAAGGTGAGTATTAAGAGGACATTTTATGTATTAAATTTATCTCACATTAGTAATTTATAATGAGTCAAGAATAGCAAACCTTGAATTGGTCTCTTCCTACCCAATATACCTAGTTGCCCTTGAGTTCAACTTGGGTGTTTCAAATTGTAGATTGATTAAGCTAGGCAAAATCACTAGTTTTATATGATATTTTTCTCTTCATCTAGAGCTAGCTAAAATCTAGAACTTTATTATTTACATTTTGAAGAGATTACTGTATGTGTAGGCCAAAAATTGTTGAAAAAACAACTTTATACTAGAGTTTCCTTCAACCTATTTTCTTATTGGAAATTTTTTTGGTATATATTCTCCAATAAAAATATTAAACTTTTTTGGTACATATTCTCCAATAAAAAATATTAAGAATTTTTTTGAACATGTGGTCAACTTTGTCACAAAATTTTAAGTAAAAAAGGAAATTAACTTGTATAAAAGTCTCTCCAAATCAAAGCTATTTAGAATTTGGATGCCCCCCCAACATATTTTCCAACTTCAAACACTATAATCTTGCAATCTATGCCATCAAAACCTTCCATTTTTTTTACTACAACATAACAAAGGAGTATAATTTCATTTGTCATTTTTTGGAAGTCTTTGCCATCAAAACAACTCACTTTGAGTTTTTTTTGGTGAAATATAGTAAAAAAAACTTTAATTTAGGGTTTAATAAAATAAATTTATGAAAAATGGATTTATCTCTATGTTTAGTTGAATTTAATTTTATCTAAAATATGAAACTACATAAAATTCCATGTTTGAGTTTGAAAATGTTCCTCATCTTTGCAATGAGCTCCAATGATTGAGTGTTCACTCTGACCTAATAAGAATTGTTATAGACTATAAGAAATTCTTATCCAGGGTTGTCATAACAACATAACGGGTGAACCGGATTAGACGGACGGTCTGGACGGCTTTAATTTTGAGAATTTTGCACCTTGACAATCCCGTCCGCGTCCTGATTACGCCCTGACGATCCCGTCCACGCCCTGACAATCCCGTCCGCGCCCTGATCACGCCCTGACGATCCCGTCCGCGCCCCGACTACAGGGTCCACGCCCCGACTACAGGGTCCACGCCCTGTCGGGCGAATCGGACGGGCGAACCGGACGTCCGCCCACTATGAAAACCCTGTTCTTATCCTTTACAGAAAATAGCACAATTTAATAGTAGAGTGAATTGTAGAAGATCCTTTATATTAACTAAATCAGGACTTCAAATGAATGTGGCCTAATTAATTTTAAAGCTATGTAAAATTGAATAAAGACACATATGAATGAAAACTAGATAAAGTTGATAAACATGGTCAAACACTCACAATATTTGAAATATCCTATAAAAGGGTGTGGACCTCATTATATTGATTTTCATTGCAAATAATATTATCCTCCATATTAATGTGGATTACAAATTTTGCATAATTTTATAGTTACAAAAAATTATTATTATTACTCTAAAAAACACTAAATAATTGAATTAACTTGAGTATAATGATTAATATTCTATCAGTGCATGTAACACTAAATTATCAAAATGATAGTAGTTTAAATTAGTGCAACTTGCTACTATATGGGGAATTTCATTAAAATGGCGATTATTCCATGAAAATGGCACAAAAGGGGGACTGCAAAATGGAAGAAATTCATAGAAAGATGGCATGGGGGTGAAGAAACATGGTAGCTGTGTTGCAATTTAGACTTGTTGGAGATAGAATTGGCACATCTATGAGGTTGACATGTTGAGAAGCGCTGTCATATGTGCTCTTGACTCGCGTAAATGGCATGCAGAACATCGCCATTTTTATGAAATTCCCCATCTATATAATTTTCACTATTCATTTTTGCAGTGATACTAATTTTTCAGGTGACACTAATAGTACAAATCTCTGTAGATGAGCAAATTCTTGCCCCCTCTCAGTGTCTCCCTTTCTTCCAACTGAAGAAGACATTGACTCTCCACCTTCGAGTACCGCTCCACCGGTTGGTCCTAATACTGCGCCTGACATGCAATTAGCAAAGTCACACTATTTTGAATTAGTGTCAGGCGCCCATAAAATTTTATTTTCTGTGTAAATTGGTACACTACGGTATGTCTGTCTGACTAATTTTGAAGGTGACGTTAATTTTCCCCCTATCTAGCTTACTTACTTACTCCCGGCATTAGGACAAATCAGTGTAGCTAGCTGACATTTTCCCTGGTCCAAAAGTAGGACATATATATATACCTGCAGATTTTAATTTCGCCTGAACTCATAGGATCTGACTTTTGCCTGGGATCTGAAGTTTACTTTGTGCAGAAGCTCAGTCCAGGCTTATGTGTGCAGCCGCCTGTTCTGGCCGGAGCGAGGAGACTGCAGCAGCTGGAGATAAATGTCAGTGGCAGTAGCGAGGCTGATGATCGATTCAGTGTTGGATGCAAGCAAGCACGCAACCAAGCAATGCAACGTAACAGAGGCCTCCCACGCACTTGGAGTAAGTTTTAGTGCGGAAAAACTTTCATATCTTGGGTTTTGAAACTACAGGACTTCGCGCGCAGGAGTTCAGGTTTGCAACATGAAGCTTTTGGAACTCCAAAGCATTTTGATTTCTTCGTTTCAAGCTGAGGTCTGAGTATTAGCAAGCTGTCGGGAGATATACATGTAGTTTGATTGTTGAGCTGATCTTGCAAGTCTTGGCATGCATGCGAAGTCTTGCATTACACCTCTTTGTTACGCATTGATTTCTTTCCAGCTGATAAAATTGTAGTTAGCTGCATTGATGGGTCCACGAAGTGTCAACAGTCATGCATCATCTAGTTCGGAAGCATGACAATTGACAGGAGTGGAAGAAGAGAGATGAGCTTGATTACGGTAAAATAACGTACGTAGAGGCTTCTTTGTGAAGTGTGGTCCCACATTGCATTGGAACCCCAGCTGAAAACCAAGTGGACTGGAACTGTGTAGAGATTATAATAGCACTTGTGATGCACGAATTTTTGCTTTTTTAATGGCGTTGTGGAAGCCGACGTACTCGACCACTCAGAACTCACACGTGCATAGGACAAGTTTGTTGGAACACGCGTGCAGCTAGTCAATTGGCAATGTAGCTAGGCACAAGCATCGAAGCCCATTTGAAAAACCACCTCAAGGCGCGGAGAGCTATATCCATCACCAATGCAAGTAACTTAAAAGAAGGATTTTCCAAGCGAAAGTACGGATTGAAAGGGGTTCAGAGCTTTTGGGGTTCAAGGCGCGCTTCAAGCAGCTTTGAGGGTCCAGGAGTGCGCTGAGCATTCGAGAAACCAAGGCAGCAACAATGGGAGTGGTGTACCAGAAGAGCAGGAGATGCAACTGGTTGGCATGTGGGGTAGTGGTAGCGACTGTTGCCGCTGCTATCATTCTTGCTGTGGTGGTGATTAAGCACAAGAAGAGCTCGTATTATGAGGAGAGGATGCCTATGCCTCCTGGTGCTACTTTCAAAGCGGGAAACTACCCACACGCAATGCAGCTGGCCCTGACTTTTCTTGATATTCAGAAATGTACGGATCTCCTTCTTTTGCTTTGCCAAGAACTGGAGCTCCATGCCTTGTCCTCCTGGGAAACTAAAAATTAATCAGGTTGCTGAAGGACATTATATATGTTCCTCGCTTTGTTACGAATGGATGTGTTGATTATCTTCCTCACAATGTAGGTTTTTCGGCCACCAATGTGACGTAGGAAAGCTTCCAGCGAATGGAGGAGGTCTTATATGTTCCTTGCATTGCTACGAATGATGTGTTGATTATCTTCCTCACAATGTTCGTTTAATATTGACCACCAATGTGCAGCAGGAAAGCTTCCAGCGAATTTTCCGGTTCCGTGGAGGGGAGACTCGAATCTCGTGGATGGGAAAGACCACGGAGTAGATTTGAGTGGGGGAATGTATGATGCAGGTGACAGTATCAAGTTTGGCTTGCCCATGGCGTTCACTGCCACTCTCCTTTCTTGGGGTGTACTAGAGTATGGCCCTGCTATGGAAAAGGCGGGTCAACTGGCATCAGCGCAGCATTCCATACGTTGGATTACAGACTATCTTCTCAAGGCTCACGCTTCTCCACAGGAGCTGTACTTCCAGGTTAAACCCTACACTACACACTACAACAAGAAGTAGTAGTTGCAACAAATCATCAATTATTTTGCAACGGTTTTGTAGTGATTCCGTAATTTGCCTTATGCTCAAGGTCTATTGCGGACCATTGCAGGAGTGATGCAAACCTGTTGCAAACGGCTTGGGCATGGAACCAATGCATATGTATGCCTAACCGTTGCCTAAACTATTGCAATCTCGATTAGTTGCAAATACATTGCGCAATGTTGTACAAAACCATTGCAAAATTGCTAGTAGATTTATGGCGATCATTGCAAAACCTATTGCAATCACAGTCTTTTGTAGTAGTGACACACATTTGATTTTATTCCTTCTTGAGCCTTGCCAAGTTAAAATAACCAGGATATTATTTAGTAATTGCCTGCTTTAAAATGGAAACTTTGTTGTGGATAGTGTTTTGGAAGGATTTTTAATTCGTTTTGTCATGTAGGTTGGGGATCCAACCAAGGATCACAAGTGCTGGATGAGGCCCGAAGATGAAAACCTCCTTCGGCCCTCGCTAAAGCTTGACCCCACGTTACCAGGTTCAGAGGTGGCAGCAGAGACTGCAGCAGCTATGGCAGCAGCGTCCATGGTGTTTCGTGCCAGTGATGCAACTTATGCAGACCTCCTCGTCTCGCATGCGAAGCAATTGTTTAATTTCAGTGATACGTATAGAGCCTCGTATAGTTTGACCATCCCTGCTGTGCAAGGTTACTATAACTCGACGGGCTATGGAGACGAGCTTCTTTGGGGGGCTACCTGGTTGTATTACGCTACAGGCGATAACAATTACCTGGCTTACGTTACAGGGGCGGAGGGTGAGTCCTTTGCCGAATGGGGTGTCTTCCCGTCTTGGTTCAGCTGGGATAACAAACGCCCTGGAGTGCAGGTGAGTTTTTTCTTGGGTACTTGATAATTTCCTGTATATAATGACAATTCTGCTGTACAATTATAGTTTCTCAGAAGTGTTGCAGAATGCCTTGTTCCATGGAATTGAAGCTTGCAAGCTGTCTGTGGGGATGCAGGTGCTGCTTGCAAGACTTCAGATGCTGAATCCACCTTCCAATGCTGTTAATACAGTGAGTATAGGCTTGACGAATTATAAAACCACAGCGGATGGACTTATGTGTGCATTTTTGCCTCGCTCGCCAACAGCTAGTAAGGATCGCACTAAAGGTATGTGATAAGTTTCCAAAATGTCATACTTTGGTGTTTTTGTTTACCGTCTTAAGCTGACAATCATCACAAAACAACTCCATTTGAATTGATTGATAAAGTTCTTAACGTTTGCATTACATTCATCTAGTCCTCACTTTGAGACAACGTTTACGATAATTTCAATGCAGTGCAAACGGTGCTAACTCAATTTTTGTGTGATGTTAATGTCGTTGACATTAACTTCATATTACATTGTCAACTATCAAGCTAGTATTAAGACAACTTTATTTCAATATTGATCGAATGTCCTACTGGGTTAGCATGATTACCTTGTCAATGTGATTATGGGTGATATATGGAGAAAGTATTTGGGTTTAGGATACCGGCATCATATGTTGATTTGTGATGGGAATGAGAGTAGACATAATCCGGTTCGAACCACTATTTTTTTGACTACTTCGAAGGGTCAAAATTTCTCAAAAGTAACTTCTTCTTTTAGGCTTGGATGGAGTACTTTACAAAGCTCTCTTGCAATGAATAGGCCAGTTCTAAATCGAGGCATATGAATAGCACACGACTAATTTTCTATTAAGCATCTTAGTTAGAGTTGAACGTGATTGAGAACCCGAGTGGAATTTGAAAGAAGTGGTGGTACAGGAGGGATACTGTGGCTAGAGCCATGGACTGCATTACAACATGGCATCAACTCTGCTCTCCTGGCGACATTTTACAGCGATTACCTGAGCGCAGCTAAGTTACCGGGGATCAGTTGTTCAGGAATAAGCTTCACTCCAGCGCAGCTACGAACTTTTGCTGCTTCTCAGGTCTACTCTTCCCCTTGGGGCATTGTAACATTCCAAGGTCATCATAGAATCACATGATTATCAGCAATTATATATCATTTAGAAAGAATCCTCGTTGAGCACTCTTTGTTGGTACATGAAAAGGATCCCTAACACCTAACTTTGCAAAGTGGAACTCGTTCAATTTAAAGAATCTGAGAGATCTCCTCAATCCCATGAATTTTCACGAAATGTCTCTTAGTTTGCATTGTTCTCAACAGTTGTCATGCTATTACAATGTCATGCATAATGTTATGAGCTTCCTTTCCGCTTGGTATTCAAGGGAAGTGAACATGGGTTTTTGTCTTTTAACCCCACCTCGCTAGTTCACTTGTGGAGTACAGGCAGACTATGTATTGGGCAACAATCCCATGGGCTTGAGCTTCATGGTAGGCTACGGAACCAAGTATCCCCAGAAGTTGCACCACCGAGGCGCATCCATTCCACACAGCTCCACAGTCTACGACTGTCAAGGAGGCTTCATCTGGTTCGACTCAACGGAGGCGAATCCCAACGTGGCTTACGGTGCAATTGTGGGCGGCCCTTTCAAGAATGAAACGTATTCAGACACGCGGGGCAACATTATGCAGAATGAAGCGTCCACCTACAACAGTGCGGCAATGGCAAGCCTTTCTGCTGGCCTTTCCGTTTCTGGGAACTATCCGGTCCCTGTTTCATGGATATGAACAATTCAAAAGGTTCATTAAGTGCTTGTACACAACCACGTACAGGCTAGCGTCGCAATTTTTTTTTTTTTTTTTTTTCTTTGGAGAATTCTTGTGGTGGACTGACTGCTTCCACGCACAGATTTTATTTTTGGTGCATCTGGGATAACGTACTTCTGTGGAAGCAGTTGTGCTACCTATGCTGGCATTCCATTTTTCCACCAACGGCCAATGTCTTCATTTTATTGTACAATAATTTTTTATAAATATCCTTTCTCCCTGCACGTACATACATCAGTCACAGACATGGACCTTGTGCCCTGTTCTTCGTATGTGAGCCCTGCTTTGCTTTTGCTACAGGTACAGTAGTGCATCATTTCGCTACTGGGCCTTTTATGATGCTACAAACGTACAGGTCAACTTTTTTTTCTTTCGTTTTTCTCCTTCTCGTGCCTTCAAAAAGTCCTGGAAGAACTTTGTAAGTTATACGGTTACTTATTGGAGTTATCCTTCAAGTAGGACAAATTAATTAATGGTTGATGACCACGTGCCAGATAGTAAAACGCTGAGGAAATCTCTGGGTTCATTCTAATACCACCTCTGTTTCTGAAACAAGGAAACAAGGACCTTTTTCAGAAAACAAGAGTCTTTTTCAGAAACAGAGGGAGTATGAATTAAGGATAGCCCTATAATTCTAACACGTCTAACTCACCTGTGACAGATACGTCAGGAGTACATACAAAGGGTTATTTTCAAAGCTGTAATTCATTCATTATCCAGTGTGAGTCACGAGAAAGTTTTTGATTTGATGTAGTACTGCACTGAGTTAGCAACTGTGGACTGTGTGGAGTGTGGAGCAAGTTCAAATAAAGTGGGAGACAACCGACGTTGAAGTTCAGCTGTTCTGAACTTCTGTCCAGCAGTAAGGCCAGTGAGTGAGGTATCATTCCTCACAAGGCAAACCATCAATGAGAGAGATTCTGAGAGTACCAGAGCCCGGCCCCTTGGAAAGAAAATAATGCAGCAGGGAAAAAGCCCTCAGCACATACCATAATGCAGCCTACTGGCCAGCTTCATTGGCAAGCCATGAAAAGCCGATTCAATTCTGGTCCCCACAGGCTTGTACTGAAGTCCCCGCCCAATGCATCGCCAACCTCGACTCTTTCGATGAAACTAACTCAAGCTTAAGCTTCTCACTCAACGCCCACCTTGGGAGTTGCTACAACACTAGCAACAAATGTAACTCTGGAGATTGTTGCAGTGGATTCTTTTTCAGTGACCTTAGACTCAAGTAAATGTCGCTCTGTTTCCACACCTTATTTGTTGGTGTTTTCAATGGTGTATTTGACATAGAAGGTGAATGAATTGAGGTATGCAACAGTGACAAAGTTTGTTTTCTACCAAGTCAAATCTAATGATACACGTCATTACCAATTTGGATTACCAATTTGGATCATTATTGCTTCTCCTACATGTGTGAGAAGCTTGAAAATAATGGTCACAATCTCACCTAGCCTTGGGTGTTTTTTTTTGAGAAAGTGCCAAGATGGTGATAACTTAAAATTTGGTGAAGCATTGTATTTCTACATTCATCCATCTTTTGGACCAAAAAACACTTCTCAATTGTATTCATGCACTTTTTCATCCAAAATTGGCAACTTCATCCACATTTTTAATAGAAACAATAAATTTATTTGAAATGGTGCAATCTAGCCCCAGGGTTCCAAAAAAAAGGGTTGGTCATACCCTAGCTAGAAGATATATAACCATATTTGAGTACAATGAGTTTTTGGTTGCCCTACCTTGACTATCTAAAATTTATTTCATATATCCTAAACTGTAGAATTTATTCTACTATCAAGAATCCTATGACATCACTTGCTTGATGACTAAAACATAGGGAACTACTCTTCAGACTTCCTTCATTCTATTCAAATTTAGAATAGAATGCACCATAGTTAGAGGTGTTAGAATGACATCCAAATGAAAAATGCTAATTGTTGAATTATCAATCCAATGTTGTTTGTTTTGCCAAATTCAAACATATAATTTGCATGCCAAGAGTCAAATAAGGTACCATATATTCGATTCTTCATAGATTGCCTTAATGGGTTAATTTAATGTATGCAATTGGAATTGGTATGAGCCAAATTTTTAGTAACAACTCCTACAATTTCCTAAATCATTGAATTGGTGTAACCTTGTATCTATTCCCAATTCCTACATCCTCATCTAAAACCAACCTCTTTGTGATACAATTTGAATGAAATCTACTCACCTTTTGAAATATTGATGGACTCTCATCCTTTGGAGTCTTACATTTTGAAGAATGTTTTTAGTACATAATATCTATGAATACTAATAGGAAGCTTTTTCCTTTCACTTCAAATGTATGTAGAAAATTCAAAACAAATAAATGTAAGATATTTTTTTTCCTTTAAGTGTTTCTTCAAAAAATTTAATCAACACAAACTAATCAAGTTAATTATGACTCTTGATAATCAGCATTGAACATTGTGCTCATGTATTTTGACTAACTTTTATCTTGTGTAACTTCTCTTACACAAATGATAGAATACATGTTGGAGAATAAGCCACAACATGCAAATGTGACTAATGTTAGCCAATTCTTAAAATAATGTCAAATGGTGCAATTATCTCCATTTTATATATATAAATAAGTCACATTGTCAATATTAAAGAACAAAGAATCTAGTTCATACCTTTGTGCACAAGGTAGTACTCCCTCTATTTCCAAATAAATCTATTTTTTCTTGAAAATGGATAGATTAATACAAAAGTTGTGATTCAACCCTGGGAAATTCTCAACAAGAGATTTGTTACTAGCAATTGTTGTATAGTTGTGGGTTGAATTCATTACCTTTGGTTGGTTAGAGTTTGTATTTTGATTCCTTTTGCAGGGATTGAATTGTTATATATATATAGTCTTTAGAGTATGGTATATGAGGACTCTTTTGCTTCAAGGTGTTTGAACTAGCTTTAGTTGTTGCCAATCAAGCTATGGAGAATTGATTTCTTGCACCATCAAATTTAATTTGGGACAAGTATATTTGAAACCCACAAATTTATTTCAAGATAGAAGCAGAGTATCATCTAAAATGACATTTGAACATAAGATGCAAAATTTTAGAAGATCAAAATAAAAATTGGGTTTGATCAAAGTTAAAATTGGAAGCTTGATGGGAACAAGTTTGGTTTTAAGTGATCCTCCTTGAGTCACCTTAATTTGGTGAAGTGTTCAATAGAATACATTGGTTTGTTTTATTAGTGCAAATTATCAAAATAATTAATGCATGGTTATAACTTTTTACAAGGAAATTTTTCTTTTCAACGATAATATATGATTGTAATGCTTCTTCATTTGACATGCATAACATTAATACACATACAATAAATAAATAAATTTTTCCTCTCTTGTAAAAATTATAACTAGTATGTGCAAATTCTTTTTGTAACACTTAATAAAAGGACATATTAGTGTAGCTTAACCTAATAAATATTTACAACATCTAGATTACTAATTATCCAAACCAAAGATATCATCTTTCTTAGAATTCCTCATTACAGTTGTATTTTGTAAAATATCCTAGCTCCCAAGTCACAACTCTTAAATGTTGTGCAATTGGCCAAAATATACGTTGATAAGCATAATTTTTCCAACAAGTATATAACTTTTCTTGTTAATGTGCTTCTAAAGTGATTTATTTTCATTATCCAATGTCTAAATTTGATATTTCTTACACTTATTCAAATCACTTTTGAATTGAATTAGCTTCTAGTGATACAAATTCAAGTTCTAATTTATAAGGTGATAGAAAGTTAGAAGTTTATTTAGAAGGTCAATAAGTACTCCAATCCCATTGAGAACACTTTAATGCTTCATCACTCTAACATCCATATTCTGAACGATGAATGGAAGGCTTGCAGGCACCTTTTAGTTCTACTAACTTCTCATTGATTTCATCCAATGTGATACTTGAATCATATTGAAAAGACAACCTTCCTTCATGATCAATTTCATGAAATTACCATAAATGATATTTCTATACAAACATTTAACCCCTAAACGACGTTGTGGCCATTTTGGGGGGAATGATAGAGAATCCTAGTGTGTAGGATAAAAATGCAACTATTCATCCTCGAAATTTTGTATGAAAAGGTTTGGGAGGTCTTGTATAGTAGTTTGACTTCCAATGAGTGCTTTAGAATTTTGTAAAACCAACTACAATTCACAAGATACCATACGGGATGATTTCCACAGTCACACACCCGTCCTTTTAAGCAGGGCTTTTTTTTTGGACCAGTGTCCCCGTGTTGGCCTTACTACAGAGGCCAGTTTTGAGAAGGACGAAGCTAGAGAGGTCAGATTTCTGACAGTCTAGCAAAATTTCGCCAAAAAAAAGCCCTGATTTTAAGGGTTTAGAAAAAATGTGCCAAAATTTGAAAAAGGATGGAGGCGTTTATTAAGGGTTAAACAAGCAGCTGCAACCAAGCTGTAGCTTTGAATGCAACATACAGTACATCCCAAGGAAGCTCATAGATATCATGCCAGGGTATGGATCCCGGGGTCTGCATGAATATCAATAGGCTAGGGGACGCCCAGCTGAGCATGGTTTCCTTGGAGATGTATTATTACAGACCCCACAGCTCTGACACACAACAAAGGAGTGACAGCAGCTAGCTGCAATCAGTCCACCGTCTTTTCCATAGTTGCTGCTAGCCCCCCCTCCTCAGTCTGCGCCTCGTCCAAAGTTGGCTCCCTTCTACAACTATGATACTACAGCTCAGTTAAGTGCAGTTGGAGAGAAACGCTGAAGTGGTTTGGTGGTGGAGCTATGGCGAGGGGATCAGCAATGGCAGCCATGGCGGTGCTGGTTCTGGTGATACTGGGCATGTGTGTGCACGGCAGCCAAGCGTTGGTGTGCGAGAAGGATTTCAAGGAGAAGGGTTGCAACAGGACCGTGGAGGAGCTGTTCACGGCGGACATGTTCGAGGGCATGTTCAACCACCGCAACGACCGAACATCCCACGCGCAGAACTTCTGGACGTACGATGGCTTCATCGCTGCAGCTAAGATGTATGAGAAGCAAGGATTCGGCTCTGTGGGGGGAGATGATGTGCAGTCGAGGGAGCTGGCTGCGTTTTTTGCTCATGTTGCACACGAGACTTCGTGTAAGTGCTATGGCTTTCCCATTGTTGGAATCAGCATTTCTGACCTTAACATGTTGTTGGTGCTCTTCTGTTGTTGCTGTTTTGGGTGCTGATTGAAAACTCTGTTGCAAGAATGTGCTGTATGTGTGTCCTATGAACCCTGCTTGCGTGAGGATTGCTTGGCATGGGTTGGAAACGTGGGGTTGTGAGGTTCAGATGCTCAGTGCCTTTTCTATATTAGAGTGACTGGTTATGTTCTTTGAGGGTCTTGTCCCCGTGTTCAAGACGAATTGAAAGAACCAAAATGTGTTACTATTTTGATACTGTATGAATAAGTTCTGAATTTTTGAAGTTACGCGACTCGCGTAGCCAGAGTGCTACAAGCATCTTATGAACACTACTGTGTCGAAGGCCTGTACCAGAAGTGCACATTCAGGGAGTTGTGTCTCCTGAGTAGCTCTGAGAAAGAAGGCTGCCCTAATCAGCTATGACACCTGACATCCACTTTATATATAATTTAGCCTCAGGACTCTGAAAGTCTGGAGGAACATGCTATATACAAGTCAGAAGGCAGAGTGTATGCTTGAAATGCATTATTAATTGAACCAGTTGAAGGACACGGACAGGTAACTATGGGTTTGTAAAGGTACTAACTATCTTGAATGTGATATCTCCGCAGGCGGGTGGAGTGGAGCCAAGGACGGTCCTTACGCATGGGGACTCTGCTACAACCAAGAGATGGCACCTGAAAAGGATTACTGCAAGACTGACGATTTGGTGTACCCTTGTACCCCTGGCGCTGGTTACTACGGACGTGGAGCCTTCCCTCTATACTGGTACGCCATTTATTCACTCCTTGCTCAAATTATACATAACCACAACATGATCACCCTGTTTCTAACTCAGGGTTGTGTGTCGAACAGCCTTTTTTATGGTAATAAAATTCTTTTTAACACAGAAACCAAGCTGAACAGATTTTAGAGCCTGTTTTTAATTTGAACACACATGGACGAGGTTCTGAGATGAATACTTGGATCGAATCTGAGCTGGTATGGCATGGGTGTTGCAGGAACTACAACTATGGTCCCACAGGTAAGGCATTGAAGCAGGATCTATTGAACCACCCGGATATTCTCTCCCAGAATGAGACCATTGCCTGGCAGGCTGCCATTTGGTACTGGATGACCCCAGCCAAGACCAGAGCATCTCCTCACCAGGTCATGACCAACCAGTGGGTGCCAACCAAAGTGGACACGCTTCAAGAACGCAAGTCCGGGTTCGGACTGACCATCAACATCAAGACGGGCGATGTGGAGTGCGGCCATGGCGATGATCCTCGTATGCAGTCTCGCATCTCCCATTACTTGTACTTCCTACAAGGCTACTTCAATGTGCAGGATCCGGGTGAAAATCTGGGTTGTGGTCTGCAAGGTGTGATTCCTCTGGCTTATGCTTCGATTTAAATGGAACTGAAAAGCCGCGCCTCTCCAGGCATGTGTGGGGATCGATTGCGTCAACATTGCATTAAAATTAATATAGACCGAGGAGCTGATGAGATTATTATATTGTTTCAGTTGAGGGATCGGAATAGCTAGATTCTCTAGCTCTGGACTTGTTGTTTCGACAATAAACCTCAGTCAGCTTCTGTAAGAGAATAAGGTAGTTTTTGCGGAAGGTCAGGAGTGTTCATTCGCTGCTTGATGATAAATTGTTGGGCTGTAATATACAAATTTCCTAGGTTTAGATCTGACGGTGCCATAGTTGCAATTTTTTGGTCTCGATTGTTGAATATTTGGCAATCGGTCTTTTGTATCTATTGTTTGTAATCAGAATTTACGTTGGTCCAAGCTATGTCACATATTTGCAGAATATTGTCACCATTATTGGTGCAGTTCGAAACTTGTCCTTCAGTTTGTGGTCGAATGACTGTCGGTTCTGCCTTACGTACTGGGGTCATGTGAAATGAAGATTACATTATCCAAATTCTTTCCAGTTCGTTCAAAGCTCACGTAACTCCAGTGAAACGTGGTCGATCTTGAGTTCAGTCCCTATTTGAATTTAGGACTCGGAAGTGATGAGTATGCAATTCTAGCGACTATTACAACTTCACATGTATACTTAGGTAAGAATGCTTGGGATAAAAATTTGGTATAAACCCAACCAACTTCGTTTAATCGCACAGCAGATACATTTGCTGCTGCATCGTTGACGCTGCGGTAATGAAGAGAGCCTGATATGTCATGCATGGGCTGGACTGCATTCTCTACCAATTGAAAATGAAACACTGGAATACTACCAACAATGCTGCTTAAATACTGCTTAACCCTTGAAGGATGGACTGGTGACCATGGAAATCATCTCTTTTGGTACCGTGGGAATCATTGGCTTAAAAAACAAATACAAAAGCACTCATTGGAAGTCAAACTACTGGAGAAGACCTCCCCTATTTACAACAAAATTTTGAGAATAGTTGCACTTTTGTCCTACACTTGTCATTTGTCCGGCACTAAACGTTTGTGGTGTTGTTTATAGGTTAATACCCATAAAGGATGGACTAGTCACTGTGGTAATCAACCCTTTGGATATTGTGTAAATCATTTGCTTAACCTCTTGAGTGTCCAGAGCAAATATAGTGAAATCCAGATCTTTTTTACTCTAATATGCTCAAGCTTTCTCCTCATTGGTAGTCAAGAAAGACCCGGAGGTGTGGAGAAAAAGATACGTCTTTTGACCGTAGTACTCAAAAGATTATAGTAGTCAAATAAGAATGTTTTTCAAAGTGGAAAGGCCAAGATTTTGGTTTGTGGGGCGCTTAGGGTTTAAAAAACACCAAGAGCACTCATTGGAGGCCAAGCTATTTGTGCAAGACCTTCTCTTTTCACACCAAATTTCAAGGATGAATATTTTTATTCTTGTCCTACATAGAAGGATTCTTTGCCACCCATTAGACACTCATACTTATAGTGTCCATGGTGTCTTTCTAGGGTTAATCTTGAAAGAATAGGCCTATAACGATTTTCCAAAACTTCAAAGTCTTTTTTGTATGCTTCTATTTTACAACTATATAAGATTGAAATTTTTATGTTTGTTTTTTAGAGATGTAATCACATGTCTTCTATAAGTTATGAAGATCCTATATTTTTTGTAACAATTTAAAATTACTTTGAATTTTTGAACATAAAGTGAAATAAATTTATGTCAAATACAAAATATGTTTAAAAAATATGAAATTTTCTCTATGCATGTGTATTATTATTAGTGTATAAAATATGGTATAAAATATTTATATTATCATTTTAAAATTTTAAAACTAGCATTCCATGGTTATAGATCCAAAGTCCAAACTCCAAAAGAATATTTAATTTTAGGAATTTTTCAAATTGAAACATGAACTACTATATACTGGCTAAGCTTCATTTCATCAATTGAACTTTAATTTTAGATTTCTTTTAATGGTTAGAATTCAAATAAAGAGAAAGGGTAGAAGTTGCCAAAATATACTATACTGCAATGAATCATGGGTTTGCCATTTTTTTAGGTAGGATAGTTAAATAATATAACAAAGAAGGAATATCCAATACCATTCATTGAAAATGGGTTCAAGCAACTATTCTCAAAAAAGATTAGACAATTTTTTTCCCATCTTAGGGGGCTCTTTGAAATCATTTAAAGACAAAAATGTCTTTATGGGGAATTTCATTAAAATGGCAATATTCCATGTGCCATTTTCACAGTGTGCCATTCCCACAATTCAAACCAGTTAGTCTGAAATCTATTAGTGTACTAGATTTTAGACTGCTAGTCTGAATTGTGGGATGTCCAAGTCACAGAATATTTGCCATTTTAATGAAATTTCTCATCTTTGTGGCCATTCTAGGATTAATCCCAAAAGAATGAGCCTATAATTATGGAATTGAAAGTCAATCCTTCCACTTTGTATATTTCCATTTTTTTAACCATTTATACTTGAAGAGTTTAAATTTATTTTGAAAAGATGAATACATATGTTGTCTTCTATAATTTAAAATATTTTCAAATGTTTTTTTATAAAAACTTGAAATTATCGTGAAATTTTCAAAGAAAAGTAAAGAGAATTCATATTGATTACAAAATATGCTCAAAAAATTAAAAAACTCTCCATAGGTGTATATACCAATGAATGTAGAATACCAAAGTAAAAATATTTACCATCTCTTTTTATAATTAGAAATTCAAAGAACATTGGTTTGAGGTCCAAAGTCAAATTGCAATAAAAATTTTATTTTAGGAATTTTAAAAATTTCAAGTTGAAGTAGAAATTAACATGCACCAAGTTCATCTTCATTTCATTGGTTTATTTGGGTGTAAATTCAAAGAACTAGTTCAAATTAACATGAAGAGCACAAAGCTTGAATTTACCAAAATAATGCTTGCTAACAATTTCCTATACAAATTTTTGCAAACTGCACATTGTCACAAACCACTATGAAGTGTTTAATATATAATGTCTATATATAGTAGAACTTTTCTAAAGTAACAACCTGGAACCAAGTTCAAGTCCCCATGCTCAAAATCTCAATGAACTTCTCTAATGTGTATGTTTGGAATTGGGTTTAGTGTGGGACCAAGTAATCAATACTCTATCATTTTAAAGAGGTTGTTGCCTTAAAGAGGTTCACTTTAGAGAAGTTCTACTATATAATTATGTGATTTGTGTATTTGTGTTTAACAATAGTAAGAGTGTAGATGTTGTACTAACTAATGATCCACCCTAAAAATGTATATAAATGTTTGAATTTCAACAGATATGTTTAAATGCCTCAAATTTTTGTATTAACTATTCCAAGGTGTAGGAAAATGGATGAGAAGCAAAAATAGAAAAAAAGGTACGTATTTATTGTAAAAAAATAGCTAGATAGTCCCCATAAAAGTTTCAATGCATGTATATATGGATAACAAAATATAGTGAAATACTAAGGATTTGGAATTTAATATTGTATTTCATTTTTTGGATTTGATTCTAAAAATGAATTAGGTACTCAACAATCTTTTGTTGAAGCCACAAAAGAATATATATTGCAATCATATTTATAGAGTTCTCTAATACGAGTATTAGAATATATTTAGAATGCAACTTTAGGGAATTGTAATAGTGATAAAATGGATTTTGAAATAAATAAATCTATTTGTATAAATTTGATGATTTTATAATTGACAAGATTATAGAGGGAATAAGTCATTCTAATTTAAATAATTAAATATTTTTTAAAGTACACAATCTTGACATCTTCTAAAAAAATAAATTATATTATAAAAAAATAATTTTACACATGAAAGACACCCAAGGAGATTGTCTATGGACCAATATTCAAAACTCTTTATGGTTCTACTTTTTCAACATTACATCCTCTCTTTCATTGCATGTATTTTCAACATTACATCCTCTCTTTCATTGCATATATTGATAATCTTAATAAACAAATGCAATCAATTTGAAATGTACTCTCTAGTCATTACAACACTCAACAATTACCAATAAAAAAATGAAAATGTAATAATAAATAGTTTGCCAAATATCGTGTAATAAATAATTATAGAAGTATAATATTAATAATATATATTTTAAATATTTTTAAAGAATCATTCAATGGCTATGCATAATTTTATAAATAGTCAAATTAAAATGATAATTTTATTTAAGGTATTTTAATAATATATTATTAGATTCCTGAAATTAATAAATTGCAAAACTTGAAATTTCTTATAATGTAACCATCTTGTCATGTAACCAGGCAAGTGCACTTTGGCTGACAATATACACCACTAAATAGTGGATTCTATGGGAGGGGTGAACAAGTTGCTCATGGCAAGTTCATCCTCCAGTAAGGCTGCTTTTTACAATAGCTATTTACAAATACCAGCGGTCATGGATTGAGGAATCCTCCACTCTCTAAGGAAGCTGCACCTATCTGTGACCTATTTAAACAGGTCCAATCTATTCTAGTCTAAAATGTAAGTCCTATGAATATGAGAGTCTAGGGATGTTTGGTACACCTATTTTCAGCACTTAGAAAATTTCATAGTTTCTTCATACAGTGCCCCAAAAATGCATGCAAAGAGAATCTGGAATTTCCTTATGACTTCAACAAAATCCAAAAATAGATAAATGATGGGAACCAAGCGCATATGCTTATTTGGTTGATATTAGGTGCATTTACCTTACATAGCACTTATGTTCGTGGTCGATCAAGTGGCCATCTGAAACAAATGCTTTTAACAGAATGCTTCTGACTTTGAAAAGCTAAATTAATTTGTAAAACAAGGGACTGAAATGGTTGAACACGATTGATTGGGAAGTAGTACGTACGCTGTCTACTTGCCCAAAGCCCGTGGAACTGGCAGATGACAAATTTCGTCCTGGAAGGTGGATTCGGTAAGGGCTGGAAATCTGGTTTTACATTTTACGTGAAAATCGTGAGTTCAGGAGGGCCATCTGTGCGAGGCCCAGCAAGGGAGTAGTACGCAAACAGTTGCAGGTCTGGTCCACCACCATTTGGAGGACAAACCTCCACAGTAAGACAAGGACGAGCAAGCTCCGCTAAGTTGTGCCCAGCTTCCATTGCTCGGTTTCCCTGTACCCACAGATACGTGAGGGAGCTCATAGCTGCAACTGCTGCAGCAAGGCCTGCACCTCCAAAAGGACAGTCCCGCATCTCCAGTCGTTTGATGCGTTGAGACCGGAATGCCAATTTCGCTAGCCCAACATCGCTTTGACCTGTGCATCCCATAAGCAGCCACTTGAGGTTGTGACCATGGATGCCTATGTATTCCATTCCCTTGTCTGTTAGACAACCGTGACGTAAATAGAAAGCTAGCCGAGTGAGGTGAACACAGCCCTTGAGCATCAACTTGAGGCCATCGTCGAGAGGGAAATCTGGAGCATCATAGCCGGGCCTTTGCTTGGCCTCTAATATAATACGGAAGTCAGTCAAACATGGACAACATTGACCCACCATCGCCAAAGTAGCGTTAGTGACGTTGGCGACATAGAGAATCAGCTGCACCAGCTTCATACAACCTTGTGCCATTGCGACAACACCTCTATGTGTAATTGCTCCTGTTTCATCATCCTCCACACGCAGTTTCCTTAATTCCTTGCATGCTCTGCCAAGCGTCTCCATGCCGTCATCTCCCAGCGTGTTTCTTGTCTGTCCATAGAACAACATAAGGCCACTTTGATGAGGTCCACTTCATTTGAGAAAATGTTCATTTACAAGAAAAAGCACCCAAGAAATTAAGCTGATGGAACGGATGTTGCACCTGCAGCTCTTCCAGTGAATGGCAACGGCTGAAAAGCAAGCAATGGCCTTCACTACTCAAAAGAGTGAATCTGAGGTCCAGTTTCCTTAGGTTTGGTGCAACAGGGAGAATCGTTGTTAATCCAACGTCCGTGAGGGACCACATTCCTGATAATGTTTTTAAGCACTTTGGCAGATGGACGAGCACAACGTCCTCATCCGCGCCGACCTCGTCTCCAAGGTAATTGTAAGAACCTGCACCAAGTTCTTCGAGATGAGGCGCTTTGCTCAGAACATTAACCATATCCAGCATCTCAACCTCACCAACTTTCAAGCATACTAATGACCTGCAGTTCTCCACTAGCATCACCAAATCTGCGACGTCGATGTCTCCAATTCCCAGGATACCGAAATTCAGCTCTTCCAAGTTCGAGTTGCAGCGGGCCAGGACATGTAGCCAATCTCCTCCTTTGTCATCTACTTCGCTGTCTTCGAGGCTCAGCCTCTTCAGAGATCTGGAGGTCACACAGGATCAGGCGGATAGTATTCAGCAAGTTCAGATGATGTAACGGAATTAAGAACTACCGAGTTAGAAACCATCATAGAATTAGTTCGTAATAATGTGAGCAGGGGACAGAGATGGTACTCATTCCTTGGAAACATTTTTTAGACATTTAAAACCCTAAAAATTCGGAGGTGGCAGAAAATGATGCTTACAGACAAGAGCGAACGATGGGAAGAAGGCCTTCGGTGGAGAAGCCGACACACTTGTGCAGGTGCAACACTTGCAACGCCGAGCTATAAGTCGACGACGCGATGAGCTCCAAGTCCGAATCCAGCACCATCGCGCGCCGCAGCTGCAGAGTGTGGAGGTCCCTGTAGTGTCCCTTCAGCTCCCGCAGCCATGGCTCCGCATAGCCTCCCCAGTTGCTCTGCAGGAGGTTAAACTCCGCCGCGCGCGGCTTGCCCTTGAGACGCAGCCCTCGCAGACACTTGAAACGACGCGTGAGCGCCGCAGGGCTGCTGGCGTACATGTTAGCAATAGTGACAACCTTGCGAGTCATACCATCCACACGATTCCATTGCTGGCAAACCAGCGATACCGCTGCCCTATCAAGCGGATCATCGATGTGCTTCAACACACACGCCAGCGTCTCGTCCGTCATTGGCATCGCCCTCCTCGACACCCTGTTGCGCCCCATCACTGACTCCATCTATCCCAATCCCGCAAGAAAAGGGGTCGACCTCAAGGTGCCTGTTACATCTGATACAAGTGCTGCAAACAGAACTTCATCACCCAATGCTCTTAATCCCAGTACACAAGACCCCAAACCTGAGCTCGAACAACCACTAGCGACTTGAAAGTGGGCAGAAATTGCAAAAGCCATGAGACAGCGATCGTACTTCGATCATTGACAAAATAGGAGAGGGTTGCTCAGGGTAAACCCACTGTACGATCTACGAAGAGAATGTACCAAACCTCAGGATGGAGCCCCCTGAGCACTCGTCCCTTCAAACCTTCCGAGTTAAAAATGTTCCAAACCTCCAAATATTACTACTCACAACTCGAAACACTCACATTATATCTCACAGCAGCTCAAAATTGAGCTAAAATTTCGAATTGCAGAACAGTGCCGGTACTCTCGAAGCTCCAACAAAGCGAGAGCGAGATCCTCGCGAGCTCCTATATACTTTAGTTCCTGAATGCTTCAAAGCATAATCCTACCTTGAACAACCCCAGAATCTCAAGCATATATATTTGTTCTTTAAAAAAACTTGACACATGACGATGAAGTTTGATGGACGAGTCATTCTGAACACCAAAAAATCGTTATCCCTACACGAATGAATGCAAGTGCGAAAGATGACCCCAAACCCGGCATTTGCGGCATCACCACAAGAATCTTAGACATTGTACCTCAATCGCAGTTGCCGAAGTGCCTGAAACCCTCTCCACACTAAAAATTCGGAATGTACGACTTCCTACGTTACGCTCTCCATGCCGTGACACAAATTCCTCGCACTCCTGGGAACTGTGGGAAGTCACAAAAAACTGACACAGCTTTAAAATCCCGCAAGATTGACTACCACCTCAGAATGTTCACAGGTAGCGTCGACTTTGCACGATCTAGGTTTGCACGTTCCACACAAGCAACAACGTCTCTCAGGTCTTCTGTAACCTAAAGTCGGCGCACCTTTTTCCCAAATATTCCGAAGAAGTACATTTTACAGACCATTAATAAGAAAACAGGGAAGATTTTTGATTTACATCATCTACGGTGTGGGTAGATTCTATTCGCTGCTACTTCCCGCCCTTTGTCTGTGACCGAGAGCGCGAAAGGGGAAGCTGAATGCAGAGATGCGGCACATTTCCATCGCGATCGTCGCCGTTGTAAGCTGTTGTCGTGATTCAGTGTGCAGGGCAGTTGGATTGGAGGTGTTGAAAGGTTCACTCCCTGTTTTGTAGCGAAGAATTTGGTGCAGTATAGTGGAAGTTCGCTTCACTAGGGCACAAGGAGGGCGTTGCGGTTAGTTGTGCCATTTTGCTTGGATTGGATTGGAAAAGCGGTCCGCGTGCGAACCTGGGTGGAAGATTAGGTGATCATTTGGATTCGGGGAGAGGTCTTCGGGTAAGCTTGGATTGGCGCCGCCTCAGAGTGTTCAATTGTTGAGTGTTGCAATCGAGCTGAGCGTTTTGATGCTCTATGTTTGGATCTTTGAAGTTTGTGAGGTCTTTTACATGCTTGGAGCTGCAGTGTGGAGTTTGAGCGTTCAGGCTGTGGTAGTATCTTCACTGCGTCAAATGTAGACATTACTGAGAACGGCATTTGAGAACATTCTAGCTCAGCATCGATTTGAACGCTTTTCAATTATATCTGAGGGGTTACAGCTCAAGAACACAGGACTGTAATCCAAACTAATTTGCATAAACGCAGTACTGAAACTAGTTTGAACCTGTAGTATTCGACCGTTCTTCATGAAAGTTGGATTTTACATGCAAATGTACTTTTCATTGTGCTTCTGTACGTCGCAACTGCGACCTGAAACTGCGAATTAGGTTTAAATGTATGCAGACGATGAATCTAGTCTGTGAACTTTTCAGCCTCATGTTTCCCGGAGATTTTAAATTGAGCACATTGAAGTGATTCGATCAATCAAATGAGCTCGAATTTGAAGATATATTGTCTCCTGAGATTGCGCTGGATATTTTAGCAGGTTGGAATTCCTCTTCGGAATCTGGCTGTGGAGCTCTCATGATGGAACTCGAGGTCAATTGTGAGGACTGAGGCGAAATCCTCGGCTATATATTGGGAGCAATGTCGCTGGAGGAAAGTCGACTTATGTTCTATTTTGTCAATACAGGGACACACAGTAGAATATTCTAATGCTAGGGCCATTGCGTAACGGGGGGAGTAAATTTAGCGGACAGGTTGAAAAGTTGGTGCAATATGGTTACCAGCACGTAAAGAGAACGGAAGTGCTGATATCAAGGCAGGGAAACCATGAGAGGGCGAGGGCGAGGGCCCATTGGAGGCAGGGGGGACGGCGGCCGGGGCAGGTTCGGAGGGAGAGGAAGGAGTAAATTCGGCAAGGAAGGAGGGCTTGCAGAGAAACACAAGGACGGGGGTGACAGTGTAAGGAGAGTTGGTAGGTCCAAGGTATGGCGGACATCAGAAGACGCGTTGGAGGCAAGCTTTGGATATCAGATTTTCACTGAAGGGGAGCCTCGTTTGGGATGGCTTCTCAACATGGTCTCGGTACGTTAAGTTATTGCTTCTTCTTGCGTCCCCTGCATTTGAATTTTCTCGTCGGTGTCTATTGAACGGGACCCTCGACCTCTAGAACAGATTTTTGTCGAAGATTCTTCATATGACCTTCAACTGTACTCGGTCTAGCTTCTTGCCGCTCTATGCCAGGAATTCTCTAATTAACATCCTCAATTCTATGTTACAATTTCGTGAAGCGTGTCAAAGCCTTATCATATCACCTTTATATTTTTGGGCGCAGTCGGCAATGGATGATCCCAATAATGATAATGTCACATACAGCTGTGTCAACCTTTACTTCATGTGCCAGGTATTCTGATCTCTTTATATATACGAAAAATTCAATTATGCACAATGTTTTGTATTGCAAGTATCTTTCATTCTTCAACATTCAGCTGCATGAGAGCATGTATCCACTCTTCCTTTATTTCTGATTTGTAGACGTAACATGATTTAACATCAAGACCGACCATTTTTCGACTGAACATATAGTGGTACTTATAAATATGATAAATTTGTATCCAGGATGGTTCTACCTTCAAGGCACAAGTGAAGTTTGCTCCTTACTTCTACTTGGGAACTAAGGTATTCATTAATGCTGGGCATTCTTCCTTGTTTTGCTTATTGTTCTAAAGAACTGGCAAAGAAAAACGCTGGAGTTTTGTAGTCATTGATGGACTTTTAATCACTGTAGGAATAACATATTGACCTCAGAATACGTGTCAAGGCGTATTGAATGTGAAAGTAACCAGTTTTGAAGGTTAGAAATGCTATTGTTCCCCTTTTTATTTCGTTCTTCAGCATCTAAATTTACGCTACTTACAATAGATTACGTTTGCAGGAAAATACAGAACTGGAGGTTGATTCTTACCTAAGACGACGGTATGAGGGACAAATTGCCAACATCGAGATTATGAGTAAAGAGGATCTTGAATTGGTGAGTGTTTTAATAGGGTTCTACCTCAGTTGACTCGTCCGAGCATCTTCTATTGGAGAGAAACCCTGTTGAATCAATTCGAAGCTTTATTTTCATACTCAATGTTCAATGTATTGCAGAAAAATCATCTTTCAGGCTTGCAACGCAAATACTTAAAAATCAGCTTCAATACTGTGCAAGAGCTGATGAGTGTAAAGAGCGAGTTACTACCCCTAGTTGAACGAAATCGGGCAAAACTGGATGCTGCCCAGGCCTATGGATCACTCTTTAGCAATGAACTGTAAGTGGACGAAATTTTTTTCACATCCTTTTATCAGAAACAATGTGAAGGGCTTGTATCTTCAGTGGGTTTTATAACTTTCATGCAAATGTAACAACGTGGCAATGTTGTTCGTGGATTTCAGGAATAAACAACCAGGAAAAATTCAAGACTACGTTGAGCATATGCTGGACCTTAGAGAGTATGATGTCCCCTACCATGTTCGGTTTGCGATTGATAATGGTAAGTGGTGACGATCCTGGGCCTTGACTTTAATATGAACAACTAGACCGTTTGTCGAATTTAGGGTTTCATCTTTGTAGCTCTTGGTAGACAAAGCTCGACGCCAGATAGTATTCTAGATTTTGCCAAGAAATTGCATCAAGTAGGATTTCTGGTAAGAGAGGAAGGTGGTGAGTCCATCGAGTTATCTTTTAGTACAGAGTGACTTTCGATGTACTGACTTCGTAAGACAATGTATTGTCTTGAGCAGATGTTAGGTGTGGCCTTTGGTACATGGTTAGTGTAGAATCCTCTCAGACGAAACTGCAAAGAAGAACAGATCTTTTGCAACGTGCTGAGGTGCGAGTTTGTGCATTTGATATCGAGACAACAAAGCTTCCTTTGAAGTTTCCCGACGCTTCTTATGATAGCGTGATGATGATTTCATACATGATTGATGGCCAGGGTTTTCTTATAGTTAACCGAGAGGTAAATTTCTTTCTTCATCAATATACTGAGAATTAATTTCTCATCGAGTTTAGCCCCTTCAATTAGATCTCAATTACTGGTCAGAATACGATTTGTTTTTGCTCTTCGGCTGATTCCTTCATGTTGTCCAAGACTTTTTTCCTAATCTATTTTGCAATAAATGAGCTGATTTTTGTCTTGTCAAGATGTTATTGGTAATGTAGAAGGGAGTACTAAACTGTAGTATGTGGTTTGAGGTATATAGTGTGTGGGTGCCGATATTGAAGACTTAGAGTACACCCCCAAACCAGAGTTCGAAGGTCACTTCAAGGTCACCAACACACGGACAGAGGTGGGACATGCTGATTTCAATAGTTAGCACGATCTGTTTTGTGTTTATCGGACCTCGTCACGAGTCTTGTAAGGCTAGTGACTGATTTACTTGGAATCTATACTTGAAATTTTTATGCTATTAAGATTTTCATATTTGTGATTATTCCTCTGCAAATACCGCATCAGCCTTTATACCGTTAGCTGTACCTTTGCAGCATGGGTTGTAATGTACATTGTGGATTGTCTACTTGAGTTTGTCAGGAATGTCCTAGTTTGACTAATCTGGACCACTGTTACTTGCAGAAAGAGCTTCTCGTTAGCTGGTTCTCTCACATGCGAGAGGTGAAGCCAAGTATCTACGTCACCTACAACGGTGACTTCTTCGATTGGCCTTTCATAGAAACCCGTGCTCTTCATCATGGAATGAGAATGCATGACGTAAGTTTTTTCCAATTATCACCCTAAGCATTTGGATAGTCACGTCTAAGCTTAGTGCGTCACCTACTTTTGTGCTTCACCAGTGAAAAGAAGTTGAACTTCTTTAGGTGTAAGTGTAGGAGATTTGAACCAAGGGTTGGAGAGTTTGCCAAATACATACTCTTGTGCTTGTATAGGTTGTCATGGTTCCACAAGTAGCTATTGCTGTGGATCAAAAAGTTTTTTGCATAACAAAACTCTCTGTAGGTAATCTTACTCCTTCTGACACAATGATAACCTCTATTACTTCACTTATCGATTTTCTCACAAGAGTAGACTTCATAAACAAGATGGCTGGTGGAATTTGCTGATTCTTACTCCTGAGGTAGTCTGTATCTGTTGTGATACCAATTTATCAATGGATTACTGTAAAACCTTTTAGAGGGCTTGGCTTCGGCGCTCATTATGGCAATGTGAAGTTAGCACAACTTTTCTCATCATAGTTGGCTTGACACTTTTGGCAGGAGATTGGATTTAAACATAATGAGCTGCAGGGTGAGTGTTTGAGTAAATTTGCTTGCCACTTGGATTGCTTCGCATGGGTGAAGCGTGACAGTTACTTGCCGCAAGGAAGTCAAGGTCTTAAGGTACGATTAACCTTCTCTCAGTGTCCCTTTGTTGCTGACATTTACCACTGAGCATGGATATTATGTTATTGGACAGTAGAAATTCATGCATCTCGATCAGGTAGACCTGAATCTTGAGCTTTGCACTTGCACTGTTCGAATAGGATTTCATTATGTCAGATTTACTATTTCTTTTCAATAACATATGTATATTTCTTATTTAATTAGTGGCCTTTGCACTTTCATTCTTCATAGTCCTGATAATTTAATTTTCAATCTTGTCTGAATGCATTGGACCGATTTGTCTTGCAGTCTGTCACGAAGGCCAAATTGGGTTTTGACCCATTGGAAGTCAATCCTGAAGACATGGTCCGTTTTGCTATTGAGCAACCACAGGTCAGCTTCCTGGTGATAATTGTTTTTTTCTCAAAATTAAATTTGTTGAAATGCTTACTTTGAAACTTCTTCGAATACCTGCTTCATAAAGAGGGCCTTTACCTACGCCATCTCACTGCACCTGGCCATAGTTCGGGGTTTCTTAGTTTTCTCTAAACCCGTCTTAGCTTGTCGAAATAATTAGCGGTTGAATCAACATCCTGCTATTTGAAAACCCAATCTGGATCCAAGCTACCCTACGGTCGGAATTTTCCTCTATTGACCTTATACAACCATTATTCTGTGCAGACAATGGCGTCCTACTCAGTTTCCGATGCTGTATCAACATACTACTTGTACATGACATATGTGCATCCGTTCATCTTTTCTCTGGCAACTATCATCCCAATGCCACCAGACGAAGTGTTGCGCAAAGGATCTGGAACTCTCTGTGAGATGCTTCTCATGGTTCAAGTAAGTGTTTCTCTTTTTTGAAATTTCTAACGCGCTTGTGAAGGAATTACGGAGTATGTTTTTCTCTTGTCTATTAGCCGGTGCTTTGAAATCCATGGTCTCGTTCTGGGAAGGCTTGTTGTTCTCAGTATGGAGGCGAAATGCTAACTCTGCGGAGATTTTTAATATCTTCTTAATAACAAGAAGATTCTTGCATCCAAGTCTAAGTGAGGATATTTGTAGGCCTTCGAGGGGAACATTATCTGCCCCAACAAGCACAAAGCTGAACAAGAGAAAGTATACAATGGGCGAATGCTTGAGAGCGAGACCTACATTGGTGGGCATGTGGAGTGTTTGGAGAGTGGTGTCTTTCGATCTGATATTCCTACACGATTCCATCTCACTCCTGATGCATATCAGGTGATTTCTTTATTCTGAAGTGTGTGAAGCTGATGTACTGACTTCTGGCATTCAGTGGAATCCGTCTGGTCACTTGCGTATCAGTTGTCTAATTTTCTACAAGGGCTTTTCAATTATTCGAAGGAGATGCATTGGATTTAAACTTTGAACACGAAGAACAAGACAAGCAAGGAATCAGTGAACTACACAGCACAAATTCCTAAATTTTTAATTGTCCGGTTCTTAGCTCGAACAATATTGTGAAACCCTTCAGAGAAGAATTTGAGGTTTGGGTGATTAGCTCTTTCAAGATTTAAGATTCCTTGAGGTGGGCAATGTACTAGGTTATGTAAACTCGTTATTAGAATTAACATGCCAAGCCACGGGAGTGGTGAGGGATGTTATTTCCATAACGAGGCTGTACTTTCATATTACTGGACATAACCGCAATGGTTGGACCGTGTTTAATCATGCCTAATCAAGGGTCTTAAATGAAGGACACTATAACGATAAAGCAGCCGCATATTTTGAATTACTGTCATCTTTACAGGAATGGTCTCCATTGAGGTTATATTTTCAGTCATTACGGTCATTCCAAGAGCAGAGCAGGGTTACTTTTCTTAAATATTTTGAAATCTATGGAAGACATTTGAGTCTTAGTTAAAACTTTCTTCTTATACTATTTGCTAAGTGACTTTCAATGCCAGTTTTCTCATTCTTTTTTTAAGTGGTTTAGGGTTTACGGATGCATCTTGAAAGCCTTCATATGCAAGACTCAATATTCTTTCGATTCTGCAGAAACTGATTGATTGCCTAGATCGGGATTTGAAGTATGCAATTGAAGAGGAAGGGAAGCTGGAGGTGGATGCAGTGACCAACTATGATGATGTTAAAGACGAAATTAAACGCAAAGTAGGTCCACATCTTTCAGTTTGCGTTGGATGCAATTAACGAACAATGCTGTTCGTAGTCTCATACATCAATGTATTTGTTGTTCCTTTACTTGGTCAGTATTGCAAGAGTCTGATACTGTAAATATGCCTAAATATTAACTAGCTATGACTTCCTTATGGTGCTGATTGAAAATCTTATCTCTTATGTTTGACTATCAGCTTGAGGTTCTTCGTGACTCCCCCATCAGAGATGAACGTCCTCTGATTTATCACCTGGACGTGGCTGCAATGTATCCCAATATCATTCTTACAAATCGTCTTCAGGTAAGATCAGCACTTAATTATATTGATTGAAGTACGCTCTTTACCACTTTTATGTGAAGTAGTGATGCAGGAGTATAATTGTTATCCATGATGGCAATCTCCATGACTAATTGAAAGGATCCGTGATTGCAGCCGTCATCTATTGTAACAGATGAGATCTGTGCAGCATGCGACTTCAACCGCCCAGGCAAGACTTGTATGCGAGAATTGGAATGGGTCTGGAGAGGTGAAACTTACGCGGCTAAACGGAGGTCTCTTCTCATCTGAGTACCTTGAGCTCCCTTTTCATTTTTAGTATTACTTGTTGTTTCATTTTTGTGCATTAGGGTTTAAGTCTGAATATGTTGCGACAATCTTATCTTGCCGGCTGAAAGTAATTCTTAACTGTATCAAACGTTGTTTGATTGCTTGGAGAAACTGCACAGGTATTTATTAAGACATGTTTTTATTGGAACTGATAATTTTGCTTTGAATTTTCCCAGTGAATTCATGCATTTGAAAAATCAAATTGAATCGGAACAATTTCCCTCCACTACGGAGGGAGGTCCTTCTAGATACTTCCGTGATCTCCCTAAGGATGAGCAGCAGAGTAAGCTGAAAGATCGGCTCAAGAAATATTGTCAGAAGGTTTGTTGGATGTTGATCCAGTCTGTTTTTATTGCAATCAGAAGTTATGCCTGTGCTTGTGGTTTGTGCACTGCGTTCATTATTGCCATTGAGCAGTTCCTGATGGTGTTAGTAATTTCCTCGTGTAATAAATATTACCAACCGATGGCCATCGGGTCTGTATTGGGAGCTCAAGTTTCTTTTACAAATACTTGTTTGCGACATTATGTCCCGACTTCTTGGGAAGTGCGAAACGCAGTTTCTCTTTATGTTCTCAGTAGCTCAGCAGGGCCTTTCATGATTGACAGGTTTTAGTGTCTTTTATGATTAACAGGTTTTAGTTGTGCTGTGTCTTAGGTGTACAAGCGAGTGCTGGAGAAACCGATTACAGATATTCGATCTGCTAGTATCTGCATGCGAGAGAATCCCTTCTATGTAGATACAGTCAAAAGGTCCAATGCTGCTCCTGATTTCGTATGCACCATCTTGAAGCAATTATTTTCTTCCCACATGGATGCCAGTAAGTTCTGCTCATCCTTATTTCTTAATTTTTAAAAATGTGTTTCAATTGTTCAGTTTCCGAGATAGGCGTTATGAATACAAGGGTCTTAACAAAGTATGGAAAGGGAAGCTTGGCGAGGCAAAAGCTAGTGGCAATCCGATCAAAATCCAAGAAGCTTCGGTAAGCCCAAATCAAATTGGTCGATGGCGTTTAGTAGAGGTCCTATTGGATAGTTCCTATATACATATTCTAGCTTTGGTCGAAATGGTCGTTCTTTAGATCTTTAATTACTATATCGTTTAATGATATTTATATTTTCTGAATCAATTTGAATGTACTGGTTCTCAGGGAGATTTCTTTTGTACTTTCATTGAGAATTAGTACTTTCATTTCTAATGTCGTGCCTGGAACTTGTTGCAGGATATGGTCATTCTGTATGATTCGCTTCAATTAGCACACAAATGCATCCTCAATTCTTTCTACGGCTATGTCATGCGCAAGTAAAGTGCTTCGGGTGGACTATGTTGTTTTTATTAAACGAATCAAATTTGTTCTTATTAAACCAACTTTTAAGACCAAGTCGTAGACGTGAATGTATCCAGCACATCCCTTTAACATCAAAGTATTCCTGTTCCATCTTTATATGGGCTCTATGCGTGTTGGAACCTCATTGTTTTTATACTCTATGAGGTTGTGGCTATTGTAGTCTGTAGCGTATTTCTTTCAGGGTTGTGTAGGGTATTTTGTGCCATTGCGAATTAAAATGTCGTTTTATTCCCTCCAGTATAAGAACTTTTCTATGATTTTTAATTCAAAACTTCGTATCTTGTGTATTCCAGGGGAGCCCGCTGGTACTCCATGGAGATGGCTGGTGTTGTGACCTACACTGGGGCAAAGATAATCCAAAATGCCCGTGTCTTAGTTGAGCAAATCGGAAAGCCTCTAGAGCTTGATACAGATGGGATCTGGTGTTGCCTGCCTGGGTCTTTTCCCGAGAACTTTACCTTCAAGACCACGTGCGTAATCGTTTCTGTCCTATTTCTATGGCATACAACAATTATGTCTTTCAAGTTTGCCTGGATTGGTTGATTGAGAGCCGTAACTTGGAATTGTTTATGGCAATTTGACCATCACAGGATGATTTGGCTAGGTTAGTTTGTCTCTTTCAGAGTTCGTAACAGCATCTATCTGAGCCGCTTGAAATTTACATTACTGTTTATTACATAGCTTGGAGGATTAGTATTTGTTATTGATGACTCATGCAATTACCCCATCCACATAGGTGCAGTGCAAATTCTGCTTTGATGTCTAGAAACTGGGAGCTCTGATGTAAATTTCACTAGATCTCTTTCATCGTATGGTTTTGACTGATATTAAGTATCCTTAATACTATGCTCGCAGAACCGGGAAGAAGCACTATATTTCGTACCCTTGTGTTATGCTCAATGTTGATGTTGCTCTCAACAACACCAACGATCAATATCAGGTTACCTTTCTTAACTTGCATTCCTCTGCTTATTTGGGTTGCTTCTATGATATCTCCACGATGATCCACATCAACTTGACTGATACTTTGGATTATAATTTTGGTCTTTTCTTTCGAGTAGTGGAGTTCTCCTGAGGTTTTGATCTGGAGAAAGAATGCTTAATGATGAAGCGTGTGTGGCATGTGCAGACGTTGGTGGATCCTGTGCAGCGAACTTATGCAACAAGTAGTGAGTGCTCCATCGAGTTTGAAGTTGATGGGCCTTATAAGGTGATTTCTGACTTATTAGTCTCAGCCTCTGTTTAGTTCTCGTTGCACGAGCTGCCAGCAATGTAAGCCTTTTCCTCACTTGTCTTGATGAGTGTCGAACAGGCTATGATTATACCTGCCTCTAAGGAAGAAAATGTTCTTCTCAAGAAGCGGTATGCAGTGTTCAACCACGATGGCACTTTGGCAGAGCTAAAAGGATTTGAGATTAAACGACGCGGAGAACTTAAACTTATCAAAGTGTTTCAGGTTCAGCTTTTCTTTCCTCCAATTTTCGCAGGACTAGATTTAGTCTTTCATTATGTATTTTACAGATGTATTCTTTATCTCGTTGTAGTTCGTGTGCTAGTCGGGCTCTGCCTGTGGGTTCTATATGGGAGAACAAGAAATGGAAATGTATTTATCTCAAACAATGATTGATTTATGGATCTTCTAAAATATTGAATAAATGTTTCAGCACATCTAAGTTCTTGAGGGAAAAAAATCTTTGGGTCTCGAAAATACCAATGGTGAGCATACATCAAGTCGTCATGTGATATGTAATGACTTGAGGACTTCGTAACATGCAACAGGCAGAAATTTTTGAGAATTTCCTCCACGGTGAGACTTTGGAAGAATGCTATGCGGCTGTAGCTGCTGTTGCGAATCGGTGGTTGGATTTGCTTGAGGTATGTGATTCGCAATGGAGTGTGTTCCGAGGCTAGTGGCTCAAATTTATACTTGAACGTTTCTATCCTCGTGAACTTATTGATAGTATGTCGTCTGGGACTTCACCCAATGCACTGGGTAAGTATCATGTGAGTGCAAAAAATATTTACTTTTTCTCTTTATATGGCCTTAAATCTATTTTTAGGCTCTGAAAATTTGAAAATTTCTTTATAAGCAAATCATCTTTTAATTTGTAAAGAATTGAAAACTGGTCAAGTTAAAGTGACATAAAAACTTTGGGTCGAAGTTTGGACTAAAATGTTTCATTTTTTCTTCAAAAAACCATTCAAAAGTATATGTGCATGATATAGTTTTGAAAAATTCTACCACATAATCTTTATCTTGAGTTTCAGAGGTGTGTAATTTTTGAATGATTTTTTGATTCCAAACGTATGTTTACATAATGGGGTGGAAAGTTTGCACCCGCGTGGTATGTATCGTGTGCACGAGGTGAATGCCCCGGGTATGTTGTTAGTTGGAATGCGGAATAGTTTGGCAGATGCTGAGCACTTTGTCACTTTGCTTGACAAATGTGTAAACATTTTTCTGATGAAGTCCTCGATTTTCTTTGACGAACGATTCTGTATTTGATTTGTACAGAATCAAGGTATCGATGTAGCAGACAGTGAATTACTAGAGTACATTTCTGAGTCAAGCACAATGAGCAAATCTTTAGAAGACTATGGTGATCGGAAATCATGTGCCACTACCACAGCCCGGCGATTAGCTGATTTTCTGGGGGATGAAATGGTGAAAGACAAGGGTCTAAGCTGTCGTTACATTGTCGCCCGTGATCCTCAGGTGAATTTCTTGTTAATAGCTCTGTTGTCCTGAATGTGTTTATATGGCAGTTGTAATGTAATTTGCATTTATGAACATGATCGTTTGCATTGCAGGGTGCACCCGTGAGTGAGCGTGCGATTCCTGTCGCAATTTTCGAAACCGAGCCTGGTATGTCCTGAACGATTAAAACCTAGATGTACAGCTGAATGGACACAAATGAGGTACCATATTTTTTTTGTTACGTTTTTCTAATGTGACAGATTTCTCGATCTAACCACTTTTGGTACGTGTACAGAGGTGATGAGAGTATATGTTCGAAAATGGTGCAAGTGTTCTGCGGATGTAGCCCTTCGCAGCATTGTGGATTGGGCTTACTATCGCCAACGTCTGAATTCGACTATTCAAAAAATTATCACCATTCCTGCGGCCTTGCAAAAGGTTCACTTTTGAAGTCTTCTGAAATTGCATTTGGAAACCAAAAATTTAGTGGTGCTCATGGATCTCAGTAGGTTGCTGTTTGCACAGCATCTAGGACGGCTATTACAGTAGAACTTCTCTAAAGTAATAGCCCCGGGACCGGGCTCAAGTCCCCATGCTCACGAATCTCAAAGAGCTTCTCTGATGTGTATGTTTGGGATTGGGCCTAGTGCGGGACCAAGGAATCAATACTCCATCATTTTAGAGAGGTCATTGCCTTACAGAAGTTCACCTTAGAGAAGTTCTACTGTATTGTGTTTGCGAGCAGAATCCTGTGCCTCGATATTCAATTCGATGTTTATTTATTAAATCCTTGACCGTCATCCTTTACAGGTTTTAAATCCAGTTCCACGTGTTGTCCATCCTGATTGGCTTTGGAAGAAAATTCGAGAGAAAGATGATAAGTACAGGCAAAGAAGCTTGAAAGACATGTTTGGGCCAAAGGTTCACCAAGATGAGGTACCGATTCCTGAGGATCGTCCTGAAGCAGATCTAGAGGACATGGTTGGTACTAGAGTAAATGGTCGCAAGAATCCGCGACCAGTGGTTCGTATCTATGAAACAGGCAAGCAGAGCAGTACTCTCCAAGCCGCTCCTGCATCAAAAGATGGCGCTCAATTGCCGTCTGCAAGACAAGTAAGAGAGACCACACCCGACAAGAACGAAGACTACGAAGCTTGGTTGGAGCATAAGAAAAGGAAATGGAAGGAAACTCGCGACCAACGAAGACGATCCAGGTTGATGATCTTATTAATCCCTTATCATGCTTACTTTCATGTGCTTCAGAATGGGTCAATGGGTATATTTCTTCTGATTTTTAAATGGGTCTCATTTTAGTTATAAGAACTCAAATACTGTATTGTCTCAATGTCTGTAGACCGGATCTTGAGAATGTTAGTGGTGGAGGATCACGTAATTCTCTCATGAATAAAAAAGGGAAAGTATCTCAACCAAGAGCTGGTGTTGGAGCTTTCTTTCGAGATAGAGCTGCTGCTTTGACTCATTCCCATTGGCAGGTACGTGCCTAATCCATATCAGACCTGCACGTCGCTTCTTCTCATTTTTGTGTACTCCTCATTTGCATGTGTCGTTGATGCACATATTACTGTTTCTGATTATTTGTTCTCTTGTTATTGAAACCTTTTAATACAGATATTGCACTTGACTCCTGCCCAAAGGCTAGGGGAGTTCACAGCTTGGGTACTGGCAGACGGCGATATGTACAAGGTCCCCTTACAAGTCCCTCGTGTTTTCTATTTAAATACTCAAGCTTCCGACACTGAAGAGTACCCTGGAGTACGGGTAACTCGCATTTTGCCACATGGGCGACCAGTTTTTAATCTCATTGAGGTAAGAGACTTCAACATATGGAGGATAAGCAAAGAATTGTACTAGGGCCACATTCGTTATAATTACGGATTGCAAAGATTTTGGCGGAGTTCTAAACCTTAGTCTAAAATTTTCGGCAGCTGAAATGTAAACCTGCGCTAATTCAAAGCTTTTGGCTGAACATCATAATTTTGACACTACGCAATCTGTCATCATAGAACATGTGACCACTATTGACCTGTAGTTTATTTGTGCTGGTAATGCTATAAAGATTGACTAGTGGATGTTGTGGCGCTATCGAGGAGAAATATTGAATATAGTTTCTCGTTAATGAAACCAAATGCCCGGCTGCTGTGACTTACCGGATATGGGCTGTTCTTTGGCAGTCTCCTCTGTTTTCAAAGCAAATATCAATCAGATTTGAATGTACCATGCAGGTAGTAGTTGATGAGGAACAGTTTAAGGTAGCGGGAAGGAAACTTGCAGCGCATCTTGCTGATCCTGAAGTGGAGGTACTTTTGACAGTTTCCTTGTTTGCAACTTGGATCTTTGAAACTGACTGATTCTGGGATTTGTTCCATCATATTTCATCTTTCATGAAGGTTATTTCAAGCTCTAATATCGTTGTGGGATGACACGAGCAGGGAGTATATGAGACGAAGATGCCACTAGCTCTGCATGCCTTGCTGCAGCTGGGTTGTGTGTGTAAGGTTGATTCAAAGGCGCGAAACCACACAATAAAGGATGGATGGTCTCTGAATGATCTTCACATGAAAACCACTACAGAGTGCTCGTATCTAACGGAAGAATTGCCCTACATCTTTTTGTACCACAGGTGGTTCACTGAATTATTGAACGATTTCAAATAAGAATGTCAAAATGTTGATGCTGACTCCTTTCAAAGCTAGCACATTATGTACTTTTGGGGGCCGTTTGGTTAAGAGACTCTTATCTTTTATGCTGAGAATATGCTAGGAGGATGAAGGCATTTCCTTTGCAAAGTGAAAATGTTGCTAGCCAACTGGATATTACATTCTCTGGTGTTCAGATTGTGTGCCGATTTTTTCATATGTACCATCTGACATTGGATAATCGTTTGGAGAACAGCTGGATGGAGAACAGGGGATTGTATGCCTTATACATACCTATGGCCTCCAGAATACTTGTTGTGGTTGTAAATCCCTTCAACAACCGTGAAATTGCCATTGCCCAGCTGGAGCGCCAATTTCGTGATGCAGTCCGTAACCAGAGCGAGTCTGACATTGACACTTCTGAGCTGACATGCAAGGTTAGGATGGTCAAACTGAAGCCTGAATGCATAGCAAAGTACCAGTTGTCTTGGTACCAGTGAATAGTATCTTCATTTAACTCTCGTCATACTGTACCTATGTTAAATTCATGTCTCTGATCAGTGTTGCCATCTGAATTTTATGACAACCTTTGATGTAACATTTACTTCGCAGGTTGAGTATGTATCAAGTAATGCAGATGCAGGACGATTATTACAAAGAAATTTAAATGACTACAGGTACAATGCAATAACCCATTTCCTTGTCCATACTCCTGAGTTATTTGATTAGTTTTGAGGCCACCCACCTTCACTTTAGAGCTTTTGAAAACGGTTCAATTTTGTCTGGTAGTCAACTGAGAGTAAGGTAGTCTGTGTAGCAGTTGTTATAGAGAAGTGAAACAAAATGAAACTATTGCCTCTTCTAAATGTCTGTCAGGTTCATTAATATTTAGTTCGGTGAGATTGTGGTCGTTCTTGCAATTTTCTACTCGAATGCGTTGTAATTTTTTCTTCGATGGGAGTCACTGATTCCGGGGTCATAGGTTTCTTTCCTCTGCACTTAGGTTTATAGAATTCTGCTAGCAATTTTATTGTTTTCTTAGTGTAGTTGTTTAAACAGTTTGACATTCTTTCTCATCCGAATTTACAAGTTGAATGTTGATTCCGATGTTCAGAGATCAACATCGAGGTCCGACTCTGGCAGTCGTACAGTGTCCTTTCTTGGACACAATCAGAACTGCAATTCCAGCGCTCTCAGAATTCCCTTGTATACAAGTTGCATGCAATTCTCGAGATAGTTACTATCAGGTTTGTGAGACTGTTTTGCCAATGCTAGTGCTCATATTAAACACTATTTCCTTCTAAGTTTTCAGAACATTAGATCTGGATGCAATGCAAATCGACCAGATATCAGTTGCCTCTCTGATCGTGACAATAATGATGTATACTGCATAGATTACGAATTTTTGTATTCTCATGAGATTCTGTCGTTTTTGTTATGTCAGACACTTGGGTGGCAACCTTTGGCTGGCAGGGTAGCCATGCAACGTTGTGCAGCATCCAGCATATGGCTTCGAGAGAGGATTACTCTAGCGCGATATGCTCATGTTCGTAATTTTACCTCTAAGGAAATCCTCACCAGCACTCTAACCTGTTTTGTGCAATATTCGTTTTCCGTAAGGTCTTACTCTACGAAGATATTGATTTACTCTTGACACTGATTTGAGAGGAATCGCTCAGACATGTCCCAGTAAATTCTCGATATTGCTAATTTTTCAGGTCCCTCTTGGAAATTTCAATTCGGACTGGCTTCTTTTCACAGCAGACACTTTTTTTGCACGTGCTTTACGTGATCATCAGCAGGTGAATTCCTTATATTTTATTCTCAAGTCTTCGAGCTCTAATAGTTTCTACTCATGATCGAGAGTTGTGGAATTATTGAGTTATCTGGTTCTAAAAGAATTTATTTGACTACAATATTTGCTTGAACCAGCTGGCACTTCTGAGGATGCAGTTAAGAAAACGATGTTATGAAAAACATAAAACTCAATTCCAGGCTCAAATTCTTGACTGCAGGTGCTCTGGGTTTCAAACGATGGAGTACCAGATTTTGGTGGAGTTCCTGAGGAGGAACCTAGTTTTGCGGATGAGGTAGGCCCATAAATTGGTCCTTTCTGCTTTTAGAGCGAAAGTGTAGAAATGATCATCTCCAAAAAGCCTTCAAAATTTCTCTCTTCATTCTATCTCGAGTATCTTTTGTTGCTTTCAGAAGTAATTAGAGTTGTACAGCTTAGAGGAGATGTATTAGGATCTAATGATGTCTCTAGGGAAGGATTTGAATTATTTTGTATGTTACAATCTAGTAAACAGAAAGATTCAACTCTGATTCCCAATTTATCTCCTTCGCTATCTATAGTGTTTAATATATACTTTGACCTCCAGGTTCAGCAGCCAGCTTTGATTTATCCTGGCGCGTATCGAAGTATTAGTATAGAACTCAAGGTTTGACTCCTCCACACCCGTGTAGTTCAGTTTGTTGGACGGTTTCTGACAGTCTGCAGTATTCATTTTTCAAGCAGATTTTATTTATAGTTTGCATGAAGCGGCTAATGGGGTTTTGATGTTTTGTATGAAATGTTGAATTTACTGAGACTGAAATTGATTATGTTACCAGGTGCATCACCTGGCAGTGAATGCTTTGCTTAAGAGCAGCCAGATTAATGAACTAGAAGGCGGTTCTCTCTTAGGCTTCAACGCAGAATCTCAGGATGCTGTTGCTCTTGGATCTGGACAAGCAAATTGGGATGAAAGCGTCTCGTGTGCCCCAGCCTTCCGGGTACTAAAACAACTCGTTCAAGGCTGGCTCAGTGACGCTGTTTCATCAGGCAATACATTTGCGGATGCGCTCTTGCAACACCTCTACCGTTGGCTATGCAGGTGTGTTATTCTCAGTTCCTTTGACATTAAAATTTGGCTTCATCTTCTTGCTTGTGTTGGATCGTGGAAATATTAGGTCTTCTGATATTTTTCTACATGAGTTAGTTTAGGTCAACCTGAGTAATGGTACTTCAATATCCTTATCAATTTATCTGATGCTTACGTTTGCTGGCTCTGTTGGTGGAAAATGTTAGTCCAACATCAAAGCTGCACGATCCAGCTCTTCACCGTGTTCTTCACAAGGTATGTGTCTTACCACTATGTTTTAAGTCCCACGTGTACAAATTGTTACGCCATTCTAGAATTGCCGCTGATGATTTCAACGTTTGACGAACATTCATAGGAATATTTGACATCTATGTGGTGTCCAAGGTTGTAAGAAATTCATTTTGTAAGGAAGGTTTCTCAAGTAGTCAAACTCTTAGCTATTCCTGTCTCTTGCCATCACCAGCGGAGCTTCTTACAAACGTCTTCTAATTTTGGATGTTCTTGGTTATTACCAGATTATGCAGAAGGTGTTTGCTCTGCTGCTTTCGGAGTTGAGAAAGTTAAGGGCTTCCATTGTCTTTGCTGACTTCTCTCGCATCATTATAGCCACTGGAAAGTATAACATGGCAGCTGCTCAAGGCTACTGCGAGTACCTCTTAAAGACTCTGAAATCGAGGTATATCCCTTATCCAACATATCATGGCGTTTCTGTCGATCCCGTCCAGGGCTACATACTTCCAATCGGCCAAATGCGTTATCAATCATAGGACCCCTGTTCTTGAACATCATCATAACGTTGCATACAGGGAATCCCTTAGGATATTTTGAATCCCATCCAGGTGGTTTTCTGCTCAAGAACTCATAGTTTTGCAATTATTCTTTGGTGATGAGTATAATTCATCTCAAATTTCGTAGTTGATTATATCCATCAAAGGGTTAATGTTATACTGTTCAAACTTCTTGGGCATGATGTTCTACGTCTGCTTCTCACCGGCCATGTCTTGCAGGGAGTTATTTGAATGGATAGAGTTGGAGCCAAAGCGCTACTGGCATTCTCTGCTCTTCATGGATCAGGTTAGAACCCCATGGCCATTGTGAACTTCATATACTTGAAGCTAATCTTTATCCTGATTTTCTTCAAGCTTTGAAAGATAGTAACCTCAATGATTCTGTTGGTAAAGATGGGCGTCGTCTACGAATGAGGTTGAGTGATGGACGTTGCTAGTTCAATCCAATAAGCAATGCGTTATGAAACGCAACTGAATGTTTGAATTACTGAGGATAGTGATCTCTTTATCTCTAGTTTTACAAGCACAAGTCCAAGAACTATGCGCACGACTCGTTTTAGAGACAGTTTTTCCAAGTTTAATCTTTGTTTGCTTTAAATAATAATAAGTTTTTGCCACTTCAATGATTGCCTGTTCCAGTACAATTATGGTGGTATTCAAGCAAAAGATGTTCGACCGGAGCTTGAGCCCAGCGACCTATCTCAAGATCCGACGCAGAATGGCGCTAATGAGATTGTTTCAAGCTGGAACATTGCAGAGTTTCTGCCGAAGGTGACACAGGTACTGTCCAAATTCACCTCAGTCTTGCGGTAATTGTTCGCACCTAGAGCACAGCACTTTCGTGTAGTATGAAGCGGTATGACCTGAAAAGTAAGCACGTAACATAATACTAAAAGCACGATACTGGAGTTTGTGCAGGACTACTTTGTGGTTATAGTGTCAGAATACATCTATATTCCATGGAAGCACTCCCAAGATCGAATAGCTTTGATTGCTGCCAACAAAGGTGGAGGCTTGGTATCTAGCACACCTTCCGTCACAATTTCTGCTGGCGCTGACATGGAGGCACAAGAAGTTGCATACCTCAGAGAACAGGTGTGGTGAAAGTCCCTCGTGTTTTATCACTTTTTAAGGCCTACTCTGATCTCTTTGCCTCCAAAATAGTAGTATTTCCAGTGTTCGTTAATTAAGTGTTCGTGCTCTTTCTATTCTTCAACCTTTTTTCGAACAGCTATTCTATACGAATGGGCTCTCATAATCGTACTAAGCTGTTATCTTATGATCACATTCGCAGATTATGTCGTATTTCACAGACAAACTTTTGAGGGTGGTCCGAGATGTGCAAAGGCACATGAATGCTAGAAAGAGAGATGAGGAAGATCCTGAAACTCAACTTTCACGAGAGTTCCCGAAACTAGCTGGCTCTCATCTGTCCATGTCTGATCCAGCCTTGGAGTTCATCAAGCAAGTGTGTGCAGTTCTGGCTCTTGATAATCGTGTTCAGCACAATATAATGGTAAGGTCCTTGCCGTTTCAATGTCCTGGTTTGCTAGGAATATTCAACATCGTGCTGCTATTTGACCTCATTCAGGTCACTTCAATTGAATATTCGACAATTTGAGTTTCTGAAACTTCAACTTCTAAATCACTGCATCTTCCTTTACGAAGTAATTTCACGATGTGACTCCCTAGATTCCCAACCTACGAAGAGTTCTATTCAGGATTAAGAAGTACCGAAATTTGTTGCTACTGCAGGTTATGAGGAAAAACCTGCTGAAGTTGGTGCGAGTCAGGGAGTTCTCTGCAGAGTCCGCTTTTGAAGACCCATGCCGCTCCTTCACCCTACCAAATGTCATATGCAGGTAATCAATGACTCCGAAACCAGCAGCAGCAATTCTTCTGTCGCAAGAAGTGACTTCACCTTTCGTGATGGATGTGATGAATGCATATTTTCTGACCTTGCTAGAGGTCAGAATGTAAATTAGCGGAGTAAAACTCTGAATAGAACTCTCTGGGAGTTTCCTTAGATTCGTGATCTTGACATGTGGTTTTGGTACAGTTACTGTAATGACTGCAGAGACCTAGATCTTTGCCGCGATGCTGCTCTACTAGAGCATGACTGGCGCTGTGTTGTGCCCTCTTGTGGCCAACCTTATGATCGTGCATGGATCGAGAACGCTCTCCTTCAAATTGTTCGTCAACGAGAACGTCTGTACCATCTTCAAGATCTAACCTGCATAAAATGCCGTCAGGTAATTGATTTTGACTCGATTTCTTCTCCTGCAATGGTTCTGTAGATTTGAGAATTGGGTCCAAGGATAACCGTAAGCATAGTCTTCAATCTCAATATAGTAAACCGTTCTTCTGGAATTGGCAGGTGAAGGCAACGCACCTAGCGGATCAGTGCACTTGTGCAGGAGCATTTAAAAACACAGTCAGTCCAGCTGAGTTTGAAAAGGGGCTGCAAGTGTTCCTGAATATTGCCAACTATCACGGCTTCGAGCTGTTGGAGGAAGTCGTTACCTGGCTTGTAACGCCTTTGTCGGGTACATCTTCCTGATCAATCTATAAACAATCGTTCTCCTACATCGAAGCACCTCAATATGAGGGGCTGATTATTTTTTTGTAGGGGTATCAGATATTGTACTATACTTAGTTGGAATGCGCTCTGGACAAATTCCAGACGATTCCTCCCATTTAGCTGACCTGGACCATAAAGTAGATCGAAGCAATCGTTCTTTAGGCCTTTTCACCTATTTTTTATTAGCATCTGCCTGATGTATATGGCTCATTTTGGACAGTCCATGGAGGCATTCTCCTTTGTAATATACGGTGCCTGCAGCATGGCCATGTCCAATGTTACTGATTGAAATCACACCTGATGGCATCGTCTCAGCACAGCTTCAAAACTTCTGCATGTCATCCTAGCTACCAACGGAGGGGCTTGGATCTTCCCAAACCTACCAGCCAATAAACCGCAAACAACCCACCGAGCAGGAGCCGTCGATGAGCGTGGACGGCAAGATTTGGACCACGATTGTTAACCCCGGTAAACTTTCTAAAGTACTAAAGTGAACCCATGAACGCAACTTTTATATGAACTTCTTTACTGCCACATGCCACCCTCTTTCACCTCTCCCTTCTCCAATCCCGCTCTGGCTCTCCCTACTGCGTGCATCTGGCTGCCTAGCTCCTCTGCAGGCCCATCTACGGTGCTACTCACTGCAGACCCATCCTGCAGCTATATAATCAACGCCATTCCTCTTGTTCTCCAAAACATTGAAATTCATCATACTGATTTGTACTGTGTCTGAAGCGTAGCGATTCTCTTTGTGTTCAATTCAAGTGCAGTTCGATCACCTTGACACCCAGATCCTTGCATTTGGTGTGTATTCGGTTAGAAGATTTTCAATGGCTGCAATGATGTCGCAGATGACTTCGGCTGCTAGCTTGGCTGGTGGTCTTACTGCCTTTGCACCTGCACACAGCCGGCTCAATGCGAAAGCGCGGGGGGTGGCAGCGCCCAGACTGTCCACGTCGCTAGCAGGACGAGTGCGATGCGAGGCCGGAAAGGGACTGCGCGAGACCATCGACGACAGCACCAAGAAGGAGATCACGGAGGCAGATATCCGGAGCAACATGGAGAACAACGAGTCGGAGCAGCGATCCTACTTCGGCGCCAAACCCACGCCGGGATTCGACCAGGCCGTCGGGTTCACCCCCCGCCCGGAGATCGAGCGCCGTCCCGAGACGGGAGACAAGTCGTTCTGGAGCGTGTTCGCGTTCGACGGCGCGGCGCCCGAGACCATCAACGGACGACTGGCCATGCTGGGCATGGTTTGGGCGTTCTGGGCGGAGAAGGCCACGGGTCTGACGGTGGTGGAGCAACTGTTCAGCCCGTCCACGAGTGGTCTGGTGTTCTTCGTGGGCGCCGTGCAGCTGTTCACTTACGCGTCGCTGGTGCCCATCGTGAACGGCGAGTCGACGGACGCGCGCAGCTTCGGTCCGTTCACGGCGCAGGCGGAGCGCTGGAACGGTCGATTGGCGATGCTGGGTTTCTTCTCGCTGGTGATGACGGAGCTCATCCGCCAGGCCCCCGTGTTCCACTGAGTATATATCGTAGAGTGTCGTGATTTGCCGACGAGCCCTTGCAACTGTACATTGAGGACTGTCTGTAGTCGCCGAGCAGCTAGGTAGCTAGCCAGCAGCGAGTTTGAGCTTCTTCGAATTCTTATGTATACTACAATTTTGACATACTTGGCATAATAGAACATCCTGCTTATTCAATCCTGCTTGCATATATTTGGAATGATTGCGTGCATCTGGGTTTGTGAATGATTTTCTGTGGTCGAATGTGGTGCGGGAGTAGACCTCATATTGTGGTGTGTTTTTGAGGGATTGTCATTTTTCCTTGGTGATTGTGCACTCTATATCGGAAATGAATTTGTTTCATAATGTGCATATGTCAAGATCAGTGCTGTTCCATTCTGTAATGACTTCATGCAATCACGTCTATTCGCATTCTCACGCAAGAGTAGAGCTATTCTCTTCGGCAAGCTTTCTCTTCTCCATGATTTTTTTATATTTTTCAATTACGGTATAAAAATTACTCGCAGATAATTATGTTTTGGGGATGAATTTGTGAGGCAGAGTTAGTGTGCGGAAGCTCAAAACGAAGGAAATAGAGACTTTGATTAAAAGTTGGAAGATCTTGGTTAAAACATTCTAAACCGGCAGTGCCCAAAAATACAATAACTTAGAACAAAAATGTATGCTGAGAGTACCTCGTCGTTTGCTCTTCTAGATATAGGATATTTTGGGAGCTTCGGATCAACTGTTACAAGAATATTATGAAGCAGAAGTTCATAACCCAACGATTCGATTAAATTTTACCTTCAAATTTTTATATTGATGAAAATTTCAATATTTGGTAAGTTCTCCCAAAAAAATTTGAAACCGAAAATTCCTTTAAAGGTTGATTTTGCACTAATTATTAGTGATTTGCAAAAGAATTTCATCCCTTCAACTTTAAAATGTTATTTCAAGTTACAATGAACTTTGAAGAATTTAGCTAATTTATTTTCTGAATTCATTTTTGAAGGTTGATTCCTTGAACTATAAAAGTTAATTTTCGAAAATACATATTGTTTGTGCAAATGCTAAAGAACCAACAAAAAAATTACAAAATCAGCATTCAACGTATGTTCACACTTGGTGTCAAAAGGTGTTGTTATTGAAGGTCTCAAGAATGAATTTAGGTTTACTATTGAACCAAATTCTCATTCCAAACAATACCTCTAACACCAAGTGCAAACATATCTTAATTTATAAAGACTGAAAAATCATGTTTCAAATTGTACTAGTGTGCCTTGTGCCATTGCCACAATCAAAACAAAAGTAAAAGTAATTTTCTAATTTTTTAGTTCATGAAAACTTCAAAATTCAATAACTTGTTCACTATAGGTTCAAACACCACGAAACAAAGCCTATGCACCCCTCCTTGCTGAGAGCTTTCCAACGGTATCAAGAACGCGAGCAAGGGACACACGGTCTAGGAGATCTCAACGTAACAAACAAAACAAAACAAACAAAAATAAAACAAACAAACAAATTTAAGGTATTGGGGGCATTCATTCATTGCTCAAGCTTTGAACTTTTAGTCCTTCATCCATTAAAAAACACAAAGTCTTAAATAGACAAACTTAAATTTGTTATGAAACCAATTTTTTTAAGTCTAAGGATACAAAAAGAAAAAGATTAAATGTATTATGGATCAAAATTATGAACCAATGAAATCATTTTTTATAAATAAGCAAGTCGTTTCATCTATAAATCACTTATTAGATATTATCAAGAATTGGCTACAATATTGTAAATGCATTCAACTTGCATTTTTGTTGAATATTTATGTTTTCCTTCACTTTTTACAATAGCTTCTATTGTCTAAAACTTTATAATGATTCCAATGTCAAAGTCTTTTTTTAGATCAAACTCAAGGACTCTACTCCATAACTCCATTAAAAAGTGGTATACTGAATAAGGATAAAAATGTCTAAGTCTTCTCTTAGTTATGATGGAACTTTAATGGAGGCAATTTCTAAAGTGGTGGTAAATTAGTATTGGATATAGAAGCAATGATTATGTCTAATATTGGTATATTCAATGTTTCTTGAGAAGTTATTAAGTATATTCAATGTTTTTTGAGAATTTATTAAGTATAATATGTCTTAATGATTTGTAATTGAGCATTGCCACTGCAATCAGTTGCACAAAGATGAAACAAGTATTCAATCACAATTATACTACAATCTTTGAAATTTTAAACAAAAACATGAACAAAATTTGTATCAAATACAAAAAAAATAAAATTATATATATAATTATCATAAGTATATATTATAATGAATCTTGAATACAATGGTACAAAACAATTTTTCATGGCATTCTAAACTTAAAAACTTAGTAGACCAAGGATATCATGGTCCCAAGTTCAAATGGCAATTTAAATATTCACTTTTGTAAATTCTTCAAATTTTCAAATTGGAATAGAAACTAAACATAGTAAGCCTCATTTCTTTGGTGGGTTTCAAACTCAAAAAGATCATTTTGATGGTTAACCCCTAAAGGACCAACAACATTTTTTTGACAATATAGCAATTTTGGGCAACTCACTATGAATGGAATTTTTAATTTTTTCTCTTTGAAATTTTCACACAACATGTGAATGAGGAGTAGCTTTAAGGCACAACAATTTCCATAACTTTTGACTAGATAGTTAAAAAATTATTGTATGATATATAGTTTCCAACATTTGGCAAGCAATTCAGGCAGAAAAAAACTTCTTTGAAAATCACTTTTTTTTAAGTAATAATTTGAAATTGGTTTTGTGGATTTATTTATATTTGGAAAGATTTGAATCATTCCATTTTGATTAATGAGATGAAAGTTATGAGGAATTTTAGTTGTGGGTAGTTTGTAGATAGTTTTGGAATCTCTATTCTAAAATAAACTTTTAAGTCCTTTCTTTCACTCAATTTTCAATATTTTTGAAAAAATTAAAAAAAATTAGACATAGAATATTTATTACAACATTACAACCATTGGAATTGGCATTTTTCAATTCCATAAATAAATTGTTAATAATTTAATATTTTCAATCATTCTATATTTCTTTCTACTTACTACTTTTTTCCTATATGTTGTACAGTTCCAAATGATTTGAAATTTTTCAAGCATGTAGCCATGTAGTCAGCTTGCCTTGAAGAATAAATTCAAAGAATAACCACCATTTTGGACATTTTTACATACAAATGTGACCTTGTGAAATGTAGCTACTTAATTTTTTATTGGGACTAACAAAGGATTTTTGTCACTTCAAACGCTAATATTTTGCAATCCACGAGGTGAAAATCTCTGAAATATTTTCTACATCTTCTCAAATCAAAGAACTATAAGATCCTATGGATAGATGTGTCCAAGAATGCTTTTTTCAAAAATTTGATACTTGTACTATAGATGACAGTTTTGGAGTACTTTTGGTAAAAACATAGTCAAAAATGCTCAAGAGTTAAATTCAAAAAAAAAAAAAAGTAGCAAGTTAGAATTATCAAATATCCTTCAAAGACTTATTTTGTAACATGTGGATTTAGCATCTTCTTCACTAGGATATTTTGTAAATCTTCATTGAGGGACTTTCCACCACCAAGTACTACATGCACATTCAAAGAAGTCTCAAAAAAACAATTTTGATGAAAGTCATCTGATTTTTATTGAAAACAAGCTAAGTTTAAACATCCATCAACCACTATCAGGGTTAATTGCTAAAAGAGTTACTAAGATAGAAGCACCTAAAACCATAACCCTCATTGTACCCATATCCATCTCATCTAAAATCTCAAAAAATCTTAGGGAAGTGAATAGATGTGATTGCAAGGATGTACTACATCTCACACTATTAGTCTTAGGTGCATTTAAAGTCGGCTCTTTAAAAATTCACAATTTATACTCAATGTCCAAAAAATACATTTGAAAGTGCACAAGAATTCTTTTTCTCTTGCTAACCACAAGGTCCAATAATTTGTTTGTCTATTAGCAGACACCATGTCCAAAACCCTTAAATTGACGGTTATGGGTGCTGCTACCTTGTGCACGGACATGGGTCACAGGCATTGGACGGCGAGGAATGTGAGCACGTCGACGAGCGTACGCCGTCCATGCTTGGGCTTCGGTGGCGACCTCTGCATGCGACCACGAGACAGGATTAACGTTCAGAAAGTGGAAACTTGAATCCGACGACGATCCCGCCACTTTCACATTCAGTTCTCCGCCACATGCCATCCCCTCTCTCCTCGCAATTGCTCTGTCCCTGGTGGCTGACAACCAACTGTACTGTCGCTGCTCATGGCTTGCATCTGGCCGTTTCCATGCCAGAGCTTGTGCCATGTCGACGCTGTACACCTCATGCAGTTTCTCTCGCCTGTGGAACTATAAATTCAACCCCTTCCGATTGTTTCTTCATTCAAACAACTGCTACCGAAGTTTCACAGTACACAATACCATTCAGAGACAGTGCATAAGTATACGTATACTTGCTTCAATCTTCGTCTCTTTAGAATCAACTGTCTAGGAGTTGCTGTGCCTGCTTGCAGCAACGTTATAGCATACCAAGCGAATTTTCTCTATTCGAGAGGATTGAACGTTTGCGATGGCGGTCGCAATGATGTCGCAGATGACTTCGGCTGCTAGCTTGGCTGGTGGTCTTACTGCCTTTGCTCCTGCACACAGCCGGCTCAATGCGAAAGCACGGGGGGTGGCAGCGCCCAGACTGTCCACGTCGCTAGCAGGACGAGTGCGATGCGAGGCCGGAAAGGGACTGCGCGAGACCATCGACGACAGCACCAAGAAGGAGATCACGGAGGCAGATATCCGGAGCAACATGGAGAACAACGAGTCGGAGCAGCGATCCTACTTCGGCGCCAAACCCACGCCGGGATTCGACCAGGCCGTCGGGTTCACCCCCCGCCCGGAGATCGAGCGCCGTCCCGAGACGGGAGACAAGTCGTTCTGGAGCGTGTTCGCGTTCGACGGCGCGGCGCCCGAGACCATCAACGGACGACTGGCCATGCTGGGCATGGTTTGGGCGTTTTGGGCGGAGAAGGCCACGGGTCTGACGGTGGTGGAGCAACTGTTCAGCCCGTCCACGAGTGGTCTGGTGTTCTTCGTGGGCGCCGTGCAGCTGTTCACTTACGCGTCGCTGGTGCCCATCGTGAACGGCGAGTCGACGGACGCGCGCAGCTTCGGTCCGTTCACGGCGCAGGCGGAGCGCTGGAACGGTCGATTGGCGATGCTGGGTTTCTTCTCGCTGGTGATGACGGAGCTCATCCGCCAGGCCCCCGTGTTCCACTGAGTGTATATCGTAGAGTGTTGTGATTTGCCGACGAGCCCTTGCAACTGTACATTGAGGACTGTCTGTAGTCGCCGAGCAGCTAGGTAGCTAGCCAGCAGCGAGTTTGAGCTTCTTCGAATTCTTATGTATACTACAATTTTGACATACTTGGCATAATAGAACATCCTGCTTATTCAATCCTGCTTGCATATATTTGGAATAATTGCGTGCATCTGGGTTTGTGAATGAGTTTCTGTGGTCAAAAGTGGTGTGTTGTTGAGGTCGTACATGTATCATCGGTCCTCTGTGTTTGAACGTTTGATTGATTGATTGATTGATTACTCTGTGTCGGAAATTAATGAAGCTAGTTGTTTCACAACGTGTAGGAGTTAAGATCAGTGCTGTACTGCTGTTCCATTTTGTATTTATGAATTATCTTTAAAATCCTTATTCTTACTCGTGATCAGGTAGTCTTTGGCAAGTTCTCTTTAGCATGAAATTATAGAGAATCTTTCAATTACGATTTGAAATTTGAGAATAATATATATTTAGAAAATTAATTTTTGTTACTGAGAGAGTTTGTGCAAGCTCTAATGAAAAAATAAAAAGTTTTATGATGAAAAGTGGAAACCATGATAATTAACACCCATTTTAAACCAGTAGTTGTAATGCTCGTAAACACAATAAATGTACAGAACAAGAATCGAAGATGAAAGTACGGAATCCTTTGTGTGAGGGAGGAAGGTCAGAGCATCTCATTCCAGATACCTGAGATTGTTTGGAGTTAAATGAGACCTTGTTCAATGGCTTAAGAATATTTTGATGAATCTAAATTTTATTTTAAGAAATTTACCCCTTTAAGGATCTTGTGTAACACTGTAACTGTAGGATCTTATAGTACACTACACTAATGATGGTATTTAGTGTTGGCAACTCTAATTACGAAGCACAACACTAAATGTCAACAATCCGGTTAATGTTACCAACATTAAATGGGACCACACTAAATCTCACCCCCTTCTTTTAAAGCCTGCCACAGAAAGTACATAGGAAGTACACTGCTGTAGCACTGTTGCCCTCTTCCGGTAGGGGTAGTTGGGTTGAAATTCCTAGCAACAGGCTCCCTTTATTTACCCTATGTCAGGCCCTTGGGTAATTTTTTTGGATATTGTTTCACAGGTCCTAGGCAGTTATCAGGGATAGTGTTTTCACAGTTTGTAGGCAGTATTTTGGAATAGTGTTTCACAGGCAATCCGAGCCTAGTGTTCTTTGTCTTTAAAGTTTTTGGGTCTAGTGTTTAGCCTGGTATTGCACAGTGTGTTCAGTGTTTCTCTATGTCTCCATATTTGATATTGCGATTTACTTTTTGGTTGGGGCCCTTCTATATACAACAACAATTAAAAAAAATCAAAGTCTGTAATATAAAATAAACTAAAACTATTAATACAAAGAGAAGAACATGAATTTTAAAAAAAAAAGGAGGAAGGAAAGAACATAATAAAGAATGAACTGCAGGAGTTCATTAAGAAATGGAAAAATTCACATACAATAAAATAAAGAAAGCCACATAGACCCAATAAAAAAAAAATAGAATTAGAAAAAAAAATATGGAATAAAAAAATCAAACACATAAAACCGCCAGAAATGGATAGGTCTAGAAGGGGGGAAATGGAATACCTAAAAAAAATGGAAGAAGAACAACTCCTTCAATACACTAAAGCCGTCATGAAAAAAGGATATTATTTAATGAAACACCAATCAACGCTAGAAAAAAAAAAAAAAAAAAAAGGTAACAAACAATGAACCCTATAAGTTCATTAGGAAATAGAAAAATTCACTTACAATAAAAGAAAGAAAGCCACATAGACCCAATCAATGGAAAAAATGAATTATAAATTAAAAAAATTAAAAATTAAAAAAAGAAACACATTAAAAACCCAAGAAATGGATAGATCTAAAAGGGGGGGAAATGGAATACCTAAAAAAAATGGAAGAAGAACAAATCCTTCAATACACTAAAACCGTCATGAAAAAAGGATATTATTTAATGAAACACCAATCAACACTAAAAAAATTTAAAAAAAAGGTAACAAACAATGAACCCTATAAGTTCATTAGGAAATAGAAAAATTCACTTACAATAAAAGAAAGAAAGCCACATAGACCCAATCAATGGAAAAAAATGAATTATAAATTAAAAAAATTGGAAATTAAAAAAAGAAACACATTAAAAACCCAAGAAATGGATAGATCTAAAAGGGGGGGAAATGGAATACTTAAAAAAAAATGGAAGAAGAACAACTCCTTCAATACACTAAAATTGTCATGAAAAAAGGATATTAGTTAATGAAACACCAATCAACGTTAGAAAAATAAATAAAAAAGGTAACAAACAATGAACCCTATAAGTTCATTAGGAAATAGAAAAATTCACTTACAATAAAAGAAAGAAAGCCACATAGACCCAATCAATGGAAAAAAATGAATTATAAATAAAAAAATTAAAAATTAAAAAAAGAAACACATTAAAAACCCAAGAAATGGATAGATCTAAAAGGGGGGGAAATGGAATACCTAAAAAAAATGGAAGAAGAACAAATCCTTCAATACACTAAAACCTTCATGAAAAAAGGAAAAAAATGAATTATAAATTAAAAAATTGGAAATTAAAAAAAGAAACACAATCATTAAGAACCCAAGAAATGGATAGATCTAAAAGGGGGGGAAATGGAATACTTAAAAAAAATGGAAGAAGAACAACTCCTTCAATACACTAAAACCGTCATGAAAAAAGGATATTATTTATTGAAACACCAATCAACGCTAGAAAAATAAAAAAAAGGTAACAAACAATGAACCCTATAAGTTCATTAGGAAAGAGAATAATTCACTTACAATAAAAGAAAGAAAGCCACATAGGCCAGAACAATAAAAACCAAAGAAATTAGAAAAAGAAAATAGAATTCAAAACGAAACACATGAACACCCCCATAAATGGATAGGTCCAAAAGGGAGAAAAATGGAATATTTAAAACAAACTACAACTGTAACTCCTTTAATTTACTAAAGCCTACAGTTAAAAACAGTTTAAATGAAACATCTATAAGCAAAAAAATAAGTAAAGGAAGAAAAGAAGCCAACAAAGACTGAACTCTATGAGTTCTTTAAGAAATGGAGAAAATCACATACAATAACAAAAAGAAAGTGGTATAGATCAGAAGAATGAAAAAGAATGGTATTAGAATTTTTTTTTTATAGAATTCAAAAAAGAAACACATCAACACCCCCAAAAGTAGATAGATCCAAAAGGGGAAAAAATAGCATATTAACAACAAAAGAAGAATAACAACTACTTGAATACACAAATTATGGCACATCAAATTTGTGAAATTAAGGCACATAGACCCAATTTTTTTTTAAAAATTAATTAGAAATTAGAAATTAAAAAATGCAATAATGAAGAATATAGACAACAAAATGAAAAAGGCATCAACCAATGGGAAAAATGGAATATTAAAAAAAAATGAAGAAGAACAACTCCTTCAATAGCCTAAAACCAACATTACAAAGTTAGTCAATGAAACATCAAGCACTCAAAAAATGAAATGAAGATTCCAAGAACCTAATAAAGAATTCACTTAATGGGGGGATTAAGAAATATAAACAATTAAAATAATCTAGGGTTTAGGAAGTGACATGTAGGGGTAACAATAATTACCCAACTTGTGTTTCACACGTAGGCCTGTCATGATGGCAACCAAGCCGGAATGTTTTAGGGCTTGTGTTTCACAACGAGCTGCCTTTGTGGTAGGTACGGGTTTACGTTTGGAACCAACCCTCGCCAAGGAGCCAGACGTGAAGCAAACACACGTTCCAGCCAACTCGAGTGGAGATCATTTTTGCGGTTTAAGTGCTTGCATGTACTGTCTGGCGTAGCGTTCCTAGTGTTTCAGGTGTTTGAGATTGTATCATTGCACGATTTCAAAGAAAACATAAGCTGTGAAGTAGTTTGTGAGCAGGGGCGGACTTCGACTTGCTGTGCACACGGAAAAAAGTTGCGGTTTAGGAAGGGCGACATTTTTTAATTTTGCTTGCCACCCGTGTGAGACGTCCGGGCGCAATGAACAGCCTACGAGGGCGCGATGTCTTGCCTTGCGGAAGCTTAGGGTTTAGGCATGAGCGGTTTGCGGAGTACTCATTTCCTTTTCAACGGTTTAGGATGGTGCGGCGCATTCAAATGGCGGTGCAGCGTATGTGACAACGCTTCAAGGAAACAAGAGTTCTGACGTGCATACCATTGCGCAACTGGTGAGTTCCTTTGTTGCGGTGCTGGTCGGTGATGTTAGATTAGCTTTGCGCCTGTCGTGCAGGAATTTTTTGCAGCAGAACTCAGGTCACGGTAATTTGATTGTCCTGCGCGATAGTGCAGAAGTTCGGACAAACATAGTTAGTGTCGGGTGCAGGAGAGCAGATTAGGGGGGTGCGGAGAAACACAGGTGCAGTATAGCATTTGCTGAGAGAAATTTGCGAAGTTTCATCACTCAGTATAGGATAGAGTTAAGGGCCAGGTGCAAGCTACCGACGAAGGCGCAAAATGAACGAGAATCATGGATGAGGGTTTAGAATTTCATGCAATGCGGGTTCTTGTAGGGTTTAGGGTTCATGACTTAGTAAGACTGTCCGGGTTGAATTAGCTTGACTCCTAATTTAGGTTTGCCGACTCGACATTGTTGAGTTAGCGTGACTCCAAATTTGGGTGTATCGGCTCGACAGGTGCACCGAAAAGGACGGCGGCAGAGTCTTTAGCGTGTGGCAAATGTCATTTTAGCCAAGCACGTTCAAACAGCCTATTGGAGTCTGTAATTTAGGCATTGCAAGTTAACTGATTTTATGTCCTGTTACTTATTCCATCCTGTCATGACTGGTATAGGACACCCTTTGAATACCCGGAGCGGTGCTGGTATTATCAGCCAGTGTTTCAGTGGGGCGAGCACATCAGTTGGAGGAACTGGTTTGGATTCGTTGAGTCAGGTTTCAAAGTCAAATATTGTTGTTTGATGGCGAAGACCAAGCACACGGCTGCGGCATCGGAAGTGCGTGGACAGGCTTCCGGTAATGCGGATTGAGAGGACTCCCATGATTCAGGGGTAAGTGTTTCTGCGAGCATGTTGATTTCCTCATTTTCAAGGGTTTAAGGTTTAGTAAGATAGAATTGAAAGGGGTTTGGGGTGGCACTAATTTTGCTGGGTTCTGCTGTTTTATAGAAGGCACTTGAAATAGGACCATCCAAACCCGCGAAAACGGTGAGGGAGGCTGCCAACAAGCTGGTAGAAACGGTGAGGGAGGCTGCCAACGCACAACCTCAGACAGAGTTTCGACGCCCATTGACAATCGACGGGAAGCGGTTGAATGTGAACTTCGGCTCGGAGGAGGAGTACAACCGACTCATTAACGAATACGTACTGCAAGCGTGCACGTCCATTCCAAAGCCGGGTGACCCAAAACGGAAGTTCAAAAAATGCATCCACTACAGGAGGGACAACTTCGCCAACAAAATGCACTTGAATAAGCACAGGTGGGACGCGGAGTGTCCGGCTGTACAGGATGAAATGGGAAACCCGAAATGCTTACTTCCATTGTCGGGTAATAAGAGTTTGCTTAGGGGAAACACAGGGGTTTTTGCTGCAACTAGAAGTGATTAGGTTAGGGAGCAAGTGAAAACAAAGTCAGGTCTTTGATTTATAACACCAAACTAAAAGAATACAATAGAAGATAATACTTCAAGTGGAGGGAACTAAAGCTGTTCGTAAATAAATGGATGAACCATCAAGGTAAAAGAACAACTTGAATACGCAAGAGTATGTATACAAGTATAGGTAGAAATACTTGTATTCAAATACAAACGTCTTTATACCAAATATACAATATGTATAAAAGTCGTGTACGTATAGTCGTACAATACAAGTATAAAATACGCATAAAATTCGTGTACGTATGTATGTATAAATATGTGTATAAAAATATGTAGAATACATATATAGTAGACCGTATATACACCGTATAAATACTAATACAAGTGTTTGTGTGGTTCTAAATGAAGTAGGAATCAAAACCGCAAGCCTTGAAACCTCTTGAAGAAAGCAGCAACACTAAAATAGATGCTCCAAACACATCATAATCTCAAATGAAGTGTGTTATAAGTTTTTGAAAAGCTAACAACACCATCTACTCTTCCTCCAAATTTCAACAGAATCGAACTTACAAGTCATAAGTTATAGTCTTTCAAAGTTGGTGCTCCAAAATCCCTTGGCAACCGAACATGCATACACCTTGTAAGACATAAAATGCTCAAAAACACTCCAAATTGTTTGATATTTGAGTCTTTGAAAAGCTTAAAGTATCATAAAGATCTCCTCCAACACTGAACTCAAAATTCCAAATACTCCTCCTTCTATAGCACCCCAAACTTAGGCACTTCAAATTTGCTTGGCAGCTGAATGTGCATGTGCTAGTTTCGGCCACAAAATGTTCAATAATACTCTAAAACTCTTGAAACTTGAAAGGTTGGAATCCTAACTTGCCTTAAAACTCTACACCAAATTTTCAATTCCAAATTCCACCCTACCTAAGTTCTATGACACTCCAAATTCAAAGCTAAAGTTTGTAGAAGCGGTCTCTAACTTCATCTCCTTCTTCCTATCACTCCTTCACATTTCCGTCTATAACTTTTGTTTCACAAACTCAATTTACAAGTGTGATAGCTTTTTGAAAAGCTAACAATAAGACCTACACTTACTCTAAATTTCACTTGAATACAAGAAATATTGAGTCTGCAGGAGAGGCTCGAAGTCTCCACTTCTCTAATCGGATAGCAACAGACCTTCCCTCACTCTTTTACTCATAACTTTCTCATAACAACTCCAAATCAAGTGAAACTAGTGCCAAAAGAAGCGCAAGAACAAGATGTGCAACTTTGCCAAATCTCAAATCAAAATTCGTCTCCTACACAAAGCCTTAGTCGCTCGAAAATCACAGTATGCAAAAACTTTTTTCTTTTTCCATAACAACACACAAAAAAAAAAGAGGCGGAGGAGGAAGCCCCCTCCTTCCTTATTTCCTCTCCTAAGGACCACATCAGCCCATGACTTGACCCATAAGGCATCTAGAAGCCCATTGGTTGAGGTACTACTCCCTCTTATCTCCACTACATCTTCTATTCATTTACTAAAATCTTAGAAATTCAACTAGAAGGGAAAAACCAAGTAGGAAAAAAAACCCTTCTCACAACTTATTGTAGGAACTTTAGAACAAGTTAAGGTTCTTCTAAACCCAACATAAAAAAACATCGGAATACAAATCAATCGCTCTTAAAGGTATTTTAAGAGGAAATAAATGACTAAACATGTAAAAACTCAAGGATTTGAAGAACTACTTCGGAAATGAAACTAGCCCTCCGTTGACTGCTCAAATGACTGAGTTGCCCTTGAAGCCAAAGGCGATGCCCAACTTCACTTGAAATGCGACTAACCATCTGCCTTTCAGCGTTATTCTCAAAACGTCCTTCAAATATCATTTGATGATCTCCAGAAAGCGTAGATTCAGCCTCCAAAACAATAACCAAGGCCCTGGTATCAAGTTGAATACTTGCAGCTGCAAATTGAAAATTACTTGGGTCTGGATCTGTTCGCGGTTGAACACAACGCTCAGAAGGCTCAACTTCATCACGTGCACGACGTCTTGAAGTAGAAGGCAAATCAGAATCAAACAACGGTTGAGATAATGATAGCTCCCAATCCTCAAGATTCTGCGAATCCATCACTACAAATAACTGAATCCAAAATCAAAGCCTAAACAGGTTCTTCTAAACCAAGGAATGTAACCCATTCCCTTTATACAAAACTAATAGCTTCATTGAGAAGCTAATTCCAACTAACCAATCCAAAGTCAAATATTTATAGGTATATGTTTTTGTCTCAAAAGAAAACCTATGTAGAAATGGATCAAGGTACACTGTTTAGTTCATCTGATACCACACAATGCAACCATCAACGGTATAAAACCGTTGTGGGGCTAACAATCAACGCCAAGTTGCGGACTTGGCTGGTTGTTGAAGTCCCCGTTAGTTGTCGACTGGTTCCAGGTTCGAATACCATCAGGTCCGTTGAATCAATCTGAGCAGCGGCAACTTGGCATCGCTAGTGAAGGCAGGAAATAACCAGCCAGCCAGCCTCCTACTTCCCCTGAGCTAAGCGACAAGATGTAGTACAAAACCCAAACCGTGGATTTCTCCACGACCCCACCTTTTCTAATTCAATCCTTATACTCCATTGACGTTCTAAAGAGTTCTTTTCGTAGTTTTTAAACACCACACCTATTTACAACACGACACCGTATCCGGACCAGGGCATCGGACAGGGAAAGAGTTCGGAGATGTTGCGGGCAGGTGCAGCGGTGGAAGAGCAAGCCAAGAGTAAGGGCAAATCAAAGCCTAAGAAGGGTGGAACCAGCTCTGCATAGCCAAGTGAAGTAATGGTAGTCACGAAGGGCGCTGAAGAAGTTGTGCCAAAGGAAGAACAACCGGATGGAGGTGCAGCGGCAGAAGATCTACCGAAACACTCTGGTGGGGAACGTGACGAGGGCAAGTAATGTGCGAAACACTCCGGTGATGAGGTTCACGCAGGTGCATTCGCATTGGTTCAGCGAGAGAGCGTGGAGGCAACACTGACTAAGGGACTTGAAGGACGGACAACGCAAACGAGTTTGGCGTCGACCAAGAAAAAGGCACCCACGAAGAAAGCTCACGAAACACTGGACAGCAAGGCCTGCATGAAGACGGTAGCGGCGACCGAAGTGCTCCCTCTATCTAGTGATGATGAGGAGCCCTCGCAGCCCGCGCAGAAACGTAAACATGTGGAGTCTGGGAAGACGACTGCCAAGAAGCAGAAGGTACGGTTTTTGGAGCGTGGTAGTGATGCGGATGAGGGAGGGACAAAAGAGGAGATCCCATATGAAGGGGACGACAATATCGAGGCGGATGTGTCTCCAGCAGGTGAAGCGGCCGCGGTCTTGCAATGGCTAGTGAATCCAGGAGCACCTCCCGCTTCAGAAGTCTCAGTAGACTCCCAGAATTTGTACGAGGAAGAAACACGATTACCGTCAAGTGAAGAACTAGAAGGAGAGTCAACTTGTTCGCCGACGCAGCAAACAGATCCGGTTTGGGGCGAGCAACCTCATCATGTCGTGGTCGGGGAGAAGCCGGTGAGGTTTTTGAAGACGAAGGCAGCCCTTGCAGGTGCCCCAAAGTGACGTCTAACAGCGGCAACAATGGCAAAGAACCCGGCAAAGGGAGTGAAGCCTCTTGTTACCGACGACACTGCAAAAAACCCGACAAAGACTCGAAGTGCATGTGGGTCTCATGCTGCGAGGCGCCCTAGTAGCAGAGTCGTGTGTTCTGAAGACGAAAACTCTGAGGATGGCAGCCCTTCAGCCGTGCACGAGTCAGGGCATGAGCCAACTGCAGAGGAGTTGCCATTCGACCCACGAGCTGCATGCCAGACGTTGGGTGGAGTGACACAGATGCCATGTCCTGAAGACTACGGTCGTGAAGACCGCGGAACACTGGATTCTGAGGATGACGTGGCAGACTTCCACCGCGAGCTCTGTGGGGAACAATCAGATCCACAGGATGCTGAGACTGCGTCTCCTAGTATGGTTGCTGGAGACTCGAAGTGCAACGTGAAGGACAGCGCCTACAATAGTCCAGCACTATCTTCCCCGACAAATTCACATTGCTGGAGGTGCCCAGGGCTGGATAACGCAGAGTTGAAGCATTATTGGTTGTGCGGAGAGTGTCCTCTGCCGCCACGTGTATATCATCCGGAGTTGAAAAAAGAGACTGACTTACGGAATGATTGTCTCTAGGTTGATGAGCGTGAAGTGAAGCATCGGGCGCGGGTTAAGTCAGATGCCTTGGCCGCATCTTGGCAGAAGATATCCAAACCTGTCCATGGTCCTCCTCCTGACCTGTTTCACCTTGTACAGATTAGACCAACACTCCTAGATTGGGACTACAAGGGCCAGACCGCAGTAGAGTTCAAGTCCCACTTTCAGAAGTCGTGGACCACAGGAACATTCCAAGCCGCCACGCAGGAATGCTCCATGTGGTGGTTGTGTGAGGCCAAGGTACTCTCCTTCTCTAAAACCCGACGACCTCTGTGCTGTGTCACTGTTGTAATTTAGTCCAGAACTTTGGTGGCTTCAAAGTGGTGGAGAGCATGGATAACGCTGTAGTGTTTTAGTAATCTCCTTGTACTGTTTCGGGACGTGTGACACTGTAGTGTTTCAACTTCATGATTTAGGCTGAAGTCAGTTCCCTTTTCTCCTAATCCATTCTCATCCATTGCACAGGAGGAGGATTATCCCAATGTGGCCGATGCGGCTGGCAGGGCTGTGAAATCCATATGCGCCTCTGTGAAGTATGAGCAAGTCCCCCCCGATGTGGACTTGCTATCGAATTACCTTCAATTTCTGAGCGACTCAGCTACTTACGAGTCGAGGTGTTGACAATCGGCAACGGAGCTACGCTTGCTTCAAGAGCGAGTTGTGCAAGAGATGGTAGATTCATTCCGACGAGACACTGCCTTCAGGCGTGAGAGCTACCGTTGGGATTGGTGTCCAATCTTATGGATTGTCTCAGCTCCCACAGTCGTCCACAAGCTTCCTCCGATGCCTTGGCGCCATGATGGTAAGTGCCTTCTCTGAGTTCCTCTTTGTTTCTTCGTAGGTTTAGAGACACAGATCACGAGCTCCCTAGACTCTGCACAATCCAAATTTTACTAAGTCATCTAGGGTGTGTTTCAGAGGATGAGGCAAATGAGGTGCGCCGCATACTGCTATCCGAGCGGGTTCCACGGATGTCAGCAACTCCTTTGGTCAAGGTACTTCGCATCGCCATGAACTCAGTGTATGGTCGGTGGAGGGTAATGACATGCCCGATATTTGGGGTTACACGGGCGGTGGTTCGCAGTCTCTGCAAGAAGCATGACGACATGCGACGAGCTGTCACGTTGTTCACGTTCGAAGCACCTTTCCGTTTTGCGGGTCTAACGGGTTGCGAGCCCAAGGCTATACAAGATGAGGTGATGAAGGATGCCCAGCTGATCTCTGCTGGTAAGGATGACGGGGTGCTCGATAGGGTCCTCTTTTGGGCAGAGGTTGTATGTGTTCGTGCCTTGCAGGACTTGGCGCTCCATCATCCGGCAGTTTTTCGTGGTGTACAGGTCCACAACCTTCTGTGTCGATTCATGCACTACCTCAACTCTGTACTGCACCGGAGTGACCTGGACTCCACCATGCACAAGTAGTTCACTTGTTCCCGCCACTCCTAATCCCTTTCGTGTTCCACAAAATCTAGCAACAATCCCCTCCGTGAGCTCAGGTTGCATAAGTCTTAGAACTTTCACCTTGTGCTTGCAAGTGTTTCCTCGTTGTGCATGAACACAATTGCAAGAAGCCCATAACTCTCCTGGATTGTGCACAACATAGCACAAATGGCGTTGTGCAGAAGACGTAACAAACGCTGGCCCACCCTCAAATTCCGGTAGTGTTACGTCCATGTCAGGTATGTCTCGCGCTAGGATAAGAGCGGAAACAACCATGTCCTATTCCTTCCGGTTGTCAACGAATCCGAATTGCTTGCGCACTCGTTGGTACCAGTAGTGCGTGAGCACGTCACCTGTAAGCACGTGGATGCACCAATCCACTCAACGCCCGGTCATTCGACTCCTTTCCACCTTTAGTACAGATTTCATGTATCCGTGATAACTCTCCACTGCAGCATTCGTGTCTTGTCCCGCATATGGCAAATTGCGGTAGCCAACCACCCACATATGCACCTTCGGCAACCATTGTTCCCTCACATAATCCTAGAATTCGTTTGCTGCAGGGTGCATGAACTGAAGTTGCTGCAATCTCCAGGTAGCCCAATCAAAAGCGGCAACTCCACTGAAATTGCTCCGCTCATACATGATAGAAGAAAGACCCCTCAAAATGGCCGCTCGAGTGTCAATGTCTTGAATTTTTATACATGCCTGCTTTTGCCATGCTCGATGGACATGCCAGAGGCATAGAAAAATCGCCATATTTGGCCACACCACCCTAAGACAGGGACGCAGAAGTTAGTGTTTCATTGGTGTCACTGTTTCTTCTTAAATCCACAGTTCAGCACGTACTGTTTGAAAAAGTAGGTTTTTTTCGTGCATGTCCTTCAAGTGACTGGTCTGAACCTAGACAATCATTTCCACTCTACCCTACTCACCCTTTCCCCAAATACATGAAGTTGGCCATCGTACTGTGATATTAGATAGTGGGAAGACAACATACCTCAAACTATTTATTTCTCCTGGTGCGCAATCCACAATGAATGCATTGGGCTTCCAATTCGGCATATCTCGTCTCAATGCAACATCCAACGCTTGCATCCAGGGAGTGAGATCCTCCTGTGCTGAACGCGATGTAATAATAAAAGCCACCAGGATTCCATTGTGCCATTCGTCGAACACCATGACCGTGTAGAGAGGAAACTGTGCATACGTACAAACAATGTTTCCAGCAATAAGAAGACTCATCCGTAAGCAAAGATACGCAACCCTAAATTTGCAGAATCAGACATACTCAGAAATTCCTAATATGCTGACCCTAAATCCTTTCTCAAATTTCAAGGTAAGGCAGAAATGGATAGAGCTAAACCGCCTAATTGTGACGGTAGTGTTTCAAGAATGCATACCTTATTCTCGTTAGTGCCAAAGGTGGCATCAATTGAAACACCACTCTCGTGGCCAAACTTGACCAACATGTCTTTTTGCCAAGGTGTTTGAATTCCTATAGTGAAGGGCATTGTCGAGTGTGTCAGTGTACCTTGTGTGACCAGTCCCGTTTCTTGGTAAAAAAAACACTCCCTCGATTTTGCTCCACCCACATCTGTACACTTTTTGCATCAAAAGTGTGCAGCATATATGTCTCCCGTGCCACCTTTGTAGTCAAATTCCTAACATCCCGCTCATGTAGGAACATGTCCCTCGAAATGCCACAGCCTGCGCTAAGGGAGTCCTTCACAATCTGAATGTGTTTCGACATGATCTGTAGAACACTGTGTCCATCCCGGAGAAGTTTCAAGACGAATTCTTTAATTTCTTCTGACAAGTGCCATGTGAATGCACTTCGGTCTCTTGCATTGCTCAATCCATGGCATTGAATACCGGCTTCATTCACATGGTCACTTTGGTAGAGTGTTATCTCCGTGACATGTGGAAGCAAATATAGTGTTTTTACACTAAATGACGCCAAGCACCCCCGCTTCAAACCACCTCTCCACTGTTTCAGCGAATCTCTTGGCTTCACAAGGACAGCAGGTCTTTGTGGACTCTTCTTGGTCCCACTTGTCTTTGTTGTCTGTAAGTCATTGTTTTCCAGCTCATTCAGGTTGATCAGCACAGGGACATTGTTACTTGTGTGAGACTCAATAGCCTGCCTAGAGGCGTCTCGTTCGGTCCTACTGGTTTCCATTGCAATTGCACATTGTGCAAGAGGCAGCCGTGCTTCTCCAACATTGTTGGTCAATAATGCCATGTCCAAGTTGTCGTAGTGGGGAGGGGGCGGGCCATTCAAGTCAAGTTCCAAGAAGGCAGCCGGCAGTATTATGGAGGTCTTTTTCGGCGCCTTAGTACGCTTGCACACAACCTTTTTTGTTTTCTTTTGGAGCTTCGTGGCACTTGAAGCCTGCCATCGCAATACTCTGGATTCAGCTTCGGTAAGTGGAAGCCGAGATGATTCAGCATTGTTAGCTGGTAAATTCAAGTCTATACTCAATCCTCAAGGTGCCTTGGGCTTGTCACTTAAAGGAAGCGCGGACGGATCCGTGGATAGTAATGCGGTTTCAGGGGCACCTGGAATTGCAGCATTCCGGCGCGGGCGTAACTCACTCCGGCGCTTAGCTGGCGGTGCAGTGTTTTCTCCTGCAGCAGATGCCCCAACCATGACAGTGTTTCTAGACGTCCTGCAGCCGCTTTCCATGCTGAGGCGACGAACAGTGTCTGCAATTTCTCCCACACCAAGTTCAATGTCACCCGACGGCATTAGAAGGTTCTTTGTTAGAAGCTTCTTTGTGGCACGCTTCCGCTTGGGCTTGGAAGCACCCTCTGCCTCGTTCCCTTTTCTTGACGTCTTCTTAGCTCTTGTTTTATTCTATTTTGGTGGCTGCACTTCCCCTTCCGCAAGAGGAATCTTCTGTTTTGCTTTGCCTTTTGTCTTCACAGCTCCAACAACAATAGCCTTTGGTCTTTTCTTCCTAAGCAACATTGAGCTTATTGTCTTTACATTTGTAGAGTGGTCCTGTGGACCGAATTGACAATGGTAGCTGCAAAACCCAAGGTACAGGTGTACAGTATTTCGAAACACTTGATAAGTAGGAGAGCAAATGGAGTAAGAGGTGATCGCGGTCCCTAAATGATGTGAACAGAAGATATGCCAGAGTAGAGACTGAATGTCCATTGGAAAGTATGAATTTCAACTACAAAGGAGGTAAAAAAAGGAAGAGTTCTGTACCGTGTAACCTCATTTGCAGTAGTTTTAGTTGCAAAGTATTTTTCTCCATCTTTCATTGGCTTTGTTCGTATTTTCACAAACTTGCTGGTTACATCGCCTTTTGTATTTTCCATGCCCACAATGAAGTCCTGGACTCTACTGGTGGGGATGAAACATTGTTGTACAACCGCTACCTTCTTAGTGTCCTTCCCTTGTCTTTTGCGTACCTGTCGTGTTTCACGAAGGCACCACAACAAGGAATGCACGAAGATGGGCCCATCAGGAGGAAATTGCACATTAGCCTGGACAAGTTCGAGTTGCACTGCCAATTGACCTAACCTTGTCGCGTACTGGATTCCTCCTGAAGCAGGAGCGGGCTTTGTATCTCCACCAAGACCATTCATTGCGAAGGGTGATTTTGTTTCAGCCATGGAAGGACTGAAACAAGGCACTACCGAGTAAAAGCAACCTCCCCAAATCCTAGAAGCAAACCACCTGGAAAAGGGCTATTTGCAGCGTAAGCGTAGACCCTCTCCCCCCATAAACCCTAAACCATGTCAAAATCGTGGTAGTACAGCGTAAACCTGATCTCCCTTCCCAACTCGTGTAGGATTCAGAAGGATCCTCTTTAAATGCTCCTGATGTACGAGGACGTACTGCTGCGCATTACACCGTATGTGGGAAAATGCACTCTAAACTCTGATTCCATTGAAGATTGGCCCAACAAAAGATCGATGGATATGCACCCAAGAAGCACAACGGATTTGCAAAAAATAAGAAAATGCACCCTAATCCCTGAACTGCTATGACGCGTGCATCAATTTACAAAATGGGCCTTGCTGCAACGACTTCGCTACTAAACCTTGCAGTTCCCGTTGGAATTCCTAGCCTAAAGCCATTCAAAGCCTATCCGCAATCACGCCTAAACCTTCCTACGTGCTAAGCCCGTCGATTGTTGCCTCCTTCCGTCGCAAAACAAGAAGTGCAGCCCACCGAAGCGGCAATCTGTCGCAAAAAATTCAATTTCAAGCAAAACCGTGGGCGCGGTCGACCAAAGGTGCCGGACAAGCACCCCAAACCCTAACCAAATGAAACCCTCGCCCACCAAAACAGAGGTGGTCCACCCTAAACCGCTAAACCAAGCCGAAACACTGACTCGGGACATTGAACAAATATCAATGACCCTAAACCCTAGCCGCCTGAAACCCTCGGTCCAGAAACACAGCTGCTTCATCCGAAACCCTAAAACACCCAAAACATTGAAACATTGATTGGGGAGACTGAGTCATTTCCAAAACAAGTACTGTGCGGAAATGGACGCGAAACACATTCCTGTAGAGATTGTGATTTACCGCGGGAAGTGTCTGCCGGGTAAAAACTGCAAGGTAAAATGGACATCAATGCTGTCAGCTACTACGGTTCATGAATCGAGGCCCGCAAAGGGCTGGTATGGAGGAGAGGGCCAGAAGGTGGCAAAGTCATAAAAGAAGGGGTGAGAAATAGTGAAACGCCATTAAATGTGAACAAAGACACTATTTGTCAACTATTGGGTATAAATTTTTTACAAGTTTACATTTAGTGTTACCTAACTATTTCATCAAAATGCAAAGAAAAACGTAAGAACCCAAGAAACCTATGACATGCTCAAAAAAGTTACTACTTAGAAAAGTGAACACAACACTAAATGCCAATTAATTGACATTTAGAGTGGGTAGGATAAAAACTCAAGTAACACTATTAGTAACATAACACTAAATACCATCATTAGTGTAGTTTGAAAAGATGTAGAAGAAATTTCAGAAATTTTCACTATATAGAGTGCAAAATATTAGCATTTAAAGTAACAAACCTCCTTTTTTTGGCTCTACAAAAAAATAAGCAATTGCACTTCACATGGTCATATTTGCATGAAAAATGATTTCCAAAATGATGGTGCTTCTTTAGATTCATTCTTCAAGGCAAGTGGTTACATATTTAAAAAAATTCAGATTATTTGAAATTGCACAATATTTTGGTAAAAAGTAGTAAGTAAAAAGAAGTAACAAGATGATTTAAAATGCAAAATTGTTAATAATTCATTTATGAAATTGAAAATTTTCAATTCTAATGGTTAAAATGTTGTAATAAAAATCCTACATCCTATGATTTTATTTTTTCCAAAAATATTGAAAATTGAGTTAAATAAAAGACTTCAAAATTTATTTTAGAATAGAGAATCCTTAATTGCCCACAAACTAAAACTCTTCATAACTTTTGATCATTGATCAAAATGGAATGATTCAAATTATTCAAATTATTATTCAAATTATTCAAATTATTCAAATTATTCAAATTATTCATATTATTCAAATTATTATTCAAATTATCATTCAAATTATTATTCAAATTATTCAAATTATTCAAATTATTATTCAAACTATTCAAATTATTATTCAAATTATTATTCAAATTATTATTCAAATTATTCAAATTATTCAAATTATTATTCAAACTATTCAAATTATTATTCAAACTATTCAAATTATTATTCAAATTATTATTCAAATTATTCAAATTATTCAAATTATTATTCAAATTATTATTCAAATTATTCAAATTATTCAAATTATTATTCAAACTATTCAAATTATTATTCAAATTATTCAAATTATTATTCAAATTATTCAAATTATTCAGGTATATTCAACTCCAACAAACCAATTTCAAATTTTGGTTTCTAAAAAAATGATATTTTTCAAGTGCCAAGACTGCCCATTTACAAAAAAAGTAACATATTAGGCCATAACTTTTATTTCCAAATCTCATGAAATTTAGTGCATATAAAAGATATTCCTTGTTCCCACCTTCTATTAAAATTTCAACCTAAAAGATGCAAACCTCCATTCACATGTTTGCCATTCACCCAAAAATTTTATATTGCCAAAAAAATGCATGCTAGTCCTTTAAGAGTTAATATCATGAAAATTTCAAAATTTAGTAAGTTTTACCAATAAAATTTGAAATTGATAATTTGCTTCTAAAATTTTGATTTTAGATTGATTTATTAGTAATCTTCAAAAGGGTTCACCCTTATTAACCCCTAAAGTTTTGTGATTATGTTTTCACAAAAAAATGCTCCATAATTGCCATTTTTTATACATGTACCAAATTTTAGAATTTTTTTTTTGACATATGCAACCATATGATCTTGTAGTACAATGGTTTCTAAAGATGTGGAAATAATTTCAAAAACTTCCACGGTATAGATTGTAAGATATTAGCGTTTTGAAGTGACAAAAATCCTTTTGGGGCCCTATAAAAAACTAGATAGTGGGTATGCACACTTCACAAGGCCACAGTTGTATAAAAAAAATGTCCAAATTGGTGGTGATTTTATTGGATTCATTTTTCAAGGCAAGTTGGCTACATGCTTAGAAAAATTTAGATCATTTGGAATTGTATAAGATGTAGGAAAAAAATAGTAAGTAGAAAGAAGTAGAGAATGATTCAAAATACTAAAATACTAAATTGTTAAGAATTTAGTTATGGAATTGAAAAATGCCAACCCCAATTGTTGTAATGTTGTAATAAACAATCTACACCCAAAATCTTAATAAGCTGTCCAAAATCTCTTTATTACCAAAAAAACATAATTTGGTCCTTTAGGAGTTAAGTTTACAATGTTATTTCAAATTATAGTGAGTTTTTGCAATGTACTTTTTAGGCATTATTCTTTGAATTGGACAAAGCATTGATCACTCTAAAGTTCTTAGTTTGTCATCTAAAATATGGCCTTCAAAGTGCTTTAGGGTTAATGATGTTATGTTCATATTTAGATCAATGGGATATCACAGGCTTTATTGAAAACTAAGTTGAAAAAGTATAGTGGTTGTATTTTTACTAAGTGATTTCATTAAATAAAATAAACAAGCAACTATACTCCAATAGGGATTAAGTTATAGTAGTCTTATGAGCTACTCAAGCCTTCTATGAAAAAAATATAGTTTGTATTAGGAAGGTACTAGGTGAAAGTACTTCATCTTAAAAAAACATTCCCACCTTGATACCTATGATCTTTCTAGGTTAATGGAACCTTATTTGACTATTTAAAAATATTGTAAAAGACACTTGAAATACAAGAAAGTTTTAGATTCTTTTATCTCAATTTTAACTTCAAATTATGGAAGTTATCAAAATTTCAAAATTTGATAGGTATTACCAATAATTTTGAAATAAAAAATACCTTATGAAAATGATTTTAGATTAATTATTAGTGATTTTTGAGAGGTTTTCATCCTATTAAGTTTATAATATTTTTTCAAGCTATAGTAGATTTTGAAGAATTTTAGCATATTTATCTTGGAGAATTTTTAGCTTATGGAAAACAAAAAAAATTAGTTTTCAGTTAATCCCATTTCAGCCTAAGGTCTCAACTTCCAAAGCCATTGTGCATGAAAAAACACTCTTACTATTGCAATTTTTGTAGTTAAAACGACTTCATCCTTAACCCCTCACTGCCCAAGGCCTAACCATGTCAAAAAACAATCTTGCTTTTCAAGTGTTATAAGTCTAAATGTGAGTAAGTTATGAAAATCTCAACCGTACAATCTTGTAGTGTACATGTTGTACATGATGTATATCAATTTTGGGGTCATTTGACCGTATAGATTGAAAGATTATAATGTTTTAGTGTTGACAAAAGATGCTGAAATTTTCCTAAAAACACATTTGGAGGTGAAATTCGATTTCTAAACCTACTCAAATGAAAAAACTTCAAACTACAAAGTGATTTAAAATCAAAAGACAAACACTTTGGTGGAGAAAAAAATCATTCAATTGACTCATTGTGTTTGCAAAATTGTTTTGAAATGTCAAAAAACAGTGAAAAAGTAGCAAAAAAACACATCTATGGCTGAACCTACCTCTACTAAAATGCTTCTCAGTTAATCATAACTTCTTGGATTGATATGAAATTTTTACCACAAGAACTAGACTAGTATGCGCAACTTTTCCAAGAATAATTATTGAAAATAAACCCTGTCTGAAGAAGTTATAAGCTACCGAAGTTCACTATAATGCAAAAATGTTTGGATTTTGAACTTCGAATTGCTCCCAAGCATTCAAAACAACTTGGATTGACATGAAAAATTTATCACAATAATAAGACTTTATGGGGAACAAAACCCAACAAATTTTATTGAAAACTATCATTTGATGAAAAAGATACAAGCCCCCAAAGTTGCAGCCATCTCATTGCAATGTGGTGAACTCGAATTGAACCTGCGAACTTTGAATGGCTTTCAAAAACTCATTACATGTTGGATAGATCTGAAAATTTGATCACAAAAAATAGATTATTATGCGCAACTTTCCCATTAAGTTTTATTCAATTTGGACATTGGATGCAAAAGTTACAGCACTTTGAAGTTGACTGCTAGACTGTGTGAGGACACTTTTGGTCCCCTTGGGCGATGAGGGGTTAATAAGCTAATTTAAAATCACTCTACCCTAATATCCTATGGAGTGATTTTAAAAGTTTATAGAAATATTTTTAAATTGAAAAAATAATTTTCAAAAACTTCAAAATATATGGTCAATGAATATATATCTTTAAGAAGATTTATCCTGGGAAGAAAAATTATCTAAGTAGGAAAACTAAAAAATTGCTAATTCTCAAGAATTGCTAAAAAATTGCTAAATAGGTACTTTGATGTCTCAACCCGGAAAGGACCAAGACAATTAGACAATGATGTTAGCATGTGAGCCTAGAAATGCAAGCCTACAAGCCTTAAGCCTAGATTTAAGTAGGTACTTTACAACTATTGAAAGTGCCTATAATATACATATTTATAACATAAGTACCTTATAACCATAAAAATTGCTTATTATATAAGTACCTAGCTATAACATAAACACCTATAATATAGGTCCTATAATATAAATATCTTATAGCTAGAAGGTTCTTATAACATAGCAACCCACTTTGAACTTTCTGAGAACTTGGACAAGCTCTATTGACTCCATAATTTGGAAGTTTTTACATGAATTTTTTAGGATGGATGCTACTCATCACAATCTATGTGTGAAGCTTTATTTCATGTCATTCCAACAAATATTTTGTAAAAGCTAGAATTTTTTAAATTTTAATGTCAAATTAGGCAGCAAAAAATATTTTAAAAAAAATTTAAATTGTTTTTTGGAGATTATGTAGATTGATGAATATTAAAAAAAATTGAACAACTAAATTTTGAATAATGAGGTAAAAGTTATGAGGAGTTTTATTTTGCAAGCAATGAAGGTAAAAAGAACATACAATTAAAAGTGTCTTTTGCTCTCAATTTTGAAAATTTTGAAATTAAAATTAAAATTTAGGATGTTAATTTCAAACTAAAAAATTTCATCATTGTGATTAAAATTATTTAATTTCTCGTAAAGTAATTAGCATACTAGTTTTTTCTTACATTCAACACCACCTTCAGCTTTACAATTTTTTTGAAGATGAATATGAAAGTTCTTTTGGTTAAAAAAAATTTCACATGTTTTGATCCTATTGCCCAACGTAGCAACAAAACACAAAAGTTATAGGACATATGATTTTTTTACTAAAAATGTTGAAAGACAAAACTTCAATTCTTAAAAGGGTCAAAAAAGCCTAAATTTTGAAGTTTAGGTACATTGAACTTGCAATCGATGGGAATATTTGCTCTAAAATTATAGGACAATGTACTTGAACAAGTTGATTAAAAGATCCTACGGGTGGGTTTGTTAAAAAATAATTATTGATGAAGATGTTGACCTTGCTTTAGGGATAAGTATTTTGAAGCAGTTTTGGGCCTCTAAATATGAAGGTCCTTTAGGAGTTAATTTATAAAAATTAGGAAAAAAATTATTAAAATAAAATGAAAATTATTCATGTGAAGCAAGTCCATATATGAAAATGGTTATTTACCAAAAGAATCACTAAAACAATATTTTACATGTTTTGAAATGCAAGCTTAAAGAAGCTCACTTTGTAAACTTCTATACAATATACTATTAATTATTTTTAGAATTCCTTTAGATTGCAATGGCAAATCTATTAGAAGACCATCTACTCCAAATTTCAGCTCCAAATTTGTTTTTTGGGGTACTAAATAGGGTTGTTGCAAGAAATACTCAATCCTATAAGTATTGTGACTTTTGAATAATAATTTTTTTAAATGAAATAAAAATTTTATAATTTTTAAAGCATCATAGTTAGCATGTGTGTGAAAATTCAAACTTAGAAATATTTCCTTATAAAATTTATGCACAAGAAAGAGCAATGGAAATACCAAGGAATTAGCTACTTTGATGTTTGATTTTTAGAAAATAGTAATCTTTTTTAAAAATAAACAAAAAAAATTCCATTTTTCCTAAGTTAAAGATGTTCTTTCTTAAACATTTGCATCTTTGGGAAAAAAATTATATTTTCTACACTTGAACAAAGGTAGTGCACTTTGAGCCCATGTGGAAGGTGGACACTTTACTATTTTAGAAAACCTCTTTGTAGGCTTCTGTAACATTAATAGAAGTCCTTATTTCCCAATTTTTACCTTCAAATTTTCATTATTTGGGTCATTAATAATACTTAACCCCCCCCCTCTTCCCCCCCCCCACAAATTGGCCATGATATACATCCAATTGGAGTAGTTAAAAAATAATAAATTAATTTTTTTAAATTAAAAAAATTAATTTAATGTCTATAACTACCACATGTACCTTCATGTCAAATTTCATAGAAAACAAAGATACAACACAAAAGTTATGTGTAGAAATCCAACTATCCAAAGCCAAGGGGACAAAAATAGGAACAAGTGTTTCTTTCAACAACCTAATAGTACTACCCTCCACCTTCAACCCAAGTGGCAAGTGTGACAAAAATTGAGGCTATTTTTGGTCAATAATTGGTCTCTTTTTGAAGAATGCGAAAAAATTAGTCACGGTGTATAATAGTCATGAGTACCTTACCTATAAATCTTGAGTTATTTGAAATCAAAACACAAAAGCTATGACTAAAAACCAAATCAACATGTAAGGTTTGACAAAAAATAGTACAAGTGTTTCTTGCAATCATCACCTATAATACATTATTTTTCAAGAAAATGCCATGATTGTCCACAAAACAAGAAACTCCATATAACCTTCATAGTACTAATCCAAATGGTGTGAATTAAAGCTTTTCTTGTAAACAAATATATAATCTATAAGAAACAAATTTTATAAATTTTATTTCAAGTAGTTTTTGTAAATTTCTTTTGCTACCTAACAAATTCTAATTTTTACTTAGGATAGCATAACTTTTTTTTTATTAGTCAATGATTGAAATGAAAATGATACTTCTAAAAAGCTAATGTGTTATTTTAAATTAAAAGAAAAATAAATTAAATCACAACAAAAATTGAGATTGTAGGAATCTACCCCAAATCCATTTTATCCTTCGTAAACATAATGACAATGGGACTTCAAAGATTAAAAATAATTTTCATTCTTTGGACTTGATTTCTTTGACCACGATATTTAGAGAAAGAGTTTGACAATATAAGTGGTTATGATCTCTAACCTCATGTTTTTTGGTGACCAATTTTTTAAATTTGGATTGAAAGACTTCAAATCATTTTCAAAATTTTAATACTTTCATGATTAAATGTTATAGTCTTTCAATCCCTAAATGATATTGTTGTGTTTTCTTTTCCCATGTGATTCTAACGTGTCTAGTTTGAATTTGTGCAATTACAATTTTAATTTTTTTTAAATTATTAAAACTTATCAAAATGTTAGCTTTTTGTCCAATTTAGAACAAATTCTAAAAAGCTCAAGAAAAAAGCCTCAAACATTTAGAGGTTAAAAATTTTCATGTTGCTTTAGAATAATTTTGTGAATTTTTCAAACGCTAATTTTTTCTAATTGATAAACTATAAACTTATATTATTTTTTTAGAACATACTTTTTAGGTGTAGAACAAGAATTGAGGCATTTTGTCAAGGCTAATCACTTATGGTACATCATACTAGTAAAGGCTCAAAATTAATGTCACTACAAAATTTAATTTTTGTATAAACTAATACTCTATACAATGGAATAAATTTTCAACTTTTGCTAATTCAAAATTTGGAATATAAAGTGACTTTGGTAAATTCACTTAGTCCAATGTCAAAAAGATTTGAATCAAAAGATTTGCATTGTAATTCTCTTTCATTTGCAAACATAATTGTACTTGTATAAAATTTAAAACATATCCTCAATAAGAAAGTGGAATCAAGAACAAGTGTCTACTTAGACAAAGATACCGTAATATCCCACTAAATTTCATTTTCAAATATTTTTTTAAAAATATACCAACTACCAAGTGATAATTACCAAACTTAAAACCACACATCATTACTTAAGACAAGAAACTTTCTTCGTTTCTCAAATACAAGCAGAACCTCTCTTAATGCATGGTATTAGGACTTTACACAAGAGAGGTTTATGCATGTCAAAGAGGTGTAATGAATGGCCACCTAACAAATGTCTACTTCCAACACTAGCAGAGAATGTCCTTCAAATTTGCCACCTAGAATGCCCCCTACAAACTCCATTACTACAAGTAATGCACAAAGTTCTACGTGTATAGGTTTACAAATTTCAAGTTTACAAATTTCAAGTTTACTTTATATCTTGCACACACAAAGGTACCGTAAAACATACCGACACAAAGGTACCGACACAAAGGTACCGCAGTTCTCTCCATGTAACTACCTACGTGTCTACGTTAGTTGTGAGAGAAAGACCAAGGAATTGTATACAAAATGAACCAGTACAGGTCATGCGGTTATTGTATGTCAAGAAAGAAGCTCTTCCAATCCATACTGACATCTCTTGCAAAGAGGATTTTGAGGCAAGAGACAGGCATCACATTAATTAGGATCATGCCACGGACGGGGCCATAGATCCCCAAGAATCAGTTGGAGATCAGGTCGTAACAATTACCTACGCTGAGATTTTTTGTGGTAATGTGAGGTTGTTTAGTCTCTCCAGAGCTTTGATTAAGCTTTGTGTACCGAGGTTGCCATCATCATGTGCCTTCAAGGACACATACAGCTGCTGTGCCTGCACAGGTTCAACAGATTTTAAGAACGTGATAGAATTTGAACTTGATAGACGTGCAGATACAGCCGGAGGGTGATCCAGAAGTGATTGATGTCAACTACGCAATCAGAGTGAAACAGAAATGGATTGAAAGGCTTACAAGTGCTAGCCCTGGTAAAGCAAGCCCCATTTGCTTGCATTCCTCCAATGCGATACCTAAATCCTTCACAAAATGGTTCACATAAAAGCCTGTATGCAAAGACGCCACAGAACATTGGCAAAATAAAGATTACACATAAGGTAGGCGGCATCAAAAATCATTAGTAACCTGAGTCTCTCCTACACTGGTCGATCAGTTATTACATATTACCAACAGCATTTCATATATTCATATAAGTGGTTGGACTTCTTGGTACGTGTAAAGATGACTCAGCTGATGTCAATGGCCATAATCATTGAATGGAAATGGGGTTTTATTCACTGTCACTTGCAGTGGTCTACCAACTCTGACTTTGAATTGCCTAAGAAACTTTTACGAACGGTAGTGATAAAAGTTTGACTTCAACAAATTTGCCCAAAAGATCACTCCACGGCTCTATAGCAATCTCCCAAATATTACACGTGTTCAAAGTGACGCACATCTACCTGACTGCCTGGAAGCATCAGGATGAGGATCAAATTGCAGCATAGAGAAGTCGAGGTATATAAATAAATAAATAAAAAGAGAGGCGCATCCACAGTATAGAGAGTTCAAACGGAATATTATGTCGACCTGGAGCAAAATCGCGGTCCTGAATGCGACCAGCATACAACTCCAAGGATTTTGATCCAGCTGCACCCCCAGCTATTGCTTGCAAATACCTAAATCAAAAGGCGAAGTAGAAAATTTAGAGAAATGATATTTCTTGGACTCCTTTGTGCACTCAGCAGTTCCAACTTAATGGCTTTCGAGTGATGCAGTTATTGGGCCTAGTCAAAACAGAAGGAAAAAATGGGATGATGCACTTGAGCGAAAGCACTGCTATGTCATAATTATCGAGGCTCTGTAAATGGTGAGACTGTTACTTACGTGGTCACATCCAGCCCAGCTTTATGTGCATACAACATCCCCTGCCAGATTCAGGTTCATCAGATTAGTAATCATTTACAATCCAAGTAATAATTTGTTCCATCTTTTGTTATCATACTAAACAACTGCACTTTTCTGTACAAGTAGTAACAATTTTATGGCATTATTATTACAGATTCCATGTCCGAGGTTATTCAGTGGCCAAGTTTGCCATAATCACCGTGGTTTCTGAAGTTGAGGGTACCTAGGCCTTGCTCAGAAGTTGCTAGTGAATGACTTGGAGAATAAGAGCATCTCCATAAAATGAAATTCACCAACGACTCTTTTCAACGAATACTCGAGTTGATGAACGATAGGAAAGTATTATTTTTGAAGCTCAGTGGTACTGTTGAAATGGAAATATACTTAATTAATGAATGGTAAACATCTCTTATCTTGAGTCAAGCGGGAAAATCATTTACCTCCACTAAGCCCACCATTGTAGAGGCAATAGTAACCTGAAAATGAGAATTCAAAACAACAAGAAATCAACCATCTGATACCAAGAATGCCTCGACCGAAGGATTATGGACTGCGGAAAGAGACGCAGAATGATCGAAGAGAGTGGTCACAACTTACCTGATTGGCAAGTTTGCAGCTTTGTCCACTCCCTGCAGGGCCCATGTATGTTACAGAACCCATGCATTTAAACAGTGGTGCCAACATGCTAACCTGCAAAATCGAATATAAGACTCAATCAAATCAAAAGCGTCTTGCGTCATTGGCTTAGGAATCTTGTTTGCAAAGAACTGAAGTCAAAATAGACACGAATAGTCAATGCAGATTCCTGTTATGTAGCATGAAATGGGTACCGCACGGCTCTTCTTCAAATAGCCTCATCAGAGGAAAAACAGTAGAAGTGCCTTACTAAATGAGACAGACTAATAATTTCGAATCTGAGTACACCATCCATTAATATGAATTACCGTATCTTGTTGACCTCCAGCCATAATTGCAAGAGTCCCTGTTTTAGCTCCTTTATCTCCCCCTGACACAGGTGCATCAACTGCATCACACCCTCTGTCGCCCAAACCATCAGTTAACGTAGCCCAGTACATCAAGAGGGGTACAGTTTGAAAAAATACTAAAATGCAAGAATTTATCTCCAGTAATTGAGCGGACTTACTTCTGTTGGGCGACAGCGAAGATCTCACGAGCCAGAGATGGCTCACTTGTCGTCATGTCAACCACCTGACAATATTGGACCAGAATTTATTTAGGCATTGCAAACAGCAGAGCTCACAGGCTTCTGCCCTGCTGCCTTGTAGATTGCTACAATGTTAGTAAGCAGAAGTATAAAAGCACGTAGAACTCAAAAACTCCTCGAACATCACAGTTCTTGTTATAGGTGATATACGTACAATTCCACCTGGACGAAGACTGCTCAAAATTCCGTTTTCTCCCAGAATCACTTCCAGCACGTCAGCTGGATATCTGTCAACCCCAAAAGTTGGTGTCTCGTCACAACACGGTAGAAAGTAAGGTAGAAACCGTAGTAATACAAATACTGCACTATATCAAAAATAGAGAGAACATAGCAATAAAACAACTCACCCCACGATTGTGAAGACTACATCGCTATTTTCAGCAACAGCACTTGGGGAGTCTGCCATAACTGCACCTTTCTTACATAGTCCCTCGGCTTTACTGCTTTCAAAGAACATGAACCACGCATAAGAGATCAGAACCTAGCTCCAATGCTGTCCAAATATTTCAAACATATATCTGCAAGACTCCAGTTAGACAAGGTTACAAAGTACCTCACCAAAGATATATATAGAACCAGAAAGTTTTTTTGCAGGCTTCACTAAATTCATTAATTCAAATATGAAATTTATAAATAAAATAAAATAAAAATAAAAATAAAAGGGTGAAATTCCAAAACTTCTGATCTCACCTGGCAGTGCGATTGAAAACGGTAAGAGAGAAGCCAGCGTCCAGAATGTGACCACACATGGCTTGTCCCATCACTCCTGTGCCTATCCATCTGCGCCATACGCCCCAATTATCACAATTTAGAAGCCCCCCCATTCACTAAACTTGCAATTGGAATTAAATTAACTAAAACAGTCATATTTTTCTCAAATCCTGCTTGACATTTCCTGTTTTGTATCACCTTCAAAAACGTTTTAAAAGCCATATACAATAGATCATCTAAGTTTCATTCGATGCTCAACAGAAATTTAGGGGTTCACGGAAGTCTACTCGGTCACAAAGGCATGAGACAATTGTAATCAAGGTGATATGTACCCGACTTTTGTTCGACCAGCAACAACCCCTTTCTCAATGTGCGCCATACCCAGCTTCACCGCTGTCTCAGTCTCAGTGCTACAACCTGAAACACAACTAACGAAGCTTCAATTCACACTAAAACACAATTCCAATCAATGCACAGCACTCAGCAGTACCAATCACCTAAACCCCCACAAAGCTCAAAACTAACGCCTCTAAATTACACCCCAAAACTGAAAAATTCAGCAGTTTTCAAAACAACCAAAGACATTCGAAATGACCCTAACGCAACCACACAATTGAATTTACACAATCAGAACTCTAGTTTCAAATTCGTAATCGGGAACGCCCAACCCACAACTAAGAATTCGTCAGCTAATGTCACCTGCGGAACAACAAACTGGGGCGGAGTGAATGAAACGGCGATGGATCAACGAGCAGAATTGGAATTGCGAGCGAGGAATGCAAGAGCGGTGAGCAAGAAGACGCAGTCTCGCAGATGAGCATCGCAGCAGAATGCTGGCCATGGCGAGCTCTTCTATTGCTTGAAGCTCAGCGTCTTTGTGCCAGACGTTTGTCGTAGGAACCGTTGAAGACTAGGCTTATACCCGTTCCCCTCCGGTACCAGCATCAAGACGGGTATCTATCGAATTAAGTATTCATCCATTTGGATGGTCTCGTATTCATCCTCTCACGTTTTCATCCAATATTTACAAGCACTCTAAAACTTGTTTAAAATCTAATTCTAAAACTAGTTCTAACATATTATAGAAAATATTATGTCTCTATCTATTACATAAAGTGCACAATAATATGGCCCATTCTTACAAATTCATGCATTTGGATAGTCATGTATTGGTCCTTGCAAATTTTCATAGAAAATTTGGAAGCACTCTAGTCTAAAATGGATTTTAAATGTACTTTTTGAAAATATATGTTTCTTATGCAACAAGTGCATGGTTGCAATTGTTGCACTATTAGTATTTTTAGTGTACAATGATATGACTTGTTACAATTTTAGATGACATTAGCTCATCTAATATTTGGAAGCAATATTCACTTCAAAATTTGGTTTGAAAAAACTTTTGAGGAAACATAAGATAACACAAGGATGTTGCTATAAATGATGCAATGGTTGTACTACTAGTATTATATTTATTGCAAAGTATCATGACTTATTGTTATAATTTTATCCAATCATTAGGATGATTATGTGTTCATCATTATTTATAACAATTGATAAAAAAAAAAACACTCTTGAATTTAAAATCCATTTCTATCTTGTGAACTAAAAAATATTATGCAACAATTATTGTTGCAAATATTGCAATGGTTGAACCACTAGAATATTCTTATATACAATTATTTTTTGGAAAGAATTCTTAATTTAAATTGCTTTAGAAAATAAACATGGACTAATAGCCTAAAGTTACACATCGTGCATTAACTCCTGAAGTCCCAAGGTCTTCTTTTCATCAAAAACACTCAAAATTACCATCTCTATTGCAAGGAATAAAAACAAAAATTTTAATATCTCTAATCTGGAATTGAAATACACTAATCCCAATAGTGAGATTGTTTTAGTAAGGGAATTGAAACTTATGAAACTTATTTTTTTTAAATTGTGAAAATTGAATTCAAAAATAGATCCAATAGGTTTTTTTCTTAAGAAGATGCAATGATTGCCTACAATACAAGAAACTCTGTAACTTTCACATCACTAGTCCAAATGGAATGAATCACAAACTTCCATGTAGAAAAAATAAATCTAAAAAAAAATAAAAATTGAACTTAGGGTGGCATAACTTTTGCTCTCAAGCACCTATTGAAATATAAATAGTACTTCCAAAAAACTACTTTGTTATTCTATCACCCAAAACAAATTCAAACAATCATGTCAAAAAATTGAAATCATAGGAACTTGTCCCAACCTTTAAATATATCCTAAAAAGATACTTGGGATTTTAGTGACTAACCCCTAAAAGTCTTGGAGTCCACTAGATGGATTATGCATGTTTTTAAAATATTATGGTGAGAACTACACACAATGGATGAAGTAACTCTAAGTATGTTGAAAAATCAATTTCTTATCTATTCTTGAGTGCATGTCACTAGTGTGGTTGTCACATTTATTTGATCCTTAAAAGTCTTATTTGAGTGATGTCACTAGTGTGGTTGTAAATGTACTAAAAGTCTTATTTCAAAAAATGTTGTGAACTTCATTAATAAAAAAAGACCATATGGTCTATTAAAATTTGATCTAAAAAAACATAAATACATCAATTTATACTTTAGTTTTGATTGATTTTTTTTTAATTTATAAATATTTATCAAAATTAGTTCAAATCATATATTTAATTATATATATAAATATATTAAAATAAAATAAAGATTGTCCATCTTGCAAGTATAAATATAAGTACTTACTCAAACTTTATTATTTTCTAAGTATTAGTAATCAATGGAAGATTTTGGGCTTTTCAAATGTTCAAATTTCAAAACCTTTAATTCTTAAAAGCTATGAATGTGAATGTATAAAATGTAGATTTTACAAAAAATTACAAAAAATAAAAAATCTATAATTTAAAATTAAGGTGGTAGATTTTGGGCATTTTATAAATGTAGATAGGTTAATAATTTAAAAACTAAAAATTATCTAAAATTTGAGTATATAAAAAAATATAAGGTGTAGTTGAGCAATCATTGAACTAAAGCTATGGAATTTTGAGACAATATGAAGTAAAGCTACAATTGCTTCAAAAACTTTTGTTGTCTTTTACATTGAGAAATTAATAGATAAAATTAGTGAACTTATTTTAGTGCATTTACTTGATCCCTAAATGTTGGAGGGGGGGGAGACATTCTAAAACAACTCACACTAAGCATTTTTTACTTTTTTTTATAGCAAATAAAACAAAAAAAGATTTTCTTGCATCCAACTGTAGAATTTTATTGTTTGTTAAGACAACAATAACTACTAAAAAAATTAGGAAGATTTCATCACATGGATCAAGAAAAATTCATATAGAAGATAGAAATTTAGAATTTTTAAATTAAAAAAATCTAAATTGGACTTTGCAATTTTTCTTTAGACTTTAGAAAAAATCAAATGAAGGCATTGGGGTCTTCAATTTAAACAAACATATTCAAATTGCATTCAACAAGAATCATAATTTTTTGAATAATTTTTTTTATAAAGCTTGCAATTGTAGGCTTCCCTTAAAAATGGAGTATTTTTCTACCCAAAGCCAAAGATACATGGCAAAGGGCAACCCTTCTAGATTTGGGCCTCCTTCTCTAAAATGCCAAAAGTCTCTTTTTACCTTTTCAAGTAAACCACTCAATTTCTACCATGTCTTCCAACAAATTTGCTAAGAGGCTATAGTGGTAGGTATGGGACCAAACCATTTGGAAATTGATGCCCAATTCAAACATGGGAAGTAGCTTTGGTGGAAGAAAACAACCACTCCACAATTGCTTTGCAATTGTTGTCAATGTATGGTTGCCATTTCTTTCACCTACTACTAGCTCCTTCGTTCAATTAGTTGCAATTTTGTTGTAGCCCTGTCTTTTCTCTACCATTTAATAGCAATTCTTCATGGTTGTTTGTGTCGCCCCAATCCTCACAAGGAATTGTTGCCAAAATCAAATTGGTCATTCACCATTCCATAAAACATCCAAGAAAATTATGCAAGCTTTTGTCCATTTCAAAGATAAATAAGTTTTCTAAAATAAAACGTGACTGTGTTTATAATGACATCAAACTTACAACCAATTGTTTACGATAAAATGCATGATTCATATACAACTGTGTAACACAAAGTTGTATATGCTTTACCAAAATCATTGACCATTGTTTATTGAATGATGTAGTTTCTCATAGCATTTCCTTATAAATATTGCTATTGATATGAGTATCATGGGCAAAAAAGATTTGTCCATTTATTGCAATAAACACATTGTTTGTAGAGGTGAATTTTAGTAGGACAATAAATACATGCCTCATTCTTCAAAAACAAGGATACTAAGTTCTTTCTACCTGCCCATCTTTTAGTCATTGTTGTGCACATTTTCAAGTAGAATTTGTAATGTTTGAGACACTCCTTCTCACAAGACTATTGCTTCAATATGACTTTGCACATAAGCCAAGTATTCACTATAATGTATCCAACAAGAAAAGTAGGCAATGCCACCATTTGTGACTTCTAACTTGATAAGTATAACTACCTTTCAATTAATTAGCTACATTTACCTCACTTATAAATGTTGTGTACTCCATGCACTAGAGATGTTTTCACTAGAAAATGATTTGTTCTACAACAATGAAGTAACTCAACTACTTCATGTAGAAATGTCATAGGCCTTTGATGGGTTAATAAAAAAAATGCCAATTTTTGTCTTTCCACATGACAATACATAATTTTCTATCATTATGCAACTTGGGCTAATTCAAGTTTTCTTGTAGATTTTTCCGAATTCTTTGGTATTCTTCATCATCCTAAGAAGCTCTATGGATTAGTGGGAACAATGTCCATTGCATAAGTCCCCTTCTTCTCTAATTTTTATGATAGGTCAATGTTGGTAAAAAAAAATATTTATAGCAATGGTGTCACCCACTTCTTGCAAACCAATCAATTTCTCTACTATCCTTTGCCCTTGATCCCCTTCATCTTCTAATTTACTATGACATCATCTATACCAACACTAACACTACTATAGACATTAAAATTTGATACAAAATTCAATGTGGCATTTACTAAACATCATATATGCAAAACGCACTTCTCTAGTTTATTTGATAAGTATTACCTTACCACACAATATGACCTTTTACAACATATTATCATATTGTCTACTGTGATATACCCCCATACTCCATTGTTCCTTACATATACCTCTAATAGAATTGAGTGACTACTTCATATGTTGCATTTTGTTGAAGTAAATGTCTTTCTTATCTTGGATCATAGTGTTTAAATTTTGAATATGTAATTAAACATTTACACGATGCTACAAAATGGTTCATTAGATATTTTCAGGGGCATCAAAAGGTTGTTTTAGGCTTGTTTTCTAAGTTGTGAACTAGATACTATTAGCTAAAATAAAAATAAATATTAAATTAAATATTTAAAAAATCAAATACTTAATAAAAATTAATATTTAAAAAAAATTATCATTATTTTTGTATTTTTATATTTTTATATTTTAAAAAATTAATAATTAATAATTAATAATATTTAAAATATTATTATTTGAGGCAGTAGTCTCTCTACCACATCAATATGTTGATTTGGCACAATTCCCATGTTCCCAACAGTACAGAAACTCAAAACCCTTTTACAACACTAAAATCTGGACAACAATATCCATAGTTCAATAAACATTGTTTTTGGCAAATGTAATTCTTTCTTTGACTCTGGAGCCACTAGGCTCATGAATGAAAAATATAAATAAATACATTACTCTATATTATAGACAAATTTATTTTAATGTTAGTCTTAAAACCTTCAATTAGTCATCGTTGATAGCATAAAGAGCAAGCATAGTATGTAAATTTTTTTAGTTTAACAAAAAAATATAAATTTATAAAATTTACAATTATATACACTAAAACTTTACAAATATAAACTAAAAAATTATAAGATTTTAATTTTATATTTTATATTTTGTATCATTCAAAATTTAAGGTTTTGAAATTTTAACATTTCAATTTTCCAAAATCTTCAATCCATGAAGAGAATTGGAAGTCTAGTTTGTAAATTTGTAAAATACCAAATTTACAAAATACTCCAAAAAAAGTGGAATTATCTTAATGGAACAAACTTCAAACAATTACGACCTAATGCATATTTGTTGAGGAGATTGTGTTCAAAATGCTAGAAACCTAATGCATTGTCAATGAAAGATCAAACAAAAATGAGGCAAACTTAAAATGGTTATCACATTGAATCTATGGAGTCCAATGCATTATGATTTCTAAATGCATTGTGGATTCAAAAAAGAGGTTATAAAGTCACAAATGACTCTAATATAGTCTTGACTTCAACTTTCTATGGTTGGTATATTGTGTACCTTTGTCTCAAATAAGATCCATGGTCATTCAAAAATTGACAAGTCAACTTAATATGCATCAATGTATACCTCAAACTTGACTCTAGAACTATATTCTATCATTGATATTGGTTTTTAAAGTGATGCAATCTTTCTATCTCATGTTCTAAAAAATGTTGCTTTTATTCTAAATAATATTTTAAACTTCTTTTTTTCAACATTGATGTCTTTTACATCAATTACAAAAATTTGATTGATCTTAAAATTTCAAACTCATGGAAGAACAAATAGATCAAGAACTTGCCACCAAAGTTGGAAATAAAATATTGAAAAATTTAATTCAAAAAATTGTAAATCCTCCTGATCCAAATGCATGGAAGGTAAATGTATATCATTGTAGTTTATATATGTATATATTTGTCAATGTAATGATGCATTGTTTTGAAAGTTTAAGAGGATTGATGATGCTTCGTGAGGGTTTCAATACCCCTTAGTCAATTATATTTTTTTGTGAATGATAGAAAAATTTTAGAATGATAATTGTTATAAGTTGTTTTGATAAAGTTTAATTTCATGATATCAATTAATATTATCATTATATAATTTCTAAATCATATATGCTTTGAATATATGTGGAATATAGTATATCAACTATCATTATTTTTCTAGTTGTTTTTACATGCTAGTAGTATGCACAACATTACATTTGGATTCACAATGTTTGTACTAATATAAAAAAAAAACATCATCAATAAATAAATTACATTGAAAAATTCATATTTGACCTAAATAATTATTCAAAGATATTTTAAGGGAACAGAACCAAGAAAATTAAATCCAATCTACCTTATATACAATTCCTTAACATTGATCAAATCTTTTTGAATTGTAGACGGATGGTCTTATTGATTGGGTAGCAAAAAGAACAACAAAGTGGCATCCCATTAGACGACCTCTTCATGACCATAGAAAGACTATAGATCGTATTCCATGGGCTCAATTTGCAAGAGCTCATTGTGAACCTTTACGTCAAAAAGTTGATGTTCCAAAGGAAATTTTCAAACATTTAAAAAGATTTTCTCAAATTCAAGCACGTACATCAAGTTGGAGAGCTTTGAATGAGGACTCTCTAGAAGTAGTTGAACAACGACAATCTAAACTCACTGTAGATGAAAGTCATACCAAATTGAGCATTGAAAATCCTTCTAGTGCATCAACAAAAGGCTCAAAAATTGTAACTAATGGAGACATTAAAGATTCACAAATTGTCAATGAAGGTGAGCATATTGCTAGTGAAATCCAAGTAAATGATGAGGATGTTGTAATTATGGATCAGCATGAATTTGATGGTCCTTATGATTTGGGCGGAGAAATTGACAAAGCAAAACAAATGGAAGAGGCTCACAAAATGGCCGAGGCTATGAGATTAGCTCAGGTCACTTATTTTAAAAGAAGGATTCAATGTTAATCATTGTGCTTGGTTTTTAAATGTTAATTGCAAAAAAATATGAGATTGTACATTTTGATTTCAAAATGCCATTTTATTTGTACTTTATACATTGAAATAAATTTATTTAATTTAGAATATGACATATTTATTGCACATTGGTCAAGGTTGGTTTAGGAAAAAATTATTGAAGGTCAAATGTATCCATGGAGGCGATCTTTTAGACAATCGTGGAGACCTCCTGAACATAATCATCCCAAAGCTTATCCTCATCGACCATTTAAACAATCTCAAAAAATGGGATTTTCAAATCGGCTAAAGACTTCACTTTCTACACTTTTGCCTAAACCCGGACAAGAATATAAGTTGTTACCTATTGAAGAGCAAGAATCTTGGAGATTACAAATGCCTACAACACAATTTATTTTGGTACAAAATTTTCAAATAACATCAAAATTTAAAATTTAAGATACTAATATAGATCACTGAAATCATATTTTTTTCATATCAAAATGTATTTAGGACTTTGTTTCTCAAAGATTTTGTCATTTTTGGATTAAAACTTTTTTTAATTTTTGAACAAAATGAAAGGCTCACCTCCGTAATTTAACATCTAATTCAAAATTAAGTAATTTATTCTATCAAGAAATGAAATATAATTTTGTAAAATAACGAGTTTAAAGAAAATTAAAGTTTAGAATTAAAATTGATTTACATCTACTTCAATATATTCATAATCATGAATAATAATATAAATAAATAAATGTTGTATAATTCTATATATTTATTGTTTTATAATAATTAATAAAAAAATTTAAAAATAAAGTGCTTCAAAGCTCAACAATTTCAATGTCCAAATTTCCATACAAAGAAGTTTGGGTCATATTTTAAAATAATATCTATTTATATATATTATATTATTTATATTTAAAATGGTTTTATAAAAAAACACAACCTTCAAAGGTAATGCATAACAATTGATTATATTTTTTCCGTAGTTGAAGGATAAAAAAAAAGTTTTTTTTTCCTTTTGAATCTTTAATTTTTAGTTATAAAATTTAATTAAGAAAACTAAGACAAAAAACTAAGACAAAACTAAGACAAAAAATATGATTGTATGTATTTTAACCCATGAAAAATTTGATATGTACATGAAATATATCTATGTTATCACAACAACACTCTAAAAGATGTGGTTTTAAGTTTTACAACCCTTCATGATATCAAATGATTATATATTTTAATGAAAAACATTGATGTTTCTTAGGAATTTCAACTTCTTGAAAGAATGATGCGTAAAATCAATTACCTCAACAATCCTAGATATAGTAAAAAACCAATACAATTTCAGGTTATATTTCATTATTTATTTATATATATATATATATATTAAAGAATTCTCTTAGTTGGTTAAAATATTCTAATATTAAAAATATATTCATAATTTTCAGTACAAATATGCAATTATAATAGGCTTTAGAAATTCATCGACAAAAAGATCCAACAAGACCACAACCATACTGGATAGGAGCACTGCCTAAGGGAATGCCAGAGTATTTTCATTTAGATCCTCCAATTGTGGTTTTCGATGGCTTTGGTAAAAAAATTGGCTCCAACTTTATGCAAAATAATTTTATATATTACAAATTAATAAAATATTGAAATATATTTTTATATTTTAAAATCTTTATAGATTAAATATTATAGTTTTTTATATTAATAAAAATTACAACACATCTTTATACGATTTTTATCTTAAGATCCTTTTAAGTTAGTAACACTTAATAAATTTAAAATTACATCATTACATTTAAAATTCACATTAAATATCATTAGTCATCACAGAGCACTTTATTTTAATTATTTTGAAATTTTTATTTTAGACAACACTAATACAATCAATTATTATTACTTTTGAAGTTATTTATATTAATTATTATTGTGAATAATAGATTATTATTATATAATATACAAATAAAATGTCATTTATATTAAATATGAAGAAAGATTGGACATAATTCTATCCTTAATTCTTTTAGGATTGGAAATCCAAGTATGTTGCTGCTAAGGCTTCTCAAATTTACTGCAGAGCCTCAAAAAGTATATATAGCTCATTTACATGTTATGAATAAAAGTCCTTGGAGCCAACGACTTCGGTAATACCTATATAAAATAACCTATAATTTTGTGTTCAAACAAGTTATTGGCATGCAATCTATCATCAATTTATTAGCTTTTGTATTAAAAATATAAAATTGATTATATTTTACAACTCTTTTTGACATTTAAAATGTTTAATTAATTATTTTTGGAAATAGATTTATAAAACCATCAAGTGATGAATTTTTTATATCATCAAAAGAAGATCCTTTCCAAGGAAAAATTCTTATATCAGGTATGTTTTGTCAATTTGATATTACATACAATCCCAAAACAACAATTGAGTCTCAAGATGAAATTGAAGTTCGGTCTGAAATGGACATTTGCCATATTACATTGAGGTCAATAAATCCTTTACCCATTGTGATATTTCCTCCACTCATTGATTTTGGTTATTGCCTTATAAATCATTCTGTTTTAAGATCTTATACATACACATGTTTAAGAGCCGGGGCTCATTTTGCAATGCTTGGATTTTGCGACGACTTAGAGTGGAATTTTGTAGAAACTGAATGGATCCAAGATGATAGTTGGAAAGGTCTTCAAGATCGTTATATTCAAAAAAATTATGTATTCTTTGCTCCATTTTTGGCCCATCCAAGAGAAATCAAACTTAAAGAAAATGACACTCAAGAAATTATTATACTCTTTAGGCCGCCAAAAGTTGGAAAGTTCTCTGGAATATTAAAAATTGAGACATCAATTGGACGACATTGGGAAATTGTTGTTCAAGGCTATGGAGTTGATCTTCAAGTAACATGTGATAAATTAGATGGACGTCAGTGGAGGCCTGGGGAGTATGAATTAGGTGTTTCATTTGGCGATTGTCTAATTGGAGCTACATTTCATCACTGTGTATCAATAAAAAATAGTTGTGAAGTTCCAATACGCTTTTATTGGCGGGTGTCAAATGAAGCAAAACTTGCTTCATCGGGCATTTTATTAGAAAAAAAAGAATTTGATTTTGATACCAAAAACGTTTGTGTAGAATTCCAACATGAATTCTTACTTAAACCAACATTTGGAGTAATTCCAGCTCTATCTGAAATTGATGTTGTTATTAGCTTTACACCAACTAAATTTAAATTCTATCACCAAATTGCACATTTATTTATAGACACACGAGAAGACCATCCTTTGTCATCAAATGATTGGAAATTTTTTAGAAACCAACTTTTTCTTTTAGAAAATGAAATTGAAAAAGATGAAAATATTATAAAACATCCATATCGATTCAGTGATGAAGAATTTGCAATCAATAAAGTTGACAATATGGGAAAAATTTGTAAAATGTTGGAATTTCCACTAAGTGGGCGAGGAATACAAATAGATGTACAATGCCTACCACCTCTTATAAATATAGGAGGAGGACTTACAGTTGGAGTTGTTCGCAATTATAAATTTGTTATTCGAAACAATAGTGCATCAACAATACAATTTTCATGGGAACGACCCAAAACACCAATCAACTCTAGTATTTATGACAATGCAATTTGTTTTCAACCTTGGTTTGGTCAAATTCAGGAAAATGAAAATCAAGAAATTCAAGCTATTGTTAAAGGAAAAAAGGTTGGTCCCTTTGATAAAACATATGATTGTATTATAACCAATCCAAATGGAGGAACAAATGGAGGCCAAGTGTCAATAAACCTCCAAATTATAGGTCATATAAGAGGCCCCATTGTAGCAATGGTTCCTGCATCAATTGATTTTGGCCTAATTCAAGTAAGTAATTTACTCACATGTTTGTTTTCTGCATAGCATGCATATATGCTATACATATTTTATGAATATAAATACAACATTTTGATTCCATTTATATATATATAATTATTTTGATTTTATTTTTATAAAATAACTCCAATTATATATTAAAATATCGTGTAAGTTTCTTCATAGAATTTCATAGATCTATTAATTATGGATTAAAAAATTATATTGCCATGCAAATTAGATTGATAGTACATATGAACGTGATTTGATTTTGATTAACAAGAGTAATACATGCCGAGCCACTTTCAAGCTCTATTCAATTCCTGATCCAGAAGGAGAAGCTATTTTAATGCCTAGAGACAAACCAATACCATTATCATCATATGGTGATGCTCTTCAAGTCTTTAAGAATGGTTTACCACCATTAAGATCTTATCGACAATCAGTAGATAAAAGATATAACCTTATGAGTACTTCAAAGCCTTTGCCTCTAATCAAAGTTTGTAGACGAGTGTGGTATCCTTCTGGAGTACCATATCCTGAAGATGACTGGCAACAAAAACTGTTTTTTTATCCAAGTACTGGAGTACTTGAAAAAAATGAATCATGTATTGTACGGGTGTGTTTATAAATAATCAAAATTTAACATTAGATATTTAAATGGTACTAAAAATAGTAAATAAACAAAAGTAGAAAATGCCTTTAATAGGATTTAGTTCTATACATAAATTAAGCAAGTGATCAAATTTGCATTATTCATATTCATATTTCTACCTAAATTATATATATATATATATATAATATTTGTAAGATTTCATCATGAACAATTATTTTTACTAAATTCATCTTTTAGAATAACTATATGGCTCAAAATAATTATAAAATTATAAAATATATTATTTCATAACTATTACTTGTGTGTAATTGTATTTTCTATTGAAATAGGTTGTTTTGAAAGGAACCAAATGTGGATACATGCGTTTAGCCATTATTTGTGATGTAGAAGAATTGACAGGGCAAACAAGTATGGTTGTAGCTAAAGCTAAAATTGATGCACCTCGTGCTTGTTTACTTCCACCCATGATGGACTTAGGTATTCAATATTTATATTGTGAAATTGAAAGGGTAATTACATTGAAAAATCTAAGAGCATTGCCTGCTTGTTTCAATTGGTGGAGCCAAGATGGCATAGGAGATCACAAGTTTGTTAAAATTGATTGGTCTCAAGTTTCAGGAAAAATACCACCTCGTGAAGAAATAAATCTTACATTTAAATTCAATCCACAAAGGTTAGGTTCTTTTGAATGCATTTTAGTATGTGAAGTGTGGAAACAACAATTTCCACTAGGATTATTGCTTAAAGCTTACATTGTTGATATTCGTGTGAGTTTTCATATTCTTCGTCCTAAAGTAGAAGATGGGCATCAACTTTCTAGTCGAGGTGTCCGCTTTGAAAGGATTGAAAAAATACAACAAGAAAGAAAATATGGACATCGTTCTACAAGTGCCGGTCGGCGTTATGAAATGCCAACTTTAGACAATCCAGTGGTTCCATGTTTGGACTTTGGACGCCGTAATGTTGTTGGAAGAGTACATACTCTTAAACTTCTTATTCAAAATCATTCTCCTATTCAAGCAAATGTACAAGTAAGAGTTATTAATCACATTAGTGAACCAGAAAATTCATTGATAAAAGATGAACTTTGGATGCTTTCAGCTTTAACTGGACACTTATCCACGTTAAATCCAAATAGACGTGATCCATTTCAATTAGCTATGATCAATAAAGCACGTGATTTTCCTCTTCTCGGTCGACAAGATGAAAATCATTTTCGATTTTTTTCAAGTGTAGGAAAGTCTATGTTGTGGCGCCGTATTGAAGGTGCAATGCACCAAGTAATGATCAAAGAAGGTCGTAGTATTGGCTTTCTTATATATCCTTATTCCATGGGCATTCTACAATCATGGTCTGAATGGTCTTGTGAAATTGTGTGTTTTAGTACTTTGCCTGGATTTTATAAAGATACTATTGTTGTCAAGGTAAATATTATATTTTTTTAATTACAAATATATATATATATATATATATGAAAATAAAAACAAATGAAAAAATTCATTGTATATATGCATGAATCAATTGTATTCAAATAAACATTTAAAGAAGTTTTAGCTTCAATTCAACAAATTTTCTCTTTACATCATTATAAAATAAATTATGTAGAATTTTTCTATAAATTTGTTATGCAATAAACTAAAATAATTAATATAATATGATGAATGGGATCAATATGTAGATTGGTCATTTATCGCCATTTTATTTGCCCGTGGAAATTGAATTGGTAGGAAATCCACTTGTTTCTAGAAGCAATTATCTTGATCCTTGTGGATTACAAGACAATAAAGTTACACCTGAACTAGTAATGACATGGAACACAATGCCTGTTGGAAATCCAATTGTTCGTCAAACATTTTGGATTCACAATTCATCACCATTTAACTTGGTAGTTGAGTGGAAAATAATGAAAGAAGGAAAACAAAAAGAAGGAGAAATAGGTAATGGTGAAATTAAAGAAAAAGAAGGAGAGATAGGAGATGATGAAATTAAAGCTAAAGAAATAGGCAATGAACAAATTAAAGTAGAAAAAATAGAAGACAACAAAGAAATTGAAAATGAAAAAGAAAAAGCCAAAAATGACGAGGGAAAAAATGAAGGAGAAACACAAGAAGGGCATGATGAAGAAAAGATTCTTGAAATAAATGAAGAAACCATTCCAAAGCTTCCAATTTTGTGCCGTGTTATTTTTAATATTGAGGAAAATAAAGAAAATACACTCCATTGTATGTTGGTTCCAAAAAGAAATGGTGAAGATTGGTGTGTTAAAGTATGTTTTTTTGTTCCCAAATGTGAATCAATTCATTCCTAAAACATTTTGAATAAAAAGTCAATATAAAACATATTGAAATTATTCCAATATAATAAAACTTCAATAACATTAAAATGTTAATTAATACACTACCAAATTCAATGAGAAATGTGAGCATATGATTAAATATTACTTCATAAAATAGAATTTGGAAATGAACTATTACATCAAACAATATATTTAAATTCTATAAATATATATATATATATATATATATATATATATATATATATATATATATATATATATATATATATATTTTGTAGTATATCATATATCTAATAACATTTATATATGTACAGGTTTGTTTTCAAGAACATTTAGGCATTGATTATCAAGATTTGATACATGTTACATTTCAAGATTTCTTGGAGCCTTTTATAGAAGATGAACTTCCTCCCTTTCGTATAGTACCACAAAAACAAGTATTTATTTCTATCTTCATCAATATATTAATTTAACTCCATGGCTATATTCACAGTTGTTAGCATGTGAGCTTAGGATCTTAAGCCCATGAGCTTAAGCTCCTATATTATAGTTACCTATATTATAAGCACCTTCCATTATTATAGGATATTTATAGTATATGTGTTTATGTTATAGGTACCTATGTTATAAGTACCTCCCATGGTTACAAATGTCTATATTATAGGTGTCTATGTTATAGATACCTATGTTATAGGCACCTTTCATGGTTACAAAGACCTATATTATAAGTGTCTATATTGTAGGTACTTGTGTTATAGACCTTTTAAAGGTATTGGTGTCTATATTACAGATACTTATGTTATTAATACCTTCCATGGTTATAGGGCACTTATATTATAGGTGCATATGTTATCGTGTATGTTATAGGCACCTTCAACAATTGTAGAGGACCTACTTACACCTAGGTTCAAGGCTTGTAGGCTTGCATTTCTAGACTCACATACCAATGTCATTGTGGCTATATTTTAGGTGTATCTTTCAACCTATAAATGCAATTCTTTAATTTACAAACTTGATGCACATAAATAGGTAATATTGGGTCAAAAGAGCTCACAATTTTCAATAACATTTCAATCACTCGAAGCAACTAGTTTCAAAGCAATATTTGTCGGCCGAACAAGAATCCACGATGGTCAATTTGCAAGAAAATTGGCTGCATCCAAATTTGAATTTGATAGCACACTTGATAAAATAGACAAACAATACGTCTATAGACGCCCATCAACCAAACATGTATGCGAACATGTTGTCACGTATTTTAATAAACGTGCTTCGCAATTTCAATCTTTTATTGTCCACAAGACATCTCTTGGAGATCATGTTCATTTGGAGCAACTCAACCAAAAGAAGATGAGTAAGAAAGGAGGAGCATGGGCCGATTTCGGTCGAAAACGCTCGACAGTGCATAGATTGGAACATGATTCTAATGAAAATTCAGAGGATGGAAATTCAATGGCTGATGAGGAAATCACGGAGGAGGGCAATTTTTCAGTGCCAATACTTGATATTCCGGACGACTTAATTACGGACGCTTTTATTCCTAATCAAGAAATTGATTTAATAAAACCTTTGCGTGTGACTGCAATTGCTTGCCTACTTGTTCCAAGGTACCAATAATAGAAAATTCTAAATATTAATTTATAATTTGTCTCTTGTAAATTATGTTTGAATTAACACAATGTTAGGATTTGTAACTGATAAATGCTTAACCTTTACTTGCTTTAGTAACCATGTATGGTTGCTCCAAAATTTCAAGCTTGTTTGTGTGTAGGCAATTAAATTCCTTTGACCATTTTAAATTTTATTTATGAGCAATAATGAAGGTTAACTTGTTGGAGGCTTTCATTTTTCATTGAAAAAAGTAAATGTTTTATTTTTGACAAGTCCTCAAGGGTATATATGTACCGTTAGTGGAAGTATAAAGCTTGCCAATTTTACTTGATTTCCCGGCTTTGAGCAAAGCTTGCCAATTTCACTTAATTTGAAAATTAAAAAATTATACTTATTTATTTGTTTTGAAAATGGTCCCACTGAAAAGAGTAAAGTGTTTTCATGATTTTCATGGTTGAATATTTAAGCATGCAAATTGTGTTGATTTGGAGATATTTGCAATTTTTACTTATAAAAAAAATTGCATTCAAACAATTGCAAGGTGCAAGGAGTTTGATAGCTTTTCATTTTAACTTAAGGTTTGGGGAAGTGCATTTTATTGTGCTAACTCAATTTCTAGTTGTTCATGTCACCTCCAATTTACAAAAACTCTTATATGCAAATTTCTCAAACATTGTAGGGAGAGGCAACATTTTTAAAAATAGGATAAATACATTTTTTTTGCTATGATCTCACAACTCCTACGCAATTTCATATTCAAAATTGGTAAGCACACTAATAAACAAGTTCCTTAAACATCTATATTGTTAAATTTTGAAAAAAAATTGCTTCATTGGGGACAAGCAAAAACCCATGGGTTTTTTCATAGAATAAACATGCTTGGAAAGGCTTGGGCATTTAGGGGTTAAATATCAATATTGATGTAAATTGGCTAATGTATCAAATGGTTCCAGCAACATCAACTTCAAATGGTTTATAGAAGATAAGATTCCAAATATTTTGAATTGTTTTCAAAGGACCTTGAAGCAAGAGAATAATTGAAGTCATTGTATTTTGAGTTTTTAGAAAGTGACACTCTTTGATTAATTCCAAGTCGTTAGTAGAGAAAATACTTTATAAATAATTGGTCTTTTTATCTTGTTGAATTGATTTTTGGAATTAAAAAATAAAAATTATTGAATCCATATTTGAAATTTGAGAAAATTAATTATTTACATAAATATATTTGGATTCTTTTTGCAGGTTGCATTGTAATGTAGATGATGTACTCAATTTTTTGTTGTTTGGAAACCTTCCCACAGAGCTAAGATTTGATTCAAAGTCTTTGTTTCTTACTAATACATATTTAGACCGCATTTTGTTTTCTATCTCCATTCCTCCACCTTTTTTTATATACAATGTTCACCACGGTATTATTGAACCAAGTATTGATGGTTCTACAGTACAAAGATTATCTATATTGAAAGATCCTCAACAAGAAATAGAAGAATCACATTATAGATTGCCAACAGATTGGAGTTTACAATTAAACCTTCGATTTAGGCCTTTTATAGATGAAGGAGATTGGGATCCACAAGATGAAGTTATTGAAAGCGATCTTGTGATTTCATTTCAAGATGCCTACCAACAAGTAAAATGTTCATGTTGCAACATTGTGTAATCATGATGCATTAAATTGAATTCCTCATTAGTTTGTCAATGCACTCCTCATTGTTCAAAGGGGGGCCAATTCTATCCATCCAAATCTACCACTATTGGTTTCAGTGCACTAGAATTTAATAACTTCCACCTAATATTAGTAGATTCATTGGGTTGAATTAGCTACCTCTTATGCTAAATGCACAAAAAAGAGATGGATTAAGAATACCATGATTACTAAAATTGAAAAAAAATTTACGATTAAAAATCGAATTTCTAATTGAAATAAAAACAATTTTAGAATAATGTTCAAAACATTGTTTAGCATTTTATGTTCAAAGTTCAATTTTCTTACAACTTTTCTTCCATATTTGCATGCAGATAATTACTCTTCGTGGAGACGTGCGATTTCCCGAAGTAACTTTGCAAACGGAAACCCTTTGGTTTGGAAGTATTGTTTGTCCCGACTATGTTTCATGTCAAGATTTTAGCATTTCAAATACAAGTATTGTTCCTCTTGAATGGCGCATTGTCACCGAACAAAGTCACCAAGATATGATTGAATGTGCTAAACTTGATGGTTTTATAAATTGGGTAAAATTTATATGAACTTCCAACTCATGAATTTTTATTTTTTTCTCACTTAGTGTAATACCAATCATCAATATCCACATAGTAATGAATGTATTTATGATGAAATTGTTGTAGGGTCATCTAAAAGATCTTAATAAAATGTGGCCCGTGATTTGGAAAGCAACACCTGAGTCGGGTCGATTGCCAGGACGAGAAGGTTGCATGGGTGAAATATACAAGCAAATTGTTACCATAACATTCTCTCCGTTTGAACCCATTTCTTATAAAGAAACGATATGGATTGAAGTACTTCGCGGTCGAGGGAGTCGGCTTGTGTTGGAAGGGGAAGGAACTGAAATTGCAATTGCAACACCGGTGCTTGACCCTTCAAATAGTGCACCACCACCAGCTCAAGAGCGCAAGGGTTCAAATCGTAAATCTTTGGCAAAAAAATAAAGGTACGAATTTGAATTCGATCTTGGAATGATGTGGCAGCATAAAAAAGTATCCAATTGATGACAAAAAATACTTCTATATAAGACAAAAGTACAGATGTTCATCTTTGGGATTTTGTGTGAAAAAGGGAGAGGTCTTGTACAGTCTGTAGTTTGATCAATGAGTGTTCTTGGTTTTTTTAAGCAAATGATTTACATGGTACTAGAAAGGATGATTTTTACAATGACTAGTCCAACATTCCAAGGTTAAGATGTTTATGTTATATAGTTTTATTTTACAAAGAAATATAATGTATTAACTAGCTTGGTATTTGGTTGTAAGACAAAGATGCATTCTACTATATTAAACCTTAGTAATAAAATCAATAAATCATTCTATCAATTTGTTTCAAAATTCAATTGATTTTAGAATATGTTAATATTTGTTTACGTATTTTACAAAGTTGCCAATAAAATTGGGATTACATGTTGTAAAACGAATAAAAGATGTTGTGACCTTTTGAAACTAAGATATTTAGTAAGATTTCCACTTATATAGAACACTATAGATACAAATTTTTAATGTTTACCTTAATGAATTTTTTAACATACAAGGGTTGGTGATGGTAAGAAAGTCATGTACAAAAAAGTTTCTATCACACCTTGGTTGACTAAGTGTTTTTCAAAGCACAACTTTGAGAATAATGATTCAATATAGTTGAATTCATAGTAAAGGTGGATATGGACATTTTAGATTTGGATTTAATTTTTTTATTACTTTCTAAAATCAATTTGGGAAGAAATACTAACTATCAAAATATCACACTAAATTTTTAGAAGTTTGGAATATCTATTCTAAGAATTTTAGAACTAAAATTAGAAAAAAGATCTTCTAATAAAATAGTAGACATTTAAAAATGAAGATTTAAAAATAATTAATTCCATATTATAATAAAGTCTAAAAAATAAACTTATTCAAGATATTAATGTCCCATGATTTGGAAAAGACAATTTGGTGGTTCTACAATCTTCGTAGAGGTTTTGCAATTGGCCAAGTTTTGTTTTATTTTAAAAAAAAATATCCTATTTATTACAATTAAAATGTCAAATACCTATTTTCTTGAGATTTTGCACCATTTTAATTTTTTAACATAGAAAATTATTCTATGTTTGGCTTTCCTAGAGTACAATCTCTTTAGAGATCTATGCATGGCCTATATTTACTTATGTATATAAATTAAATGTTTTTTGAATTTTAAAGTATTCCACAAGAATTTCTCAAGAAATTTAAAAAATACAACAAATAGTATTATTGGTTCTTGAAATCATCCACAATTACGAAAGCACTTCAAAATATTTTTGTTTTTAAAATCTGTATTTCATTTTAAACTAAATAACATGTAGAATTGTAGTTGATGAAAATAGAATTTAAAATGGAAAATTGGACTGAATAATGGAACAAACAATGTTTTTTTTTCATGATTCATTTTTAGGCCAACAAGGCAAAGGCCCATTTTGCTAATCTTTACCAATATTTTTTGCCAACCCTGACCACCAAGGTATAAAGTAGGTACACCCCCAAACGCCACTTTTTGCTATTGAACCTATTTTCTATTATTAGACTGGTCAAATTTTCATATCTTCTTGTTGGAAAGTGAAAGGAGGTTCCAACGCACCAGAGAACGTGGCATTTGGATACTGTATGCAAAAGTTATTAAGGAACAAAGTTTGGTTCTAAAAGTGTTTCTTCCACAGAGGTACAGAACTGATTTTGAAGATGTACATACACTATAGATGGCGGTTTAAGGTCAGTGGCACATTTGGGTGTACCTACCTTATAGTATAATGTTTGAAGTGAAGGTCAAAAGTGATTGAAGTCTGCAGACTCGGTGATTTAATTAAAATAAAGTAAAATACAGATAATTATTAGGACGATTTAAAATATATAATTTTTTAAAACAAATGAAACGGAATTTCATTGCCAGAGAATTATTAGGCTGATTTGAATCTGGCGAGTGTAGGATGGAATTTTTATGAATTTTTGTAATTTTCCAAATCTACTTGATGTTGAACTTACAGTGAGTTAAGCGTAGATTGTCAGAAGCCTATGATCAATTCACTGAACTAAAGAAAAGTCACAAGCTAATAAGTTGGCTAGCTTGTGCCAAAAGATTTGTTGAAGATAGTGCAGTAGTTGGACAGTGTGCCACATTGTTGAAACTTTTACTCGCACCAAACTGAAGCCAGGCTGCACTGGCAGACACTAAGTTACCTTATAAGTTAACAAGGGAACTGCCCATTTGTTAACATAGAAGATAACCTTCAACTATGTCCAAGATTCCGAGTTTTTTTTTGAAAGATTATTAAGCTTTCAGCCAGAAAGACTACGTCTTGTAATTTTTTTCAATTGTAATTCGGAAAATAATTCACAAGAATGGAGGTCTGGAAAACCCCACCGTGACGTTTCTAAGACTCATATGTAACTTATACCGTTGGAAGACTTCAACTGTTGAAAGGGACTCATATCTAACTTATACTGCAGATTGTACCATTCCAACAACAACAACAACAACAACAACACCTTCCCTCGGTCCCAGTCTGACTGAAGCAAAAAGTAGTAGGAGCCAGCCTAAAGAGTCGGCTAGAATATTCTGTGTAACACCCAAAAATTGTTTCGATGGCAATGGGAATTTTTGGAAATTATTCCATCACTTTCAAGCACTGATTCAAGAACAATAACAAAAGTTGAAATAGAAAAAACAAAAAGAATTTCAATCAATGCATCTTCTTCAATGGGCTCATTGATGACCTTTTCCAAACTGTACATGTTGACCTCACCCTGCGTAGACTCAAGAGTCAAAGTCGACCGAGTTGGAACACACCATTGTCCCCTGACTCCTTCCAGGCTTGTACCCTTTGATAAAACAATTTAAAAATATAGAAGAAGACTGAGATATAAGCTTACAAGTTGATCAAGGTCCTGCTTGGATCACACCATTGTTCCCCTCCTTCCAAGCTTGCACCCTATTATAAAATAATCAGGAAAGGAAAAATTAGAAAGTTAGAAGAAGGCTGAGATACATGATAAGCTTACAAGTTGATGCCAGGCAAACAGAGAAGGGGGGACTCGGACTGTAGAGGACTGTAGAGGATCTGACTGAGGGGAGGGGATGCAAGAAGGAAGCAATCATGATGGCGAGCATTGATGCACATATATGAGGTAGGCAGAAGATCTGTACAGGCAGACCACTGCCCCAACTGCCCCTCGGCTATCCCTGAGCCTCTGAACCTATCTGGTTTCAAGAGGAAAAACAGCCCCGGGAGAGGGACCAGCGTAATTGCGAAGACAGGTCTACCTTTACAGTACTTTACTGCCTACGCGCAGAGTGTACGGTTGCAGCATTCCATGCTCCTTTCTGCACCTACACTGCCGTTTCCGCATGTTGTACACACATTCTGCATCATTCTGAACATAAATGACGTTGAGGGGCCAGCGCTGCACCTCCAAGTGATTTCAACGCCGTGGGAGACTAGGAGTAGGCCCGTGGAGCATGGAGCATGATCCAGTGTAACCAGAGAGCGCAGCGAGCCCCAAATCCGCACTGTGTGTGTCCGAAGGTGCTTCGTTACCTTCGCTGTGGCTTTCGTTCAGTCTAGAGACCAATGAAGAAGATGCTCACAGCGCGCAATGTGAGTAGCGAAGGTTTGATTGCGGAGGGCCTTTTTTTGAGCTGTTTGACTCCATGAACCTAGCTACCGCGAACCCTGTGAAGAGGGCGTGGACGGGAGAGAGAACGGAGGAACACAGATAGGAGATGACACCGAGGGGGAGGAGAGGGGGAAAATAGGGTCTTTAAGAGACTCCGAGTGGGGAGATTGAAGTTGCTTCATCTAACTCATTGCAGAGCGGCCATTTCGTCTCTGCATTAGTGCATGGCGAGCAGAGAGAAGCGTTAGGAGAGCGAGTAGAATATCGGAATACTAGCGCTGGGGAAATTATACCTCAGTAGCAGGCTTGCAAACCCTGGCAACTTGGCGTGATCACCAAGACTGGTTCGGAGCATGCCTCTCTCTGCCACTTAATGCATCATGTTGAAACGGGTCTGGGCGTCTGTGAGAGATCGGCTATCTAACGCACACCGCTGCTGTATGGGTACGTGCTCGCCCCTTCGAACTCTTGCTAACTTTCGTTATAGAATTTTCACGAGACCCGTGCTTTTCCTTGTGGGTGGTGGGCTTGCTCAGCCTAGCTGCAGCACATGGTTTTATGGAGTTTAGTGCCATGCTAAGTCATTGACCTGATGCAACCTTCGCCAATGATTGAGTAAGCATTTTCATTGCTTCGTTGATGTAGAAACCTCAAGGTCAGAACTTCAACAACAAATAGGTTTTGCACACTCGACTCGCAGCACGTTATTCACTAGCCTTCGCATCAGTTAAGGTGTTCAGGTGGAGGCTTGCAGTGAGCGACAATGATTGTAAGGCTTGAGGCAGCAAATGGAGCTCCAGATATCGAGATGGAGGAAGTCAGGTGCATACTGATAGAACACCTTTCTCCACGAACTTAGAATTTAGGTCAAAGAAGGGGGCCCAAAAAACTAGTGAGGAAAGTTATGGTTTCGCTACACCTGTAATTGAGTGACGATGCCTCCAAGGCGGGTCTTGCAGGCCGATGTGCCCTTTGCATACTCCCCACTCGCCCCCCCTCAAGTGAATGTGCGACACTCTAGTAAGAATGATCTTGCACTGGGGCTTGGGCTTGGATGCAGCCTGGGTGTACTCCTAGTATTGATCTTGTCCGCTTTGTTCTTCTACAATCGGCTGAAAACCAGGAGGACGAGTCCTTACGACCTCAGTTACTCCAAAAGCCTCCAGAGATTCTCCTATCAGCAACTCAAGAAAGCAACTGGAAGTTTTTCAGAAGCCCAGAAACTTGGTCAAGGGGGATTTGGGGAAGTCTTCAAAGGAGAGCTCCGCAACGGAGACCTAATCGCAGTCAAAAGTGTCGACGTTTCTTCAGTACAAGGGGAAGTTGCCTTTCAGAGTGAAATCTCGATTCTTGGTCAAGTCACTTCTCCGCACATTGTCCGGCTTCTAGGATTTTGTGCACATGGTCCACGGCGACTACTTGTGTATGAATTCATGGCCAATCGAAACTTACAAGAAGCCCTCTTTGACGAGGTTTACGCTGTTCCATTAAATTGGGACATGCGTTTCCGGATTATTCTCAATGTCGCTGAAGCCTTGGCCTGTTTGCATTTCAAGTGTGACCCGCCGATCATCCACGGTGATGTCAAGCCAAGCAACGTCCTGCTGAACGCCAATTTTCAGGCCAAACTGGCAGATTTTGGACTCGCCAGAGTGAAGACTGCAGAAAGCATCCTCGAAGTTCAGACACTGGAAGCACAGAGGGAGGCCATAGAGAAGGAGAGGGTGCGGTATGAGAAGATATTACGAGATCGGGCCAGGCGGCAGAAACGAAGAGAGGAAGCTGAAAGGAAGAAGGCGGATGACGCTGCGCTGGCCAAATCCGTGAAGGGCGACTCAATGGAATCATTTGCATTCGATCCTAATCCAGAAGGGGAAAGGAGAAGTTCAGCATCCATGTTCGACGGTCTATCAACTGAGGAAGAAACGAGCGGTTTCACACTGGAGTCTCCCTGCTCGAAGGCTGGGAATAACACACCCACCAGCATTGTGAGAACCGGTGATGTTGCGTCCGAATCGCCAGCGCTAGCAAATGGAAAAGGTTTAAGATCTATTAATGATGTCCCAGACACAGAAGAGACCAGCTGGCAGGATTGTGACGAGAACGGCTCGTATCCACCATCACCAATATCAATTCCAAAAGAAATTGGCATAGACGCAGACGGCGAACATTTCATGAGTGCAGAAGAAGGAGAGACGGATGTCGACAAGAGTGTGATGAGTATGGACGGTACTGGAGAAGAAGGCTGGAGTACCGTGAGCCCCTCGCAACCTGATTTAGAGTTCAATTTCGAAAGCAGTGACGCGCAGAAGCAGCAGAAAGGAGAAGCGAAGGGAAGCAGACTTCGGTCATGGAGTCGGGAATGGTGGCGAAAACAGGACAAAGACGATGGAAACCGAAGCCAACACAAACAAGACTCAGACACGAAAAGCATTCGAAGCAGTATAATGGAGCTCCAACGAAGTGGAGAGCTTACCAGTGAGGCCGGGGAGACACGGCGACCAAAGCACCGCAGCGACCTCCGAAGGCAGCGATCCAAAAGCTCCGGTTGGATTGGCGCCATCGTCGGCGAGTTGAGCAAAGAAACGAGGAAGAAGACTCCTGTCAAACACGACAAGCTCAAGGGGCGCGAGTGGTGGCGTGAAGAGTATTGCGAGGAGCTGACCAACAAGAGCCGCGAATTCAAGAAAGGCTCGAGCATGAGACTCGACCGCAACCGTAGCAGCCGCCGGCACAAGAAAGACGATTACACCAAGTGGATACGCGACTTCAGCCAAGAATTCAGCGCCGAATTAGGTCACCGCAAAAACGTCGAGAGCAGAAGAGAGAGCCGGAAATCAAGATCCCGGCGGGAGGAGTTTTGGAGTGGCGATTCTGCATACCGAGGGATTAGTAGCACTCCAAGCATGCGCGGAACCATCTGCTATGTCGCACCGGAGTCTGGCGGAGCAGGATCGACCTCCGAGAAAGCTGATGTTTACAGCTTCGGTGTTCTGCTTCTGGTCTTGATCTCAGGCCGCCGGCCGTTGCAAGTAAACGCCTCTCCCGTAACCGACTTCGAGAGAGCAAATCTCATATCCTGGGCAAGGTTGCTGGCGCAAACCGGAAATGTCCTCGACCTCGTGGATGCCAACCTCCAATCGGCATTCTCCGACGATCAAGCCGTGCTGTGCATCACGGTGGCGCTCCTGTGTCTACAAAGATTACCAGCTGCGCGTCCAAGTATGAGCGACATTGTCAGAATCCTAAACGGCGAGCTCGTCGCTCCGGATCTTCCTTTCGAATTTTCTCCCTCACCTCCAGGGTTTCGGTCCCGCCGCAAGCCCTCATCTGAAGAGATTGTTCTGGAACGCGCTCCTGTCACTTTCTAAACAAGAGGACACTGCGATCAATTGAAAGAAGAAGAGCTCGCTTGGCGATTCAAGTAAGGCGACGATTACAAGAATTACATGTACTGCTTGTTCGTCTTCGTCTTCGTCTTCTCTAGGTCAGTGTGCACTCCGTCTTCCATTGTGGTTGAGATTTCCAAGACAATGGAATGCATGCTTTAATATAACGATTCGGTGATCGGCTTTCAGGATTGGGATGGTGATCAAGGACGGAGCAACCACAAACATCGGGCATTAATCTGTAGCTGAAGGCTAGACTGACATGTACCATACTGTAGAGGACGACATGTATTAATAGTGACTCTTGGAAATGAAAGTGAATTGTCTTGATTAGAAACCCAAACCCTCTTGCAAAGTGGAGCTGGTTCCCATTTTCAGAGAATGGAAGAATTCTCCCATTTCTAAAGGAAAACTCTCCCATTTGGGAGACTGGTTGTGTTCTTCTTCTACATCAACAGGTGCCTCATTGTCCAGCAAATTCTCCTGTTACGTTCTTATAGAAACCTGCAGGTGATATGTAGTGGAACTGTTGGAAATGGAAGTGATTTCTCTTGATTAGAAACCCTCTTGCAAAGTGGAGCTGGTTCCCATTTTCAGAGAATGGAGGAATTCTCCCATTTGGGAGAATGTGGTGTTGTGTTCTTCTACATCGACAGGTGAGCAAATTCTCCTGTCATGTTCTTCTGGAAACCTGCAGGTGATGTGTAACAGTAAAGCTGTTGGAAATGGAGGTGATTTCTCTTGATGAGAATCCCTGGAGCTGGGTCCTCTGTCCGAGAATGGAAGAATTCTCCCCTTCGCAGGAATGTGGTAATGGTCGTCTGGTTATACCGACACTCACTCATTTTCCGGTAAGTTCTCCTCCGCATGTGCTTCTGGAAAAACTGCAGGTGGGGACTATCAGAAACGCAAGTAATTGTGTCTTGGTGAGAATCCTTCGTGCTTGAGCCAGAGAATGAAAGAGTTTTCCTGTTGGAGTGGAGGCTTCTCCCATTGAGGAGAATGTGGTAATGGCGTGTCTTTCTACAGTAGAGCTCCATTTCATTGTCTACAGTGAATTCTCATATGCAGGTCTGTATGCCATGGAAGTCTGCAGGTGATGCCTAACTTATAGTGGGATCCTTGGAAACGGAAGTGAATTGCCTTGATGAGAACTGGAGCTGCTGATTTCATGACCATCTGACAGGAAGAATTCAATTTTAAGGGAGAATGTGGCACTTAAAATGTTTTTCACTGACACCCCCTGGATATAAATAAGGTAGCTGACCACTTAAAGCAATTACACGTATTTAGAGTGCAGGTTTTTTGAGTGCCAAATTTTTTTCCATGTACTGAAATAGAGTTTGGAAGGATTGTATATTTTTTCAGAATTTTATTACAAACAACATAATTGCCATGAATTTAGTTGTGGAAGATTCTCTTCTACCTCTAATGGTGATATAATATACAGACCTTTCTATTTCTGACTATAAGTTGATTGCAAAATTGATCAAGGGTTGGTTGCAATATTGACAGGCCTTGCAGCCAATCATAATGCACCACAACTACTACTCAAATTGTGCCACAACTTCATGAAAAGAGAGTAGTCTAAAGATTGGAAATGGTTGGTGGTTAGAAATGGGTTAGCTACCAAGTTATATGCCTCATGTCTCATCTCCTCTTATGCATGTAAGGTAAACCAGTCCATTGTGGTCAAAATGAGGAGTTTGACATCATCTTGTTGCTGAAATTTTTCAATTTTTTTTTCACATTAGTACAAGTGTGAGAAGCAGCAAGCACAATTGAAATTATATTTTTTTGACAAAGTATAAATTTGTTAGAAATTTTTGAAGTGTGCAGTCCAAAAGAGTCTATAAGACTACCTTAAAACCAACAAAATCTGAATGTATAATGCTCTTGCTGCCTAATGCAGTCAAAATATTTTCTATCATGGAAGGCTTAAAAAGTCAATTTTTACAATGAATTTCATTTTGACTTTCTAATGAGGTCATTGTTCACTCCATTATTGTCATGTAAGACATACATTGTGGCCCACATCTCACATATTGAAAAAAATCCACAATGGGTCATTTCCTAGGCGACCACAATGGGCCATATTTGACTGCAATGGGTTGTTTTACCTTATGCCTCATGTCTCATCTCCTCTTATGCATGTACTTATTGACAACTGCAGGAGATGCATAGTGGGACATTTTTGGTCTTCTATTGAGGTCCAATAGTCTTGAAGTGTAAAAAGAATAATGAACCCCATTTCTTCAACATGAAGAGCTTATCTTGCAAGAGTAGATATTGTTCACCAACATGCACATGACTATCTGGTGACTATCCCTATCCAGTGAAAAGATGTGAACATTTTTTAATTAATCCCCCCACTTTTGATTCTCAAAAATTGCAGTGAAAATATGTGAACAACATTTTTTGATTAATCCCTCCACTTCTGATTCTCAAAAATTGCAGTGAAAAGATGTGAACAACATTTTTTGATTAATCCCTCATTTTTTATTCTCAAAAATTGCAGATCAGTGATCTATTCACAGGAATGATCTATTCACAGGAAAAAAACTGAAACCAATCTCCAAGCTGTTGATTTGAGATATGGATATGAATACATGTAAGAATATGGATATGGAAAATGTATATGGTTTTGGGATGGGTGGGGTGGGAATTATAAATAAATAAAAATTAATTGAATTTAATTTGGATTTGGGGGAATTTTTTTTAATTATTGGGTTCACTTGTAACCTTTGCCTCACTATCTAGTGAAAAGATGCAAACAACATTTTTTGATTAATCTCCCCCCTCTTTTGATCCTCGAAAATTGCAAACCATTGATCTACTCATAGAAAAAAAAACTAAAACCAATCCCCAAGCCATTGATTTGGGATGTGGATATGGATATGGAAACAAGTAAGAATATGAACATGGAAGATGTATATGGATATATAATATGAATACAAATATGACAATACGGCAATATCCCATATCAATTGCACATCCCATTTCAATGGAAAATTACAATTAGGAGTGGTGATTAGGATCAGAATTAAGGTTGGGTTTGGGTTTGATTAAGGTTGGGTTTGGATGCAGGGTAGGAGTGGGAATTTTTTTTAATTAATTGAGTTCACCTATAACCTTTGCCTCACTATGTGTTTAAAAGACAAAATGTTCACTCACTACTTGAGCGAAGAACATGTTCATTTTTTCTTCTTTTTTTAAAAATTCTCTATTTTTTTTCAAGTAATAGAAGAACAAAGACATCACTATCTGGTGAAAAGATGCAAACAACATTTTTTTGATGAATCTCCCTTTACTTTCAATTCTTGAAAATTGCAAACCACTTATCTATTCACATGAAAAAAATTGAAACCAATCCCCAAGCCGTTGATTTGGGATATGGATATGAGTACACGTAAGAATATGGGTTGATTTGGCATGTGATGGATGCCCAATATTGAGAGTTGGTTTTGGAATGTGTGCATGAGGAAGTAATTGTAACTTGTTTGCAAAACCTTCTCATCGAGAATCTTACCTAAAACGTGTAGCCTCTATATATGAGAAGAGACAAGGGTTGAGTACACGTAAGAATATGGAATATGGATAAGAATACACGTAAGAATATGGGTTGTACACTTATTTCCAACAATTTGAAAATTCACGTGGAGTTTGTAATCTAGAATCTCCTTTCAACTACCAACAAGGTTCAACAAAAGCTTTCACAATTCAATGATAGGAACCATGTTCAAACCCTTATTTGGTGGTGTTACTTTATTTGAGGCAAGATGTCATGATGACCACAACATTGACCAAGTTCTTAAAGAAAACAAAATGTGATGTTTTGGTCGTACTTATTAATCCTACAAGGACAAGCTAGTCATGGTGGAAATCAACCTTTTGGGTACTGTGTGAATCATTTGCTTACCAAAAAAAACCCTCATTGGAGGTCAAACTATTGTGCAAGACCTCTCCTTTCACACAACATTTCAAAGATGAACATCTACACTACTCTCCTACACAGAAGGATTCTCTATCATCTATCACACACTTAGTATATAAGACGTCCTTCTAGGATTATTTGCATTGTATTTGAATGGCCATTAAGGTTGTATGCTCTAAAACTGCCCGTCTCCTTCAAATCGCCCCTATTTTTAGCTGAAAAATGGAGATGAGCTGGTCCTTAAATGGACCACTTTAGCAATTGAATGCATCTACAAAAATTTATTTTTCTATTGCAAGAGTCAATCATAGTCTTCGATTTCCACACGTCTCTTTCCAAGTTGCAAGTGGACGGATTTTGGGAGACCTATGGTCACAAACAAGTCCTCGCCTACACCCCAAACCTTTGAAAATTTACAAGTAATTCAAAAATGCTTGGAAAAATACAAAACCACTTGCATTAGGCTCCACATCTATTTTTCTTCCTTTGAAAAATGACATAAAAATATTTTTGTCCACGGAAACCTATGAAAAAGGCAAACCAGCTCTTAAACGGTTGCTTGTAGAGCATCCTACCTTATTCGCATTGTATTTGAATGGGCCGTTAGGACAACTGCTCGTGCAGTCTGCACTCGGGGCTCAGTTACGCTGCGCCAGTTTTCAGAGTCCCACTTCAGCACGAGATTGAATTCGTGGCCTTAAATTGTCTGTAACTTAACTGCAAATTTGGGCACAGAGTCGCACAACACAGAGACTCTTGCTGTTCTGTACAGAACAGTACATGTGGCCACATGCATATCAGGCACTCACCAACGAAGGTAATGGCCATGGGTATTCAATATTTTAAGGAGTGCAAATCTACAAAGTAGGTCAAGGTGTGGTCATAGACTAGTACACATTGTACTGAATCCAGCTGGGTAATGAGATAATGGGAGAATCTGCTTTGGGGCAGGAGCAGTGATTTTTCAAGACTTCAGGTAGGAGGTGCAGAAACTGAGCATTTTTAAGCTTTCCCAGTCCAACACTCATTGGGGTTTCAGCAATTTTGTGTAACTTTGCAGAGTGAGAAGAGAGAAAGCAAGTGAAGATGCAGTTTTTATTTCGAATTTTTCCCAAACATAGTGAATTATGTATGATTTTTTTAAAACACATTTGTTGTAGGGTGTTGTGGATGTTCATCGATGATATCAATTAATAGTCAAGCGCTGGTCTTTGAATGGCGCAACAAAATGTACAAAATGTGCTTGGCTTAACTGTAAGTGGCTCCCTATGCTACATGTAGTATGAATCAACGCTTGGCGCATAAGTCTTCTAATGCTCCTATTATATGATGTTCTTACATAGCTTAGTTTATATATAATACAATATGTAGCATTTCATGGACCTTATAGTAGCCATATATCATATACAAAATTTGTCCTCTTTGAAATAAATGAACCCTATCTTTTAACTCACATAGATTTCTAAAAATCTCGAGTGATCTCTTCGGGTTCCGCACTTCTTTGCTACAGGTTCACACGTTTGAGCTTCTCTCTTCACTTGCTTTTCTCACGACTTTGTCACAATCCTCACTCTAAGGTGTACCCGTACCACCTTGGTGAGCAAGGAAGACATTGGAAGTGATTCACCAAGCCTTGCAAGAGATGAGGTGAAGCAAATGTGGAGTTTCAAGAAAACAAAGCATTGTAGCACTCTAGTCTCATAGAAATTAGATAGTTTGCCACAAATTCCTAGAAAGCTAATAAAAAAAGCGTCCATGGGTCCAAAGAACGCGAGGATCCAAGTTCTGAGTCAAAAGTTATGGCTCCTCAAAGTTGACAATGTCTTAGCCACAACCTGAGGTGTGGGACATGGGAGTAGGGTTTTGTGGAGGATCCCTTAAGACAAATAGGGCATTTTCATATTGTTGAAAAGCTAATGAGACAAAATTTCTAAAATGCTAAGGCTCTTAAAGAGATGAGTTGAGAGCTAAAAGTTGTGGGCATCCAAAGAGGATATAGTCCTAGAGAACTACATGTCATGAGGGACTTATATCTTTAGAGGGCCATAACTTCCTCAATACTTATTGCATAGTCCTTTGGAGAAATAAATAGTCCATATTGATCTATGGAAAGAGGTAACCATGCAAATGATCTTGCACTTTGGATTTAGAGTTTGAAACTAAAAATTATCCTAGTGGAAAGATCAAAAGGCCTTTGGGGCTCGGTTTTGGATTTAAGATATGGAATCGGGTGGTATTCCAAGATGAGAGTGTGTCTTAAATATCTCGGGGATCTCTAAGATGGGAGGTCCATTGAATACTACAATGAGTACTAAGAGGAGGGATGGTCACTTCCAAATGGTTCTATAGTGAGCTATAGTAGCCACAAACAATGAGATTGGTGTTAGAGCTTCACTGTCGCTTTTGTGTTACCATAGAGTATTTGTGCACTCTTTGATAATGTTTGGATGGTGTCTTGCTCCACACTAGGCCATGGTGTGAGTCGCCATTAGTAAATCATGAAATGAGATTGGTTGGACCTAGTAGAGAATTGGGTCCATTCAAGGGTGGTTAGTACTAGTGGAGAGTAGTGTTTCTACCTTGCTTGAACATCAATGGAAGTTCTATCATATGTCATCAAATGACATGCCCAATGTCTTGTGGAAATTAAGTGTTAGAAGTTAAGGTTGGGAGTAATGAAAGAATGGGGCCCTTGTGATTAGAGTTAGAATCTAACATTGCAAGTGCATGGCATATACAGTGTTAGCAAATCATAACCCTTGGTGTCACTAAGTACTTAGATCCTCACATTCTTTGGGCGTCTTCTTATTAGCTTTTCAAGAATTTATAGCAAGCTATCCAATTCTTCGTGACTAGAGCGCTACAATACTTTGTTTGCTTGGAACTTCACATTTCCTTCACTTCATCTCTTGCAAGGCTTTATTAGAAAAAATTTGCAGCTTGAAAAGGTCTCCAATTTTTTTATTTTTGGCACCCAGCAATGCAAGTACAAGAAAAATAAAAAATAAAAAATTTTCATTAGAAAAACATTTAAAAATTAGTCAATTTGACATGGTGTTGATGTGGCACCAATATATATATATATATATATATATATAATTGCATCATAGGGGGTATAGATTTGGCAACCTCTTTCAAGCTTGGATTTTTTCTAATGGGTGAATCACTTCCAATGTCTTCCTTGTTCATCAAGGTGGTACGGGGGCACACTTTAAAGTGAATATTGTGACAAAGTTATGAGAAAAGCAAGTGAAAAGAGAGGCTCAAACGTGTGAACCCTAACAAAGAAGTATGAAATTTGGATAGATCACTCAACATTTTTAGAAAACTACATGAGCTAAAAGATAGGGTTCATTTATTTCAAAATGGAAAATTTTTATATATGATGTAGAGCTACTATAGGGTCCATGAAATGTTACATGTTGTGTTATATGTAAGTTAGGCCATGTAAGAACATTATATAGTAGGAAGTTCTATTAATAAATTAACATTGACAAATGGAGCTTGTGTAAATTTTTTTATAGGGTGAGTGTAGATGTAGACAAATAATTTCATGAAGATGATAAAATGTATACAATCAAGCAAATTGAAGGATTTTTCTAGCAATTTGTTGTTGTTATTAGGCAATTCCAACTTATTTTGACTAGTCTTTCCTTAATGAACCAACAAAATGAAGGCATGTAAGAATCCACTATAAAAAAAATGTTTGAATAAATCTACAATGGATGTTGTATGAAGGGGATTTATGCACAGTTGAAAAATCCATTAAGGAATTATTTTAGGATTTAGGTTACTTCCATCAGTTCCATGTGGCTAGGGGTAGTTTGAACTTTGTACTTGTTGTCTTTGCTCCTTTGCATGGTGGATAGGATTTCTTGCAATTTTTTCAATTTTCTAATGTAGTTTTGAGTTCAGGGTTGTAAGGCAATCATTTAGGTTTGGAGTTTGTGTAGGCCTCAAGATTTTGATGTTGCACATGCTTGGGGGTTAGTGTTGGTCCTAGGATTTTGCTCATGCTTAGTATCGATGCTTTGCTAGTATTGCTTGTGGCATGATGTAAATTGATCAACAAGGTCTCATTCATGGGCAATCGTTGTCACACTTAAACAAAGTCACAAACAACATGATTTTATGTGCTAGCCCCAATACCCAATGCCAACCCTATAAACTCAAATGAATTTCTTGCAATTTGGGGTTTGCAGCTTGCCTTGCCTTTGCACTCACTACCAATGATCGTGTATAGAGTGGTTGTTCAGAGTTTGGCAACTCGGCCACCAATCATAGATTCTTTTGCATTTTTGTCTCTTTCCCATTACAACTATTTTTTGGTCATCTTCCTAGGAGATAAAAGTACAAAGACTTGCCTACAATACACACCATTTCTAAGATTTTTTTTGGTGAATGTTATGGAATGTTGTATCTAAGAAAGGTGTGTTGTTTTGAATATAAAATTGTATTAGGCTAAGATTTTAATGTAAATTATCATATAGTTAACAAAAAATTTAGTTTGGGGTTCGAGGGTGCTCATTGTTAATTATTGTTGAATAATATTTGTTGAGCATTCATAACATTGTTAGAATTAGGGGAGAGTGATGAATTAGCATGTAGTTAGTTTGTTGTATACATGTGTTGGTTGTGTTGTTTTGATTACTAAGATACTGATTATAAGTGGTCACTTCACTTGGGGATGGAGGCAATGACAACTTGATGAAGTTGTGTGGTCAATCTTAGGGAGGAGATGGGCTATTGCAAGTTGATTATCATTGGGGTTGTATAGGCAATGTCAAAGGTGTGGCTTGACCTTGTGGACATGTGGATATGACAATGATTGTATATATACTTGTAAATGTTTTAAACCATCTTCTTTATGTCAGTGTTTTATAAACACTCTTTTATTTTTTATCCTAAATTCTAAACCATTGTAATTGCATATGTATAGATTAAATATATGTTCTACATTTCATAGTAAAAGTCATTTTTTCGTGTGAATTTGTAGTGTTTTTTAAATGTCAATTTTTCATGGTGTCCATGTTATATTATTGGTATTAGATTCTTTTATAGTTTTAGAGTCATGACCAAGTTTGATGCTTCTATGATGTTGATTATTCCTCTCCATACTAGGTTGTTTAGAATACATGGCATAGAATTTATAAGTAACCAAAACTAGGTTGAATTGAACATTCTTATTTGCTATCATCTAAAATTGTTCTATATATATACATACACATATATAAATTAAATTTAAGTATGAATGTAAAACATTGGTTTTATGGTGTATAAGGTAATGTGTATGAAAATATTGGTCAAATAAGTTACATATGTAAATTAGCCCAATTAAAAAACTACATGAATGAATATAAAAAAAATGATAGGGTATTGAAAATATGCCATTGGTAGCTTTTTATGTAAAAATATGATCATCTTAAATACAATAATGAGGGTAAACAACCCCACATCAAATACCCTCTTAACTTAGGTGTATACTTAAACTACAAGGAGTGATTTCCCTAGGGTGTGGAAAAATAACACTTCTTCATAGGAAGTGGTGTCATAAACATGGATGAAATGAAAATCTTCCTCTTCTATCTAGAAATGGGAGCTTCATGATTGGTTGATAGTTGGCTCCTACCATCAAATGTCTACTAAAATTTTGACGATAAAAAATCAAAATTATTTCATTATTTCCAATTGGTGAGAGAAATCAATATTACCATGTCAATTATTGATTGTTTTTCTAAAGTAAAAAAAATTGCTAGACAATGAATGTTGCCTACTTAAAAAACATATGAATACCGAGATGAATACTTTGCCAAGAGGCTCTCTCTACTTTCTGTTCTCTTCTCACCTTTTTCTTTTCCTTTTTTCTTCTCCCAAGGTGTATTTCAACAAGGATGTTGTATTTCTCTTTGTTTGCAACAAAATTATTTTCATTTGTGTCAAAAAATATAAAATGGAAAATAAAAAAATGTTATAAAACAACAGGTCCAAGAAATGACTCTTACCAAGTGAATTGAAATTGGGGTTAGTTGATGCAATGGTAGAATTCTCAATTCATTTTTAGTGAAAGGAAAATAAAATTCACAGCGAATACAAAAAGTTGCATAATTTTTGGAATGTTAGACATTTAGTTATAATTTCTAAAAGTAAAAGCTAGTAGGCTACTACTTTAGTTCATAGGTGGTGTAGCGATCACATGATATAGTTTTGTGAGTGGGTCATGATGTGTCTCCAAAGTGATCCTCTATTTAAATGGAACACAACATGGATTCAGAAAATGACACTCACTATTTGAAAATTGGACATTGAAGATGGACATTCATTACTATATTTCTACTAATTGAAAGTAGAACATTTATGACTTTTTGTTTGTTTGTAATTTCCTTCGTATGCTACATTTTCCTTTCTCTTTTCATCCATCTTAAGGTTGAATTTTATCCTTTACAATTTCTCATTTTGTTTGGATACCATGTGGAGACAAATATTGAACTTTTGCATATCAATTCTTCAATTCAGCGTTAATCATACTAGATCCTTTTATAGGAGTGATATGAAGAGCCTATCCACTTTAAAGACTTACTATTTTTCACTCAACCATTTTTATAAGTGTCATCTAAGTGAATCCATAATTCATCTTATTCACATTCAAATTAAATATTTAAAACATTATAGATTTGTCCAAGTAAGAAGTAAACCTCTAAAGTCTTATTGTCCCCTCTAGACAAAATGGAGTTGGGGCATGTTCCTATAGTCCTAATATTTGTTGTGATTTTTAAAATCTTTTATTGAAGATAGGAAAACACATTAACTTTCCAAAAATGTAATTTTTTATTTCAATTGGAGCCTAGGAGCAAAAGTTATAAAACAAAAAAGGAATTTTGATTTTTTTATGAATTTTTTTTCCTAGAATCTCAACTCAATTTTTTATTATATGAAATTATAAATTCAAAATTTGCAGAGAAAAAATTACAAGTTATGAAGGTTTAAAGCCAAATAATGTTGTTGAGCAAGGTACAAAAAAATTCGTTTTCAACACTTTCAACACAAATATCTTGCAATTTATGCTATCAAAATTTGTGAAATTTTTGCCACACATCTTTATACTAGTCTAGTACAAGATCCTATAGTTAGGTACGCAAAAAAACCCCTTCTTTTTTAGCTTTTTGCTCATTGCTATAGAAATGGCAGTTTTGAGTGGGTTTTGACGGAAAAGAGGCCTTGGGACTTTAGGGGTTAAATTGAAAAAACTAAAGTACCAAAAGTCATCCCCTTGAAAAGTTGACACCTCCACAATACTATAAATGTACCAATTTTTTAACCAAATTTAGCCACCAACTCCACATTGTTGTCTTTTTACTACTCACTATTATTTGCATAGGTTTCATCCAAATATAAGGGCCTACATTCTATAGGAGTTGGTTCAAGATTTGATTACCTCATACAACTTCCATATATCACTTTTCATTTAATTGCTCATTTGTTCCCAAAGGCAATGTGATCAGGGTTGTTTCTCACCATGTCCCATGGTCCCAAGTCCCACCAAATTCTCAAAGTTTGATCGTTATAGAATTAAAAAAAAAAGGAACTTGGGGCTTCACACTATGTTCCAAGACCTAAGGCCCAATACAATTCAAAAATGTCTACATAGATTGGAGGTTTGGACCCAAAGAAGTAGGATTTGGAGCCCAAATTTCTAGGTTTAAAATCCCATAGATCTATTGTTTTCTATATAACCTACAAGAAGAATAACATTACATCAAATATCATTAAAGTTGGTTTTGTAGACAAAATTATCCATTGTAGATTCCATGCCTAAGGTGCATCCAAAATGTTTTTTTGTTTTTTTTTAACTTTTTGAATCATTTTTGGAGGTAATAGTATAGACGAGGAAATTTGGCATTTAGAGATGGAACTTTAGCCTACACTTCATAAATCTTCAAGTTCCACATTATTTTCTATTCACCTTCTACATCCAAAGAAAGTTGAAATTTGGTTGTGAAGTGAGAATTGGAGAAATGAGATGAGAAAAACAATGTGAAACTATAGTTAGAGAGTGTTGAGTGTAAGGTAGGTGTAGCTAATTTACAAACCATGTCTCCCTAGCAACAATAATTGTATATTAGTGAGATGTGATATTTTAATCAAATGTAAGCAATTTATAACTAAGATTAGATGAGGTTGAAGAATACCCTATTTTAAATCCTTAAAAGTCATTTGAGGTTAAGGAAAGGCTGGCCAAACTTGGATTATAGAATCTTTCTTATGTAGGCATCATGTACCTTATTCAAATAACTAATCAATGATTGGAGCTTTTGTCCTTTCCAAAGTCATGGTCAACCTCAAAGCTACTATCTAAATTTTTAATCTACTAACTTTCAAATGCAAAAACCACAAGTTCAAATTACCCTCTAAAGGACCAAATTGTGTTTTTGTTGGCAACAATGTGATTTGGTGCAAATGGAATTTTTAATTCTTTTCTTTGAAATTTTTACACAACATTTGCCCAAGGCCCAACAATTTTTATAAATTTTGACTACATGGTTAAAAGATCATTGTATAATATGAAATTTCTTTGAACTATGGGTAGCCTAGGCAATTCAAAAAAGTTTTAAGAAAATCATTTTCTTAAGGAATAAAAATTTGAAATTGATTTTCTAGATTTATATATACATAGAAAGGTTTGAATAATTTCATATTGATTAATAAGATAAAAGTTATGAGAAGGTTTAGTTTGCAATAGTTATGGATTCTCTACTCTAAAAGTAATTTTGAAGTCCTTTATTTAGCTCAATTTTCAATATTTTTTGAAAAAAAAAATCACAAGATGTAGAATGTAAATTACAATATTACAATCATTGGTATTGACATTTTTCAAGTTCATAACTAAGTTCTTATCAATCTAGTATTTGGAATTATTCTCTATTTTTTCTACTTAATATTTTTTCCTATATATTAGGAAAAAATTGAACCCACAAAAAAGCCTTGAGTTTTCTTATTAATTTTTATACTAATTGAATGAATGTGAAGGTGGCCACATCCTCATTAGAACCACCACTTGGCATGTGTTCTATTCTTCATGATGGAATCATCATGAGATTTATAAGATTATGAAGATGGATTGGATAATGATCACAAATTTTTGAATTCATTGTGCAATTCATAGTTCAGTTAGTGAGTTGAGGAGGCTCTTCCTACTTAAATTTATGAGGTTATGAAGATGGATTGAATAATGATAATGACTTTTTGAATTCATCATGCAATTCTTGGCCCAATTAGTGAGTTGAGAAGGCTCTTTCCACCAAGCTTTTGCATTACAAAGTGGCCTCTTTGGGGGTTTAATTTTTTCCTAATGTATTGTACAATTCCAAATGATTTGAAATTTTTTCAAGCATGTAGCCAATTTGCTTTGAAGAATGATTCCAATGAAGCACTACCATTTTGAACTTTTTCCATACAAATGTGACATTGAAAAGTGCAGTTGTCATGTTTATTGCAAGGCTAAAAAAAGATTTTTGTCAGTTGAAACGCTAATATCTTGCAATCTACAAGATGCAATCTTTGAAATTTTGTCTACATCTTTTCAAGCCAACATACTGCAAAATCCTATAGTTACATATGTCAGTCTAAAAAACATAGTCAAAAACCTTTAGGGGTTAAGTTTTAAAATCCAAGATTTGTAGATGCATCTTGTGAAGATGAAGATAATGATATTGAAAATTCCACATGTAGTTGAATATTAGAAAAGTTTTCACAAAGCTTCTCCAAAAAACAAGCCCCTCAAACTTGGTTTATTGTTTAAGAGTTAATGTCCCAATGATGAACATTGTACAATGATTATCTAATTATCTAGATTTATTAAAGGTTAGTGCAAGAAGCTTCTTATTAGCTAAATCTTGCCTTGTTAACCTCTAAAAGACCAAGTGGTTGTTGAGAAACCAATTAAAAATTTGGAAAAGTTATTTCAATGTCAATTTTCAATGGATCTTTTTGAAATTTTGATAGAAGGTGTAAACTTGGGTATAAACATGTATCTCCATGTGGGAACATAATTTTTTCCCAATCCAGCACCTAAATCAAAGTTAGGGTGCTTGACAAGTTTAGTCATCAACTCATCATAAGCAATTAGAGAATCTTTTGTTAAACTTCACATCTACCTCTAAAATTTGGTTGGTATATAACTCATATAATATTGGATGCAATTGTAAAAAAAACAAATCATGTATAGTGCTAAAATCTAATTCTAGGATGAGTTAAAGTCTATAAACCACTGTGGGCAGGCAAGGTCAAAAAAAACTTTTCTTCATAATTCAAACATTATAATCCTTCAATCTCTCAGGTCAAAGTTTCAAAATAAAATTTTAGATATTTCCATAGTAGTCTAATACGAATTCATGCAATTGAACTTCAAAGAAAATTTTTGTTTCATTTTTTTTCAATGACCTAAAAATTGTTAGTTTTTGATACTTTATACCAAAAATGTGCTCCATTCTTTTAGGGTTTAATCCTTAAAGGACAGCAAGGCCAAAAAGTAGTCAATGGATGACTTCATTATCTAATTTAACCCCTAAATGCCCAAGGCCTGTTTCGAGTTTCTTGGAATTTGCTCTAACTTGAACAAAATGCCAACATTTTGATAAGTTGTATTAAGTTTTTTTGAATTATAACCGTACAAATTCAAACTAGACATGTTAGAGGTCTCATAGGAAAAGAAAACACAATAATATCACTTATGGAGCGAAAGATTATAACGTTTGACTATGAGGGTGTTAAAATTGTAAAAGTGATGTAAAATCTTTCAACCCTCTTTTCACAAGTCAAATCTAAAAAGTTGGTGACAAAAAAAATTGAGGTTAAAGAGCCTAACTTGCATAACCCCAATCAATTTATGGCTTCTTAAAATCTACTCTATAATTTTTTTAAATGAACTTTGAATGTGAATTTTTCTCTAAGATCTAGTGTATTTGAGGTTCATTTCCAAGAGCTCTCAACACTACGGGAAGTCAAGATTACACTAGGTACCCTTGCACAAAATCATGAATAGAAAAATCACTATCATTTATTTTCAAGATTGGATTTTTGATGCTAAAACTAGACTTGAAGAAGAACTTTCTAAAAATATAAACTACTAAAAATAGCAATTTGGTTAGATTTTATTTAACTTCAAAGTTTTACAAACACCACATTTGGGTGCCTCAGGCATTTAGGGGTTAAAAACAAAGAATGCACCTATTAGTCCAATAATCGAAGTAGTTTGGTCACTACTTATTCATAGGGGCCTATATCCTTTAAAAGTTGATTTTGTAATGCTATAGGCCAAAAAGATGAGTGCTTGTTGTAGAAACAAAGAATGCACCTAATAGTCCAATAATCAAAGTTTTTTGGTGACTCCTTGGTCATGAGGGATCACATCCTTGCATGGTCAAAGTAATGAAATCTAATTTTGATTTGCTTCGAAGAGATGAATTATCCAATTGGAAAAAGAAGTAAGCTAGCTTATAATACATTAATGTAGCATTGTTTACCAACAAAGCAAGGGTCTAGCATGCATCCTTGAACAATGAACCCCTAAAGTGAACAAAATTGTCTTATATGTCTCCTCAACCCAATCCTCAAAATGCCTAATATGAAGAAAAATCACTGAGGGCTTGCCCTCTGGTTTTGTGTACTGTTTCCCCTTGCAATGGAAATTGTCCATGTATTTTATTTATATATATATATATATATATATATATATATATATATATATATATATATATATATATATATATATATATATATATATAATATGTCCATCCTAGCATGGGCCATTCACTGGAAATATATTCAATGTTGTTATGAGAGGGACCAATAACCAGTTTGCTTCAGATTTTCATTTTTTTGACAAAGTGGATAAAACATTGCTTCACCACCAATCACGCTTGAAGCATCACTACAGTCTTAACTTACAGCACGACCTTTTCAGGATGGAATCTGTACACTTACTGGTACAGTTGTCGAAAGTGAAAAAACTGTTTCCAGATGCTTCTTAGAAGATTCCAGTGAAAAATTCAAAAGAAAAATTCGGAAAAAATATTCTTGTCCAAAGGAAGCATTACAGAAGAAACACTCACAGATCCGACACGATGGAAATGAAAAAATCCTTCGTTCCAAGTTCTATAGAAGACTGAGCTTATGATATATACAGCCATGCAGGCACTGAGGAAGCTATGGTATCAATTAGATATCTACGTAATACCGCATAGGTTGTTGGTTCCTGGGGATCACTGATTCCCGCTGCGGTACACCACTATAGAGAACACGCAGAACATTACGGTGTAATAAAACTGCTTGAAGCGCCGATTTTAAGCTCATTCTAAATATCAAATGTTTGTACAAAATTGTTAGACGAGAGGTCTGTTCAAACTTAATTTACTTCTTTTTCTGAGGCCACATCTCTGCATCCTTCTTCACCTTCTTCACCGTCTTCAGAACGTCCTCCGGTTTCGCAGTGGCTGTCACGGATACCTTCATGTCGTACATATCACAAATCACAGGCTTCTCCACCCCTGCATAAATGCCGAAAAGATCGCTAAATTAGAAAGATTCATTCCAAAAGTTGCATCCCCTTCACTGCGACTCGAATGGCAGCGAAATTGCACAAAATCGAAGTAAGTTGGCAAGAAAAAGATTTAACTCCTCACCCTTCAAATTCTCGAGTTTTTTCCTCACTTTGCGGGCGCACGATTCGCAGCATAGAGGTACCTTCATCTCGATGAGCTGCATCACGAATTAAAACGCGTGAGCTCCATCTGAACTAGAACTGACACGACAAACCAGCGACATGCGAGCAAGCACACACACCCTCGCAAATCTAGCCATGAACAAACAGAAATCCCTTCTAGATAATTGCGCAGCAGCAATTCAAACTCGCAAGAAGCACAACAACGCAGCACATTCAATTTTCAGCTCCACACTGTACCTGCGGTTTCTTCTCGTCTTTCTTCTCATCTTTCTTCTCTTCCTTCTTTTCCTCCTTCTTCTCCTCCTTCTTCTCCTCCTTCTTCTCTTCCTTCTTCTCTTCCTTCTTCTCCTTGTCCTTCTTCTCCTGCTTCAACGCTTCCTGCCGCAAAGTCTCGAGATAAGCCTGGTTGGGATATCCAAACCACTGCTCGCAAAAAACACAACAAAAAATCGTCAGTAAAGCCCGTATCCTCACACCAGCAAAACTAACCTTCCCAAACGCATTCGAAAGATTGTAACTCAAAAGCAAAGCATTAACGAGAACTCACATAGCTCATAGACTGATCGGGCTGAAGCGGCGCCGTGCTGTGGAACGGCTGAGGATAGCCATAGTAGTACAACTCCACCATTGTGAATGTACCGAAATTCTCTCAATCGAATCTTCTCAAGAATTCGTCACTTATCTTCAAGCACTGCACAAGCAAACTCTTCTCATCACACTCACTCTCAATCATGCCAGTGTTCTGTCTCACAAAAAGAACCTGGACATTCGGACCACAAGAGCAAGCAAAGCAGAACGAACCTTCCAGAACGCACAACAGATGCGGGATAAGCACAAATTGGCAAGTGTCAGCAAGAGCAGGGATTAATATAGCAAGTGAATCTGAAGGAGGGAGGAAAGAACGGGCCAGGACTCCTGGAGGCGAGGACGAGTGACGACGTCCCCACAGGGAAAGTCCCTCATCAGTCCACACGGTTTTGCTTCCATTTCTTGTCGGTACCTACACTTCAGGGCCGGAGTATCAACCTCGGTCTCCGGTCCTCAACTGCTCCGGTCGTCGCTGAATCGTGCATGTGCTCCCTGCGCCCACCGCAACGGACTGCGCGGAATGTGCGGGGATTCGAATGTTCCGCGAAAACCGCGTAAGTGGACCCCTGGTTCCGCTTCCATGTCTTTTTTCTGCTCTTTTTCTTTATCTACTCATTTCTTTTTCCTTAGCCGGAAGTCGGTTTTCTACTGTACTGGAATGACTTGCATGTTCGCGCCATGATAGGAGATAAGGAAGACTTGCATGTGTCAGCGAAGTTGCCAAAGGTCCCCACATCTTCTAAAAGTTTGCAACAGCATGTGCACCTATTATCGTCGCAAATTACAATTGAGCATAGTTGTTGTTATAGGGGAGGTCTTCTAAAGTAGCTTGACTTCCAATGAGTGCTTTTACAATTTTGTAAGCAAATGATTCACAAGATATTCAAAGGATGATTTCTGTGGTCACTAGTCTATCTTTTAAGGATTAAGTTATAAATTTTCAGAAGTACTTTATTTAGGTGTACCAAAAAATAATAGTAGGCTCTCATCAACTTTTTGTGTTTTGACTGTATGCATCTTGTATAAAGTAAACATGCCTATTACCAAGTAGATTATCTCTCCAGTTACCTTAGAAAAGTTATTTGTCAACTTAGGTATTTTTCAAAAGATCCAATTATCTTGGAAAAGTTATTTGTCAACTTAGGTCTTTTTCAAAGATTGAGAAGTTTGACAGAAGCCATTTCCAAGTAGAATCAAGACATTCCAACAAGAAATGAATTTTCTATGATTCTTCAAAGTATGTTAGGGACTAAATTGGTAACGCATGGATAAACCTATGATGAACCACACAACAACATGTCCCTTCCCCAAGTGCGTTGTGATGCCTTTTGGGGATGACATTCCGTGGGTGTCATTGGACACTTGAATTTGGCAAATGTGCTTGCTCACGCTTTGTCCTTGTGATGGAATTCAATGGTCGATTTCTCCCTTGCGAAGGCGATGTGGGTGTCTGATGATTGCTGTGAAGAAGATTTTCGTTTGGTGAAATTGATCGATCAATCTACTGTGATTCTTCACGTACGCGCGCGTGACAGACATTCAACGCAAGGTAGAATAATAGATTTGGAAGCTGAAGAACCCGGAGTTTACTGAGCAAGACAAACAGCAGAAAGATGGAAGAGTTGATGAATCCGGGGAGCTCTCCGTGATTCTTCACACCACACAAATGACTTCCTTTGGATTTTCAGCGATGGAGGAAGTGGAGGGTACCCATGCCAGTTTTTGGAATGGCTAAGAATCGATTTCAGAATAATTTCACTCCAGGATGTGATGAAGAGTTTGCTGCCAGTTGCAAACCCTGCGTTTGCATTTAGATATGCACGGGCTTCCCGCTTCTCCACGAGAGCTTCCCGCATCGCCAAAACCCTACGCGAAGGTCAAATTTGGGAGAAATTAAGGTAGAAACACCCAAAACTGTTACTTTAAGCAATTCAGCATAGTTGGAGGCATGTTTTTCTAAAAATAATATTTTTGTAGTATATGCAAGTGAAAATCATGAATATTCAAAAAAGAAATTAGATTTTTTGGACATTGTATGTAATTTTGATGATTTTTCAAATTGTTGGCTACTCAGACCATTGAAACTCTCCCATAGGTGCCCCCAAAACTGACCCCTACAAAAATCAACTATCAGCAAATCACAGTCAAATATGTGTCCTTTGAATATGTTGGCCAATAAATGTTAAGCATGTGGAAGACACATTCACCAAAATCTAGGGACAAAATTGGGTGAGTTTAGGAACAAAGAATAGGAACATATGCAGTTTTGGGTGTTTCTATTTTAAGTCATTTTTGAAAAAATGTGACTTGTAAATGGTCTAAGGTGAAGTGAACCTCTAAGAATCTGACATGGAAATTTAGATGCCAAATGAGACTATCACATATGGTATTTATGGATTGAATTGTGTGCGGACTACTTTTTGGAATTTCCAAGAACAAAGACCTCACATGACACGGAGTTGTTCCGCATATGTGAATGCTTGATAACTTTTGATGATTCAATTTTTATTGAACCAATGCAATAAATGCGTTTCTATAAAATAAAAATAAAAGGCCTCTCATCTTCATTCATAGGTCTTATCTTTTAACATCTGTTGTTATCAAGTGCCAAATGTGAATGTACCTTAAAATCATTTGAATTAGTATTTGAATATGGTTTTGATTATCAAATTATTTGAGTATTTGTTAAATCTTGTTGAGAATCTAAAGGGGATTTTAGATCCTTTTAGTATGCATATTTTGGATGTTGTATGAATAAATCATAAGTTAATATATTATTTTGTTGATTCACAAATTACACAATCTTTTTACATTGTATAGCATATTGTAAGCAATTTAAAAACATTGAAGACAAAATTGAATGGCTCTTAAAACTAATTAAATAGATCTAATTGTATGGATATTGTTTATAATTTATGAATATTATGATCATAATTTATGAACATTGTTTGAGAGCCATCATTAAAATATTATTTTATAATACATCTTCACAATTTGGAAATCTACTCTGAACTACTTCCATCCTTAAGCAATTAAAGGATTTCCATCATTTTTAATCATTATTTATTTAAAATAACACAATCACCTTTTACTATTTTATAACTTCAAAATTTTAATTTTATCACAATATTATATCAAAGTTCAATTGATCTCAATTCTATTGAATTATTAATTATTCTTACACTAAATAATGAAATTAGATTGTATGGATAATTGAATTGCATTACTCCAAGAAAGTTACTTTATAATTCACAAATATTTTAAGATATTTCCATTTGTACACATCAAAGTTCATGAGTCTCAATTACAACAACAACTAATTCAATAGTAGTACATTCTTCTACAATAACAATAAATACTTACATAGTGTCAAATGTTCATAAATTAGTGAAGGGCAACCTAATTTCACTATTTAGTGAAACAATATACAACCCAATTTTTTTCAATCAAACTTGAAGCCCAAAATTGAAAATTCCTTCTAAATTCTATTGTAGATTGAGTATTCATGATTTTCAAAATAATTTTTTCCTTTAAGTCCTAATTACTAAACTCTAATTACATTAATTTTACAGATTTTTATTTTAGTTTTTTATCCAACTATTTAAAAATATCATTATTAGAATAAAGAAAAATGTTTTTTGAATCTAGACCTACTAATAGCTTGTGAATTATATAATATTTGAAAAAAATAATTATAATCTATACCATAAAAATGATTAAAAACTAAACAAAGAATTTTAAAAAAAAACAACACTTTTGTGTGCTTTGGATGTGTTTGCATTCATCCATTGCTCAAAATTTGAATGCATAGTTCTAAAAGGTCAAGGAGTATGTATTTTTATTTATTTATAAATTTCAATATTTAATATAATGTGATTTTAAAAAAATTCTTTAATCTCTAAAGGACCAAGGTCTTTTCTTTGTCAAAAACCATTTATTCTTTGTCAAAGAGCAAAGAAAATGAATATTGTCTTTTTTGTATCTAGAACCATAGGATCTTGCATTAGACAAGTATAAAAATGTATAGAACAATTTTTTTTTAAATTGACCATATAGATTGCAATAATTTTCATTTAAAGTAAAGAAAAGTATTTCTTCCACCTTGCTTGATAAGATTTTTAGGCTTTAGACCTTTTTAGCTTAAAATTTTGCAAGTTTCAAATTTCAATTTTTTTATGTTGAAGGATTGAGTTGAAGTATAGTGAAAAAATTCAAAAAAGAAACACTTGATTTTCAAACTTTAAAAAAATTATTAAGTATACGTGAAAACCGTATAAAAAAAATCATCAATAATTCCAAAATTATGAATTGAAACACACTAATTCTACTGGAGAGATTGTTTTAGCAATTAACACAAACTATGTGGAGTTCTTTTATTGAAAAATTGTGAAAATCGAATTCTAAAATAAATCTTAAAAATTATTTATTATAACTATTGTAACTAGTCATGTCCATAACCAACTTCTTAGAAACTAATTATAGTAGCCATAGTTATTAATATATATAAATTCAATACTCAAGACCACAAATACTCAATTAATTTTGATTATCAATATTGTTGAACATATGAAAAGGGAACCTTTGTACATTTGATCAAAATCAAAGTGGTTTGAAAATAATTTTGTATCCATATCAATTATTCATTAGCAATGTTTAATACATTTTGGATATATTAATTCTATTTATTAGAGGACAAAATATTATTTACATTAAATTTGAATTGAAATTACATATGAAGTTTAAGTTACATATTAATATTACAATTATAGCAACCATTGAAATGGTGATAATAGATAATTATCAATGCACATTACAAAAGTATATTTGCTATCAAAATACTAATTAAAGGACAATACAATGGGCTATAGAAATTTTGTTAGCATAGTCATTATACAACTTATGACAATTATTCATAGCATTTGAATACCAGAGTGTACAATGTACACTCTGATCAAATGGATTTTTGACAATTGTTACTTTAAAAATATATTAATGAAAAAATTATATTCTTTACGCTAAATGTGGATATTTTGTTTCAAAATATATAATATTTTTATTGGAATGTTTTTTTAATATATAATTTATACATTTTAGATTAAATTATATTAATTATGGTGTTGTTTATTTTGGAAGCACTTCATTGATTCAAACATACCTTGAATATTGTGGATTCTTGTATTTAGTGTCTTGCAAAATCACTTGATTTCAATAGTAGAACCAAGTTTTGTCCTATTAATATATAATTTGGGTTAGGCAAATAGTTCAAAAATTTGTACATTGAATAAAAAATATAATTTCTATTTCTATTGCCTTTTTTAAGTTAGGAAAAATTGAAAAAATAAAGAAAGTTTTTCATCCTTCCACAAGGATGAGCTGATGAGGCAACCATTATTTCTAAAATTAGCTCATCCACCTTAACTGAAATAAGTGGTGAACCAATTGAAATAAGCTATGCAAAAGAACAATTGTTACAATAGACAAATTCAAAATAGACCACAACGTAATTGTGACCCCTACTCCATTATATTCAATTTTGCTTTATAGCAACCTAATGTCAATAGTGAAATCTACATGTATTCAATTTCAAATTGCAATAGATATATAGCATGGAATTGGGGTTCAAAGGGTTGGAATTTGTTTGAAAAGAAAGATTTTATGAATTCAACAAAGAAAATTAGTATGTTACTTGTATATGTAGCAAATAATTCATTCATTGTTCTTCAATATTGAAGAATTTTTTGAATTATCATTGCAAGTGTGTTGGAATTAATATAATCTCATCAACGTCCAAATAGACAAGAATAAATTCTCCTCAAGACACCAATGTTTGCTTTGACCACTTGTAATATATTTTTTTTCCAAAATTGGTCAACTATACGTCCAATATTTCCTTTTTATCCATTCTTGTAGAGGGGATTGTGAATTTGATGTGTCTAAATATGTGCAATGGCCAAAGGCCAAAGGGGCATCCCACCCTAATCCCTAAGAGTTATAGGGAAGGGAGAGGTAGATGTAGCTTTTGAATGGTTTTGGTAAAATAAATTATTATATGAGAAGAATTTAAACATTAAATCTTCATTTCTATAAGTTCTCATTTCCTTTCTATTCCTACATGAACTCATTCACAACCTTGTTCAATAACCATCATGGTTGTCATACTGGACAAATTACTATTCATTTCTTGTCCTGTAGGACGAGTTACTATTCATCAAATGTACTTCTCGAGTACATTTGATGAATAGTAACTCGTCCTATAGGACAAGAAATGAATAGTAACTTGTCCAGTATGACAACCACGATAACCATGAAGCACCAAGTGACCATGCTACTTGCATTGTTGAAAAATAGACAAAAATTGTTTTTTCAACATACTTGGATGTACTTCACCTATTTTTTATAACTCTAATAGTAAGCTCTTGAAAACATTTATAATTCACATAGTGGATGCTAGCCATCTTATGGAGTTAATATCTATTTATTGTTGTGATAAATCTTAACTTATTTGTCAACTCAATCAATCGGAATTGAAGAATTATGATGCTTAGTTTTGGACATTAAAGAGGGTACACCCAAATGCGCACCCTACCTAAAATTGTTATCATTGCTCTAACTACCTCTCCAAAATCAATATGTGCATAAGTTGAAAAACAATTTCAAATCATCTAGTGAAAAAGCTTTGACATAACATAAGATTTGCATATGGTATTCAAATGTTGAAAACATATTTTCACTTGCCAACAAGAAGATATGATATCCAATTAGTCTAATAATAGTAACTAAGCACATTAATAAAATGTGGCGATTTTGGGGGTACCCACCATACCTTTGCTGTTATTATCTATTATAAACAATTGATACTTCACAATGAGGCATTGGTTTAATCAAAGCACCAATAGATATTAATATTAACTTAGATTGCAGCTTGCTATTACAAAGTTTCATAAATATTGAAATGACTAATGAGTGAGTATGAGCACACATTCAATTGTGGTAGAATTTTTTGGATGATAGTATTAACCCCTATAGAACAATAAGCTCCCATGAAGCTTTTTGAAGGCTTGAGTAGCTTCATACAAAGTCATTTTGAATGAATGAAAGTGAGAATTTTATTAAGGATGCATGTTTGTATAATCTTTCTAAAAACGTGATTATTTTTTCGATTAGATTCCTAGATCAAATGTTGTGGGGCTTGAAAATTAACATGCAATTTGGGTTGCATGCTAATAGATAGGGCAAATAGGTAAGCAAGTTGTGAATATTTTTCTATCAACTTTGAATGCATTTAGCTCGCATTCTATAAAGCAAGATCTCCAATTTTCATTCATTGTACTAAATATGGCACATTTTGAATAATTTTAGAACCATTAGCTCAAATTCTATGCAATCAAATTAAATTAAACAATGCTTTTTAGAACGTACTTTTAGCTACCTACAGATTGAATCAAAATAAGTCTTATAACTTTTGGAATATTTATTAAAATGACATAAAACAAATATGTATGACATGAAATGACATGAAACAAACATGCCACATTGTTTTCTATCCAATATGTAGATGAATGCTAAAATTTGGAGCACCACCATAACATTTATATCATCATTTTGACACTTTGTAAAAAAAAAATAATAATTAATTTTTTATATAAAAAAAAATTTAAAGATCCAAGTTGGGTAGTGGACGTGGTTGACAACTGGTGCCTCAACATTAGGAATTGGAAACTTGGATTCAAAAACCACAAAAACCATAGTTGCTGCAAAAGACAATGCCATAAGTTAACTTAGAGCTTCTCCACCAGCTCTTCCGTTTCTCTATCTGTTTACTGAGCTTGGGACATCAAATAGGAATGAGACCTCGCGAATTCTCCATATGAGCCTCTGGAGTTTTACAGAAATCTATATATTTTAGAGATACTGGTTTTGGATAAAGGTTGGTGCAGTGAAATTTCTGTATCTCTATCTGCAATATGAGGTCCTCTCCCTAAAACTTTAAGGATACGAAACTCACTGCTAAGGATGCTCTTAGTCTCTATCCAAAGGACAGAGCCAACGAAAGAATCATTTGGAATCATGTTCCTATGAAGAATCATTTGGAGCTCTTGCCATGTTAGAAACTCATGCACTGATGCATTTCATAACTTGATTGGCAGACGCTTGTTCAGACCTGCCAATGAGCATTTTTTTTAATGAGCAAACGGCAACTCCAAGTGCAGTGCAGTTGTTTGTTATTATAGCAGCCTCGAACCAGCCTGAAGTTTTGCCTTGAAGCTTCTTTGTGCATCTTTCGAGGATGTTATGTTCCTCCTCCACACGTCTCTCGTGCGGACCCATAGAGTGACTAAGGTGGAGGCACCCCAAAGCATTCCTTACCCAATGGCATCCCTTTCTAGGAAGGGGCATCATTCTGAAATGCAATTTTAGGTGGACCATACATGGCTTATTGTTTCAGTCAAAAAATAATAAGTCATGTTTGGTATGTCTACATATAGGTTCTGGAATGATACCCCTTCTTAGAAAAGGATGCCATTGGGTACAGGGACGCTTCGGGTGCCTCTACCTTAAACTGGGATTGGATGATCTTGTCGCAAACAAACTTCACTTGCCATTGGTAAGGTAATTGGGCCATTACTGTTTGCAACCCAATTCCATCAATAGACCATCCCAATTCAGTCATCTACTTTTGGCCACAACACCACCTAAAATCTCCCCCAATTCTCTTCATTTTATGACAAAATCAGAGAATACTATGACAAAATCAGAGAATATTATGACAAAATTAGGGATTTTATGACAACAAGGGATAACATGTTGCTCCATTGATAGAGAATATCTAGTACTTGATTAGGTGGTTTTAGGTTGTTTATGGCTCTAATCTAGAGGTGGTTTTGTAATTTTAGGGCTGACCACTTCAAAAATTCACAGAAATTACAAATTTGATTGGAAAATTATAAGTCCACTTGGGTTTGACTCATGAAACAAGCACACACCTATGAAAAATATGTGCCCCTCTTGGAATCAGACCCAAGATGTCTAGATTTCAAATCAAGGTGGTAATAGGCTTGTCTACATTAAGGTAAATGGGCCATTCACCACACACAATGTAAGACCAAACACTCATTGCATAGTCACCATACAATTCTGGAAATTTAGGAATAACATTAGTAATGTTCTATTGTATAAGATGTTTTTTGGACCTTTGGAAGACTATGAGTTTCCAGGTTGTAGGAAATGTGGAAACAAAACTACATCAACAATCTAATGTGGTCTGGAGATTGCCATGTCAAATAATAATATTTAAATTAATTTTTTAATTTTTTCAATTAAATATATTATGAATTTTTTATTATTTTATTATTTCATAATCTGACTAAGCTACCATAGTTTACACTTCACAACACAGTGAACAAATCCAAAACAATCTTTTAGAGGCCTGAGAAACATCTAATGTTTTTTGAAATTCCAACCATGATGCAACTTATTATTCATATAATTTTTTCACAAACAAAATGTTGTAGGAATGATAGGTAGGATTTTGGATTGTAATATGAATTGAGATTATAATCCCTACTAGAGTCATATAATCCAATTGAAACTTCTATGGGTGAAGGAATATCAGTTATAAACATACTACTATATATATTTCTCTATGGATTGTTAAGCGACTACAAAATCAAGGATGTGGCAACTTAAAGTTGTTAGAAGACTCTTAATAAATCTTAAAGGTTACATAAATGGAATGTAGGGGTCACTAAATTGACAATTATGACTTGATAATAAACAACCTCTAGAAGCCTTATTGACTTTTAGAAACAAGCAATTATCTCATATACTTCTAACTAAACCCCCCCTATTGATTTTTGTGACTATAGTTGCTTCTTGTATATGAGCAAAGGTTAGAAGTGCATTCTCAACTCATTTGTCAACTCACTTCTCCTTGAGAATGCCTTGTAATCTTGTTCATGCTAAAATGAATTCTTAATTTGTTGCCTAAATATTCAAAAAGTCCTTATTAGTTTGTGTCCTTAACAATATCACACTAGAAGAAACCAAAATTTTCGATGTCTAAGGGAACGGATTTTAGGTGACGTTGAAGAAAACAACCTATGTTTTTCTGTCAACAATTATCTCCATTAATGTTCCATTGGACATCATTATTGACATGAAAAATACAGTTTTTTTTTTCAACGTCACCTAAAATTCGTTCCCTTTGACGTCAGTTTTTTTTTTGAATGTCACGTAAAACAAGGTTTTCTTATAGTGTCAAAAAGGATGTGAAGTAGAGGAAAGTAAGACCATGTTGTATGCAAAACTTTTGAGCCTCTAATTCTAATTCTAATGAATGAATAAGTACTTCTTTTGGAGCACTTTGAAGTTTAAGCTTGTCCAATTGAAAAGATTTTACCTTAAAAGGCTATTTAGAACATAAGGCTACATTTATCAATGAGATTTTTGAAACTAGCATAGTTTCTTCTCTAATCATGCCTAAAGCAACAATAAAACATAATGGTTCATCTTAGGTCTAGAGGGAGATGGTGAAATCCATAAAAATTTGGTTGTTAACCAAATTGATGAAATATATTACAATGTCTTCCATATCTAAATAATACTTCTAATTTTTAATCCAATTATGAGTTTCTCAAATCATATGTACTTGCTTATTATTGGTTTAATTTTGACATGACATTCTTAACTAGTTATACTATTTTTCTTCTTATATTGAGAAAATCCATGTATCAAAAGATAATGAAATAATAAGCTTTTGTGGCCCACACAATAATTCCTTTAAGTGGACCTATGTTCTTGGTAGTCAAGAGTGTTTTGGTGACCTATGATTATTGTTTAGAAGGTTATATAGTAGTAAGTTGGGACTCTTACTCCAATTTTACATGTTCCTATTGTAGTCTACATTTAGGCTCTGTTTTTTTCTTTTTTGCGCTTTAGATGGATTTTGATCTCATTAGATGAAATTTGTTGATTGTCCCTAAATACAAGATATTTGTAATGCAATCTTGTCATTCTTGCAAAAAATTTACACAACGATGCTAGCGTGCGAGCTTGGAGCAGGGAGCTTGTGAGCGGGGAGCAGGGAGCTTGTGAGCGAAGAGCATGGAGCCAAAAATTTCCCAATTTTTTTTTCATTTTTTTTTTGGCCAAAAAAATTCAAAAAATTGATTTATTTTGGCTGTTTAGGGTGAATTTGGGACCTATGTCCGTGTACCCCATGACCGTGGTTGTATAGATGTTTATGCAAATTTTGAATCAGTTTTTGTAGAAAATTGGGCAATATTGTCTTGTGAACATTGCTGTGGGAACTCTTTACCGTTTTCAGCACTCATGATACTCAGTGTTGCCGTACGAGCAGGAATTTAAAACATTTTGTATTGCAAAGTTTAGGGCAATTAAAAATAACGGCAAAAACTTTAGAGGGTTTAGGGAAGGCATTGGCCAAAATTGATACGTCAGTGGAAATATAGATGGAACTTTTGATGGGAAAATTTGGCATGAGAATTTTGTAACTGTAATATATAAAGAAGAGTTCATTACAACTGAAGTGCATACAGAAACGTGTCTATGCCTATTCTGGAAGTGTGATCATGGCAGCCTGAAGTAGCAACAACTTCAATTCATTGAAGCTACAGCTTGGTGCATGAATAAATTTGTCTTCATTGACATCCATCTTGCAAAAGTACCTGTACAAATAGTACAAGTGTTTGCAATTCACGTACTGTTGCCGACCTCCAATTGCAGAAACTGCCATATTCACAAAGTCTGGGCATGTGCATGTGGGAAATTGGCCCATCGTAACTCTGTATGTATTTTTGTTAGAGTTTGACCCTGTCTCTAACTCCACAATTGCACCAAGGCCTGGAAAAGGGAGCAGTGTTACTCCCAAAATTTGTCCTTTAACATTGCCTGCGCTTTCCCACTTGTTCCGTTGCTTGGGAGTAGGCGCATTTGCAATCCTTCGAATTGCTCTGTTGTTCCTCACTGTTGGATACACATCTGAGTTTAGTGGCGGAGGGTTGTCATACAAAACCGGCTTGAATAGCTTAGACATGTAGAATAGCCGACGTGGTGATAGAATTGGTTGTTCTTGGAGGTGAAATCCGGCATGTTGCAGCAACAAGGTCTCTTCGCGGGTTAAGTTTGTTCCAGAGAGAACAGGCCAAAACTCTGGCACCTCTGGCCAATCTAAAACCCATTTGCGCTTTGTTCCCTTCACGCATCGCTCAATATCATCCCAACAAAACCAAAAATCAGCCACCACCTCTCGCTTACTACCATATTCTTCTTTCCTGCCGCGGTAAGTAGGAGCTGGAGTTCCCTTCTTTCCTTTTGCAATCTTGCTAATGCACTTGATGTTAGACCTGGACTGCTGAGCTTGACATCTTGCGTTGGATTTGTGGCTGATTCTAGCAATGTGCCAATTGGATGCATCGCAGTCGCTTTCAAATGCTACATTCACATGCCCAGAAGTCTTTGCTTGAATTTGCTTACCTTTGTCTGGAGAAGATTGAGAAGCATTCGTGGTGGATCGTGTTTTGACACGGGGTTGGGAAAAATTGATCTTGTCTGGTTTGTGTGAGTCTCCTTCATCACTGATGGGCACATCCAACTTTCTCTTAGTGCTCCCAAAGATTTCTTCTCCTTCCAAGTGTGGCACTCTAGTTCCCATGTCCTCTGCTCCAGGCAATGTGTTCAGTGCCTGTGCAATTTTTTGGGGGTCTCCGCTTCTTCTTGCAGCTCTCAACCTCAACTCCCCTTTTGATGGTCCTGATCCCGCTGCAGAACCTTTCAAGTATGCACGGTAGTTTGTCATTTGCATCCAAGCACGGATACTGTTGTCACATGTGGCATCGAACAAGCTGTTGCCTCGCTTCCCGGACATTTGTAGCCACTTGTTATGCACCGTTTCGGATAGATTGCATGATGGCAAATCCAACATCTCCTCCAAATTCAATTTCTGAATTTTGTAATCAAAGGGATAACAGAGTTAATAACAAATATTCACCACCGTTGTAACGAGTAGCATCTTCATAAATAATTTTCATTACTTTTATAGTTCTATACGACGAAAGACAAGTACTGCCTTCTGATAGTAGAAATCTACTGCTACCGCCGAACACAACACATCTAGCCTACTTAAAAACCCAAACCTAAAATAACTGAAAACAATTATGAAATGCAACTATCAAGTCAGATTTAGGGACACAAGTTTAAAGAATGAAGGGGGTCCCCTCCCCACCTCCGACACATGCCTCGGATCCGAGGCACGTACTGGAGGTGGGGAGGGAACCCCTAAGTTTTGTTTCCTAAGAGAGAAAATTTCTCATATTTTATCAAAAAAATTTGAGAGAACTATAACTGTTGCCCCTATTAAAATTTAATTCAGACTCTTCCATTTAGAAAACAGGTAAGGCCTCATCCAATGGACTATTCATGTCTCAAATCGAAGGCATGTTTTCCTATTGTGTGAAGCGTCCCAACTTCTTGATAAATAGAAATAAAATGTTCAACTTAATTAACAAAAAGAAGTTAAGAAAAAGTTCTTTAAGAAGTACAAATAACATCATCATGCAAAGTGAGCTAGAGATTCCTAAGCACCTAAACACATTTGCGGACAAAATTGACTCACCAAGTCCATGAAGCCTCCCCATTGACGGTATCTGAAATGCCAGAAAGCAAGCCAATGGTCCAGGTGATGTAAGCCTTCTTCGTTGGCCGCACCAGATGACAACCACCAAGACCGTATTGCGAGATAACGGACCTCTGCTTGATCCATATTCTTTGAATCTTTGTATTGCTTGCACAGAGTTAAATGTTGTTGTTGAAATACTTCTTTGATGTACTTTTGTGTGTGCTTGTGAAGAGAGGTACTCCAATGCAATAAGCATGTCTGCTCACGATTCTCCATTTCAACATTTGCAAAACCAGTGCCATACACTATCCGCACTGCATTCCAATTGGCCATGGCACTATCTGCCATGAATCCCTTGAAGTTGGGGTTTGGTACTCCGTGGCGTTGTATAACCGCGTTTAAGCTCCGCCAAAACTGTACTTGCACTTTGGTATCTTCGGATTGCATATCGCATAGTGCAATCGTCATCACCTTTTTGTAGTTGGTATCATACACGTGGCAAGCCATTGTGGTCCACTCCTTTACTCGCTTCACGTGGTCAAACATTAACCACGCATTCTGTAGGTCTCCATCCGGTTGCATCCGCTTCACAAGGTCGACTCCACTTCCTGGTCCCTCGGTGAGCATCTTGAAAATGTAAACCTTCTCTTTGCCTTGACCTGGGAAGACGCTGTCATGTATGAACTCAAACTTGGACTCCTTCTTCATGGTCATGATGTTGTCAATTACCCCTCCTCGGTTGTTTGAGCGGAAAGAAGAGATGACATTTCGAATACTTGGACTACTCAAATATTGGAAGCGGTCCATGACCTCTTCCATTTTGTCAGCTTTTAGCATCTGCTTCTCTCCATCTCCATTGTGGAATAGATAGCTTCCGAGGAAGTCCTTACTAGCTGAGAGAGTGATTGCAGAGTTAGTGGCCGTAGGTGTTTTTGCCACTTGTTCTGCAATGAGTCCGTGTATTAGGGTGGTAGAGTCCTTGTACATGCCTGTAGCAACCGGGTGGCCATGCTCTCCGAAGTGAATAGCCGCCCTCGTCATTTCAGGGTTTTTAGAATACACAAAATATATCCTAGCCTTGCATGCGCCTAGACACTGGGGAGCCAACTTGTAAACCTTGCACACTAGAGTGGAGTCCTTTGGGGGGGCTTCACCGGGGGCGAAAGGAAACACAGTGTAGCTACTCCACTCAGTTTCGTTTTTCTTCGAAGCTCTCTTCATGTACTCACAATTGGCATTCTCACAAGCAAGATGGCCAGCACAGTAGGACTTACGAAATGTTAGGTTGTCGGAGTTCTGGATATTGGTAGTCACAAGCTTGCACCATGGATGTCCATCGTAGCGCTTGTCCATTCCCTCCAAGTTCTTGGCTCCCGACGAAGATGAAGATGCCCCACAAGGAGGCAATTCGAAGATGACATCTCCGTTGTAAACTGTTGGAAGGAATGGAACTCTTTGGTGCTTCACTGTGCTCAAATCCATAGCGGACAACTCGTTCCGAGAGCGCTGCATACTACCAAGTCCCTTCAGACACTCCATAATGCTTTCCCTAGTTTCAACAGGATGGGGCGTTGGGGGGAGTGAGAATGAGGAATTGGAGAGACTTCTTGACAAGATTCTACATGAGGATTTTAGCATAGTGGGCTGGACAGATGCCATGCGGAATGAATCCTCCTCTCTTTGAGCACTAATATTGGGGGATTCACCTTCAGATTCACTTGACAACTCTATGATTGGATCTAACTTCTCCTCTTTCACAACAAGAAGCTTGGAAGGCATATGTAGCACAGTTGGAACATCTGTCGACGGACTGGGTGACATAGTGTGAGTAGTGACTGGCATATTCACGGTAGAATTATCTGACTGTCGACTTTGGATTTCTGTTGACGCACCTAGCATGGAGAGTGGAAGTCCGTATGCCCTGTAATTTCCTGGACCAAGATACCAACAATGCATCCCATCATCGTCAGACCTCACAACCGGAACAGATTGAATCACTTCGCCAGTTTTGGACATTTTCTCCTCCTCAACGTAGATGGACGTTTCTACAAACCTAAAACGGACGTGCAAAAGGTGACTAGGAACTCTAGCGTGACCACCATGAACAATTGGGAACACTACAGGTATATCATAACCGTCTACTCTAATGGAAGCCATCTTTGCAGCAAAGGGAGAATGTCAAGGAACAAGGAGAAGTCCAAGCAACCAAGAAGATGATCTCTACAACAAAAAGGTATGGGTTCTCAATGATAGTGGTGCATCTTTGGTTTGTCCTATAGCAATCATATGTTAAAACCAATTAGCAAAATCTTAACACCTATTTGGGACATCTTTGATATAATTTGAAACGATATGGCAGTTGAGATTGAAGAAAATTAATGAGTTCAAAGGTCATTTCAAATTCTTACATGACTGCTAAGCACAAGGAACACTCTAACAACATAGTGATGCAGAGAAGTATGCCTCCCAAATAAATATTGGGAACAGTACATTTAGGAATCCAATCAAATTAATTAATTTAAAAATTGAAATGCTCCTTACAAAAGCACTAGCACATATAGCTTGATATGAAGAGGCGAAAATGAATCACAAAGAAATTTTGGTGACAATATATCCTGGAATCCACTCAATAGAAATTAGTTTTGTAATTAAAACCGCTCCTTAAAAAAGAACTTGCACAAAACCGGATGACATGAATATGCATAATTGCACCCATCAAATTCTATTCTTTAAATTAATGATTGGCATATCTTGAAATTAATAATTATGCTAGGATACTACAAAATTTACTTTTGGGAAGATGTCATGAAGTAAGGCACAGCGAAATATTAGTGATGATGTGCAATACAGAAAATTTAGTCTCTAATAACATGAGGTACTAACCTCCTAAACAAAAAACATTGCCAATATAGATAAATTTTTTATTACCATAATTTGATGACATAGCTAATTTTTAAACTACATTTTCACCTTGGACGCCTCCTTAATTTTGAGGTTCTGATTTAGTCAATTAAAATACCCATATCATAATACTGATTATTGTCTATGCAACTAAATGCATACACGATACACTAAGAACTTCGTTTATTTTCATCCAACAACATTGAAGGCACTTGGTACTTTATTTCATAGATTGTGGGGTAGATTGCATGAAATCAAAACCAAATTTTAAATTCAAGGTTTAAGAGACCTTCAAATTCTAGGCAACCATAATTAGCAGAGCTCATTCAATGGGGAGCAATTCATGAATAGAGCAACACTAATAAGGATCTTTCGCACAGCATTAGAGGGAAGAACAAGTACTTTCTCAGAGTGAACGTTGTGCATTGAGAAAGTAGTTTCACCCTGTCAGGGTTTAATTTTAATGGAATTGGCGGTGCCCTCATGTGTACTGACAGTCCTATTATGGTCAGGGCCAACCTATTTAAAAAGGATTTGACGGCCGATGTCCTTCACAGCCGAAGGCGCCCACAAACGAAGCAAATTCGCATGTGTGTTGTCATTGTAGATTCAAATTTTGGCGGCTATTGATAGGAATGCCTGGCCAAACGTGTAAGGCTTCATGTGCTTCCTTTAGTTTTCATTGTCTTCCGGTTGTTTTCTGTTCTGTGGTATAGTTGAGAGCGACGATGGCGATGCCCTCAATTTTCCCTTCATGCTTGTAGGGTGCGAGGTTAGTGAGGTTGTTTGTGTGAGGCCCAGGCAAAGAAGAAAGAGACGAGGGTCCTTTTACTATTCTTCAGCTAGAGAGCTAAAGCGGTCGAGGATGAGAAGAGGTATACGAGGAGCGCCAAAGTCCGGGGAGACATCGTCTCCAGATCTTCGTAGAGTTCTGCAGTTCGAGAGCGGGAGTATCGTCGGGCAAGAGGATGTCCCTGGTGAAAATGTCCAACTTGTTGGAGAGGCCTCAGCAGACAGTTTGAGCTCTGGACGTGGGAAGAACACAGTCGACATCTCAAATGTAAGCACAACATCTTTGTGTTTTCTTTAAAAACTATTTGAGTCCCTTGGTTTCACTCCAGTGAAAGAACTGTCTTCACTCTACTCCTCTAAGGAAAGCTTGTAGAGTCATGTGGCCTCCTTGTTTGTTCATGGAACAAAGTTGGAAGGATTGCAATCACATGCAAGTATATTGAGATTCACATTAATAGTTTAGAAGAGGGAACTGTAGGGTTTGTGGATGTGCTACAAAAGTTCAAGGATAGAGAGACTTCATTCGAAACAACTGTAACTCAAATATCTAGAACAATGTTTGTGAAGAAAAACACTGTCAGGTTTTGCTAGAGTAGATTTTAAATGCTAAAATTAGGGACCTTGGAGACATGCACATACACAGTACTGGGTTTCTATAAGAGACCAATTGACAATTTCAAAATAGCCTTGTAAGTACATCCTGTAGAATCCAAGTAGAATCTGCAGCTTGTAAGTTCTAACGCACTTACAAATTTCAGCCACATTAGTATTGCACTCTTTCTGTCAATACGAGAATGATACTGTTGTTATTTCCTATATGGAAAACCTCCAAAGAATGAAACTAACTTTCGTACTAGAATTCAGAAGACCAAAGTTTTGGGTACTATGGCTAGTGAATTTCAGAAAAGCTTTGGCAACAGAGTCATTTTCAATTTCTGTGTCGTTCTCATTGTGCCCCTCTTTGTTCCTGTTTCTTATATCACATGGAAGGTGATTTGAATTTTGTATAGCATTCAAGGTAAGTGTTTCAACATGCAGAAATTCTCTTTTGGGAAGTATCTTCACTAAAGCTCTGTAGAGACTAATGAAAACCAAAAATTTGTAAAATCTCTCATAGTATCCAGGATGGTAATATGGGGATGACTTGAAGACTAGTCCCTACACTTTGAAGAGTTAATATACTTTCAAAACCGTAAAATACAGAAAATAGGATTGACAAATGAAGAGCGGATTTGCACCAGTAGAAATAAAATTCAATATGTGAAAGTTCTTGAACATATTCACGTAAGCACCGTTTATTGGAGCTCAGTTCAATCTTCCTGATTTCATTTTTAAAATGTAATGCATATTCTCGTAAGTTTGAATCTCCTGTGATATTTTGAGGACCTCCTGGTGGTGTACCTTGGTGAAACCAGGATCCGGAATTCTAAAGTGCGGCAAATGTAACCGACAGTCTAATTTGGAATCACATATAAAAAAGTTTGGACGTTAAGTTTGGGCGTTCAGTTCTGGCGTTCCGTTTGGGCGTTTAGTTTGGGCGTTCAGTGAGGCTATCTAGGAATCCAGTGTGCATGACTTCACCGAGGAAGCACGCCTCGGATCCAGCGACGTGGGCGAATCCACGTCAGTCCACCGTTGACGCTATCAGGGAACTCAGTGTGCATGACTGCACCGAGGTAGCCCGCCAAGGATCCAGCAATGTGGACGATTCCACCTCAGTCCACCGTTGACGCTATCGGGGAACTCAGTGTGCATGACTGCACCGAGGAAGCGCGCCAAGGATCCAGCAACGTGGGCGAATCCACGTGAGTTCACCATTGACGCTATCGGGAAATCCAGTGTGCATGACTTCACCGAGGAAGCGCGCCAAGGATCTAGCAACGTGGCCGAATCCACCTCAGTCCACCGTTGACGCTATCGGGGAACCTAGTGTGCATGACTGCACCGAGGTAGCCCGCCAAGGATCCAGCAATGTGGACGATTCCACCTCAGTCCACCGTTGACGCTATCGGGGAACTCAGTGTGCATGACTGCACCGAGGAAGCGTGCCAAGGATCCAGCAACGTGGGCGAATCCACGTGAGTTCACCATTGACGCTATCGGGGAACCCAGTGTGCATGACTGCACCGAGGGAGCCCGCCAAGGATCCAGGAACGTGGGCGACAAAATTAGAAACCACGGCATTTCCGGAGATAACCTCACCTGCTTCAAGCCTTATCTGGAATTCCGTGGTCCTCCTCGCTGCTCCATCCACATCGTAGCTGTACTCAATGATTGATAGTATGTGCACCTCCATTTGCAAATAACCACGCAATCTCCCGAAGTCGGTCCGGCAGCAGCTGTGGGAACTGAGCGAACTCTCGTGTGATCTGCAGAGTATGACGATGAGGAGCACCAGGAGCCGTGGCCGTGGAGGCATTCAAGAACCCGCTCCAGCCGCTGCACCGACGCGAACAAAGGTAACCTTTTTTAGTTGTATTCCTTGATGAAATTTGTGAGTCTGGTGCGTGAGTACATTACGTGGAGCTTGAGTGCGGCACGTAAGATCGCATGCGGAGCTTGAGTATGTCAATGCTTAGATGGCATGAGTCATTCGCAAATCGCGCACTGAAAGTGTTGGGGTCAACCTTTCAGATTCACGCAGTCGACAAAGATGGAAGATTGATTTCCTTCTGCTGAACACTGTCGGCCACGGCAGAATTCCGTTCCACCTTGAGTGTCAAGAGAATAGGTTCGTGCAGTACGGGCAAGAAAATTTAGAATCTACGGGGTCCAGCCGGGAGGCGCCGGTGTAGCCTCGGATCCGAGGCACCTCCTGGCCCTCAACCACGGACCCCGGCCTTATCACAAAATTCACCTAAGACTATCCTCGGGGGATTTTTCGGGGGTTCAGTACTTAAGGGAGGAGCAATTTAGTTTTCAGGGGAAATCAGTGACGTCGGGGCCGTTTTGGTGAATCTGGGCAGTTGACCATGTTTTTATTGGAGGCACCACCTGGCCGAAATCAAACCTACACAATTTTTTTGGAGGCACCACCTGTATTGAAATGGACTTGCACAGTTTTCTTGGGAGGCACGAGCATGCACTGAAATGAAGTTGCAAATTTTTTTTGGGAAATTTCTGGGGTCCTCGGCAGTCGGCCAGGTGGTGCCTCGGATCCGAGGCACCACCTGGCCGACTGCCGAGGACCCCAGAAATTTCCCAAAAAAAATTCGCAACTTCATTTCAGTGCATGCTCGTTTGAAACGCTGAGATGAGTATTGGGTGCCTTGATTATGAATTGACTGCGATAACTTGATGGAATTTGAAAACACGTAAGGAAGTTGCATGAGCACGCCCGGGGAGGAGGGAGTTTGTGCACCTGGGGGAAGGGTAATTCTTAAAATGGATTTTTTTTTTGTGAAATTTCTGGGGTCCTGGGCAGTTGGCCAAGTGGTGCCTCGGATCCAAGGCACCACTTGGCCGACTGCCTAGGACCCCAGAAATTTCACAAAAAATATTTGCAAGTTCATTTCAGTCTAGGCATGTGAGATTCAGTCCAGGCATGTGAGATTCAGTCCAGGCATGTGAGATTCAGTCTAGGCATGTGAATCTCAGTCCAGGCATGTCACAGGTTTTCTCTTGTCGCTCGTGACAGTCGCATCGCTCGTGATGGTCGCGGCGCTCGTGACACGAGTGGCGCTCGTGACGCGAGTGGCGCGCGCGATTGCAGTGTGGCACTTGTTGCCAAATTAGTGAAAAGGTCATTTTTTGTTGGACTTTAGTAGGTTTAGCGGGGGTGGACCAGATGACCTCTGAAGATTTAGGGGTCCAAGGCACCTCCCATGGTTGAGGATTTAGGGCCCTAGTACTGCCAAAAAGATTAAGGCATCCTAAATGAAAGACAATATTTTGGATGTACATGTGTGGAGATGCCTAGTCCAAAATTTTAATTGACTTTGTTGGTGATGATCTTCACATTTACTTTTAGTTTTAAGGCTTTCTAGTTTAGATGTTTTTTTATACCCGTTTCAAAATTATATCTAACTCCATTATTGGTGCCTATCTTCAGACAAGACGAGGCCAAGGAAGAGCTTCACCCACAGTGACACCTATTCAGACACCAGTCAGTGCTGAGGCAGAATCATCTCAGCCTCTTGCACCGTTGCAAGAGACTGAGATGGAGGTGTCAATCGAATCGGAAGACAAGAACGTTGTCAGTGATCAACCCGAAGACGAAGAGGTATTGATTACTTTTCATGATGTCCTAGACGCTGTGGACAACTTCCATGACACATCTGAGACCAGTGTGCAGAGTCAAGCGTGTGTTTAAGGACATCAGAAGCGTGCACGCCACCATTCCCCACCATTAGCATCAGCTGAGATGGACAATTTCTATAGTAGTGCCCGAAATTTTGGAGATCCAGTCTGCATCCTTTTGAGCTCAGAGTCGGATGAAGATGTAGAGATTGATTGACTCTAGTGAGATACAGGGATGTAGTTCTTGAGATAGTTGCATTCCATGAAATCCCATTACAAGAATGATTGATTGTAATATCTATTGATTCATTATGGAGTTCATCAATTTTTCAATGTCAGTATGTCTCTACATTTATCTTGGCTATTTCAAATGTAATACAACTTCTCATGTTTTTAACTTGCAGATGGATGGCACCCCATCAAACTTGTGGCCTGAAGAGACAAATCTCCAGACTCCAACTACAGGAGACTCAACGCAACCGGCCATTGCAGGGGACGGAGAAGGGGAAGACGAGGGTGACATGATGGAAGAAGACGCACCGGTCATTGTGATGGAGGGAGATGACAAAGATTTTTTGGAAGAAGAACTCCGCCAGTACCACAAGGTGGATTCGGTGAATTCTATAGCGTCCCTTCGAATGAAGCCGCACCACCTTTTCAGAATGAACATCCCACTCTGCCGAATGGTGTCCATGCCCATGGTAAGGCCTACCTTATCATGCGACCTCGAGTTTCTAGAACACGAGTTCAGCAAGGGCTACCGCGACGGGGCAGCGGTTTTCTACGTGACAACAACTAACGAGGCCGGAGAGAGCTCCCAATTCACTGAAGGGGAGATGGAGGCGTGGGGGCCGCTATGGAAGGAAAAGAACGCCGCGTTCAATGCCTACGTGGAATCCGTGCCCGAACTCAGGTTCTTAAAAAACCTGAAGTTCTATGTTTGCGATGGAAACCATCGACTCATCTCCTGGATGAAGTACATTGGCAAAATGCATTCCAAGGACATTGAATGGCATTACGCGGTGGATGCCATTGTACTTGACACAAAGAAGAGGACGGAGCTCGTCATGCATGTCATGCATGACATCAACAAGTATGTTGTTTGATACCTTCAAGCCTTTCTTATGTACTTTTGTTTTTTTATGGTTTTCGGATGCTGCAGATATTGTGTTGAATCTCACTGTGATCAATTGTTTTTCAGATCCACCGAGGATTCTCACGTCAAAACCAACTTGGTTCACACACTCTATAGGGTGCAAAAGTATGGCCTTCTTCCCATTGAGCGTTTTCAAGAGATGTTGAGGCCTTCCGAGCTTCGACTGTGTGGGGCACCGAAACCGAAGCCAACGTGGTATTCTATGCCACTACAAGTCTTTACGGCATTTGTATTCAGGGTGAGGATACTCGGGCTTGTTGAATTTGATGTGTTATATTCTTTTCTGTTTGATACTTTCTTTATTTGTATTTGAAAGTGTTATTTTTCACTTGCTTCTGCAGCAAGAGGTTGCGCAGTCTGCAGATGCAGCTGGTCGCAAATACAATGAGGTGACAGCACAGGAAGACCGTTCCCCTGTGGAACTAGCGCAAGCGATGCGAGCTGGGGCAAACGAGAAACTCAGGAAACTAAACGTCAAGATGTCGAAGTTGGTGGCGGTAGCCAATCCGGCAAACAAGCCAGGGTTTATTGAGGAGGTACATCCATCCCCTTCATAGCATTTATATGACATTGCGATTAGGAAGTCTGAAACAGTGACTAACTTCATTTTGTTTTTTAATATCAGATTGAGAGACATTGGAGTGCTAATGAAGTGCTAGAGATGACTCTGGAGAAGCTACAAATGGTGGCCACTTGCAACACCACGGCAGAGCACAAGATCAAGTTCTTGAAATGGTGGAACTCATCAACACCATCTCGACATGCCAGGCGTTTCCCGCCTAAGCCAGTTTCTGAAACATTACTTGGTCCCTTCTTGAACCGCTGTGTGTGGTATGTTGGGGTAAGTGATAATCTTTGTATAAATTTTTAGACGTCATTGGATTTGGATTTTCTTTGTTTAGAATTTCTAGAGTTCATTTTCTTTCAGAGGATGATAAATTATTGTTGTTCTATGTTTTCTCAGATCGAGGATGCAGCGGTGAAGTACTTTGACGACGTTATCCAGCACGACGGCATTGTCATCAATATGAACGTCCCGCTGCAGCCGGAGACCTTACAAGAGTACTTGGAGGGATGGAGGAGGAAAATTTGGGATGATGGATATATGAACTACCTCAGGGGATCGAATTATTTCAAAAAGAGCGACAATTTCAAGAAGTATGAGGGGTCTGAACAGGCAGTGAGAAGAGTGCTCTATCGGTATGTCTTACACACTATTGTAAGGCTCATTCAAAAATGCTAATTAATTGGGAACCAATTCAATCTTCCTAGACTTCCATAGCCTGCCTTCAAAGTAGCATATAATTTGTTTCCAACTCAGGTTCACTTTCTCTTGACTCTCATTTGGTATTTGTGATGGAAATGTCTGGACTAAAACTTCACATGTCGCTCACTTTTCCTTCAATGTTACATATTTTTTGGCAATTTAGGTATTTCAAGTTTGAACTTGAGGGAAAAGGTGCAATCAAAAAGGATGACTTCCCAGAATTCCTTAGGAGTTTTCTTGATCGCCATTTGGCAACCTGCATGTACACTTCGAGTCAACTCCAAACGTACACCATGGCTCATCTTAGCCGTGGCACATGGTACCTCGATTGCCCTATTGGATACACGCATCCATCAGAGCAAGCCCTCCGGGATTCCTTGGAGGGCATTAGTGGGGTTGACTTAAATGTCGATGAGTTTGCAGGTCTCAACGCAGTTCAAAAGGCGAAGGCGATTGCCAAGAGGGACAGAGCTGACAGAAAGAAGGCAGCTAAGCTACATTTGGTGCTAGAAACCAAGTCAAAGAGGGAGGCAGATCGCTTGGCAAAGCAAGAGGAGAAGGAGAGGGAGAAATTGAGAGAAAAGGAGGAGAAAGCGAAGGCCAAAGGCAAGCAAAAAGATGAGGGCGATACCGGGGTTCCATTGTCTTCAGCAGTTGACCAGAGCTCGCAGTTGGTGGAAGGAAGCCACTCCGGGATGAAGAGGAAGGCCATACTTCCAGAGTGGACGGAGAATATGCTGACCCAAGGCACACAAGTTTTGGTGATAGACGACGACAATGTCAGAACAGAGGAGCTTATCTTAAACGTGTCCATCATTGATATTATGGAAGATTCTGAGAATTCACCACCAAATCCGTATATTGAAGTCATGGACTTCATTCAAAAGGTATCGTGAACATTCAAATGTATTTGAATTTTCCTCTCTTTCAATTTCTGGATGAGTTTCTTGTTTCTTGTTCAATCCTCTTGTGACATGGTAAACTTCTTCGTTGCAGGTGAATGCAGGGAAACCGCGCTCATTCAACGGCAGGGTCACCAGAGACCCTTTGGTGGATCTAATCATCTTCGATTGCCAAGAGAACCTGCCTGTGCCTCTTGTCTCAGAGAAGCACGTTCCCTCGTGGAACGCGGACCCAGCATATGCTGGAATGCAAAATGCATTCCAATTTGCCGAGGAGTATTTACAAGACAATGGTTGTCTCCTGGTATTTCATTCCTACAGCGTTCAGTCTCGAAGTATGTTTGCAGGGTTGATGAAGATTTTCAAGAACTTGAAGATGAAGAAAGAGTGGTTGGCATTCAACCAATTGGACCTCGCATCGGGAATAAACCTTGGCGAAACAGTGAGTTCTCTATTTTATTTTTCATGTGATTTTAGGTTTTCTTTTAGATGTGATTCTTGGTTTGATATATGGTGTGATTGTCAATGGCATTCCCCTCTTTACTAATTAATTTTTTGATGCAGACCGTGAAGTTCGGAGTCACCCTTTTCATAAAGGACGTGGGTGGAAAAGTGGCATCACTTTTCCAATTTAGGCAGACCACAGCCATGACCAAAGCAAAGTGGAACCTCCAGAAGAAAGACATGGTCATCAATTACATTACTGAGGAGACCATGATGGTAAACAAGGAAACCAAAGCGCCTTGGCGTGGACCCCGAGAGAAAGATGTGAGGTTCCTACAGTTTTTCATCGAAGGTTGTACCGATGAAGATGATGTAGTTCTCGACTGCACCACTGCTACAGGTATAATACTACTCAGTTTCAAGAAAGAGTTCTAAAATGAATTGGTTATTCTTGTAAAGATGTACTTAAACATTGATCACCACATGCTTCTATTGCAGGGGCGTCTATTACGGCTTGTCGTGGAACGGGCCGCCATATTGTGGCCTTGGAGAAGGACATCGATATCTTCAACATTGTTCTAAAGCCGATGAAGAAAGCCACTCCAGTAGAAGGAGTGACTCAAGCTCCAGTGGAAGCTATTGCCGCCCTTGATCTTGATGCCGTACATGTCGAACCAATGGTGTTCACATGCACCGTCAGACCTAGTAAGTAAGTTTTGCTTTGTAATGACAACATTTTTTTGATCTGTAATATACGTTGCATACAAAGAATTTCAAGAACCTAAACCTTCTATGTGTGGTTCTTGAAGGAACGAAGCAGTGAAGGGAACGCACCCAATGAAGAAGATTCGAAGACTTATCTTGAGTCCGAAGAAGTCTTATGAACTTCCAGTGTATGCCGAGAAGATGGCGACACAATATGAACAGCATGGTTGTAGAGATCCTAAACCTCGCATTCCGAAGTATGCTACAAATGTGGTTCATTTTGTAGACATTTCAGCTTCTGAGGGTGAGGAGACGCCAGAGTCGTCTTCTAGTGAGGTTTCTATGACCGAGTCCACCGCAACTTAGACTCATAAGATTGACGAATCTTATGAGTTGAACTATGTGTATTCCTTTTATGTTTATTTGATTTGTGTGTGTTATTCATAAAGTCTGAGGTGCAATGTACTTCTTGCTTGATACTAAACTTGCCCTTAAAAATGTTATGAAATATACACCCAGAGAGAAACAATGTCTATTGGACAAGTGTGGGAATTATAGAATTTGGAGTTCATTTACAACTGTAGGAGTAGGTACTCTGTAGTGGGGAAAAAATAGAGAAAACAAGGTACACTACATTATTTATTGCAAATTAGTGAGTAGCGCGAATAAATGTGCTTGGAATAAAAATGGAAAGAAATTATAACTCCTTCCAATATTAACTCCTACATAGTGGAAAAAAAATGGAATGCAAATAAATGTAGTCACCTTTAAATGGTGATAGTCATGATATGAAGTAGGGAATAAAATGAGGTCACACTTGCCCTTCTAATGAACACATACATTTGAATAGGAAGCCAAACAAAGCTCAACAAGTGAACCACTCTACCTAAACCCCCAACAATAAAATATCACTAGTACATAACATTGCCACCCTACACCTTTGGCTCATTTAGGTACTTTCACCTTCTTCCAACAGTCCATGTCTGATAAGACACCCTAGCTCTATTTTATGTGCAACAAAAATCCCTTAAATATAGAAGTATCCTTCATAGTCCACAAATGGCACTACATTCCCTAAATTGCTTTTGCTTTTTTAATCCACGGTTATAGAGCCTACAGTCACCCTAAATCCACGGTCATGGGTTCTAAGCCAACCTTCTATTCAACTTTTGATTTTTGCACAAAATTTTTCTTAAACAAAATTCCCGCTCACAGGCTCGCAAGCTCCTGCTCCCAAGCTCGCACGCTAGCAACCCTGAAAATTTACAAAAGAGGAAAGATATCCAATTATAGACTACTCTTAAAATTCTAAAAGTATCTAAAGCTCATACTACTAAAGGATTGATCAAATTTTTTTCATTGGTTAATCTCTTTACATTGGTATATTTTTTTTTGGAATTTTGCATATTTTTGTTTCTATATTCATAAAAATAGTAGTAGAAAAGCAAACCCAATTTAAGCAATCCAAAGCAAGAAAGAAGTCCAAAACAATACAATTCTACTAAAACATTTGAAATAAACTAACCAAAGCAAGAAAGTGTATTGATTTGGAAGCATTTTTCTACTAAAAAAATATTTTTTTTACCTCTATATTATCAAATTGGTCATAAAAAATATTTGTTTATAATTCAAATATTATTTGGTTAAATGAAAAGTTATTTAGACAAAACATGACTTCAAACACTTTGTTCAACATCTTGAATAGGAACTTCATAGTACTTAAAGGAATGACATCTATTCCAAACATAATAAATACGTTAAAAAGCCACCATGAAAATATTTGACAAAGTGTATATATTAAATATGAGAATATCAACAACAATAATATCAGAACTTGTATCCAAAATAGGTCATTAACTAAAACTATTACCAATGAGTTCTTATAATTTTGTTTATAGTATATAGTATTCAAAAGTATATATTTAGTTGCCTTAGATTTTTTTTATAATTATTAAAAATAATTTAATGATAATTAGATAATCTAATATAAACATTATTCAATTATTTAGATGTGGGCATTAGGTGTATCAATCATTTAAATGGATGCACTTCAAGTTAGTTTCCATACACCAACCTTCCATTTTTGTAAGGATATGAACACTTCTATGTAGACTTCTACTTTCTCAATTTGTCATCTCTTTCATGGGTCTTTTAAAACAATGTGGACCTTTCAAGAATGTTTGGCAAGGTATTCCAACTTCATAGGTGTTTTTAAAAAAAAATTAAAACCAAAATAGGAGGTAAATAGTTATAATTGTCTCTCCTTTTTAGTTTTTTTCCTTGAAAAACTCCTAGAATTTAAAAAATATTGGAAGACCTTGTGTTTTTATTTAGTCTTGCTAGGTAGGCACATAGGAATGACCCACCCAATTTTTCCTATGATCAAAAGCTACATTCAAAATGATGGGAACATCTATGGTACTTATTATTTTAGTGCTTCATTTTCTAGTTAAATTCAAAAGCAAAAATTATTCTTTTGAATGTCAAAATCAAAATCAATTTTAAAAATATAATGCCAAAGTGCAAATTTATTCAGCAATAATGCTTTTGTTTTTGTTTTGAAAAAAAATACAATTTTCCATATAAAATGTGAAAATAATTAAGATGACTCGAACTTAATAAAATGATGTAGATATTCCATTAAAAATTTCTCTATATAAATTTGAATGAAAATTATTCATTTTTTCAGCACAAAAAAATAAATTATTTGACCATTCATAAGCCGCTTTTAGACTCCTGACAATTTTATGAGTTAGTGTTAGAGTGCAACTACATATAAGCCCATTCCCGTCAATTGAAATGTAGTTTCTAATCTTGACTTGTCCACATAAATCATGAAAAAATTGGATTGATCATTTCTAAATGCTCACCTAACATTACTAACAAGAGAAAATAAAAACAACTCTTTCAAGATTCCCTAAGTCTCAGGAGCTTTTAAAAAACTAATCTATAAAAAAAATAAGGAATGCTAACTTCCTATTTTGGTTAAAAATAAATAAAGAATAATACTTGTGAAGTTAGAAGACCTTGCCACATACTCTTCAAAGATTCACATTAGTTTGATGAATTGAAAAAGTAGAGGTTTGCATGTGAAATTTGCATTTTGGACCTATCCTTGCCAAAATGCAAGGATTGGAGTTATGCGAATACAACTCTTAGAGCATCTTTTGTCCACTTGCATATTCAACCTTCATCTCATCAATTTGGAGGTCTTGCATGAAATAAGGGAAAAATGGATGTGATATCCATTGTAATCTAGGATGGTAATGAAGGCTAGATGCCTAAGGTATGTTTCATATATGATTGGATGTTCATAAGTAGTGGACAAAACTCTATGCAATTTCATTGGTCAAAATCTAAGTTTAGTTCATTAGGACTTTCATATTTAAAGGATGACTGCTTGATGAAATTGCCATGTCATCACCCAATCCCACCAAAACCCAAGATGAAGCTATGCATGTAGTGGACAAGTTGGAAGGTGATTCCAATTTTTGTCATGTATAAAACAGGCCTCATTCTTAAAGTAGTTCCATTATATGCACTTCATGTAGACCATGAAAACCATTTTAGAGAAAGGAATTTTGTGATAGGTTTAATAACGTCTCTACTTCACATAGAAGTGTCACATCGCATGCACACTTCATACCTTAGCAACACCTAATCTAACTTTTGTTTCACTTATTAGTGATGTCATCGGAGATGAGATTGGAGATGGTAGCTTGCGACTCTTGTACACAACTTTTTTCTACTATAGTAGTTACATGAGCTCTTATGTGCTCTCAAAAGACCTTGAAAATGATGTGGACGGAGGCTTGTAGCATTGCCCCCCAAACCCGGAAAGCCTTTAGGAGCGCGGTGGAGTCCTAAAGCACCACATGCACGCTACAATACCGGTTACACAAGTGCTTTGGTCTGCAATGGAGATGCTCTTATATGTTTGGTTTTGTGTGCTACTTGCAAGGGAATTGCCCTCTTTGATTTATTAGAGCATGCCCACATGTCTTGCAAAAATGTGGTTGGCAAAATGCTAGACCTTCCATTTTGCAAGCGGGGGAAACAATCAACCTCACTGGTTGTAGGTGTGGAGTCGCCAGAGGTGAAAGGCAATGTGAAAATTGAGTTGCATTGTCTACCCGTGACTTACCTCATTCCCTAAAAGCTGGATACTCCCAAGATTATGATTTTCTAGAGTTCTCACAATCTTCGCATTCTAGGTCCATGTGGCTTAAGCTGGTAGAACTCTGTATGGATTTGTAGAGAGTTTTTTCCACTTGATTTGATTAGGAACAAATAGTAACAGGAAAATTCCTGATCTTATTGGCCTTTACTTGAGTCGTTCTCTCTACAACTTTTCTGCAATTTTCACAACTGAAATGCAACAATGAAGCAATCATTCATGCTAGTATTTTAGCTGATATTCATAGATGCTCAACATTAATGTGTGGAATTGCATAGCAAGCCACTCATGCCAGTAATTGGGCCAATAATCATCAGATGAAAAAATTCATGTGTCATAGTTGTGGTAACAGCAGTAGAGCAACAAAATCATCCCAAGAATTGTGCCAAAAATCATAAGAAGAAAATTCATGTGATGAAGTTGTGAAAATAGCAAGAGAGCAACAAAGTCATCTCAGGAATTGTGCCAATAATCATAAGGTGGAAAATTTTGTGTATGGAATTCACAAATGGATTACAAGAGTAAAGCCCCAAGTTGTTTGTTTTGGGGGGGGGATGGAATTTTTGGAATGACAATTTGGATATAGGAATTGAAATTCGAAACGAAGTTCAAAGACAATTTGGAAAAAATACAGTAGCAGAGCAATCATTCATACTGATATTTTAGCTGATATTCATGGATGAACGAGATTCATAAGTGGGATTTGCCTTGCAGCCCAGTCATAGTAGGAATTCAACAGAAATTCATTACAGGGACATCTATTGCCTTTCTGGCTTTCTATAGTAGTGTCTGCTTTCAATGTGTATGTAATTTAGTGTGTGTTTAGCATTTACTAACAAATTAATGGATTTAAATTTATGTTTCTCTCATGTAAAATATGGTAGCTGTAGGTCAAGGTCAGCTGAAAATAATTACTATGAAGAAGCTAGATAAAAAATGAACAAGAGATTAAATAGCCAAGTTGTAAAAACATAGATTATGTCTAGAGGTAGCCAAATAATGCCCAATCACCAAGTAAAATTTTGATGGCAACATGAAGCACTTTCTTCATGGACATTTGCTAAGAATGAAGGATGGAGAGGTCGGTTTTATAATGAAATCCATAGTCCGTCATGAATCTTCAATGGGTATGGGATAAGTTGAAGATGAGAGCTCTGCCACTCATCATCATAATACAAGAATTGTGTTCAAAGAAAAATTTCAATCCTCATTTTGGCATAGTAAAATAACTTTTTTCAAAAAAATTGAATTAATGAAATTTGGGAATGAACCTAACTTTCATTTCCATCAACATGTTTGTGATTTTCATCCTTTCTAATTGTTTATAGTTTTACTCTTATATTAATCTTAACCTTTTAAGGCAAAGTAAAATTTTCTTCATAAGAATTTAGATATAAAATCTATAATTCAGTTAATTATTTTTCCTCATCTGTACATGAGGTTATTCAAAACCATAGATAAAACATGAAGCATTCAATGACCAAGTTGTTTACAAACTTGAAAAATAATTAGAAGTTGTTTTCTATCTTATTTGGATATTCCTTTCTTATTTAATATTTTTTCTTAATGCCTCCTTAGAAAAAAAAAATTGATATGCTTAATCAATTTTTTTAGAATTGTAACCATACAAAATCAAACTAAATATGTTAAAATCACATAGAAAACGAATGTGCAACAAAGTCATTTAAGGATTGAAAGATTATCATGTTCAATCATGAAGGTGTTAAGACTATGAAAATCTTTAATCTCTCTTTTTACATATCAAATCTAAAAGGTTGGTCATTAAAAAAAATATGAGAATAAAGGGCATAACATGCATAACCCCAATCAATTTATGGCTTCTCAAAATCTACTTTACAATTTTTTGTAATTGAATTTTTAGTGTGATTTCTTCTCCACGATCTATTGTATTTGAGGCTCAATTCCAAAAGCCTTGAACACTACAAAAAGTCAAGATTGCAATGGATATCCTTGCACAAAATCTCAAATAGAAAAATTGTTATTGTTTATTTACAAAATCTAGTTGTTGATGCTAAAACTAGACTCCTAAAAGAATTCTTCAAAAATATAGAAACTACTAAAAATAGAAATTTGGTAAGATTTTATTTAACTTCAAAGTTTCTTTAACACCATATTTTGGTACCTCGGGCATTTAGGAGTGAAGTACCCACGGAAGTATCTAAAAATTATGATGAATATTGAGATCGTACAAAACTTCATTCAATGTCTATTTTGTCACTTTAGTTGATAGGGGACTTCATTAGTTGAACTATATATCTTGCAGAAGTTATATATTGACTACAATATTGAGGATTCCCTTTAGTGATATCTCATCATTTTATACTATGTAAATATTTATTTTTACAATTGAAAAGTGGATTACTTCCAAATTATATATAGTTGTAAGTTTGATTCATTATCCTCCATGTGTTTTATTGAAAATATTAGTAGAAATATTTGTAGACTTTCATAGCTTGTGAAGTTGTTGTAGGTGAATGAGGCTATGTAATTGTTAACCCCTAAAAGGACCAAAGTTTTTTTTTGGCAACATATTGATTTTGAATAGTTCCTAATGAATGGAACTTTTATTTATTTTCTTTGAAATTTTCACATAACATTTTCCTAGGGGAGTAGCTTTAAGGACCAATAATTTTCATAACTTTTGATTATATGGTTAAAAAGTTATTGCATGATATGTAGTTTTCAATGTTTGGCGGGCAGTTTCGGTAGCAAAAAAACTTCTTTAAAAATCACTTTTTTGATAAGTAAAAATTTGAAATTGATTCTTTAGATTTATATATATGCCTGTATGTATGTAGAAAGCAAAAAAGTGCATTTGTTCCATAGCCAATGTTTAGTCAAAGTCTTCCAATTCCAATCATTCAAGAACTACTTTTCCACTTAGTGAGAAATAGGAATGACACACTTATCTTTTCTTTGAGCTCTTTAAAAATGCCCTTCATTTTAGGCAAGTAGCAACTGCATTGTTTGGCTAATGTTTAAGTCCATAGGCCCAAATTGAACCAATTCAAAAACATGAGTTATGAACTACACTACACCACTTAACTTTGAAAAAATTCCACAAAGTGGAATTAACTTCAAATTTTGATGACACTATTGCTATTTGATTTCAAATGCCATCTATTTCTACAAATAATTTTCATGAAGAAAAAAACTCAAAATGTAAGAACAGGCAACTCAAAAATGGCTGCTAGTGACCCAAAAATGGTCGCTTGGATCATTACTAGGGGTTAAAAGGTTCTACGGTCCTACCTCCATCTTAGTTTGAAATCTGATTTTATGAAGCAATTTGATTGTGGACGGCAAGGAATACTCTTAGGGATTATTTTAACAAATTTTTGCTAACAAGTGATCTAAATTTTTTTATAGGGAATATTTGGCAAATATTCTTTCATTTCAATGATGAAATTGCTAAATTGCTTTCAAATCTTAGGACGGGATTGCTCTATATTGGATGAATTTTTTTTCATCTAAATGTTTTAGGTTTTATCTATGGAAATGGATATAAATAACTTCATCACTTCACTAAAGATCTCTTTTTGCACTATCCAAAATAAATGAAAAAAACTAAAGATCTCTTTTTGCACTACCCAAAATAAATGAAAAAATTAAAGATCTCTTTTTGCACTACCCAAAATAAATGAAAAAAACTAAAAATATCTTTTTGCACTACCCAAAATTAATGATTTCGCACGCAACTCCTCTGCCACGTCGAAACTCAGTGAGGGTCCGGGACACGTGTCCAGTTCAACTCGGATTTCTACAGCTAAAGCAAATGGCCATCGACGAGCGGACCCCGTCGAAGGTGCGAGAGAGAGCTGACAAAGCTCTGAGCGTGGAGCTTGAGAAGAATGGTAAGTTAGCAGCGAGCAAGAATTGCCGCTTCAAGTAGAAGAATTTTCGTATTTTTGTTCGACAACGCAGGGGAGCCATCACCTTCACCATCATGGCGATGACCTCGACGATGGTGGACCGCAACGTCAAAGGCGGGCGAAGCAACGAGAACTCTTCGTCTCTTCCGGCGCGCAACCAAGGGCGCGCGCACAACTAGAATGTGACACGTGAAAAAGGCCAAAATTCATGTATGGCATATATGAATTTCTTTGTTTTTCATCTTATGAAAATAGTTCCTAATTTGTGTCCTCTTCACATGAAAATCGTTGTTTTTCATGTATGAAATTTGGTGCATGTAAGCCTTGATCCATCCAAGAATTTTGGGCATTTTCAAGACATGAATACCTAGAAAAATGGTCATTTTTCATATGTGATTTGGGTGGATATAAGCCTTGATCCATCCATGAATTTTGGGCATTTTGTAGGCATGAATTGTGACCACTATTCATAGGAATAATTTGCAACACATTCTAGATATGAAAATTGGAATATTTATGATCATGATGATAAAACACTTTATATACATCAAATTGCACAATTTCTATGGATAAAATTGTAGGACTTCCATTGCATGAAAATGATACACATAATTGTAAGCTATTTCATGTACATATCTATCTACTAACATTTATCTATCCATCTATCTGCCAAATCTTTGAACATCTATCAAAGCTTTCTTCATTTCCCACTCCCAAATTGCTTCTCCAAATGTGCTGGGCAAGGGGTGACAGATCGGAACAAAATTCGTCTCCCATTGTTGACCGACGCAGCATCCTGCTTCAACGAAACAAATCCAGTAGCTTTTAAAACAGTGAACGCCATCAAACTTCCTACCAAAAGAAAAAAGTGTTAAGCCTAAGCATCTCACACAAATTAATTGAGCTTATAAGATCTAGGAACTGGGCAATTACACCAGAATACAAATCAATTGTCGACACTATCACTATACCTTGACATTCTCTAATCCGACTCCAAACTGGTTTGCAGCTTCATTCGACTTTCGGCGAGGTATTTTTGGTAGGCTTCGACCTCGTTTCGAAGAAGCTCTGTCACTTTCTCAGCCGTAAGTTCGGTTAGCAACGTGGTTTGCTGGGTTTGACAAAGACAAGCTTTTGTGAGTAATAGATCAAACCAATCGATTGAAAGGACTAGCAAAAATTAGGATCGAGAGCTTTTCAAAGAAGGTTATCTAGTACATACCCACCCTGTAGAGAATCTAGTCACATTGCAATTGGCAGAGCTGTCGTTAGAAACTGCCTTAAATGGCACTACAATTGACAGGAAGGTTATTTACTAGCATTCATGAATAAAAAAGTCTAACTCTAAAAAATCGTGAGGATATATTGGTCAGAATGAAGAAGGGAGTCAGACCTGGGGAAGAGCAACAGGCGTCCATAGATATGCTTCAGTCCAGCACATCCAGTACCTACAAATCCAACAAGTCAGCAGGAAACCAACAAACGTCTACTGAATTCCCACAGAACCAACTAAAAAAGGTTTGTGTGAAACTTTACTTTTTCTCGCAAGTGTGAGATTCTTGAAACATACTCTCTCTCCTCAAATGCATCATACTCCTGAGACCTGCTAAACAAATGTTTCTTTGGTCAATATGCCAAAAATTATTAGGTGCGGAAAACACTGATGTTTTACAACAGACAAGCCAATTTCAGAACTTCACAACTTCTGACATTCAGGGCTATTTTTGTTGCACTATACAAAAAATGCAGTTACGAAAGGATATTATGTTGCACTTTTAAACTTGCACTTTGTCCACCCATTCATATTGCTATTCACTAAGAACTAGTTGCATATATCACTTGGAGCAAGCTAGTGTCATTTTCAAGAGTTTTTAAGAGAAAAAGTTAATGTAATATCATCAGTGGTTTGTATTTTCGTTAATAGAATCAGGAATACTAGTAGAGTACTAAGCATAATTAGCATTCGAGAATCAGTCAAGCTTACAAACTTACAGAACTTATAGTTAGCCAGACTCATATACACGAGACTCAATTGTGCGTGAACTCAATCGACGTTCTTTGAGGAGGATCCAATCATGTGCTCTGCAGTTAAACTGTACCAATTACTGTTGCAGAGCCCGCACCAAGCGTGACTGATCGAGTACGTGGATGAGACCATAGCTTTTGGCAGCAATGTCATTCAAAGTACTGTCCTCACCGAAAGGAGCAGGCGAGCAGAACTGAAGCAGACCCAGTCTAACAGAGAAGCTGATAAGCTGCCATCTGCCAGAGCGCCGTTAGAAACTAATACGTCAATCACTAGCTTGCATTTGGCCATGATATGCTCTGTCCCCCTCAGTGCATCCAACAATATTTCAAGAGAGTCATCTTGTTCAGATTCAGAATTCCAGCATACCTTTGGATTCCTTCACTACAGTTTCTAAATTATAGTTCTAGTAGTTCACTTGACTGAGCCAAATCTGTCCCGGAGCTATATCTGAAGATTAATGCTTTAATTCGTGCCGCTGCAACTAGCATGCATACTCCAGTCTCCAGGTGTAGATTACTGCAGTAATACTTGCAAGCTTTGCAAGGAGCTCGTCTTATGCGTAACGTCCCTTTCAGCTTACCATTTCGTTTTACCGGAAGTAACAGAAGCGAAGGAGCCGTTGCAACTGACGACAGTAATTAATGATCCGTGACCGAAAGGTGTCATGGCTTGTATGAGCAGTTGATTGATGACTATTGCAACGTCCTTCTGTACTCCATATTGTACTCCCAGCATAACTTAGTTCCGACCGTCGTAGTCTGCAATTTATCACAAGGAAAATAGCAAACAAGTTGTTGTGTTAGGTCGAGTTGTAACTGGCTTCGATTCTACAACCACGGAAAGCCACTCTGGTCATCTTCAAGCATGCCATTATTATACAAATACCCATAGTGTTGTCGGAGCTTAACTAATATAAACAACGTATAGTAAAATATGCGAGCCATGTAAGTCCCATAAAATGGTACACAATAACCATAAAAAATCCATCTAGAATTGGAAATGAAGGAGCTTCAATAAACAAAAGCGAGAGCTGCAGTGTCTCCGTACCTATGAAGTTGTAGGTGGCGATTCTCCATAGTCAGCCTCAGAGGGTCAAAATGATCACATTTGTCCTCGAACACCTGCAACGCTTGGGGTACGGCAGCACATTTCTCTGAATCTGTTTCAGAAGGTCCCTCCAGCCGACGCATTTTGTGTTTTCTGGATTCCAGTAGTGATTTTTGGAAACATGTTTCGTCCTCTCAGTGCTTGACCTGGAACATAAGGTAACGCTCAGGAAGCAGGATATTGTAGGAAAAATATGAAAAAAAAATCATGGAAAGAACATATTCAACATGTATTGTGACAACAGTTTATAATGACCATTTCGGATTCAGGCCAAATTCAAAATATTACTTTACCTCTAATGCTTAAGAAGTAGTCTATTGTCGGAATGATTTTTGATTGCCAATAATAATGAGTTCTTTAAAATCTAGAAATAATTCAGAATCAGAAACTGACACAGACCTAGACAACTCATCGGTCTCCGTCCACTTCCAGGACCTGACTTCGTCGCCGTGTGCCATCACCCAAACGCAGATTCACAATTTCTTGGTACTGGGGACCCTGCTCTAACCAAGGTCCACAGGTGCTTTAAATTCGTCAGCAATCCCACACCATAAGAAGAGTACAGAAACTCTACAAAGAGTAGAGGGACCGCGAGATGAAAAGGGACGCAAAATATGGACCAACTTCCTAGGGGTCCGTGATAACGAACCTTCACTTTTTCAAGAATGACGAGTGGACCTGCCACACGTGAAACAGTTTGGTACTCTGCACAAGAATGTGAAGTTCGTGAGTGGCTAACATAAGTACCGAGCTCTGACCTCAATCAAGAATCGACCTTGCCAGAAAGCCAAAAATATTCCAAAATGCACTACCTATTCAATAGCAAAAAAATATTCCTAGTGATATGTTCAGGAACAGAGTATAAGCAGCAAAATAGGATTCTGATAAACAAACAACTTCTATAAATGAAATTTCCACACATTCTCGCCAGAATACAACATATAGAAGATAATACTAGACAAGGATTCTTTCTCAAATCATGTTCACTGAAGACACCTCACATTGCTTCGATAGGCATCTTCTTGACTCTCAAATTTTCTGCTACAGATTCTACAACAATGTAACCAGAAGACGTCCGTACAAGCTCTCCGGAGTTAACAAGTTTCCAAAGGTAATCTTCTCGTATTCTTCAGTGGCAAATCAGCACCTACCCTAACAGTGACAATCGGAATCTTCACAGAAATACCTGCAACAACAGAGCTACTACACCATAGCCTCCCTCGAAACCCTAAAACCCGCGAATTCCAACCAATCCACACACCACCACGATCCCCCCTGTCAACTAATCCTGAACACCACAACAACTACCAAACCCCCGCACACGTGCAAATGAACAAATCGGATCCTCTAACTGCACCAGAACTTCTCGAAAAAATAGTTCTAATAGAATCTAACGTTGACAGCACCAACGACGAAACACAAGCAGGTAAAGAATTGGAGAGAAAAAAGGGTGTACCGATCGCGAGAAAAGACCATTCCACAACATAGTTACCTCCAAATGGAACTGAGATGAGCGGCGACCGCGGGAGCGCTGATGTGGAAGCGCAAGTCCATGCAAAACAAGCCCGCAACGGACCCAATTGCACCTGTGCTGCGAGAAGACTCGACGAGCGCGTATCTGTGCTGTCGACAAGGGTTACTGTCTTGGCCAGTAGTTTCCTTTTGTTCTAGCGGGGATACGGCTTTTGGAATGGTATTTTGGTGCCTTGGGGATCCATTGAGTCCTGTAGTCCTGCTTTCATGTGCAACTCGGAAAAGTGCAAGTCAGAGTGACATTTCCACATCTGTAGGGCAGGATCTACAGAAAATAAAGTTGCCCAAACCTTTCATTGGGGAATCTTTTTTTAAAAGTTTTTTTTAAGCTTCTATCAAACTTTATTTTTTACAAACAATTAACCCTTAAAGGATAGATATGTGGCTATGGAAATCATCCTTTTTGGCATTGTGTGAATCGGTGGTTTAAGAAAATCCTAAAGCACTCATTAAAAGTCAAACTATAATACAAGACCTCCCCTTTTCACAACAAAATCCCAAGGATGAATAGTTGCACTTTGTCCTACATACAAGGAAATAAAGTTTCTTTTATTAATTGTTAAAGGAATACGTGATTTATTCTATAGCCTATCATCATATATAATTAGTCCATACCTAATGAATGCAAATGTATGAAATGTTGTTCTAGTCTTACACCACGATAATAGAGTCTTAAAGTTTGGCAAGTTTGACAATTTGTCATATGCCTTGTATGCTAATATTAACCAAATCAAATGTTTAGATATAACATATATTGTGACATACATACAATTTCACGGTCCTTGGTTACTTCTTTAGTTTTACTCATTATCAATTTGTCCAATACTCTATCTATCCTAATTTCTATTTGTGCAAGTATAAAATATTCACAATTAGTCAAGGGTCAAATTGTCTGTGTATGCATGGATATATGTGAAGGTTGTGATAAACATTCTTGTAAAATCATGCCGTGATTAGTCAATGTGTCACATATTCTTTCTTTCTCCAACACTTTGATCCATTTGTAGTATGACAATTGGTCCGTACCTACAAAGATTAATTCTTTTACAATTTTCCATCAATTAGCAAAGTCTATCCAATTGAAGCAATGCACCATCTACTAACTTCTACCTGATTAGGACAACCATATATACCAAGACAAATTGACTTTTACTATTTATACAAGGTCGGTTTGCCTTCATCGCTTATGATTGTGATTTTCTACAAATTTGTCTTTGTTAACAAACCTAATAACATTCCTATTTCAATATCAATGATTTGTTTATTTAACAATTAGAACTCTACACTCCTTTGCAAGTTGTCTATTATATGATGTACAAAGGTCATTTATATATCCAACATAGCAAATTGTTAAATAATCATAATAGTCAATCCATGGCTTCAACACTTACAAACTTCAATTATATCTTACAGGACTTCTTGCAGTGACAATTAGACCCAATGAAGACCCAAAAAAACTACACTTAATTACTTGTCTTGTCTACATATAAGAATACCAATTCTTAGCTTCAATATGTATTGATAGGAAATCCACCTACAAACTAATTGATTCCACTAGTAGAATCATGGGCCACAAAGACTAGAGCTTATGACCAAAGTTAGAGCAATGGTCATTTAATTAGACAATAATTGTATTTCAAGTCAATTTGGTCTTTACAATAGGTTGTAAGGAATCATTGTGTCTCATATTTTAATTTTGTTCCAAGTTTTGACTAACTTGCCTTAGTTAGATAGAAGCCAAACTTTATTTGAGCCGGAAAGAAGTAAAAGATTTTTGTTTTGTATATTTATTTGTACCCATAAATGTAGATTGTGCTTCGTACCTTTTTCAATACAATCCTCATTTTGTTGTTTATTGCTTTCTCAATTTATTGACTTCTTTGCACAATCTACATTTCATCAATCACTTAGTAAAGTGATAATTAATCAGATGGTTAAAAGTTTCAAAGGAGATGAGGAGAGACAAGCATTTTTCAAATTTACAATATGAATTCATGTCTTGAAGCCTGCCACAACTTTACAACTCATATGGCATCTCAAAATGTAATACACTAATTAAAAATAAATTTTTTTAAAACTTTCATGCATGTGACAAGAAAGATGTTAAGGGAGTAATTCACTTTTCATCTATAAAAACAAATATTTACATAGTATAAAATGACAAGATATCACCAAAAAGAAACCTCAGTAATGTAGTCTATGTTTGTATTATGTATTAAAAATGTTGTAAATTATGGTCTTAAAATTGAAATAAGATACACCTTTAGCATATACAACTTTTATAAGATGTATAGTTCAACCGGTGAAGTCCATTGTCAATTCAAGCAACAAAATGAATTAAGCTTTGTACAATCTCAATATTCATCCAAATTTTGGGTACTTAACTCCTAAATGCCCTTCAGAACCAAAATATGGTGTTGAAAAAAATTTGGAGTTAAATAAAATCTGATCAAATTGCTATTTTTAATAGTTCATATATTTTTGAAAATTCTTTTAGAAATCTAGTTTTACCATCAACAACCCAATTTTGAAAATGAATGATTACAATTCTTCTATTGTAGATTTTGTGCAAGGATACTCATTGCAATCTTGACTTTCTGTAGTGTTGAAGGCTCTTGAAATTGAGCCTCATATATAGTTGATCTTAGAGAAAAAATCATACTAAAATTCAATTACAAAAAGTTCTAGAATAGATTTCGAGAAGCCATAATTTGATTGGAGTCATGCATGTTAGGCCCTTTATTATCATATTTTTTTTAATGACCAACCTTTTAGATTTGACATGTAAAAAGAGAGATTAAAGATTCTCATAGTTCTAACACCTTCATGATCAAATGTGATAATCTTTTTTTCCTTAAATGATATTGTTGCATATTCTTTACCTATGTGATTTATAACATGTTTACTTTAATCATGAAAAATAATTCTTTATATATAAAAAGGAAGCTTTTAATCATTCCATGTTCATGAATGAGATGAAAATTATGAGGAGTTTTAGTTTGCGGGTAGGTATGAAATCTTTGCACACCATACCTAGTCACAAACTAAAAGTCCTCATTACTAAAACCCATTTGTAGTAAGCCTTACAAAAAAAATAGCAACCAAGAATTGGTTATTTGATTGCTTAGTCTCTCAATACCCTTCATTTGAATGAAATAAAAATTGATGAAAAACTTTATAATATCATAAATTTCTTCAAACCTAATTATTTTCAATAGAAAAATGACTTAAGATTTAGGGCTATGAATAAAAGTTTGCAAAGAAAATATTAACACAAAAAAATAAAATAAAAGGCTATAATGAAAGGTAAAGAATAAAAAAGTAAAAAGTAAAAAATCATTAGGTTTATAAATAAAAGTAAAAGATTTTTAAGTTCGAGTGTGTATATATATATGTATATATATACATATATTTATTATAGAGACATGCTTCATATTTATTTTTTACTAATTTCATCACCTAAGATTTAGAACTACACACACACACACACACACATATATATATATATATATATATATATATATATATATATATATATATATATATACATATATGTACTTAGTATTTATTTTGTAAGTAATAATACGTACATCATATCACTTGTGTTCAGCACTCATGGCTACAACATCTATGGATACAAGGTATGCTTTGTATGATATAATCTTTTCTTTACTTCACATTATATTATTGCATTTTTAGTCATTTAATCATCTTCTTTTCAACTAATAAAAACTCTACAATTGATCAATTATGTTGCAGAGGACCAATACAAGTTCCTTGTTCTTGTAATTATTCTTGCAAAGATAGTGAAGGTGGGGTCAAATTTGTAAATCCAAAAACAAGAAAGAGGCATGCCAATTACGATGCTTAGGGGGAAAAAAAATTCGAATTGCTACAACAACTGAGCGTTTGGAAATTTGTTTATGTACTCGATGTGTAGGAAAGAATATTGCAGTGACCCGTCAAACCATTAATCGTCATTTGCAAGATGATCTTCAAAGGCAAGCACACAATGCACCGCATATTTCACCACCAGTTACTAGTGTAGAGAACTAGGAAGATCCAAGTTCAAATCAAGAACAACTTCAACCTGATTTCCATACTGAAGAAGGTGGTCAAGAAAGAGACCAAGTTTGGAATGACTCTGAACCAATATCTGTTGATGAAGTGGGATCTCATCACCCTGAAAGCCTTCCAGAGTCATTGGAGAAAACTCTTAAATTGAAACTTCTCGAATTGCAATCACTCATGGATGATGGTAATACCTCTCTTGCAAATCAAACCAAAATGTTCAAACTTCTTTTTCATAATGTTCATGATGTAGATAATACCGAAGTTCAACCTAATGCCAATCTTCAGAACTACAGTATAGCAATGTTAATTAGAATGCTCCCCCATCCTTGGGACGGCACATTAGAAGGGTCTCGCTTGCCAGAATCATTTAGAGATATGAATGAATTGTATAAAACTATGGGGATGTTCAAACCTTCTCGTTATAGCTTATGCATGGGGACTGATGCAACTAAACATGAGCCTGTTTTGATGCCCCCCCTTACTGGAAGAGAGGATGATATACAAAGCTGCACTGAGTGTGGTAAAATGAGGAAAGACATTTTATCTTTTGATTATTTATCAGTGATAGAGCAATTAACATTACTATGCAAATCTAGAACTTTCTGTAGTGAATTCCTAACCATGTGGAAAGCCCGAGATAGGTGGTTAGATAAAGGGTTAGATGATTTTCCAGAATCAATACAAGATTTTTGGGATGGTACTAAAGTGAGACTTTGGAGTGACTTTTGGAATCCCACAAAATTCTATGAGTTGCCCGTCACATGTTCTACATGTAATGAAAAGTACACCACTTTTCCACAAAGTGCTCGGGCACCAGAGTTGGACAAAGGATGGCATGCACAATTGAACATGTACATATTTATTTGTCGAAAATGTTCACACCGCATCAAAGCCTCAAAACTTATAACAAAGGTAATTACTTCATTTGAACTACAATATTCTTAATTATTTTTGTCATTTTTTCTTGAAATTTTACTAAATTATAATTAATCATGTAATAACAATATTTTGATACTTTACAAGTTTTAAAATATTAGAAGACTTTTTGACAATTTAAAACATGCCAATGTAGGGTGATCCACGTAATTTCAGTATACTAGCGCATTGGGATGGTTTCCAACCAACAAGGACAACATACAAGAATTGTTGGACACTTGAAATTACTATTTTGAATAGTGGAAAAACATCATCCATTGGACCATTGCCTATAATCTTCATTCCTTTGTCATCTACAAAGTTGCATAAATCTTCCGAATTCAATGTCATGAATTATTTTATGACACCCTTCATTGATGAAATGGATAAAGCTTATATTGAAGGATTTGAAGTTCAATACGCATATGATCCAAAAAAAATTCATGAAAGCCTTGTTCACTCACAATGCAGGTACTCATTTTTTATATGCTACAAGTTATTTTTGTTGTATTATTTTTTGTTTATTTCTAAAGTGTCTTAAATCTTAAGTTTTCTAATTCAAAATTATTAAGACAATTTTTACTCATGTATACTACATTTCAATTTATTTTGAATTTTAGAAATTAAAAATATAATTATATATATTAATAATTTAATAACATAATACTACTAAAGTTCTTCATTATTCATGTAATTATCACTAATCATGTATAATATTATATTTTGAACATTAGGATTCGTGCTGCATTATTCATCTTTACGGGTGACCACCCTGCTCAATGTAAAGCAGGAAACTTAAAAGATGGTGGATACAGTTCTTGTCGTCGATGCTACGTTCCACAAGAACTTGATGATCAAAACAAGGTAGTCTTCAAAGAAGACTTCAATCCTGATTTGGCTGTTATGTCACCAAAATCAATTCATGATTTAAACGCAGGATTGAATTCATGGATGAAAGCCTCAACAATTGAACAACGTGCAACATTGTCAAATCATTCAGGTATCCAACACCAAATTTTTTTTCTAAAATATTTTCAAACTTACTAAAATTCGATTTCTTTATTAAAAATACTCTTGTATAATTTTAAAATTACATTCTTATCAAAATTTGTAATTACAAGCCCTCGTTATTCATTTTGACATGGTATTCTATTTTTTCTTATTGCAATTGTTTTCCATGCAGGCATCACTAGAAAATCTCCATTGTGGCGTTTGTATGTACTATATGGGTTTGATTTATCCCTGGACTTAGTATTTGATGGAATGCATTGTATATCTCTAAATATATTTAAAAAATATGTTGAAGAGTTTGTAAATACACATGGAAAGACGGCTAGTGAAAAGGCAAATTTAGAAAATGCTTTAGCAGTAGTTCATACTACTCGTTTGAAGACTATGGTAAGAAGATGGCCTCAAGCTCCTACTTCTCGTCTCAAAATTTTCAAGGCAGAAGAATATCAACTATATGTAATGTGGTGCCTTCATTACATTATGACTCACATTAAAGTTGATATTACATCCAAACTAATTCATATTGGATTAGTTTTGGTGAATATAGGAAGACTATATTATCCTTATAGTCGTACTTATGGATGGTCGATGAATGATATAAACCTTGCTCGAGATCTATTCAAAGTTTGGAGAAAACTTTGCATTGAGCATGGAGGGCAAAAACAATTTGTATTGGAGCATGTAGTAGGTGCTGGACATTTGATGGACGATATATTACAACATGGTCCACAAGATGTTTATTGGTGTTACAAGTTTGAACGGGAAGTTAGTGCGTATATGCGAACAAGTCGAAATACAAATCATTATTTGTATGATGTAAGTTTTGCATTATATTACACTCGAATTTTATTCACATATACAACTTCTCAAATCAATCACGATAATGATGGATTATACCCTGAAGATCGAGCATTGCAACTAATTCATAGTAAACTACAAGAATCTTCAGAGTCACTTTTTCCCATTATAAGTTTCACAAATGTATGTCATGACTGGCATAATCATTGGTTTCCTCTATAGCAGAAGCTTTGCTCTTGTGGAAAAAACAATTTCTAGTATTACCTTCACATTGCGCTTGCAAAAATATGATAAGTGAAAAAGGGATATTAATTGGTCCAAAACGGAAAAACAGAATTACGTTAGAGGCCCTTAAAATAGATGATTCATTGCGAACTCATTATAGTGCAAATGCTGCTTTCAGTGGAGATGTGAACATATTGAACAATTGGGTATATCCATTTCGAGCAATTGTATTAAGAGGCCAACTATATCAATTGGGGGATACTGTGGTTGTAAAATCCAATTCAAGAGATCCTTAGAAGGCAATTATAAAATCATTTTTTGTGCATGAAGTCGATGAAGAATTGAATGTGTTATTTGCTTCACAACATTTTGAAATGTTATATAATGGTGAAAATAGGCCATTACTTCATCCAATCATGAATATGACATTAGTGAATAAAACAATAAGAGAGCATTCACAGTTGATCGTTCACCCAATCTCTTTGATACTACACAAATTCATTCTATTGCCTGCTTTAGGCAATCAAGAATTGGAGCGAAATAATATTCAAATAGCTTATGAATTAGAAGACACTACACCTAGATATCTTTAACACTTACAATTCTACACATTTTTCAATTAGTGTAGTACTAGATGCTGTGGTTGAGTATGGAAAAAACATTCTTCTTAAATGGCTTGTTCTTTCCTATTCAAATAGCAGTTTTGAGTGTTTTTTGATGGAAAGAGGATTAGGGGCTTCAAAAATTCATAATCAATTATTAGTTTATTATAGTATTACATAGTTATTGAATTGTTTCATGTGATTATATTGTATAAATTCAATATTATAATATATAAAATTTATATATGTCATTTTTATTTATTTATTTATTTATTTAAAAAATGAAAATTCATGTATTTATGAATTTGTAGATTTCTAAAGCTATTACTTGTGAACTATATTTTAGAAATTTAGAAATTTAGAAGAATAACTAGCCGTTGGTGCTTGCTATGCTACGCATTCATCATTAGAATTTTATAAGAATTTTTATATATTAGATAGAATGCAAAACAAAAATTTCAATAAATCTTTAAATAAAAATGACTAAAAATTTTGTATAATTTTTTTATAAATAAGCATATAGTAAAAAGTACAATAGAAATTTATTGAATGATGGATGAAACATATGCAATGGTAAATATTATAAAAGATACACATACATTAGAATGCATTAGAAATTTGACTCCATTGTTACAAAAAATGGCAATCCAAATTGAAGAATTGAAAAAAAAAACTTATAAATCTCAAAAACTTTGTGAACAACTTAATTGTTGTGGAATCCAAAATCGCTTCAATTGAATAAATTTCTCAAAATCATTTGGTAGTAGCAATAGAAAATTGAAATTATAAAAGCTCGAAGCTCACAAAAGCACAAAGTCATAGAAGTGCAAAGAAGTGTAAAGCCAAGAGAAGCAATAGATTTGCTACCTCTATAATATCATCCTATAGATCCTCTTTAATATCACCTTAATTGCAACAACTATATTATTTCTATAATATCACCCTTTGTAAAAGTGATATTATAGAAATAATTGCAAACTACTACTCTATTTCTGTAATATCACATTGTGTGAAAATACAATTTCTATGTATGCATGATTGAAAATATTTTTACAAAATATTTAAAATAATTATTTTAAAGACTTGTTGAAATCATTATCATGCATTCTATTCAAATATATCAAAATTTTACTAATATGTGATACAATGAATGCGTAGCATAGCAAGCACGAGGCCCTAATATTAATGGTGGCGTTTGTGATATTGCAAAGAAAATTATGATTTTAGTAGTGTGATTTGTAATTTTATCTCAAATTTTTATTTTTTTATTTTTTTATGTATTTAATTTTAATGTCTTAAAATTTGAATTTGCAATAATTTTATAATTTTGAGTTGAAAACTAGTATTTTGCAATCTATATGGTCAAAATTTTGAATTTTCTTGACACATTCTCATACTATTGTAATGCAAGATCACAAGGTTGGATAAACAAAAAATTTAAATTTAAATAAAAATGGTTCTTTATGGAATTTTTTAGCAAATTTGGAATGGTTTTACAAAATTTAGCTATAAAACTTGAAGATTGATGTGCACTTTAGTCACATCATGTGCACTTATGAAAAACTAAATATATATTTCAATGTATATTTTTTAAAGAAGATATAGAATATTATTTTTATTATCTTTTTTTTCTTTAATTAATTGAATTTCATCATTTTGGCCCCAAATTTAGGATTGAATGTTTTTCCAAATAAAGAAAAAACTAAATTTATCGTCTAACCTTCTAGAAGGAAGGTTAGTTGATTTACAATCCAAAATTATATGTAGATTGTTAAGTACAACTTTGTAAACATTGGAATTGGCATTTTTTTTTGTTGTACAAGTACTTATTTCTTAACAATCCACTATTTTAAATCATTCTTTACTTCATTCTACTTACTAGTTTTTTGAGCATGAATATGAAACATTTTTTGTCACCATTTTTTTTTAATATATTTTGAACTTATTTATTCAACATTGTTTGGAGAATTGCAAGTTTCAGGTTCTACACATTTTTGAATAAAGTTTGAAAGATGAAATCTAACCATTTGAATTAGGATATTTAGATTTATATATATGTGAAAAACTTTGAAGGAGAATACATTTAGATTTATGAAATGAAAGTTAAATTTTTTTTACTAGTTTATTAACAATTATGGATTTTGTACTCTAAAATAAACTTTGAAGTTCTTGTGAACCCCTAAAGTCCCATGGCCATTTTTCCGCCAAAACCACTCAAAACTACCACTTTTATTACAATCACTTACAAAATAAATTTTAAGAAACACTTTTTAGAATGTAGCCGTAGGATCTTATTCTACACTTGTTTTGGATCATGTAATAATTTTTTTTGTGATATTTCACTGTATAGATTGAAAGATATTAGCATTCAAAATGAAAGAAAAAAATTTCTCTCAAGAAATCACTATAATTGCCCACAAAACAAGAAGCTCCATAACTTTCACATATCTAATCCAAATGGAATGAATCAAAGCTTTCCATTTACCAAAAAAAATAATCTACAAGGAAAAAAAATCAAAAGATTTATTTTGATTTTTTGTGGATTTTTTTTGCTGCCCGCTTTTGAGGTTATTGTGGCATAACTTTTGCTCCTAGGCACCAATTGAAATAAAAATTATATTCCCCAAAAGCTCTTAAATTTTTCTATCTTAAGAAAAAATTTCAAAAAGTTTCAGTAAAATTTGAGATTATAGGAGCCTGCCTAAAATTCATTTTGTCCCCCTTAGGGACAATGGGACTTTAGGGGTTAAACTTATTCTTCAATAGTATTAAGGAAAATTTCCAATTATAGGACCTCCTTGTTTATGACCACATCCAAACCATTGGGATTGGCATTTTTTAATTCTTTAACTATATTCTCAACAATTTTGTACTACGAAACACTATCTATTTTATTGTATTTACTATTGTTTTTCCATTTCTTTGAAAAAATTCAAATGATTTGAATTTTTTCAAGCATATTGCTAAGCGTCCTTGAATAAGGAATCCAAAGGGCCACCATTTTTTATTACATTTTTTCATAAAAATGTGCTCTTGTGAAGTGTAGCAAACTTGTTTTTTGCAGAGTGAACTTGTAAAGGGATTTTTGTCTATTCAATTGGTAATGTCTTGCAATCTATATGGTGGAAATTTTTAAAAAATTTTAAAAAACAATTTAAATTAGCATACTATAAGATCTTATGGTTGCATGTACCCAATTTTTTTCCCTTGAAATTTGGTATTTGTATTAAAAATAACAATTTTTGGATGTGATTAGAAAAAACATTGTCAAAAATCATGAGGGTTGAAATTAAAAATTTCAAACATAATGCACTACAAATTATGAAAGTGGAACAATACATTGGAGAACTCAATTGTTAAAAAGTTGCTAGGCCTTTAGGAAATAAGGATTATTCTTTACATTAATATAGATTTTCAAATCAAAATGAAGTTATGAAATTAAAAAATAAAAGGACTTGATATGTTTTGGATAGCCAATTTTTGTAGTATAATAAAGGTAACTTAAAACATTAGTCATATCTAAATGACTTCCCAATCTTCTAAACTAATACCTTCAAAATCTTTGGTGCCTTTGAACACCGCAATTTTTGATTTGAAGGCCCATTCTGCAACCACGTCGATGAGGGCAGAGTCGTGCATAGATCTCATATTTTTTATTTTTGGATACAACTTGTGAGTTTTCTTTCTATCTCCAATCCAAGTCCTCAAATATTTCTCTACATCTAATCGTGAATCTACACCCATGATTTTTTGCAATAGAGTGATCTTGTCAAAAGATGTAAGTTCCTCCCATCGAAGTTCTACGGAAGAATCTTTTGATACATCACAAACCTTCTTGTGTTTTTTGGATGCTGTAGGACCCCCTTTTGCTAGCCGCTTACTTTTTCATGAGGTTCCTTCGTCCTCTGGAATTACAACGTTGTTTGCTTGTCTCACAGGAACACCTTCTTCGCTCATAGTGATGTCTTCTTCATTAGCAATGATGCCTTCTGATTCTATATTGATGTCTTCATTCTCAATGTCAACGCCGGTAAGGGCTAGAAAATCATTCTCCACTTCCACATCATGAGTGATTCCTCCATCATTCGTCTGATTCACTGCACGTTGATTGTATATTTTTTGGTAGTATTGTTTATGGTCCATGAAATACAGGTAGACATCATCTATCTTCCAACGTAATTGTGAAGCTAAACCATTGATAACAAACTACAATGCTCCTAAACCATGAATCCTTTGTTCAATGAATTTATTGCATTTTTTCCTAGCATCTACGTTGTTTTTATAGTTTGAAAATAGAACATCATAAACCTCTCCATCAAGGGGATTTGTAAACCACCAATTGATTTTTGATTGCGCGTCTAAATAATCTAAATATGCAGAGTGATGATAATGCTGAAGGTACTTCCTGCCATAAAGACTATCGCCGCTGGCACTTTTGGAGTACTTGGGGGCCTTCATTCGAAATATACGTTCACGAGTAGGCCTCAGATCTGCCTCCACAGCCAATGCAACTCCCACTCCAACTCCGACATTTGAAGAAACAGCCTCCTTCGTCCTTCTTCTCGCAAACGACCTTGTTGGTGCATTAGAACAAGTATGTAGTTGGGACCTGGCAGGAATATTGCATAGTGGTGGGATAGGTGAGGCAAAAGGGTGAAAGTACATTAGACCCCATACACTTTTGGCAAAATTTTGGTGTACTAAAAGTACAAATTTACTAAAGAAAGTAAAATAGAAGGTGAAAAAATTTAAAAAATTTAAATTTTGTTATTTAGACATTCTAGAACTAGTCAATAGCATTTAGAATCTTTGAGGCAAATTTGAAAAAGTACATTTCTCACCAAATTATGTATTGCCAACTCGAATAGTACTATTTTCCTATTTCTTTGCTATGAAAATGATGTGTTTGTGAATATAACAGTAGATTCCAATAAAGGATCCTTTGTTGTCTTTTCTAAAGAAAGAAAATAAAGATAAAAATTTCCTAAGGCCAAAAATTTTGTACTTTTTCACATGATTGTAGTACAAAATTGATTGTTATTTTTTTTTTAAATCTACAAAAGTACAAATTTAATGCATTCAAAGAAGTTTTCCAATAGATTCAATAATGCACATGTGGACTATACATATGTAGCATCCAGAAAAATAATTAAAATTTGTAAAAACAATTATTAAGTTTGAGTATGACTAAGTATCTCTAAAAAAATTGAATTATGACATGAAAAGTACAAGGGTCTAGTGTACATTTACCTAGAAGTGTGCAATGTTGGAGTAGCAGTGCCTATTGGTGGAGCAAGTGAGGTAGAAGTGCGTACTGGTGAGACCAATGGAATAGCTGATGGAGGAGCAACTTGGGCATGAAGTTGCACACGAGGAACAGGAGGACGCATAGGTGTTGTAGAAAGCGGCATGCTAGATACTAAGGGAGACGATGGCCCCACTGATACAAAAGGCCGAGAACGAGAAGAAGATGCATGTTGAGAAGGGACAAATGGGTGGAGATTGGATGTTGAAGAAGGCACCGTTGAAGGTCTATGAACAACGATTGGTGAAGGAGAAGCAGGAAATTCTGTGGCTCCCCTAAAATAAGTTGCAAGCGTTGCCTTCTCTTCAGCACTGAGTTTCGAAAGGAACTCCATAACCGTAAACTAGAAAAACGTATTCAATAAAATGAAGTTGTGATGTGCCAAGCTGATTCATTGGTTTCCTAATGCTCTCATTTGTTTTTATACCACAATTTAGAAGAACTCGGGTACGAAGTTCTCCTGGAAGTGTTCATTTCCGTGAAGTAGAGTTCGGGCGATAAGGTAAGATGTTTTGTCCATCCAACTCTCTACAAGCTATCAGTTGAAATTTTGACTGTGAGAAAGCACTTGCTTTTGGCCATCCTCGAGTCATACTCCAAATTGCAAGCTATCGGAAGGCCGGCGTGAGTTGTTCTAAAAGTTTTAGGCCACATGCAAACTGGAAGTTTTAGGGCAGATGTAGACGTAGATGCAAACTGGGCCACTTCAGTTACAATCTGGGGCTTTTTGTCGTGGGAGTTATGTAGCCCATGTGACACTCTTTAGCACTACAATTTGAAATTTCAAGATTGATTTCCAGTGACTCACGATTTTTAAGATTGGAGTTTTCATCTTTGAGTTTTCCTACAACTGAGTTTTTCAAGTAGGATTTTCAATTATAGATTTCAGCAGTGGAGGTTTCAGCGTTTACAGACGCCGTACTTGACCATAATGCAAATAACAAGGGAGTTTAACCTAGTTTAATTGTGGGCTGGATGTCAGTTGAGGGGAGGATCAGAGTTGTTGGTGGAGACGGGTGATCAACATCAGAGTGTTGTACGGCCTGTTGCCATGCGTGGAAAGATGTCTGGAGCGAAGTCCCTGGAAAAAAGTTTAGTGGTGACAATCAAGGCTGCTAAAGCTTAAGCTTGGGATTTGGACGCATTTGAAATTATTACCCACCATTTCTTAGGGAACCTTCCTGTTAGACTTTGAGTACATTCATTTCGCAGGCACGCTGATGATTTTCATAGAAACAAGCGTTGTTGGTTCAATGCTGAATTCGGAATTGGTAGCGTGTAATTTTTTCAACAATCTGAATTCTGAAGCACATTCTTCCCTGACGGCGAATTTCTTTAAAAGCTGCCGTAGACTCAGAAAACAATCCGAAACAGATTATCCAAAAATAGACAAGTCAAGCTCCATTCCTTTCCATGCACGTGGATCAAGCAAGAATCCAAGTACTATGGTTATAACAGGATCATGTGTTGTTGCCGCTACAGACACAGAAGAAAATCAATGGTTGCTTCGGAGGAAGGTAAAGCCCATGAATTATCAGTACTCTTCAGAGTGGTTTTTGCGGTAAACATATCTAAAGTTTTTAAGAAATGTAGTCCAACCTATCTTACTACAGCGGGAACGGTTATTTTACTAGACAAAATGTTGGAATTCAATGTTTTGATAGCTATATGCACGGTGATGAAGGAATTGAAGTTGTTTCTTGTATGGAAGACCAAAAGGTCCTATTTGGGATGAAGTTGACAGAAAGCATTGGATCCAAGAGCTGTACTTGTGACTTCCATACATGAAATTTTTCACTTATAATAATTGGTATAATTTTTGAGATGATTTTGTTGCTCTCTTGTTGTTTCCACAACTTCATCACATAAAATTTCTTCTTATGATTTTTGGCACAATTCCTGGGATGATTTTGTTGCTTCATCACATGAATTTTTTCATTTGATGATTTTTGGCCCAATTACTGACATGAATGGCTTGCTATGCAAATTCCACACATTAATGTCGAGCATCCATGAATATCAGCTAAAATACAACCATGAATGATTGCTCTGTTGTTGCATTTTAGTTGTGGCGTCGACTTTGGGCCATGGACTAGAGGATCAACCAGCCGCTTAGCGATGAAGCTGACCACGTCCGCTCCATGTTCTCTATCCAGGTACATCCCGAATTCACACCTCCAAACGTAAATTCTTTAGAAAGAATTTGTGCAAGTTTCAAGCAGAGTTTGCGGTTTTGGGAACCCCTCGTTGGTGTGGAATTTCAAGAGTAGGTAGCGGTTGTTTGAGTTTCGCTGCATTAGGGTTCATCTGGTTTGGAATGGCGCGCGCGCCCGCGCAAGAGAGATTTAATCAGTGCTTCTGGTCAAGAATATGATTCGCGAATGAATCTTCCATTCTTAGCAACGATTGGGAGGTGATTAGTAGACTAGTCGTGTGTACAGAGATTAATTCTTGCAAGGAGACATTTGATGAGTGGTGGATTAGTGGGGTACTTTGGTGCCTTACGAGGTGCACTGTCTTCAATTTCGTCGGGTTTACGTTAATGACATGCGTGTGCGGCGTTGGAATTGCAGTTTTTTTTTTGTTTAGTTTAGTACGAGCGGAGCGAGCTGTTAACTCTTATACACATACGTGGACACCAAAAGAATTGCAAGTTTTGCTCGGGTTAGGGTAGTTTTCTATCCACTGGCGAGGTACACATTGTTAGCATGCGAAGTGTATTGTGAAAATTATGGTGCGTGATTTATGAGTGTTTGTGTGTTGGAGTTTACGATTCGAACGTGTAAGTGCTGAGACTCTCTTCTTCTTTCTCTGTATCGATGGTGTCATTTCCAAGGATTTGTTATCTGTAATTGTCTCTGGAATGGTGAAACTTGAAAATGGTTATGTAGGCATTTATTTCGTTTCGTGTTGTGTTCTAGACGCAAATGGCTGGAGAAGTGATTTCTGGCGTGAAATGCTGTAAGTTATGATTGAGCAAGAATTTTGGACGTGAATTATTCTTGATTAGTAACACACTGTTAGAGTTTTCCGCTTAGTTATTGAGGGTCCAGTTGTAATAGTGATTAGTGAGGAGGGATTTGCTGGCTTGTGGTTAAGAAGATTTGATTTTAGTTTTAATTTAATGTTTTCTTTCTTCATACGTTGGCCACTGTGGTTTCTTGACTCGGTGTTTTTTTAGAAAACCCGGAATAATTGAAAACTGACCTAGAGATTCGTTTACTTCTCTCTCTGCTGCAAAACAAGCAGTGGTGTATCGATCAGATGGTACTACTTATGGTGAACTTTCTTCAAGCTTGTTTTTCTGGCCACTACAAGTTTAAGCAAGCTAATTTTGCTCATTTAATTTGTGTGAGGAATTAACTTAGGTTGTTCATCGATTCTAAGAACTAATTGTTGCATGATTCATGTGTATGATGTGTAAGGACTGGAATGGATGAGGAAGACAGAGGGAGACTTGGGCGCGATTACAATGCTCTACTGTTGTTGGAGATGTAGGATCCTACAAATATGCTGGAGTTTCCCAAAGACATGCAGGGACAGTGGTCATTCCTTGCCCAATACATTTGAAGAAGCAATTGAAGGGAGTGGGAAATGAAGAAGCTTGATAGATGTTCAAAGATTTGGTAGATAGATGGATAGGTAAATTTTTGTAGATAGATATGTACATAGATTAGCTTACAATTATGTGTACCATTTTCATGCAATGGAAGTCCTCAAATTTTACCCACAAGAATTGTGCAATTTGATGTAAATAAAGTTAAGTATTATCATGGTCATAAATATTCCAATTTTCATATCTAGAATGTACTACAAATTGACCTAAGAATAGTGGTCACCATTCATGCCTACAAAATGCCCAAAATTCATAGATGGATCAAGGCTTATGTGCACCCAAATCTCATATGAAAAATGACCGTTTTTCTAGTTATTCATGTCTTGAAAATGCCCCAAATTCTTGAATGGATCAAGACTTACGTGCACCCAAATTTCATACATGAAAAATGGCGATTTTCATGTGAAGACGATACAAATTAGGAACTATTTTCATAAGATGAAAAACAAACAAATTCATGTATGCCATACATGAATTTTGACCTTTTTGACGTGTCACATTCTAGTTAATTTTTGGAGTGAAAATTGAGTCGCTGGAGGTGAAAGGCAATGTGCCAAAGGTGAAAAGCAAGGCACGGAGTTGAAAACAGTTTGTTGGGGTTGAATTGGAGTCTACCGCAGTTCTTATCCTTTGCTATTTTGCACGTGGGTGGCTTGCAAAATGGCCCCAATATGCAAGTCACCTTGGCTTGCAAGCCTTCCCTCTTAAGAAGTCATCCATTTTGCAAGATGGGTGGGGACGCTCTCAAGACACTTCCGTCGTCTCTCCTACACACTATAAGTGCCAAAGGATAAGTGCCAAAGGATAGCAAAAAGGAGAAAGTCAGACCAAGATGCTCTGAAATGTTAGCGCCCTCACAGAACTTGAGGCTCCTGGAAATTTGCGAGCCAAGCACTGTTTTTGAAGGACCCGGCAGAATTTGTCCCTTTGGCAAGTCAGCAGTGGGACTCTCTTTTCTTCCCGAGCCGCGTCAGTGGCTGCTGCAGCCACCCCGTCCACAACAAGTAGTACAGCCTGGCTACATTGGCGAGACTCGTATACTTCGGAGGTCGTCCAAGTGTCCCGCACAGCGCACCATAGCCAAAGCCATTTTCGAGTTGGAGCCTGGAGCGTCCAGTTGCGGGCTCACGGCAAGACACTCGAGAGCAGGTGATTTCCCCAGAATTCTTCCTCGCAATTCCTCTCTGAAAGTCCACCCCAAAACCTTCACGATGATCCATCCAACTCAAGGCTCAAACAGAACCGTCGGTGGCAATGTAGATTTTCATTGGGATTTCAAACGACCTGGCCCCGCCAGACGTCAACGAACAAAGGTAAAGTAATTTTCAGTTTTTTTCGGGTAGCATTTGGCCAATTTCATCCACGACGATGCAGGGATTTGCCAGATTTGCCAGCTTTCTTGTTACTGTAAAATATTTAACCCCGATTGCGGATCAATGCAGTGGAAGAAAACAAGAATAGGTGTCTTCATCTTGCAGTGGATTGCGACGAGAGTAATCTGTCAAATTAAAATCCAAAAATTTTACGCTGAACCATTGATGTATAATTAGGCTTAATGTATCACTGGGGGAAGGATGGAAAGTCCTGCACAGCCTGTTCCATTATCTGTTTGGCAGTGGCGCGTGGGTGGCGTCGTGGCGATCGCTACAGCATGAACCCTTTGCCAAAATTATCCGTGGACTCTTGAACGGTCGCGCTTATAGTTGTATGACGAGCCTCTTGCGGAGGTTCAGGCACGGGTGAATGCAAAAAAGCCCCCTATTTTGTGCCGTGTTAATTCTATTTCTCTGCACCCCTTCTAGCTAATTTGGGGCCTCTGATTGCAAATATGAACTCAAAATTTGTTGAAAGAAATTTGCGCAGCAAATAAAAGGTTCCTGCGTTTTCCCCAGGAGTAAAACGCGAGGGCAAATCCGCCTCCGCAAGAGGCTCGTCATACAACTATTTAAGCGCGACCCTCTTGAACATGCCATAACCCGCGGGGAAGAACGTTCAATCGAATCTTCCGTCGCAGACTTCCACATGCGTTCCACCTAAATTTCACGACGAAAGCAATTGCATTACTCTCGTGTTATTTGAAATCTCATCTCGTGCCCACGTTCGCCTGTGGTTTGGTGTACAGTAAACGCCGTTAATTCTTTCAGTGGAGTCGATCGATGCCCAGGCATTTGGTTGAAAAAATGTTAATTACTTTTGCCCAATGTGACTTATACATCATCAAAGGAACCAACATAATATGCAGGTGAGGATCAACAGAAATCTCGCTGTGATTTAACGTTGTGGACATGCAACTACAGCAGTAAATCACAAGCTGGTGAATTGAAGTGACGAGATGATCTCGAATTGGCAGCTCACTTCCAGTTAGCCACTGGTCATGAGATGAATGTCATTGAAATCTGATCTATCATGAAGAAATTCCTTAGTCTATTCTAAGATTTGGTGGTCGGTGTGGATCCGCCGAAACCCTCCCGAAAAATTACTGCATGCAGAGTTGATGGAGAGCACGAGACGGTCCATATTGTGATCGTACCTGGATTACCAGCTAAACTAGGAGGAACCAATCCTGCAGCAAGTAGACACTTTTGTCATAGTGGTACTCTCCTTCGAAAGCGGAGGTGCCTGTAGCAAGGAAACCTGTTTCATTTCAAGCTTCCAGAATTCCCGAGGAAGCTCATTGGTCATCAAGGGTTAACATTTAAAATTCCTCACTGCTACCCAACTTCTTGTACCTTCCGGCATATTGAATCCAGTCTTCTTGATCCAAACTGCACCTTCCTACTCCTTCACGGACATGCAGATTATTGCAGTCTTGTAACAGAAGTCATGGCCGTACTCCAACTGGTGCCCGTTGTTGTTGTTTTGTGCTCTCTAGCACTTGCAGGCTTGCCAGTGGCTTCTGCATTTGGAAGAGGCGGGCAGAACGCTGGTAATGGTGGTCTACAATGGAGGTTTTATCAGAGGAGTTGTCCCAATGCGGAGAGGATCATTTTCTCTTCCATGCAAAACTCTTACAATTCCGACAAAAGCATTGCTCCCGGTGTACTCCGTGCGTCCTTCCACGACTGCTTTGTTCGGGTGAGTACTATGGCCGGCACCACAAAATATCGTCCTTGCAATGTCACTACGTACTTGACCACCCCGATCGAATAGAGGCTCGCCTCATAGATGCGAGCGTTTATTGTCACTCCTTGTTTTTTCCTTCTCATTTTTGGAGTCTCCAAGAATCTGGGTGACGCTACGAATTCTCGCGAGTTTTGCGTGGGATTCTTGTGATTCAAGTAGCGACAACAGAATAGAATTCCTGGGAATGTGCAATTTTCATCCAACTTTCTGTAAAACCAGGCTAAGTGATCGCATTGTGTGATGATTGTCAGGGATGCGATGGCTCCTTTCTTCTAGATGGACCGAACACGGAACGCACAAGCTTCGCCAATAACTTCCGCCAGTCCACGTTAGACGCCATTGATGCCGCTAAGAAAGCGGTGGAGCGGGCCTGTCCAGGAATTGTGTCGTGCGCTGATGTCCTGCAGTTCGCCGCTCGAGACGCGGTTATACTTGTAAGTCCAGCTCTCTCTACCTGGAGTATTCCGTGCTACATTTGTAAGTCAATGCAGCCATTGCAAACTCATGTATTCTGAACAACCACTCGAATTTGGTTAGTACTCATACTTATTTCGGTTCACGTGATTGTTCAGACGGGTGGACCAGGATGGGCTGTGCCTGCTGGACGCAGAGACGGGAGTATCTCACTAGCATCAGAGGCGAATGCCAATTTGCCCGGCCCGGGATCCAAGGCACCCCAGCTCATTGCGATGTTCGCGAATAAGGGTCTCAGTACCGAGCAAATGGTGACTCTCTCAGGTAAATCTGAACTTTGGTTTGGATTGAATGACATCACATTAGCTACGTTTCAAGAGATTGGCGGGCAGTTTTGAACATCCAAACTGAACTGAACCTACTGTGAGCATCCACCCTAGACTTCTGAGCTCACGGTCTGCGTTTCCCACCTGAAAAGCCATCTGAGTACTTTAATGTAGTAGTTCTCAGAGTTTTGAGTACTTCACGTCCGTCTCACCAGAAATTATATATTAAAGGGTTACATACATTATCCTTTGGATTCTGTTGTGGGACCATAAATGAACAGACTCTTCAAGTACGCCAGGTCTGAAGAAGAACTGGAGTTCCGTCTTTCTCTTTGAGGAGTTAAATTTCTCATTTTCTACGCTCTGAAATCTGCCGACACTGTAACGAATTTGACCATGTGATCTGAACGCCAAGATTCGAATCACGTTCTCCAATTCGTCCTGCAGTTCTCGAATCTGTCTACTAGCTCTTCAAAAGTGATTATGTCCAGTGATCGAGATCCACATACTATTCCCGAATTTGGCAATCTGATTATCTGACTGTCAACATGAACGCAAGTGGTTCTTCCTTGAAAAACTAGATTGGGTCTACAGTTAAAACTTCTTCAGCTGCACAAACTCTCGCTAGTCAGCCTAACTGCATGAATATTTCCAATGTAACTGAAATTGCCGTGCTCTCTGCTACGACAGGCGCGCACACCATTGGAACAGCCTCGTGTGTGACATTCGACAACCGCCTGTTTTCGACGCCGCGCGACCCAACGCTGCCGCTGAAACTGGCGACCTCCTTACTGCAGCAATGCCCGAAGCCGAGATCCTTCAACCGGGTGGCCTTCGACTCCTCCACCCCGCAGAGATTCGACTCCCAATACTTCGTCGGCCTCACCTCAGGCTCCGGTCTGCTCACCTCCGACGTGACGCTCGTGGAAGATCCCCGCACGCGACGCACCGTGTTCGCGAACGTCTTCCCATTCGTGTTCAACAGGAAATTCGGAGACGCCATGGTGGCCATGAGCCGGATCGATGTGCTCACGGGTAGCCAGGGCGAGATTCGCCGACAAATATACCAAGTGAACAGACCCTGAGCTTTGAATTGAAGCTCGGAGATCAAAGCCGGCGTCTGTTCGGCGTCTGTTGACGTGTGTTCGGCGTCCGGTTGCGGGGTCCAGCGTCGGACTGATAGATTTTTTGTGTGGAAATAAGTGAAAAAGCATTCTTTAGCTCCTGTTATGTACGAGGGGTTTTACATCAGTTTCGTTCTATTGGCGGATATTCTTGACACTGGCACCATCATGTTGGCCTGCCTTGAGACGTAATTCTTTACCTGTTGCAGTTGTTTGTTTAGAGCTTTGTGTATTTGAGTGTGCCCATTGGGTGCTCTGAATTGCGCCAATATAACGAAACTGATGTTGTCATTTTGTAAATCGATGTGGTCACCAGAATCAATGATGGACACAGCATGTGCTTTAACAAAACGATTTTTGCTACAGAATGGAAGTAAAGCAGAATTTTTTTAAATGTCGATCATGTGCTCATCTAAAACTACCTAGTTTTTGAAGAGGAAATCGACACCATACAGTAGTATGAGAGGAGATTAGTCTTGTAATATCACTTGAAATTCGTCAAGTTTGGACATTGTAGCTCATGGTGTCATGAGAATTTCTGCAGCTGACATCGATTTCACAGAAACAGTGTCGCTGCAAAACGGTAGTGTCTCTAAATTTTTATGTGGAATTAGAACAATACGAGAACGGTGTTCGTAATCTGCACACGGTGAATGCACACACAGGATATGCAAAAGAAGATATTTTATATATTATAATGATAATGATAAGTACATGAAGACAGAACTTATGTCTGTGAATCGTTTAGTATTTCCAAAAGCTGTGACTCTAGATCTTTTAGAAAGCTACGTCTATTCTAATCTGAAGCTGACTAGATTGATTTATTGTAACACTCCCCCTTCAGCTGTAAGATTTGAAGAATTGAAGCAAATAAAATTATCTACAACTAATCTCCCCCTTTCTTCAATTTTGAAGAAGAATTGCCAAGAAGTCTGTGCAAACAGGCTTGGTGTTTGACTTTAGATAATGACTTGGTGAGAACATCGTCCCACATGGAGGTCTTAGGAGTAAATTCCAATTGAAGTTGTTGTTTCTGTACTTTTTCACGGATATGAATATGTTTTGATCTATCATGGTGTTTAGTATTTTGTGTCATAGCAATTGTAGATTGATTGTCACAATAAATAGTGCTTGGAAGTTTGAGCTTGTAGCCTAATTCATGAAGGCATGAATCCAGAGCATCTCTTTAGTTGCTATAGTGACTGAAATGTACTCAGCTTCGGTAGAAGATAATGCGACGATATTATGTTTACGACTTTGCCAAGATATCAAACAGGTAAGGTCAAGTTGGAAAAGATATCCCGATGTCGAACGTCGAGTGTCGATGTCAGAAGCCCAATCTGCATTGCTCTAGTCACGGAGAATATGTGAAGCAAATGTGTTAATAGATGAAGCGGAATACGTAAGGTCATAAGTCATAGTACCACGTAGATATCCCAGGATTCGTTTGATTCCTATCTAGTGAATAGGAGCAGGTGAGGTTATAAATTGGGCCAAGTGGTTAATAAAATATGCTACATATGTCCCATCTTGTGTAGGTCACAAAATGTTGCAAACTGCCAATAGCTTGCTTGTAGGGGATAGATTGCATAGAATTAAGTTCGGTTGAAGTCATATCATGACTTTGAGAACGAGAATATTTAATGCCTGGTTCCAAAGGAGTACTAATTGGATTGCAAGTTTGCATATTAAATCGTTGTAAAATATCAGAGACATACTTGTCTTGAGAAAGAGTTAAAGTCTTTGTGGTTTGGTCACGACGAACTTGAATACCCAAAATGTAAGCAATTTCTTTATTACTAGTCATAGAAAAACGTTGGGATAACAAAGTTTTGTGAAAATTTAAATATTGGATGTTGTTGGAAATAATAATGACATCATCAATATATATTCCAATAATAATTAGGAGGGAATCATATCGATTAATATATACATTAGGATCATATTTAGACTTGATAAAACCATGACTAAGAACAAAAAATCCAAAGTTTCATACCGTTCCTAGGCGGATTGCTTTAAACCATATAATGATTTTAATAGACGACAAACTTTGGAAGTTTGACCATGTTTGACAAAACCTTCTGGCTGGTAAATGTAAATAGCTTCTCTAAACAATCCGTATAGGAATGTTGTAGTAACGTCCATTTGGTGATCATGGTAATTTAAAAGAGTAGCAAGAGCGAGTAATATCCTTAAAGAGATCATTTTTAAAATTGGGGAGAATGTTTCTGTGTAATCAATGCCTACCCTTTGTATGAATCCACGGGCTACAAATCGAGCTTTATATCTAGCCAAGGTACCATCAGAATTGTATTTACGACAAAATATCCATTTAGTTGATATAATTTTGCAATTTTGGGGTGGATCAACCAATTGCCAGGTTCCATTTTGTATCAAAGAATTATATTCATGATTCATTGCGGCTTGCCAATGATGAGATTCGGGGTTAGATAAAGCCTCTGTGACTGTATTAGGTTCCGAAATCTAGGTCATTAAAGCAAAAGCATAGTTTTGCTCGTCATGATACCTTATTGAATGCCATTGGCCTTTATTCTGTCGTTGGGAAATGCGGGGTGAAGAAGAATCATTGGTCTGATGTTGTCGTAAGTGAGCTTGAAGGTGTGGAGAGAGCTCAGGTTTGGATTCAATATTGTGGTCTTGGGTGGGATCTATTAGTAATATTATATTTAAATAAGTTATAGATATAGCAACTAGGAGTTATGTTTCTTAGTAGCATTGTACCTCATAGATCTAAAGGTCATGTCTTAGTAACTTGACTCTTCATGTTATCCTTCTCCTCATATATTGAGGTTGTGCTATTATTAATATAATATATTTATTTGCCTCTTTGAGTAATATGTGTGGTCCTCTTTAGCATTTTATTATGGTATCAGAGCGATTCAAGCTTTTATATGTGTCTTCTAGTGTGTGTTTACTAACACATGTTGTAGTTTATATAGAAGCACCTATTATATTCAATATGATTATTTTGAATACAATTCATGTAAGAAATTATAATGCTTCTAAGCGAAGTAGATTTTAATATATATAAATATAATTATGGCGAGTTGTCATAGGGTGACAGACAATAGAGACGTGACAAAATTCGATGGGACATTTTTTAATGTTTGGAAACATCGTATGATTTTATTATTCAAAGCGAAGAGGTTTTGGTCAATAGTCGAAGGTACTGAATCAAAACCCGTAGCACCCATTGAAACAGGTGCTCAAACATTACCTACCACCGGCAAAGGTAGCCTTGTTGAGTGGGAGGATAGAGATGCTCTAGCTTTGTCTATAATGAATAATTGTCTCGAAAATTCGATTGTTTGTCATATTCAAAATTGTAAGTCATCATCTAGTGCATGGAAACAATTATGTGATATGTACGAGACAAAAGATGTTGTCTTTAGAATGTATTTACATGATAAACTACAAAGTCTTAAAATGAGAGAGACAGATAGTGTCACAAAACACGTGCACAATTTTCGTTCTATTTTAGAACAATTAGCTTCTATTGGAAGTCCTGTTGATGATGAAGATGCAATTTTATCATTGATGAGGAGTATGCCGAGTGGCTACAAACCTTATCTAACAACTTTGAGGAGACAACAAGGCCTGATTCTTCAAGGTTTAATAGCAGATCTCCTTCAAAAGGAGATATTATTAAAAGATCTTGGTTTTGGCAACGACAATATGAAGGTCCTCTTTGTAGGAAAGACACCTCGTCCTTCATATAGTCAAAAGAAATTTGAACCCTATAGGTCTTCTTTCCAAGATTCTAAGCCTACATTTCAAGGGGAGGCTTCTTCAAATAAACAATCTTTTGATTCATATAAAAAGAAAGTAAAATGTTTTTATTGTAAAAAACTTGGTTACGGAATTAGAGATTGTCGTAAAAGAATAGTTGATGAGAAAAGGCAAAGAGTGTTTGGTCAATCTAATCTAATAATTGACGATAATGCTAGATTATATGTAGCTACTGCTTTGTTTACCAAAGGAAAAAATCTAGTTTGGTATGTTGATACCGGAGCCATTCAACACATGGCCCACGATCGGAATTCTTTCATTAATTATCGACCAATAAATAAAAGTCAAGTAGTTTTCTTAGGAGACAATACATCCCATGAGGTTATTGGTGAAGGAGATGCCTCTATTATATTAAATAATGGGCAAAAGAAAACTATTCCTAATGTCCTTCATATTCCTGGTTTAATGAAAAATTTATTTTCAGTTAAAAAGTTAGACGAAGCTGGTGGTCAAATGAACATTAAGTCTGGTTTATGTACATTGAAAGCATCTAGTGGAGCTATTATAACAACTTGCAAATTAGAAAATGATTTGTATAAGCTAGACTTAGCATCTATCATGTGTCATGATGCAGCTCTTTCTGTTGTTGATTTAAAATTAGATAAGACCAAATTATGGCATAAACGCCTTTGTCACATAAATCATACAAGATTATCACAATTTATGACTAACTCTATGGTCCTAGGTTTAGATAATTTAAATACCAAAAATATTAGTTTATGTACTTCGTGTATACAAGGAAAACAATATAGGGACAAATTTCCAAAACAAGGTGGGACTCACGCCAAGGAAGCATTGGACCTTATTCATTCGGATATTTGCGGACAAATGCAAACATCTACACATTCAGGTTCTATGTATATCATCACGTTTATTGATGATTATACTCGCTATACAATTATATATCTTTTAAAGCAAAAGTCTGATGCTTTCGAAAAATTTAAACAATATAAGCAAATGGTTGAAAACCAAAAGAATAAGACTATAAAAGTTCTTTGTGCTGATAACGGTGGAGAATATAAATCCCTTGAATTCACAAAATTTTGTGAAAAATATGGAATTTTGCGTCAATTTACAATTCCTTATACCCCTCAACAAAATGGGGTTGCAAAATGACGTAATCGAACCTTAGTAGAGGCAGTTGTCACTATGTTAAGTGATGCAAAATTACCTAAGGTTTTCAGGGGCGAAGCGGCTGTGACTACTATATATATACAAAATCGAGTGCCGACTAGTGCAATTGATTTATATAAAACCCCTTATGAACTTTGGACTGGTCGAAAACCTAACCTATTACATATTAAGATATTTGGATGTAGAGCTTTTGCTCTAATTCCAAAAGATCAAAGGAAAAAGTTTGACTCTCATACAATAGAATATATTTTCCTAGGTTACAGTGATGAATCTAAAGGGTATCGATTAATGCAAAAATCTAATAATAAAATCATTTTATTTAGAGATGTAACTTTTTTGCAATCTAATATGTCTCCAAATGAGATCCCTTCACCTATGCTAGATAAAGAGACTACTAGTCAAGACAATTTATTATTGGATTCTGATCTTTTAAAGGATATGCCAACTATCAAGCAAGGTTCTTTAACACCTCCTTCACAAGAGCTTAATCCTGTGTTGGAACATATTCAAGAGCCTATAGCTAGTGAAATTCCTATGACCACATCTTTCAATGATAATGCCTCTAAGGATAGTGTTAACTCAACCAGTTTACCATTAAATTCTCAACAACAAAAATCACAATTCAATGGGGGATCGCCTCAATCCTAGTTATTGAGAAAATCACAACGGGTTATTACAAAACCCAAAAGACTTATAGAAGCTATAGAAGGTCGACACCACCTTGGTCATCCAAACTACCATCACAAAGCAATGATGTCACAAGTAAGTATTTTAACCAAGCCAACAACCTTTAAAGAAGCTTTACGTCGTCTAGATGCATCAAAATGGCAAGATGCTATAAACGAAGAGTTAAATTCTCTTATTAAAAATAAAACTTGGGAATATGTTTCCTTACCTCCAAATAGAAAGGCTATTGGTAGTAGATGGGTTTTTTAATTAAAAACAAATGCCGATGGTTCCATTAATCGGTACAAGGCAAGGTTAGTTGCCAAAGGTTATACGCAAGTGGAAGGAATTGACTATACCAAAACTTTCTCTCCGATTGTTAAAATACCTTCAATTCGTGTAATCTTAGCTTTGGCTGCATCATATGATCTTGAGTTGCATCAATTTGATGTAAAAGCTGCGTTTTTAAATGGATTTCTTGTTGAAGAGATTTATATGCATATTCCTGAAGGTGTACCACAACCTCAACATCTCAACCATAATACTATTTGTAAATTATTAAAAGCACTATATGGCTTGAAACAAGGCGCCCATATGTGGTACCATCAATTACATAATTATTTAATTATGGCCTTATTCGTTAAAATGAGACAATCTGCACATTTTGAGACTACTACCCTAAAATAATTATAGTGATTTATCCTCGAGTCGAGGATAAGATGAGCCTACAACCTTTGGAAAATCAAAGGTTTTTATATATCTTAATACATTGAAATCCCAACTTCCCAAATAGTCTTAAAACTGAACAGTTATTATGATTTATCTTCGAGTCGAGGATAAAAATGAGACTACCAAAAGTCTCAATATAACGAATATGGCCTTAATTCTTCTCGGCTTCACACGATGCAATGCCGATCCCAATGTTTATATCAAAAGAAGTGATGAAGGAGTAATCATTCTAGCAATTTATGTAGATGATACTCTTGTTGCTAGTACTAATCTTCAACTTATATTGAATTTAAAAACTCTTCTTGAGAAAGAATTTGAAATGAGTTATCAATGAGAACTACATTATCTCCTTGACCTTCAAATTGAAAGAAATAAAGCCAAAGGTTGGCTTAAAATTAGTCAACCTAAATATCTTCGTGAAACACTTCGCCGCTACAAAATGGAGACTTGTAAGCCTAAGTCTACTCCTTTTGAAGTTGGCTTGGTCTTGACAAAAGATGGTAGTCTTCAAACAAATGATGGTCATTCTTCTAACCCAACTTTTAATTATTCACAAGTAGTGGGTTCCTTAATGCATATTGTAATTAATTCACGACCAGATGCTTGTTATTCTGTAAATTATTTGGCCCAAAATCTCTCTAATTCTAATGACCAACATTGGCAAGCACTTAAGCATGTACTACACTATTTTCAAGGCTCCCTTGATGTCGGAATTACATATCGACGAATTCCACAAGGAAATATTTTAAGTGGTTTTACCGATGCCGATTGGACAGGCGATCGCGATTCTCGTTGCTCTACTTCAGGGAATTGTTTCTTGCTAGCTAGCGGTGTTGTTTCGTGGTCAAGTACCAAAAAAATTTGTTGCCCTTTCTAGTACTGAGTATATGGCACTTACTAAAGCCACTACTGAGGCAATTTGGCTTCAACAATTGCTTTTTGACTTAGGATTTGTGCAAGATAATCCTACTACTATATTTGTTGACAATAAAAGTGCCATTGCATTGGCTAACAACCCAAAATTTCATTCCCATAGCAAACACATTGCTATATGATATCATTTTATTCAAGAACACCTTGAATCTCAAACTCTTATTCTTACGTATATTCCAACTACTATGATGGCCGCGGATATCCTTACTAAAAGCTTAAGTAAAGGTCCACATTCTAAGTGTATGACCTTAATGGGTCAACTCCCTAATCCATCTAATTTGGATGCTACCTCTCAACTACTTTGAATACTCAAATAGCTATTGCACACGCCATGTTATCTCATCACCTATTTCAGCCTTCTTACTATCCTCCAAGTATTTATAGTGTTCCTTCGTCATATACATGGAAACCTCCACCTTTGTCCAAGCATTGTTCAACTTGTTCCCAATTGCTTCATACTCGACAACTTTGTAATTCTTTCATCAATCATAAATTTATTCCTAATTCTTCTTTGCACACTGGAAGAGTGGAAGGACAAAGACAAAGACAAAGATATGAACAAAGACAAATATATGATCAAGGACAAAGATTTCGAAACAATAATTATAACAAGTCTTTTGATAAATTCTTACACATGTTTTGTTCTCGTATGGCAGAATTTATAAAACAAAATACAATTGATACACCAACAACTCCGGTGTTTCGTGAAAGACATCAAATAAAGGGTTTAGACAAGTTAAAATTATTTTGAAGGACTATAACTTAAGGGGGAATATTAGTAATATTATATTTAGATAAGTTATAGATCTAGCAACTAGGAGTTATGTCTCTTAGTAGCGTTGTACATCATAGATCTAAGGATCACGTGACTCTTCATGTTATCCTTCTCCTCATATATTGAGGTTGTGCTATTATTAATATAATATATTTATTTGCTTCTTTGAATAATATGTGTGATCCTCTTTAGCATTTTATTAGGACCGTGATTTGCAGCAACCAATGGTTCAACGTCAGATTCGGCATCAGAGGCATGACCAGGATTGTTCAATGGGGAATCACCGGGATCAGAATCAAGAGGTTGATCTTCTGTACAGGAAACTTGAGGAGCTAGATCGGGAATTATATATAAATCATCATATTCTAAAGTTGGGTTGATAAGGGGTCCAGAGTTTGAAATAATGCCCCCAAGTAAGAAAAGATCCTCTGAAAAAATAACATCACAGCTTAAAAATACTTGTTGAGTATCGGGATTGTACAAGCGATACTCTTTGACTCCGATAGGCTCACCATAACCAACGAAAATACATTTGACTATTTTGGTGTCAAATATGCGTCTATGCTCAGATGGTAAGTGAGCATAAGCAGGACAACCGAAAATCTTGAAATGTCGAAGATCAAGTTTAAATCATGTCCAAAGCTCATAAAGTGTCGCCTTGTCAAGGACAGAGGTGTAAGAGCAATTTTGGAGATAACAGGAAGTTTGAATTGCTTCAGCCTAGAAAGAGTTACTTAGTTGTGCTACTTTTAACATACTTTGAGAGGATTCAATAAGCGTCCTATTTTTCCTTTCAGAAACCCCATTTTGGACAGAGTTGTAAGGATTAGTGAATTGTCTTTGAATACCTTCACGATGACAATATGTAGCAAATTGATTTGAGGTAAATTCACCACTATTGTCTGAACGAAGAATAAAAATCTTTTTATTGGTATGTCGTTCAACAAGTGTTTTATATTGTAGGAAATGAGTCATAGTTGCTGATTTTTGCTGAAGGAAATAAACGTAAGTGTAGCGGGGAAAATCATCCACAAATAAGAGGAAATATATTGCGCCCCCAAGTGATGGGGTATGCATCGGTCCACACAAGTCGGTGTGGATCAATGCTAAAACCTCAGTAGCCTGAGTAACTGGATCTTTAAGATAAGGCTCTTTTTGTTGCTTGCCATAAAGAGAGCCTTCACATACTGATAGCAAATTTTTAATTGGAGGTACACCGACAACCAAGGAATGGTTGTGCATATTGCTTAAATATTGTAGATTTAAATGTCTAAGGTGATAATGCCAACGAATTGTCTCGATCTCAGGTTTGGAGAGACGAAATGCTAGTAGTACTATAGACAGAATTAGTAGGTGCAACACCTATTCCAAGAAAAAATAAACTTCCATCTTTTTGAGTTTTTATTATTAATTTCTTATTAGAATTTGTGGAATTAGCTATGATAATGCATTCATCACAAGTGAAGAGGATACTAGTTTGTCCAGTAGTGATGATCTGGGTCACCGAAATTAATTTCTTGGCAAGGCCCGGAACGAACAATACATCTTTGATAAGTATCATCTGTCCTATAAGAAGTTTCAATAAAATAGAACCAAATCCAACGGCGTTGTAGGAACTATTATCGCCCAACAAAATAAATCGTGGATGGTTCAAAATTTGATAATTCCGAAATAGAGTCTTCAGAGGCGACATATGTTGACTTGCGCCTAAATCTAAATACCAAAATTGAGGGGACGCTTGAGTGTCCATAGCTGAAAATTGATAAATTGGGTCATCGGTAGTAATATGATTATTAATTTGAGGCTTGGAATTACGTGCATCACGTTTCTTCTTTCTACAATCCGAGGCTTTATGACCCGGAATGCCACAATAGTAGCAAATAATGGGTGTTGTAGATTTGCTATTTGAAGATGATAGATGCTAAGAAGATGAATTCTTTGTAGGTTTCCGCAAGTAACTGGACTTCTTAAAGTGGCTAGGTTTGGAAGGAGAAGGTTTAACAAACTTCCCTTTTACGTAAAAGGCACTTGATTGTGTTTTAGTAAACTTTGATAGATTGATAGCATTTTGTTGCAAGATGTTCAAAATCAAAGCAGTGAATTCTAAATTCGGAATTCCACCTTGAGTTGTTATGAATGCACTCCACGAATCGGGTAGTGTTCAAGTAATAAATTAACTTGCCGTGAATCTGTAAATGAACATCTTGATGTTGCAGCCTCCTGTAATGTAGATTGCCATTGTTCAATGAATTCAATTACATCATCAGATTCATGCATTTGCATGTGACAAAGTTGTTTGTAGAGATGTACTTGAGATGCTTTGTTCGATTTTTCATAAAGTAATTTAATTTGATCCCAAACTTCTTTAGAAGTTTTGAATGGGCAAAGGGCAAGTAATTGCTTTTCATCGCAGCGGAGCAAAATATCCAACTGAGCTTTAGCATCCTTTGTATGGTTTTTTTCAACGATTTTTGGTTCAGTTAGTGTAAGTGGAAGCTGAAAGAATCCATTTATAATTTGGAGGTTGTTCTCAATTTCAATGTGTTCTTCTTTGACAATAAACAAGTCAAATACATCTGTACTAGAGCATAAAGCTCTGGGAATAAAATTAAAACACATGGTTAGATTGATAAGAGCTCTGATACCATGTTCATAATCTACACACGGTGAATGCACACACAAGATATGCAAAAGAAGATATTTTATATATTATAATGATAATGATAAGTATAGGAAGACTGAATTTATGTCTGTGAATCATTTAGTATTTTCAAAAGCTGTGACTCTAGATCTTCTAGAAAGCTACGTCTATTCTAATCTGAAGCTGACTAGATTGATTTATTGTAACAAACAGAGCCCATTGCAATGCAACGGCATTGCAATACGACGGGTGCGCGATGAAAAAATGGGATGAAAAACGGGGTGAAAAAATGGGATGAGAAAAGTGGGATGAAAGTGTGACCAGGTTGCAATTAGGGTTTTGTATAACGCTAGCAGAGTAAAGTAAGTGCACTCACAGGAAAGTAAAGACACCGAAGTGATGAAAACAATTGGATGATATTATTGGATTAAAATGTGACCATTTCTGTGACAATAGGTCATGATAGGCTCATGATGGTTTGCACTTAATATAATAGATGCTAATATTTGTGCCCACACTAATTTAAACATTTTGCAAATAGTTTGGCAACTTACATAGCCTTGCATGCACAAATAGGATAAATCAGTGGAGTTTTGCATTGTGGATGATTTCATGCAAAGTTCCATGACATGATATTTAGGGATCTAGATGACCAAAATTAACTCAACTAAATTTATGTCTGCTTACAAAAAAAGCATGAAAAAAAACTAATAATAAATTTGGATCACTCTTATATCTTTATCATTTCTAATCTAATTCATCCTATTACTTTCATTAATTTATCAAAGTCATACTACTCTACATGAAGGTTAGATTTGGCATAAATTAAGTCATTTCTAAAAAACTCAAAAAGTGCCACATGACATCTTATGAATGGTAGGAGGTGACATGGCCCCTTGAAAATTTGACATAGACCCTTGAGAATGTTACGTAGAAATTCAATTTCAACACCTAAGTGCTAAATCAAACCTTTAGTCCTTCACGTAGAGTATTTCAAATTTTCAATTCAATACAAGTTGAAATGTTACTATATTTGTCCCCCGAAGGAATAATGGTCCTTTAGGGGTTAAGTAGAGTTTTCCGTAAAACCCTTTTTAAGATTTACTCCATAGTCATAGAACCTCTTGTAGTCAACAATACCTCTACATCATTGTGAGTTGTTTTGTTTAGTCTCTCTCTAATTTTGGCCGTTTTGGATGATTCCAAGTCAAAAATGACCCCGAAACAAGTATTAAACAAACCTAAATGATTGGCTCAAGAAAGTCTCCTGATTTCCTTTTGGCCTTTGGGTTTGTACGTTTGGTGACCTCCAAGACCTTCCCAAAATATACTCCCCTTAAGGTTTAGGAAGTCACTATCTACTTTGGCCATGTAAAATTCCAACAAGTATTTTCATCCACTAAAAAAATAATGGGCTTCGCCCCAAATTCTATTTGGTGTAAACCCAAAAGCTATCTACCCAAAAGTTAGGTACCATAGCTATCTTCCAATCACAATACTCCATTTCTTTCGGCTCCAACCCAAAGTTTTTTGATGTATAGTGAAGGCACCCATAACTGATCAAATAAGGAATTTGGGACAAGATGAGGAGCAATAGAAGGTGTAGAAAATATTGCACGAGGTGCAGTGCCATGAATGATGGAGATTGCAAAAAGTTTGATAATTTTTGCACTGAAAGTGAAATTACTATGATTTTTGAAAGGCCAAAGTTCTTGTTGACCTATGGCCAATGCTTAGAGTCATCCAAAATTGCTCAGTAACAGACTAAGGTAGTATGTCCTTAAAGCGACCTTTTAAGGGTTGATTTGCCTTCTTCACAAGTTTCCATAAACAAAATGATTTTAGTTCATTTTTCAAAGAAAGAAAAATAGATGCAAAATGCAATACAAGTAGTTTCGTATTTTTCCAAGCATTTTTGAATTATTATGAATTTTCAAAGATTCAGGTCAGACACCTATATGTGACCACAGGTGTCCCAAAATCCACCCCCTTGTGACTTAAAAAGAAATGTGCAAAAACCAAAGACAATGATTGGCTCTTGCAATAAAAAAATAATTTTTTTAGAATTCATTAATGGACTAAAAAGGGGCGCTTTAAGGACATACTACCTTAGAAGCTACTTAAAGTGGGACAAAAAATATGGCATGTTGTAATTCTTGTGACAACCAATCAAACAAGGAAGCTTCTTGTAACCTTTAAAATATTAAAAAAACAACAGAAATGAGTCACAGCCTCTTCAAACTTAACCCAAAAATGACATCACGAACATTTTCTGTCCAATGAATGACAAGGAATTCTCCTGTGTAGGACATAAATGCAACTATTCATCCTCGGAATTAAGGGTGAAAAGGGGAAATCTTCTACAATAGTTTGACTCCCAATGAATATTTTTGTTTTTTTCAAACTAGATGATGTCACATGGTTCCAAAAGGGCTGATTTCCACGGTCACCAGCTCGGCGTTTAAGGGTTAACACACCCTATTGATTGCTCATGGGGCTCTGGTTCGGAATGGGTACCTCTAACATAAACATGCTCCTAAGTCACATGGCCTAAGGGCAGTTGGGCACGTAGAAAGTCCACACGTAGGGAGGATATCCTTTGGAAGGTGATGCAGCAGGTCCTGACTCGCATTTAAAGAGATTCCTGCTCGCGGTGCATTCAATGTCGTTGAATAATAAATGAGTTTCCGAGAACAAAGCATGGCCGTGGGAGGATGCCAAACCCAACTACAGTTACGATTTGGGAATAGTTACTCACAGACAGAGAAACTGGCTTTCACAGATCACCAGCACCAACAGTTCGACCATTGCGCGCTAGCTGCTGGACTTAAATCTCCATTTTGAAGCAAGCTATATGAACCAAAAGTATGCAAGGTCCCTACTGTACGTCCTTACATTCCCCAGAGTTGAAGGCAACAAAGAATCAGCTACGGAAGAGGTTACGTGAGAGGGTCGTGTTCCTTTGAGTAGATTGCAACTGGTTTACAGATGAAGAGTATCCACTATGAAACGATTCTCTCTAGAGTCTTACCCTCTTCGTTGCCGAGTTGCGTCCCCATGAGATGATCCCGTGTCGTCCCTTTGAGCAGATTGCAATTGGTTTACAGATGAAGAGTATCCACTGTGAAACGATTCTCTCTAGAGTCTTACCCTCTTCGTTGCCGAGTTGCGTCTCCATGAGATGATCCCGTGTCGTCCCTTTGAGCAGATTGCAATTGGTTTCCCAATGAAGAGTTCCCGGAACTTGCATTGAGTCTTCACCAGTGCGACACAATTCTATGTAGGCTCATCCTCTTGATTGCCGAGTTGCGTCTCCATGAGAAGATCCCGTCCCTTCGAGCAGATTGCAATTGGTTTACAGACGAAGAGTTCCCGGAACTTGTATTGAGTCTTCACCAGTGCGACACAATTCTGTGTAGGCTCATCCTCTTCATTGCCGATTTTCGTCTCCATGTGAAGATTGTGTCCGTTTGAGCAGATTGGGATTGGTTTACAGGTGAAGAGTGTTCACTGTAACACGATTCTAAGTAGCGTCTCATCATCTCGTTTGCCAGTTTCGTCTGCAGGAGAAGATCGTGTTCCTTTGAGCAGATTGCGATTGGTTTACAGATGAAGAATGTTCTTTGTGACACGATTCTATGGGGTCTCATCCTCTTCTTTGCCGAGTTGCGTCTCACGGTTGGCAGCGAACGCACCCACATCAAGGTCCCATACTTCCCGGAAGACGACCACCTCATCGTCTTTGGAGACGCCGAATACAACCCCGCCCATCGATCGCACATCCTCAACGTCCACGCCAGGAAGCAGACCGTATCGAGCTTGTTTCTGCAGGCAAAAAAAAAAAATTCATCAAGATTTTCAACTGCATGAGGTTGGAGCCTTCAATATGGGTGAAGTTTTTTACAAGCCCCTCAAGGCCCAAAGTCCTTACTTGGGACTCTTGGGATTTTGGGTAGGCTCGTGTGATTTCAATTTTTGACATGATTTTTCGAAACTTTTCTTGAAGATGGGAAATCATATTAACTTTCTAGGAATGTAATTTTTATTTCAATTGGTGTCTGGGAAGAAAAGTTATGCCAACATGGGTCCAAAAAGCAACTTAAGGGGCAGCCCAAAAAAATCACAAATTTTTTAATTTAGTTAATTTTTGTCTTGAAAATTATATTTTTATCTACATTTGAAGCTTTTATTAATTCTATTTGGACTAGTGATGAGAAAGTTATGGTCAATCTTGTTTTAGGGGCAATTTAAGCATGTTGTTGAAAAAATAACTTATAAAATCGCTTTTTGAATACAATTTTAATAATTAAAAAAAAAACCATTATTACACAAGGTTAAGTTCAGTTGCTAGAACAATCTCACCGTTGGGATTATTGTGATTCAATTCCATCTTAGAGCTATTAACAATTTAATTATCCCTTGAATCTTGAACCTACTTCTACTCAACAATTTTTTAATGAGTGAAAATTAAGTATTTTTTTGTTGAATTTTTTTTACTAAATTTTCAACTCAATTTTTGAAAATCAAAAAATTAGAAAATCAAAATCAATAGGGCAAAAAATTTTAATTAAGAAGACTCAAAGCCAAAAAAATCTAGTTGATCAATGTGTTAAAAAAACTTGTTTTTTTTACTTTAAATGCAAATATCTTGCAATCTACGAAGTCAAAGTTTTTGAAAAAAATTCCACACATTCTTATACTAATTTAGTATAAGATCCTATGGTTAGATATATAAAAGAAAATAATTTTCAATTTCTTACTCTTTGCTATAGAAATGGCAATTTTGAGTGGATTTTGATGGAAAAAAGGCCTTGGGATTTTAGGGGTTAAGGTCCAAATATTATTGAGATGGTTAAAGACAAATTAAATTAAATTTGTTGCCAAAAAATCTATATAATTTTGACAACCATTGTAGGACGAGTTTTCTCCTAATTAGACTTGTCATAAATTGTTGGAAAGCTATTGAAGGCAACATCTCGCATTCCAACAAACTTAACAATATCAATGACTTTGTCCTCTTTAGCAACATTTAGGCAAAAGAACAATAAGGGAACTAACTAATCTTTAAGATCTCAAATTTTTCTCCTAAATAGTTTAACCCAATATAAATGTAAACTTTTGTTGATAGAAAAATTAAAGCCCTAGTAGTCAAATTGGCAAACATCCTAGTTGTCATTTTTTGTAATGAAATATTATTTTGTATACATAAAAGCAAAAATAAAATAGGAATGGTGACCTTTAATTAAAAATAAATAAAATATTGGCCATCATTTTTAGAAAATTCTATACATCAAAAGTCTACTTTCAATCTTATATTTCATGTAAACATAACATTTTATAGGATTCTAAAAGGTAGCTTGAAAACTGTTTCTTGAGGTGGGCTTTGTAAAATTCTAAAAGATCGTCTTCTTTATAAAAGAGAAAAATTAAGTATATGATACCAAACAAACCCCAAAATGTGTGCTTTAAATTTAAATTAATTATTTTGATGTTCACCTTGTTATTTGACTTATTTCTAGAGTTATCTAATTTAGTCTCTTAAGACAAAAATGATTCAAATTTCTAATTTGTTAAAAAAAAGAAGCGAAAAGATGATTTGAAAAATTGAATTTGTAACAAAAATAGACTTTCAAAGCAATACTCCAAATAGCCCCTTAAACAAAGATCATATGAGTTTTATTGTGTGTAGTACAAACGCTACAAAAAATGAGGGTATAAATGACTTATCCACAATGACTGCAAAATAGTCATTTTGCAGTCATTGTTGTATTACAATGATTGTGGACAAGTCATTGTGGACAATTGTTTTTTTGTAGTGAAAAACAAATTAGTTGTTCAAAATGATAGGGCCAGGGATCATTGAATGGCAATAGAAAATACCATGTTGTCACATGGCAACTTGATAGGAATCCAAACTAAAGTTCTTTTGAAATAAAAGATTCAAAAGATCACATTTTTTTATAAAAATATTGACCTTGTGTACATAGTTATTTGCAATACCTTATTATTAAAGGTGTCATATTTTCTATGGTCGTTTTTTTAAAGTAAATTAAATTTAGCTGAACAAAAGATTGATTTGGGCATTCACATGCAATAAACCTCATTGTTTATATAAATGGCACTTCTATGGATAGTTTTAATACAAATTTAAGTATCTACATGTTTTCAACAAATTATATTATTATAATGCACTTGCAAGTAAAAAATTTATTTTAGTATTCATCTCTATTTAAAACAACATTACTTTTTTGACTTCTTGATTATAGAGGGAATGCAAAAGGATTTTTTGAATAGAGAGAATTTCATGCCTTGCAAGAAAAATATGACTATAAGGGATTTTGGACATTTTTTATATTTTGGGGGAATACAACACTTCTTGTGTTACTAATTTCAATTTTGAATTTCTGAGTTTTTTCAATTTTTTTTCTTTCAAAAATTATAGTAATTTTAATACTATATTAAAAAAATTAGCAAACAATATCAGCATGTGTTTCAACATACAACAAGGAAAAAATATGAATTTTTAAGGTGTTATAGGAAGACATCAATCGTCTCCAAATCAAAAATATTTAGTATGACTTCAATACTCCAGATAAAGGTTTCAAGTTTCCATGGACAAGTTTTCACAAGTTTTTCACAAGTTTCCATGGACAAAATGATTTTTAGCTCATTTTCCAAAGAAAGAAAAATAGACGCAAAACACAACACAAGTAGTTTCGTATTTTTCCAAGCATTTTTGAATTATTTATGAATTTTCAAAGATTTGGGTCATAGGCACCTACTTGTGACCATAGGTATCCCAAAATCTTTCCCCTTGTGACTTACAAAGAAATGTGCAGAAACCAAAGACAATGATTGGCTCTTGCAACCAAAAAAAAAATTCCTAAATTCATTAATGGACCAAAGAGGTCCATTCAAGAATCACCTTGCATTCACTCTACAGCTACCTACAACATAGTTTGAAGAGGGATGCTTTAAGGCCATACTACCTTATTCATCCTCAAAATTTTGCAAGAAAAGGGGAGGTGTTCTACACTAGTTTGTCTTGCAATGAGTGCTTTTACAATTTTTTAAGCCAACGCTTCACACGCTCATCGAAACTAATGATTTTCAAAGTCACCCCGTGGTCCTTCAACTACAGGATTAAACAAAGCAGACCGACCTTCACTACAGATTAGACTCTTTTTTTTTTATTGACTGTTGATTTAACAATCAACGGAGTGCATATACTTCAATGAGCCGAGTACAATTGTCAGTTGGCGTGCCGCATCCTTCGAGCATCGTTTCGTTTCTATTCTATTTTATTCTACTCGATACCTGCAACGGAAAGAGCAAAACCAACCCAAAGCAGCAGTCCAGCTTCATTTTTCCAGAAAACCGACTCCCAGTTGGCAAATGGGTCGTCTTCTCCCATTCTCGGCGTAGACGTGACTACGGTACCGTAATGGAGAAAAAAAGAAACCAACAAACAAAAAAAGAAAGCAAGATCCGGGTGGGAATATCAGTATAGTATTGCTAAAAGCAAAGAGTTAAAATAAAGGATTCTCTTCCTGCAATAGCTTAGCCGAGAACCCAGCGTACTGTAAGTTAGTTCTATTTGTGTAGAGAAAATGGAAAAAATAACAACATCAGTGGGGAGACGGAATCAACAGACTCAATTGCTACGACTCTGGCTGACAAGCAGTGGTATTATATTATTATTGTTGTACAACTTCGGAATCCTAATTTAAGTTACGAGCAAGAGCAACCCGCTTCCGGGCGAATTGAAATCTGTACTTTAGAAGCTTACAAGCTGAATCAGCATGTGAAATAATCACTGTCTTCACCGGCCAGTGTTCGGGTCGAGTATGCTTTCTATATTTTCCCAGCTATTTTGGTTCCGACCTGCAATTCCCATGTCGAACTGGGTTTTTTTTCAAGCATGGAGTTCGTTTCTTTCTCTCACTTTTAATCCCAATAGAAAATTGATTGATTTTTTCACTTAGTGTTTTCGCAATGTTAGTTTAGTTTCAAATTGCAAAGCTTTTTTTTTCCCAATACCGTCGGCTAACAATGAACTAACTACTGGTGAGGAAAAAGTGGTCCACTGCGGACCTGGGGAGGGACAAAAAGAGCTTGGTCATAGCACAATTCTCTCTCGAACTATGTTGATTCTTGTAATTCCCATGTCGAATTGTTTTTTTCAAACACGGAGTTTGTATATTTCTCTAATTTAATTCCCAATAGAAAATTTATTGATTTTTTCACTTAGTTTTTTCAATGTTAGTTTTGGATTGCAAAGTTTTTTTTCCCAATACCATTGGCTAACAATGAACTAACTAGTGGTTCTTCTTGAACATTGGCTCCTCACAAAATAATAATAATGATGCTTGGTCCAATGGGCATTCCATTGGGATAGTTTGAGTAGGCATGTCTTATGGACTCTGGGAGTGATGTTATTGTTCTTATAAGGAAACTAAGTATATTGATTGCAATAGTAACTAGGGGATATAATGGTAGCTGAGTGATGGAGTTGGGAAGGAATGAAAAGAACGGGAGTTGACGCAAATTGTATCAAGCATGTCATTTCACTTGTTGTAGCAAACTTCCTCCTTCCCATTCCATTTTTCTTCTTTTTTCTTATACCTTCCAGCATGGACAATTTAAGCTTCATCAAAGCTATCATAGAGATGTTGGAGTACAAAAGGGAAGAATTTCACTATTCAAGAAAAACGTTAGCTACCTCCATGTCTAACAAGAACTTGTGCACTTGGGAATATTTTGAAAAATGATGACTTGGCTAGGGATCCATAGTTCTTTAGAGATGATTGTATTGGTAAGTGTCCAAATCGGCAAATGACATAACATTATTGCTCAACACTAGGGAGTCCCTTTTGTTCCTCCAATAAAGTGGAAGCCCAAACATTGCAACTTCTTAGTGAGCCAATGATTCTCTTCTAATTAAACTAAGTTTATTCCTAAGGATTCATGGAGAAAATATCCCAATCTTCGCAGGGGAATCGTTTAGTCTAGTTAACTCCTAAAGGACCACAGTCCCTTCGAGGGACAATGGAGATTTCAAGCAAGTACCTACAGGCTAAATTTTTGTCATGATTTTTGAATTTTTTTAAGATAGAAAAAATAATTAGCTTCATGGGAATATAATTTTTTTTCAATCAATGCCTAGGAACAAAAGTTATGCCCAAATAAGCTCAAAACAGGGGAGAGGGGATAGCCAAATAAATTAAACAATTTTAATTTTTAAATAATTTTAATTGTTTCTCATAGATTAAGTTTTTGTCTACATGAAAAGATTTGGTTCATTTCATTTGGATTTGTTATGAGAAAGTTATGGACAATCTTGTTTTTTTGGCAATTAGAGCATCTTAATGAAAAATAACTTGTAGAATCCTTTTCTGAATGCAATTTTTACAATTTTTCAAAAAGAAAGTTATACATGGTTTAGTTTGCTTTGTAGAACAATCTCACTATTGGGATTAGTGCGTTTTAATTCAATTTTAGAGATATTAATAATTTAGATTTTCCTTCTATCTCATATCTACTTTTACTTAATAATATTTTTTAAGAATGAAAATTAAGTTTTTTTGAAATTCTTCTTTTTCCTATACCCTTGATTCAATTCATGTCTCATGAGATTTAAACCTCAAAACTTTGTAGTACCAAAAATTTAAGTGAGGAAGGTTCAAATCAAAAACTCTAGTTCCGCAATGTACTAAAAAACTTGTTTTTTTCACTTTCAATGCACATATCTTGCAATTTGTACGATCAATATTCTTGAAAATTTTCCACGCAATTTCATATGGTTGGATGTGTAGAAAAAACAATTTTCAAAATTTTTTACACTTTGCTATAGAAATGGTAGTTTTAAGTGTGTTTTTTCAAAAATAAAGACCTTCATCCTCTAGGGGTTAACAATGTTTTGGACATAGCAACCTCATGGAATGAGCTACCCTCTCTTTACAATGCACATATGCCAATGCACACATTGGCAATGCTCTAACATTTGACTTTGTCAATCTTCATGAATGATACAAAAACCACGTTAATCCATTCTCACAATTAAGGTAAGAGGTCCATAAAGCCCCAAGCTCTAAAAGCATCCACCTCCACAAATGTACACTATTTGTAAATGTTTTTTTTCATTGTTCTAGAAATGTACAAGAAATGTACATTTCAAAAGGTGAATGCTTTAGGTGACCAATACATTTCAACTTCAAAAATTCATAACTAATTTCTTAAAGCTCCAAAAAATATGAAATGACTTGGGTTGAATGCCAATTCCATTTGTCTTTCAAGGAAAATTCATTGATTTTCAAGGAAAGTTCACTGAAAAACGTTTCTAGTACTTTAACCTCCCCAAATTCAGTTTCAGCTCTTAAATGGGCGCTTAATGGACCTCCTTAATCTGGGAGAATTGACAGTTAGTAAGGTAGAATTACCCGTTACTATACAGATTTGCTATCTAGGTACTTTGGAGAAGCTATTTATGAGCTCTCATATTTTTCAGAGATTGAATTGTTTGAGAGAAGTCAATTGCAAAAAAAATGAAGACATTTTGACAAGAATTGAATTTTTTGTGATTTTTCAAAGCTGAAATGTAAAACTGTGAGTAGACCCTTGGTAAAGCATAACCAGACCATTGTTGAAGCGTGGGCTGATGTGTCCCTCCCCAATGCATTGCCATCATGATCATGGATGAGTAAGATTGTGGTAATAAGATGGGCCAGTGACGGAAATGGGAGGAACCTATAGGTGGGGGAATTGGATAAATGGTGGTAATGAGTAGTTCTACCTTATATTGTGAACCAACCTCGATATGAAAAAAACACCCGGTTGAATATTATGGTGAGTCCCAATGGGTTCAGCATCTTCGCTGTAACTGCTCCTGGTATTGAAACTTCGGGACAAGTACCGATCAAAATCCCAAGAAATTTCTAAATCGTAGTTTAAACAGAGGCAATATTTAACCGAGTAAGCCGTAAGCTAGTCGGTCCATAAAGCGAGCATCTAAGGACTGAAACTGAATTTTAGGCAGATGAAACTTCTCAAAATATTTTTTCAGTAAATTTTCCTTGAAAGAAAAGAGGAATTGGCACCCAACCCAAGTTGTTTCATAGTTTTTGGATCATTTTTGAATTAGTTATGAATTTTCAAACGAGATGTGGTATAGGTCCCTATTTATGTCCCTAAGGCTTCCATGAACTGTTCACTTGCAACTTCTGAAGATAAATGGGAAAGCAAAGAGTATGATTGGCTCTTGTCATTAACAATGCTTTTTTCTTGCCATTCATTCAACGAGTACAAAGGTCCATTTAAGAACCACTCTATATGGGCAGTTCTTAATGCCCGCTCATATTTCGAGCCTCCTTACCTTAGTTGCACCGTAAATCAGTTGAGCAAGGCAGCTCTCTCTTCATTTATTTTAAATTTATTTTTATTTTGAAACAAATTGATTAAGCTTTGGGGGGAGTCCAGGATAATTACTTTAAGAATTCAAAATTTCCCGAAAGTTGTTGAGTCCCAACGCAGCACAATACAATGTTATCCATTCCCTGAGCAACCACCGTACCATAGCACGAAGTTTTAGTAGCTACAGTAGCCATCCTGGAGCATTCTCATGGCTGACTTTCCACTAGAAGTAGTCGCAAATGCACCCTCGTCACTCCCAACCATCCCAGTCTGAACCTTCCGAGTTGCTGGCATCGAGCTTATATTTACACACGCACAGTAACGCGCTTTCTAAAAATACTCGAACAGTAAAATTATACAGAATATTGCAACCACGGAGAATAGCCAAAAGACATTGCATTCCATGGATTGGTTGCCATGGTTCCCGAACAAAATCATTAAAAATAAGCAAAAAAAATAAGCAAAAGTAATGTGCTCCTGCGATTGGTTTCTAATCCTCCGAATCCTTGGATTAGCATGCCTAAAGAAATGGCGAAAGACAGGGGAAGCTGCTGTTGGTAGCGTGAATATAGCAGGTTGCTCCTTCGCGGGTTGTCATTCATAGTAACAAGCGAACATGCAGACCCTTGGCTGGCAAATCCACATCCTTTGTGATTGATCAGTCCGCATATCCCTAAGCTACAGGCTCAACACGCTGGTGCCCATAGTTCCAGGTTTCTGGGGTGCCCTATGGTCCCGCGAGCTGCTCGCCTTCCATGATGTTCATGCCGCTCGCCAACTGCTACAAATAACTTTTCCGTCATTGCCATCTTCAAATTAAGCGCCAAATTCGACACCTCCAAGTGGACAAAGCAGTCAAAACGGGGTATGGTGTAGATCTGATGAGGCTCCAGCCTCCAGATGGAATCGAGCGGCGAAAAGCGACAATTTCTTTGAAATTTCTTCCTTTATCGAATACTGGTGACGAGGAGCATGCTTGGCAGTCTCTGCGGCGCCACAAGACGCGGAGGCGTCGTCGGAGAGAAATATTCATTAAATTGAACTCCGGACCCCTCCCTCGACCACTTCTGCAATAGTGCAGCTCCATTTGGAGCCAATCTAGGGTTCTAGACTCTGGACTGGAGTCATTGCTATCGATCAGATAGAGGAATGATCGATACCGATCAGTCTACATTCTTTTCTAGCTAGACTGTAATATACAATCAGATTACGTACTTCACACAGATCAAGTACTTCACATAGATTCCTGAAGTACTTCAGACAGATTACGTACGTGAATTCTATTCCAGGGAATCAGTGACGAGGTTGATTCAAGCTGGGAAAAATGGTTCGGTTTGATGGTTTTGGAGTTCCAGTAGCAGTGATAGCAGTACTAGCATTGCTGCAACTGCAATGGCTGTCGTGCGTTGTGGTTGCGCAAGGTGGGTCATGGCACTTACTGAACTCCGACGTGGGCATCGCCTCCATGCACACCGCCATCACGCGTTACGACACCGCCATTCTCCTCGACCGAACGAACATCGGGCCGTCACACATCCTGCTCTCCAACCGAACTGGCTGCAGAAACCAACCGCTGGAGCGCATCTCCAAAGTGGATTGTTATGCACACTCGGTGATGTTCAACCCCAACGGAAACTCGGTCCGTCCATTGTACATCTACACGGATACATGGTGCTCCTCAGGACAGTTCTTCGCCGACGGGACGATGGTGCAAACGGGCGGGGACTTCGATGGGAACTTCAAAATTCGACGTCTCACGCCGTGCAAAGCTCGGGGTCTCTGCGACTGGGTGGAAGATCCCAGCAACAATCTTACTTCGGGAAGATGGTAAGGGAGTGCCAAATGGCAACGCTGTCTGCAGCTGTGGAAGTCTCGAATGTTCAGCTTTCCTCGTAATTGAAGGAAAAATCACTTGTACATTGCTTTAATTTCCAAAGGAGTGATCGCTGTAGAGTGTGTACGATTGTTGTTGGGTGGAAGATCCTAATGTCGTTCTTGCTGCCGGTCTTCACATGAAGTCTTCAATCTTCTGTTCAAATGGGAAAGATTTACACAAACTGGTAGATTTATACAAATTTGTCCAAATGGCAACGCTTTTTACAGCTTTGGAAAACTTGAATGTCAACTTGTCCATGTTTTCGAAGGATCAATCATTTGTACATCATATTAATTTCCAATGTAGTGCATAATGGGTGTACGATTGTTGTTGGGTGGAGGATCCTAACAACATTCTTACTGCTGGAGTGACGTTTCCATTCCATTGCCAATTTTCCGTTACAGTAGTAAAGATTTAGGCAAACTTATATTGGATGTAGCTTGATCTGTCCGTGTTAATCACGTACAACCGCGTTTGCATATCACTGATTTCGAGTTCTTCCAGGTACGCCACCAACCAAATCCTTCCCGACGGCCAACGCCAGATCATCGTGGGCGGTCGCGGCGCGGTCAGTTACGAGTTCGTCCCGAAGCGCACTCCCACTGAAGGGAAGTTCAACCTGGAGCTTCTGTATGCCGGCAAGGACAATCTTTATCCGTACGTCTCCCTTCTCCCTGACGGCAACCTCTGGATCTTCGCCGCGACAGAATCCATCTTACTGAACTACAACACCAACGTCGTCTTGCGCAAGTACCCAACCCTTCCGGGACAAACGCGGAACTACCCGGCAGCAGGCTCCTCCACACTGCTCCCCCTTTCCTGGGAGGATGGATTCCAGTCTGCGGAGGTTTTGATCTGCGGGGGCTCCAGTGCGGGCTTCAACACGGACCAGCTCGCCCAGAAGAGTTGTGGGAGGATGGTGGTGACATCGCCGAATGCGACTTGGCTGATGGAGGACATGCCGTTGCCGAGAATCATGGGGGATATGATTATACTTCCGACCGGGGATGTGTTGATTATCAACGGCGCGCAAGTCGGGTCGCAAGGATGGGGAGCTGCGAGTGTGCCAACTTTTCAGCCGTGTTTGTATGCCACGAATGACGCGAAAAACAGGTTTACGTTGCTTGCGGCGACGTCGATTGCGCGCTTGTATCATTCCACGGCGAATTTGATGTCAGATGGGAGGATTCTGGTGGCGGGGAGTAATACGCATCAGTTTTACACGTACAATAATACTGCGTTTCCGACCGAGTTGCGCGTGGAGGCGTTCAATCCGCCCTACTTAACCAATACGTAAGCGCCAAACCTGTCATCAGTGATTCAGTGCTCCTCTTTCTGCATTTCACTTTTTGTCCCCTTTTCTCCAGGGTGTAATCACTCAATAACTCCACAGAAGAAGAGGATAATCTGATAATCAGGCTACCACCTGACATGTGAACAAGTTTTCGTTTGATACAACTTAAAGTACCAAAGCCAAAATGAACATTCGGTTCAGGAAACTTCTCAAGCCTGCCGCTTCTCAATGCTATCTAGTCTTTGACACACCAAATTAAACCAAACTTGCTTTCAAACAAACCCTTCCGTCTATCCTCAAAGCCTCCATAAACATTTAATATATACCTCCATAACATCATTAAGCACAGTGTTAGTAGTATCATTGGGAGATGCTTGACTCTTCCCAATTCTTTGTTCACCCATGCGCTCAATGTAAGCTCTGACACAAGGGTTACAAGAGTTTGCCTTGGAGGAAGTGAAACAGAGTTCACAATTCGGATTGAATCATTATCACCTGCCTTAGTAGTAATCTCCATTTTATGGTAAACTCTGATGGTAAACTCTTCTAGCTCCCTCGTGACATCGGCGCAAAAGGCCATGCCCGCATGAATTGTGTCACGCTACGCCAAATGCTGTAACTTATTCAAACCTCCTCACAATCAGATTTCCAGCCTTTGTTTCAATTTGGTAGTGCTTCATAGATTGTCTGAGTTTGGTGTTATTCCAGAGTCTGTTTCAGTTCGGCAATGTTCCAACGGTTGTTTATATTTTGGATTTTTGTTCTTGGTTTTGGTGGTGCTAATCGACCAATTTTGGTGACTCTTTTTTTGGCTTCAACAGGAACCAGAAGCCGGTGTTGGCGGATTGGCCCAACAAGATGAGCTACGGGGGCTTGTACAGGGTCAGCTACTTCAAGAGCGGCAACCGTCGCTACCAGGGAACCAACGTGACAGTGGAATGCAACTTGCACAGCGCGCCTTTCGTGACGCATTCGTATGCGATGGGGCAGCGCCAACTGAAGCTCAAGACGACGCTCATGCCTGGCTGGGGCTTCGTCCAGAGGCTCACCGTCACGGCGCCTCCTAATGGCAACGTCGCTCCCGCGCAGTACTATCTCTTGTTCGTTCTGCACAATGGGATTCCCGGGACTGCCAAATGGGTGCAAGTCTCGGCCTGAGCCGTACACAATCTTAGTTTTCTTTTTTCAAAATTTCAAAATTTTTATGGTAGTGATTTCTTTTTAAGACATTGGGAATTGGGAATTCCAGGGTGAAGTTAGATTGGGGATTTAGTGATTTGGGTTCTGATTAGAGTGGTGATTGTTTCTACATGTGTACTTTCTACCGGTGTGCATAGGTCTTTCAGCTTTGGTGTATACACAACCACAAAATAAGGGAGTATCATTCCATTGTGGATTCTATGAGTACTTGAAAGTACACATGTAGAACCTCTCCTCTGAATTAGAGGAAGGGATTCATGCGCGAATTCGCGAATTGAATTAATAATTGCATCCTCACACATTAATGAGGATGATTTAGAATTATTACTCTTTGAGCTTTGTGACACGTTTGTGGAAGTTTCTCTTACCGCTAAGTTCGAGCATGCCCTACTATAGCCCTAGTTTATATTCAACATTCGATTATTTGGGCAATATATTGCTCTTGTCAAACCATTTCAACCTATGCACTTCACTCACTTTAGGCCTCTAAATATCCCTTAATTTTAAGAGGGTTATAACGGCTCTCATGTCCCAAATAAAAAACATAGGATATATCTTGAAGTTGTTTATTGTTATAAACTAGAATGAGAATATTTTTGGATTTGAGTTGATATGATTCGAAACATATATTTTGTTTAAAATATATCTTGACTTTCAATATTTTGTTTTACTTGAAATGCATGGGTATGACAAAAGCAATTGTTAAAAGACCACATTTCCTCTTGAGTCTCCAACTTTCATATTATACATAAGGGGCATCAATATTAAAATAGCTTAAAGGATGGCTTTTGTAAAAAAATGTAGAAAATGTTGGATTGCATATTTATTAAAAAAACTTCACAAGAATTGAAACACCTATGCATAATTTTAATAAATTCATACAAGAAGTTTCCTCCAATTAAAATAAAAATTCATTTTCATTGTTTCATTTTATAATATAAGTTCTATTGTTATTATTTTTTATTAAAAAGCCTCCAAAGTTGAGTTACTTACCTATGCTATATGTATTAAAAGAAATCATACAATTAGATTTATAATGCTATTATTTTCCTCAAAAAATAATCATTTGATGTATATAATTATATTTATGGATTCTTTGTTGAACAAACCACAAATTTTTTCTACATTAAAATAAATTATATCCCTTGAGAATGGACTCAAATGAATTATAAGCGATTATAATCAAGGCAATACAATCCAAGACTTGTGTACAACCTACCTAGGCCATTTTTAAAGGTCAAAGAAAAAAAAACTAGACAAGTGTATTTAGGAACCACCGAGAGACATTTAATGTGTTAAGAAATAGTACAATCAAATGCTTTTCGCAATCTCCCACTTACAAGATGCAAATTTTTAAATTTCAAATATTTTATAGTTTATATATTAACCTCAAGACATATTTAAAATTGACCCCAAACACTTTCAAGTCATCACCCATATCAATATATAGTTTTCAAATACTTGATCAACTTCAAAATAAATTTTTGAATATATTTACTTAGTAAAATAAAATAGTAACATAAGTCCACTACCAAAAAACTAAACAGTCTTGTTTGGGTACAAGCACACATGGGGTACCCAATAAGGATTGTTACAATATATATTACATATCATTGTGAAAATTCATCCTTTTAACATAGGTTATATTGCAAATCTTATTGTCAAAGCATGATTTTAATATATCTTTACTTGCTTTAAGTAGAATATAATAGGGAAGTACATTAACCTCTAAAGTCCCATTGTCCCCTCGAGAGACAAAATGGATTTTGGGTAGGCTCCTATGGCTTCATATTTGTTGTAATTTTCTGAATATTTTGTGAAGATAGGAAAACACATTAGCTTTCTAAAAATATAATTTTTATTTCAATCAGAACCTGGGAGCAAAAGTTATGGAACAAAAAGCCCTTTTTTCACTCGGTGGGCAAAAAAAACCTTCAAAAAAATTTAAAGTAAAAGATTTTAATTTTTTTTTCTGTATAGATTATGTTTTTATGTATATGGCAAGCTTTTATTCATTCCATTTGGATTTGTTATGAGAAAGTAATGAACAATCTTGTTTTTTGGGCAATTAGAGCATCTTCTTGAAAAAATAACTTGTAGAATTAATTTCTGACCTCAATTTTCACAAATTAAAAAAAAAAAAGTTTCACAAGGTTAAGATGTCTTGCTAGGACAATCTCACCATTGAGATTAGTATATTTCAATTCCATCTTAGAGCTATTAACAATTTAGATTTTCCTTCAATCTTGAACCTAGTTCTACTTAACAATTTTTTAATGAATGAAAATTAAGGTTTTTTTTTAAATAAATTTTTTTCCCTTCAATCTCAACTCAATTTCTTATTATATGAAATTATAAATTCAAAATCAATAGAGAAAAAATGATAAGTTATGAAGGTTTAAAGCCATATAATGTAGTTGAGCAAGGTGCAAAAAAAATTGTTTTTTTCACCCTAAACACAAATATCTTGCAATCTATGCAGTCAAAGTTTGTAAAAATTTTGCCATACATTCTTATACTAGCCCAATACAAGGTCTTATGGTTAGATATGATAAAAAAAAGTTTTCTAAAAAAGATTTTGCTCATTGCTATAGAAATGGCAGTTTTAAATGGTTTTGGGTGGAAAGAGGCCTTGGAACTTTAGGGGTTCAGAAAATTACTATTAATTGATTAAAGTTGTTAATATTATTCATGTAGTATACATTTCAAATGAAATCACAGTGTGAGTTTTTAGTTCAAGAATCCTCGGGGGGTGCACTACAAAGGAAGTTCATGGGTGAGGAGCAACCAAACCCTAACTACCCATTTCTACTTTTCCTACTTACTTTCTAATAAACTATAATTTCAACCTACAATGTCTATAGGTTTCTATTGCCAAAAATTTCAATCCTAAATAACATGTGATATATTGTCTAGAGAGGATTGAAAAATGAACTAAAATGGTATGTTTTTCAACTAAAATATTTATAGAGATCACATGAAGATGACTATTGTATCAATATTCAATCAAAATAAACTTTTAGTAGAAAGCTATTTTATAGAATTTTTTTTTATTTTGCAGAATTTTTTTTTCTTATATAATATAAGGGTGGAAAGTTTTTTTTAGTTGTATAGTGTATCTTTTTTTTTCTAAAATTTGTAACTAATTATTATTAACATAAAAAAATATCAGTAATTTAGAACATAAACTTTCAAAGTAGGAAAATCTATTCGTATTTTTTTTTTAGAAAATAAAATAAAATTTTAGGATATAATATAGGGGGTCCAAAATTTGGTCTCTCCTTTGTAGTACACACCCCAGGCAAGAATCAAATAGGAACATAAATACTTAATAGAAGGTGTTTGTTATTGACCATATTCATTTATGATGTTTTAATAATAAATTATAAAATTTTATTACATGACATGTGGTATGTAACTAATTATTGTTTTCATGATCCTCTCAAATATGAAGAAGAGGGCCTATATCAAAATAGACATTAAAATTGAAGATCTCTTTGGATTTGAAATATAAAACATAAAAAATAAATTGCAAGGTAGTGAAAAAATAAAAATTCATGGTAAAACTCTTATATATACATGTTCATTTACTATTGATATGTTATTAGGTGCTAAATCTTAATAAATATAAAAAATACAAATTAATAACTGTATACATTTTAATTTATGAATATGATATGATTACACATGTTCTATAAATAATAAAAAATTTAGAAATTGATTTCATTATTGTAGAATATGATATTTAAAGATTCTTTCACTCATAATAACTTGGTTCTCGATTGGGGTACCTAAGCATTTGGCACTCAACTCTAGAATTTGATTCAATAGATCTTGATGTTTGCCTATATATATTATTAATAATAAATTCCACCTTTTCAATCTTTGCAAATGATGTGAAAGGTTATATCACCCTCATTTCCACTTTGGATTTTTTTTTGCTTTTTGAATCCTTTCTACATGAAGTATTTAATCATGCTTCATCTATTTTTGAAGGGATAAATATATATTCTAATATATCCCAATGCAAAATCTACAACATCAAACTTTGGATATCAAACAACACTAATTGAACTCCTACTTTCATTAGAGAAAATCTTGGACTCTCAAGAAGGCTAAGACACATCATTTAGATGTGCAAATATAAAAAAAATGTATTTATTTATATATCTTCAATTTTTAAAAATCACAATTTGACGTGGCACCTAAGGCAATCATGTGGTACATGATTCTTAATAATTATTTTTAAAAATAAATATATTTTTTAATTCTCACTTTTTGTTATATTGGCACAACTTTCAATAGAGAGATTGCCCTCTATAGAATCCACATTTTCTCTAGTGCCACTCCAAATATGGATGAATTGATGATCATCCATGTGATGTATGAAATCTTGACATATTTTGGTGACATTATACATGCACTATGGTATATATATTTATAGCCATTTTTTGTCATTGAAAGTTCTTTTTACATTTAACAACAAACCATGATGATTCAAAGACATTGGCACAAACACCATTGATGCACATTTCTTAGAATACTTGTGAGAAGGACAACTTTAATTGGAATGCCATAGAGGCACACTAGTATTTGGAGCCTCGCTAGTAGGATCAAAGAAGTGGTATAAAAAGACACTCTCCCATATTTATCTTCTTATCTTTGTCACTAATTGGGCTACAATTGCATTTGCATTAGTGGGCCTTCCTGTAGGTCACGTTCTATTGGTGTAGAATTTGTTGTATTGTGAATTGTTGAGCCTTGTACCATTGTGGTGAGCTTTATTCCACAAAATGGTCCATGGAGCCATGACAAATTGACAATGTCCATGGGGGAGATCAAACACAACCCCACTCAAACTACATTCTTTCCATGGATGGTTTGTGTTCTTACTACTTCAAGTGGTTTCATGTTTGGATACAATGTGGGCACCTCAGGTATACACTTGAGACTTCATTGAACTTTCTTGTGTATAGGTTGTTTTTGTCCTCCCAAAGCTTGATTGTTACCAACTTGAGGATTATTGGAAATGTATTTTTTTTGTGTTTATTTAATTCATGTAGATGTTGTGACATCCATAGATGCATTCTTTTCAAGTCCTTGCTTTTTGTCCTTCCAAGCTTGATTGTTGCCTTGTAATTTTTACTTATCAACGTTCCTTTTTGTAGGGGTTGACTTGTAGGTGGTATAACATCCATTGATGAGTTTCTTTCCAAGTTCTTTTCCACCGTACTTGAAAAGAAGCACAAGCATGCTAATAGTGACAACACTTATTGCAAATACAATGACCAAAAGCTCCAAGCATTCACTTCTTCCCTTTACATCACGGCCCTTCTTGCCTCTTTTGTTAGCTCGTTCACAACTCGACATTATGGCCAAAAAGCCACCATGCTCATTGCCGGCGTGGCCTTTTGCTTTGGAGTGGTGTTCACGGCAAGCCACACAAAAGATCATCATGCTCATCATTGGTAGATTTTACGTGGATGGGGCGTGGGATTTGCCAATCAAGCCGTGCCGCTTTACCTTTCTAAGATGGCACCTTCCAAATGGCGCGGCGCTCTCAACATTCTCTTCCAACTTGCGGTGACAATAAGGATTCTATTTTCTAATTTGCTCAACTACGGCACAAAAAAGATGCAAACCAATGGATGGTGGGTATCCCTTGCCATTGTTGGAATTTCCGCGGCCTTGATGACCATTGGTGGAATCATTCTCCCTAACACACCCAATTCCTTGGTGTAATGGAAGAAGCTTAATAATGGAAGGAAGGACCTACAATGCATTCGTGGCGTGGAAGACGTGGACCAAGAGTTCCAAGACATTATTGCCGCAAGTCATGAAGCGGCTTGCTATGGAACAAAGGGCATTCCAAAATGTGATGAAGCGCCACCAATGAACGGGGAGTACCACCATTTAGTTACGACCTAGCCAGTAGAATTTGAGAATTTCCGAATGAAATAGGGAAGTTCAGGCTAAGGTTCCGAATGAAAAAGAGAAGTTTAGGAAATGGGTTGGTTGAAAAAATGATGTGTAGGCATTTTGCCGTCCATTCCCAAAATATGTAGGAAAATTACCTATTCAAATTTTTTTTATAGGCGGGTAGCCGACCAATCTTATAATTTATAGGAAATTTTTTTAATGCATGTAAGTCACTTAGTGACTAAGTCACTGACTCACCGTAAGTTTGCAACAGTTAGTAAATGAGTTTAGTCACATTAGTGAGTAGGTTAATTAGATTTATATGCCTAATTATAATTTTTTTTCTTGCCGGTTTGCGGTTTGAACATAGCCGTTGATCAAGTACGTGTTGTTCAATCTGATCCGTTGGGCGTGCAGTCGCCACTCGCCACTCGCAATCTCACATCAGTCTCTTCCCTCGCAGCCTTGCTCACGCAGTCACGCAATCACGGCGCAACTGTACATGCAATTCCAGCAATTTGCGGTTTAGAGGGCACTTTGAGGTACAAGTGTGCAACTTCGCGTGCGATTCTGCGATTCCAATGCCGGTTGAGGTTTCCTTCAGATCTTTCCAAATTTTAAGTTGCCCTTCTCCATTCCATGTTCGTTTTTTTCTTTGATGGCGACGAGATCGATGTAGGGTTGCAGGGTTTGTTTTAAGGGCTGTGCAGTGTGCATGCGCTTCTGCATTCCTTGTTCATTTTTTTCTTTGATGGCGACGAGATTGATGTAGGGTTGCAAGGTTTGTTTTGAGGGCTGTGTGGTGCAGTGTGCATGCGCTTCTGCAGCAGTTCTGTTGTGCAATTTGGTGTTCGTAGGGCTGTTGATAATTTTGGATTGCTGGCTTCCTTGTTAAGGACTGGAGGCATTCATTTCTAGAGTGCATGGCGAAACGACAGAGGTCCTTGAGGGACCATTACTTCGCTAAAACGAGGGAAGCTAATGGATTTGAGATGTCTTCAACGTCCGAGAGTTCTTCTCCTGGAACCGCTGATTCAGGGACTGACCTCACTCCTCCTTCTGAGGTACAAATTGCTCAAGCGTAGTGGAAGGAGCAATGGGGAGTTTAATTCAGTTGGTTACATTTTTGCCCAAATGTTGGGCGGGTTTTCTGTAAATTCTACAGGGATAAAGGTGGGCGGTCATCATATGCTAAAGATGGTGCCAGGAATTTGAAAGTGAGCTCTTTCCAAGACCATGCTCGATCTGGAGAGCACAGGCGGCTAGCTTGGGCATCACAAAGTGATGAGAAGGTCATGGAAAAGGCTATTTTCTAAGGGCAGAAGGCATGCGACGAGGCTGTGGCTTTTCTCTTTCGAGCTGTTTATTTTCTAGGGAAGCACTCTTTACCCTACTCAAAGTTTCCAGTATTGTGCAAGTTGCTAGTCTCCGTGAAGGCTTCGATGACCTTATCTATGTATCAGGATGAGAAATCCTGTGTTGATCTGATGATGTGCATTTCAATTGTGATTTAGAAGCGAGTCATTACTTGTGTGCGAAATTTAGCTTTTTACGGTGTCATGATTGACGAATCAACGGATATTAGTGTCACAGGACATTTGGTTGTATTTGCCAGCATCGTCGAGGAGGGTTTGCCGGTCACGTTGTTTCTTGGCCTCTTCCAGGTCGAAGGGGGAAAGAAGGACTCCGCTGTCATTTATGAAACTTTGATTTCCAGTCTTCGGAAGTGGGGGCTTGACCTGCGCAAACTCGTTGGTTTTGGCAGTGACGGTGCCAGTACGATAGTGGGGAGTTTGACGGGAGTGGCGACCCAAATCAAAAAAGAGGTAAACCCTTACCTTTTAGCAGTCCATTGCGTTGCTCATCGGACGAATTTGGTGGCATTGGCTGCAGCGAAGTCTCCTGATTGCAAGGTAATCTCTACCGAAGTAGTTTCTCTCCTCAATTCAATTGCTAGTTTTTTTAATAAGTCTAGTAAGCGCAAGCATATACTTACTAGACTGCAAGAGGAGTTCTTTCATGTGAAGAAAACAATGAAGCGTTACCACAAAATCCGGTGGTTAAGTCGGTGGCAAGCAATCACCACACTTTGTGAGTCCTTGGAGTTTGTTTTGGAATTCTTCCGTGGCCTGAAGGGTGCAGATGCAGGTACAGCCACTCCAATTTTGCACAAGTTAGGGCAGTTCAAGTTCATTTACATCTTGTATTTCCTTGCGGACATCTTACATTGTTTGGCTATGTTGTCAAAGGTGTTTCAATGCAAATTTGTGGATGTGACCACTGTAGGTAGCATTGTGCGTTCCGAAATAGCACAGATTCGCATGTTGTTCATTGTAAAAAACACGGATTTGAACGCAGCCACATTTAACGACGATGTAGGCTATCATGTCCTTCCTGAGTATGGTTCTCTTGGGGGCTTGCTAAGGAAGCTCCCATCTGAGCTTAGGGAGAATATGTTTTATGGTTGTGAGATTCAGCGTTCTAGACTGGGAACAGACCTAGAGGAAGCTTTGCAGTTCCAACGGGCATTTGCTGAGGTAGTGTGTGCTGCTTTGGAAGCCAGATTTTGTGACAATAATTTCATTTCTTGCTTCAAAGTGCTGAATCCTTCTAACATGCCGTCTAAGCAAGTTGGGCTGCAGAATTGGGGGGTAACCGAGTTGGACAATTTGCTTCAGCTGTATGGGACTGATCGGTCTCATTCAGGTTTTTCCTTTCCCCCCCTTTTGGATGTGCAGGCTTGTAAACATGAGTTTCTTTCCTTCAAATTACAATGTACAACTGAATGGGGGGACAAAACCTTCCGAGATTTGTGGGGTATGATTACTTGGAATTATGCCCTACAAATACGGTATCCAAATTTGCTTGTTCTTGCTGAAATTGCTAGGGTCCAGTGCATTTCCACTGCTACTTGTGAGAGAGCTTTTAGCATTCAGAATTTGATCAAAACTCGTGTAAAGAATAGATTGGGAAGTAAGAACTTGGATGCTTTGCTTAGAGTTGCTCTAGAGGGACCGGAAGAGGAGTATGATGCTATTTTGTTGGATGCCATACCCATGTGGAAGCATGAAACTAAGTATAAGTTTCTTTATGCTAACCCAAGTGCATACTTGTCCAATTCAGGCACAGCCATGGGACCTAGTGTTAGTACTTCAACTTCGGTATTTGGCCTTGAGGCATCTTGATAGATTGTGCTTGTTACTGTCCGTTTTCCATGGCTCATGTTCATCATGTTGACCGTGTTTGATTCTGCTGGTTACTCCCCATTTTTTTCTTCATCGTGTTCTGATGTTGATCTCTCCATTTTTTTCTTCATCATGTTCTGATGTTGATCTCTCCATTTTTTTCTTCATCGTGTTCTGATGTTGATCACCCCATTTTTTTCTTCATCGTGTTCTGATGTTGATCACCGCATTTTTTTCTTCATCATGTTCTGATGTTGATCTCCCCATTTTTTTCTTCATCGTGTTCTAATGTTGATCACCCCATTTTTTTCTTCATCGTGTTCTGATGTTGATCATGTTGGATTCTGTCCTAATGTTGATCATTGACAGTTGTATCCTGGTGTTCATCGTTTTTTCCTTCAGCGTGTTCTTCCTGTCCTGATGTTGATCTTTTTTCTTTTTGACGTGACCTTATGTTATCATGTTCGGTTCCCAAAAGCAAAACCATAGAGGATGATGTTGATCATTTCTTCTTTCACCGTGTCTTCATCATGTTCGGTTGTGTCCTACTGTATCCATTCTCTAATCACATGTTTTGATTTTTGTAAATGTTTGTAAATGTTTGATGTTTTGATACTAACCAGCCTCCCGAAAATGCATGGACCCTGTTTGGATCTATGCATTTTCGGAAGGCTACATCCCTGGCCCTAAATCGGTAGGGGCAATGCCAGGTTCAAATCCTGCCAGGGATATACATGAAATAAATAATCAAGACACTAAAAAAAATTATAAAAAGGTCCTAAACTGGCTAGGTTTAAATAATATAGGAAATTTGCCTATTAAAAATGAACAATGGCTGCAATGCCACCGGCCACATTTCAAATTCCAGGAAATTGACCGGTAAGTTTTGCCACCTCACGGCACACTTCCAAGCACATTTTAAAAAACCCGAGATGGATGAATTTCTGTAGGAAATCTACCGTTTTAGCCACAGAACTCCCCGGACTGTGAGCACCGCAACTGCCCCTAACCCATCATCTCCATGCTCTTACAATTCTTCCAACAATTTACGGGCATCAATGCCATCATGTTCTAAACACCTATGTTATTTTAAACGGTGGGATTTGGGAACTCCACATCGTTGTATTCATTAGTGATTGTGGGTGCCATGAATGTGTTGTCCACCTTGGTGGCGGTTTTCATCGTCGACCACAAGGGCCATCGTTGACTCCTCCTTGAAGCTTGTGTCCAAATGTTTGTGGCTCAGGTACAAAACTCCATCCATTGATTCCCTTTTCTACGCTTGTGAATATATCATTGAGTTCATTCAAGTCAATCATTTACAAAGGCACGATAGAGGTTTCATTGTTGTGATCTAAATAATGTGGTTCTCTATTCTAAAATGTTCATATTTTTCATTCTAAAGCAAAGCTAGTTTATTCCTTGAGTTTGTTTTCTATCTATTTAAGTGTAATGGTGCACTTGTACAAGTGGCGGTAGGCATCATTCTTGCCCTAGGATTGAAGGGTACTACCATGGCCTCATACTTGGGGTGGATTGCGGTGGTATTGATTTGTGTCTACGTCTTGTCTTTTGCATGGGTATGGGGTCCTTTGGGATGGTTGATTCCAAGTAAAATCTATCCTTTGGATACGCGATCAACAAGGCAAGCCATCACTGTGTCCACCAATATGTTCTTCACATTTGTCATTGGACAAGTGTTCTTGTCAATGTTATGTGCATTCAAGTGGGGGTCTTCCTCTTCTTTATGGGTGGGTAGTAGTGATGATGGCCTTCACCTATTGATTCATTCTGGAGACCAAAAGCATCCCCATTGAAGAAATGGACTTGGTGTGGACTGGACATTAGTTTTAGAAACGCTTTGTTTCAACTTTGGCATCTCCTTGACCTATAGGCAAAGTCAACACCAACAATATGAAAATAGGCACAAGCAACAACTAGCCTTGTTTCTATGAAGTCGATACCCTAAATTTGTAGAGGTTCTTGAGGTACCTCTAGAAAAGTTTTGTGCACTATGGTTTGTGTTTTCAAATATTAATAAAAATATTTAGAAACTTGAAACAAAAATTGACCAAAAATTAAATAAAGTAGAAAATGTAATTTGTTGATGTTCACAAAATGAGTAATTTGTTGCTTTCAAATTTTCTTTACCACAAGAGAACCATGACTAGTTTTACCAGAAATCACTTCAATTTTTCATCTTTTGTATCTTATGATTTGTAAAAGTGATAATTGAGATTACAAGTGGTCAAATTATTTTTGTAGTGATTATTTTTAGTTTTAATAATATTAAAAGTTTTTATGATTGGATGAGACGTTTCGAGGGAGAGGACCACTTCTTGTCCTTTGTTGTTTTGCAAGCCGATGGGTGGCTTGCAAAATGACCCGAATATGCAAGCCACCCCCGGCTTGCAAGCCCTCCCTCTTAACTCTTAACCCCTCACCGCCCAAGGGGACCAAAACTGTCCTCACAAAGTTTAAGTTCAATTCAAACTTCTGTAACTTTTGCATCCAAGGTTCGAATTCAATGAAACTTGTTGGAAAATTTGCGCATTTTCTTCTAGTTTGTGTGGTAAAATTTTCAGATAAATCCAAGAGGTAATGCGTTCTTGGGAGCCAATCGAAGTTCACAGATTCAATTTGATTTACCAAAGTGAATCCATAGCTGCAACTTCGGGGGCTTGTATCTCCTTCATCCAATGTTAGATTTCAATAAAATTTGTTGTGATATATTCCCCTTGAAGTCAAGTTATTGTGGTAAAATTTTCATTTCAATCCAAGTTGTTTTGAATGTTTGGGAGCAATTCAAAATTTGAAATTCAAAATCCCGCCATTTATGAACTACAGTGAACTTCGGCGGCTTGTATCTTCTTCATACAGTGTCCGTTTCCAATAATTTTTTGGGGGAAAGTTGCGCATACTAGTCTAGTTTGTGTGGCTAAAATTTCATATCAATCAAAGAAGTTATGAATGACTGAGAAGCATTTTAGTAGAAAGAGGTTCAGCCTCATGTGTGTTTCCCAAAACGGCCTTGGGCGGTGAGGGGTTAAGAAGTCATCCGTTTTGCAAGACGGGTCGGGATGCTCTTAGGCAGGACAAGTGAGGGGTCATTTCACGCCGACCCCCAAAAAATCATACAGTACTGAAATGGGTGTTTCGATCAGCCAAACCTGGTACCAAGTCTCATCACTTTCCATGAATCTAGTTACCTATTAAATGTACCTGATGTAGGAGCTTTTAAAATTGAATAGCTCTTGTCTTTTGATATGAAGACAATTAATTGCATGCATGGCTTGAAGGGTGCGATGGTAATGGCTCCCCCACCATGTGTGAAGTGCACGCATGTCGGTCGAAGTGGCATCTAACCTAGCGTCCGAGCATTAGACCTCCCTAATCAATGGCTTAAGAATACTTAGTCTAAATGAACTCCGAAGTAAACAACACTCCGTAGGACACACTTTGGGACCTTTTCTTCAACACGGACAATTCATTTCAATACTGATTCACCACTCCTTACGGCAGTTATTTCTGATCCTGGTTTTCAAAAATGTGGACCAATATCATGTGACGGTTGCTGCAGCACCGGACTATTAAGCAAATGGTGGAGATCAAATTGCACTCCACGATTCTTGCACGTTTGCTAATCGGTAAGTTTCTAGTCCTCCCATTGAGGATCATCGTCACCTGCTCCTTTCTAGTGGACACTAGCAGTCGTGGCAGGCGGAGGAAAAAACGACCATCGCGAGAAAGGTAGCAGTGTCCTGCATCAGAAGCAGGGTCCATCAAACGACATTAACTGTGCAAGCCTGGCTGCGCGTGCATTGATAGTAATGTCATCATTTACGAGCACGGGGTGGCAGCACTCGTCCGTCTCACCGTCCTCGAAGCCCTCGCTGCAGCTGGTGAGAGAGCACGGCAGACAGCGGAAGCGCTGGCCAAGATTGCCATCCGCGGCAAGCAGGCAAGCCCATCAACATCCCTTATCTCGGAAGACTGCAACAGCGAAGTAGTCTCAACAACAGCAGGAGAAGACGAGCGTCGCTTCGGGCTGGAACCGATTGAAACTGACTTGGTGGAGGACGCGGAGAACGGCTCCTTCGTAGACTTGCTCCATTTGGATGCAATACCCACCTCCACACCCCGCGTCTCAGCCCCCGCCATGATGGGGTCTTGGGATTCCCTGCCTCTATCGTTGACGATACACTCACTTCGTTTGAAAGAGCGCATGGAGGATTGAAGATGTGGGAATACGGACAGCGAAATCCCGAATTCAACACCAATTTTAACAAGGTCATGGCGAGCGGGGCCATCGAAACTGTACACTTCCGTGGGTTCGAGGAGCGAGGTGTTTAGTTGATGTCGGAGACAGATCTGGATCCTCTCTCAGCGTCAACAGAGCTCGGCATCGTCACATCACGAGCATCAACTTCGACCAGCCTGACGTCATAGACGTTTGCCCTGACATACCACGTAAGAAGTTCCATCATCTTGTGGACTGACGAACCCTAAACCTGCGTAAGAGAGCCGGATTTCCACACTGCACAACTTTAGGGGTTCGTCAACGACAAGGAGTTGGAATCCTGCCAGGAGTGAATCAGGTTGAAGGAGAGTTCCGTGATTCCGTTCCTGCAAGCGACGACGCCATCTTCATGAAGGTCAGTCTCCCACACCTCCAATTCACAATGCTCCTACTTTCTCCCCCACAAGGAAAATGTGCTGAGGATTTGTCAGCCCAAGCGAACAGACCAATTATATGTGCATATGCACGCTAAATTATGTGCGTTTGTTCTCCAGTTGATATTACACGACTGGGACGATGAAAGCTGCCTCCGGAAATTGACAAATAATTCAAGGCTTGCAGTAATGTGATTGTTTAGGACGCATGTAACCCGACAGTCTTGTCTTCGATGACGGCGATTCATTGGCGTTCCAATTTGACGTCTGCAAGATGGTTCCTTGGGCTCCAATGGGCGAGAGCGAACAGAGTGCGAGGTGCGGAAGCTGGCGTTGGATGCAGGATTCCAACAACTCAACGTGATCTGCAAAGTCGACCACCTCAGTATTACAATGCCGCGCAAACCTTAGCTTGAATTGGCTCTCGATTAGGCTTCATGTCTGTCATTAGAAGGTTTTCCTGTGAGGATTCTACGTAAACGTGTTGAGTATATATCCTCTTGGACATATAAATAGAATTTCAGAAAATCACCATAGAATTCACGATTGGTGTTAATCAATACAAATTTGATGTGGATAACTGCAAGCACTAACTCCAGTTGTTTCCGCTGATCGCACTCTGCATCAGCCTACGGATCACAATCATGCAGATGATCATCTTGAATTGCAGCAACCAAAATCCTAAATGAGTGGTATTCCCAGAAATTTCTAACCACACAGAGGCACTGACCTGCAGAGATAGCGAAACGAGGTCTCGTAATCGGCTGACGCTCCTCAGGGAACGAGGAAAGTGATCGGGCATGACCAGGGACGGAATCTGCACTCAGATGTCTGTTCCACGACAGCAAGCACTCCCCACCGTCGCCAATGCGGGTGGTCGCGTAGGCACGAGGCGGACTAGATGTGAGAAAGATCGCTGCCATGGTAGAATCGGGAGCATTTCCGCCATGGCAAGAGAGCAACGCCTAATTGCAATTGATTCTGCCATCGCCAGCGACTGCAAACTCCCCGTCCACGACATCCGCATTGAACGATGCGAATGATGAGTATGCATCGAAGTTCAGAAGCTTGCATGCGAGATGGACAAAATGCAAGCGGTAGCTGCCTCAAATCCATTCGAGCCAGAAAACGGAAACCAAGAATTAACTCCTAATGGCACTTTCACAACAAGGGTGAAGAGAAAACTGGAGTACAAATTCTACCTAGTGGATTAACAATAGTTTAGAATAATACTCATTTCAGTGTTGTTGAGACAAGTTCAAGATTTGGTATTCATAATTTGAGATTGTGGTGAACTCATGACTTCATGTAACCTAGTAAGGACTTTGGGGACTAAAATTGTTCAATGATAGATTTTCAAGAAGACTCTAGAACTGAAGAATGTAACTTTTTATCTTGATAATTTAGACTAACTACCTTGGTGATTGGATTACACCTTTGTGGGATAAGGTATTTGATTGAAGTCCACGACTTTTCATTATATTTCTAATCTTTATGTAGATTAATGTGAGACTTTGAGTGACTTCACACAAGAGAAAATTCTAACTATGAAGGAGTGACAAGGAATATAAAGACTTCACGGGCTCCTATTGGGGTTTATATACTCCCTTCCAACAATAATGATTAAAGATTATGATTAGTTTCATCCGTGTAATTTATAACCACTCACTAATACTTAACCCCTAAACTTAAGGACTGTTTGTCTCCTCGGGGGACAATTTGGGTCTGGGTAGGTTCCTATTGTCTCAATTTGTAGTGAATGTTTTTGAAATTTTTTGAGGTTGTGGAGTTTACCAAGAGCTTTGTGAATATATAATTTTGGTTTCAATCGATGCCCAAGAGAAAAGGTTATGGCACAATAAGCCAAAAACAAAAGTCAACGGACAGTACAAAAAAATCAAAAAAAGTCAGAATATTTTTTTAAATATATTTTCCTAAAATCTTATATTTTTGTCTACATTTGAAGCTTTGATTCATTCCATTTGGACTAGTTATGAGAAAGTTATGGAAAATCTTAGTTTTTCGGGCAATCTAAGCATCTTCTTGAAAAAATAACTTATAGGATTCATTTGTGAATGCAATTTTTACAATTTTTCAAAAAAAAATTTAGACAAGGTTAGGTTTGCTTTCTAAAACAATCTCACCGTTGGGATTATTGTATGTCAATTCCATCTTAAAGCTATTAATGATTTAGTTTTTCCTTCAATCTTTAACCTACTTCTACTTCACAATTTTTTAATGAGTGAAAACTAAGTGTTTTTATATTGAATTTTTTTCCTTAGATTCTCAACTCAACTAGAAAATCAAAATTAACAATGCAAAAACTTTTAGTTAAAAAGATTCAAAGCCAAAAAGTCTAGTCAAGCAACTTGCAAAAAAACTTGTTTTCTTCACTTTGGATGCAAATACCTTACAATCTATGCGGTCAAATTTGATGAAATTTTTACCACATGTTCTCAAACAAGTTCAGTACAAGATCCTATGGTTTGATTTTGAAAAAAACATATTTTTTGGTTTTCTTAGGTGAACATAGCAAAAGTGGTAGTTCTAAGTGTTTTTTGACAAAAAACACCCTCGGGGCTTTAGGGGTTAAAACTTCAAGTTGCAAAATGTAGAAGAAAGGCCATTTCACTTGTCAATCTTTATATTGTATAGCCATATAAATTGTGAGGGTGACAATGTTTTTTCTTTTGTAATAAACGTCATGTGAAAATAAAGCAAATTGTTGATAAATCAAGATTGAAATCATCATACAATTAGCTTAATATATATTCATCTCATGTACTTGCAACATTTCTTCCAAATAGTATTTAGCCTCACTAGTCACCACAAATGATATTAAATACATAGTATAATATATAATTAGAATACAATATATAATATGATGTACAATATAATAGTATAATATCAAATTATAATACAATACATAGTGCCACACTAGTGATATACAAGTTGTGTGCTTCTCTATATTATCGCATTAATTTGTTCATCTACTAAGGTCACATTAGTGAATGTCATAGTCACATTATGGAATTCAATTTTTGATTGGGGACATCCGTTCCGAAGACTCTTGTCAAAATATAGAATTTGTCATATTAAAGAGTATCATATAAAGGGGCTTAGAATATACCTTACAAAGCTACAATGGAGACTAATATAGTGCTAGAGATTTAAAATTGCATGAATTCAAGAAAGAAATGATAGTAAATACTATTGTTTAAGAATTAAGGATACATTATATAATAATTGAGATGGATATACTACATGATATGACATTCTCAAGTAGTGTTGCCATGGTACCTTAAAGCAAATTAGAAATTTAATTAGAGTCATTTAGAATAAAGTCTTGCCAAATGTGAGCAAATTAGATGAAGACAAATTATTTATGCATTGATTTGAGAAGCTCTTATTATGAGATATGCACACACAATTGCATTATGAAAAAAAATACCCTCATCACTTCAAAAACTAAATTTAGGGTTGTCATTCTTTTCTTATTTATATGGTTCAAATCAAATTTGACAAGTATGACTATCCTAGACTTAGGTTTTAGAATAAGGGAGAGCCTATAAACACAATTAACAAGCAGTTGAAGACAATTAAGTGTACTTTCCTTGTTCATATTATTAAAAACAAATAATTCCATTCTCATATATCTAAATGATCTCTAAAATGTTACACGTATGAGCTTTAGTACCAAAACTTGATACTACAATTAGACTACATCATTTCTATGAAATCTCAATAATAAAGAAAACTCTCTTTTCCAAAGGCTATTTCTCATAAGACAACTACAACTGTACCTCTGAATAAACAACTTATTGAACATTCTTAGTGAACATTGTTCCTATAATTAATTGCCTAATTTTTTTTATTGAATCTTGTTGAAAGTCAAAAGAGTATTTTAAATTCATGTTTTATACATTTATTGAATACTAGAAGAATTAAGTATGAACTTTTCAAAGTGCTGAAAATAGATGTTTCTAAAACCAACCCTAGACTCTCATGAATAGTAGGAATACATTTCAAGCAAGAATATGTATGGGTTGGTTTTGGAAACGGGTCAACATTTGGTGTAGTTGGCAACTAAAGATTGTTGTACAAAATATGTTAAGGTAGTCTACTCTAAAAGCGCCCATGCTCTAAAAGTGATCATGACACCATGATACATTTTGCTTCCTTCAATGTGCCAACCATGTCCATTTTCCAAGGCGGTTGCTAAACCACTGAGTTTCAACTTCAAAAACTTATATTTAATTCCACAAAGGTCCAAAAAACATGAAACCGCTTGGGTTGGATGCCAATTCCATTTTTCTTCCTACAAAACTTTAAGGAGTTCAGCTTCCCCGAAAAGGCAATCAGCTCTTCCGTGGTCACTTTAAGAGCAGACTACCGCTTACTTACCAAGGCACCACAATCGACGCGGTTTAATATCAACAGTACTTGCAGGAAAAGATTGGAAATGTTGACCTCTCAATGAAAGTGTCAAAGTGTGATATTAAGTCGGACCAAGAAAGAACACAGCTGTACAGTACAGTACAGTACAACACATTCTGATGGTGGAGACTGGAGACATCATCAACAACTGATGTGTAGGTTTTCAGAAACCATAAGTCTTGTTGACAAGTTGAAATGTCAACAAAGAGCTCTATCATACTGTAAAAATCAATATTGCACACTAGGCAAACAGTTGGTTTGCAACTTCCCAGACGCCGAAATTGTACTCTACTTATATCACGGAAGATCAAGTTTACATGTTAAAAACGCTGAACTCGAAGTAAGCTTCGCAATGGGGATGGAACTGTAAACTGAGTCGGGACTCCTAGTCCATCTCCTGTTAGCCTAGAAACAATGGAAGATTTTGACATCAAATTAGTAATCGGCAGAAACTTCTGAATGCTCTTAAAAAAACAGATGCAGACCAGTTATTCCAACGAACATCATTATTAAGCCAATAGAGAGAGAGACAAAAAAACATTAGAGTTGCACAAGGCTCAGAAATACCCAAAGGGTAAGTACCTTACCTTGTTTGAAGTCCATTGCAAAAGGAGCTTTAGCTGAGGCAACTTCCCCATGGACGAACTTGGGTTGAACCTGAAAGAAGAATTCAGAAAAACTATCAGTTTCTCAAATATTAAGAACCCACCAGGAATTGTGGACATGATAACCCTGAAACCAAAGCGCTAAACCATTGACAAGTGTACAATGAGCCAAGTAAGTCCCAATATATTCTACATTCTACGGTACTAAAAAAAAAAGACACCTAACTATACATACAGATTTCTATTTACCTCACAATGGGTGAAGGAAGTACAATTAAGCGAAAAAAAACTGAAATCTCAATTCTATGGATAGGTGGTGAGTTGAAGTATCATTTGAAAAATTCTTTTTAATGTATTACAACATGGTAGCAGGGAGGAAGAAGGCCAAACTTTGTCCCTGTTGACAATTATCAGGGAAGAGTTTCTAAAGCTGAGAATTTCCTTCACCTTGATCACCTTGTATTGTACATCATTACGTTCCCAAGGTGCTGGATGGACCTTTGCTACATTTGGCTGCAGATCACCCACAACTTTCAGTCCAAATCTTCTAACTTATCACAATAAAAGCAAAGTTCTTGATTGCTCAACAATTGCACAAATGTTCACATCAAGTGGTGCAAGTCATTCCAGAATCAGTCAAGGTCACACATCATAAAATGAAGAGGAAGTCCAAAAGTAGAAAAAGTAAATATCGACATGACATTCATTACCAATAAAATTGGGATCTCCTTTGAAATCTGATGCAAATGGGCAATAAATGTAAGATATGACACATGTCAAGCTATCTCCCATAAACCTTCCCTTTCAAGAGTCTACAAAGATGAAATTGAGTCCCCCCAAAACAAGCAGCTACTAAGGAATGTCACACTGGCTTGCTTTCCAAGTAAGGTCCTCCTCAAAACTTCCGCACATGCAGCTGTTGTCAATATAAAGCCCTCTCCCTCCCCTTCGGTCTGAGATGAAGTTACAAATCTAGCCACAAGTGCAGAAATATTCGTTGCTGTATTGTTTTTAAGCAACTAGAATTTTCAAGGCTGGTAAAGAATGAAATAATGAGGGAAGACATGCCTGCACTGGATTGTGGTCAAGCTTCCGGTCGCTACGATCCCAAGGAGCTTGGTGCACCTTTGCTAAGTTCGGCTGCAAGCAAATCCTTCACAAGTATTAGACCAAATCCTCAAATAAAAACTCTATGAGCTCTCAACTCCACCACACGCTACTGCTCTGCCAAGGTCATACATGAAATGAGACTTTCAGTTTCTGCTCTCCATGCAACCTTAGCTTCAAGACAGCCAACATGAGGAAAGATGCGTGCCTTTGTTCGGGGCCGCACAACATCATTCGAAGTACCGTAGGGTGTACTGAATTTCTTCTGCTGAGGTGATTGTGAGCCGTTGGTGGAGGGGCGTGGTTGCTGTTCAGGTAATGGAGCACTTTGCTTCAAAAGCTCAAACCACATAGTACTGAGCAATCATAAACATCCACAAAAAGGTACCCAAAGTGCCTATCAATTTTACAGAAAGTTCACCCTCCCAGATTCAAACGTCAAGCCAGGTGCACTCATATGGATTGCCGATGAAGACACGAATAGCGTCACTCTAGGGAGGGATTGAGAAATAGAATAGAATGATAGGACGCTTTCAGAAACCTGTCAAGTGATCAGGACGCTAGACGAATTCAAGGAGAGCAATCCTGTTCAACAGATGGTGCGCTTTCACAAGCTCTCACAGTACTATACACTGAAGCTTTATAGACATCAACAACAGGTAGCCAGATTCCCCTATCACTTATGACGGATTACGCTGAGAAGGGATACAGGTCCAGCATTCAGGTGCACTCATATGCCAAAGACAACACAATTTTCAAAGATTAACGTAACTCTTGAAGGGATTGAAAAACACAAGGACACTGCTGAGTGATCAGAACGCTGCAAAAAAATTAGTAAGGGCACCTCAGTTGCTTTGGGAACGTTCTGGAAGGTGGCGTAGGGAGCAGTCTTGGCGTTGCAAGGAATGTAGGGCAGAGGATCTTTGACCCGCAGGTTTTTCGCTGCCGGCGGCTCCTTGAACCATGGCGCCCTGACGTCGCCAGCTCGCTTCTCAAACTTGGGAGCGTCATTCAAGGTTGCATAGGGCGCAGTGGTCGACGACATCTTGCACAGCGCTTTGCAATTCAATTCCAGTTGTGAAGCCTGCACCCAGGTTCGTAAAAACACAAAACCTTCATCACAAACCTAAGAGAGTCATTTCCAAGAATTGCACGCCTCATCAACCCCCCAAAATTTTAAAATTAGCACGATGACATCGTGACAAACACAAGCATCGGAAGCAAAACGAAACGAATCCCGGTTGATCTGTAATCCAATTCACCTCGTCTAACCGGCACTCAATTTCATCAAAGCAACAACCTCCATCTCCCAAACCAGCCATTCCCACTAATTCCACAACCGATCTAGAGGAGAAACAAATACAATTCATTACGGAGACGGGGTTGGTAACGCAAGAATCTCAAGCAAAAGAAAATGAATCCCAGAGATCCTTCGGCAGCAGATCTCTTCACACAACCTAAGCAAACACACCACCCAAATTGGAAAATTCGGATTACTCCAAGCACGAATTTCTTGACTAGCAATGTCGAAGTCTCAATCCCTCGACGTAAGCTAGAACGGCGACCATTTCCAGTCCAGATTCTCAACTCACCGGCACCACAAATTCCAGAATCCAAACCCAAATATGGTAGAGCCACACCACGCCTCTAAGTCCTTGTGGCGATCCGCTGGAGAACAACCAGAACTTCACGGATCGAGAGAGAGTGCGTGCGCTCTGAGCTGTGACAATAATCCGGAGCTTGGCAATGGAGGCTGAAGTACCCTGGACTTGTTGCGTTTGTGTAGAGAAATACGTACTTCGATCAATACGTGTACACAGAAGTGGAAAACAGTATCATAGGTTTCGACCGGGCCTGGGATGTCAGTGGCTGAATATTATAACGGTCTTGTGAACGGCATTGATTAGAAGCTGGTTGTCTGTCTCTCCGTGCAAATCTCTCCTGCTTCAAACTCTAGCTCTCAATCCAGGTAGAGCTACTCTTTGTGTCAATGATGCAACACAATGTCTGACAGCAATCGCACTGTGCCTGTGCGCGTGAGCGCAGATCTGTTTGCAACAACCTGGGAAATGAGAGACGGCCCAACAATGAGAAACTAGCTGTGGTGCAAGCTGTTGAACACTGTTGATGGGAAAGAGTTAGGGTGGCTCCCAGAGTATAAGTTACTGACCCCTGTTATCATCAACACTTGGTTGGCCTTCAATTAGCTAGTTGGGTGTGAACATTACCGGTTGTTGGGTGTAAACATGACTTGGCTAAATGTCTTATGAGTATTGATTTTTGAATGGAACTAGACTAGGTAATGGTGAAATAGTGGAGAAGTAGGTTAGGTTGTGAGGAATTGTCGCAAGTTAGTACCTACCAATCTAGGTCAATGGTGAGGGAGGTGTTGACCTACAATTTTTCTCCATGTTTTGTCATTATGTAATAAAATCCCAATGTAGGCAAGTTTAAACCATTTGATTGGCTTGAGATTTCAAAATACTCAAGTAAATTAAAAAAAATTGCAACTCTATTCATTGTTATTACTTTCTACTATTGTGTACAAACTTTATGCTATTTTACACATTTGTAAGGTCCATTGTCAAAACTATAGCATTGTTAACCTTAACTTGGCTCTTCTTGCCAATCAAATCTTCTTGCTTCAATGGCAAAACATGCCTTCACTAAGATTGTAGGGTTGTTATCTTCAACCTCCCACTTTGAGAATTCAAAAGAAATTCATACATAGTGATTTTGATTTCATCTCTACAAATTTCATTCATTTGGCTCTTGTAGACAAAGTGATCTCCCTACATCTTTGTATATTGATCCCATCAAAAAATCACACTCCTTCATTTGTCAAAATGCTCACGGTGATGTGTAAAGTATCATCTTCCTTAATTTATAATACAAAAGCTTGAAAATGAATGAAAGCATTGTTGTAGGTTGAACGTCGCTCTCATAAGTGCTTTGGTACAATTTTGAACTAGAGTTGTAGGTCCTCAATAGGAGAGCTAGTGATGTCTTGAGATTGGATTGTTTGTAGATATTGTAAACTAGAGGGATCAATCCATATGCACAAAGCTTCACTAGGACTGGTATAGATTTTCATTTCTTGAAGGTTGCTCACCCTTAAAGTGCCAAAGTTGTCAATTTTCTCCAATTTAACAAAATTGACATTAGATGGATATAAGATTGGTAGTGTAGCCCATGTGAGCACTATTATAAGCTATTGTAGAGCAAGTGATGTCTCGGGATAATTGCATTGTTTGTAGATATTGCAAACTTAGAGGGACTAATCCATGTGCACAAAGCCATTTTGAATGGACTGGTGGTAATTACAGATTTGCATTTCTTGAAGGACGTTAGATGGATATAAGATTGGACGATCTAGCTTGTGTGCTATGATAAGCTAAAATAGAGCTCAACCCTAGTAGCTTCATATCCAAAAGGAACCCAAGCTTAGCAGTAACGCAAATTACCTTGCGCAAGTTGATTAGCTACCTTACTTGAAAAGTGACCGAATGCTACACCGGCACTAGGACGTAGCCTCTCCTAGTCAGTGACGGATTCCAAGCCCAGCTGGTGAAGCCCGTGCCACGGAGACAGTCACGGAATTTGTGGTCTTCTCTGGGTCAAACGTCCATGTCCCTGCGAAGGAAGGACCGAGCACTGATTGGGGATGAAAGCGTCCGCGGTGCGGCATCTTGTCTGCACAAGTGAAAGCGCAAGTCTTGTTTGGGAAGTCATGTCGGGGAGGGGAGGTCATGCTACTCACTGTGTTGTTGTTGTTCAGGTCATGGCACCCACCTCCATTATTGCCATTTGAATCTTCTGGTGGGTCTTCTTCGATAAGGAAGTACGAGAGGAAAACACTTTTGTTGGAGACGACAAGCGCCAGGGCATTCCGTTGCCTTTTGGATGGGCTTGGGAATGGAGAGGACGCGGAGGCTACCGGCTTCACGAAGTGGCACGCAGTTTGAGGAGTGAGCTACAGCAGCAGAACTTCTAATAATCCTCACTCTCAGAAAACTAAATAAATCTCTTCTGATGCTAAGAGCATCGCCACTCATTCACTTGAAAACAGGGATGGGGAAATGGGTGGGTCATTCTGAGTCCTGTAGCTCTTGGGTTGTTTTCGTCCCCCACTCATTCTTGGGGAAGCAAACACGCCAAAACAAGACAATCTCATGCATTAATGGTTCGTCACAATCCAGAGCCAATTGAAATGTTGATTGATTTTTAAAAAAATGTAAGAAATGGTTCACAAACCAACAAAGGAACAAGATCTAGCGTGAATCAATTTGCATGGCAGGGACGCTCTCCAAGTGTTTGGAGAGAGAATTGTGTTGTGATTGGGCTCTTTTTGTCCCTCCCCGGGTCCATGGTGGACTACTTTTTTCTTCACCAGCCACGTCCACAAACCAATAAATCTCTGATGTAAGAACATCGCCATTCATTCACTTGAAACAGGGATGGGAAAATGGGTTGATCATTCTCAGTCATGTAGCTCCTAGGTTGTTTTCGTCCCCCACTCATTATTGGGGAAGCGAACACGCCAAAACAAGACAATCTCATGTGTTAATGACTCGTCACAATTAAAAGCCAATCGAAATGATGATTGATTTTTAAAAAATGTGAGAAATGGCCCACAAACCAACAAAGGAATAAGATTTAGCGTGAATCAATCTGCATGGTAGGGACACTCTCCAAGTGTTTGGAGAGAGAATTGTGTTGTGATTGGGCTCTTTTTGTTCCTCTCTGGGTCCACGGTGGACCACTTTTTCTTCACTAGCCACGTCCAAGCCCAGGCTGGGGAACTTCCCAATGAATGGGTGGCGATGCTCTAATATTAATAGCCAGTCTTGACCCAAGTCACATACATCAGGTGATAAATGATAGCCATGCACCTGCAATAAATGACACCTACTTAACCACCAAAAAATTGAATATGAGAACATGTTGTATTCTACTAGAGCCGGCCAATGTTCTTTGTTTGTACTATATGTGCGATGTGTCCAATGTTCTTTGTTTGTATAACATAGTATACAAAATTCACTATGAACTTGTTGATGCAATTATCCTCCCTTATTGTAATAACCTCTCTTATATAATGTGTCAAATCAATCCTGGACCCTTTGCTTTATAGAAGTTCTATTGTATTGTATTTAATGTGCAAGCCAATGCTATTATAAGGACAAAGCCTCTTGTTGTGCAGTCGTTTGCTAATGCAATATGTTATCTTGCATGTTGGTCCTCATTGGAATTTCTTCGTCTATTAATACTTCCTTCCTTTGAACCTATAAATAATATGGTTTTGGAATTGAGAAAATATGAAAATTTAACTTTAAGGTGTTTAGATTCCAACCTCATGTGCAAATCAATGCTATAGGGGCATAGCCTCTTGTTGTATATTTGCTTGCTAATGCAATACGGTGAACTCAATGGTCCTCATTGGAATTTCCCTGTCTATTATTGTTTTTTTCCCTTTGACCTATGAATACATTCTTTGGACTCAATAAATATGAAAATACGGCTCCAAGGTGTTCAGATTATCATAGATTATAACTTGACATGAATATCTTACATAATAAATATACCCCTTTGAGAATTCTTGCATCGTGATTGGCATAGAGTTTGTCTATTGTACACCATAGCAAGAAATGTTGCTTTCAAGGTACCAAGTCTACCACTTCCTACACAAAAATCTATGAAAATAAATATTTGTATGGGAAGGTGTTCAATTCCTCTCTCTACAAAATACTATGCCCTGTAGCGCATCTCAAAGCTTTGCATTTCAACCTCTCTAAAGTCCATATATGATACTATGCATACTTCATAGGATTGATTGATGAATGCATTTCATTTTGCCAAATTAAATTTCAAATGATGAGGTAGGAGGTTATGGTATTGAATTGGCAATCATACGGGTCTTGCCGTTGTTGTACTAGCATGGCATCAAATGACTTGTCATATAGATTTTTGAGATCATAACTTTTTTGAAATAAAAATGAAATGTCATTTGATGCTTGTTGTATTGGTACAACATTGGCTTCAACTTGTAATTTATATACATATACTGGAAGTGCATCTCAAATGCAAGGAGTGAGAAGGCCTAATGTTTGCCACAATTTGTAGAGCAATTATTCCTAAACCCTTACCCCCCCCAATATCACTAAACAGTTGGCAATGAAGCCAACCAAAAGTCTAGTGGTTGTATATATTTGAAGCATCTAAAGAAGAAATTAGTAATTGATTTTGTAATTGCAAATATGAATACTAGATTAGGATAATACATTGTTCCTATGCTTTTCCAAAAAATGAAATGTCAATTACGAATATAGTTGCACTCAAGTTCCTATATTTTGACTATGAAACCAAATTGATCAATTGGAATTAATTGGACAAGTATATTATGGCATTGCCAACAATTCATTACTCTTGCATATATGTAATTTTAACCGTAAAGAATTGCAACTCAAACTCCAATCACCAATCAAATTTTTTGCCCATACAATTAAAGTCATTTTTAAAAGTTGATGCACATGTGTGAATAAACGTGAAAAGAACACTATTGAAGCTATCTATAAAAGTTTCAAAGTTTTGGATATTGGCCTCCTTTACAAATACAAATAAGATACTAAGAGGTTCCGAAACACACTAGGCTCTAGAAGCATCTTTCAACGCAAAGGTACATTTTTTCCAATGTACAAGTAGTATACATTTCAAGAGGTGGATACCTTTAGTGGCCATTGCATTTGAACTTTAAAAAATCATAACAAATTCCATGAAGATTCAATAAACAAAGCAACTTGAATTAGATGTCAATTTCATTTTTTTTTCTATAAAAACTCACTAAAATATATTTTAAGAAGTTTATCTTTCCCCCAAATGCGATTAGCTCTTAAATGGATGTTATATAGACCTCTTATCTTACACCATGACAAAATTGAGTTAACCTCTAAATACCTAAGGCACAAAATTCTACTGTTGATAATACTTTGAAGTTAAATAAAATCTAATCAAGTTACTAGTTTTACTAGTTTTTATTTTAGAAAAAATCTTTTTGAAGTCTAATTTTAGCATCATTGAAAAAGAATGATTATGATTTTTGTATTCAAGATTTTGTACAATAGCGTCCATTGCAAATCTTGATTTCCTAATGTCGAGGGCTCTGAGAAGTGAGCCTCAAGTGTACTAGATCTTGAAGAAAAAATCACATTAGAAATTAATTTAAAAAAATTGTAGAGTAGATTATGAAAAGTTGTAAATTGATCGGAGTTATGTAGATTATGCCCTTTAACCCTTAAATACTGAAATTACATTTTTTAGCAACATAGTGATTTGGAGTAGCTCACTATGAATGAAATTTTTACTTTTTTTCTTTGAAATTTTCACACAACTTGTGTCCAAGGAGTAGACAAGTAGCTTTAAGGTGCAACAATTTTCATAACTTTTGACTACATGATTAAAAAGTTATTGTATAATATGTAATTTTTAATGCTTAGTGGGTACCTTGAGTAGCTAAAAAAATCAGTTTCTTAAGAAATTTGAACTTGATTTCTTAGCTATACTTGTATTTGAGGGACACCCCTTGAATCATTCTATTTTGATTAACAAGATGACAATAATGAGGAGTTTTAGTTTGCGGGCACTTATAGAATCTCTACTATGAAATAAACTTTAAAGTTCTTTATTTAATTCAATTTCAATATTTTTGAAAAATAAATAAAAGCATTGGATGTAGATTTTTTATTACAACATTACAACCATTGAGATTGTCATTTTGCAATTCAATAACTAAATTCTTAATAGTTTAGTAAATTAAATCATACTCTATTTCTTTCAACTCAATATATATATATATATATATATATATGTTATATGAAATTTAACCATTTGAGAAGAGTTGAAAATACTTCTTTTTGAAATCTAAGTGACAAGATCTCGCAATTGGTAAGGTTTTTTTATTCTAAAATTTTAAAAGGGTGTACTCTAACAAGTTATTTAAAAGCTGCAATGGTTGAATTTGTTAATGAATAAATAAAGATGAAGATTTTTGGGCTTAAGTAGTGCTTTAAAGTAGTTTTGGGCCAAAAATTATCCTCCATCCTTTAGGGGTTAACCTCATATTTTTTTGAATGACCAATTTTTTAGATTTGACATTTGAAAAAAAGGATTGAAAGACTTCCAAATCACTTTCACAATTTCAACATCCTCATGATCATGATCTAGCAGTGTAAACTTTCACTCCACACGTGATAATCATTGTTGTGTTTTCTTTTCCAATGTGATCTCTCACATGTTGGTTTTAATTCATATGGTTACAATTCAAAAAAAATTGATAAAACTTATGAAAATGTTGGCTACTTTTTTTTTTTTTTTTTTTAATCTTCTCTCAAATTCCAAGAAGCTCAAGTCAAGGACCGATTTCAAACTCCTGGACAGGTACTACAGAATGTTATCCCAGCACCACTCAACAACCGGTTCTTATCACTTTAACATCTAACTTCAAAGGACTTTATTCTTTTGCAAAACAGGTTCAACTACACTCACCCAAGAGGGCCTGGCTATCGAAGCCCATTGGACCGATTTTTTTCTTGGTTTACGAAACAATTTCCATGGAATGAACTGATCGACAGAGCCAAAAGAATTTGAACCCAAAAAGAAAAAGAAAAAAAGTAAAAGTAAAAGAAAAAAAGCAGGGCACTAAAGGCATCAGGCGAGTAAGGACGAGCGGATAGTCAGGTGAACTAGATATTCTTGAATATTCCAGGTCACTAATTAGTAAGTTACCCACCAAGGATACGGTAGTCACTGTGTATTTTGAGTGAGGAGTAAGGGTAGGTACACCCAAAACCGCCACTTTTTGCTACCGAGCCTATTTTCTATTATTAGAGTGGTCGAAATTTTCATATGTGCTTGTTGGCAAGTGGAAGGAGGTTCCAATGCACCAGAGAACGTGGCATTTGGATACTGTATGCAAAAGTTATCAAGGAACAAAGTTTGGTTCTGAAAGTGTTTCTTCCACATAGGTACAGAACTGATTTTGGAGATGTACATGCAGTATAGATGGAGGTCTAAGGTCAGTGGCACATTTGGGTGTACCTATCTTAGTATGGAAAACACCACCCAGAGCAAATACACTATCGGAGATGAATATATTTTAGTAAAACAATTTAAGGAGGACACGTGTCAGATTATGGATGGTGGTAAAAAAGTTTCAAGTTGGACTCATCTCTAGAATTTCAGTACATGAATTTGAAAAACCTTCATTTCAAGAAACAATATGGGGTTACAATCTAGACTCATATCTGCACTTACATTTGTGTTCATAGTTAGTTTGAATGTATGTATGTAATAAATATTCATATTTTTTTTCTTATAAGTGATTTTTTTTTTTTTTAGCAAGGGTAGCTAGTGTTTTGAAGGGACAATTACATTTTATGATTATGAAAGAGAGGTGTTTGTTTTTGCTATGGTAAATACATTAAAATTTAGTATCCAAATAAGCAATTGAGGATTGTTCCTATTATTAAATTTTTTTTTTGTTGGATCTTCTTAAAGTTCAAAAAGATGTATTAGATTTTCTTCTTAAACATTTTTGGGACTCCAAATGAATAAACTATGAATTTCAAAATTCCAAAAGTAGGTGTATAGAATATTGAACCTAGGTTCTTATGAATAGAAGAAGATTTACATGATTAAAACTAAGATAGAAGTCAATTCCTTATTAGTCGCATAAGACACATGCTTGAAGGTTTTATGTGTGTAAGGTGTCCTACTCCATGTGCATTGAGCTCCATTCTCCACCTTTTAGATAGGGCACCTTGCACACATAAGCCCCTTGTGCTGGGATTTTATCCTATATTGTATAATAAGGTCTAATAAACTTATGAATTTTTTTCAGTTAGTTTTCACTAAAAAGTTCAACAACTTCAAGATTAAACTCTTGCATGCTAAAAAATGAATGGATTTTGAAACCGCAAATTGCCTAGGGATTGCAATGAAGTGTACTTCAGCTTTATAATAAGTGCAAAAGGAATAATTCAAAATCATACAACAATTTGGATTTTTTTTTATACACTATCTACCATTTCATAGGGAACTTTTTGAAGATAGTCATGCAATGGGGTGAAGAACCAATAAGAAATCATACAAGCAATTCAAGTAGTATGGGATCAAGTATCTCTAAAGCAATTGTGAAGGCTCATTTCTAATATGTACCAATAAATAAAAGTTGTAATTTTAGCAAATGGTGGCAACACTAGATGGAGAACAGTGAATACAAAACATCAAACATTTTGTATGATTTTCAATTACTTATGAGTGCATTTGTAACGATGATGAAGTAGACTATAATGTTATTCCAATGCAATTTACAATTTGAAATTCTGTTCATTTTTTAGCTTACATGAGCCTCCCCAATCTCAGCTACAAATGTGGGGATCCAGAAATTCTTTAACCTTACTGTACAGAATCAAGGTTTTCCTCAAACGGAACCGGCGCTCCAGGAGTGGAGGCGGCTGCCGTTTGCATTGTGTCCATGTCGTCTGAACTTCGATGCAAACTCATCATTCGCATCGTTCAATGCGGATGTCGTGGACGGGGAGTTTGCAGTCGCTGGCCTTGGCAAAATCAATTGCAATTAGGCGTTGCTCTCATGCCATGGCGGAAATGTTCCCGATTCTTCCATGGCAGCGATCTTTCTCATATCTAGTCCGCCTCGTGCCTACGCGACCACCCGCATTGGCGACGGTGGGGAGTGCTTGCTGTCGTGGAACAGACATCTGAGTGCAAACTCCATCCCTGGTCGTGCCCGATCACTTTCCTCGTTCCCTGAGGAGCGTCAGCCGATTACGAGACCTCGTTTCGCTATCTCTGCAGGTCAGTCCTCTGTGTGGTTAGAAATTTCTAGGAATACCACTCATTTAGGATTTTGGTTGCTGCAATTCAAGATGATCATCTGCATGATTGTGATCCGTAGGCTGATGCAGAGTGCGATCAGCGGAAACAATTGGAGTTACTGCTTGCAGTTATCCACATCAAATTTGTATTGATTAACACCAATCGTGAATTCGATTGTACGGGGAATTTCATTAAAATGGCGATATTCCATGTGCCATTTCACAGTGTACTAGATTTCAGACCGCCCTGTCTGAACTGTGGATGTCAAAGTCACAGAATATTTGCCATTTTAATGAAATTCCCCATTTGTGATTGTCTGAAATTCTATTTATATGTCCAAAAGGATGTATACTCACCACATTTACGTAGAATCCTCACAGGAAAGCCTTCTAATGACAGACATGAAGCCAAATCTAAAGCCAATTCAACCTAAGGTTTGCGCAGCTTTGTAATACTGAGGTGGTCGACTTTGCAGATCACGTCGAGTTGTTGGAATCCTGCATCCAAAGCCAGCTTCCGCACCTTCCACTCTGTTCGCCCTCGCCCATTGGAGTCCAAGGAACCATCTTGCAGACGTCAAATTGGAACGCCAATGAATCGCCGTCATCGAAGGCAAGACTGTCGGGTTACATGCTGTCCTAAACAATCACTTTGCTGTGTGCCGGCAAAGCCTTGAGTTATTTGTCAATTTCCGGAGGCAGCTTTCATCGTCCCAGTCGTGCAATATCAACTGGAGAACAAACGCACAGAATTTAGCGTGCATATGCAAAATTATTGGTCTGTTCGCTTGGGCTGACAAATCCTCAACACATTTTCCTTGTGGAGGAGAAAGTGGGAGCATTGTGAATTGGAGGTGGTGGGAGACTGACCTTCATGAAGATGGCGTCGTTGCTTGCAGGAACGGATTGAGGGAACTCTCCTTCAACCCGATTCACTCCTGGCAGGATTCCAACTCCTTGTCGTTGACGAATCCCTAAAGTTCTGCAGTGTGGCAATCCGGCTCTTTACGCAGGTTTAGGGTTCGTCAGTTTACAAGATGGTGGAACTTCTTACGTGGTATGTCAGACCAGGTCGTCTATGACGTGAGGCTGGTCGAAGTTGATGCTCGTGATGTGAGGATGCCGAGCTCTGTTGACGCTGAGAGAGGATCCAGATCGGTCTCCGACATCAATTAAACACCTCGCTCCTCGAACCCACGGAAGTGTACAGTTTCGCTTGCCCTGCTCGCCATGACCTTGTTGAAATTGCTGTTGAATTTGGGCTTTCGCTGTCCGTATTCCCACATCTTCAATCCTCCATGCGCTCTTTCAAACGAAGTGAGTGTATCGTCAACGATAGAGGCAGGGAATCCCAAGACCCCATCATGGCGGGGGCTGAGATGCGGGGTGCGTAGGTGGGTATTGCATCCAAATGGAGCAAGTCTCCGAAGGAGCCGTCCTCCGCGTCCTCCACCAAGAAGTCAGTTTCAATCGGTTCCAACCCGAAGCGATGCTTGTCTTCTCCACCTGTTCCGGTTGCGACCACTTCGCTGAATATCAGTCTTCCGAGATAAGGGATGTTGATGGGATTGCCGGCTTGCCGCGGATGGCAATCTTGGCCAGCACTTCCGCTGTCTGCCGTGCTCTCTCACCAGCTGCAGCGAGGGCTTCGAGGACGGTGAGACGGACGAGTGCTGCCACCCCGTGCTCGTAAATGATGACATTACTATCAATGCACGCGCAGCCAGGCTTGCACAGTTAATGTCGTTTGATAAACCCTGCTTCTGATGCAGGACACTGCTGCCTCTCTCGCGATGGTCGTTTTTTCCTCCGCCTGCCACGACTGCTAGTGTCCACTAGAAAGGAGCAGGTGGCGATGATCCTGAATGGGAGGACTAGAAACTTACCGATTAGCAAACGTGCAAGAATCGTGGAGTGCAATTTGATCTCCACCACTTGCTTAATAGGCTGGTGCTGTAGCAACCGTCACATGACATTGGTATGACGTTGGTCCACATTTTGAGAACCAGAATCAGAAATAACTGTCGTAAAGACTGCTGAATCAGTATTGAAATGAATTGTGAGTGTTGAGAAAAAGGTCCCAAAGTGTGTCCTACGGAATGTCGACTAAGGTATCATATCAAGTGTCTCTAATTATTTGAGCTAGGCGGATGGTTCAGAAGGAGAAGGTGCTCACGATTTACTCAACGGAGCCACTTGTGAGAATTCCAATGAATTGTAGAGTCCCAAAGGTTTAGTGGCTGGTAAGGAAGGCATTGAAATAGAGGTGACAGTGGACATATTTCCCATGATGTGTCCTATCTCTTGTAAGATTCCATTCACTTGTGCCATGGGCGGTCGAGCCTTTGGGTTGGGAAGGCAACACAAGAGCCCCAAACGAAGGAGATTAACAACAGTTAATTTTTGAACTTCAATGTCCACATCCACAATTGTTGATGAGGCTATATTGCTTTGACTCACATCAGAAGAGTTTAGAGATGAAGGTTGAGAACCAAGAGTCTCAAATAGCCTTGGATCTACCACACTCATCCATTCTTGAGCTTCATGAGCTCGCCAAACGGTGTACAACAACACAAGATCCTCAGGCTCCACTGTTTGCATGTCCAAAGGATGCCTTCCACACACCACTTCCAATATCAAGATGCCAAAACTATAAACATCTGATTCCTTGGTCGCTTTGCCGGTGTAGGGTATCTCTGGAGCCATGTAGCCAAGAGTCCCAGCTGCCAAAGTGGTTTTGCCCGGCTTGTGATGATCCATCAACCGAGCAAGTCCAAAGTCTCCTAGTTGAGCTTTTAAATCCACATCCAAAAGCACATTGCTTGACTTGATGTCTCGATGCAAAATGCATTTCAGGCAATCCTCGTGCAAGTACTCCAGAGCTGCCCCCACCCCTTCCAGAATGCAATGTCGTATTTCCAGCGACAACAATTGAGTTTGGAAACGGCCGCGCTTCTTGTGAAGCCACGCATCGAGGCTTCCGTTGGGCAGGTAGTCGTAAACCAACAACAGCCGACCTTTGTCTTGACACGAGCCCTGCAATCGCACCACATTCCGATGCCGAATTTGGCCGAGACTCGACACTTCCGCATGGAAGACGGCCTTGGCCTGCTCCGACTCCGAGAAGTTGATTTGTTTCACAGCAATCGAGGTGCCCCCTTTCAAAGAGCCTCGATGAACAGATCCTGATCCACCACTTCCCAGCAGATTGCTTGCATCAAAATTCGAAGTGGCCTTCCGAAGCTCGGCATACGAGAACACATGCGGGCCAGCCGTAGGATCACGGTTGGATCTGTATCCGTAGTGGTCTCGGACTGACCTGGCGAGCAAAGAGATCATCCAGAGCATCACCAGCGTCGCCACCGATCCCAAGGCGCCGATCAGGATCCCCACATCTGTCCTCGTCTTGAAAAAGTGGAGGAGCCTGAGGAAGGAAGGGTCGTTCGACTCTGGAATCCCACTACTGAAGAAACTCCAGGAGAAGAGCTCGTGCTCTTCGAAATGGTTGACGCCAGAGTCTCCCCAATACGTGAGGTGCACCTCATCTCCGAGCTCCATGGCTAGGTTGTAATTCGGTATGCGCAGCAGAGGTTGGAGGGGCTTCGTCACGTTCGTCTCGGACCCATTCGCCAGGCGCACTTCCAGGGTCTTGGAGGAGCTCGTGAAGTCCACCCAAGCCGTGAAAACTCCCCCGTTGGAGAAGTACGAGCAGTGGGTGCGATTTTGGCCACAGAGATTGTGTGAATATGCGGGGTTCCCCACCTCGTAGTCGTAGTTTTTCATGATCTGAATGTAATTGTTGCTGTGGACATCGCGATAGGGGGCATACTCCGTGTTAATTATTAAGCCGAAACCGCCAGGATTGAAGATCCCGGTTTCATTTCGGATGCCGATGCAACTGTGTAAATGACTGACTTGAATAGTATTCAGTTGATGCGGGAGCGGGTTCTTGATGACCCGGCTAAATATGACGAAGGCCAATTGTGTCCCCGACGTGGGATTCTCACTGGCATCCCAAGGCTCCCCGTAAGTGGTGAATGAAAAGGAGAACGACGTGCTGAAAGAAGCCACTCGTCCGGTGGCCACTTCCAGAAGGCGCACTGCTTGCTGATGGATTAACCCCCCGCAACTGCCGGTCGTCTGCTTCCTGGCGCGGGCGTTGAGGATGTGTGATCGATGGGCGGGGTTGTATTCGACGTCTCCATAGACGATGAGGTGGTGGTCTTCCGGGAAGGACGGGAACTTGATGTCGATGACTTCACTGCCAACTGCGAGACGCAACTCGGCAAAGAAGAGGATGAGACTCCATAGAATCGTGTCACAGTGAACACTCTTCATCTGTAACCAATTGGAATCTGCTGAGAGGAACACGATCTACGAAACTAGATGATGAGACTAAGTAGAATCGTGGTACACTGAACACTCTTCATCTGTAAACCAATCGCAAACTGCTCAAAGGGACAAGATCGATCTTCTCATGGAAGCTCCTGCGTAGCTGATTCTTGTCGCCTTAAACTCTAGATCTCACGTAGAAGGGATCTTGCATTTTGATTTACACGGCTTGCTTCGTTATGGACATTATTATCGCATCTAGAACAATGGTAGAAGCTTTGTTGATCTCTGTGCAATCCAGTTTCATTGGCTGTGAGCACGTATTTCTTGACGGTTAGTAGACTTTGCCTTCCACCCAGTGGCCATGTTCTTAGAACTCATTAATTGCAGAACGTGGAATGGACCAAGAGCAGGAATCTCAAAGCAGGAATCTCAAATGCATGGTGGTTCCTTCCCAGCATCGCAACCATGCATTTGATGAGCAGTGTTTTCTTTATGCACGATTTTTTTGGTGAGCAGAGTTTTCTTTATGCACGATTTTTTTTTTGTCACTTGGCTACAGCCAAAAGATGTTGGCCAAGACCATTAGCCAAATTTTACCTAAGTATCACCTAATTTCATATAGATATCACCAAGTATCACTCAAGTATGACATGAGTATTGAAGAAATAACTAGCTCCTTCTCCAAAATGATAAAAAAAACCAGTGATAGAGAGGAAATTCATTCAAAGTCTACACTTTCTACTTTGCCCTCAACCCTATGGTGAAAAGTTTTCCCAACTTTGTGGTTGAGTAAGATTCCTTTTTCCAACTGCCAATCATGATGGGCACAAGCCCAGCTCATGGAGCTAATATGCACATAGAAAAGATTACCTCCAACTTCAATCACTTGCAATCACTTAGATCTGGAACACCATAGTGAGGCAATCTTTTCTACATGTGAACTTTCTATGTGCACCTAAGTGTAACAATCACTATTTTCTATTTTTCTAATGTTCTCTTTTTAACCCCTTCAAGATTAGGGTAGTCTAGATTTCTAAAATTGTATAAAATGCAACTTAGAATAATAATTTGATGATGATTATCAAACTATGATTGTGAAATATGATTCTTAGATTGTATCCAAATGGTTAGATCAACCAAAATGCAAACCAATACATTTAAATAAAATAAGAAATCAAAATTTGAAAGTCCTAGAATCAATTGTAGATTCAATATGTGTGATTTTCACAAAGAATTTTCTTCTTCTATGCTCAAACTTGGGGGGCACTCCCTCGTAGAATTTGCATAGAGTTGTAATAACATCCTATGTTATGGGGAGCTACTTATTTTGTAGAATGGATTATAAGGCATGTTATTTTTTAAATAAGTAAAGGTATATATTAATTTTTTGGGCACACTATTAGTATTTATAATTTGGGGGGAAGGCATTTAAAATTACCTTAGACAAGCAACATTTTCAAAAACACGTGGTGATTGTTTTTTTTCCCTTGCATAGAATCCTTGAGCGCGCATTGGAATCCCTCAATCACACAAAATGAAATTGCACTTTGGATAATCAATATGTGATTTGTAGCCCATTGCTATTTGTCATTCATCTCTACATTTTTGATAGAAAACACCACTTTTCATCCATATCCTATAATTGAGATCTAGTGATATGTTAACACTTAGCACCCTATTCTATTTACTCACCACTAAGTGTTTTTGTCATGCTATTATAGATCTACTATTTACATAATTCCATATTTTTTTGTCTATGCCATTTTACATATAATCATGTTTTTAAATTTCAAAGCACCCTATATTACATGTAATTATCTTACAAATTTACTTTGAATTAATATATTGGACCCTATATTTTATTGCACATAGTTTCTAAGTTTATCAATAGTATCCCCCTAAGTGTTCAAAATATTAATAGCATTGAATTTGATGTTAACCCTCAAAAGATACGCCTATAACCACAAATTTGAACTTCAAATTCTATCGCTCTATATGATTTTATCTTGGGATTATTTATGCTTAAATTTTTGTATGGTTATTTCATGATTGTCATACTAGACAAGTTACTATTCAATTTTCATCATGTAGGACAAGTTACTATTCATCAAATGTACTTGAGAGGTACATTTGATGAATAGTAACTCGTCTTACAAGACAAGAAATGAATAGTAACTTGTCCAGTATGACAACCATGGATTATTTATAAAAGATTAAATCACACTTCTTTTACAACTTTACAAATCAAGTAAATTTCAAATTTGTGCAATGGCACGATATAGGTATCACTTCTCGGACTCTCTGGACCTTAGAAAAATATCTTTTTAGAAATGAAAACAAGATTGGAAAATTACAAAAATTACATGGTGTTATAGAAGGCATATTGGTACACCACAATTATGTGCTATATAGGTGAAATTCAACAATTGAATTTTCTCCTAATTTAACATAATCAGTACCTGATCACATTATAGTAGTGAAAGGAATGAAAAGGAATATCAAAATTATTCAATTTTTCTTGTTGAATGATATTTTGGATAGAGTATTACAACTTTTTATAAATTTGTGTAATTATATTCATGTAAACAAAAAATGTGTAATTCTAGCACACATTGAATGAGTCCAAAAATGATAGTATTTTAGTGAGATAGTCCTTTTTGGAACCCATATCGTGTCATTGCCCATTTTTTAATAAAAATTTGAAATTATTGTGATTTTTAGGGATAATCCAAAGAAAATTCATATCACAAAATCTGAAATTTTTTCTATGGGTGTATATAGTAGTTGAAAATATTATAGAGTAAAAAATATATTATCTTTTTTTATAATTAGAAAATCAAAAGACTATGGTGGTAGGCCTAAAATTCAAATTGCAATAACTTTTAAAATTTTGAAGGTGGAGTAGAAACTAAACTCAATGATTTCATTTCATTTGTTGGACTCAAATTCAAAAAAGATCTTTACAAAAAAGATTTTTCATTGCTCAAATTCACATTGAGATCTAATATCTAGAAAATGTTAAATTACATTGTATATTGATCTATGGATCAAACATCTTTTTATGTAGGAAAATCAAATATGTATTTCAATGAGGTTATATTTAGCACCACGCAAACACCTCCTACAAAAATATTGGAAGAAAAAATATATTTTTTCATTTTTTTGGTCCTCACAAAGTCATCCAAAATTCAATAGTTAATCAATTCATAGGCACCTACAAAATAATATGATTAATTAAAAAGGTGTTTGTATAAAAAATTACTTAGTTTTTTTTCCAATAACCTTATGTGAGCTCCCAATTTGTCACTTAGAACTTTTAGTTTGTTTTTTGTTTTTGTTTTTTTATAATTTAAGTTAAGTTTATTATGCAAAAAGATCCAAAAATTAGTGTTAAACCAAATCAAATAGATCACATGCCAATACGGTATTTGATCCAAAAAAGACTTAAAAGAGTGTTATATCCTAAATAATCCAAAATCTTGCATATAAATACGCTAAAAAACTATGAATTGTAGAAAATGTGAATATTGAATGAATAGTGTTCAAACTACATAAATCTACTATGCATGTGAGTCTTTTTGGTTAAAATGGTAATAGACTCGTGTGGGATTCCTAAGTCAATTCTTGAAAATAGAATTCAATCCTTAGTTGATCCTAAAAAACAATAGAAATCCCAATTGTTAACTTATAGGTGACATGAATTCAAGACGGATTAGTAGATGGCATCTACGGTCAAAGTACAATATTCTAAGATTGAAATAACACTAAACTCCAATGGCAAAATCAGTTTGCTAAGATTTCCTTCCATATGCAAAATTCCCCATTTACCAATAATTTAAGGAGATAGCATGATTTTATTCTTCTTCCTTAAATATGCAAAATAAAAATATGAGTTTACATAAGTTTTGTGTAATTCCATGAGTAGTTCCATAGAAAATTTTGTAATTTTTTGACTTATAGAAGATCCTCTTTTGGATAGTCAATTGTCCAAAATCACAATGAAAAACTCCTAAAAATTACCCATGGTAAGGCAAAATCTTATTAAAAAATAGTGTAGCTTATTTTAAGCTAATAACTTTCTCAAATAAGTTTTATGATATTGCAATGGCAACAAGTACCTAACCTAAAAAGATTCTTCAAAACTAGCAAAATTGAAGATGATTTGTAGATTTGACCAACATTTTGGGAGTATAAAAAATCAGAATGAGGTCAAAGTGGGGTGTTTTCTCATTCCTTTGTACCTCCCAAAGAACCTAAGTTAGTTACATTCTTCAAAAAAAGTGAATTCCAAAAGTTGGATTTTTATTCTTTTTCGATTTTAAATTGGTGCTAGAATTCTTTGATTTTTCTATGAAGGAATAGGAGGTAGATGGTTCTTCTCATTAGAAATGACATTTTGAAGCTAGTGGTGCAATTGGTTTGTGATTTGGAATCTTTCTCCAAAAATTAAAGTTTAGAACCAATATAGAAGTAGAAAATCCAAAAATTAGGATGAAAATCCTAATTGATAAGTTTATCACTAGGAAAATGAGAGGGGGTTGCCTTTAGGGAAGTGTATAAGAGCACCCACTTTCTTCTCAAAAAATCCACTTGTTGCTACTTTGACTCCATTGGATTCATTTAGTTGGATTTTAGCCATTTTTTAGTCAAATCACCAAATGGTTGCCTTTTAGAGCTTTTGTGCTTCAACATTGTTGTTTTTTGAGCTTTCTTTGAAGGAAATTGGGATACCTTCAAAACTTGTTATTGTATGCACTTGTCATTGTTGTTCTCACTAACTTATTGTTGTTGGAGCTATTGATATTAGCTATACTAATCCTAGAGTTATCCCCTTCCATATCTTGGCAATGCCACTTAGGTGGTCCTCTAGTGTTGTGTGAACCGCGTTTTATACTAATTTGGTTGTACTAACACGATTTAAGTCAATTTGTGTTGTACTAATGTGTTTGCACCACATGTTGTCTTACTAATCTACCTTATATTAATTTGCTTGTACTAATGTGTTGTACCAATCCTTATCAAAATTAAAACTTTGACTAAAGGTTCTTGCTTCTCTTATAGGCGTCAAAGCTCTGATCCTCTAAGTTTGAGTTATGTTAGTTATATTTCCAAATACCTTCAAGGCGGGGAAGTTTTGACCCTCTAAGTTTTAGTTTTGTAGTTATATTTCCAAACACCTCCAAGATGACAAAAGTCTTTAACCTCCTTGTTTTTAACCCCTAAAGGACCAATCTGCTAAATTTGGCAATATGGCAAATTTTGGTAGGTACATGTGATTGGAGACTTCCATTTTTTAGGCCCAAACTTTAATAGAAGATGTGGAGGAGGAATATCTTTTATGAGTACTAAAAATTCAAGACATTTGAAAATATGAGTAAAAAGTTATGGCATAATATGTTATTCTTTTTTGTAAACGGACAATCTGGGCAAATAATTCTTTTTTCAAAATCAAAAAAATTGAAATTGATTTTCTAGATTTATATACACATGAAAAGCTTTGAATCATTACATTTTGATCAATGAAATGAAAGTTATGAGGATTTTTATTTTGTACGTAGTTATCAAGATTCTCCACTTTAAAATAAACTTTGAAGACTTTAATTTAACTTGATTCTCAATATTTTTGAAGAAAAATCAAAATATAGGATGTAGATTGTTTATTACAACATTTCAACTATTGGAATTGGCATTTTTGAACTCCATAATTGAATTCTTAACAATTTAGTATTTTGAATCATTCTCTTACTTCTTTCTACTTATTATTTTTTCCCTCTATATGGTACAATTTCAAATGACCTAAAATTTTTTGAACATGTAGAAAACTTTCCTTGAAGAATGAATTCAAAGAAGGACTACCATTTTGAACATTTTTTCATACCAATGTGACCTTGTGAAGTGCACCTCCTCGATTTTTTGCATAGCAAAATAATTATTTTTATCACTTCAAACACTAATATCTTGCAATTCACATGCCTGGTGGAAATCTCTGAAATTTTTTCCACATGTTCTCAAGTGAGCATATTACAAGTCTACAAGATCCTATGGTTAAATATGTCCAAAAACATTTTTTATTCTAAAATTTGATACTTGTACTAGAGATGGCAATTTTGGAACATTTTTGGTGAAACATAGTCACATTTTTGGTACTTTAAGGGGTGAAGTACCTAAAATTATTTAGTGTTAAAGTTCAAAATGACGGCAAAGCTTTGAAACACCATTGTTTTGGAAAAACTTTCCAAATTTTCAAAAAATATTTTAAATTGTGTTCAATTTTGAGCTCCATAGTTATTGCCCAAAGTTTAGTTTTTAAAGCGCAATTTTGGAATACCCAAGTTTAGTTTCTAAAAAGAACTTACTGTCCGAATTACTAAAGTTCACAACATTAACTTTAGTGTTCCTAGAGTAGTTAAATTACAAAGGCCAAAAATTTAGTTCATCGTCAAAAATTGAGAAGCCCAGCATCAAAAATTTGAGGTTCAAACACCAAAACTTTGAACCAGCTAGCACCTAGTGGCAGCTACACTAAATAGTATATTTAGTGTTGGATTACATTTAGTGTAATTACCACCCTACTCCATACAACACTAAATCTCAACTTTGGAGGAATTAGTGTAGTGTTAAACTTGACTACGCGGCCTCCATCTTCTGTCATCTCTTTCCCTGGCCTTTTCTACTTTTGGTCCCTCTTTAATGTGTACTAACACTAAATGTAAACCTTTTCAGATTTCAGATTTACCATAGAGTACATTTAGTGTTAGAAATTAGATTTAATGTTACTTACTTTAATAGGGTTAATGATATTTAGTGTCATGGTTCGTAAATAGTGTTGCTAACATTAAATATACTATTTAGTATACCTGCAGCCGGATGCTAGTCAGGGCCAGCCAGTACAGTCAAATACGGGTATCAACCGGGACCTGGGTATCAACCGGGTACAAGCGCCTATCGGAGCCAGAACTTCGCAATATCTTCAGGCCCATTTTCAAAAAAATTGTTACGGAGATTTTGTAAAAATTTGGCTGCAAAAAAAGTAGTAGGGAGCCCAACTTATAGACCATGTATATGATTTGCTTCTTATTTTTCTTATTTGCATTGTATATTCATTTTCTGCACAATTTATGTAAAAATGCAAGTCTCAATTTTTAGATCTTTGCCAATTAGATTTTGAATATTTGGCCATTCTTGGGGCTTTTATATACTTTAAGAGGGAGATTAGATGCCTTAAATGTGATACAAGTGTGTAATTAAGTGTTTTTTATTTGGAGAATATATTGTTTTTGTTAATAGATTTCGGCATATGTAACTTGATCCTTCTATAAATTTGCCAATGCAACAAGGATTCAGAAGCCTCATTGTTCCAAATAAAAAGGTTGGTGCTACTATTAACCCCTTTTTCCTTCAATGGCCATTGATAATGCATTTTTTGCATTTTTGGACATGTTCCTATAAAGGCAATTCTAGATGGGTTTTTTTAATACTTTTATGTAGAATGGAGATAACTTTTAGCTTTCCAAAGAGCCAATTTGTAAAAAGAAACAAGATAGTAGTTAGAGATTTTTTTTAAGACTAGATCTATAAAGGATTTTCTTAAAATTGGTTTTTTTAAGAATAGATCCATATCTATAAGGAATATTTTTATTCAATCCATTCTAATGAATGAGGTAAATGATATGAAGAATTATGTTTTGCAGGACAACATGAAGTTTTTGCCAACAAATAATTGTGTGGTGTTTTTTTTTGACTTACTTTTATAATTTTTGAAAATAAAAAAATGCATAGGATTTAAATGATTTTCTACAACATTTTCACGATTGGAATTGGCATGTTTCAATTTTAGTTTCAATTTGTTAAAATTTTATTTTTTTCTATTATATTATTCACCCATCCATATAATGATTATTTAAAAAAAGAAGATGAAGTTTTTTTTTTATAGATTTACAACTCAATTTTCTAACATAATATCAAATTTCTCAAATAAGATAATATAGTCAAGGATTTTTCCTTATAAAGTTTCAAAGTTGAAATGCCTACTTTTGGAAGGATTAGAAAAGCTTATCATACTTCTTTAAACATTATTTTCTTGGAGATGCTAAAGAATTAGGATTTGAAAATTGATGGAGAAGTAAACATTCAAGTTAGGTACAAGATCCTTTAGTTAAAAGTTGCAAAAGAATTTACAAATTGACCACTCCACCTTGTTTTCAACATGTCTTTTGTAGTACTTTTGCTCAAAATATTCAAAGAATTTAGGGGTTGTTAATAATGTGGCAAGTGTGCAAATTTTTTTTGAATGATATTGAAGAGAAGATCAAATTTACCTTGTGAAGACTCCAAGGCCAAAAAATAGATGATGGATAAAACCCTCAGCAAGGAGGGGTGCATGAGCTTTGTTTCATGGTGTTTAAACCTATGGCATGAAAGTTATTGAATTTCAAAGTTTTTATGAGTTAAAAAATTAAAAAATTACTTGTGATTTTGCTTATGATTGTAGCAATGGTAGAGGACACACTAGTTAAAAAATAAAGTATGCACCTAATGGTTCAAAAATCAACCATTTTTTAGTGACTAAGTTGACGTTTTTCCAAGCTTAAAGTAAAAGGTGAAAATATAAATCCATTGCAATTATTACACATTTCCTATCTAAAAGTCAAATTTGACATAAATTAAATCATTTTTGTAAAAAAGTGCTATGTGTCATCTTGTGAATGGTATGAGGTGGACATGACTTTCTAAAAATCTAACATGGAAATTCAATTTTAGCACCTAAGTCTTGGATCAGCCCTTCAAGTATAGTTGTCTATAGTCCATGAAATTAATCCCATTCACAACACAAATGAAGATTTTGTAAAAGTTTTAAAAGTTTTGTTTCACATCCATCCATCCATTAAGTCAATTGTTTGTTTTGTTTTGTTTGTTACGTTGAGATCTCCACAACCATGAGTATCGTTAAAAAGTTCTCTATGAAGAGGGGTACGCGGGCTTTGTTTCATAACATTCCAACCTATGTTGTGAAAGTTATGTTGAAAAATTATTTCAAATTTTTTATGAATTAAAAATTAGAAAATTACTTTCACTTTGCCAATTACTGTGGCAACGGCACAATGACACTACACTAATGATGATAAATAGTGTTACCCATACTAACTGTTTTAGAAATGCTATATGTTTTTACTCTTCATAAATATTTTTACGAAAATCATAAATCCTAGTGTCATTCTAAGTGGGAAAACTCTACATCCATAGTTGGTAAAAATAATCATCAAGAGTAAAAACTTATGGCTTTTTAAAATAAATTAGTGTAGGTAACACTATTTATCATCATTAGTGTAGTAAGCTTAAAATCCACATGCGAACATCTTTCAGCAAAGACAGCCTCACCTAAAATCCCATACCCTAAAACCCTAAAACCCTGATCCTACTCTCTTTTCCCTATTTCACCGCTCCTGCTTGCACTCACTGTCTTTGTCGCAGGGTACTTGCATCCGCTCATGAGAGCACCTGTCCTGCTTGTCCACATTGTAACGAAAGCAGTCTGGGGAGTATCAATAAATTTTTTGAATAGTTCAACAATATTCTTAACATAAATGTTTCCTAGCGATGGTCTGATTGTCAGCAATTGAAAGGGCCAGGTGCACCAGTCCATCCATCGATGCACTGCAGAAGCGGAGCAACGTGTTTCCCTTTGCATATCGCGTCATACACCTTCTCAATCACTTGGCCCGGTGAAATTGTGCGGAGTCCAGAGAGGAGCTGCGTTTGAAGATCCTCTCGGACGAATTTGTACAGCGGGTACGTTCTGCAGTTCTCAATTCTGTTTGACACGGCAGAAATTCCTTTGTTGTCGTAGGCTTCACGCACTATCGGGATTTCGGATGTTAGCCTTTCCTTGAGTTTCTCCTCGAAGGCCGTGATTCGGTTGAAAACAGAGGTGTCGGCTTGTTTCTCGCCGTTGGGGTTTTTGAGCGCGTATTGAACGAGGACTTGTCGCAATTTCTCCATGAGGGGATACGTCGGGCTGGCTGCGTCGTCGATGTATGTGAACACTGGCTGGTGGTCGACGACGCGGAGGAGATCCTTCTCTACAAATCTGGCGGGGACGAGAGAGCCATTTGGTCCTAGGAAGAGCGTCTTCTTGGCAACTTGGCTGACGATGTTCTTCACTGTGGCTTGCATTGTCTCTTCGATGTGGCGAAGGTCAATCGCTTGGCAGAGCCCGACTAAAAAGGTCGAGCTCATGAGCTTGAGAATCTCAATTGCTTCTTCGGTCTTGCGAGCGGATACTAACCCGAGCGAGTTCACGTCCTGGTTGTGCTGCTCGGCGCTTTGGACGTGAGTGGTGACGGGATTGGCCAGGTAGTTAAGCTCGCTGAGGTACGACGCCATGGCGATCTCAGCTCCCTTCATCCCGTAGTCGAGGCTAGGGTTTGGTCCCCCGCTGAGGTTGGACGGCATCCCGTTGTTGTAGAAATCGTTGACAAGCTCCGAGAATTGCGCGAACATGAGCTTGCCGATGGCGGCTATGGCGAGCCGCATGTTGTCCATGGAGACACCAATGGGGGTGCCTTGGAAGTTGCCTCCATGAACTGCCCTGTCGCCTGCGGCATCGATGAGGGGGTTGTCGTTGACAGAGTTGATTTCTCTCTGAATAGCGTGCGTTGCATTGCGAATCACCTCAACCTAAGCACCAGAAATTACTACGTCAATCTCTATTTCCTCCTATCAACTTTCTCAAACCTCAGCGAATTCTTGTACTGCATTTGACTTTTCGCTTCCACGAATGGTAGACCTAACAAGTTCAAGAATCTCTCGAATTGCAAGAAGACTCGGTAGCCGTGAAGATTAGTTTAACCCCTCTATGACAAGTTGGACCTACTGTTTTTGTCAGCACTTTTGCGTAGGTCATACGGGGGTTCTTTAATTCATTTTTTAATTTAGATCAACAACGCAACTCTCCACTGATTCCGTTGTTTTTAAATCGGAGCGCATCTGAATTATATGTTGATCCATCGAACTAGTCATTTTAAAACCATGAATCCTTGATTAATGTTTGAAAGGAGCTTAAGATCATACCTGAGGGCCCAGCCACTGGGGTGAAGTACGAAGAGCGTAACGATCCTGCTTGGGCTTCTTCAAAGGATCGGTTTCGTGCAATTTGGCAGCTGCCTTCATGTAAGAGCTTCCCTCGAGCACCCACTCCATAATGGCTGCCGCCTCCATCTGACCCGGATGATGCTTCAGTTTGTGCGTTAACGGGTCGGCGAATTCGGGCTTCCCCTGCATCACCTCGCAGAACAGAGCGGCGAGGACTTCAGCCAAGACAGCCAGGATGTTGGCATCAAAGCAAGTAGTCGATGCCAGAGCAGATCCCACTGCCGTCCCGTTCACCATCGCTAGGCCCTCCTTGGGCTGCAATTCGAACGGTTTTTCTCTGCCTATCATCCTCAGCGCCTCTGCTGCTGAAATTGTCTTTCCCTCGCATGTCATTGCCTTGGAGTTCGGTCGGGCTGTCAGGAGACCTGCGATTGAGCAGAACTAGAATGAATGAACGCCTGTTTTCTACAATCCTTCACTCATGATTGTTACATCCTCATTGAGATTACGCTTGGTACCTCGAACTTGGAGTCCAATTTGCGGAAAAGTACCATCTTTTGTCACACACGTGGCTCAACATGTGCTAATTTCTACAATCAAGCTTCTAGACTTCAGTTACTTAGGACATTGCAAAAAAAAATGAACGAGAAGGCTAGTATATTAAGTTGGGGGGAGCTTGTGGGGAAGCTTGTGGGGAAGCTTAATCAATTACCTGCAATGTAGGAAAGAGGAACGAGGTCCCCGGAAGCTGTGATGGTTCCCCTCAGTGGGAGCTGTGGGGTCAACTGGGCGTTGAGAAGCTTTTCCATGGCTTCAAGAATTTCCCATCGGATGCCAGAGAAACCTTGCAGAAGGGTGTTGGTTCGGACAAGCATAGCCGCTCGAGTTGTGCTTACTGGGAGAGTGTTGCCAGAGTTCACCACTCCTGCGTTCAGAAACCTGCCAAGCCGACAAAATGAGTTTGAGTAAATCGAGTCCTCACCGTACTACAACAAGTGATTCAGACGTACGGTACAAATCTATGAGAACGTCATGGTTTTTGCCTCCTTGGTCATGATATGCATACTAACTATTGCAAATTCATCCCTGTTTTAGAATTTGGCGTGGATGAGAAATAATTCAAAAGCTGCAATTCTCAAGTACGTGCTCTTAGTCGCTAAACAAATTCGACCTTGTTTTAAGACCTGTACTTCCAGAATGGAGGCGATTAGGAATTAGTGATTTGAAATCTCTTGTAGAGGGTCAGTACTTCGTCGAATCGTGGCTCAGGATCATGCAAGGCTGGATTTGGAACAAGCGATACAATGGCACGGATTGGATAACAAGCATCAAAATTTGCTTGGGGACAGATTTTGAAACAAACAACGAAATCGTGCAGGCGATATCGAGAACTCTGACGATGGCAAACTCGATCACTATTACGTCTGGTATGCCTCTTGGCATCACTGGTACGACTGGGTTGCAGGGTACTGACCTGATGAGTTCCCTTTGCAGCTCCACTCCTTGCTGGGTTCGGCGATGCGAGGTAGCGCCAAAGCCGGTAGTGACACCATAAATGTCACTACCCTTCATGATTTTATTCAGCACCCAGTTGGAGCTCTCGTCCACTCGGGCCTTTGCAACTGCAGCATCCAACTCGACCAAAACCTCAGGTCGGCGAGCAATCGCGGCGACATGTGCAACAGTCAAGCTCTGGCCTTCCAGGCGAACTTCGGTGGCCTCATAAAAAGTTTTGATGAAGCTCTTCACCTCCTCCAGGTGACTACCTTCCAAGGCTTTTGCAGCTCGACCCCAATTCAGAGGGTCATCTGATGTCTTCACCGCCGCAGGTGCAGCAGACAAACAGAACGCATCCAGCTGCTTGGTCTTATGAAATTCGTTGACATTGTATTCACGACCGTTGTTCATGTGCACTTCCATGTTGCCCGCCCTGTTTTCTGTGCACCTGAATACAGTGGCAACGGATCTCAGAATAGATAGAGACACCTGGTCACCTCCAATCGGCAATACAGCAATTCAAGCTAGATCCAAAACGGTGCTGCGGTACGCTGTGACAAAGAGCTGGATCCAAAGCTTCACCTGAGTGTCTACTGCAGCACTTGAAAGAAAATGGCTTAAAAACTAGCTAGGTATAAACTAGTGGAAGAGCTGGATCTGATTCCCCTCTGGATGTCCCCTATAGACACTTATATAATCAAAGAGTGTTCCTGCAACGGAAGACTACGACGACCTCGCCGTCAAAAAATATTCACTGCGCCGCCCAGGCGTCTACAGTATGACTTGACCTGACCTGACCTCACTGCCGATACAAGCATCAGCCAGAGTCTCGGCGAGGTGGCGGCCTCTTTCGGAAGTCAAACACAGATCCCTCGCTCTGTGTACAACTGAAATCAGGTGAAGGAATGGTGAGGATTACAGAGCAGGTACGTGAAGGACTTACATTTGGTCTTGTTGGTAGGGACCAGGGCTACGAGTGTTGACCATCGATCCTTCCCAAGCTGATTAGATACAGTGATGAGGAAATGTGTTTGATATCACATCAAAGTTTGTGATATAATGTACGGAGTACATTTCTTCATGGTCAGCGTTATTAAAGAGTTTGGGTTCCTGCAGAAAGTCCGAAGATGTAATTTGACCTGGAGGGGCCAAGTCATCACGAAAGCATGATGCTTCGTGGACCACACTGGGCAGCAAACGTTTGTTGGTGATACATCTTATTTTTTTTTTATAAAATACCTTGGTAAAAGATCCTATCCTTTTTGATAAAATACCTTGGTGATAGGTCTTATCCTTTCTAGGTTAACCTCTAAAGGACGAGCATGCGTTTTTTGGCAACATTGAAAATTTGGGTAGGCACATTAGAGATTTGCATATTATAAGCTGAAATTCTAATAAAAAATCGGGACGAGGAATATTTTTCATATGCATCAAATTTCATGACATTTGGAAATATGAGTAAAAAATTATGGCCAAATATGTTACCTTTTTCCCCAACTAGGCAGTTTGGGCAAATAAAAAAAAATCACATTTTTTGAAAACCAAAATTTGAAATTGGTTTTCTAGAGTTATATTTATGTAGAAAGATTTTAATCATTCCATTTTGATCAATAAGATGATTGTTATGAGGAGTTATGGATTCTCTATTCAAAAATAAACTTTGAAGTTTTTTTATCTTACTCAATTTTCAATATTTTTTGAAAAAAATAAAATCATAGAATGTAGATTGTTTACAACAACATTTCAACCATAATTGATTGGGATTGGCATTTTTCAACTTCATAACTAAATTCTTAACAATTTTGAATCATTCTCTACTTTTTTTTACTTTCTATATTTTCCTATATGTTATACAATATCCAACAAGTGTAAATTGTCCATCCCTTTTTGTTGTTAAAAATCATCACTAAGCATGCAATTTTGAAATGACACCAGAGGCTAAAAAACTCATGGAATTGCAAACTATAAACTAAATTTGGAAGATAATTGAATCTAGTTTCATGATATAATAATTTATTTCATTAAAATAATCAAAAATACAATAATAGAACATTTTATAGTAGACTATCTACCATCTAGTACTATTGCCCCCACATTGATTACAGCTTTCATTTAATGAGGCATGCTAGTAATGAAAATTTCAAGAGTCTCTATGGATATTGCTTTCCATATCCACTCAATGCTTTCGACCAATTCTTCTTTGTTGTTTGGTGTGAGAAAGTTTGTGCATGTACATTAAGGAAGGAGATTGTCTCTTTCAGTCCTTCCTTAATGTACATATACAAACTTTCTCAGTCATTTTTTCTAAGATGGATGCAAGTGGAATGCATCTATTCTACATAAGAATGCGCCTCAATTCCCTTCTACCTTGTTTTGTTAGTTTACAACGTCAACACACAACTTTACAAGTGACCACTGTTCTATAATTTCGGAATCTCTTCAAAACGTATTCAATAGTGGAATGTGGTATGCCTAACTTTGCTACAATGCTATATTGTGACATTTTTGAATGACTCATTTCAACAATTACACCTTTTTTCTCTTTGCTCAAATGATGACCTCCCATTTTTGCAAATCCTAAACACAAAAAGCACACCTCAAAATGCAAATGCTGATCAAATAAAGATGTAATATATGTCTTGCAAGGAACATCACGCCATAATATTTTCAAGACATGTATTGATAATACCATTTGTTCCCTCAAAAGGCTCTCAATTTACATAATGGCATCCTCCAAACTCAAATTTACATCTCAACTCATCTTCAAAATCAATTGTCAACACATACTCCAATTCCAAACAAAATTATCTTTATTGTACAAGTTGTTTTGTAACAACCACCTCTATTCTGATTTCAAAGTGTGGATAGTATACATACCTTCTAAAGTTGCTAAAAATATGTCAAAGACTTTGACACAACCAAACTTGATACTAACTTACTAAGCCAAAGTTACAAATTTCAGAAATCTAATGCATGTATAGCTAAAATCCATCTCCAACTACAAATCTATGCAATCAACATCTCCCAAAATGAAATTTGCAGTGATTGAGTCCATTCACAAGATTCATTTATATAAAATTTAAGCTCATTCTAAGCAAATCCATGACCTCCATATGTGTTGATGTTTCTAAGAGTTGTACAGAGGTTATGCCACCAAAGTGATACATATTTGTTGATTTCAATTTCTATGAAGATTTCTATAATATCTCATTTATTGTTTGATGACACTTGTAACTAGACTATTAATCCTACCTAATATCACTAAGTGTAACTTCTAGGTCGAAGAAGTGGAGAAGAAAGAGCGGTTCAAAGTTCAGTGAGTGCTGCTTTAGCACAAGAAAGTTTGGTGCAGTGGACGATTTATACTTGCCGGGTACTGTACAATTCTAAATGATGTGAAATTTTTCATACATGTAGTCAACTTGTTTAGGAAAAGAATCCAAAGAAGCACCACCATTTTGGACATTTTTTCATAGAAAAAGTAAGCTTGTGAAGTGCAACTCCCTTGTTTTTCGCAAGGCCCAGAAAATGATTTATGAGAATTCAAATGCTTATATCTTGCAATCCACATAGTGGAAATTTCTGAAATTTTTACCACATGTTCTCAAGTCAACATACTACAAGATCCTATGATTACATGTGTCAAAAAAAAGTTTTTTTTATCAAAAATTTGGTACTTGTACTAAAAATGATAGTTTTGGAGCGTTTTCGGTGAAAACATAGTGAAAGAACTTTAGGGGTTAATTGACACCGTCATTTTTAAAGGAAAAAAATTAAAAAGTACCATGCACAGCCACATATTTCAAAGAGCTAGATCTCTATGGGATTTACATTTGCTTAATTCCCTCGGTTTACAGTATTCGGTGGTGAGAACCTCAGCAGTTGTCATCAATTTTGACTTACTACGTCAACCATGAAAAACTTTCATTGGTTGTTTAGTCACCTGTATAGTCGTTTTAATTTTTTTTCCTTTTGACTCTTGAGGCATACGCAGCTGCAACACTTTTTCATGATCATTGTTGATGAGGTAGGAATGAATTACAAGGTAGCTGCTTGGAATGAACTACAACGTTGATAAGGGCGCTGAATACGTACTGGGATCATTATGTTGTTTTCGATAATATGCTCCAGTACAACTGAATTACGAGATTGGTTACGTACGTAACGTAACTAATTTCTATACAGTTAAAACAGTGCACTCAAAATTGAGTATAAACAGCCAAAAGGTGTGAATTATCGAAGTGAATTAGTTTGGTGAAAAGGCTGCCTGTTTTTGACTTCAGGTCAGACGTAAACTTGGTGAGCGACCGTGAGCATTTGGGATATTTGCGAAAAGACCACTCATGCATGGTACGGAGAGAACATGCACGCACTGATGCATAGTGCGAAGAGAACACTGATGCAGCGAAGAGGGATACTTGCGAAGAGAACACGTACTGACGCGTAGTACGAAGAGAACGCATACTGATGCGTAGTGCGAAGAGCACACATACTGATGCGTAGTGCGAAGAGAACACTGATGCAGTGAAGAGGGATACTTGCGAAGAGCACACGCACTGATCGATGCAAAGTGCGAAGAGAACACTGATGCATAGTACGGAGAGAATCAGCAGCTAGTCGCACACAACCGATTCAAAATGAAAACCTTAGGCGAATGATTGACCTATACTTCAAAAAAAAGTAATTTCTCACCAGTATTTTAACCGTCTGAGTCACCATGCCCAACTTGTCAAAAATGTCCAAACTAGCAAAAATTGTCAAATTTGGAGGGCATGGATTTGGACAATGTTTTCTACTAATGAATCTTTAAGAAACTACAGTAGGGAAATTGTTAGGACTAACCGAAGCATATCGATGAACAACATCGTACTCCGTACTTACTAGAAGAGTACTATCTCAGATCTTTTCTGGTTTCATTGGCAAAAGTTTCTCCTGATGCGACCTCAGAAAGAAACCAGTCCACACAATTCAGGTGAAGTCACTCATTTTGAGAGGAATGATTCCTGAAGTTCGAATGAGTCACAACTGCTGTGGACAAGTCAGAGCAATGCAACCCAAAAGTTGGTCAACGTCTTCACTTTCATTCCTTCAACCCAACCCAATGTAATCACATTCACAACCTCCCAACATTTGAGCCTTTACAAGTTTGAAATTTTCTTGCGAATTTTCGTTTCCAGCAGAGTTTCGTCGTTCAATTTAAGCCGACACTGGGTATAGAAGTCCGTTGGCTACAATCAATGTTAATTGGGTAGTGTGGACAAAAAATTACTTGCTATGGACTTTTCACACATGGTATCTCTTGAAGTTCAATGTTTACAATACTTACATATTTTTCCATAATGTCAATGCGGGAGAGTTTTGTCGTCATGGCATGGTTCGATTGGTTGAGGAGAGGAAGATTAAGACTAGTAATGCTCACTGTTTGACTTGTGTGCAAATTCTCAACAGGGTGGGTATGAAGTAGAAATCTCATTGGTCTTGCAGTGAGAAATCTCTACTACTACCAACCGGTATTAACTTAGTGAAAGTGAATCCACCTAACATAATCTAAATGTACGAAACTTTTGCTACTATGACATGTTTTGATTGGTTAAGCAATCAAAGAGTTCAAACAGCTCAACTCTCCTACATTGAGATTATGTCTAGTAATTGCAATTGAAAGTAGGACAAGACTTCAAGAATAATTGTAGGTTAGTACCAACCTTGCCACTTGAAGCTTGGTAGGTCCTATCCGGTTCGTTTGTATTACTTATAACATTATTGACAATTACATCCACTGTTCTCTCAAAGGTTCATTTGTACTACTAACCTCAGTTTAATTTGCCTATCGCTGTGTTACGACTTTTGAAAGTTCATTAGAATGAGCAAGCAAACCATCCTGGACCTCAACAAAATAATTCATCATTTTAAGGCCACTCACCAAACTTAAGCTTTTAGTATATGGAAAGCTACCTTAGTATTATAAAAGTTGATTTGAACAACCAAGTTGGAACAAGGTAATCCCTAAAGTCCCAAAGTCCCTACATGAGACTTTTGGGATTTTGGGTAGGCTAGTGTGATCTCAATTTTTGACATGATTTTTTGAAACTTTTTTTGAAGATAGGAAATCAAATTAACTTTGTAGAAATATAATTTTTATTTCAATCAGTGCCTAGAAACAAAAGTTATGCCACCATAAGTCCCAAAAGCAACTTGAGGGGCAATCCAAAAAAAGTCACAAAAAGTTGATTTTTTTAATTTTTTAATTTTTTTCTCAAAAATTATATTTTTGTCTACATCTAAAGCTTTGATTCATTCTATTTGGACTTGTGATGAAAAAGTTTTGGACAATCTTGTTTCTGGCAATCTAAGCATCTTCTTGAAAAAATAACTAATAAACTTCATTTTTTTAGTGCAATTTTAACAATTTTTCAAAAAAAAATTGTTAGTAAAGGTTCATCATTGGGATTATTGTGTTTCAATTCCATCTTTGAGCAATTTATGGTTTAGTTATCCCTTCAATCTTGAACCTACTTCTACTCAACAATTTTTAATGAGTGAAAATTAAGTGTTTTTTTGTTGAATTTTTTTTAATTCTTGACTCAATTCTTCAAAACAAAAAATTAGAAAATCAAAATCAATAGTGCCAAAAAGTTTAGTTAAGAAGATTCAAAGCCAAAAATCTCGCTGATCAAGGTGTAAAAAAAACTTATTTTCTTTCACTTTGAATGCAAATATCTTGCAATCTATATGGTAAAAGTTTCTGAAACTTTTTCCATGCATTCTTATACTAGTGTAATACAAGATCTTGCGGTTAGATATGTAATAAAAAAAATTAAGTTTTTTGCTCTTTGCAATAAAAATGGCAATTTTGAGTAAGTTTTGAAGGGAAAAAGGCCTGGGGACTTTAGGAGTTAAGCTCCTCTAATTATGAGTGTTTAACCCATTAAGGACCGTGGATTGATTTTGAGGGTAGACAAGATGTTTTCTAGTTTTAGGTTGAGCATGGAAAAAAACATGAAACTGTGATGCATTCCAAAGATTTGACCATACCAATGGAATTGGCATGAATGTCTGGGGCTCAACAATAAATGCATGACAAATTCCGCATTGACTTCCGTATTGATTTTCATATTTTCAACTAGTATTTTGCTTGTTTTTTCAATCCCAAAATCACATGCTAGCACAAATTGTCTTAATTCTTGTCCCAATGCATTCAGTTCCCAATTTCCCACACCCGTCCCCTTTCTCGTTTGTATTCAAATTCACTTTGAAACTTTGGCTGTTTATGAAAAAGTATCAATTTCGACCAGAAAGTGGTTGACATCGAAAACTCCCCCAGTGTGCGCGCAGTGCCACACCCACTTGAGACTTGTGTCCTCTTGGAAGTGTTTCCTGCATCCCAAAGGCGTGCTCATCGCCCTCCCTTACGTAACTTACGCAGATTACGTGAGTGGTGCCGCCCTTGGCTTGTCACTGCTCTCTGCTCTCTCGCTTTCTGCTTCGAAAGTGGAGGCTGAAATCTCCAGCTTCTGCTCTCCGGCCAACTCAAAGTTGGGCGTCAGGCATGAACCAGCTCAGCCACCGAACGAGAGCCACGGCTCATGCAAGTGCTGCTGTGCCTGGTGGACTTCCATCACTGGCATGATTCAATGGCTTTCCGTTTTCAATCGATTGCACACTTCCGTCCACGCATTCGTTGATGGACCACCACCTTTTATTAGTCTTCAGGTAGAGTGGTGTACCTTTGCCGTTGCCAAAATCAAAATCAAAATAATTTTTTTCTGATTTTTTGATCCCAAAATAACTCAAAAAATCATAATTTACATGTGTATGGTAGATCGAAATGTCGCAAAACAAAGCCTGTGCACCTGTCTTTGCAAACTAAGCTTTTTAATGGTAACAAGTGAACGTAACCAAGAGATGCACAACTCAAGAGATCTCACTGTAACAAACAAAACAAATCAAAACAAAACAACCAAACATCCTAACTTAAGGTATGGATGCTTGGGGAGAAAATAAAAAATGATATCTCATAGTAGAAGGAGAGTACAACCAAGTCCAAATCAAGAGTGTTTTACCATAACATTGTTTAACAATGTTGGATGGGTCCCTTTTTGCATTCCTACAATGAGATAACATTAACTTCTAAAGGACCAAATGACCATTGAATGTACACAAGTGATCTTAAGTAAGTGAATGTTTTTTTGTTTTTTTTCGATTGGGGTCTAAATCAAAAGTTATGTTGTCCTAAATTTTTAGGGCAGCTTGAGTAGCTTTGAGCAAGATGTGCAAAACTCCTCCTATAATTTTGAAACTTGGCAAGGGCACTTTGCATAAACTGCCTTGAAGTGGAAAGAAAGCTTCTTCTTAGACATCCTAGAAATAGGCATTTTCTTTCTTTATTTTTATTTTCTAAACCTTACAATCTTAAAACCATTAGCATATTATTTTACCAATACCAATTTTACTTGTATCTAATCTCTAACTACATTTTTTTGCATTTTTTTTTGGTGTTTTATACATGCCTATTCTATACATATGTTTCTATCAAACATACAAGTGAATTCAGTCATATAAAACCAATGCACCAAATATTCTAAGGTTTTGAGGTGTTTCATAGCAAGGCTATTTAAACAAACACAAAACCAAACTTGCAAAGCTCAAATAGACAAGTATTTTTACTTCATGAAAAATAGAAAACTATTGTAGGAGTTCCAAAAAGTCTTCCAATACAAAAAAACTAAGTATAGGATTAATTACATGTTACATTATTAGTTACATGTTCAAATTTTCCTTGAAGTAGTAAGCCTCACTTGCACCCATAGCAATCAACATAAAAAAAATTAGAAAATCACATACAAGGTATCCTCATCTTGTGTACGGCATATTATTTTTTTCACAATGAAAAAAATAACAACATACAAGAAATCATTCAAACAATCCTAAATGCAACATTTTTCAACATCTTGCTACTCAAAAGCAACAAAGATGAAGCCACACCATACATAAAGGTTTGATTTGGCACCTAGTCATCTTGTGAATGGTTTGAGGTGACATGAATCTTTGAGAATCTAACGTGAAAACTCAATTTTGGCACATGTATCACAATTTTTTTGCTGTATTTGACCTTTACATAGGATATCTTTGCACATGTTTTTCCAATTAGCATCCACAAACAACCTTGTTCATGAAATTTTCTTACTACAAAGTAAATCAAAATTTCACAATGTGCAGTACAAAACTCTTATAATAAGCTACCAACCTTTTGAATGGCCAGCCTTCAGAACGGCTAGGGAGGATTGCAACATGTATTGCCCCGTGTTTTACCCCTGTAAAAAAATGAAATTTTTTATTTGACGCATATGATAAAATTTTCAAATTCTTGAATTCATATTTGCAATTAAAGACCCCAAATTAATTGTAAGCCATGAAGAAATTCAAAATTTAAGCGGCACAAAATAGGGGCAATTTTTACATTTACCCTTGGATGGGGCAATACATGAGTCAATCCTCCCTGGCCCTTCAGCAGACAGTCTGGTGAAAGTCCCCAGCCTGGGTTTATAACGAAATTCATCTGACTAGCCAGGTCAACCATTCGTCAGAATTAAATCACTGTGCCGTAAAAAAAACGGCTATGACTATGGTGGAAGCACCCCATACTGTCAAAATAAGCAATTCCATATAGTTGGAGGTACATTTTCCTAAAAATAATATTTTGCAATATTAGCAATTGAAAATCATGAATTTAATAAATTAAAATAATATAGATTTTAATCAAATATGGCATATAATTTTTAAGAATTTTCAAAGTGGAAGTTCCCTGAACCACTGAAATTGTCATATAGGTGGATTTAAAATTGAAATCTCAAAAAATTTGCAATCAAACAATCACAATTAAGCTTAGGGATGGTTTAACCCCTAAACATTACAAAAAATTTCAGGCCTTCGGAGGGCCGTTAGTGTCAACCCCCCAGGTGCAATTATAGAGGAAATAAAACTGTTTTTTATTGTTTATTATTTTTTTAATGACAACATCTGATGTGGCACTACTTGTGCCACGTTGACACCAAATCAGGTTTTAGTATTTTTTAATATTTTTTAATTTTTCCTGTACTTGCATTGTGGCATGCTGAAAATCAAAACCTTAATAGCCCTCCGGAGGCCTGAAATTTTTTGTAATGGGACCAAACAACGTTTTTTGGCAACATAGTGATTTGGGGCAGCTCACTACAAATGGAGTTTTTTTTTCTTTCAAATTTTCACACAACATGTGTCCAAGGAGTAGCTTTAAGGTCCAACAATTTTCATAACTTTTGACTTCATGGTCTAAAAGTTATTGCATGATATGTCATTCCAGCATTTGACGGGCAACTTGGGCAACAAAAAAAACTTCTTTAAAAATCACTTTTTTAAGGGAATATTTTTTGAAATTGGTTCTTTAGATTTATATATACTTGGAAAGCTTTAAATAATTCCATTACAATTAATGAGATGAAAGTTATGAGGAGTTTTAGTTTGGGGTAGTTTACAAGCAGTTATAGATTTTCTACTCTCAAATAAACTTTGAAGCCCTTTATCTTACTCAATTTTAAATATTTTTGGAAGAAAAAAAACCATTAGATGTAGATTGTTTATTATAAAATGGAAATCATTGAGATTAGCATCTTTGAATCATACTACTAAAATCACAAAGCGTTCTGTAATATCACATTTTACATTGTGTGATATTATAAAATTCCAACGGCCATTTGACCATTATAATGGTCATTTCACATCTGTAATATCACACAGTGTAAAAATGTGATATTATGGAGGTTTCATATTTCTCGGCTTCACACTTCATTTTACTTTCACAAATTCTATGATTTTTTAAGCTTTGAATGTTTTCAATTCTAATGCTCTTTTCTTACTACCAAATGATTTGAAGCTTTGTTAGATTGAAGCAATTTTGGATTCTACAACAAAGTATTTACAAAATCTTTGCAATTTGACAAATTTGCATTTTTATTCTTCAATTTTGGTCAACATTGTTTGTAAGTGAAAAAATTTATCAAGTGGTGGTGTCCTTGCAATGTTTTCATGTTTGCAAAGGATTTTTTTTTAAATTATGATATAAAGATTTTCTTTAATTACTTTCTATTGCACAATATATGTATTTCCAAAAAATATTGTATAAGAATGTCAATATAATTAATGCGTAGCAAAGCAAGCACCAACCGCTAGTTCCATAACTAAATTCTTAACAATTTAGTGTTTTGAATCATTCTCTATAGACTTCTTTCTACTTACTACTTTTTTCCTATATGTTGTACAACTCCAAATAATCTGAAAATTTTCAAGCATGTATCCAACTTGCCTTGAAGAATGAATCCAAAGAGTAACCACCATTTTGGACATTTTTTCATAAAAATGTGACCTTGTGAAGTGTAGCTACCTAGTTTTTTGCATGGACAAAAGAAAGGTTTTCATCACTTCAAACGCTAATATCTTGCAATCTACATCATGGTGGAAATCTCTGAAATTTTTACCACTTCTTCATGAACCACTACACTACAAAATCCTATGATTACATATGTCCAAAAATAATTTTTTTCTATAATTTGGTGCTTGTGCTAAAGATGGCAGTTTTAGAGCATTTTTGGTGAAAACATAGTCGAAAAACTTTAGGGGTTAATGATGCTTTTTGAATGACACTTCAATGCAAGTCAAGGGACAAAGTTTAATGAAAATCTAGAGTACTAGATAAATAGGGACAAGGGCAAGGACAATGAGTGTTTTTACCTTTATTGTGGTCGAATAAATCACAGCATAAGAGCTGTACCATCACACACTCGCATCCAATTGTATACTGACAATAAATCATGTTTAACCCCTAAAGTTCATCGACTATGTTGTCACCAAAAACATACAAAAATTGCCATTTCTAATACAAGTACCAAATTTTTGAAAAAAAAAACATTTTTGGACACACCTAACTATAGGATCTTGTATTACACTGGTTTAAGAAGATGTGGAAAAAATTTAAGAAATTTCCACCATACAGATTGCAAGATATTAGCATTTGAAGTGACAATTTTTTTTTATTGGCCTTGCAAAAAACAAATTAATTGTACTTCACAAATTCACATTTGTATGAAAGATGATAGTGCTTCTTTGGATTCATTCTTCAAGGCAAGTTGGCTTCATGCTTGAGATCTTGAATGCATTTAGAATTGTACAACATATAGGAAAAAAGTAGTAAGTAGGAAAAAATAGAGAATGATTCAAAATACAAAATTGTTAAGAATTTAGTTATGGAATTGAAAGATGCTAATCCCAATGATTTCCATTTTGTAATAAATAATCTACATCCTGTGATTTTATTTTTTTCAAAAGATATTGAAAATAAAATAAAGTTTCTGACTTCAAAGTTTATTTTAACCCCTAACTGTTTGGACTCTTCTCCAGAATTGATGATTTGGAGAAAATCATTATAAAGTGCTATTTAGAAGAATATTTTAGAAGTGATATACAAAGGAAAGTTGTAGATTTTGAATTTTAGATTCCATCTATACAGTTAGACTCATCAATGCTATCACCAATATTTTTCTATAAATTTGTAAAGGAAAATTTCAAAATTCCTTCTAAATTCAATTACAAGCAAGATATTACTTTGTATCATTTTTTGAGCAAAACTTATTGTAATGAATTCAAAACGAGGTTCTCTTCACATGGTGATTTTTTGAAATTTTTGTGTTCTTTACATCTATGACCTCATTTTTGCAAATCTAATTTTGAACTAGAGTCAATGCAATTTGACCACTTAACACACTTCCACATTTGTAATTTTAGAAAAATTTATATTTTAACAACACCAAATCCAACCATTAGATAAGACAAGAACTTAATAAAGTATCACCAAAAATTAGGATGACTTTCATCCAAGCATGGACGAGACAAAAACAAGAACTTCAATCTATTCATCATCCCAAAATGAACGTTGAAGCACTCCAGGGTTAAAGTAGAATATCTATAACTACTTGTGAACTAAACTCCTCATAACTTTTGACTCATTGATCAAAATGGAATGATTCAAAGCTTTCTATGTAAATATAAATTTGAAGAACCAATTTCAAATTTTTGTTTTTGAATGAAGTGATTTTTTCTAATCTACCCGGATTGCCTGAATTGATAAACAAATTACATATTAGACCATAACAATTTTGATTCATATTTCCAAATGTCATGAATTTTAGTGCACATGAAAGATATTCCTTGTCTACACCTTTTATTAAAGTTTGGACCCAAAACATGAAAATCTCTAGTCACATGTACATGCCCAAATTTTATATGTTGCCTAAAAATGCAGCTTGGTCCTTTAAAGATTAATACTATGCCAACCAAACATTAAAGTATACTTGGTGGTCATTTTAGCTTAGTAGATTCAACCATGTATTGGTATTGTATCAATATTAATGTCTACCATAGTATCAAATCCATGGTGTTTAACTTAGTGTCAATTTGTAAAATTAAGGCTTCTTTAAAGCAAGGGAGGGAGGATGGGATATGTTTTTGCACCATATTTATTAAATATGGATGTTCACCACTCTTCATCAAAAAAATATATCGAAGTCATAAACATTTCTCTTACGGGGAGGAAAAAGTAGTATAAAAAATAGAAGTTATGACAAACATGGCAAGCATTGAATATTTCATATAGTTACTTGTCCAAAACCATTCCATCCAAGCTATGGAACTAAGAATGGAAGCTTAAAAAAAAAATCTTTTGCTACAACAATCCCAAAGAGCTCCACAAGTTCTATTGTTGGAGGGAGGAAGGAACGTAAATAATGGAGACTTAAGGACTTCAAAAGGTCTTTTAGAGGAAAAAAATCCTAATCTAAAAACCCTAATCCTCCTTCTCGTAGTCTGTCCCTTCAGAGACATGTGGCATGAAGAAAAATAAAAAATTGGGGTGAGTAGATTCTATTGCCAATTTTAGATTAGGATTTTCAAATTAGGCCCTTCAAGAATTCAAAAAATATAAAGAATATCCTCCTATACCATGAGATTTTATTTTGAATATATACATTAAAATGTACCTACAATATACACATTGAAAATTCACAAGGCATTCATATAATGCTTGAAACATATATGTTAATTTGTATTGGAATCTTAAATTAAAATTATCAACAAAACTGATCCAACCCATTAATAAGAGCTATGTTTCTTTGCAATTTGGATACAATTTTGTGTCCATACATAAACTCTCTCTTTTCATATCATGGCTACATTTGGTTTAAATATTGAACTGCATATTGAGTTAAATTACATGCATCACATAATGCCACAAATTCCAACAAGAATTGCTAGAAAGATTCAATAATTAAGAATGATAATACTAACTCCAATCTATGATTCCACATCATGCCTAAAAGGCATGTCACATAAACTACTTACTACCTCCAATACAAGAGAAACTCTATAATCCTCACTACGAACTACAAACAAGCAATTAGTGCAAGTAATATTGATGATAAGTCAAAGAAAAATAATGTGGATCCCAAGACCAATTTGAATGAAGAGTCTCTTGAGATAAAAAGACATCACAATGCCACATAAATTACCTACCTCCAATACAAAAAAAACTCTATAATTCTTGCTACTAACTACAAATAAGTAGTTAGTGTAAGTAGTACTGACAATTAGTCAAAGAAAAAATAATGTGAATCCTAAGACCAACTTGAATGAAGAGTCTCTTGGGATAAGAAGACATATCACAATGTCACATAAATTACCTACAAGGAAAAAAAACTATAATTTTTGCTACTAAAAATAATGACTTCAATCCTCAGACCAACTTGAAGAGTCTCTTGGGTTATCCAGTTCTGCTTGCGCTCACATAGCAAGTGCTGCCCATGGTGTCTCCATTACAGAAAGAACGCTGACATTCTCCTGTGACCTATTCCACTTTCTTAATCTTCCCTTCTGCCTTCCCTGCTGGAGGAGCATATGCAGCAATTTGTGCACACACCACGCCATTCGTGAGCAGCCCCAGCAGGCACCCAATCAGCATACTAAACGGCGCATTTTCCTGGACACTAGTGAACGTCCTCACCCCACATCCCGCCAACGACATGAAATTCGTCATGAAGCTCAGCTGCCCTGTGCTCTTGGTCTGGAAATTCTCCACGATCTGGGGTAACCTCGCCAGGAAGAATATGGCATGTTGGCACGCGTACAGCGCTTCAAAAACCTGGGCATCCAGCTTCCCTCCCAGAAGAGTAGGGGTCAAAGCACAGTAAAGCGCGGTCTTCACCCAGATGGAAGGACCCCGCGTGGGAGAGTAGTAGTAAATCAGGGCTAAGCAGGCGATGCTCTGGGCCAAGATGAAGACGAGTTCCCCGTAGGCGGAGAATGGGAGCTGCTTGAAGAGGCAGTAGGCTAATGCAATCGTGAAACCGGCGACTTCGAGTTCGAAGGAGGGGACGCTCAAGCCTTTGATGCTCTTGTTTTTCACGATGATGTAGATTTGGGGGAGCTTGAGGAACACGGAGGAGACGATGATGGCGTAGCCGAGAAAGGTGGAGAGGATGGGGAGGAAACAGTCCTTGGTTGGGAGATGGTGGGCTTGTATGGATTGCACCATACAGGACATGTTCATGCCTGTCGCCATCTTTTGCAGAAAAACGAAGCTCTCAAATTTATGATACACGCACTCTCGAACGATCTATACCGGCAACAAAAAAAGGCAAATCAATATATAATCCACTTTGTGATTCTGACAATCTGCTGCTGAAACCCCTATATCTTTGAGCGAGACGTACTACCAAGTCTTACAACGGAAAGGAAGACCAAAGCTCTGCGAAGCACTCTCAAACAATCGTAATCCAGAATGCAGAAATAATCGAGCCCTCCAGTTTTTGAACCAGGTACTCTCAAAACAATCTAAATCTGCAAAGGGGGAAACTCTATGATTTCGGCTTCGTGATTCTAATTCTCTACTGCAGCAGCGAGCTCCAAAAGTGGCACCTTCGAGCTGCCCTAAAGTGGAAGGTTTGGCTACGCTCACTCAATGAAAGAGGAAACCCTAAATTTTGTGAAGTCCCTCTCGAACGATCCGGAACCCAGAAAGGCACTAAATCCAGCTGAAGCTTGGATCTGAATTGAATTGTAGCAACCCAATGGTGGCACTCGGAGGAAAATATCAAGCGCAACTGAGGCTGAAGGAAGGATGCTCGATCTGCTGCAATTAGGGCAGCAGTAATAACTTATCTAAGCTTAGAGGAGAGTGTGATCAAGTTGAAATCATGCTGACTTTTTCAACTGAACCTGATTCTTTGGGATTCCATGGTTCTTTGTGAGGAATACTGAGGATACAGAGTGGAGACTCTGTGCACAGCCTGGATGCGTTGGCCAAGTCTCCGTTTGCCACGCGTCTGTCGTGATGACAAGTGGCATATGCAAGTGCCAACTAAAATGTTGGCTCCAGCTAAACAGACCGCATGCTCTGACCCAACATTCAGTTTTGGATGGAACGTGGACAACTGGACATGCTTCAGTTGATCTTAAAGACCAGCTTGCGGCACTCTGCCCCTCAGGAATTGCATATTCCCCGGACATCCTGAGAAAATCTCATGTCGAGTTCAAATCTCGCTAACTTAATGGTTACGTTCGCACCTGGTGTTAAGCCAAGAGTCTTTGGAGCCGTGTTAGAAAGAGAATTGTATGTGTGTTCACACTTCCGCTCTTTAGCAAATGCCGATCTTAGGTGGACGACGAGCTGGCAAGGGAAAAGAACGGTGGTCAAGTCAATAAATGAGGATACTATTCACATAGTAGTTAAGTGATTTCCAAAATGTTACATAGCACCTCAATCAATGGGGAACATAGATTCTAGATTGCGAGGAGTGTTGCTAGTTAATTAGACTCCGGATGGACAATTAACTACTGCTGCGATTAACTATTGCAATTAAGAACAGTTGCAACCAATTAGGAGGTATTGATGATGGATATTTATGGGCCTCTCACAACTTTGGGTTTGAATGGAGAAGACGAGCTCTTAATATAAAGTAGAACTATCCATTACCATATAGATTTGCTATCTACTTAGAATCCAACAAATTTCATAACTTTTGACTGCATGGTTAAAAATTTATGGTATGAAATGTAATTTCTTCCTCAATTCAGCCAACTCGGTGAGATAAAAAAACACTTTATTCAAAAATAAAATTTGAAAGCTTTCTAGATTTATACATATACATGGAAAGTTTAATATCATTCTATTTTGATCAATGAGATGAAAGTAATGAGGAATTTTAGTTTTTAGATAGTTATGGAATCTCTACTCTAAAACAAACTTTGAAGTCATTTATTAAACTCAATTTTTAATATTTTTGAAAAAAATAAAAATTCTACTTACTATTTTTTTCCTACATGTTGTACAATTCCAAATGATTTTAATTTTTTTCAGGTATGTAGCGAACTTGCCTTGAAAAATGAATCCAAAGAAGCACCACCATTTTGAATATTTTTACATACAAATGTGACCATGTGAAGTATAGCTGCCTAGTTTTTTTAAGGTAGAAAAAAGGATTTTGTCACTTCAAATGCTAATATCTTGCAATCCACATGGTAGAAATTTCTAAATTTTTTCCACATATTATCAAACATGAGTACTACAAGATCCTACAATTACATTTGTCCAAAAATGTTTTCCCCTGAAGCTTTGTATTGGAACTAGAAATGGTAGTTTTGGAGTGTTTTTGAAGAAATCATAATTAAGGAACTTTAGGGGATAACTACCCGCAAACTAAAACCCCTCATAATTTTCATCTCATTAATCAAAATGGAATAATTCAAAACTTTCCACGTACATACAAATCCAGAATACCATTTTCAAATTCTTACTTCTGAAAAAAATGATTTTTTAAGAATTTTTTTAGCTATTCAAGTTGCATGCAGATCAAAGAAAATTGCATATCATACAATAACTTTTTAACCATGTAGTCAAAAGTTATGAAAATTGTTGGGCCTTAAAGCTACTCCTTGGGCACATGTTGTCTGAAAATATAAAAGAAAAAAAAAAACTTGCATTCATAGTGAGCTACACAAAATTATTATGTTGTCAAAAAACTTAGTTTGGTCCTTTAGGGGTTCATTGGCAAATTCATAAAATTAAGTCAAATTAAGCTAAATCAAGTGGCTTTTGAAGCTCATTGCCAAATTTTTTGAAGACTTCTAATGTTTTCGGCAACTAGCTTCAAAAGTCACTTCATTTGGTGTGTTTGAAGATGAGAGAAGAAGTTATTTATACAAGTGGGACAGTACTGGTAAAATAATTCATGTGAGATATGTAAATTAAGATTAATAGGAGCTCAACCACTCATAGTGAAGTCAAAAACAAGAATTGTATTCAAAGTAGATTTCAAACCTCATTTAGGCATAGTAGAATAATTATTTTTTTGAAACTCCAAAATATTTAGATTGAGTTCAAAATTTGGAAAGATCAATAGTAAGTAATTTATCAAAACTTTGAACCTTCATGCTTTTTCCCCAATTTTGATAAGAAAGACAAGTTTCCACCAAATACTTGAGATGTTGTAAGTCAATAATAGTGATTCAATGCACTAACGTATGTAGATGGAACTGAAGCAAATATAAAGATAACCTTTCAATGGACTACACAATCTACATAACATATTGAAAGGATGTGTTATTCACCTAGAGTTCCCACCAACCTAACAATTCCCCAAAGCAAATCTCCACAAGTGATATTATTTTCCTACAAAACTCTAAAAGACATACAAATAAAAAGATGTTATTCCAATTTGACATAACATAAATGCAATATAACATGAAGGCAACACAAATGAAATGCGTGAGCCTTTAATCACTATAGTTTGTCTACAAATTTCTTCCACAACTTGGTCATAGGAATAAAACATTTGAATTGTCATAAATACTTTTGCCAAAGAAAGAGAGTTGTTTGTGCATGAATTTAGTTAATCTCTAAAATTTCTTAACTATATTCTCACCAACAATGCTCTAGAACTACTATTTCTAGTGTAAGTACCAAATTTTTGAAAAGTGTCATTTTTGGACATATAACCTTAGGATGTTGTAGTAATCTAGTTTGAAAAGGAGTGGAAAATTTTTCAGAAATTTCCACCATTCACCTTGCAAGATATTAGCACTGGAAGTGACAAAAATCCTTTTTTTGGCCCTTTGAAAAAAAGGGTAGCTACACTTCATAAGGTCAAATCATTATGAAAAAATGTCCAAAATGGTTGTGCTCCTTTGGATTCATTTTTCAAGGCAAGTTGGTTAAGTACTTGAAAATTTTCAAATCATTTCGAATTGTACAACATATAGGAAAAAATAGTAAGTAGAAAGAAATAGAGAATGATTTAAAATTCCAAATTCATAAGAATTTATTTATGGAATTGAAAAAATGTCAATACCAATGGTTGTAATGTTGTAGTAAACAATCTACACCTTGTGATTTAAATGAGTTAAATAAAGGACTTCAAAGTTTATTTTAGAGTAGGAAATCCATAATTGCTTGCAAACTAGAATTCCTTAAAAAATTTCATCTCATCAATCAAAATGGAATGTCTCAAAGCTTTCTACATATATATAAATCTAATGAACCATCTTCAAATTTTTATTTTTGAAAAAAATGATTTTTTTGATTTGCCTGGGCTACCTTAGTTGAGAAACAAACTACATATCACACAATAACTTTTTTACCATGTAGTCAAAAGTTATGAAAATTGTTGGGCCTTAAAGATACTCCTTGTCCACATGTTTTGTGAAAATTTCAAGAAAAAAAAAATCTCTGCTCACATGTACTTGCCCAAAAAAGTTATGTTGCCAAAAACACAAGGTTGGTCCTTTAGGAGTTAAAGCTCTTGTTAAGAAGAACCAACTTAAGCATCTTCAAGAAATTGAAGAACTAAACCCACAACCCTAGACAAGGTAGCCAAAGGGGAAAATGAGATTACATAAGCAATTTGGTAGCCTCAACCAATTTTTCCAAGTAATGACAACTACAAAATAGCGTTGTTCCAATCCAGCCTAAGGACAGCTTACAAACGTCAACAAAACAAAAATTTCTATAGTAGAAATTGTCCAAATTAGAAGGTGCATACACAAATAGTGCACTTCAGTGACAAGAGCATGAATTAATTTATATTTTGGATCCATGACCAATCGCGAACACTTTCAGGAAGAAGCTTCTGCAGAAATATGCTTATGAGGACCAAGAGTTCAGTGAGAGAAAATTAGATACATTAGAGAAAAGGTGCATTGCCTTGTAGGAAGAGGAACAACCTCTGTTTTGTTCAAGTGAAATTCCACATTCTCTTAGTAGAGGAAGTGATAGTTGAAGTAGCTACTCATATAGCTAACTAGCTAACGCCTAATCCTTAAAAAAGCACCCTAATTTACACAATGAACTTCAAGTTTTACTTTCTACAACTTCAGTTGTAGAGAGTTTTAGAATGTGGAGGAAGAAGCCTTAGAATGTAGAACTCTAGCTATCTCTCTCTCATCTACATTTTAGTCTTACGTTTGACTCGTTGAACATGAGTATAGAATATTTAAAATCTCTTCCTATCAGATATAAATAGAAAGAAATATTGAACCTTTTTTTAATAGACTATGTTACATTATTTGAGTAGAATGTGTATACTTTTGTGTTCATTATGAGATGTATCTTTTCTTCCTAGGCAAGTCATATACCTTAAATTAGGTTGTTTGTTTTGTTTGTTTGTTATGGTTAAATCTCTTGAATTGTGCATCTTTTGATCACATGTTTTTAGTACCATTAGAAAGTCCTCTACAAAGAAGGGTGCATAGGCTCTATTTCCTAACTTTTGGACCTACAATGTGAAAGTTATTGAATTTTGAATTTTTTAAGAATTAAAAAATTAAAAAATGACTTTTACTTTTATTTTCACTATGGCAACAACACATGTTATGCTAGTCCTAGCCAAGCCATAACTTAACCTTTAAAGAACGCTGAGGATGTTTTTTGGTCAATGAATGACAAAGAATCTCTCTATGCAAGACAAAAGTACAACTATTCATCCTTCAAATTTTGTAGAAAAAGGGAACATCTTCTATAATAGCTTATTTCCCAATGAGTGCTTTTTCATTTTTTTAAGCCCACAATTCACACAGTACCCAAACACATGATTTCCACAGTGACCAGCTTGTTGTTTAAGGATCAATAAATTTAACAAAAAGATCTAAAATCACAAAGAAAAAGAAAAAAAAAGAATAAAAAAAATCTCTGAATCCCAAATGACGAATTGGGGGTTCACCCTCGTAACTCCAATTCGATACCTCAAATTCATTACATTATTTCCTCCAACACCCCCATACACACACATTCAAAGAGCTCACAAAAAATTGGATGAATAAACGATGTTCTTCATCACACTGCTCATCTAAAATCACTTGGGTGCCACCAAGGGCGTTCCAGGGTTAACGCATGTATAAGAGAATCATTTACTTCCGCCACATTGGAACACACCCTTGCAAATGTGATGCCCACATCCACTGATATTAATCACCTTATTTCATTAATCTGAAAATGAGACCTCCAACTTTCATGTTCGTCAACTCTCGAGTTAGCACGCTGCCCTCCAGAGAGAAGTTGACGTCCGAGCAGCTTAAGGCACATGCACACGCTTTGGCGATCGGCCTGCTCAGCGGACCAGACAACTCTTGGTGCTATAAATCCACTAGAAGACGCTAAATTACAGAATGAGAACCAAATGGCTCCAAGCTATTAATGTTGCCCGTGCCAATGATACAAAAAAAAAGAAAAGGTTACATTACATTCGTTGACTCTCACATTAAATTTCTAATAACTGTAGCTGGTCGGAAACCGGGCGCCTACAAGACGCCAGACAAAGCACCTATCAGTCGGTATGTCATCTTGCTATTGCTCCTTTCGTCCGGGATCGCTCTTCTGAACCTTCACGAAGGGCAGAATTCCCAGCAAGTACTCTATCCTCGGGTTCCAGTCGCGCTGCTGAGCTCGGCAATACAGTAAGAATGTGTTCCCGAAATACGAATTGAAACCCATCAACACATGCCACAAAGCATGCCCTTGAGGGTTTACCGGAAGCTTCGACATCTGGTTGCATAAGTGCCGGTCTGCCAGCCAGAACATCGCACCCACAACCAGGAGCAAAACGTACCGATGAACCAGTTTCCTAACCAGTGGATCTGTTGTGTGGATGTAATACTTGTACATCCTTGGAAGACACAGCACCGCCAGAAACACGTAATGCAGCTGGAACCCCACCACGAATCTGAACTGCGAGTGCAGAATAGCGAAGATGGTTCCATACAGAAACAGTACAGTCGGCATCGTACTCCGATAATGCCAATCTGGGGAATACAGCACGTAGATGAACAGGAGCATCACCCACACCATGGGAGTCTCGTCACTCTGCTGCTGACTGCTCTTCCAAGGCAACCATGCAAGCACGATAACCACTAGTCAGCAAATCATCATTTTGATTCATTCTCCGCTCCAGCACAACCACTGCGTGGTATAGACATAATATCTCAAATTGCACTCGCATCACAAGGCTGTCGAAACCTGAAAATGACATGGTTTCAAAACTTCCACATAACGCACCCCAAAATGGTTTCGATACTTCCACATAGCGCTCAAGAGAAAAGACGGATGGAATATCACGTCACAGCAGCAGGAGAGTCTTCAGTCAAGCCGACAGACCTTGCAACACACCAAAATAAAAGGCAACCTATCAACGCATTCTACGAGGATGAATATGAACGCTTACGCATGTTTCAGGGTAGCATGGAAGAGGATGCTGCCGAATCCCAACGCGATCGTGGACAAGTGAAGAACACTAAACCGCCGCTCAAATCTTTGACTGATGGAATAATACAGGCCTATCAATGCAAGAAGGATCCCCGGGATGTTCGATATGGTGTTGTAAAACTCCGCCACCATAGGCGTGACTTCATAGTTTTTCTCACACCACTCAGTGCTTGCTGTGATCGGCCCCCAATATCCCTCAGAACCAGCCATTGAACAGAAAAAAGTCTCAACGCCTCCGACCCCACCTCCAAACTTCCGCTTCTCAACTTTTAACTAAAACAAGCGAGAACTATCTTCTCCATTATTGCTCACAGTCGAGCTCACTCACTACGCCCTCTCAAGTCAAGCCTGAAAATACCCAACACGTTCTCTGTCAAGGAAAAATAATTACAACCCTACCCAAAAAATAGACGGAAAAACAAAGTTCAAGTGTGCCTGCTCTGATACCTCCCACCACAATTCTAACACGTTAAACACAAGAAAGTTGCTTTCAACATCCTATATCAGGAAGGACCTTACAATATGGTCACGAATGCAGAATGAATTGACCCAGCACGAATTTATTCCGCCAAAAAGGAACCGGGAATCCAGACCTGGAGAGAGATCAGATATTGTCCAAAGCTTCCCACAAAAGCGATGCACAACTACTCGTCCATCCATCAAGTGCACTTCCCCAGTACCTCCCTGAAGTAGGCGTCTTCCTGCTGACATAAAGCCAAGCAACCATGAGAAGTCGTAGCAAACATCAGAAGATCCACCATCGCAACAGATTGCTGGAACACCAACATTAAATCCTAGAGGATACATCTTCTCCATTGATCCTTGTTCTTTGCTTTCAGACAATTCACAAATCATGCCTGGCAGAACAGTTTCCCCAGCATGGCGCAAAGTCCCTCCGTGCAATTAAACCCCGAGGGAATCCAAAAACTATTCCAGCCGGTAACAGTCCACAACCCGACGCTTGCGAGCAATTTCTATCACTAGAACTCACCTTGCCTCAAATATTTACTCTCAGAAAACATGCCCGCTCGAAAACATTGAACGAAAAACTACTACATATCACAAACTCTCTGCCGCTACAGCTAAAGGCGAGTTACAACCTCTACTCCCGTCACAACGCGCGCAGACACTAATTCCGTGATGCAATCACACAGATCGTCAAATCCGAGCGTGAAGAATACCCGAGATGCAGTGAACGACACAAAAAACCCAAAATTTATTCCGTGTTTCACTCTCCACGCAAAGAATGATCACAACAACTAGCTTGAGCAGAGATCGTTCCTCGTCGATTATTTCCGAAACTGAAAGCCACAGCCTCAAAATTTCCACATACCGACACTCCCTAAGCCTCTCACGTGTCTCTAGATTCACGATCAAAAGTCAAATCCGCAAAAATGCAAGTCAGGCCACCACTTACAAAATTGAATTTTTCCTCCACAGCCCTCCGTAGCGCAGAAAAGAATCCCCCCACACCGACCGAGAACAACCCTAAAATAACAGGCGCGACCTCAGAATCGACGCAGGGACCGCAAGAAGCTCCGCAGAAAACCCTAAGCAGAGTAGCGAGGGGGACAGCGAGCGAGACGAGATGCGGTATCGCTCAACAGAGGCTGAATTGTTCCAACGAGCCAGATCAGCCAAGTGAGCTGAGTCCTCAGTCGACGGACACCAAACTGAAGCTCCGCAGCAGCTGGCGCCTCATCCCACGGCGGGATTTCGCTCTTCCTGGAGGTAACTTCAGTCGGACTGGTTGAAGGTGTCGTCGACTTGGTGAATTCGCTGAACTTGCTCTGCTACTGTAGTGGTGGTGAATTTAGGGTTCCGGTGATGACGTCATAACAACCCTAATTTGGGGGCCACCTAGTGCAGTCGGGAACCCCGTTCCCATCGGGGCCAGGCCACCAGAGGCAGGTAGTGCGACACGCACCTGAAGTGTAGGCGGCAGTGAAAATTTTTTTGGCGAATTTTCGCCAGTTGCGACCTGGTTTTCGGGCTGGCGAATTTGCAATTAAAAATTTTCGTGGCTTGCCCGTTAGGGTTCGCCACGTGGCTGCAGCCCGGGTGGCGGAGGGGGCTACTTTAGCCGCCCCGTCCCACCATCTGTCGCCATTGTCGTCCTGAATTTGCTCGCTGATGTCGCCAGTTCTGCTCCATTTTCTCGAGTTTGTCGCCACTTGCGCTTCAGCTTTTCCAGCTTCTCGCCAGCTTTTTGCCTGCTTTGGGTTTAGCGCACCGTTTTGCTCCTGTGATCGCCAAGTTTAGCTTTGCGCGCCATGTGTATCACTGTATCTTCTGTGGGCTCCGATTCCAGTGAGCATTGCAATTAGCATTGCATTAATTCACAATTTGGCCGTGTTCTTGAAATGGGTGGGATTTCAGGGTTTAGGGTGGGCGATTAGGCAACTGGGCGATTGGGCGCATGTGCTAACTGCTGAATTGTTGGTTTACGCTTGTTTTGATTGCAAAGTTGTAGCTGACGACCTGCAGGCTTGCATTTTGAATTTTGAACTCGTGCTTCAATGGTGAAGAATTCCGGTTGGGCATTTGTCTCATTCAGGATTTGGCAATGTCAAATTGCCTTGTTACTTCTTCTGTGCTCCAAGGCCTGGAAATTGAGGTCTTCACCACAGGAGATAAATGCAGGAGTTTCGAGACCGCTCCTCACAGATGAGTGATCTTCTCATGCGATGAACTCATTTGCATTGCCTTTGTTTCAATTGCTGTAATTGAATCCTTGTTTTGCATTTCCTGAATTCTCAATGGCTCCTCGTCGTCAGTCAATGATGGAGAAATTTCTTTATGAGGGGAGAGTGGAGTGTGTTGGGAGCGATGAGGGAGATGGCTTATGTTCTTTGTCTGTAGTGGAATTGTCTTCAAGCCAAGGAAAGTCAGAGCCCTCGGTGCATCTGAGCACCCTTCCTTCCCACGTTGCTGATGACCTTGATGTTCCAGCAACCGCAGCCGCGGTGGAAACTGCCGATGTGATTGAGCTTGATCCCGTGGAGGCCTCCCCATCACATGAGTTGGCTCGGGCACGTCGTCAGAGCTATGAGAGGAATCGACAATGGCAGGACTCTTGGGCTGCTCGAATGCCGTGGGCAGAGAGTGTCTTTGGGCTTGATGGAAAGGTACGTCAAGTTCGGTGTAAAGTGTGCTCAGACATTGAGGGCAGGGACAAATTGTTGGTTCCGAAACTCGATTCTCTGTGGAAGCATTGTGGGCGCAGGAAGGCCACAACGTCATTTGGAAAGGTAAAAGTTGGGGAATACTATTTCCTCAGCAACAACATTCATGTAAAGAACGAGAAAATTTTTTTTGCTCGGTTGGGAAAGGCTGGGGACATTGTTTTGCAGCAGGTCGCGGAAGGGACAGTCCGTGAGCGTAAGCGTAAAGTGGTTCAATTCCGTGCTGGCTGCTGGCTGCTCATGCAAGGACGGCCATTGACACAGTACGAGGACATGCGTGAGCTCTTCGAGTTATTGGGTGTACCGGATTTCCCCAGGAAGCATTGGAGCGTCCAAGTTGGGTGGCAAATGGCGGATCACCTTGCTACAGCATTGGCAAACTACACTAAGAAGGTGATATCGAAGTGCCGTTTCTTCTCTTTATCTACAGACGAGGTGACTACCATAGACTCAGAGAGTTGGCTGTCCATTCATCTTTACGTGTGCATTGAGTTCAAGAGGGTTCCGATCCTCCTCTCCTTGAGTAAGCTGTATGATGGCAGCAGTTCCGATGCCATCACTGATGCGATTCAGGGTATGCTCTCTCACCATTCGGGACTGTCTGCAGCTCAAGTCGCCAGTAGACTCGTGTGCTTTGGTGCCGATGGTGTTACTGTGTTTCAGGGTTCACGAAATGGAGTGACAGTGCAAATTGGGAAGCGTATGGCACCTTATGTCTTTGGTGTTCACTGTATGGCTCATAGAACAAACCTGGCTGTTGAGCCTCTTTCTAATTTGCCCATTGTGGCAAAGGTTGAGGCGCTTTGTGCTTCAATGTACTCGTACTTTAGTCACTCGCCCAAACGACACTTAGAGTTCCAAAAACTTGCTGACATTGTGGAAACAGAAGGTAAACGGATGCTACGAAACGTGAAGACAAGGTGGATCTCCTTACTTGATCCCTTGAAACGGGTCATGGGGGAATACAAAACCCTTGTAGTCAAAATGTGTGATGATGCTGCTGTGAAGCTACCCGGGCTCACTGCCAAGCAAGCAGCGGCCAGGGAGTCAGCTCGGCAGAACTATGATCTTTTATGTGACATTGGGACGTTGTTTTCCTTACCTTGCTTGATGCCGCTTCTGGACTCTGTGAATGTGCTCATGAAGTTCGCCCAAGGTGATGAGGTCTTCATCAGCGATTACATGGCAGCTGTGAAAATCTGCCAAGCGGAACTCTACATGATGTACTCTGATCCTCAGACGGCTTGGCAGGAAGAGCATTTCCCCATGTTCTATGACCTCCTGTACAATCAGTCGTATAGCATCGCCCAAGATTGGGTGACTGATTTGAACACCGGTGTTGAGACGCTTTCTTTTCAAATTTCGGGGCACACCTATCCAGCACACAATCTGTGTCCAGTTACCGGCAAGAAGGTGAGACCCTTCACCATCCTAAACCACATGCACATTTTTCAGTTCTTCCATTTGAGTTTGCTTGTTCATTTTCTTTGTGGGCAGCGTGTGCTTGTACATTCAGTTACGATTTGTATTTAGGGTAGTCAGCATGTGCTTGTACATTCAGTTACGGTTTAGGGTTGGCATTCAGTTATGGTGTTCTTGCAGCGTTATCATGTAGTCATGCCCATCGTTGTAATGTCCTTGCACTTTGAGGTTCTGTACCTGCAGCTGCCAGTAACACGGGACGATCTGGAAGGAGTCATCTGCTCCATCAAAGGCCAGTGCCGAGACGCAGCTGAAATGCTGTCCTTGGAGCTCAATGTGCGATTTCCAGACATTGAACTTCTCAATGCATTGGGGGTGGTCTTCCCACAGTACTGGCTTCAAGCCAACTGTGATTCCCTTTTCTCTTTGCACGTCAAGACACTTCGTGCCTACTTTGGTGTTGCACGTCAAGTGAACTTTGGCACAGCAGATGAACCCAATTGCCAAGAAGTTGATGCTCTCCTTGATGGAAAGCTCTTGACCATGCAGCAGTCACTCTTCAAACTAACTATGAAAAGTCATGCAAACGGGGCAATGCAAGAACCACGGGATGCAAATCCTTTGACGAAGCTATGGGTTCGCATTGGCCAAAATACTCTCATGGTTTCACGGTTATCAAAGTTTTTTAAAGTGGCGGAGATTGCTATTGCTGCGGTCTTGGGCAGCGTAGCTGATGAGAGAACTTTCTCCACGTTGAACTTTATGAAGAACAAGGTTCGCAATTGACTTTCAGGGCATGTTGATACGTGTGTCAAGTTGTTCTCACAGGGCTTTTTCACTCTCCAAACTTTTCCAATCAACAATGCTATCACTTCATGGCGGGAGGAGCGAAGTAGAAAAGGAGTGGACATGTAAGCTCCATTTCAACTTTGTTTCCACAATGGTGGCAAGTTTTGGCTGATGAGTTCTAATTTCTCCTATCAATTCACTAACTGGGTTGGGGGTGGGTGGGATTGTCTATTGCGTTGGGCAAGGCCTCACGGCCGGGGTTCAACTCCCCTGGGCAATTTTTGATTCACATTCAGTCGCCAAATGCGCAATAGTACAGCCTGGAGCATCGCCAAATACTCAAAAAAAAAAAAATTATGTCGCCACTAAAGCGCGTGGAAAAAGGCCGGGCAGTCGCCAGGGAGGCGCCTGCAAAGCCCGGGCAGCAGCCAGTCGCACGACTGGGCTGAAATGATAAAAAATTCGCTGGTAGGCGGGTTAGAAAAAAATCATCCACTTTTGTAAGGTACTGTACTTTTAGTCACACGTGCACCCACCTCTATATTTTCATGCTATATTTTCATGCCATAGTCAAAATAAAAGTTAAAGTAATTTTCTAATTTTTTTAATTCCTGAAAAGTTCAAAAATCAATAACTTTCACACCATGAATCAGAACACTACAAGCAAAGTCTGTGTACCCCTCTTTACCAAGAACTTCTAATGGTACTAAGAACGCAACTAGGGGATGCACGGTCTAGGAGACCTCAACGTAACAAACAAGCAAAGAAACAAAACAAACAACCTATCTTAATGAATGCACTAGTGTAGCCCTACGTCGTTGGCCCAATTATTATCATGATTTTATTATGCTTTTGTTTTTTCATTTTTTTGGTACTAATTTATCTATAGTTTATTAAACAAAAACAATGAATGTGTATGCTTAAGTATTCAATTAATGTGGCCCATGGTAAATTAGTAGTAGCGAAGGGGTGATTTCCACTTTGTGAAATTTGTATTAAAACTTCCGGATATACAATATTCATTGTTTCTGCTACAGGTCCAAAAGGAAGTACTTTCAATGAGTGGATGGATGTTGTTCAAGAAAGTGCTACATACAATTGACTGTAGGAGAACATTGAGTTCTTCAAATCTACACTTGCATGTTTTACAGATTGACCTTGCAATTTGTTAATTGTCATAGCGAAAGCCAATTTCACAGGAAGTTGTCGTCTAGAGAATTTAAAAGGTACTTTTGTTGTTGTTGGTTATACTGTGATTCTTCGAATGAATCTTGTTTCTCCTGCATGAGTTCTGGTTAAAATTCGGGCTTCAATGACACGGTTGTTTAAATGTGTCACTATAAAGTGAGAGCCATTACAAAGACCATGTTTTGGAGCAATATTCCAAAGTAGAATGATTGAACATCCAACCTTAAGATGCAACTTTGAAGGTGACAATCCACTCAATTCCAAGGAATTGAGATATTCCATAGGATATACATTATGATTGTTAGCATCCACCTCTAACATTGCAATATCTGCATTCAAAAAAGTTTGTGACACCCCTAGGAACATTTAAAGGACCTCTTTGTTGATACTATCAACAACCTCATTCCAAATAATAAGATGGTTGATAAGATTTGTTCTTTAAGAGATTCATTACTTTGTAAAAGAATATTGCGTATACCACCATAAATTTGTTGAAGAAGGGACACCATTCCTTCACAAATTACTATTTCTTTAGGTAGCATAATAATGCAACCATTTGGATTAGTAGGAACTTGACCATTTCCAACTTCAAAGAGCCAATTTGTAAAATTTTGATTTTCCAAAGAGGTTGTAATTAAGCACATATTATGTGTTAACTTCAATATGCTCATTCTTAGCCACAATATTGATCTTTGAAGTGAAGTAGCTACTATTTGTGCTCTTGAACCTTTGACAATAACTAGTAGAATTTATTAAAAGTCACCTCCAAAAACTACAGTCATACCTCCAAAATTTTTATCATTATCACAAAGGTCATGCAATGTACAGTCAAGTGCCTCTAGACAATGACGATGTTGCATAAGAACTTCATCCTATATGATCAATGATGTTTAACATAGAAGATCTACACGATCTGATGTTTTATCAATTGTACATATTGAATCTTATTGATTTCAATTGGAAGTACAAAGGTAGAATGGGTTGTCTATCCACCATCAAAAAGAAGCGCATCAATATCGGATGATGCTACAATTATTACAATCTTTCCTTCACTTTGAAGTTTTGCTACAATTGTATTATATACATGTTTTTTCTATTCTAGCCGGTCCATCAATGGAAAATATCCTTCCATTATGTTCATTCATTAATGTTAAGACTTCTTGATAAACAATAGCTTGTTTTGCAATTAATTTAGGTACACGTTAATTGATAATAGACATGAAATCATCTTCATTCCAATCATGTTGTTCAATAATCAAAGGATTGGGATAATGAAGGTTCCATGGAAGTATTGATTGTGGTATTCTTGGTATGTCAACCAAAGATTTATTGTAATTGTTTCTTAAAATCTCATCAATAAGAAACAATCCATAATCAAGTATTTGATGCTCACTTGGATCCTCTAATTGTTGTTGTATTTGTAATTGATGTCTAAAATCATTACACATTTGATGTTGAAATTGTTGCCACAAATTTGCAAGTTCATTTAGTAAGCAATAAATGAGCGATATGATAAATAAAGCTCAAAGTTGTGATCCAGATCGCATGACAAAAGCTTCTTGTAGACATGAAACCCACTCACCATCATTTTCCAACAATCCTCTTGCTGAAAATGCCTCTTTAACCCCTAAAGTCCCATTGTCCCTACAAGGGACAAAATGGATTTCGGGCAGGCTCCTATGATCTCAATTTTTACTGGAACTTTTTGAAACTTTCTCATAAGATAGAAAAGCTTAAGAGCTTTTTGGGAATATAATTTTTATTTCAATCGGTGCCCGGGAGCAAAAGTTATGCCACAATAACCTCAAAATGGGGGAGACCGGGCAACAAAAAATCTACAAAAAATTGAAATAAATTTTTTAATATTTTTGTTCTTGTAGATTATATTTTTTGTAAATGGAAATCTTTTATCCATTCCATTTGGGTCAGAGATGTGAAAGTTATGGAGCTTCTTGTTTTGTGGACAATCATAGCAACTTCTTGAAAGAATTTTTTTTCCTTCACTTTGAACGCTAATATCTTTCAATCTTTATGGTCAAAAATCACAAAAAGAATTATCACATAATTTAAGACAAGTGTAGAACAATATCCTATGGTTAGATTCTAAAAAATACTTTTTTAAATTTATTTTGTAGGTGATTGTAGTAGAAGTGGTAGTTTTGAGTGGTTTTGGCAGAAAAATGGCCATGGGACTTTAGGGGTTAAATGTATTATAAAGATGGCCATCCACTGTTTGAAGGTCTTCATATGGTCCACAAACAATTGTCAAAAGTCAACGTAAGTAGTATCATTCTCCAACAATTGAATCAACAAAGTAAAGTCTTTCCGACACAAAACCAACTTGAGGGGTCCATTCTTTTGTATTTTTCTTTCACACATAGTGTTGGGAGAACTCCAAATACGTATATTGTCAAGCATTTTCATCCCTAGCACATCTTGTAAAATAACCAATCAATGTGATAGTCTCACGCCCTACTCTTTGAAGAACTTATGTAGCATCATCCTCTTGATTGAATACCACTCTAAGCATCCCTGGCAAATGCAAAGCAAGTTGTACCACATTAGGGCGTTCTTCATGCATCTCCATTTCAAAAAGTCACCAAGCAGCTTTAGGGGCATTAACATATCTAACATCCAAGTATTAGTCTACATCATTAAGTTCAAGACCAAAGCGCATAGTCGTACGATCGTAACCTTTCAAAATATATTTGTAAATGTATTTGTGAATCTATTAGTTAAAATGTTTTTATTTGACCCTAAACCCATTTAGTTCATTGAAAAGTTTCATCAAAATTGATGAAAACTAGAATTGTATTTATTATAACTCATGGAATTGAATTCATATTTGAACTTTGAATTTGCTTGTAATTTTTTTGGGCTCAAGTTCATCTATTGTTTTGAGGTGAAATGAAGGTTTTTATTTGACCACTCATACATTTATTTCATTGAAAAGTTCCATGAAAATTGATGAAAACTAGAGCTGTATTTAACATAACTCATGGAATTTAATTCATACTTGGACTTTGAATTTGCTTCAAGACAATTGACGCTCAAGTTCAAATTATTGTTTTGAGGTGAAATGAAGGTTTTTATTTGATCACTTATGCATTTAGCTCATTGAAAAGTTTCATGAAAATTGATGAAAGCTAGAGTTGTATTTAACATAATTCATGGAATTGAATTCATACTTGGACTTTGAATTTGCTTGAAAACAATTGTTGCTCAAATTCAAGATATTTTCTTGAGGTGAAATTAAGGTTCTATGGTGATCACTCATGCAAGGAATATAATTTAAAGTTGAGTATTAGTTCACATCATGGCCATATTCATTATATCGAGACTTTTCGTAGATTTTGAGACAAAATGCTAGATATTATAAATTCATTTACAAAAATGATAGTTGAAAAATAAATAAATAATGCTCAATTAGTGATTCTAAAATAAATTTTTTAAAGTTGGTGTTATTACCTATACATAAAAAAATACTAATAAAGAAATAAAGCAATTTATCTTCGAGTCAAAATCAATGTAAAAATGAGACTATGAAAAGTCTCAATATAACAAAGTATGGCCATTCACTTGAAATTACATGTTCTTTTATATACATATGTTTTTGTCAATAAAATTTGCAATCTACACCCAATATTTGCTTTGGATACTCCAATAATGCTCCAGTTGCTATAATAAATGTTCCAATGTCTACACAAATAATTTCCTTAGTTTTTAGTTGGTTAGGAGTTGGAACTCATATTCCTAAAACCAAAAACTTATCAGTTCAAAGGGAAAATCAAATTTGAGAACTTAAATGATTCATAGAAAATGATAATTGTTTGAAAAATAATAATTTGCTCTCTTACCCAAGGACCTCTTAGCAACTCTATACATCTCGCCAACATCACACTCCTAATTTTTGTTAAAAGCTTGAATTGACAATAACAATATCCTCTAGATACCTTTTGACATAGTTTCCAAATTAATATATTTTAGAAACGGTTGAGAGCAACGAACTGATTGAGTCTATAAGTAGTAATTACCGAAAAGAATAATTCTACAATCTTTCTACTCAACCAAATGATGAACACCCACTTGTACTCGCACTATTACATGATTTGGCAAAATAATGGCCTAAATGATAAAGCATGCGGACAAATTGGTGTGAAAAGAATGCTTGGGACTTGCTCAAATAAATCTTTGTAAGTATTCCATTGAATCCTCCTACCAAAATAAACACCTTAAATCCTTAAGATCTAATTCGTGCATTAAGATTTGCATATATTATTCTGTAATTAGACGGAATACTGAATAGATGTATTTCTCTGCCATCAAATAAAAGATTAATTTAGGTGCAGTCACATTTCTTTTTCACGTGTGCAAGACGTTCCTATGCTTTATTTTGAAGTTTGAGACACATGGTATTTCCACTAACAATCTACTACCGAAAGTTTGTTACTTGATGTCTTCTCAAAACACTACAACATGCATTCTAACAAAATTACAATAGTTCATCTCAACTTCTCAAGAGAGTCAGACACATGTTCTGGGAGTAGGCGGTCTAGAAACTAATCAACTGCAGATAGTGCTTGCTATTGACAATATATATAAACTTTGATGCAGATTCAAAATCTCAAAGGAATAGATCTACTCAACTATAATCTATTTGAGAAAGGCGAGTTTCAAAACATGGGATACCTAAACAGGAATTGGATAACAATCTCAATTCACAATAGGGGTTCCAAACTACTCTATTCACAACATTGCTAAAATCTTTACCACACATTAGTAAACTATTCCGAAAACTTGGAATGCAAATCGATAGCTACGATGTTAGAGTCTAAATGCAACAATAATGATTGAACAAGCTCCTCCTTCTAACTACAAAATACAACTTCAATTTTTTTATTGATGTCCTCTGAGCAAGTGGCAACATGCATGTACAATGTCCTACTGAATTCACAGTGTAGAGAACATGGAGGAACAATACTTGACTAAACGGAAATAGATTTTATTACTCTAAAGCCAAAGCTTTGTATAGAATGAGCACCAACGTCTTTTAATTGTCCGAGATCACTTCAAAGTAGAGCCCTTTGGGACAAGAGGTGAAGCTCACGTCGTTCGTTTGGAACACTTCCTTGGCAACGGCTGGAATTGAAATGATCACACATAACACTGACCAACTGTGGCACAATGCAAAAGACACCGTAGACCACTCATCTAGACAAATAGTACTGAAATTCAAGGAACTAGGGTAAATGAGAATGCTGACGCTAGGTGCATGGCTGTAAAGAGAGACAACTGGCTACCATCCCGCGATTCCCATTTGAGTAAAAGACAAAAGGTGCACTGTAAAATAGAAACATAAGTCTTAATTTTATCTCAATGACGTATTTAAGCTATGAGTATCACGTGTTGCCTCCCACTGTACTTTAGATGTGATTATTTATAGATCCTTTCACGAAGTAACTTGAACTATTCAAAAATTTTACTATACATTCAATGTGATTATTCTTGTTTGTGTTTACTTCACTCACATTATTTTTGCAAATCCTACACTTCTAACTAATTGCTCCTATACCACTACTCACAGACCAGTGTATAAGGAAGTAGTATGAGAAGATTAGATTTGGTAGCACGAGAAGACTAGATCTAGTATGCTGTGAAACTGGAAAGCATTATAATTATATGTCAATAGATATGGGACTCTCTTCACCAGCCCGCAAATACACCTCTGGAAGAAATATATCGCTACTCAATGATGATTTGCAAATGATCTGGTGGATGATGGATTTGAAAAAAATTATATTGTTGTTTTTCAATCCTACCACGTTTTAACCAACAACAACAATCACCACTCAATAATCCTCTAGTCGCAAGCAACTCCAACAACTAATAGATTCACAAATATATTTAGGGATATCACAAACTTTCTTGAGTGCAGATACTGCAGTGTTAGAGGTGAGTGCTAACAATCACAATGTATATTCTACGGAATATCTCAATTCCTTGGAATTGGGTGGATTGTCACCTTCAAAATTGCATCTTAAGGTTGGATGTTCAATCATACTACTTTGGAATATTGCTCCAAAACGTGGTCTTTGTAATGGCTCTCACTTTATAGTGACACATTTAAACAACCGTGTCATTGAAGCCCGGATTTTAACCAGAACTCATGCAGGAGAAACAACATTCATTCCAAGAATCACACTATAACCAACAACAACAAAAGTACCTTTTAAATTCTCTAGACAACAACTTCCTATGAAATTGGCTTTCGCTATGACAATTAACAAATCACAAGGTCAATCTGTAAAACATGCAGGTGTAGATTTGCAAACCCCAGTGTTTTCCTACGGTCAATTGTATGTAGCACTTTCTTGAACAACATCCATATGTTCATATACATATAGGATTTGACCTAAAAAGTCATCAAATAAGATTATGAACAAACTCCAAAGATCATTCATTTATCAAGACATTTCAAAAGATCATCAAAAGTACTTCTTTCTGGACTTGTAGCAAAAACAATGAATATTGTATATATCTAGAAGTTTTAATACAAAATTTACAAAGTGGAAATCACCCCTTTGCTACTACTAATTCACCATGGGCCACATTTATTAAATACTTAAATATACATATTCATTGATTTTTATAACAAACTATAGATAAATTAGCACTAAAAAAATGAAAAAACAAAAGCATAATAAAATCATGATAATAATTGGGCCAACGGTACAAGGCTACACTAGTAAAATAAAAGATAAAATAAAGTAAAAGATAATTATAAAGTGAAAGATATTTATATAACATTAAAGATGATTTAAGCATAATTCAAAAGCAAAAGAAATATGACAAGGGATTGAAGAAAAGATCTATGACTTAGTATAATTCAGAAATAATTTTAGATCCAAAAATAATTTAAAAATTCATAACTTTTATGGTAAGTTCAAATGCTACACAACAAAAGCCATGCATCCTTCCTCTTGAAGAACTTTTCAACAATACCAAAAATGCAATTAATTCACGCACAATCCAAAAAATACATTAATTTAGCATAATTTAAGATCCAAACCTAAATTCCATAACTTTTGCACTATAGGTCCAAATGCCATGAAACAAAGTGATGCATTGTCACTAGTAGAATCTCCTATTTATTTAAACATGAGCTGTCTAACATGGGGTTGTTATATTAAATGTCCAAGTAAACAGCGTCAAGTTAGACAACTCATGTTTAGATAAACAAGAGATTCTACTAGTGTATTCCTTGCAAAGAACTTTTCAATAACACCAAAAACGTGACCAACTAATGGGAGGTCCAAAAGATATATAATTTAGTCCAATCTAAGATGCAAAAATAATTCAGAAACCCATAACTTTCATATAGTAGGTCCAAACACCACAAAACAAAGTCTATGAACCCCTCCTCCCTGAGGGCTTTTTGACGGTACTAAAAACACAAATTTCTTTCTAATTTTCTAATTTTTAGATCCAAAAAATATTTCAAAATTAAAAAACTTTCACATAGTAGGTCTGAACGTCACCAAACCTAATCCATGCACCTCTCTTCTCCAAGGGCTTTCCAACCATACTAAGAATGAATTTTTTTTTTAAATTTTTAAATTTTCAGATCCAAAAAATACTTCAAATTCAATAACTTTCACACTATATGTTTGAACACCATGAAACCAAGCCAGTGCACCCCTTCTCATTGAGGGGTTTTCAATGGTACCAAGCATGTGACCAAGGGACGCACGATTTGGGAGATCTCAACATAAGAAACAAAACAAAACAAACAACCAAATTTAAGGTATGGTTATTGTAGCAACAATATATAGCACACTAGTGTGCCTTGTGCCATTGTTATAGTCAAAATAAAAGTAAAAGTAAATTTCTAATTTTTTAGCTCAAAATTTAATAACTTTTTTACTATAGGTTCAAATGCCACAAAACAAACTTAAGCATGTGCACCCCTCCTTACTGAGAGCTTTTTAATGGTACCAAGAACATGATTGGGGGATGCACGGTCCAAGAGATTTCAATGTAACAAAAAAAAACCATCCTATCTTGATAGATGTTTTTTTATCCTATCTTAATGAATGGATATTATTCTAAAAACAACCCATTACTACACAAATTTGCTATCTAAATACTTTGAAGAAGTTATTTGTCAACTCCCATATTTTTTAGAGTTTGAAAAGTTTGAGAGAAGTCAATTGTGAAAATAATGAAGACATTCGACAATAAATGAATTTTTGTGATTTTTCAAAGCAAAAATTGTTAAATTGTGAATAGACCCTTGTTGAAGCATGAGCACCCCCTTGTTAAAGCATGGGCTGATGTGTTTGCTCCTCAAGTGCATTGCCATCATGATAAAAGGTTGTAAAGATTGTGGTGATAAATGGTCCACTAATCCAATTGGGAGAATCTTGTAAGAGGCAGAATTGAGTGGATGGTGGTATTAGGCAGTTCTACCTTAAGTATTGTATAGTACAATACTTCATCTAGAACTTGGCAACACACTACACATCTTTTGAAGATGGTTTTGATACTTTCATCCACTTTTTTCCCTCTATTTCTAGTGCTAACAAGAAAATAAGAAAATCAAGTGAAAAACTGGTGGAAATTTGTTTACTTTAATTCTGAAAGTTCCAATGCCATTTTTTTGTAAAAGCACACTAAAAACTGACATTTTCAATGCAAACAATCAAAAATTTTAAAATTTATATTTTCTTGTATATCTAACCATAGGATCTTACACTTGACTCATATGAGCATGTTTAAAGAAATTTTAGAAACTTTGACTGTATTGACCATAAGATATAAGATTAATGCCCCTCAAAATTTCAAACTATTTGACCGTACAATTTTGTAGATATATTAATTTGAAGTTTTATTTGGGTCAATGGAAAAATTGGATTCATAATGTAGTTTATTTTTTAGAAATCATTTTTATTGAAAAAAACTCAAAATTTGAGAATGGACAATACAAAAAAAGGGACAAAGACCAAAAAATGGTCACTTGGATCATTAGGGTTTAAAATGAAGAAGAGGAGTTTTTTGGTCCCTAACCTGATTAAATAACAAGGCTATGAATCTTCTTAACTTAAATTTTTCTTATTACAAATTGTAAATTTAATTTTTTTAATATCAAAGAATTGAATTGAGAGTTCAAGAAAAAATTCACCCCTTTATAATTTTCATACTTTAAAAATTATTAAGTCAAAGTAGGTGTGAAATAGAAGGAAAAATTAAATTGTTAATAGATCTAAGATAGAATTGAAACACATTACTTCCAATACACTAAAATTGGTAAATAGTGTTGGGTGATAATTAGTGTCATTCCCTGGTTTTTACCCCCAACACTATTTTCCAACTTATGTGTAAATAGTGTTGGGCACTTAATTTGTGCCGCCTAAATCTGGCCCTACCTTGGAAACCTCAATTTTGGGAACCACAATTTCTGACCCCCGCCCCCGAAATCTTGGCCTTCCCTGAAAACTTTACTTTTGGTCTTCTCTCTCGCCGTGGAAGTTTTCTCCTTCCCTGGAATTTTTGTTTTTTGTTTGTTTGCTTCATGTCCGGCGATTCATCCCTTACCTACCTTGGGAGCACAAGACAGTTTTGGAGAGCTTCTTGAAAATTTCAGCCCACATTGTGAGCTTTAGGGGGGGGGTTATAGTCCGACGACTCCCGCCGATTCCATTGCCACTTCAATTTGAATTTGAATCTTCCGGTGCCCCTAACTTTCAATTGAGGTATGCAATTCAACTTTTGATTACACCATTGGATTTTTCTTCCTCTCTTCTATTTACTATAAAAGATGGGTTTTTTTTGTCGCCATTTTTTTCTCCGCTTGCTGATCTCAATTGCCTCTCCCCAACGCCTCCAACAAGTTTCCTGCATTGCAACTCGACGAGCTGTCATTGCTTGGATGGTGGAGGACGTCGCCATTCACGGTGAGCATGGCCTAAATGTTCGCATAATTCAAGCATTTCCAGAACATTTCCGTGGACAGCGCCTTGCCAACCTTGTAAAAGCCGGCCGATGGTGGCAGCAACGCCACCAATTCGATGAGGACAATGCAGAAAATACAGCCCAAGTCACTGCATTCTCGTGCAGCCGCAACCGATTGGGCATAAGGCGGCGCCATTGTCCAAAAGCCAGACCAGGCCGAGGCAAGAAAAAAAGTGAATGGGTACAATATTTGTACCCACTTTTACTTGAAGAATTCAACCGCCTTCGAAAATCAGGTGTAAAGTTTTCTTCTCTTCTTCTTCGTGAGTTGGCTCTTTCCATTCTCGTAGCTCCCGAGTCCAATTTCACAGCCCAATCTATTGACCCAAAGGATAACCTTTTGTTGGTTAACAAAATTACCCCAAATTGGGTCAATCAATTCATGGAGAACCACAACATAGTCCTCCTCTCCCAACGTGGCCGTTTGACTTGTAGTCCTCAAAAAGAACTCCAAATCGAACAACAAACCGCCTATCATTTGGGGTTTTTGCAAAGGGGATTTGCATCCGGGGAATTTGATGAAAATCTAATGGAAAATCTAGATGAAACCCATTTTGTTGTCAATCTTGACAATGGACGCACTTTAGGGTTTCGGGGGGACACAACAGTCAAATATACTGAAGTGATTTCGGGTGGGGAGTCTATGACTATGGTGGTTCGTATTTCAGGAGGCCGGCGTGCTATGATAGAAGCTCCTATGCTCATTTTCACAAATGAAAATAGGAGCTACCCTATACGAGGTCTAATTGATAATATTCCCGGGGTGTCTTATAGGTCGGGCCCTAAAGGGTGGATGGACCAAACCATCTTACCCGAATATTTTTTGGAAAATCGGGCATATCAAGCCGATCTTCATCACCACATGAAGATCATATGGCTTGATAATTGTACCGGCCATACGGTGACCCCTAGGTTGGCTGATGTCCTAGCAGCCAAAAATACAGTCTTCAAATTTTTACCTCCTTGTTCTACTCACCTTTGCCAACCAGCAAATACATTCTTGATTTCAAAGATCAAAGATGCATGGACAAGACGGTGGGAAGCCAAAAAAATTCAGTTGATATAAGAAAATGCTTGGCAAAATGCACCCCAAGCAGATGGACAATGGTCAGGGAAGTTGACCAATCCAGGGAAACGTTTTTTCCTACAATTGGCTGCTGATAGTATAGAAGATGTTAATAGAGAGGTGGATTGTGACAACATCTCCTATGGTAGAAAAGCAATGATTTGTTGTGGCTTGGCATTAGGACTTGATGGATCTTGGAGTGTTGGACAATTATTTCCACATCTCCAAGACATTATTGCAAAACATTTGCAATACTTCCAAGGGCAAGAAGTGCCTAATTTAAATAGGGCAGTTTAGAGATCTTTTTTTTTTAGTTTTTACTGTTTTTTCCCTTCAATTTCTGGCCTACAGCTATGACTATTATATTGTACTTTTGACTCTTCCTATATTTTGCAATATACACACATTATGAAAAATTTCAGCATTTCACCATTGCATTGTTTATTTCACCATTTCATTGTTTTTTTGGACTTTCCAGCATTTATTTCAGGATTTCATTTAACTTTCCAACTTTTCAGGATTTCATTGTTTTTTGGGAGTTTTTCAACATTGATTTCTGGATTTCATTGTTTTGGGGGGCTTTTCACCATTTATTTCAGGATTTCATTGTTTTTCTAGGCTTTTCACCATTTATTTCAGGATTTCATTGTTTTTTTGGGCTTTTCACCATTTATTTCAGGATTTCATTGTTTTTGGGGGGCTTTTCACCATTTCATTGTTTTGGGGGGCTTTCAACATTTATTTCAGGATTTCATTGTTTTTTTGGTTATTTCACCATTTTATTGTTGTTTTTTGGGCTTTTCAACATTCCAACATTTCAGCAATTCAGCATTTCAGCAATTCAACATTTCAACATTTCAACATTTCAGCATTTCATACACCAGATTTTCCCAACCATTCCAACTTCTATATTTTGTTACCATCTGACACTAAATGCACTCTTCTACAAATTCTGAAATGACGGAAATTTACTTCAAAGCTAAAATAGTGTTAGAATCGGTACAAAAAGATCTAACACTAAGCGTGCACATCGCTATTAGTGTTAGTTGGGATAATTAGTGTTGCCAACACTATTTACCAATTTTAGTGTAGTGAGATTGTTCTAGAAAATAAACTAAACCACAAGCAACTTTTTTTTGAAAAATTGTAAAAATTGAGTTCATAAACAAATCCAATACATTATTTTCTCAAGAATTTAAGATTGCCTACAAAACAAGAAGCTTTGTAACTTTCACCTTACTTATCCAAATGAAATGAATAAAATCTTTTCATACAAACAAAATATAATCCACAAAAAAAATTTAAAAATTTAATTACTTCAAATTTTTGTGTTTCTTTTCCTACTGTATTCTTGCTTGTTTTGGGCTTATTGTGGCATAACTTTTGCTCTTGCTTATCAATTGAAATAAAAATTAGATTTTCCAAAAATCTTATAGTTCTTGTATTGTAAAAAAATGTTTCAAAAAAATATTGTCAAAATTTTGATATTATAGTTACTTCCAAACCTTCAAGAGGCCCTTGAGGGGACTCTTGGGACTTTACAAATTAATTAGATTGGACATAGGCTCAACAAATTATGTCTCTTGTTAGCAATTTTGATATATATTTTACATAATTATAAAATTATAATATTCTTCAAATTTTGATACACGTTTTAAATTAGACATTCTAATTATTTGATAATTCTAATTTTTATAGCTTAATAACAACTTATATATTATATTTGGCTCACCCTAAGGAAATTTGATGTTTTTAGACCCAAAACTATTTCAAAGTACTCACACCTAAAGCAAGGCTATATTTATTCATTAACAAATTCAACCATGGGATCCTTTTGTTAACTTTGCTAAAATACACCCTCCTAAAATTTTAAAATAAGTTTGATCAATTACAAGATCATGATGCTTGGATTTCAAAAAGAAGAATTTTTTAATTCTTTCCAAATAGACAAGTTTCATCATTCAAAAATTTACCCCAAAATGTATAGATCCTACAACTTGAAATTGTCTACAATATATTGAAAAAACAAGTTGGAAATAAACATAAAAAATTTCAAAAAAATATATTTCATGTTCATGCTTGAAAAATAGTAAGTAGAAAGAAGTAAAATATGATTTTAAATGAAAAATTATTTAAAATTTAGATAAAAAAATTAAAAATTTCAATCTCATTGGTTACAATATTGTAATAAGCAATCTACATACTATGATTTTATTTTATTTTCAAAAATATTACAAATTGAGTTAAATAAAGGACTTTAAAGTTAATTTTAAAATAGATATTCCATAGCTATCCACAAACTAAAACTTCGATTCTTCATAACTCTCATCTTATTAATCAAAATAGAATGATTAAAAGCTTTATACATATATGTGAATCTTAAAAACCAAGTTCAAATTTGTATTTCTTAAAAAAAAGAATTATTTGCCTTGATTGCTTGTGTTGAAAAAGAAACTACACATCATACAATAACTTTCAAAACATGTAGTAAAAAATTATGAAAATTATTATGCTTTAAAGCTATTCTTCAACTACATTCTTTTCTAAAAAATTTAAGTAAAAAAAATAAAAATTCCATTTGTAAATGGATGATCCAAAAGACTCCTATATTGCCAAAGAATGATACTTGGTCCTTTGGAAGATAATTTTACAAATTTGCTTCAAATGTTGAAAAACATAGCTTGATTGCTTCCAAAAGTTCCTATAAAGAGATTAGTCCAAAAAATCTTTTCTAACCATTTAACTCAAGTTCATGCAAAATAAAAACCACTTTTTCCAATCATTCAATTAGTTTGTAGTCCAATTCACATAGAACCCAAAAGGAAAAAAATGGAAGAAAACAATTGATGCTTATGACTAAGGTAAGAAACCTAATTGCAACCTTGTTGCATAATCAAACAATTTGGGTTGACTTTGGATACATATATAATTTGTGCTTTGAAAATTCATTCACTAGTCATATGGTGATCCCCAAAAGCATGTGCATAGAGAATTTAAACCCCTTTTTTTAATTGTCAATAAGATCCAACCGAATCTAAGATAGTTCAACTCTTAAGGCCATGAGCTACATAGTACATACAATATGAAACATTCATTCTTTTCAAAGTCATTTAAAGTCATTAAAAGCTTTCAAGAAGGTGTTGGCCAAAATTTTGGAGTGCACAAAAAGTTACCTATAGTAATATATTGATGGTTTTTTGTAAATAAAAATTATGATTTTTTATGAAAAAGTCAACCAAGGGTCCAAGTTTTACCTTCAATTGGTTAAAATCTTAATTTGGATAATAAATTAAATTATTTGCTATAACAATAGCAAAAAATTCTAGTGTTTAATATTATATTAGGTCCATAATCTCATAATTTTCGCCTATTATACTAAAATCCAATTGCTAATTATTGAAAATTATGGCTCCAAATAACATTTCTAAATTCCAAATCACTATAATTAAGTGTGGCAATTAAGAAGAACCTTAACCCCTAAAGTCCCCAAAGTCTCATTGGGAGACTCTTGAAAGTTTGGATGCATACCTATGATCTAAATTTGTAGCAAGATTTTTAAAAATATTTTTTCAAGATAGGAAAACTGATTGGCTTTGGAGGGATATAAATTTTTATTTTTATTTGTGCCCACAAGCAAATGTTATGCCACAATAAGCCCCAAATAGGCGAGTGTGGATAGCAACAAAATCAAAAATCAAAATAATTTTTTTTAGAGAATTTCTTATAGATTATATTTTTGTCTATGTGGAAAGATTTTATTCAATACATATTTATATTTGGATAAGTAATGTGAAAGTTAAAAAGCTTCATGTTTTGTGGGCAATTTTAGCAAATTTCTTGAGAAAATAATGTATTAGATCCATTTATGAATTCAATTTTAAAAATTTCTCAAAAATAAAGTTTTACATATTTTAGGTTTCTTTCTAGAACAATTTATCCATTGGGATTAGTGTGTTTCAATTCCATCTTAGAGCTATAAACAATTAATTTTTTTCTATCTCATACCTACTTTGACCAGTGATTTCAGCATGTGAGCTTAGAAATGCAAGCCTACAAGCCTTGAGCCTAGGTGTAAGTAGATACTCTACATCTAGTAAATGTGCCTATAACATACGTACCTATAATATAAATATCCTATAACCATGGAAGGTACTTATAACATAGGTACCTATAATATAGACGCTTATAATATAAATATCTTATTACTATGGAAGGTGCCTGTAACATAGGTACTTATAATATAGGAACCTAAACTCTTAAGTTCATGGGCTCAAGATCCTAAGTTCACATGCTAGCAATCATGCTATTTTGACTTAACAATTTTATAAAGAATAAAAACTTAGGGGGAGGGGTGGGCGAAGGGGGTTGCTCCTGAATTGATTTCTCAATTGAATTCTTAAACATAAAAAATATAGTTCACAATTTGTAGTGCAAGGTTAGGAGCAAAAAAAATTCATTTTCTTCACTTTAAAAGTTTTTATCTTGTGATCAATATGGTCAAAATTTCTAACATTTCTTTGAGATATTTTCATACTACTCTAGTGCAAGATCCTCTAGTTGAATATGAAAAAGAAGTAAATGCTTATAATTATTGTTGTTGGCATTGAAAATGGCAATTTTGAATGTTTTTTCATTAAAATAATGGCCTTAGGACTCCAGATGTTAAATGGTTTCAATAAAAATATATTGATTAAGTAAAAAAAATGATCCAAAAAATCTCAAATAAGTTCATGTATGTAGTTCAATCACTTCAATGCTTGTGGATCACTACTTAGACTCTTTTATCATTGTATATATAATTGTAAATAATAGAGATTTAGATCTTTATTACACTTTCCTTGATGTACTTATTTTTTGTAAATATAAATATGAATTGATTCCTTGGATTGTAGCAATTGTACATAATTGAGTATTGTCTTTCTTTACATATATGTGTGTCAAAGACGTAGTTTCTACTATTAAGAAGAATGAGATATGTGTTTGCTATGAGTGGAACTGTTTGAAATGATTTTTTTTTCAAAAATTAAGATTAGGGAATGAATTTAAATTTTTAGAATTTCAATTGATTTTGATTGTTTTAATACAAAATCACATGTTTTGTCGATTTGCTTTCTAATATTCTCAATTTTTTCAAAACAATTATCTCTTAATAGTTTTTATATTTTCTTTGCAACTCAAGAAAGTTGGAGTTTTAATATAATAACAAGGTGTGCAACCATGTCTAAAAAGGAACTTGAAGAGGTGAATTTCTACTCATTTTTTGCATCACATTATATTTTAGAAGTGAGCAATTTCAAAAACCTAATTAAATATGATTTTTGTATTAAAATCACCTCCACTACCATAGATTTTGTGATCTATTGTCTTGAATTGAAATAAAATTTCTCATAATAAATTATAAGATCTAAAATAGTATTTTTGAAATGTATAGAGTACATTCATATTAGATGAGATGAAAACTATAATTAAAGATTCTATAGATGAGGCTATTGGGAGCCAACAATTCAATCATGACAAGGTTATTTTGGAAGCAAGTCATTCTTTCTCTTGAAATAATGCCATAATTATTAAAATTGAATTCTGAAACTATAAAATGATTAAATACTTTGCATGGACTTATAATAAAACTTTGAACTGTAGGTCACACATTGGACAAATGGAGTCTCAGAAAGTTGCATCAAGCGTTTGGCTATGCTTAATAAACCTTTTAAATACGTTGGTAAGTACATGGAGATGAACAATATTTTGTCAACCTAGCAATACACTTTATTGAGGTTGAATACAACAAAGATACAAAACATTTTTTTTCCATAGTAGCAAAGATATTTGTTTCAATTGCGGAGCAAAAATAAGCCAGGACCATGGATTTTATAATGTAGTGACAACTGTTATTATGCAAAAAAATGGAGCTGGCATGATCATGGCTACTTCTTGCTTTTGGGACAAAAGCGTTGATGGTAAATTAGTTCTATTCACTTATGATGAATGTTTCAATAAAGAACCTATATAATAATTTTAATTTTTAAACATAGTTGTTTGACTGTCCTATAGAGAAGAGAATAATTTACAAATTTGAACTAATTGGATAGAAAATGCTTCAGGAAGTAATACTATACGATGGGAGAACAAGACAATGTACGTCATTGTTACAATATTTGGTGTTGCAATTTAATCCCATAAGAAAATTTTGTGAAAATTTTGAATCATGAATAGGCTTGTCAAAAGGAACATTCTCACTCAAAATGGATTTGTTGAGGAAATCTCAATAAAAATTGTTTTTTATTCTATGCATAGTTTTGCATGGAGTTGGTTCATATTCTCATAATTTCTTGAAGAGTGCAATTTACATAGATAAAATCATACATTTTATTATTCATGATAAATAACAATGTGTTGTAGCTCTCATGTATTGTAGCCTTCATCATATCACACATTTTTTTACATCATATCATTCTAAATTAGATAGCATGAGATTTATTATTTAGCTAAAATATTAATTCTAATCATGTGAATATCATCTTGATAGATAGAATCCTCATTAAATTATTTATGATTTTTTAATGAATTATAAAATAAAAGTCACACCAAATCACCAATCCATCCCTCTAGTAGACCAAGATTTTGATATTAGATCTATAATAAAAATCTAAATAAAAAATCTAAATATTTAGATGATTAATTTGTAAAAAATTAACACCAAATAAAAAAAATCTATTTAATAGTTAGATAATGCTTTTGGAGCATAAATACTTCTATGCATTTCACAGGCATGTGGCTTCACAAAATAACAAGAATCACAAGTTAGAAATAGTTAAAATGACTGCATTCACATCTCTAAAATATACCATATATTATAATGTATACTTTAATATTTGGTGCACATAGTTTTCAATTTTCATCTCAAAATAATATTGTTGCATATTATCGTATGTATGTATATATGTATGTAATATTTGAATTAATTTTATTTAATTATTATTTATTTCATTCCAATGTAATCTCTTTCTATACAAACTCAAAACCTTTTGTAACCATGGTATTAGTCTCTAGAAAAGAATCATGAACCAATGTCCAATATTTGCAATCAAGTGCTAATTTTAATTTAAAAAAATTAAAACATCCATGCTCTTTTGTTTTATAAAAAAATTAAAAGATATACTTCTATTCAAAAAACTCTATTTATTTTCTCTCATGAATAAAACAAATGTACACAACCCTACGATATGAATACCTCAAAAAAATCCCCTTGCCTTCAAAGCAATTGTATTTGAGGGGAGAGAAGGAAGTAAAGAGGAAGGGTATCAAAATTTGAAATAATGATTAGAATCATCTTACAAATCTTGAAGTTTTTTTTCCTATACTAATACAAAAAATATACTTAGTGTGTACTTGAAAAATGTGAGCATTATGGTTAATGAAGGGGTTTTTATATCTCATTTGAAACCTTATTATTGCCATTACTTCCCCTTCAAAGCCCTATTAGAATTATTCCCTTCTCTACTTTCCCTTCCTTCCTAGTTTCATCATACTTCCTCTTCTTTTGTTTTTGAGGGCCTTCTAAAACACCCATCTAGTAAGCACACAATGTAGGTGGTCCAAAAAAAACAACCAATTACCAATATTATATATATGTTTTAGAGGAAACAACCTAACTCTCATTTGTATATAAGGCCAAATGTCACTACCAAAAAAAAATTTAATTTTAAATTAAAAAACATACAAAACAAAAAGATGGCATTGAATTTTTGTAGATGAAAAAAAAAAAAATTCCATAGTAGAAGTATCTACTTTTTGGTTTTACCTTCATAATTGGTATAAGATAGGTGATTCAATTTCTTTGAATTAAGACTTGGATTTAGCTACTTATAAAGACTTAAATATTCATTGTCATAGTACCCAAGGACAAAAAATGAGAGGACCATAGAAGCTAAATGAAACTATATTTCTAATTTTATTATGCATAATAATAAAATCACTCTAAAATAATAGAACCAAGCTTAGTTGGCATCATTACATTAGAGAGGTTATTATATCAAAGAGGTTCATTTGCATTAATGACATTCATATGCAGTCCAAATCGGGACCAAAAAATAATATTAATTACCTTAAAGAGGTTTATTACTTTAGAGAGTATTGCTCTAAAAAAGATCTATTGTATTTTTGAAGACAAATGCTATAGTGGCACATATTTGAGTCTATAAAGCACAAGACTAGGCAAACCGTTTACTTCAAACTTGAAAAAAAGTTGAAACTATTAAGAAGAGTTTTGAAAGAAATGTAATCATTTGAATAGAATGATTCCCAAAGTACTAAAGCAGTAATATTTTTAGTTATATTGAGTGTATGTTTACATATGTGTAATTGGAAGTTTTACATATGTGTGTTTTGGGCATTAATCCCTAAATGTGCAAGACATCATATTTTGGCGTTGATTAAACTTTGAAGTTAAATAAAATCTTACTAAAATTCTATTTTTGATACTATTTTTTAGTTGAATATCCTTTAAAGTCTATTTTGAACTTCAAAAATTTGATTTTGAAAAAAATTGTTCATATTTTTTCTATTGAAATTTTTGTCTGAGGGTGTCTATTGCAAATCTTTATTTTTTTAATTGATAGAAATGACACTCAAATACATTAGATCTTGAGGGGAAAATCACATTGGACTTTAGTCATTTATGAAGAGTAGATTTTAGAAAGCCACAATTGATTATAGATATGCTTATTATATCTTTTTACCTTGTATTTTTTTCATGAAATGAATTTTAGATTTGACATGTAAAGAGTAGATTGAAAGATTTCTAATCGCTTCTACAATTTTAACACTATAATTTTTCAATCCATATGTAATATTTTTTTCCTATGTGATCTGCATCACTTCCAGATTGAATTCATATGGTTATGTTTATCAACAAAATTGATAACACTATTCAAAATTTGAACTTTTAGCCTAGTTTTGAGCAAACTCCACAAAGCTCAAAAGAAGTCTTGGGCATATAGGAATTACCCCCATTCTTTATGATTTTTCCATTCAAATATTGTGCCATGTATCAACATAATGATCTAATCATTTGATATCAAAGGTTTTAGACTTGGTGAAGGTCATAGTGTTAGATACTATAGTGGATTTCATACCATGGAAGAAATTTGAAAAAAACTTAACATAAGAGGAAGCTAGGCTTGCTATATAAGTTTTTAAAATTTATAATTAGTATACTAGGCCAAGCTTAGCTTGCTATTTCAATATTTATAAGTATACTATTTATCTTTTGATTTGGTTGCCTTGTTGATTGTCACAACAAATATTTTGATGGTTGTTTATCTTGAGTATTGTAGTGTAGACTTTGAGTTTAACCCCTCAAGCCACTAAGTGGTTATTTAGGTAGGTATATTTGAAGTCAATTTAGTGTGGATGATATTGAATTTTTGATAGAAGATGTACACTTTTGTAATCTTGGTGCAATAAAAAAATTCATCTTAATTGAGTGCCCGAACCAAATGTTATAGGGTCCAAAAAGTTGGAGACTAGAATTGCAATAGTTGCCTATGGATGGACAACACATCTATTTTGCTATAATTAATGAGGGGTTTTGCTAAATCTTTGTGGAGTCTTTAGTGAGGGATATCAAGTTAGGGAGGCTTCAGTAAGTCTTAGACAGGGGGGGGGGGACACTCCCCGTATTTTAGAAACCTACGTGCGGCGGAAAATGTAATACATGTAATACATCCTAAATTTTATTTATTTTTTCCAAAAAAAAATTATGAATAGATTGTGCTACTTTAAAAGTTTATGTTCTGAATTATTGGTATTTTTTTATGTTAATAAGAATTAGTTATAAATTTTAGAAGAAAAAAAATACACTGTAAAGCTAAAAATTACTTTCACACCCCTATATTATATAAGAAAAAAAATTTTGAAAAATGAAAAAAAAAATTCTATAAAATTGCTTTCTATTGAAAGTTTATTTTGGTTGAATATTGATGCAATAGTCATTATCATGTGATCTCTATAAATATTTTAGTCCTAAACCATGCCATTTTAGTTCATTTTTCAACCTTTTCTAGACAACATATCTTATGTTATTTGGAATTGAAATTTTTGTCAATAGAAACCTTTAGTCATTGTTAAACAAAGCTCAAAATTTTAGGATGAAATTATAGTTTATTCCAAAGTATTCCGAGGTCAAAAATCACTTCGCCGCACGTGGGTACCCCGAATGTAATGAGAGTGTCCTCCCCATGGTCTTAGAGAGATCTTTGGGTGTGTGTGTGTGCAATCGAACCTTAAAAAAGACTATATGGGTTGTTGAAGTGGAAGCGGAGGTTTTAGGAAGGGCTTTGTGATTTTTATATTGAAAGTCTTTTGGGGGCTTGGAGGAAAGGAAGTGAAGAGTTAAAGCATGATTGCTAGCATATGAGTCTTAGATCTTGAGCCCATGAACTTAGGAGCCTAAGTTCTTATATTATAGGTACCTATGTTATAGTCACATTTTGTAGTTATAGGATATTTATATCGTAAGTGTCTATGTTATAGGCACCTATGTTATAAGTACCTTCCATGGCTATAGGATATTTATATTATAGGTGCCTATCTTCTAAGTGTATATGTTATAAGCACCTTCCATAGTTACATGTACGTATATTTTAAGTACCTTCAATACTTATAGAGTACCTACTTACACCTAAGCTCAAGGCTCGCATTTCTAGACTCACATACTAGCATCATTGGTTGCCAAAAGTGTTTATAAAACTTGAAATTTAACTTGATGCAACATTTTCAAGAATCCCTTAAATATGGAATGCTAAAATCTATGTATCTCCATGTAAATAGGACATGAGTCTTTATTTGTTTATATTGAATGTCTTGGTGAAAGTGAGCCACTTTATTATTTCTATAGTTTATAGTATGAAGTCAAGAATTTTTAATTTGGCTATAACATCTTTTAAAAAAATTTCCTCTAACTATATTTCTAAGCAAGATCAAAGCATCCAACTAATTGTTAGTACATTGTCATTATTTGGAACCTATTTCCAATGTATGAGGATTTTGAATATATTATAAGGTTTTTTTTTCTGGGAACTAAAATGCATGTGTCTTACATAATATAGTATGCTATCACCAAAACTCATGACACAAGGAATCAAAGTCTATTGGCCTTATTGTACATGGCCCAAAAAATCTTTGCAAAACTTTAGATGTTAATATAATCTTTCAATTTAAATATTCAAATGAGCTTCATTTTTTCTACACCTTCAACTTCACCTTTTCTACAAGTTTGTAAGGTTAAATTATTAAAAGACTTTCATTTTTTCATTTTTTCTCAAGTGTCTAATAAATAATAATTTTTGACAATTATTGTATGCATATAAGCATTTTAGGCATAGTAACTATCTAATATTCGTTTAGTTTAGCACTTGCCGCATATATTTTTGGGGAGGGTTCATCCTATTAGAATTTGATATATGGCAGCATCCTCAAGAAAATATTTATTTTCTACCAAAGCTAATGTACAATATCAAGGTTAAGTCAAAGAAAGAAATTTGAAGATTCATTCTATTGAATAAAAAATACTTCTAATGAATGCATATAATGTATGTTGTTCAAATAGTCTTTTTGGATGGATAGATCACAATGCTAATATGTGATATTGGTCTTTTTTTTTATAATGATTTGGTGATTTGTCAATCAACTTTGTCCTAGTTCTAAATTTCAAGATTGGCTATATATTTGACATTCATTGCAACTAAGGTGCGTCTATGAGGCTTGTATGAAGATCTTCTGGATTTATATATTGTGGGGCATTGGGATCAAAAATGCTATTGAGAATTGTTGCAAGCCTCACGCCTCCTTGTGCTAATCTTCTTTCGACTATTGGCAACCTTGAGATGTAGTAGGCATCTATAATCAAAAACCACAACAGTGTCAAATTTTGGAGATGATCATGGAAGTGTGTAGAATTATTCTTTGTTAAGCATAATAATACAATTGTAAAAATAACATGAATTGGTTTTTTCAAGGTCCTAGACATGTCCAAAAATGTATAAGTTGCTTTTTTTATGCAATAAGTACAATGTGAAGAGTGTACTCAACCTTCTCTAATTGCAAACTTAAGAAGACAAATGGACTCTTTTTGCATGGCTTCAAAACTTCACAACTCCACAATTTAAATGTTGTTTAATCAAATGTATATGCAACATGACAAATTTTATGAATATATTGAGAATGTGCAATTAAAAAGATTTGAACTCATTTTGTGAGCCTCACCTCCAAGTGCACTTCCAGAAGTAGCACCCTTATATGCCCATCTGCAAGCTAAGCTAACACCCTCTGATGCATACCTGTACATGTCTACAACTTTTTGTCATAACATTTTTGAGATGTTGCCTAAACACCCTTTGAAAGCAAATCCAAATTATTTCCATACACAATCTTTAGCTCATAGTAGGTGGTAGGTGTTGAAACTATAGGAGGATATATAATAGACATTGACCTTTCATTGAGTGTCATGTACATAATTCTAGTGAAATGATAGACTTCCATTCCTCCCATTTTATTTTGGTTTGTCTTGTTGTTTCCTTTTATAGTGGAAAAGGTGAGTTTTCACAATTGCTAATGATTGTGTTGTGTATAGACATTCATGACATGAGAATTCTTCTAAGTATAAATCACTCTCTTAAAAATTGGTTACATGTAATACTTAAAACCTTTCTAAAGCACGACATCATGAATGTACTATTTGATTACAAATATACCCCAACTTATTGGAATTTAAAATATTCATCTTGAAGATCCTTGTAGGGTGTACTTACGTATCAGGACATGGAAATTTGTGATTGCGGCAAAGACTCCAACTATCAACCTCTCTTGCCCAATTGTCCTGCAAGTGCAAAGATGGTTTTTTGAACGAGGAGTTTATCTTCAGTTCACTTGACATTGGGGCATGGATGTAGAAAATCCTCTACACCAATAATGATATGTCGTGTAACCACACTAATTGATTAGGAAATGGTATAAGTTCTATTGACAAAGATTTTTACCAACAACACAAATATCTACACTATTCAAAGAGGGAGATCTTTGTGAACATAGTTGGTAAAAACGTTCATCAAAAAATAAAAACTTATAGCATTTATAAATCAACTAGTGTGTTTTATACTCAATATCATTAATTATTAGTGTAGTTGAACCTTGAACTTCAATTACTTTTTCCACACAATACATAAAAATCATTTTCAAACCTCTCCTAACAATTTTTCTACCTGTCGCTCAATGACACACAATGTCCATTGCCAATGAATTTTGCTATGTTTTGAGTGATCCTACCTTAAGCAGCAAAGCATACATTCATGCAATTTCTGAGTAGAATGTGTCAATTTGATAGTATGAGACAAGAAGAAGAAGAGTAACTCTAATCATATGACCAGAGTGAATGAAGAGTCTATTGGGGATAGTTCTACTATCTAAGCTGAAGCATTTGGTTGTATACTCATGTATGTGAGTTTGCTTACTGTGATGTTGTTGAGAATGCTATCAGCCATGGCTGTTGCACTTGAGTTGTAGTTTTCTTTCAATGCTTTTGTAACAAACTCTACATCCCACACCTGAAGCACACAATTGTCAAACAAAGATCACCGTCTAACTATCAAACAAAGAACAATTGCCAAACGAGCTCTCATTCTTCTTATGAGCTTGAGAAATTTTCCCACTCAGTTTCTGTTTTGAAGTTTAGTACAGAAGGAAGAAAAGCCAAAGGTTTACAGCATGTTTTACATCTCATAATTCAGGTAACCAGTTAAGTAATGATTTAGTGTTTTTTGGTTTTTTGTTTGTAGGGTTGAAATTTCGACAGATGGTTTTGAGCGAAGGACATACATGGTGCAGGTCACTTTTTCTTTTGAACCATTCTACTGACACATTGTTGCCCCCTGCATCGGATGTGAATCCAATATGCAATGGCTGCCAATCATGAAAAAATCATGAACACCGTCAGTCTTCTTGCTTACAATAGAATGGGTTGTATTCAAAACTTAGCAAATGGATTGGAATCCTGATTAGTAAAATTGGTGTCAGTCATGACAATTTTCACGACAACCATTTGATGTCTATTCCTATCAATATTGCAGTTTGCAGTTTTTGGTGCTTAGATTGGTGGTGTAGTTTAATGAACTTTGTGTGTGTTGAGGGTGGGAGGGGTGTCACCTGTTACATGATAATGCTCTAGAATGCTTGCAACACTCATATTTGTGGATTTGGGGAAAGAAATTGAACAGTTATTCTTTATACAAACATTGAGAGAAAATGAATGGCAAATGCCTCCCCACCTCACACCTTCCTCAAACAATAATTAATTACTGCCTTCACACCAGTATGTGTTAAGACCTTACACCACTAATCACCCACCCAAATATTGCTACCACATATTTGATACTTTGAAACAAGGAATAGCTGAGTCTTGTTACTATCTTGCTACAAGCATAATTATCATCTTTCTGTTATCAAAAAGCAATGGTGGCTACTTTGTGCTACTCTGAGAAAGGAGAGAATTGAAGTAGCATAATTATGTGCGCAGTGTGATATTGGTTTAAAAATTAAAAATCAATCAAGTACCTGGTGGATGTCACCTATGAAATGGGCAAGAAATAGGAGAGCCTCAGTCATGTTTTCTGTCATCCCAAACACGGACCCAACTGGCATAAGTGATAGCATAGTAATGCAAAATGATTGACCTAAATTCTGAAGATATTGCGAAATTCCATCTCTCCATTTTCTTGTATATGTTGCAACTTATACCCTTGGCTGTGTTTGGAAACTCAGCTGTGAACCACATGGTACTACAGTGCAAAAAAGAAAGAATGTCCCGGGTAAGAAGGAAGGCACATACGATTTTTGGCATTGTGGTTATTGCTGTAGTCTAATAACTGTTGCGTAAACTTGTTGATAGCCCCTGCAACGCATAAGTCCTTTCTCCCCAAAGAATCGTGGCAATCCCCTGCATTGCATTGCATTGCATTGCATTGCATTGCATTGCATTGCATTACAACAAAAATATGTAAAACACTGAGAATGATCAATTGTAAAATAGAATCCAGGAGCTTGTTGAATGCGATTCAATTATTTTTAGTAGATTAGCAAGTATGCATAAAACAAACTGACTGTGCAAAAGATGGTTTGTTGGAGTCCTACGGTTGTAGTCATAGCTGCATTCTTGGTTTGGAGTATTAACCCAATGAAGTGGTCGTGTCCATTTGTACTTGGACATCCAACGCACCTCGTCCGGCCAATTGCACAAGCTGGCTAGATTGCCATTGGAGGATTTAGGAAGCAGGGAGCGTACTGCTTGTTCTGCTGGCTCAAACAACAAAGGCTGCAACACCAAGTCCATCAGAAGAACTCCAAATATTTTTTTAAATATCTGTATGATTTGAGAGCTTGTTTATACTGAGAGCCCAAACCAAAGTCCGCATGACATCTACCAAACTTTGAAAACTCACGTTTTTAAGATGCAGATGCCCAGAAAAGAAAACTCAAAATTTTGAACTTCATCGTAAAGAGAGAGCATGCATATTGCTCATTTAATGGCCAATGCTCCTCTAACTTCTTCTTGCAGCTTTTGTTCCCACACATAACGTGCTTGAGATTGTGCACAAAAAAGATTGAAGATTCCTTTCCCAATGAAGGCTCTTGAAGCAGTTCTTTCAGTATGCTATGAATGGCAAGGAAGTAAGAACTCTTACATTCTATCAAATCACACATAAAGCATGCACCAACTAACCCATGAACAAAGAATTCCAATTTCCAGTGATGTCATCGCACTCTTTTAGTGAACGACTTTAAGGCCAACATGAATAAAGAGTCGGTATAAGGGAATTATAATTCATGAGTAGGAAAGAAAGAAGCACACAGTCACATAGTTCGTTAAAATTCACCTCAGCTATTAAGCAGGTGATCTGGTGGCCTTCAGCGCCCCAAGCCACAGCTTGTTTGACAGAAAACCGGAGTAGCAACAGCACCACTCCCCATGCGCCGACAGCAGCAGCCACCATTGTTCTCTCTTCGAAATTTTACTGTGTACAAAAACAAATACAACGTGAGTATTCTGACAGAGAACCCTGGACTGCAGAGAAACATATAGTACTTCCGTATCTAGTCAACCTGCTTGTAGGTGGTACCTGCAACTTGGCAGTTGGGATTTCCCATTCATGAACTGGCACACGTCATTCCAATCATTCCTCTGACGTACAATATTTAGGCGCAATCTCTTCCAGAAAACGGGTACTAAAGTACACTTTGAGAGTCACGTGCAAGGCAAGAGTATTTTTGGTGTGGTGCAGTTGGGAAAACGGGTAAGGTGCAGTTGCATGGACATTAATTCAAGGACATGTTTGGGTCTTCGGGGTGAGATCTATGTCTTATGTTTGATTGTAGTGTCTGTTTTCGTAGCATCTGGTCTGAAGGACAAGCCTAGTGAAATTGTCTCTGAGAGGACCACTGGGTCTGTGGAACTGGACCACAGTTTTGGGGTGCGATGGAAAATCTGATTAGTTTTCGCTTAGCACTCCCTCATTTTAGTGATGACTGCTAAATTCTTTATTCAGAAGTTGCGCGTTCTCAAGAGATTTCAGCATTAGCATTAGCCAGCCTGTGTAGCACAACCATGTGAATTTGTGAGGGTTCGTGAAAGCCATGGCAACGTAATTTTGTTGGTAATGACAGGTTACAACTCTCTGTTGTTTTCATAATCTTGTCTAAGGCAAATTTGGAGCATGCTGGTAGTGTGGCGGGGTCTTCCGTCAATCGATGCGCTACATTATCAGCTCTGAATGTCCAAATACTAATGCTTTGCGCTGCCATGGATTTTAAGCATTTCAGAGAATTAGGGTTTACGCTAATTAGCTACAGTTTGATTTATTGTCTCCGGGGTTTAGTTTGAAAGTTTCAATCTCTGCAACTCGGTTTTCATCCTTTCACTGCACAGAAGGAACACAGCATTGAAATTTCAAAATTTTCAGATGTTAGGGCTTCATCCATGATTATCGCGACTTAGGTTTTGGGTCCTGGGAGATTTTTTTCTTCTAAACGTTCTTCAGGGCGATTATAGAGACTGAATTGAGGTTTGTTTTGCTGAATTGGTACATAGAAAGAGTGGTAGAGACGACAAGCTTACCAGGTAAATGATCCTGTGCAGGTGACGAGCCAGAAGAGGAGGAGCAGGGAAATACGAGCGATGGTGACATTGAATGGGCAAAGACTCTTTAGCTAGGAATGTGAGTTGGTGAATACACTATTGTCGGGCTTAACGTGAAGTTGATAAACTGTTTTCTGTCATCTTTTTGTGGTTCTTATGGTTGGTTGAAACCTCTTGAAATGTGATGTGGAAATTGAATTTTGACAACAAAGTGCTGAATCTGATCTGAAAGTCCAGTGAATGTGCATAATTTTACTCTGATTTGGTAGTGGTCGTCCATATCTGGTACTCTCTGGCTTGTTTTGCAGTTGGAGTATATAGAAAGAGTTTGATATAGCACGTTTTGGGACGTTACACAATTTGATGTTGACTGGGAAGCAGTTGGCTATGGAGCATACGAGAAAGATCAATCAACAGCCTCTTTAACCCCTGCTGGACTGCGTAATATTGGTAAGAGACTCTGTCTTAAGCCTTAACCATGATTCTGCTTCTCCCTGGTATCGGTTTGTTTTTTTCCCTCTTGAATGTGTTAATATTTGCACAGTTTCAATCTGAGGAGTTTGTAGTTTCAGTAGTTACTCCTTATTTGAGGTCAGGAATGCTGGAATGCATGGTACTATGTATTTGAAGGAGAGGGTACCGTAGTAAGCATACTCTTTCCGTCACTTTTAGCATCTTATCCAATAGTACTTTCGTTGGAGGATCAGTACAGAAGCCCTGGAAAGATCTCTTTGGGTACAAGAGCCAAACTCTTTTGAGATTAAAATTTTTATCACTCATTAAAATTTCTATCACTCAATACAGTTAATTGTAAAGTGTGTGCAATGAGGAACCAGGAGCTAGAGTTTGAGAAAAACACAAGACAAAACTCCTTGAAGCACCCAAACTGGAGTGTGATGGACTTTGTGCTCCCTTTCTTTTGTACCATTCTTAGTCAAGCCTTCCTCTGACACCTCTTGTAGAAAGTGGGGCTCTCTTTATGATTAACTCTAATGTGATCAAAGATTTTAGACCACTGTGGAAGGGATAGTAGACAATGCCGTCTCCATGCAAACATCAGTAGCCGTACCCATTCATATAGTCAAGTCATGCTTACATGCTTACACCCAACTTGCAAATTGGAGTCCAACCAAGTGCATTCGAAGAGATGAGTTGCTGTTTGCAACAGGGGTTAGCCTTCGTATTCTCCACTCTTTGTCTGCGAGTTCCTCTCTCTGTCTTCGTTGTAGATTTCACCATCACATTCAGTTATTTGCTTGTGAGGGATCTTCATTAGATTACAATGTAATGTACTGTATTTCTTGTTTCTCATTTTCCAATGTTTTTTTTTAAGGCTGCAGGTGAGTTCTTCCGGAAGAATTCATCCTGGATCGTGCCCAGATCCTGTGTACCGGTAATCGGTGATAGAAGCCTTGCAGGCTTGTACTGAAAATTCGGAAGATGAAACCAACTCGATACCAACCAGGAAAAACAACCAGGAGAAACAGCTTATCAACAAGCAGAGTCCATGTGTGCTTTTCGGCATTGCATGTGTTGGATTTTGGTCAGTTTGTTTGTGCTATAGGAGACCCCATATTCAACATATTGTAAGGCACTTTGCTCTAAAAGCGAGCGGCCTCTTCAAATCGCCCCTATATTTAGGTTTGAAATGGATAGTAGGTGGTCCTTAAATGAACCTCTCAAGCCATTGAGAGAATCAAGAGAAAAACATTATTTATTGCAAGAGCCAATTTTTGGCCTTCATTTTCTCAAATCACTTTAGAAGTTGCAAGTGGTCGGATTTTGGAAGACCTAGGGTTACAAATAGGTGCCCACAATAGTTTTTTTTGAAAATTCATAAGTAATTCAAAAATGATTCAAAAAATATGAAGTTGCTTGTGTAACGTTCTGCACCCATTTTTCTTTCTCTTGAAAAATGATCCAAAAATATTTTTATTCATAGAAACCTTCGAAAAAGGAGGACCAGCCAATAGATGGTCGCTTTTAGAGCATACTACCTTATAAGATTGACGAGACATATATGCCTTGTGTTGTTGCCACAGTATAATAAATTAAAAAGTTAAAGTGATTTTTTAATTTTTTTAATTTCATAAGAATTTCAAAATTTAATATCTTTTCTATTGAGAGTTAAAACACCACAAAACAAACTCTGTGCACCCCTCCTTATAGAGAACTTTTTATTGGTATCATGGACGTGACATAGTTCTGGAGACCTCATTATAACAAACAAAACAAATAGCCTCATTTAAGGCATAGTGTGCCATGTACCATTGCCATAGTCAAAAGAAAAATTAATTTTCTAATTTTCTTACCCATAAAAACTTTGAAATTCAATAACTTTCACATTGTAGGTCCAAAACACCATGAAACAAAACCTGTACACTACACATTGCCAAGAGCTTTTTGACAGTACTAAGCACGCAATTGGGAGATTCATGGTTTAGGAAATCTCACTATAACAAACAAACAAAACAAACTAACTTAATGGATGGATTTGAGTGCTTTTAAGACCATCTAGAATTGAAAAGACCCTTGATTCTTGTTTCAATATGTTTTGTGAAGCCCTTCATAAGTCATGAATCCTACCGATAATATTCTTGAATAGGGAGTTATAGAGTCCTTCTATTAATAGTGTCACTTTCCCAATAACAATTCCATGTACATCAACCCCACGAATTCATGAAGAAACTTGCATTCAAGATTTTCTATAGTCAAAAGAATCTTGATTCCTACCAAGCAAGCGTTCTTGTGGAGTTGATTCCAATGACCTTTTTTTGTTTTTGCAAGATACCATTGGGTCTTCTTTACTTTTGATAGGACTCATTTGTTGCCTTTGATACACTTTGCAAGAAAACCAACCTTGTATGATAGACCTTTAGGTGTGGTAATTTTAAATAGAATCATAAATTTTGCTAATCATATGAGAATTGTAAAGAAGTGAATATGTGAATGATTTTTTGTTGTACCTCTTGGGAAGAGACTAAATAATGGTAGAAAGATACGATGAAACTGAAATATATATGAAAAATAACCATGGTATGTTGGGTCCCATCATTCCATGGATTGAATTTCATATGCTTGTATAATATACTTGTGATATGCAAGTGCTTATGTGAGCCCAAAGCAACCCTACTACATCATACTTTTGTTGATCCTAGAGTAATAAAGCAATTAAAAAGTCATTTTAAAGTAAAATGATTTGATTTTCTTGAAAAAAAATTACTATACCTTGAAGTCAAAGAGGGCAAGAAATATTTCTAATAATAGATTTCAATTTGAAGGGATATATTATTTTTCAAAAATGAATTTTTTTGTATGGAAAAAAAATTCCTACTATTAAACATCTATCAAATCACATTTTCTAACTTGTATTAATTATTCAACAAGGAATGTCAACCCTAACCACCTAGTACGATGGTAAACAAAATGCAAAAGTTTATAGGTCTAAATGTAAAAGTTAAAAAATTATGTCATTAATTATTCAACAAGGAATATCAACCCTGACCATTTAGTATGATGGTAAACAAAATGAAAAAGTTTATACCTAGGACTAAATGTAAAAAGTTAGAAAAGTATGTCATTAATTATTCAACAAGGAATGTCAACCATAACCACCTAGTATGATGGTAAACAAAATGAAATTTTTTATAGGACTAAATGTAAAAGTTAGAAAAGTAAGTGACATATTAAAATAAATAAAGAATACTCACACATTCCAACTGAATAGTTCTTAAAACAATATAAAAGGGACTCCATGATCATATATTTGTAGCAAATGTCTAGAGTGGGTACCCCACAAACCATCACTTTTTGCTACTGTGCCTAGTTACTATTATTATATTGGTCAATTTTTAATATATTCCCTTGTTGCCAAGTGAAAGGAGGTTCCTCAACACACCAAAGAATGCAACAGTTGAATATTCTATGTAAAAATTATGATTGAGGGTGAAATTTTTTTTTGGTACTAGATGTTTTGAAATTGTTTCTTCAGCATAAGTACATATCGATTTTGGAGATGTACACAAAGTGATGATGGTTGTTTAGGGTAGGGTGCAATTTTGGGTGTTATAACCACCTTTAGTTATAATTGTGCTTCAAATTGTACCCATCCCAAATTCAAACCTCGTGTGGCTAGTCAGTGGCTGGACCGTTCCCAAGGCGGCGGCCCCAATAAGCCCCGTCGCATCCCACGTGGCGGCATCATTAGGTCACTGCCAGGGTGGCAATCATAGCGAATCATTCCATCCGTGTGAACCCGAATATTATTCAGCCGACCAATGATCCCCGCCCGTGTGAAACGGAATATTATCGAGTCGTCTCTCTCTCTGTAGTCCTTCGCCCCCTGAGGCACACGACCCCATGCCAGTAGTAGTCTCCATCGCCATCGCTAGGCAGTACTATTCTTCCCCCAGCTTTTCCCATTGCCTGCGGCGCTCTCGCTGATTTCCATCCCTTGTACGTGACGCCTTTTGTTTCATCCTGTGTGACGATCCTCCTTTTGTTTCGAACACAAGCCTGGTCGCTTTTCCCGCTTCATCCTTCCCAATTCTCGATATTCGCAACCCCCTCTCTGTCGCTCTCGCTCGCTCGCTGGTTTCTCACCAGCACCGCTGTCTACGACAATCCCCTTCGACGAATTTGCGTTCCGTGGTCGTGAATTCTGTCGAAGGGTTTTAGAATGCTCTCGCGTTGCGAACTGTCGTGGTAGATCGGAAATTCGTGCAAGTTCCGAGAATTAGGGTTTCGAGGTTTGAATCTGAGATTGTTCGTGGATTTTGTCGACTATGGTGTAGGGTTGGCGGTTGTTTGCTTTTTGGGCGTTCCGATTGTTAGAGATTACTGGATTTGTTGTTGTTTTGTTTGAATTTAGAGATTTTTCGGAAAGAAGAGATTTGGGAAGGAGTTCCGTTGAGAGTGAGTTCCGATAGAGTAGGGAGAACGATGGCGGGGATCTTTCGGAAGATTTTTGGACTTTCGCATGGTCACAGTAAGAAGGATGAGAGGGAAAAGCAAGCGCTGGGGCAGCAGCAGAAGACGCCCGTGGGTACTGCGCAGCAAAAACCTGCAGGAGGGTTCAGTGTGAAGGTCTCAGTACCGACGGACCCTGTTGTTTACGCTCCTGTTGTCACGGAATGTAATGGGAATGGCGGAGTGCAGGTGAGTAGCTCAAAATTGTGTGCCCGTAGGTGGTTTTTGTTGAGGGAAGATGTGCAATTCTAAGCAGCAACATGTGTGTATGTATTGACTTATGGTTTTGTGTATTAGAGGTTTTATAAGGTCGCTGACGTATGATTTTATGTGTAAGAGGTTTTATGATTTTGGTAGACTTGCTAGTGGCTACACCGTTTCTTCTACTTGGTGTACGATGCATTATTTCATTGGTGTACTAGTTTTAACGCTTATTCAAACACAAACACTACATATTAGTATACTTATTGATGAACACCATGTAGTTAGCTTTGGATCTTGGGTTGGCTACTTGCTAATTGAGTGACTATTCACTCAAAAGCTCCTTGAAGGTCCTTAGGCGCACAGTTTTTAAGAGAAGCTACTTTGGTGTTACATTGTATCATGGATATCACTAAATAGAATGATCGGTGTAGTTAGAATCGGCAGCTCTGCGAATTTTCACTTGTTAATTGACCTTTGAGCCGTGTGGATGGATTGTCCAAGCTTTTAGATCATGATTTGTTTTGACCTACTCGATGCACATGATGTTTTGGGGCGAATTGTCGTCGTGTGATAGTGATACATGTTGCCAATTCATACCAGACATTGTCAGGGCAGAAATCATGTTGAATTGGCACTTCAACTTGACCTATCCATCCACGTGGGTGAATAGGTCATTTGACAAGTAAAAATATCGTAGAGCTGCCGTTGTCCTCTAAAGCGAACGAGTGACTAGCAGTAGCATACCTGGTGGCATCTGGGAATTCGTTGATTTTGAGTTCTTCTCGGCTCATGTGAAGAAATTCGCTTAGTTCTGCTTGGTCACTTACCTTTTCTCTTCCGTTTGAGTATGTGCAAAACACCCAGATGCATAATATTTCTAGAGCAGTGCTGACCACCTACTCATTTTATTGTAGCTGCATTGTGCTTAGCAGTAACCCAAGGAAAGAAATGTTTGAGAATTGATTCATCTTGAATTTTGTGATTGTTTCTTCAATTAGCAATTGTGTCTAGGTGTTTGCAGATCATTGCAAGACTGCTATGGTGTCATTGAATGCTTCTAATTAGACATTTTTGTGAGTTGCAGGGATTGTCATGGTATGCGAAAGAGCTGCGTGCAGATGATGATGGTGATGTGGCACAAGAATTTCTTAGGGAAGTTGTTCCTGAGGCCCAGGACCTCAAGGCAACTACGCCGCCATGTTTAGAGGCAGTAAGACATACAAGGCCAGTGAAATTGAAAGGTCCTGTTTGCACGCAGGATGGTAACGTGCATATTTTGTCAGCGTAGCTGTGGACATGAAGAGAAACTTCATGCCTTGTTAGCATAATTTATAATTTGAGGTCAGTCTCGTAAGGATTGTTAGACTGTTTCCTCCATTCTTAAGGTATGCATGCCTTCATTTGGACTTCATGATGGCACTTAGCATCAGTGCTGCAATTGCAAAGAGATGCATCTTTACTGTTGCTTGTTGTCAACCTTTCTAGATCGAATTTTTTCATCTCCCAGAGTTAGGCTCAATGCATCTTCCGGTGTCAAGATATTGTGTGAAACTGTGGCACACAATATCCACACCTAATCCATGTTGTATGCTGAATTTTAATTGAGAAACGCTTTACCCAGCCTCATTGAGAGCAGCTTTAGTCACATCCATTTCCTTGGTTCTTTTGCATGTCTGGGTTTGTGTGCTGGGGAGCAGGATGTTTGTGTATCTTCAACTTGTAGTTTCCTATCATGAGGAGGGGTTGTGTCATGTCCTATTGATGTTGAGTTCAACCTTGAACTATTTGTAATGATTCTGTTTTTCACTTCTATGTTCAAGAATCACTAGTCTTTTAAAAAAAAATTGATGCAACAATCCACTTATTTGTTTTGTACCAAAATGTATTAGCATCATTATATATGAAATAGGAATAAGTTTGTATGATTGGATCCAAGAATTTAACATTCTTTTGGAAGTTGGTTGATTACTTTAACGATGGTCATTTTAAAAGTATGGCTGCATAGAAGAGACCTTGACAATTTAGGGGTTAAAGAGGAACAATGGGTATCAAAATGCACATCAATGTATTTGAAGAATACAAATAGTGTAGTTCAAGAAGAATGTGGCAACTTTGAAAACTTGCAATTTTCATTTGAGCATTTTGTGATCAAATGAATCCATGAATTACAATTTGTTATCATGTAATTTGAACTTTAGCAATTGTACAAATTGTTATCACTTTAGATTTTTAAAATCAAAGACATAGGTCTAAAGGGGTTTGTATATAAGACATTCAATTGAATCACATGTATTTCATTTTTGTTTGCAAGTTATCAAATTCAAGTAGTTGGTTATATGTTTTTGTATGCAAGTGAAGGCAATGTTAATTGAGGTTTATAAATTTGTCAAAGCATTTGCAATTGATTTACAATTGATTCAACAAAATTGAATCACATTCATAACATTCTCTTGTCAGTGGACTAATATATCTATTCACTACAAGAAAAAAGGGTGTTTTAAGTGAGTTTTAAAGTATAGACCTGGACATAAAATAATAAGTAATGACCTTTAAGGAGATTTCCAACAAAATTTTACTAAAAACACATATATTTCTGATAAATTTTTACTGAACAATCTTCTTAAAAATCATTACTTATTATATCTTATATCTAGAACTATACTTGAAAACTCACTTAAAGCACCCCTTTCTCTTGTAGTGATTGCAATCATGATATTGCCACAATAATGTATTGTTTCTGCTTGGTTCTACAACCATTCATAATCAGCCATACACACATAGGCTCAATCATATCCTTTAATCATATCCTCATAAATCCATTAGATTATGAAAAAGATTATGGATATCATCAATTGCCAAGATTCAAAAAGCCATGGCCACTTCAACAATATTCAATTGATGATGATAATAATGATAATAATAATAATAATGATAATAATAATAATAATAATAATGATAATAATGATAATAATGATAATAATATTTAAATATGTGCAGGACAGACTCAAAATTCTTGAACTACTTTGATCGACTACTTCCCTGATGGTCAAAATAAGGGTCCAATGCACTTTTACTTAAGGAGCCTACATGCCCCTCGAAACAAATCAAGGATTGCCAGTAAGTCTAACTACTTCAAGATGTGCTCACTCTGACTACTCGTACATAACTCAGCACTTTAGCCACTTCCTTGAAAAAATCTTAAAATTGCCATGGGTGAAACGGACACACTAAGTGCTTGGTTCTGGACCTCATGGAGTAAAGCTTTGTTCTTATCTCACTGACATATACAATACATGTCAATGGCCACCAACTCATCCCTTGTCATTATTCCGGATTGCGGTATCTGAATCGTCATCCGAAGCAGAAGCCTCGCAAAACAATGTGGAGCTCTTTCAGTATCCTGGCACGCTAAATCATTGGTGCAATCACAAAAAGTGTGAAGCAATCATGTATGGTAGTATCCTGAGCATGACGATAGAATATTTAGATTCAGTCGATCATTTTGGCTCATGATGAATGTCTGCACAAGTTCCTTTGGGTAACATGCCGTGCTGGATGCAATTGGCTGAGAGCATCATCAATTCAATTCTGCAAAAGAAATAGCAACGGCATCTCTGAAGGTGGAGACAACTTACTTGCATTTCACCTTGATCTAATGTAGACACGGCAAAAAGCATGCCTTGCACTCTCTCATCGTACGGATTGGTCAATGTCACGATGGCGAAGACCAAAGACATCCACGGATTCCAAGCCAGTGAAGAGCCGAAGTATTCTTCTGCCAAAGCCAAATTTACAGGAAAAGGAGTGCTAGATTGGAGAAGATCATCCGACCTCCCAGATATACAGTCCTCTTACTGTTGCACCATTGGAGCGCAAGGGCCGTCAAATGATCCTCCAAATCCACGGACTGCCAAGCAGGCACAGAACCCTTAATAAACTGAGCTCTTATACCGACCATCGATTGATGATGCTCTACCCTGAACAAAACGGATGCAATCTGCGATCACACAGGTGAGATGATTAATGTGAATATGTTGAACTATCTCGAGGATACAATAACGATAACTCAGTAGCAACTTATCAGTGTCTTCTACAATAACTTCACAGCACAAACAAATAACATAACCCATTCCTTGTACACATCAAAAATCATCAAACATAGTCAAACATCAAAGGATTAAGAAATTCACCTGCGTTCTTCATATGCTGTCACAATTAATCGGGATTGCCAAACTTCAATGGGGATGACAAACTGATCACCAGTAATCTTTACAAGAACACAAGCCATCTTTGAAGTGATGAAAGCGATTTGCATCCCTCACCACAATCTCTTTTCTAGTCACCTTGGAGATCAATTTAGTTGCTGTATGACAATCTGAACACACACGAAGGTTCTTGTAAACACGAATCGACTTACTGCTAGGCGAGCAAATAAGTCCATATGCAATAGCTAACTTCTCACTATGAGAGCAAAGAGAAAACTCTTTATCCTTCTCGGCAATATCATGCAACACAAGACGGGTGTCGGGAAGGTAGCCTTCAGCCTTGATTTCCTCAGTCAATCTGCTCAGCTCCGCATATATCTCCTTGGTTTCTGGGTGAGATGTATCCCCTCCAACAAAGGCATGAATCTTGTGATCAACTTCGATCCAGCTACGACCCGGTTCCTTGCGTACACCCCTCTCCTGCATCATAGTGCGCACCAATGACGCCTCCTCCCACTTCTCAGCTGCAGCATAAATGTTGGAGAGCAGCACATACGTAGAGGCATCCTCGGGTTCCAACTTGATACGCTTTTTAGCCGCAAGTTCACCCAACGCCACATTACCATAAGATCTGCAAGCACTGAGCAAGGCTCTCCAAGTTGCTCCATCTGGTTCCACTGGCATGTTATCAATCAAGAGCTTTGCTTCTTCCAAGAGCCCTGCCCGGCCAAGGATATCCACCATGCAGTTCCAATGTAGAACACTGGGAACGATACCATAATCCTGCGACATATCCAGGAAGAGTCGACGGCCTTCATCAACAAGGCCTGCATGACTACAGGCCGATAGCACTGCCACAAACGAGTAACCATCAGGCTTCAGACCGGCTGCGTTCATATTCCCGAAGACTTCTAGAGCTTCAGACCCATATCCATGTTGCGCAAGTCCACCAATCATCACAGTCCATGTGACTATATCCCGTTCCTCCATTCTGTCGAAAACAAGTCGCGCATCATCGATACTGCCACACTTCGCATACATGTGGACGAGTGCACTGCCCACACGCACATCTAACTCATATCCCGCTTCACGGGCATGGCTGTGAACCTCCTTCACCCACTCCAAAGCCCCATCGCCAGCACAGGCGTTCAGGACGCAAACATAAGAGACAGCATCTGGTTTCAAGCCATCCCGTATCAATTGGAGAAACAATTGATATGCTTCCTCACCACGACCACTCTCTGCATATGCGCCGATTAAAACGTTCCATGTAATTACATCCCGTTCGTTCATGCTGTCAAATACTAGTCGCGCATCATCAATACTGCCACACTTCGCATACATGTGAATCAGCGCATTGGCCACGCGTATATCGGACTCAAATCCCGCTTCACGGGCATGGCTGTGAACGTCCTTCACCCAATCCAAGGACCCAACGCTTGCACAAGCATTCAGGATGCTCATATAAGTGATTGCATCTGGTTTGAGGCCTTCCTGTATCATTTGCAGATACAACCGATATGCTTTCTCATTATAAACGCTTTCAGCATATGCGCTGATGATCATATTCCAGGTAACTGTATTGCGTTCCTTCATTCTGTCAAATACTAGTCGCGCATCATCGATACTGCCACAATTTGCATACATGTGGACCAGCGAGTTGCACACACGTACATCGGACTCAAAACCCCGTTCACGGGCATTTCTATGAACCTCCTTCACCCACTCCAAAGCCCCTGCACTTGCAGAGGCATTCAGGATGCTCACATATGTAGCGACAGTTGGAGAGAAGCCTTCCTCTTGCATACGGAGAAACAGTTCATAAGCTTCGCGTCCACAGCCATGCTGTGCAAGTCCACCAATCATCACAGTCCAGGTCACCACATCCCGTTCCTTCAGTCTGTCGAATACTTTCCGGGCTTCATCAAAGCTTCCACTCTTTGCATACATGTTAACGAGAGCACTGCCCACCCGTAAATCCAAATCAAATCCGGCTTCACGTGCATAGCTATGCACCTCCTTCACCCACTCAGAAGCGCCTCCGCTTCCACATGCGTTCAAAATGTTCATATAAGTAACTGCATCTGGTTTGAAGCCAGCACGAACCATTCGAAGAAACAATCGATATGCTTCCTCACCACGCCCATTTTCTGCATATGCGCCGATTATCACGTTCCATGTAACGACGTTCCGTTCCTTCATTCTGTCAAACACTAGTCGCGCATCGTTCATACTGCCACACGTTGCATACATGTGGACCAGCGAGTTGGCCAACCGCAAATCCGACTCAAGTCCTGCTTCGAGGACATGCCCGTGAACCTCCTTCACCCACTCCAAAGCCCCTGCGCTGGCGCAGGCATTCAAAATGCTCGTATAAGTGATGGCATCCGGTTCAAAGCCTTCCCGTCGCATTTGGAGAAGGAGGCCATAGGCTTCCTCGCCACAACCACTCTCTGCATACGCTCCAATTATCACATTCCAGGAAATGACATTGCGACTGGACAACTTATCAAAAGTTCTTCTTGCCTCCCTTATGCTCCCACACTTCGCATACATTCTCAGCAGCGCAGTCCCTACACGCACATCTGAGTCGAACCCACCATGTCGGATACACGCATGAACTTCTTCGCCCCATTTTAAAGCTGATGGGCTGCCACATGCCTTCAGGATGCTCAAATATGTAACTGCGTCGGGCTGCACACCTCCTTGGCGCATTTGATAGAAAACTTCCATTGCATCCTTCGCACGGCCGAGTTGAGCATAACCGCCAAGGACGATGTTCCAACTGATAACGTCCTTCTTAACAAGTCCATCAAACACTCGGCATGCAACCTCCAGGCTTCCACATCTGATGTACGCACTGAGTAGGCTGTTAGCCACATATATATTCTGCTGCATTCCACTCTCGATGATGCACTCATGAACTTGCTTGACAGCTGTAAGGTCTTTCTGCTTCGAGCACCGCTTCAGAACTTCAACGTACATATGCGAGTCTATAGCAAGGCCTTGTCGTACACGGTTCTTCAAAACATCAATTGCTTCAGTCGTGGTATTTGCGCCTGGCATGAGCATACTGCCACCGGCAGCTCGAACAGTTTGCTTCGACTCTCTTGCATTAGCGGGCAAAGTGTTTGTTCTTCCGAAATTGCCCTTGGCTGACCTGACTCACCAATACATCCTTCGTCAGAACAACCCTCATAACGTGGAAAAATTTACTCAATCAATTCACACATACTTGGATGCACTTACGCATGCAGAGCATTTCTCAAACAGTCGTTGCACTCTAAATGCACCGAATAGACCATAACATAGTGAATACGACAAAGCAAACAAAGAGAAGAATGCTAATCCTCAAACGGACCCAAATCACAACTCTCACGCTGCTCCTAACCAAACAAGTTACAAAGTGAGGGTTTGACAATCACCTTCAACATGTAAGCTTCATCTATAGGAAAGCTGCGGAGGAAAACTTTACTCAATCAACTTACAAGGACTCATGCCCATGCCAGTACCTATTTGGTTGTACAATCTCCTGATAAGCGCCGGTGTAATAACCAACAACAGATGGTAATTTGCTTTGAGTCACCAGTTTGAGCATCGCTTTCACCCATGGAGGAGTTGCCCAGCCATCTATCCAAAGCGTCTTGTTCGTCACCTTGTGTTTGAAGTCAGGTAATTTGGGATCCATCTACGGGCACCACAACCCACGATCAAATATGGAAAAACAATCGAGGAACCCAAATTGATTGAGTGATGTAATTAAAGTTCACTCCACTACAAAGCCCACTGAAAAAGAAATATGCTTGCTAATTCCCAAAGCGCTCATGACCTCGACCAAGCAATAAATGACCTCAACATGGTTTGTTCGCAAATTTCTAAGATCAGCTAGCCCGTAGTCCTAGTGATAGGACCAGTGATACCTTGTAAACTCTGTTGTCCCACCACTGTGAAGGATCAGCAAAATACTCCTTCCAAATGGACTCAACTGTCTCTGCTTCGCCTGATTCAACTGGAACATGCTACATATATTTCAGTCACATTCTCTGTCAAAGAGCCACAAACATCAACAACTTCTTTGCATGCGGACTATCATCTGATACATACCTGAAGCGTCGGTACTCACAGATGCTCTTCTCCAAACTGATGACGATGAAAACCTAATTCCTCCATGGGGCGACGAGACCAGTACAAGCCATGGATATTTCACGAGTGCGATCACACAGGAATCCTGGTCACACAAATCCCCGACAGTACGTCAAAATACACATTGGTAGCAGTGTGAGCGCAAGATCCTCATCAGTACTAATGTTTAATGCTTCACGATCAATCAACCCAGTTCAGGTCCTGTCGATTTGGAGGACAACGGAATACACTCTTTATCAAATATTGCTGTGTAGAAACCTAAATAAATTGGACACATATGTTGCTTACCTGTGCATCAGCTTCAAGCACCAGATAGCTCCTCGCTTGTCCCCTATGACGCAACAAAAGCTGCATGATTGCAGACATTCTTTGGCTCGGAGTCTACAAACTTATAAAGATTCCTCTCCTACGACAAAGGAACATCACAAACAGAAAACTAGAGAAAGCATATGAATGACTCTCTTCAAGTGTTCGGCTCCGTTGTAAGTGCATGTTCTCTGTCCGTTTAGCGAAGCTCCTTCTCCAAATGTATGCAGTGTCAAAAACCTTGAGGAAAATTTGAGAAAGTAGCATACAAGTACCACTCGGCTCCATTCAGCTGAGTTTGATGTCTTGTCCAAATTGCTAAACCTCCAGGCAGGAACAAAAAACTTTCTTGTTGGTTGGCCAACCCCAACCTCAACATCACAGCAACTCCAAAACTCGACTTGAGCATGGACACAAAGTATCAAGTATGATTGTCAATATCTTCAAGGCTTTTCAGTTGTGTCCGTTCCCTGTCTGTTTCGATAGCTCCTTTCTTTCTTGAGCAAGAATAGCTTCCCATGTATACAGCTTCCAAAAATTGACTAGAACTTCGCTTCAGACCAGACACGAATTCTATGATTGAATCCATCTCTAAAACCCTAAACCCTAAACCCTCCCGGTCCTCCAAGTAGGGACGTATGAACGACAACAACTCGACATCGACATGAACAGCTTCTAATGTATTCAGCTTCCATAAAGTGGACTGGAACGTGACTACAGCCCCGAGAAAGTTTCAAATGTGAAAGCATCACTCGCCATGATTCTCCTCGTCCGTTACACACTTCAGTAGCCAGTAAGGACGCTGCAAAAGGTACCAAAACTTGTGCAGATACAAAATTCTACTCAGAATTGGAACTCATGACGAGCAAGAAATCCTAGACCACGACACCTCCTCATGATCAACTCCAATATCTGCAGCTTTCTGAAACTTTCAAGCTCCCTTGCGAAGGTGGAGAGTGAACGAGCGGACAAGCACATTTGGTGCAGCAAGAGGAGATGGCGAGACACCACATTGTCCAGGCTCTCCACCCTACACTCCGGACCCGATTCCTACACTCGGAGCTTGAATACTGCGCTTGCACTTGGCAACGATGTTCTAGGGTTTTGATAGAACTAGTTCCGGAGCCACGCGCAAGATACTTGCTGTTGACGGAGGCTGATTAGTCGGGTTTTAGATTCCGAAGATCTCTTGAGCGACAACAGAAGTGGGAAGTCCTAAACTCCACGGTTTGACGAATCCAGTTCCTCCCTCAGAATGCTGTCTGGCCCGCAATAACATCAAGTCCGAGAATCGTCTCGCGCCTCGAAATTCTCTTGTTCAACGCTCTCTTGCTGAGGAGGTTCAAGCCGAAACCCGAGCCAAGAGCACCTTCGGCCAAATTCATGCAAGCTATGAAACGGGGTCTGATAAGCCAAATCGATACAAGAACACTTTCTCGTCGACGAAGCAAAGGAATTGGAAAATGATTTCGATTCAACGGACGCTTTCATATTCGTAATTGGACTAGTATTTCTTCCAATGTGCCAAGATACTCCAAAACAGAGCAATTCAAACTACAGAAGCTCAATTTGAAATTCTGGCGACACGGACTCTACGAAAGAATGAGACCACTGTAACGAAACAAACTCGGAGCAACTAGCACACTCTAGTTGATTTAGTAACCTGTTCAAAAATTGAAGTTGTTGTATTGACTACACTTCAAGAACTTAATTTCTTCAGTAGGATTCAATCATAGAAAATATAATTTGCAAGGCTGAATTTCATACCAACAACTAGCTCTTCTACTAATACAAAGGTGGGTCAAATGTAAAAAGCAACAAAACAATGATTGTTAGTCATTAAAATGGCTTCAAATTAAAACCAATGTCAGTAGGTCTTGAGTTTTCTTACTAATTTTATATTAATTAAATGAATATGAAGGTGGCCACATCCTCATTGGAACCACCACTTGACATGTGCTTCATTCTTCATGATGAAACCATCATGAGATTTATAAGATCATGAAGATGGATTGGGTAATGATGACAAATTTTTTAATTCAAGAAATTCATAGCTCAATTAGTGACTTGAGAAGGCTCTTCCCACCTAAATTTATGAGATCGTGGAGATGGATTGGATAATGATGATGAATTTTTGAATTCATCATGCAATTCTTGGCCCAGTTAGTGAGTTGAGAAGGCTATTTTCACCCAAGCTTTTGCATTATGTAGTGGCCTCTTTGGGGGTTCAATTTTTTCGTAATGGTTGTGCATTGTTGTCATTGATCACGAATTCAAATGACTAGTAGATGATGCCCATATGAGATCCAACAACAAAAATTAGTTTCATTTACAATTTAATCTGCATTTTGTTTCCTGTAGCCTATATAGACTGCCCACATCATACTTTAGTTGATCATTCATAAATTTTGTCCAATAGTTGACTATAAAAGAACTAAGGAATGACAACCATTAGGACAAGGTAAAAATTGAAGTAAATAATTTTGACATTGGTACATTTAACAAGGACTAGTTGATTTAATTGTGGTTCAATTGTTTTGTGAATGACTAATTGGTTACTATTTGAGTCATATCGCTAATAAAAAAGAGGGTTTATGTCAACTGCCACCCTCCTAAGTGCAATAAATTACATTCTTGCAATTGCTTCTTGCTAATCAACCTATTCTCATCTTTTTTCTTGTTTTTGCTTAAAGTTTTCTAAGTGAGGGTTTAGATTAGCCACTACCTCTTAAGTATAATAGTTTATATATATATATATATATATATATATATTTTTTTTTTTATATATATATTTTTTTTAAATTTTTTTTTTAAATTTTGCTATTTGTTGTTTTGTAGTTGATTGTTTTGTTATTGGATAATTTATTTCTTTGTGCTTTTTGTTGTTAATTGTTTTACATATTTTTCATGCATTTGTCAATTATTATGAAGCTATGCACTTTGCTAACTTTGATTTTGTATATGTATGAAAACCCTTAATGAAAGAATTGAAGACAATACCTAAGTAACTAATAGAAGACAACAAGCGCAAGTAGTTGACTTTGCATTTGGTGAGTTCTATAATTTCTTGGTGATTGTTTTTTTTGGTCCAATCATGTATTTTTCATTAGATATGCATGATTGATTTTTAGTTGTTAGTTGGTTGTAATTTCAATGGAGTAAGAAGAAAAAAAAATTATGGCATAGCAAAAGGAGTTTATGGCATGAAGTCATAGTGTAGTTGTAAAATCAACTACTTCAATCACTTGTTTTATACTTGTATTTTGAACACATAGTGAGGTATTACACCCCCACCTACTCACCCATCCAATTTAAATATTTTTTTAATTCCCCAATCCCCCCCTCTACAATCCAAATTAATTTTTTTTTATTCCCCAACCCAACTCAACCTCCAACCCAACCCAAACCCTAAATATCTCCCCCACCTCTAATTTGTAATTTCAAATTGACATGAGGTTCTACAATTGATATGGAATTTTGTACTCATACTCATATCCATACTTGTATCCGTATCTATTTTCTATACTTGTATCCGTCTTCTATATCCACATTCATAGTTATAGTTAACCCGTATCTATACTTGTCTTCTATACATGCATCTATATCTATCTTCTGTATTCATATCCATATTTGTTTTTGTATCCGTATTCGTATCCCAGATCAACGGCTTGGAGATCGGTTTTATTTTTTTTCCATGAGAAGATCTATGGTCTGAAATTTTTTTTTTAAAATGAGAGGGGGATAAGGACAAGGATGTTGCATCATTTGTTTCAATTGTGTTACAATAATATACAAGAGTCATATATGCATGCCATATTTTTTACTAGGTGTAGTCATTTCCTTGTAATAAATATAAAATATGACTTAAAGAATTGTATTGAAATCCTCTTACTTCATGTTTCTATGTTTGCAACTACAAAATAACTAATTATAGTGGCCATATAATATAAACAATTATGTGAACTCCAATTGTTTGTGATGTTGAGAGCCTTGATATTATGATGCCTTGTAGAATACTCTTGAAGTGTAAATTGCTCTTGTATAAAGCAACCATAGTTGTAAGTTTCTATTGTATTTCAAGATACATTCACTATTTTTGTGATTTGTAGCCCAAATTTGTTTTTTTATTATGGCTCAATTCTTTTGAAGAGTCTTTGTCTTTAGAAATTTCATATTCCTCATAAATTTTCCTTACACTTTCAATTCTAAAAATGTATATCACACTAAAATTTAAAATCAAAATCAATAGTGCAAACATTTTATTTTAAGTGGAGTCAAAGTCTAATAGCAAAAAAAGATCTTTCTTTTCACTTTAATTTCTAAAATCTTGCAATTTACATGGTTCATGTTTTTGAAAATTCTTCCATGTATATCTAATACAAGACATCTATGCTTGAATATCCAAATTTTTTTTTAATTCTACTCTCGGGGAGGTGCATTCCCCCTTTTTTTTATGTTAGTGTATGAACAAAACTTTGGACGCCCTATATACTTTTTTAAATTTTAAATAAAATTAAATGAAAAATATGAATAGCTTTTTCTACTTTGAAAGTTTATGTTTTGAATTATTGATATTTTTATTTGTTAATAATAATTAGTTATAAATTTTTGAAGTAAAAAGATACACTATAAAACTGAAAAATAACTTTCACACCCCTATATTATATAAGAAAAAATTATTTTAAAAATGAAAAAAAAATTCCTAAAAATAACTCTCTATTGAAAGCTCATTTTGAGTTGAATATTGATGCAATGGCCATCTAAATGTGTTCTCTAAAAATATTTGAGTTAAAAAAACATGCCATTTTAGTGCATTTTTAACCTCTTCTAGATATCATTCCATATTTTGTTTGAGTTTGAAATTTTGGGAGTAGAATCCTATAGTCATTTGTAAACAATGCTCAAAATTTGAAATTAAAATTATAATTTATTAGAAACCACTTGTTCACATGTGATTTGTTGTAGTAGAACTATGTGCACCCCCGCGACTCTATTCTTTATAAGCTTACTAGTAGTTTGGAAATGAATGTTGGTAAACATTAGTCGAGAGGTTATACTTACTTTGGTTAAGGTATTTGCTTGCAGTCCATTTCCATGTAAATTGAAGGCCAGAAAGATAGACACATTGATTTCCCCATTTTTGAGATTTGTAGCTCAGAATTTGTTTTGTTATCATGTTTGCATTCTTTCCTAAAATTTGTGTTGCCAAAATTTTCAAATTACTCACCAATTTTGATAGAGGGAGCTCGTGTAGTTTGAAGAGCTTTGTTTTTGAGTAATTTAAGGTGGCACAATTGAAGAAATACTTCCAATTATGAGTATGAAAGCACCTATTGAATCAAATTTGTTCTCTAATTTTTTGCTTAGTCAACGAGAAAGTGGTCTTGTATTGATGGAAAAAAAACTTCATCACTAGCAACTAGCCCACTCTATTCGTTTTCCATTTTTTTGGACATCGAAGCGCTTAGGGGTTAAACCTATAGTACAAAACAGCCCTTCATTTAAATTTGACCTTCACTTAGGATAAGTTGACTTTGTTCTAATTAAAAAGGGACCTTAACCCTTATATGACGTCGAGGATGTATTTTAAACAATGAATGACAAAGAATCTCTCCATGCAAGACAAAAGTGCAACTAATCATCTTCCAAATTTTGTGAGAAAAGGGAATGTCTTCTACCTCAAAATGAGTGCTTTTTCATTTTTTTTAGCCAACAATTCACACGGTACCCAAACAGATGATTTTACGGTGACCTGCACGTTGTTTAAGGGTTAAGGTAGAACTACCCATTACCACCATGTACCCAATTCCCCCACCTACAGATTCCTCCCATTTCCGTCACTGGCCCATTTTATTACCACAATCTTACTCATCCATGATCATGATGGTGATGCACTGGGGAGCTGTAGACTCACAAATTTTGATTTTTGGACAATTTGTTGTGAATAGTGTAAATAGGGGCAATTTGACTAGTAGTTCACATTGTGTTGTGGTAATACAATCCAGTTGTCGGAATTAAGCGGATTTAAAGAGTTGTAGAGATTTAGGATTTATACAGATAATTTGACTTGGCATCCAAGGTTTGAATGGTTGTCACAAATGGGAGTATAGCTCGTCAATTTGTCATCTTTTCTCTCTCTCTCACACACAACTCTCACTCACTCTTAGTTTTCCTTTGATTCTGACTCACTTTGTTTGTTTTTGCTCTGGTCAATTTGTCCTAATAATGATATGTAACCAACTTATATGAATATATATTACTAATTTCAGCAAGTTGCCTTGAGTGATTGTTTATGTATTTGAATCTGGATCCAGTGATTGGACCAATTTGATGTGTGTGTCAATTAGTCTTCGTGTGAGTTCATTTCAGTGATTGGAATTTCGTGTATATGTAATTTGTGAGCAACTTGTCTGAATTTAGATTGTGTTACTGTATGATGTGTGAATCAATTTGACATAGTGATTGAGGGTGATCACTGATTGTGTTGGAGCTGGAAGAATTAAATTCGAAATTGGAAAACTTGTGTGATTTTCCTAATGTTGGAAGTTGGGTATGGACAAATTGATCTGTGTTGAGATGGTGAGAAAATCAGCAATGATATAATTAAAATTTAGATGAATATTGTGCATGTCAATTTGTCCAGTGAGTGACCAGCCAGTGCCTTGTAGTTGAATTATTTAGAGAAATGGAAGTTAAATTGTTAATTTGTCCAAAGTTGTGAATTGTCTGAGAATGGAGTTGACAAATTGAGGCTGTAACTCTAAAATTTGTCTGAGATAAATATTGGGATGTATGCAAATGAATTATGTTGTTTATCAAATTGTCCAAGGGCTGATGTATGTGGATTGAGAATTTGAATGAGATGTGTTTGTGTATATGTGTGTTCATGTTTTGACAATTTGACTGACGGTAACCATATAAAATTTGAGAGAATAAATATCAAATCCAAATTTTGTATTAGTGGAGAGAAAATTGTGAGTTCAAGGACAAATTGCATGTTATTTGATGATGGATCGTGAGGAGACCAAGCAAATTGAGAATCAAGACAAATCGACAATGGAGCACTAGAGCTAAAGTTGGTAGCTGTAAAGTAGAACCAGGCAAGATTTGGTTCGTCGATTCTAAGGCAAGTTGTCTATGAATGTATAAGCTATAATTGCTATAAGCGACCGATAGTTTGACAAATTGTTGGATTACATAATATTATATGAATGGGACTAGAAACGTTAGATTAAAATTAATGTCCTGACAAATTGTCCAATTTATAATGTTGTGAAATTTTTAAGTGATAGTGAAAATATTAATTTTGTAGCATAAACGATTTTAGAAAATTACGGTTGATGGAATTATTGCCCGTATTGGACAAGTTGTCTTGAAAATTGAGTGATGCAAAATATTATGCACCATAGCATATTATATGCTTAATTGCAAATTGTAGATGAATTGGAAATAATTAGGGAAATCATGATAGAAATTAATTCTATTGAATTAGATTTTCTCTAATAAATAAAAATAAAAATAAAAATAAAGATCAAATGTTTTGTTAGATTAAAATAAAGAATTAAATTAATTGATTAATGGAAAAGAGTTAAATGAGCACAAAACAATTTTTATTAAAATGGATAATATTAAAACATAAGTTGGATTAAGGAGATTGGTGAGTAGAAAGTTGACAATTTGGAATAATAAAATTATTGAGACAAATCGCCTTGGCTTGAAAATTATTTAATTTTGTTAGTGAAAAGGAAATTATTGTCATAATTATTTTTGGGCTTGTGTGTTTTGTGTGGTGGTGAAAACTAACAAGTTGTTGTAGATAAAAGAGAACAAGGAGCAATTGGAGATGCATTACACACTCATTCCCATTGCATTTAGTTAGAGACAAATTGTCCTTATAACTGAGACCGGTTTGATATTCATCTAACTAGTAATTAGGCTAGTTAAATAGTGATTGTTGACAAATTGTTCCTAATATAAAAATCATTGTAATTAAGGAATGTGTACACTTATATAAAATATTATTATTATATTATGCACTTGATAGGTGTCTAGATCATGCATGACAAATTGCCGGTCAACCTTGACAAATTGTCCATAAAATACCCGTAGAATACTAGAAAGGACTGGGACGGCATTCCATGTGTCTATAGCATTACTTATTGGCCAGGCCACTAAATTTAACATGGGAAATAAAAGTGATGTAAATTCTTTGATATAGTGAAACTATTGTGTAAATTCCATAGTAATTTGACCTACAAAGTGACTTCTAGCTGCAAAACAATAGACGATTTGACCATTCCCCTTAGATTTGGAACCCCTATACTTAGTCTTGGGTTTTGGGAAACTACAAAATCTTAGACTACAGGAGCCGACACATCAGCCCACGCTTCAACAATGGTCTGGTCATGCTTTACCAAGGGTCTACTCACAGTTTTACATTTCAGCTTTGAAAAATCACAAAAAATTCAATTCTTGTCAGAATGTCTTTATATTTTTTTGCAATTGACTCCTCTCAAACAATTCAATCTCTTGAAAAATATGAGAGCTCATAAATAGCTTCTCCAAAGTACCTAGATAGCAAATCTGTATGGTAATGGGTAGTTCTACCTTAAACCCGGACGTAGCGTGAGGCGACCCTTCTTTTACTCTACTCGAGGATTCACGCTCGCAGTCCGTTTTTACGCGAATTGAGGGCCAAAACATACCCCATTTTTGTGATTTGTAGCTCCGAGTTTGTATCGTTACAGTGGTCTCATCCTTTCGTAGAGTCCGTGTCGCCAGAATTTCAAATTGAGCTTCTGTAGTTTGAATTGCTCTGTTTTGGAGTATCTTGGCACATTGGAAGAAATACTAGTCCAATTACGAATATGAAAGCGTCCGTTGAATCGAAATCATTTTCCAATTCCTTTGCTTCGTCGACGAGAAAGTGTTCTTGTATCGATTTGGCTTATCAGACCCCGTTTCATAGCTTGCATGAATTTGGCCGAAGGTGCTCTTGGCTCGGGTTTCGGCTTGAACCTCCTCAGCAAGAGAGCGTTGAACAAGAGAATTTCGAGGCGCGAGACGATTCTCGGACTTGATGTTATTGCGGGCCAGACAGCATTCTGAGGGAGGAACTGGATTCGTCAAACCGTGGAGTTTAGGACTTCCCACTTCTGTTGTCGCTCAAGAGATCTTCGGAATCTAAAACCCGACTAATCAGCCTCCGTCAACAGCAAGTATCTTGCGCGTGGCTCCGGAACTAGTTCTATCAAAACCCTAGAACATCGTTGCCAAGTGCAAGCGCAGTATTCAAGCTCCGAGTGTAGGAATCGGGTCCGGAGTGTAGGGTGGAGAGCCTGGACAATGTGGTGTCTCGCCATCTCCTCTTGCTGCACCAAATGTGCTTGTCCGCTCGTTCACTCTCCACCTTCGCAAGGGAGCTTGAAAGTTTCAGAAAGCTGCAGATATTGGAGTTGATCATGAGGAGGTGTCGTGGTCTAGGATTTCTTGCTCGTCATGAGTTCCAATTCTGAGTAGAATTTTGTATCTGCACAAGTTTTGGTACCTTTTGCAGCGTCCTTACTGGCTACTGAAGTGTGTAACGGACGAGGAGAATCATGGCGAGTGATGCTTTCACATTTGAAACTTTCTCGGGGCTGTAGTCACGTTCCAGTCCACTTTATGGAAGCTGAATACATTAGAAGCTGTTCATGTCGATGTCGAGTTGTTGTCGTTCATACGTCCCTACTTGGAGGACCGGGAGGGTTTAGGGTTTAGGGTTTTAGAGATGGATTCAATCATAGAATTCGTGTCTGGTCTGAAGCGAAGTTCTAGTCAATTTTTGGAAGCTGTATACATGGGAAGCTATTCTTGCTCAAGAAAGAAAGGAGCTATCGAAACAGACAGGGAACGGACACAACTGAAAAGCCTTGAAGATATTGACAATCATACTTGATACTTTGTGTCCATGCTCAAGTCGAGTTTTGGAGTTGCTGTGATGTTGAGGTTGGGGTTGGCCAACCAACAAGAAAGTTTTTTGTTCCTGCCTGGAGGTTTAGCAATTTGGACAAGACATCAAACTCAGCTGAATGGAGCCGAGTGGTACTTGTATGCTACTTTCTCAAATTTTCCTCAAGGTTTTTGACACTGCATACATTTGGAGAAGGAGCTTCGCTAAACGGACAGAGAACATGCACTTACAACGGAGCCGAACACTTGAAGAGAGTCATTCATATGCTTTCTCTAGTTTTCTGTTTGTGATGTTCCTTTGTCGTAGGAGAGGAATCTTTATAAGTTTGTAGACTCCGAGCCAAAGAATGTCTGCAATCATGCAGCTTTTGTTGCGTCATAGGGGACAAGCGAGGAGCTATCTGGTGCTTGAAGCTGATGCACAGGTAAGCAACATATGTGTCCAATTTATTTAGGTTTCTACACAGCAATATTTGATAAAGAGTGTATTCCGTTGTCCTCCAAATCGACAGGACCTGAACTGGGTTGATTGATCGTGAAGCATTAAACATTAGTACTGATGAGGATCTTGCGCTCACACTGCTACCAATGTGTATTTTGACGTACTGTCGGGGATTTGTGTGACCAGGATTCCTGTGTGATCGCACTCGTGAAATATCCATGGCTTGTACTGGTCTCGTCGCCCCATGGAGGAATTAGGTTTTCATCGTCATCAGTTTGGAGAAGAGCATCTGTGAGTACCGACGCTTCAGGTATGTATCAGATGATAGTCCGCATGCAAAGAAGTTGTTGATGTTTGTGGCTCTTTGACAGAGAATGTGACTGAAATATATGTAGCATGTTCCAGTTGAATCAGGCGAAGCAGAGACAGTTGAGTCCATTTGGAAGGAGTATTTTGCTGATCCTTCACAGTGGTGGGACAACAGAGTTTACAAGGTATCACTGGTCCTATCACTAGGACTACGGGCTAGCTGATCTTAGAAATTTGCGAACAAACCATGTTGAGGTCATTTATTGCTTGGTCGAGGTCATGAGCGCTTTGGGAATTAGCAAGCATATTTCTTTTTCAGTGGGCTTTGTAGTGGAGTGAACTTTAATTACATCACTCAATCAATTTGGGTTCCTCGATTGTTTTTCCATATTTGATCGTGGGTTGTGGTGCCCGTAGATGGATCCCAAATTACCTGACTTCAAACACAAGGTGACGAACAAGACGCTTTGGATAGATGGCTGGGCAACTCCTCCATGGGTGAAAGCGATGCTCAAACTGGTGACTCAAAGCAAATTACCATCTGTTGTTGGTTATTACACCGGCGCTTATCAGGAGATTGTACAACCAAATAGGTACTGGCATGGGCATGAGTCCTTGTAAGTTGATTGAGTAAAGTTTTCCTCCGCAGCTTTCCTATAGATGAAGCTTACATGTTGAAGGTGATTGTCAAACCCTCACTTTGTAACTTGTTTGGTTAGGAGCAGCGTGAGAGTTGTGATTTGGGTCCGTTTGAGGATTAGCATTCTTCTCTTTGTTTGCTTTGTCGTATTCACTATGTTATGGTCTATTCGGTGCATTTAGAGTGCAACGACTGTTTGAGAAATGCTCTGCATGCGTAAGTGCATCCAAGTATGTGTGAATTGATTGAGTAAATTTTTCCACGTTATGAGGGTTGTTCTGACGAAGGATGTATTGGTGAGTCAGGTCAGCCAAGGGCAATTTCGGAAGAACAAACACTTTGCCCGCTAATGCAAGAGAGTCGAAGCAAACTGTTCGAGCTGCCGGTGGCAGTATGCTCATGCCAGGCGCAAATACCACGACTGAAGCAATTGATGTTTTGAAGAACCGTGTACGACAAGGCCTTGCTATAGACTCGCATATGTACGTTGAAGTTCTGAAGCGGTGCTCGAAGCAGAAAGACCTTACAGCTGTCAAGCAAGTTCATGAGTGCATCATCGAGAGTGGAATGCAGCAGAATATATATGTGGCTAACAGCCTACTCAGTGCGTACATCAGATGTGGAAGCCTGGAGGTTGCATGCCGAGTGTTTGATGGACTTGTTAAGAAGGACGTTATCAGTTGGAACATCGTCCTTGGCGGTTATGCTCAACTCGGCCGTGCGAAGGATGCAATGGAAGTTTTCTATCAAATGCGCCAAGGAGGTGTGCAGCCCGACGCAGTTACATATTTGAGCATCCTGAAGGCATGTGGCAGCCCATCAGCTTTAAAATGGGGCGAAGAAGTTCATGCGTGTATCCGACATGGTGGGTTCGACTCAGATGTGCGTGTAGGGACTGCGCTGCTGAGAATGTATGCGAAGTGTGGGAGCATAAGGGAGGCAAGAAGAACTTTTGATAAGTTGTCCAGTCGCAATGTCATTTCCTGGAATGTGATAATTGGAGCGTATGCAGAGAGTGGTTGTGGCGAGGAAGCCTATGGCCTCCTTCTCCAAATGCGACGGGAAGGCTTTGAACCGGATGCCATCACTTATACGAGCATTTTGAATGCCTGCGCCAGCGCAGGGGCTTTGGAGTGGGTGAAGGAGGTTCACGGGCATGTCCTCGAAGCAGGACTTGAGTCGGATTTGCGGTTGGCCAACTCGCTGGTCCACATGTATGCAACGTGTGGCAGTATGAACGATGCGCGACTAGTATTTGACAGAATGAAGGAACGGAACGTCGTTACATGGACTATGATGATTGATGGACTTGCACAACGTGGGTATGAGCGTGACGCATATGAAGTTTTTCTTCGAATGGTTCGTGCTGGCTTCAAACCAGATGGCGCTACGTATGTGAGCGTCCTCAATGCATGTGCACATTCCGAGGCTTCTGAGTGGGTGAAGGAGGTGCATAGCCATGCACGTGAAGCCGGATTTGATTTGGATTTACGGGTTGGCAGTGCTCTCGTCAACATGTATGCAAAGAGTGGAAGCTTTGATGAAGCCCGGAAAGTATTTGACAGACTGAAGGAACGGGATGTGGTGACCTGGACTGTGATGATTGGTGGACTTGCACAACATGGGTGTGGACGCGAAGCTTATGAACTGTTTCTCCGTATGCAAGAGGAAGGCTTCTCTCCAACTGTCGCTACATATATGAGCATCCTGAATGCCTCTGCAAGTGCAGGGTCTTTGGAGTGGGTGAAGGAGGTTCATAGAAATGCCCGTGAACGGGGTTTTGAGTCCGATGTACGTGTGTGCAACTCGCTGGTCCACATGTATGCAAATTGTGGCAGTCTCGATGATGCGCGACTAGTATTTGAGAGAATGAAGGAACGGGATGTGGCTACCTGGAATGTGATAATTGGTGCATATGCTGGAAGTGGTTGTGGAGAGGAAGCATACCAATTATTTGTCCGAATGATACGGAAAGGCCTCAAACCAGATGTAGTTACCTATATGAGCATCCTGAATGCTTGTGCAAGCGTTGGGTCCTTGGATTGGGTGAAGGACGTTCACAGCCATGCCTGTGAAGCGGGATTTGAGTCCGATCTACGTTTGGCAAATGCGCTGGTCCACATGTATGCAAAGTGTGGCAGTATCGATGATGCGCGACTTGTTTTCGACAGAATGGAGGAGAGGGACATTATTACATGGAACGTGATGATTGGTGGACTCTCGCAACATGGATATGGGTCTGAAGCTCTAGAAGTCTTCCGGAATATGAACGCAGCCGGTCTGAAGCCTGATGGTTACTCGTTTGTGGCAGTACTATCGGCCTGTAGTCATGCAGGCCTTGTTGATGAAGGCTGCCGACTCTTCCTGGATATGTCGCAGGATTACGGCATCGTTCCCAGTGTTCTACATTGGAACTGCATGGTGGATATCCTTGGCCGGGCAGGGCTCTTGGAAGAAGCAAAGCTCTTGATTGATAACATGCCAGTAGAACCAGATGGAGCAACTTGGAGAGCCTTGCTCAGTGCTTGCAGATCTTATGGTAATGTGGCGTTGGGTGAACTTGCGGCTAAAGAGCGTATCAAGTTGGAACCCGAGGATGCCTCTACGTATGTGCTGCTCTCCAACATTTATGCTGCAGCTGAGAAGTGGGAGGAGGCATCATTGGTGCGCACTATGATGCAGGAGAGGGGTGTACGCAAGGAGCCGGGTCGTAGCTGGATCGAAGTTGATCACAAGATTCATGCCTTTGTTGGAGGGGATACATCTCACCCAGAAACCAAGGAGATATATGCGGAGCTGAGCAGATTGACTGAGGAAATCAAGGCTGAAGGCTACCTTCCCGATACCCGTCTTGTGTTGCATGATATTGCCGAGAAGGATAAAGAGTTTTCTCTTTGCTCTCATAGTGAGAAGTTGGCAGTTGCATATGGACTTATTTGCTCGCCTAGCAGTAAGTCGATTCGTGTTTACAAGAACCTTCGTGTGTGTTCAGATTGTCATACAGCAACTAAATTGATCTCCAAGGTGACTAGAAAAGAGATTGTGGTGAGGGATGCAATTCGCTTTCATCACTTCAAAGATGGCTTGTGTTCTTGTAAAGATTACTGGTGATCAGTTTGTCATCCCTATTGAAGTTTGGCAATCCCGATTAATTGTGACAGCATATGAAGGACGCAGGTGAATTTCTTAATCCTTTGATGTTTGACTATGTTTGATGATTTTTGATGTATACAAGGAATGGGTTATGTCATTTGTTACTGCCGTCTCAATTGTTTGTGCTGTGAAGTTATTGTAGAAGACATCGATAAGCTGTGCTTGGTTTGTGGTTATTGTATCCATAATAAGCTTAGTGGAAAATATTCTTGCTCTTTTGTGACTTCAGATTGCATAGAACAGGGCTTGTTGTCCCAGGAGCTCATGTAGCTACACGGACTACCAAAATTTGATTCGATCAATACGAACACCCAACTCCAGTATTGCGAGAATGTTGGAAGCACGGTGAAGACTGTTGAGATATTATCACCTTAAATCGATATAAGTTGTAGGAAACCATGTCTGAGCTACTTCAAGCTCTTCTGGCTAAAGGCAAGTGGAGAGATCAATGAAGATTACTACTAGGATGCACATAATGTTTCGATGCGTCCCAAAACTATTTATTCGGATTCATGTTTGGAGATTGAGTCAACCACGTATGAAGAGGGAAATTTCTGCAAAACTTGAGCAATGATTCATACTTCTGGTTGTATATAAGTCATCATTATCATGTTGAAAAAACAAATTTATGGGATTGAGATCATATACAAAGAATGTGTTAATTAAATCCTACTGCATTCCCAAGGATTGTAGAGATTGTTCATCTTGAATCCAATTTTAGTTGACAACTACTTAAGTAGAAGCAATTGATTTTTGTCTCATTTTGGAAATACTACATTCTCCCAATCATCATTGCTCTAATGTTCATGGAGATGTGCTAATTCAAGCCTAGCCTTGGGCAAAGTTTCAAAGTCGAGATTCGAGTTTGCAAATTTATAACTTCAAAATCACTTTTAATAGTTTTTGTAATTTTCCATAATATAAGGCAATCTATCTTTGATTGAACCTAAGTATTACCTCATCATGCTTAAGACACTATTATACTCTTAGTGTTTGATTGTGTTTGATTGCTTTATGATTTTTGATTCATCAATTATTTAATCCCTAAAGAATGTTTGCACTACTCATACAATGTAGATACTATTGCAACTTCTACATACAAAGGCCTTCAACACACAATAAAAATTGTTTTTTCATCACAAATTTTTTGTAAGACTGCCTAGGAATACACCCTATTTCTATCATTTTTATAGGGTTTTTTGAAATAAGATTGTGCGAGAAAAAAAATCTTGTATACAAGGACCATGAAAGAGCATGGAAATTCAATGCATATGTTCAACTTCCCCAAACACACTCTAATGGATGTCTAGCTTCCATGGACAAAAATAGCAAAGGACAAGTGGATTCCGGTTAGCAAGGAATAATGTAACCTATATAATAAGTTGCCACTGAAATGGGATAGAGACTCTTGTATGAGCTAGCCAATTAAGGTTGTTTGCCTCCCAAAAATTCAGTTGGAACAACAGTGTCATGGGACAAAGACGTTTTAGCTGAATTGAGATTACTCGCAAACATGCACCTCATGATTTTTGAACATTGAAAAATCCATTTATAAAGAAATCATTTGTCTCTAATAAAGTAAACTATCCCATTTAGAACGAAATGGAAGCAAGTCCATTGTGGGTTAAATTATAGTAGTTGTTTATATTTTAGAACTTGAATTTACAATGGATTACCAATATAAATGGCAATTTTGCAATTATAAGGAAGAAAATTCTACATCTACCAACTTTGACAGATTCTTGAGGGCTGAAAAATTGATCTTTGATCATGAAATTTTTGGCACAATATAATCTTCATGTTAGTTACATTTGTATGCCATATTTAACTACTTTTGGACTTTTCAGGGAATTTTGGACTTTGTTCAGCGGGAGATCTCCCCCTGTCATAGATATCTAAAATCTAAACTTGTTGTACATTTTTCAAACCACCTAGTCCAAAATCTATATCATGTCTAGATTCCTAAAATCTATAGAAATCAAAGTCTACAACTGTCTTAGATGTCCCTTTACCAATTTTGGACTTTGCAAAGTCCAAAAATAGTTAAATATGGCATTTGTACCAAATTTCAAGGCCAAAAGATTTACACAAAAAAAAGATATTCAAAATCTACCAACATGTGTAGTCATGAGAAAAATTTCACTATTGCCAACTTTGACACCCTTCTAAGGATTGAAATTTCTTTTTTCCCATAAATTTTTTGGCATAAGAACATCTCTATATTGATTACATGTTTGAAAAATTTCAAGTCCAAAGATCCCAAAAAAAAAGATAGTCAAAATCTACCAAGATGTATAGTTGTGAGAAACAATCAAGGAAACCATTTCACTACTGCCAACTTCGACACCCTCCCTAGGGCTGAAAAATTGTTTATTTACCATAAAAAAAAATTTAAAGGATCACTTCTATGTTGATAACATGTGTGCCAAATTTTGAGGCCAAAAGATTCACACTACAAAAAGATATTTGAAATCCACCAACAAGTGTAACTATGAGAAACAATTTTAAGGCTACCAACTTTGACACCCATCCTAGGGCTGAAATTTATTTATTTTTTAATTATGAAATTTTTGGCATAAAACCATCTCTATGTTGAATACATGTGCAAAATTTCAAGTCCAAAAGATGCATACAAAAAAAGATATTTGAAATCTACCAATGTATATGTCATCCATTAGCTTTAATCACTGCTTATAACTTAGAGGGTATAGAATGACGTACTTCAAACCTTCAAGGAGATTTGTACCACTAATTGACCTCTAATCTCTTTCAATAACTACTTGTAACTCATCTAAGTTTCTAGGGCATGCCTCACCATATTGCATAACATCTTTTAGAATCTTTCAGAGGCTTTTAGTTGAATTGAGATCTAGAGAATTTGCAAGCCAACTGAGCTTCTCCAAAAGGTGTGTTTGTCTTTATTCTTCACATAGTTTGCTACAATGAACAAGTGCACCATCTTCTATGAAGAATCCCTGTGAAAATTTACCTATAAAATGAAGCAATTCACTATTGTAGATCACTTCCACAAAATCTTTAATAGAACAACAATTTTTAGGCATAAAGACAAGTTTTGACTTTTGCCCTCCAGTAAATGCGCCTCAAATCATCAAAGAAGTTCATCTACTTTAAAAAATAGATACTATACAACTTGATGAATAGCACTTATATGTAGTTCTCCAAACATGAACTTATTTAGAATTTTTCCCAATTTTAAAGGTAGATTCATTTGTCCAACCAATACACTCCCACTCTTTTGCACTCCATCTACAATACTTTTGAGCAAAAGTCAATTGTTGAGAAATGTGACGAGGTGTCAAAAAAGTTTTTTGTTTGCAAGTCGACTGAAAATACTACTTCCATGTAAAAGCTCTTTGAATAGTATTTCTATTCACTTTAGTAGGGTATATATTGACAATCTTTGAAAGCAATGAACAACAATGAATTTTTGAATATCACACAATGGTATAAACATCTCTATCACTAAGTTTTTTAGCATGACTTCCACCACAAGGTTTGCACTTGTAAGTTCCATCTTCTTTGAATTTCTTCACTAACCTCTAAACTACTCTAATGGGGATTTTGACAATGGTTGCAATGTGAACTCTTGTAGTCCTTGCTTCACTCAAACCTACAATGCAAGCATGCATTCCATCTAAAATTGTCATCATCCACTCACTTTCACAATACTAATTACATCAAAAAATCTCAGTAAACAGCTTTCATGCATTCACCCATCACCCAACCAGCCTTTATGCACTCATTCCTCACCCATCACCCAACTAATCCTCATCCATCACTTAAGCAACCTCATGCACTCACCCATTGCTTCAATTAGTGGTTATATGACATTCATTACCCAATAGTCACTCACCAAGTTGTCACTCAAACCTTACTCATTCAAAAACCTTCAATCCTCCACTAAAAAAACATTCATTCATCACTTGCATTCGCCCTTCAATTCATCACACATCACACTTTCTATAATGCTCAATTTAATTTGCAAGCATTGATATTCACAGGAGAAAGCTTCTTCATACGTGTATGATACACAATTTATAAGCAAATAGATTCTTTTAGATGAGACAAGTGCATACATTAGATTTAACGTCACTAATTTTTTTGAGAAGCTTTTATGTTTAAAGATTGCATTAGATGAATAATATCAATTTGAAAACATGAAGTGTCAAAGATAATTCAACATTTCCAATATGTCCTTAAAATTGTTTCTCATAGTTACACTTGTTGGTAGATTTTGAATATCTTTTTATAGTGTGAATCTTTTGGCCTTGAAATTTGGCACATGTTATCAACATAGAGGTGATCTTCTAATGAATGTTTTATGATAAATTAACAATTTTTCAGCCTTAGGGAGGGTGTCAAAATTGGCAGTAGTGAAATGGTTTCTCTGATTGTTTTTCACAACTATACACCTTGGTAGATTTTGATTATCTATTTTTTTGTAGATCTTTGGACTTGAAATTTTGAAGACATGTAATCAACATAGAAATAGTCTTATGCCAAAAATTTCATGAGAAAAAAACATTTAGTCCTTGGGAGGGTGTCAAAGTTGGCAGAAGTGAAATTTTTCTCATGGCTATACATGTTGGTAGATTTTGAATATCTTTTTTGTGTGTAAATATTTTTGCCTTGAAATTTGGCACAAATGTAACTAACATAAAGATTTTATTGTGTCAAAATTTTCATGATCAAAGATCAATTTTTCAGCCCTCATGAGGTTGTCAAAGTTAGTAGATGTGAAACTTCTTTCTTTGTGAATGCAAGAACGCCATTTTTATTGGTAACCCATTATACATTCAAGTTCTAAAATATAAACAACTAATATAATTTAGCCCACAATTGTTTTGCTTCCATTTGGTCTAAAATGGAATAGTTTACCTTAAGTACTCTTAAGGGATGTTCTCACTTGGCCTTAGGGCGGATGAAAGAGCGATTTTAGGAAACTTATAACTCTTGTTTATTCATACCACATGCAAGTTTTACCTCCCGAACCTATGTGGACTCTAACTTGACAATGGCATAAACACAATAGTAGCGGATAAAGTATTTTGACACTCCCTACTTCTACGGCTTTTACCACCACTTTCACATAGTCCGTATGTCATGAAGATTTGAGGGATTTTAGGCTCTTTTGTTGTGGTGCTTCATAGTTGTCGTCACTAGGGTCTACTATCAAAGAACGTCTTTAAAGTTGCCTAAAATTTAGCCATGGCAATCTGCTCCACTAGACCAAATTTGGACTTCCTTACTATAGTTTCGGGAAGGAAGACGGTGATAGCAAAGGAAGATGGCAATAGCAGTACATAATAAATTTATAGTTTTGAGTTCATAACATACCTCAACTGTGCCATTGATGATGTCTTGAAGTTCTTTGCTTTGGTATGTTATCTCTTCTTGGGTTCTAGCGTAAATTAGTTTTCACAATATTTTTTTAAGTCTCATGCTCCCTACAATCTTGCTTTTTCAACCACAAACCTTATCTATTACAAATGCATGGTACTGTTGGTAAACTTTCCATTGTACAATCAAGAAATTCTAATATTGCAAGTGTAAATCGTGGCATGCAATTAGGAGATTTGAAAAATGCACTTACCTTACATGAACATCATCAAGTATTCGTCACCATCATTCTCTAATCTCCTAATCAATATGGAATGATCTACACAACAATACATGCATTGAAATGCATGAGTTATTTCTAATGTTTCTTCTTGTTATTGACTTTGTACTTCTCACTACTTTTGTTGTGGTGTTCTCCGTGCTTTGTTTTAGAAGTTTTAAAACTTACAGACATGGAGAACTGCCTCAATGCCCACCATTACAGCTCACCCATTCAACCATCAATAGTGTCAGAAGATGGTCAATATTCTCTTTTTCCTTTGATTTGTCATCATCATTTGTAAATATTGTATTCTTTACTAGAAAATTTGCCTTTGTCAATTCTACCTTCTCATGTTGTCCAATCTCTCTTTGTCATTGCCACCTACATAATTTTTTTCTAGAATAGTCATTGACATGTGAAGCACAATAGACTTGCACACACCACACAAGCGCTCCAATGCTAAAATTAGGAACTCTATGTAATGATTTCCATGTCCTAGTTTAGGAGTTGAATTGTACCTTTAATTTCTTTGTTTTTGTTAGTCCCTATCTCCATGATTTTACAATGTCCTGGTCATCAACATCATGTTGTACATGTACATTCATGAATATAAACCCTAGTCATGGATTACAATAAAAAGCATACAATAGTGATCAAAATGACCATGAACAAGATGCATTCTACTTCCGAATCTTCATAGGAATCACACCCTCCTTCAAGGACAACATATTACTGTCATAGCTCGTCCAGCTTGTACTACCACCACCTCTGCTACTAAAAGTCAATCCAAGCACACTAGAAAAGACCGAGGGCCAAATTGGACCCCCTAAGAAATTCTGGCATTGATTGCAGTTAAACACCAAATGTTTTTTGAAGACCTAGATGCTATTGATGATCGAGACTTTGTGACACCTAACAATACCAAGTGGGCTCGAATTTTGCAGGAACTTATGCAGTCAGGATTCTCATCATGTCTTCGTGATGGTCTAGCCTATAAAAAAAAGTGAAACCAGCTGATACCGAAATATAAGCGCATTATTGACTACTTGATGAGGATGGAGAGAAATGTACCAAAGTATTGGAATTTGACTTCCACTAAGTGCAAGGTGGAAGGATTGCCAAAGCAATTTTTCCACGACTTTTTTTATTCCATCCACGAATGGTACAACAACCAGTCCTAGATTTAGCCGACACACGTTTGTGATGTCTAGCACCAACCAATGGAAATTATTAAAGACATCATAATCTTCTTCAACATGTAGAAGAACTTGATAGTGAGCTCAACAATGAGGACCCTATGGACATACCTATCCCTGATACTATGGTCAGTCAAACTTAGTTTTCACACCACGTTTGAGGCCATTCAATGTTGTGCCCCTTAGCGTAACACTTTATATCTTAAGTTCCTCAAACACATCAACTTTTGCAGTAAAAAAACGTCCGGAAAACACAACAATTTGTTAAAAAAGCATCTTTGGACACAATGTTATTGTAGAGGCAATCAAAGTTACAAGAATCATTATGGCATAGCACATGCAAAATATAACGAAAAGTAGCCGAGATATGAAGCAGTCTAAAATCACTACAACAAAACGCCATGCAAAACGTGCATTTTATGACTACTATCCCATATTCATTATATTGAGATTTTTTGCAGATTTTGAGATAAAATGTTAGATATTATAAATTCATTTACAAAAATAATAATTAAAATCAAGAATAAATAATGCTCAAATAGTGAATTTAAAATAAAATTTTAAAAGTTGATGTTGTTACCTATTTATAAAAAAATACTAATAAAGAGATAAAGCAGTTTATCTTGGAGTCGAAGATAAAAATGAGACTACAAAAAGTCCCAATATAACAAATATAATCTTCTAGGAAAATATGACTAGAGATGACTAGTGACTACTTGTAGTCACATTTTTGAATGCCAAAAGTTTGGGAAAAAATATTACTACAAATATGACTATCACTCATATTTTGCCCTTGTATTTGATGGGCATATAATGTACACTTGTTGGGAATGTTAAAGTATTTTATAGGGAACATGTCTTGGGAATGCCTAGTCATATGTGTAGTCATATTTTATAATCACATTTTTATAGAAGTTTCATTTTTTTTGACAGCCCCTAAAAATTTGGGCAATTTAAAAAAATACAAGAATACTATTGTTCAAAATTTTGAAATCCTAGTTACTACTTTTGGAAGATTTTGAAATCTTAGCCATCACTTTTTTAAGATTTTGGAATCCTAGCAATCATTTTTTTAGGATTTTAAAATCCTAGCTACCAATTTTTAGGGTTTTGAAACCCTAGCTTCCACTTCTTTAAGGTATTGAAATTCTAACCACCACTTCATTTGTCTTCTCTTCCTTGTCATTTGCTTCTTTCTAATTCTTACTTCTTGCCTCTTGTTGCTTTTTTTTCTTTTGTTTTTTGTTGTCTTTTTGTTGTTGTTTCTTGGTTGTTATTTCTTTATTGTTGTTTCTTGGTTGTTGCTTCTTAGTTGTTTCTTGGTTGTTACTTCTTAGTTATTGTTTCTTGGTTATTGCTTTTTAGTTGTAAATCTCTTATTTGTTGCTTCTTAGTTGTTATGAGTCTCTTATTTATTGCTTCTTAGTTGTTGCGAGTCTCTTAGTTGTTGGCTTTTAGTTATTTTGAGTCTCTTAGTTGTTGCTTCTTAGTTGTTGTCTTTTAGTTATTTCTTTTTTTTTTTCCTTTTGGTACACCTTAATTCATATTATTCGTGCTTCTTGTTGCCTTTTATTTGTTGCTTTTTGTTGCATCTTAACTTTTATTTGTTGCTACCTCTTAGTACTTGCCACCTTTTGCTTCTATTTTTTTCATCTCCATTATTATTCTCTTTTATTTCTTATAATTTCTAAAGACATAGTTGTTTTGGGGTTTTTTCACCAAGAAACTTATGCTATATATTTGTGTTGCCATAAACCTTTGATTTTATGTCAATAATGATGTTTAATACAATAGAAAGATGTTACATTGGATGTCATTGTTGACATTAAAACATAGGTTGTTACATTGGATATTCAACAAAATCCTTTTGCTTAGACATTCAAAAATATTGATTCTTATAGTGTCAATTTGACATTATTGCACATCAATAAAGACTAGAAGATGTGTGCTCAATCTTTGAAAACTTTTTTCTGAACAAAGTAGAAAAGGGTGGTTGCAAGAAAGACTGAATGATTTTGGTAGGGTTTTGCCAAAACTATAGTTTCTACGCTTAGTACTACGAGTACTATGAAACAAAAAATCTCATCCATTTATCTAAAAATTGACAACTATTAGTACTATTGAGTACTTGCAAGCACTAAAAAAGTACTATTTGAAAAAAATGACTACTTGTCACATAAAATAGATACAACTAGGTGTCTAGGTATACATTAATAATAATTAAAAAATCATGAATAAAAAAAACTAAAAATTGGCCATTTGTAAAGACTTGATAGTGATCACATTTCACCAAAGAATGGATCTTCAATGTTTACAAGTGTGTGAGTTGAACTTATTACTAAATGGATGGATCTTGACACATTGTAATATGTATATTGATCATATAAGATACACTTTGCCCTCTTGAATACATTCTTGCTTTACTTCCTTTAGGCACAATTTCATCATCTTGATTCAAAAAGGATTTAAAAAAATTCTAATTATCCCTGAGACCAATGCCCACAATATTAAAATATATGCAAATACTTCATGTTTGAACCATTATAGGCTAAATACCCCAAATGTAGGCCAATTGTGGCACCAACTTCCTAAAGGAGTTAACTAGCTATTGTCTTCATATATTCAAATAGAAAAAAAACTAAAAACTAAACTATATTTTGAAATGGTTTTGGGCTAAAACTAAGTTAAAACTAACACAAGTTGGATTGTAAATAACACAAATTTAATACAACCATTTCAAAGCTTTCTTTTAGTAGGAAAGAATTTGTCCACATTTGCTTTGCTTGATGTCTATTTTTAATCAAGATTCCAAAGACTAAAATCTGAATATGATGACAAGGGATGAATTGATGGCTATCAACATGAAAATGTTTAATCAATTATTGTGACCTCAAATCTTGAATTTGTTACTTAAACAATAGATTTCAAATAACAATGCATTGAACAAAAATAATCAAAATCAAAACCTTTGAAAAAAAAGTTGTAAAGCATAGAATGAATTTTAATATAGGAGTTCAGAGGAAAATTACAAGCAAAAGTTTGAGGTACATTTTTACAATTGATTATCTATATAGAGTCAATTTTGGAGGCATCCCTTGAGAGCACTCAAAATCATCAATGCTTAATTTTTCAATCATAACATTTTGAACACTTCACATCTTATAATAGACCACAAGAAGCACCCTAATCAAATTTTGTACAAACATTGACATGAAATTGTACAAAAATATATAAAAATACAACAAACTTAAAAAAATATTAGTTTGAAAAGCATTAAGCCAAGTAGTTTATTTGTTTTGTTTTGTTACATTGAGATCTCGTAGACTATGCATCCCCAGTCATTGTTCTTGGTACTATCAGAAAGCCATTCTGCAGTCCAGAGAATAATCAACAGGTTTTTGTGCAAGCAAGACAACATGAACTAATGATCAACAAACTCCATGCGCATCAAACACAGATTACGGTTAATCACTTTTACAAAATATAACGGACATTTACATTGCTTGCGTTGCAGCAAGTACCTCTTTTCATGAGCCTTTGATAACTACGATCAAGAGGAAAAGACCAAATAATTCAGTGCCCATTGCTGGCTCAACCCCACGGATCGTCCCAGCCTTTCGGTCCACCCTTCTTGACGAAAGTTATCATAGCACGGACAGCTTCTTCCACACGGTTGGATAAGCTGTGATTACCCCATGGAATAGCCATTTTCTCCGCTCCTCCCATAGCATCACAAAGCCTGCAGGGTGCACCGTACCCAATAAGGTAGAGGACACTATTAGCGTCACTTTAAGCATATCAACATATAAGCATATAAGGATACTACAAGCCAGCCAACATATGGAGTGATCTTCGGGAGATTGCTATAGAGCTGTGGAGAGAGACCACTTTGGAAAAACTGTCAACTCCGTTGAGATCACAAAAAGTCTAATCACTACGTTCGAATTTCCGATGCAAATCACAATGTGGGAGGTTGTAAACCACTATAAATGACAGTAAACAATCCCATTTCCATTGAAAGATCAGTAACCATGTATCCAAGTCATGCTTATACCACTCGCTAATAGGTCCAACCAGTAAGAACAGACGAGTAGTAGTTGAAACAAGGGTTGGTGTAGGAGACAGGATTGAGCCTCTCACGGTTTAGGGTTCAGGGTCCGTGCAGTTTCCAATGCATACTTGACTAGTGAGGCTAAATGTATAGGGTAACTTCATTTAGGTTTAGCAAAAAATATTGAAATGAGAAATTGATATCACTGCATTTGAACCCCTCGCTGACAGAATTTGACACTGAATTTCCTCTTGCAAGAGTTTTTCACAAGATACTACCCTTCCTCAAGATTGTTGGGATGTATTCAGATATTACACGTTATAGTTGCCAAAACAAAGTATGCCATTCAAGATTACAATCGCAGATTCCAGCAAACTTGGAGAGCTTACCGTTTGATTAGTTTGACTTTGTCCACAGATTCCGGCACATACTCGTCTGACATTGAGAATAATACCTGGAAATCACAACACCAGAAGTCACTAACGTCAATGAGCTTGATAATCTGAAGAACTTTAAGCCCAGAGAAAACGTATCCCACACTCCAACTGGAATGTTTCAAACAAATATGTTGAAGTGCTAACACTACCTGACAGGGAACCCGTGACATGTGCCCCAGTCGCGCTCTCATCTGCGTGTCAGAAAAATCTGAACTGAACAAGTCGTCATCACCCAAGTACGCAGTTAATGATCGGTACCTGCAAGCAAGTGAAAATTTTGAGAATCGAATGAGGTCATTGCCATGTTATTTAAGTTGGAGGATATTGAAACTGTCAGGGATCCGATCCTGTCTCCAATACTGAGCCCTGTAACAAGAAGCAACTCATCTATTTACACTCGGCTGGCAATCATTTAGCAAGAAGTGTAAGTATGACATGGTTACATGACTATGGCTGCTGACGTTTGAACGGAAATGGGTTTGTCTACTGTCATCTGAATCGGTCTACAACCTCCCACTTCGAATGATTCGATAAGAAATTCACATACGATAATAAAAAATTGATCTCAATAGATTTGGCTCTAGTACCCAAAGTGATCACTCCAGTCCTAAAGTGGTCTCCCAAAACTCACATCCCTAAATACTCGTTAAAATGCGTAAGGGGAGGCAAATAGTATTCTCTACGTTACTACTAAGACCAGAATAAACAAACTTCACCGTAGGCAAGAGAGAACATTGGGTGAAGTTCTGAAAGCAAAAGAGTCATGATAGCATGAGAATGTGAGCATACAGCACAACTGGCTCCCCGTACACTTTTGAAGCAATATTAATATTTTCATTTTTTTAGCTACTGGTACCTATTGGCGGTTATTGGTGCTTCTGGGCTGGCGGCTCGGGGCATCAACTCCTCGCCTTTACCCTCCTTGATCATTTTCTCCGCCAATTCAAGCATGGCCTGCGTCTCAGGCAAAGTAGTTCGGAACTCTCTGTCGCTGACTGGTGCCTGACAAAATCAACCGTCATGAACTTCACGGAAAATTGAGCGGACTTGTTCCCCAGAAAACCAAACAGACCCATTCACTGCAACCATTGATGCAAACACAGTGGAATTGCGGGGAGAAATGTACTTGTAGAATGGCCCCCCTCACTGCACGTGTGCAATGGCCACCAGTTCGCAAATAATGGACAATATCCTGGTGCATCATACAATTGAATCAGATACTCATCAGACAGACAGACATTGAATCAATGTTAAATGTGTTATTCAATATACAGAACCTATAGTATGCTGGGTTCCTCCTCCAGATCCTCTGTAGTACAAACTAGTCTGCAAACCTTAGAGATTATCTTAAGAACTTAATCCATTGATGTAAAAATATCACTCTGACCACCGCCAAATATCACATACAGGTATGTATTCAAGAGAATATACCTGGCAACCAGTGCTATGGCCAACAAGAATGAATCCCTCGGAATCTTCCTGGTCAATCAAGTAATTGAGAAGCTGCTCGATCTCTATCGCATCCTGCACATCACAGGAACCCGACAAGTGCATCAATTTTCAACATCTTCTCGCAACTAAATTGTAAGAAGCTGCAAAAGCAACAGGAGGCAAGCCCAATCAAAAAATGAGAGGGGTCCGAAAAAGATCGTTACCTCCTTCAAACTTGAGGTACCAAACCCGGTATAAGAAGACGTAAAAAGGGGCTGCACCAATGACCATTTCTCTGCTTCCAGCGCTTTGGCAAGCGGTTCCACGTAACTGCAATTCCATTGAAAACTCGTCAAGAAAACCTAACTTAGTTTGATTCTGATAGTATTGAATGTCATTGATTCTTTTCCAAATAGACTAACTACCGCAACCCGAGACACGATGGTGTTGTGACTTGCGGCACAGGCAAGGTAGTCGAGAAAATTCCAGATTATTAAGACCATCAATCACAACCCTTGCTTGTTTCTCCTCGTAAACAGTGGAAAGACACAATCCTCACCGTGCTGAATTAGATAACCACTATGAAACAGAGCTCAAGTACACTCAATCACCAACAAGATCGACCTAAACCGAAGACAGACTGCCAACAATTCAAAGGGAAAACAGTACGCACTCTGTCGCAAGGAATCCATCCGTCAAACCTCCGATGAAAATCACTTGCTGCTTGTAATTCCCCGTTTTGAACGCAACCTTCAAAACCACTCAATCCTCAACGAGTTAGCCAAATCTCATCTCTACAACCCCAACAAGCACATCAAGATCACATCAAGATTGGCAGCAAGCACAATACACCACATTAGGGTTTCTCAAAGTGCAAAATTCCCATACCACTCCCTCCAGACCAAATTCACTAAAAAAAAAATAACGATTGACTAAAATTCGATCAACACACAGATTAACAATGCAAGTACTCCACAAATTCACGCATTCGCAACCTGAATCGACTTGCTGCCGTACTTGAACAGAGAGCCTTGCAGCTTCGGCAATTTCCCTCTCATGGCCATGGTGTCCTTTTCTTCTTCTTCGTTGCAACAGCAAGTTTTTGATTGTCCTTGTGAGCTCACCAACACTCCAAAACCTCCACCATCACAGCTACGGATCCCGTGGCAATCGAAGCGAGCACCAAGGGGTGTGTTGGAGCTCTTGGTGAACTGGAGTTGGAGGACTGTCCGCGGGGTCCCACCAAAGCATGGACTGGGTCTTGTGGTCAAAGTGGGGCTCCAGAAACTGATCATCCCTTATGAAAACTGATCAGTCTGGCAGAGCTCACCAGACTTCTGACGGCGTCGGAGAGCGCAAGCAGATTGAGTTGTCTGGGTCGTCGTCGTGGTCGTCTCCGTCTCCAATGGCGCCATCGCTGTGGCGTCTTTGCATTGTCAGTGGAAAGCAGAGCAACAATGTGAAAAGACGCATTTTAGAACTGGACTGAAGGCAAGAGAGCCTGGCTCAGTAACTTACACGAATGTGACACTAATTTATCAAGGTAATTTCATTCTGAATTACTATACCCAATGGTTTGGTTAGGGTGGGTGTTCTCTACCGAATAATTAATTAAAGTTGGAAAATGTAATTCAGCAGTTACCTTACAATTATAAAAATCATTATTTCCTCTGTAAATTTTATTTTTTAAATTTTAAAAATCGTATTCCAACAATTTTGGCATCTATTTTTAGAAATAAGTTTTGCTAACCCTAACCACTAGGTATAATTGTGCAAGTTAAAATATTATTGTACAATAGAAAAAATCACGAAAATAAAATTTGGTGATGAATTTCATTTTTGAGGTGATCCTAATTTTCCTCCCTCACTATTAGGACAAATCCATGTTGTTGATGGAATATTTTGTTTTTGTTTTGTTTTTTAAACTTGATTTTTATAAGATGTAAAGTAACTACACTAGATTGCATGACAATAAGCAATTGAACATGAGTGGGTCATATTATTAGATTACATAATTTTTGTTGGATTTTATTGAAAATAAATAGAGTATTCTACATTCTCTTTTCATGCACTTTTAGAACCGAATGAATCCCTAAATTGCACTTGATTGCAAGAGAGTGTGAAGTATCTATAGTAGTTGTCGATAGCTCATGGAACATGATTTTATTAACTTTTTTTCAAATTTTGATTTTTATAAAAAAAAAATTATGTGCCATATCCCTTAGTAATACTTACTTCTTTTAGCTCTCTTACATGTTTTCACTTCTAGTGACACCAAGGGTCATGAATTCCTAACACTACACATGCCATACACTAGCATCATTGGGTTCAAACACTAGTGATGGGTTTTCAATATTCCCATCACTTAACTTCCATATGACACTAGGAATGTCATTTAATAACATGGGGCAGAATTTTCACTAATGTTCAAGTACTTCATTTCAATATTGTGCACCAAGCATATTTCATTTTGCTACCATACAATGACCATAAGACAAGGTGTAAAAACATTCTTTTGAACTCCTCTCTAAACTTTGCGCATAACTTTTGATTGGAGGAATGAAATTACAAGTGAATTTGTGGAGGTGAAAGCTAACATTAGATTTCCCACATCGTCAACAAATTTTGTAAAAAAATCAGTTTACGATGTATAAATAAGGTTTGAATTTCAATTGTACTAACATTGATTACTATGATTAGTCAAGCTCAAATTATTACATATCCTTTGCAAATTGATGAAGGCCAATGAACTTCAATATTAGAACCTCTTTGCCTCCAACTTTTTACATCTTACAAATTAAGAACCTCTTTTTTTTCACCGTACAAAATTTTCTTGATATTAGATGGTGCATGTGACACTCGACATGAAAATATTAAATTTTCAACTTCATTTTACTTTAATTTTACTTGATTTCAATTGTTGAAATCATTAATCCCTAAAGGACCAAATTGCATTTATTTTTCAACATAGCAATTTAAGGCAGCTTACTACAAATGGAGTTTTTATTTTCTTTCTTTGAAATTTTCACACAACATATTCCCAAAGAATAGCTTTAAGGCCCAACAAATTCATAACTTTTGACTACATGGTTAAAAAGTTATTATATGATATGCAATTTTCATTGTTTGACAGACAACCCAGATAAGCTCAAAAAATTTCTTTAAAAATCACTTTTTAAGAAATAAAAAATTGAAATTGGTTCCCTAGATTTACATATACATGGAAAACATTAAATCTTTATGAGGAGTTTTAGTTGTGGGTAGTTGTGGAATCTCTATTCTAAAAGAAACTTTGAAGTCTGATATTTAACTTGATTTTCAATATTTTTGGAAAAAATAAAAATATTAGGTGTAGATTGTTTATTACAACACTACAACCATTGGGATTAACATTTTTCAATTTTATAAATAAACTAGGGGTTCATGCTTGCTATGCTACGCATTCATTGTATCACATATTAGTAAAAGTTTGATATATTTGAATAGAATGCATGATAATGATTTCAATAAGTCTTTAAAATAATTATTTAAATATTTTGTAAAAATATTTTCAAACATGCATACATAGAAATCATATTTTCACACAATGTGATATTATAGAAATAGAGTAGCAATTTGCAATCACTTATGTAATATCATTTTTTACAAAGGATGATATTATAGAAATAATATAGTTGTTGCAATTAAGGTGATATTAAAGAGTATCATGGGATGATATTATAGAGGTAGCAAATCCATTGCTTCTCTTGGCTTTATACTTCTTTGCACTTCTATGATTTTGTGCTTTTGTGAGCTTTGAGCTTTCATGATTTCCATTTTCTATTGCTACTACCAAATGATTTGAGAAATATATTCAATTGAAGCGATTTTGGATTTCACAACAATTAACTTGTTCATGAAGCTTTTGAGATTTACAAGTTTTTCTTTTCAATTCTTCAATTTGGGTTGCCATTTTTTGTAACAATTGAGTCAAATTTCTAATGCATTCTAATGTATGTATATCTTTTATAGTATTTACCATTGCATATGTTTCATTCATCATTCAATAAATTTCTATTGTACATTTCAATATATGCTTACTTATAAAAAAAATTATACAAAGATTTTAGTCATTTTTATTTGAAGATTTAATGCAATTTTTGTTCTGCATTCTATCTAATACATAAAAATTCTTACAAAATTCTAATGGTGAATGCGTAGCATAGCAAGCACCAATCGCTAGTTATAGCTAAAAAGATAAAACTTAATACAACAAGATGCAATGGACAATGACAATCAACAAAAAAGTGTAGTGAAAAAGCCAACAAGGATAAGCAAAGATAATTCGTAATTCTGTGGTTCACTTTTTATTGAAGACATGAAGATAATTCAAAATTTTGTTGTATGTTTTACCTTTGATATACAAAATCTATGAAAATAACCCAAAACTTTATTGTATGATTCATCTTTGGTATATGAAGTCTATAAAGATAACTCATATTTGCATTGTATGGTTCACATTTGAATGATTTGATATACAAAGTTAAGATAACTCAAAAGTTGTCAAAGTTGATACCAACTACCAAATCTATTTAAATATGGTGTGTAGTTCTATTTTAATTTAATTTATGTGTAGGCTAAAAATTAGAAGTTGATATTAGGTTTATTTTTAATTCATTTTTAGGCTAAGGCTTAAAGTGTCAATGTTAGTGTTACATAGAACTAATTTCATTTGACTTTTGGTCTAAAAGTATCCATGTTAGACTTATTTGTAATAAAGTTTTAAGTTTTTTCGGTCTTAGGGTTTGAGTTGAAGGGGGATGTCAAACATTCACAGGAGGTCAAAGAATTTGCAAATTTTTTTTTGGCAACTTGTCTAAATATTTCATTTAAGAAGATTCCAAGCAATTTATGACAAGTTAAATGGATTAAAAGAAGGAATGAAAAGGGGGTTGTAGATGGGAAATGAATTTTTTATTAGGACCATTTCACACACTATGTCCAATCATACTACTAAAATCACAAGGTCTTCATTTTTACACTGTGTGATATTATAGAAGTTCAATCTCTATGCACCATCATATTTTTACACAATGTGATATTATAGAGTTTCAATGGCCATTTCACCTCTGTAATATCATACAATGTAAAAATATTATATTATAGAGGTACAGTCATTTTACTTTCACAATTCTATGATTTTTTAAGTTTTGAATGTTCTCAATTCTAATGTTCTTTTCTTACTACCAAATGATTTGAAGCTTTGTTAGATTGAAGCAATTTTGGACTCTACAACAAAGTATTTACAAAGTCTTTGCAATTTGACAAATTTGCATTTCAATTCTACAATTTTGATCACCATTATTTGTGAGTGAAGAAATTTAATAATTTATCAAGTAGTAATGTCCTTGCAATGTTTTCATGTTTGCAAAGATTTTTTTTGTGAAAATTATGATATAAAGATTTTTTAAATTAGTTTCTATTGCACAATATATATGTATTTTCAAAGAATATTGTATAAAGATGTCAATATTTTCATTTAAAGATTATACAAACTTTATTGATCTACATTCTATCTCATGAAAAATTGATGAAAGTAATATAGTTAATGCGTAGCAAAGCAAGTGCCAACCGCTAGTGTCCCACTGAATTCTTAAAATTTGGTTGGTGAAGAGCTAAAAATTGAAAGTTGGAGCTTCACACTACATCCCAACTCCCAACTCCCACATCATTTCTCAATGCCTACATGGTTTTATTTTTTGGAAGTTTTGAGATCAAGGAAGTGGGACTTGGAGGTCAAATTGGATTTAACAAAAATGGAAACCCATGCTGGCCTCCAAATCCCAACTATTTTTTTAATATAATAGAACATAAGAATACCAAACAAGGCATCCTCACTGGATTGAATTTTTCTCCAAATTTGTCCACTACAAATTTGATGCTAAAATGCCCCCAAAATGAGTTTTTGACTTTTTGACTCAATTTTTGGGCACTTGATTGCTACATATCATTACTCAAGAGACAAGTTGGGATTAAGACTTAAGACTCTTCCTATTACGAGTCCCAAGTCCTATATTTATTACTCCCTCTCTCCCAAAATGATCTTCCTCTTGGTCTTAATTTTTTGTCCCAAAATGATCTTTGTGTTGCACTGTGTGACAATGCAAATTGGTCAAATTTGATTTTTTTTATTGCTAACTAGCTGTTGCTCTTTGCTATGCTACGCATTCACCAATAGAATTTCATTAGAAATTTTTATGTATTAGATAGAATGAAGAGCAAGAATTTCAATAAATCTTCAGATAAAAATTACTAAAATCCATGCAATGATGAATACAATAAAAGATACACGTACATTAGAATGCATTAGAAATTTGACTCCATTGTTACAAACAATGGCAACCCAAATAGAAGAATTTAAAGGAAAAACTTGTAAATCTCAAAAGCTTCGTGATTGCAAACTACTAGTCTATTTTTGTAATATCACATTGTGTGAAAATACGATTTCTATGTATGCATGATTGAAAATATTTTTACAAAATATTGAAAATAATTATTTTAAAGACTTATTGAAATCATTATCATGCATTCTATTCAAATATGTCAAAATTTACTAATATGTGATACAATGAATGCGTAGCATAGCAAGCACGAGCCCCTAGTATTAATGATAGCATTTGTGATATTACAGAGGGAGTTATGATTTTAGTAATATGATTGTTAACAATTTAGTATTTTAAATCATTCACTACTTCTTTATACTTCATATTTTTTTCCTATATGTTGTACAATTCCAAACGATCTAAAATTTTTCAAGCATGTAGCCAACTTGCCTTGAAGAATGAATCCAAAGAATTACAACCATTTTGGACATTTTTTTTATAATGATCTAACCTTGTGAAGTGCACCGTGTAGATTGCAAGATTTCTGAAATCTTTTATTTAACCTTGTGAAGTGCACCGTGTGAAATCTTGCAATCTTGAAATATCTTGCAATCTACACTTGCCTTGCAATCTACACTTGCCTTGCAATCTACACTTGCCTTGAAATCTACACTTTCCTTGAAATCTTGAAATATCTTGCAATCTACACGGTGAAATTTCACAATTTTTTCTGAAATTTTTTCCATATCATTCTTCTCAAATCAATGTACTACAAGATCATATAGTTACATGTGTCCAAATTTATTTATTTTTTCTAAAATTTGGTACTTAAACTAGAAATTGCAATTTTGGAATGTTTTTGGTCAAAACAAAGTAAAAAACCTTTAGGAGTTTAAAAAATTATAAAAAAAAAAAAGTTGACTTCATTTGAGTGAATAATTTTCTGTCGAATCTGCTCCTTGGTTACGCCTAGGCTATGAACGAAAAAAAATAAAAGTCTAAACTCCAAGGCACTGTTTTCACTTGAAAAAAATTCACACTGGCTCAATTTTCAGTAAGAGATTGAATATCGCCATAATTATACTTTACTGATAAATTAAATTATGAGGGAGGTGTAACTGAAGAATTTTCTGACCCACACAATCGAGACAGACATGCAAAGATCTGTCATGATGCTTAACCTGGAGTAGTATATTGGGTCACCCCGAGATGTCTCTACCTGAGACATCTGGCAGCGGAGGTTCATCTGTTGCATCAGTTACTAAACCCTTGTGTCTTCCAACCTAATTCCGTTTGCAACCCAATTCCATTAATAGACCAGCCCAAATCTTTCACCTACTTTTGGCCCCAATTCCACCTAAAATTCTCCCAATTTTCTTCATTTTATGATAAAATCAGGGATTTTATATCAACAAAGGGTAATGTGTCACTTCATTAATAGAAAACTAGATGTTCTCTATTAATGAAGTGACACATTACCCTTTGTAGGCAGTTTTAGGTTGTTTATGGGGTGTTTATGGCTCTAGTCTAATGGTGGTTTTGTAATTTCAGGGCGGACCACTTCAAAAATTCATAGAAATTACAAATTTGATCAGAAATATATAATTCCACTTGGTTTGATTCATGAAACAAGCACACACCTCTGAAAAATATGTGCCCCTCTTGGAATTGACCCTAAGATGTTCAGATTCCAAATCAGGGTGGTACTGTAATAGACTTAGCCAATGCCTTAGACTGCAAACGGGACTAACTTAGAAACTAACCGTTGCACACACGTGGCTGCTGAAATTTTAGGCTCTTCATGCAGTCACACGCAGCAGGGATGTACGAATGTACAGACGTACAGCCCAGGCCACAAGCGTACGTTACGCTAACCTCGAAAGCAATCCGAATTATTGAGCCATGATGGCAATTTTAGCATACAAAGCATCCGATATGAAACCGTAAATGTGCTTGGCCTAATACACCACAAAGATAATAAGCAATTTACAGTGTCCTTTCAATAACTTTACCCAGTATAAAACCTCAGATTTTGAGTCTCGGACCTCAGGGTAAAGACCCTCTTCGTTGCAGTCCACCATGCCCTTCAAAATGGACACTACCGAAGCACAAACACGCGCTCCCTTGAACCGCCAGCCCTGGCTAGATCATCAATGACAGATATACAAGTACATGATTCAAGTAGTGGATCACTGGAGATTTGTTTAATGGTTGGTAACAACATCGAATTACAGATCCATATCACCAAACTCACATTCACCGACTTAAAATCAAAATGAAACTAGGTCAGGATTCAATTCTAATGGTCGGATGTCCGCATAAAAATGTCGCCATCCTTCCAAAAGAAAACTGAGGTAAGACATCATCACTCTGAACATAGAGATTGTAAGTAATATAAGAGCAGATCATCTAATCTGATGCAAAGCCATTTCAAAGTTTCGTCAAATGAATAACGACTGCGATACATGAATAATCTCAACACTGTTCAGCATATGGGCATTTTTTATGGATTCAAAGACATAATGAGGTCCAGTTAGAACATTCAGTTCGCAATCAACACACTCTGTAATCCGGTAGGAGTCCTGCTGTACATCACACAGAACGTGATATGAAAAATAGAGAAGACCCTATCCTCGAAGAGAGGTAACGACGAGAGGGCCTCTATAATTCATCTGGAACGAAATCTCTACTATGATAGAAAGAACTACATGAAAGAAAATATACGAGAGATTGTCGCACTTGCGACTCCACGCCATTCATTTGCTGCGCCGCTGGCATTACAGGCGTGGCACATAGAGTAATTGTTCGGTCTAGTCAGAACGGAATACATGTTGGCAGTGATTAAGTCCAATTCATGAGCACAAAAACGATCCTGGGGACAGCAACTGCAATGTAAGAGATTCCCCCAAAGCAGTTGCCTACTATTCACAATTGCATACTCATGAAAATTTGCAAAGCCTGATGTTGAATTAGCATCTACACTTGCATGGGCACTTCTGAGAAGAGGCTGCCTAATATGCCTATCATCTTCTAAGACAGAATTTGGAAACCACCACTACTTCGTCTCTGTGTTCCTGCAATTTGCCTGCAATAAGATAGTGGCAGATGACCATTAAACTTCGACAATGCATTAAGCTGAAAACATGTTAAATATGACTGTTGATACTCCTCAAAAGTCACAGGAGGTGTGTTGCAAGCCAACCTTAGGACGGCGCAACACTCGCCATTAGCAATAAATTAGTCTCTTTCAAGAACTTTGAGACAAAATTATAAACAAAATATTACTCATTACTCATGGGCAGGTCTCCATATGGTCACAGTGATCATAAGGACTACAGAGACCTGCCTACGTATCGTGGCCTCCGTATGATCAATGAGACCATAGGAAGACCTCCATGAATAATGGGAAGATTCTCTTCATGATGTTAGCTAAACGTTCGTGAAACAGTCAGTCTTACTAAAAACACAGTTTACTACAATACTGTTATCCGATTACACATCCTACACAACGTAGAACAAAGCTCTTCATGATAGACAACCAATTAAGAAGCAGTTCAAGTTGCCCTATACAGAAAGACACGCAACGTTTAATGAAACACAAAAATGTCGCAGGAACCCAAATAACTGAGACACTGATTGATGCCTAACTGACTCCGCTAACAGGCAGCCGAGTCAGAATAACACACACCAGTTGTTCGAGCCTCGTGGAATTGAATCTGCAGGAACCTCGTCCCGAGTCTGTGACCCTCGTTTCCATGTCACGTGTCACGTAGAGCACCGATGCACGCAGAAACGCACCATTGATAGAAAAACCCGGTGCTGAAGGAGATCATCAAGTGTATGAACAACCCACCGTACTACAAAACCCAGCATTTGGCGGAAGGCGACAGTTTCATCACGCAAAAAACTCCGCAAAGCCTGAACTCCAGTGGACCAAGTGGCAGGGTGCGTGCGATTCCTGTTTCTAGTTATCAGAAACTCCAAATCCATGGCTGCTAGATTATTCACTTCGAGATTAAAAAAAATCGCAACTAAGTCCTGTGTTCACAACAAGAAACATATTGATTAATACGACTCATCCACAGTAATGTTACTGTACCTCGTCTGAATGGTGAATTCTCTTTTAACACAACCATCTCAAGCAATAACACAGCATTGTGCCCCAGAAGAAATCACTCAAGCGCAGGCTATGTCGTCCTCTAATATCAAATAGCAAGAAAGTGAAATAAAAAAGCGATAAGGCACTAAAACTGAGGATTTTGATAAAGAACATTCAAGAATGGTCAACTACTAAGGTCTCGACTATGAAGCAGATTGGCACAACTCGTTCAGAGAATCCAAACTCATTTTCAAAGTATTGAAATACCAAACACTTGGACGATTGTGTACATAAACTCTCAAACCCTAAACATGACATGATGACATCCAATGACGAACGCAACTGTCAATTGTGGCGTCGAGATTATAGACTTCAAGCTGGAAATCAACATCGACTTCTGAGGAAAATGAGAGAATCCTCGCCTTGCACACAATATTATGGGTTTTATCTAGAATTAAGCGTTCGCATTCAGAAATACTTATTTCGAGTATCAAAAAATCAGACGACTGCAGAAGTAAACTCTCAAACCCTAAACATACGGGAACACTCAAAATAATTACCAAACCGAACATAACCATCAATGTCGGCGTCAGGATTGAAGAATTGAAGTTGGAATAACGAAAACTCGAACTATAGTCGAAACCGTCTTATGAGCAGAGGAATCCTCACCTCGTACACAAATGAACACGATTTCTGGATTACTGCGAGAATTGGAGGAGGGACGACGACTGCGTATGATTCGAGAAAGAAGAAGATGACGATGCAAAGCAAGCAGTTTTGAAAGCGGCGACGTGTTCCTTGCACTTGGCTCCGTCGTCCTTGTGCTGTTCCAAACATTTCTTCAAGGCCGCCACATCACACGGCGTCATCATTGTTGCCGCGGCAGCAAATAAATAGCAGATGCGTCGCCCCAGCAGAAACAGCAGAAGCTTCAGAGCTTGAAAAAATAACAAAAAAAAACCAAGCAGGCAACGCTTCTACAGACACTGTCCGTGTAGCACTAGCTCGCTTTTTCAAGTGAGGTCCACTCTAACTTCCTCAAACTTCTTCATATGTTAGCTGTGGTCCATATTTTTTAAGAAGCTCACTTTTGGATGCAGCATCTTTGTGTATTTGACATAAGGTAGAAGCACCAGTAGTGGATCACTTAAGCAAATTTTGACCAGATGGTAAGGAGTTTGAGGTGCTGGAAATTTTTCCCACATAAGAAATATGGGGATTCTTAATTTTTCAGAATTTTATTCCTGAATTTGAAGTTACAATGAATTTTGAGAGCCAAAAAGTATTGTTGACCCATAGTTGATGTCTAGAGTATTGTAATTCCAATCATTGAAGAACTTTTCCTGTTCACTAACCTTCCTACTTTCTTGCTCATTGTTTTTAGACATGTGTCATAACTCAAAAAGGACAAAAACAACATTTTTCAAGCTTGAGTTCCAGCCTCAGATTGGAAATATTGCACCCCACAGGTTGGACACTAGACATGGTTGACAACTAATGCTTCTACCTTAGAAGGTTAGTGCATGAATACAAACTTTCATCAATATCCTACGTGAGGGTCAAATTTGGTAATTAAAGAAGTCTTGAAATGGAATTCTCACATTAGATTTTGAAGGTTTACTTCACCTTGGACTAATGCACCTTACACATCACCTAACATCACAAGATGATATGTGGCATTTATTTACAAAAATGTCTTCATAGATGTTAATTTGACCTTCACGTAGGGTACTAAAGAGCCAATTTATACCTAGAGGTTGGGTTAATTTCCGTTGAGGTTGATTATACAAAATTTCAGCCCCTTTTAGATTGGAGACTGGCTTGAACTACTCATTATAGTAAAATGGAGTTTGTAAGATACTCACTATCTTTCCAATACTTGAAAACTTTGTAGCATTGCTCTTGATAATTCTTCTTGTCCACTTTGGTTGTTGGAATTGGAGTGTTATTTGAATTTTGATCCTTCTCAATGTCTATGGTGCTATCTTCAACACCAACCAAAATCAATAGCAAATGTTGTCACATGTCTCATTATGGTACCAATTTGATGCCACCATTGATTGAAAAAGTTGTAGAAATTACATGTGTGGCAATCTAACTATGAAATTCCATTTGCCAACTTGTCATCTTTGTACAACTTGTACAAACTATTGAATTTATTTTTGCATGCCTTGGCCATTCAATTTACTTCAAGAATTACTAAAATCAAACGGACATGTAACTTCAACCAAGTACCCACACCTATACATCTCATGTATAAGTTGAAAACATAGAAGAAAGGTCATTTAGACTAAATTGGGCCTCTAAACAATGAATAGCTAGAAAATTCTAGTGATGGTCCTTGTATAAGAACTTCAGCTTGGTTGAAATGCACATCAAGGGGGAAGGAAAGCAAACCTAGAACTCTCCTAAAGAGATCTCTTCTTATGCCCATAAGGTAGAAGGATCAAACCCTGGCACTATAGTCAAAATAATTTTATATAATTTGTCATTTTGTCCTTTTAATGTTTTGTGTAAGGGTCAAGTTGTTTCCATTTAGTTGTGAAGAGACAAGCTGTCAAATAGTTCACATTAGTATAAAAAGCGCTTACAAATTAGATTTGAACAAGGTTAATTTGATAAGATTAGAAGGGTGGCAATTTGGCTTAGTGTTTATTTGGATCCATTGTTGGACTAGTCATTATGCAACTCTTCAAGAGGCTATATAGCTAGGTCCATTGGACTTTAGTTTGGAGTTCATATTCAAGCTTATTCAACATGTATGGCTCATTAATGATTTTGTTGTATTAATGCATTCCTTCAATCGATTCCTCTTTATAAAATTATGAAATTGTAATTGTGTATTTGTAATTTGCCTTGTGTGAGATGGCTAAAATTGCATTTGTGTTAGCACCTTCTGGATCCATAGATCCCTATTGAATTCAAATCATCAATTATTTGCTTATGCCACTAGCCTGTGAGAAGTCAAGGAGAGAAGTTTTTTAAATCGACCTCTTGCAAATAAATTGGAATATTGACCTGGCAAATCAATTTGTCAATTTTGCGAATGGCGAAGTCTAGGAGGGACTTAAAAGCACGGGGGGGCACTACAAAGGAAGTTCATCGGTGAGGAGCGACCAAACCCTAACCACCCATTTCTACTTTTCCTAATTACTTTCTAATAAACTATAATTTCAATCTACAACTTTGAGCTTTGTTTAACAATGTCTTTAGGTTTCTATTGCCAAAAATTTCAATCCTAAATAACATGTGATATATTGTCTAGAAAGGATTGAAAAATGAATTAAAATGGCATGTTTTTCAACTAAAATATTTATAGAGATCACATGAAGATGACTATTGTATCAATATTAAGCCAAAATAAACTTTTAGTAGAAAGCTATTTTATAGAATTTTTTTTTTCATTTTTCAAATTTTTTTCTTATATAATATAGGGGTGTGAAAGTTATTTTTAGCTTTACAGTGTATTTTTTTTCTTCTAAAATTTGTAACTAATTGTTATTAACAAAAAAAAAATATTGATAATTCAAAACATAAACTTTCAAAGTAGGAAAATCTATTCATATTTTTCTTTTAGAAAAAAAATAAAATTTTAGAATATAATATAGGGGTTCCAAAATTTGGTTGCTCCTCATCCATTAACTTCTTTTGTAGTGCACCCCCTAGGCTTAAAAGTGAAGCTGCCTAGTTGATGGTTGAGTTGGGTAGTGTGGAAATCAATTTGCAAGAGAGAAGTGGGACTGAGAAGTAGACTTGTTGGGTGGATAAAGGAGTTGGGCAAGTGTGGAAGTCAAATTGGCAAAAAGATAAGCTACTTGAAGAAGATTTGAATTTGTAATATGTTTAATGGCCATTTTCTTTATTTAAATTGTATGTATTGATATTATTGATTTATTGTTGTGGAAGTTGTGATTGAGCAATTAGCCTAGAATTTGTCTGCAACAAATTGTAGTGTCTAATGGTTTATAGAACTTAGCAAATTGATAGGTTTGTAGATCATTGAGTCTAATTGAAAGAGGTCGAAAACTATGCTAGTTGTACTTGAGTACTGGCTAGTAGATTACTAGACTTAGCAATGGACTAATGAATCAATTCTAGCAATTTGATAATTTATGGTGAGTTGGATTGTATTGATATTAAAAAAAAATTGATAGTTATAAATTGGTCCAATTCACTTGTAGCATTGTCAACAAGCCTCGTGATTGTGTCCAATTGACTAGTGATTTAGAAATCAATAGAGTCCAATTTAATTTGTTACATAATTAGGCAACATACGACATGGTGTCCAATTGCCAATATTGAATAGATTGGATTAAAGCATTTTAGGACTAATTGACAAATAAATAAATTTTCTACTATAACCTACTTTAAAAGTGACCTTAGATACCTAAACGATAGATGAATTGACCTTTTCCCAAAAAAATCCTATACTAGTAGGTCCTTGGGTTTTATCCTAGAGTAGGAAAAATCCAACTTACAGGCACCAATGCAAATTGCCCTCCCAACAGCCATATAGAAGCCTATTGGGGGGCTTGGGGCTTGTAGCTAAAAGCCAAGGCCTTTAAATCTGAAATCTGAATTTTTTTTTCTCTTTTGTTTTTAAAAATTCACAAACATAGAAATCACACTTTGTTTCTTTACATTCTTTAAAAATTTGGGTTTCATCTTGCCACACAACATCATAGTCTCTACATCATGATCCTTCCAATTCTTTGAGCAAGAGTCTTCATCTTCTTCTTTCTCTTTCTTCACATTTTCTTTCCGAGGCACAAAAAATTCACTGTATCATATAACGTAACTTTGCCTATGATAGGCAAAATGGGAGGGAGACCATGATAGGCAAAATTCTTTTAGTGGTGCACACCTTAAAATTAGAATGTAAACCATTAGTACAATTTTGTTTGTAATTGGCTAGCTCCCATTTTGCCCATTATAGGCAGAGTTACCTTAGTGATAGGCCTCCCCCAAAGGCCTCCTACGATGTGAAAGACCCATAGAGCGCAAGCCTGAACGCTAGCTCTCTCACATTGTGGGAGGCTTGAGGGGAGAGGGCTTCTAATGTGTTAAGAACTGGGCAACTAGGAAGAAATTGTGCCATAACGTGGGAGATGAATCTTATAGTGCTTGGCACTATAAGCAATGCCAAGGAGTGTAACACAAGCTATTCTTCCATAAAGTCTGCTCTTAAAGCAAACTTTTAAGAGCTAATTTCCTTGTGGAGGAAGCTCAATTCCTTAAAATAATTTTCAGTAAATTTTTGTAGGAAGGAAAGTAGAATTGGCACAACCCAAGTCAGTTCATACTTTTTGGACCTTTATATATGGAATTAGTTACAAATTTTCAAAGTTGAAATGCAATGGTCACTAAAAACGATCATCTCCTGAAATGTATATGGTTGGTACATTGAAAAAGCAAATGTACCCCTATGTCATCATCACTTTCAGAGCAGACTACTTTAAGATAATTGGGGGGAGATTTTGTATAGGAAACCAGCATCTCAGTGCTTAACAGTGGCAAATCCAGCCCTTTGTAATGCTGCAATAATGCTGCAAAAAGTGAGAAAATTAAACATGTTTGCAATACTCTTGATTCAACTGAGCTTGCCAGATGAGATGACAAGGGAATGACGGAACATCTCTGTCGAGAAGCGCATCTCCCATTCTTCCACAGCCCAAGCACCAACAATCTGTACGCTTGAGAATGTCATGCACGCTTCAGAGGAAAACATTCCATCTTCAGAAAACCGTTACTTTAAGCAATTCAGCATAGTTGGAAGCATATTTTTTTTAAATAATATTTTTTTAGTATATGCAAGTGAAAATCATGAATATTAAAAAAATAGATTTTTTTAGACATTGTATGTAATTTTTATGATTTTTCAAAGTGTTGGCTACTTAGACCATTGGAACTGTCCCATAGGTGCACCCAAAATTGACCCCTGCAAAAATCAACTATCAGCAAATTAGAGTTCAATATGTGTCCTTCAAGTGCATCATCAAATCAAAATTAAACATGTGTAAAACACATTAATGGAACTCTAGGGACACTTTAAGGGCACTCTATGGAACAAGGACGGAATTGGATGTTTCTACCTTTTTGGAATAGGTACACCGTCTAAGGTTTCTTGTACAATACAAAGTCAATAGAAAATTGATTGAAAATCAGGTAAAACAGCCCATTGCGGTCAAATGACCCATAGTAGTCACCTAGGAAATGACTCCATTGTAGGGGTTTTTAGTATGTCAGATTTGGGCCACAATCAATGTCTTATATGACAATAATGGAGTGAATAGTGACCTCATTAGAAACTTCCAACCTTTTAGTGTGAATTTCATTGTAAGAGTATGTTGGAAAATATTGTGAGTGCATTAGGTAGTAAAATGAGCATTATGGATTCAGATTTTGTTGGTTATGAGGTAGTCTAGAGACTCTTTTAGGCCATGATGCACTGAACACTTCAAAAACTCTTAGAAAATTCATACTTTGTTGAAAAAATATAATTTCAATTGCACTTGATGTTTCTCACACTTGTCCTTAAGTGGGAAAAAATTTGAAAAATTTCAACAATAGCACGAGGCCAAACTCCAAGTTTTGACCACAATGGGTTGTTTTACCTTAACATGGAATAATAAGCTTAATCCTTAAGAGCATCGCCACCCATTCCCGCCAAAGAGGGTTGGAGGAATGGGTTGACCCAAGCCCGATAGCTCCCTGATTGCTTCTATCCCCCATTCATTCATGGGGAAGTAAACATGTCAAAACAAAGCAATTTCATGCATTAATCAATTGTTAGAATTAAGAGCCACCCAAAATACTAATTGATTAAAAAAATGTAAGATACGGCCCACAAACCAACCAAAAAACAAGATTTAGCTTGAGTCAACTTGCATGGCAGGGACGGGGGCCTACAATTTCCAGAGCCATTTGTGCCATGACTGGGTTCTTTTTGTCCCTCTATGGGTCCATAGTAGACTACTTTTTCTTCACCAACCATGCCCAAGCCTGGGTTGGAGAGTTTCCGAGGGAATGGGTGGCGATGCTTTAAAGGATGGACTAGTGATCATGGATATCATCCCTTTGGTTACTATGTGAATCATTCACTTAAAAAATTGCAAAAACACTCATTGGAAGCCAAACTATTATAGAAGACCTCTGCTTTTCACAACAAAATTCTGAGGATGAATAATTGCTCTTTTGTCCTACTAGAAGGATTTTCTATCATCCATTAAACCAAAAACATCCTTGTTGGCATTTAACGGTTAAACACTTCTTTCAGTATGTGGGGATTTATTTCTAGTTTTAGGAAGCTACTGACCCTTGGCTTCGACAATTGCATCCAAAATTATAAATTTTAGACCAAAAAATATTGAAGGGCATTTTTTAAAATTCATAAAAAACTTTTTTGTTTCAACTTTTGGTACTCATGTAAACCTAGTATTAAGAAGACCCACAAGAGGATCACCTATTTCCAACCACTTAAGCAATTTGGTCCATGTGTGGCATGGGGAAGGTTGAAGAAATTCCATGCAGAGAAATAGATTTTAGAAGGATTTTATAATTAATGACATTTTTCCCCTGAAAAAAAAAATTACTATGATTTTTTTCATAAAATTTTTCTTCATCCCTTTCACAATATATAGGCCAACCGATTTCCAACCATAGGCTAGTTATAAAATTGATGTAAGTAATCATTGTGGTTTTGAATGTATAAGGTGAAGGCATCCAATTCTAACCAACACCCCATCAACAATCAATAGGGTGCAATATTTCCAACCAAGATTAGAACAGATTTCCAAACGAAGCTTGGAATGTGCTTTTCTCTTTTTTTCAAGGTTTGGACTATTAAGTACATGACACATGTCTAAAAGTAGTGAGCAAGAAAGTAAGAAGTAATAAATAGGAAAGTAGTTCTTGAATATATAGAATTAAAAGAGTTTAGACATTGGCTATGTGTCCGGAGCACTTTTTGCCTCCCAAAATTCATAATAATTTCAATTCAAGCAATAAAATTACCAAATTTTTTGCAATCTTCTTCATTCCTATCAATGCAACTATGAAAATATTTACTTTGCCTTACACTACTCCAAATCATGTCCAAAATTGCTTATCTAATTGGTTATGGGTGCCTTCACCTTATGTTGTGATCATTGCATGCTTTCAATGTACACCTCCTGGAAATTTATGTTACTCCATTTGGCCTTGAAATACATAAACTATCACCTACAACACAACTAATAAAAAATTAGGCAACCTAAAGTGCAAAATGGGAGGCTAATAAAAAAATGGATCTCCTTTAAAGCAAATAAATGCATGTTCCTTGCACCATGGAATATAAATCCATAACATTGTTAACCAGATTAAACCATTCCTCCTTGGATATAATTAGCTTCATCTATCATTGAAGTGAAAATGGAGCATTTTACATCTTCCAAAATAAATGAAACAACAAAAAAATTGTGAGGCTTTGTCTCAAAAATTGTTTCAATAGTTGAATAATAAGGTACAAAATTTGTGTTGTTAATAGAATTGCAATTAAAATAAAATGGTAATCAAAATTTATCTAAAATTATAAAATTATAAAATAAATTTATTGAAAATTTTATGTAATACATGAAAAACTAATTCAATTGGCTCTTGATGTATGATGTTTTCCCCCATTTTTAATAATCGTATAGTTGGTAAATTTTAAATATAAAATGTGGACATATATAGTAGAAAATTGGAAGGGCATTGGTAGTTAGTACAAAAGAAAATCTAAATAGATTAAAACTTTGAATAGTTTGAGATCTCACACTAAGTTTGATAATTTTGAATGAAATGAGATCTAATTTGTGTGAGCCCTAGAACAAAATCCAAATGAAAGGTAGATGAAAGGTGGATGAATGTCGGATATGAAATGTCATGTTTGTGCACCTCTAAATTTCATGTAATTTTGGTATAATGAAGTATCATATTTCTATAAGTTAATCCCCAAATCACAAAGAGGACAGGAAGTGTCCACACACAATTTGAAGTCCAATTCAAAAAGTTGTAACTTTTGCATCCAAGGTCCAAATTCATTCAATAAAACTTGTCGGGAAAGTTGCATTCTAACCTCTAGTTTGTGTGGCAAATATTTCAAATCAATCCAAGATGTACTGAGTTTTGGGGGGCCAATTGAAGTTCACAGCTTCAATTTGAGTTCACCAAACTGCATTTAGGACTACAACTTTGGGGGCTTGGATCTCTTTTGTAAAACATTCATTTTCAATAAAATTTGTTGGATTTTGTTCCCCTTGAAGTCTAATTATTGTGGTAAATTTTTCATGTCAATCCAAGTTGTTGTGAATGTTTGGGAGCAATTCGAAGTTCAACACCCTGGCATTTGGGGAGGTGAAAATTTCAGCATCTATTTTTGACACTAAAACATTATGATCTTGCAATCTATATGGCCAAATGACTTCAAATTTTGTACATATCATCTAAAATATATACACTACAAGATTGTACGGTTGAGGTTTGTATAACTTGAAGATATCTAGACCTATAGAGCTTCAAAAGCAATGATGTTTTTGAACCCTGGATATCGAATGTCACTTTGGGTTAAAGATTTTTGAGCTCCAACCATTGCATTCCCAGGTGCACTCCTAGTAGTCATCAATAAAAGTTGAATTGGGCAAACTTTTGTTGTATTTGTTCTTACACAATGTTTTAAATGACATTTAGCATTTATTTTGAAGATATTCAATGATTCCCTATTTTTGAATGAATGTGGCACTCAATCAAATAAATAATATTTAATCTCAAAATAATTAGTAAAAATGGAATAAAATATTGTAATGTAAATTGTACAAGTAGTACAAATACATAAAAGGACAAAAGGACAAAAACACAAAGAGCTTGCACACAATAAACTATGACTAATGTTAGTGTAATAAATATATGAAAGACTATGTTTAAAAATTAATAAACAATAAAGTTTAAAGTAACGGATTAAGTCTAACGGCCTTAATTTATTACTCAATATTGAAAAATCAAGAACATAACTTTCAATGCATGTATTCAACTGCTTCAAAATAAGATTAGGCTTGGAAACATCATATATGAATTTTATCCAATAGTAGTATAGTACATAGTTAAATCACCCTACTCCTTAAGGTTATGATAGCCTTGTATCATTTGGATTCAAAATTTAAATTTTAAATTACTAAAATGAATTCTAAATAAACTAATTATAAAAACATGAATTACTAAAATGAATTCTAAAGATCATATTGGGGGTCATTGCAAGAAAGACCATACATTTTTGTAGTATTTTGTGCAATACTCATTTTTAGAGGGAGTGCTTTATATTAGAAAAATAATTTTTTTTTAAAGTGAAAAATATGTTTAATGTATATACCTTTACAGAGAAGGTACCCTAGGAAGGAAAAGCATACAAAATTTCTCTAAATAGGAGAACTAGAAAAGTGCAAAACCTCATGAAAATAGGTACTTTCATTGTAGATTCACATTTTAATTTGTAAAAAATAGGATTTTTTTTTTAAAATTGAAAATTATAAATTTGGAAAGAGTTAATTGAGATGTGATTTCACCAAAAGATTGATCTTAGAACCATCTTCATTGTTCACAAATTGTGTGCAATGGAAGTACTATTTGCACTCATGTGGAGAACACAAAATAATATGTTTTTAGATTTCCTTTGGTAGGAATATACTTCCCTACTATGAAAACAACCCATAAAAATTTCAGCTCCAAGTCATTAAATTTGGGGACTCCTAATGTAATAAAAAAACTCTAAACCTCATAGTGTGACAAGTAAACACAAATGCTTTTTCTTAATTTCTAAAAAATAAAAGAATTGATTACCATCCATTTAGACATCTCCAATCAAAACTTCAAGTTTATTAGGTTTATGCGTCAAAAGTTATAGAGATGAGAAGAAGATATCCCTTCATTGTGATGATAAATAGGACCAGTTTTTCATGCAATGATCCTTGGACATGTACTTTGTGCTTCTATTTATTCTCCAACAAAGTGAATTGTCATCCTAATTATAGTACATGTGTGTGCATTTGATTTTGCAATTTCCAATTGCCCAAAATTTTACACCAAGAATTTTGCACCAAGAATAAGAAACATCTCAACAAGTGTAATATACAAATTAAATACCATATTTTCAAGTCAATATATTCAAGGAACCATTGAGGGTCAACATACTTGCTTTTTGTTAATATTTACATGCATCAACTTGGAGTGAGCTATTAGTCAAATTGTTCCAAAATCCAATTCAAAAAGAATTTGTTGGATGAAAAATTTCCAAATGAAGTAACAAAATTGCTACGGATATTTAAGATTTGTTGGATGAAAAATCCCCAAGTATATTCATAAACTAATAAATCTAACAAATTCATCACAATAACTTCTAAACCAAGAATTGTGAGTAGAGTGTAAGAAAGCATACATAAGTGTTAGGAAGGAAGGTGGCACAATCATGAGAACTTCTTGTTTTTGCATCAATCACTATACACCAAAGGATTTAGAAATGAGGCAATTATAGCTAAAAAATAAAACTTAATACAACAAGATGCAATGGACAATGACAATCAATAGAAAAGTGTAGTGAAAAAAACCAAGGATAAGCAAAGATAATTTGTGATTTTGTGGTTCACCTTTTATTCATGACATGAAGATAATTCAAAATTTTGTTGTATGGTTCACCTTTGATATACAAAGTCTATGAAAATTACTCAAAACTTCATTGTATAGTTTATCTCTAGTATATGAAATCTATGAAGATAACTCATATTTGTGTTGTGTGGTTCACATTTGAATGATTTGATATACAAAGTGAAGAGAACTCAAAAGTTGTCAAAGTTGATACCAACTACCAAAGTTATTTAAATTTGATGTGTAGTTCTATTTTAATCTAATTTATATGTAGGCTAAAAATCTATAAGTTGATAATAGGTTTATTTTTAATTCATTTTTAGGCTAAGGCTTCAAGTGTCAAAGTTAGTGTTACATAGAACTAATTTCATTTGACTTTAGTCTAAAAGTATCCAAATTGGTTAATGTTAGACGTATTTGTAATAAAGTTTTAAGTTTTTTTGGACTTAGGATTTGAGTTGGAGGGGGGTGTCAAACATGTAGGGGGGCAAAGAATTTGTAAAAAAAATTTGGCAACTTGTTTAAATATTCCATTTAAGAAGATTCCAAGCAATTAATGACAAGTTAAATGGATTAAAAGAAAGAAAGAAAAGGGGGTTGTAGATAGGAAATGAATTTTTTATTAGGACCATTTCACATACTATGTGTCTATGTCTAATGTTCCACTGAATTCCTAAAATTTGGTTGGTGAAAAGCTAAAAATTGAAAGTTGGAGCTTCACACTACATCCCAACTCCCAAGTCCCACATCACTTCTCAATGCCTATATGGTATTACTTTTTGGAAGTTTTGAACTCGGTTTTGAAATCAAGAAAGTGGGACCTGGAGAACAAATTGGATTTAGCAAAAATGGAAATCCATGTTAGCCTCTAAATCCCAAATTTTTTTTTAATATAAAAGGAACATAAGAATACCAAACAAGGCATCCTCACTTGATTGAATTTTTTTCCAAATTTATCTACTACAAATTTGATGCTAAAATGCCCCAAAAATGACTTTTTGACTTTTTGACTCAATTTGTGGGCACTTGATTGCTACATATTCTTACTCGAGAGACAAGTTGGAATTAAAACTTGAGACTTTGACCTTCCTACTAGTAGTAGGGTTTTATCTTGGAAAAGTGTTGGAGTTTGATCAATGGAAATGGGCAACAAAGATGAAAGTAATATGGTACTGTTCAATTCAGAGGACAAGAGTTGCCATGAGGGGAATTTCAAAGAATGAATGGTATGCAAATTGTATAGAAGCATCGTAGGAGCCTTCCCGTGAGAAGCACAAATTTTTAGAAAAAGAAGCTGCTATTTTCTCATGGACAAACAAACCTACGAAATCAAGAAGCAGATTTTTGAAAGAAAACCATGTACAAATCCATGGAAAGGTAACAAAGAAGGATGTCATTATACCAGCATTAGCAAAACCTCATCTCTTGGAATACATCGCAGTGCAAATGGAAGAGTTGGACAATGAACAATTGTAGAATGACATAAATACACACTAAAGAAAGTTATTACATTTAGTATGACTTGTAGAAGTCATATATGTATTTTGAAATTTGTGCTAATAGTAGTGGACTTGAGCTTGACCAAGTAAAATACATGAAAATTTTGGCTTTGTGTATTTACAGAAAACCTATTATAATAAAAATCAGCAATGTTCAACATATGTATAAACAAGCACTATAAGTTGCAACCATGAAGTTGTGAAGTGAAAGGCAGAACTGAGTATAGTACCACACAAATAGAATTCTTTTAGTACCACACAAATAGAATTCTTTTGGCAAGAGCACAATCATTGCACAAGAAAAAAATTGCATTTGCATTGTACGATTTCCTATAATTTCAAGAAACAAATAGGGACAAATAGCAACCCCCTCTTTTGGTGGTCAACTACATTTTATTTGTACGGTTTGTAAGTGCAATTTTATACGACCAAGTGCAAAAATGACGAATTCTGTGTTCCAAGTCTCTTATTTATTATTCCCTCTTTCCCAAAATTATTTTCTTCTCAGCCTTAATATTAATTTTCTATCTCAAAATGATTTTTTTGTTGCACTTCATGACAATGCGAATTGGTCAAATTTGATTTTTTATTGCTAACTAGCGGTTGGTACTTGCTATCAATGCTATGCTATGCATTCACCATTAGAATTTCATTAGAATTTTTATGTATCAGATAGAATGTAGAGCAAGAATTTCAATAAATCTTTAGATAAAAATCACTAAAATCTTCATGTAATTTTTTTTTATAAATAAGCATACACTGAAATAAACAATAGAAATTTAATGAATGATGAATGAAATACATGCAATGATGAATATGGTAAAAGATACACATACATTAGAATGCATTAGAAATTTGACTCAATTGTTACAAACAATGGCAACCCAAATAGAAGAATTTAAAAGAAAAACTTGTAAATCTCAAAAGCTTCGTGAACAATTTAATTGTTGTGAAATCCAAAATCAATTCAATCTAATAAACTTCTCAAATCATTTGGTAGTAGCAATAGGAAATTGAAATTAGAAGCTCAAAGCTCACAAAAGTATAAAATCATAAAAATGCAAAAGAAGTATAAAGCCAAGAAAAGCAATGGAATTGCTACCTTTATAATATCACCATATTGATCCTCTTTAATATCACCTCAATTGCAATGATTGTATTATTTCTATAATATCACCCTTTATAAAAAGTGATATTATAGAGGTGATTGTGAATTGATACTCTATTTCAGTAATATCACATTGTGTGAAAATATGATTTCTATGTATGCATGATTGAAAATATTTCTATAGAATAACTAAAATAATTATTTTAAAAACTTATCGAAATCATTATCATGCATTTTATTCAAATACATCAAATTTTTACTAATATGTGATACAATGAATTTGTAGCATAGCAAGCACAAGCCCCTAGTATTAATGGTAGCATTTGTGATATTACAGAGGGACTTATGATTTTAGTAGTATGACTAGTGGTTGGCGCTTGCTATGCTATGCATTCATCATTAGAATTTTATAGGAATTTTTATGTATTAGATAGAATGCAGAACAAAAAATTTCAAAAACAAATGACTAAAATCTTTGTATAATTTTTTTTATAAGTAAGTATATATTGAAATTTACAATATAAATTTATTGAATGATGAATGAAACATATGCAATGGTGAATACTATTAACCCCTAAATGAATTTGACTATGTTTTCACCAAAACTGCTCCAAAACTGCCATTTCTAGTACAAGTACTAAATGATTGAAAAAAAAACATTTTTGGACACATCTAACCATAGGATCTTGTAGTATGCTAGTTAGAAAAGATGTGCAAAGAATTTCAGAAATTTCCACCATGTAGATTGCAAGATATAAGCATTTGAAGTGACAAAAATCCTTTTTTTGGCCCTGAAAAAATCCGGGCAGCTGCACTTCATGAGTTCACATTTGTATGAAAAAATGTCCAAAATGGTGGTTACTCTTTGAATTCATTTTTCAAGTCAAGTTGGCTACATGATTGAAAATTTTCAAATCATTTGGAATTGCACAACATATAGGAAAAAAATAGTAAGTAGAAAGAAGTCAAAAATGATTCAAAATACTAAATTGTTAACAATTTATTTATGGAATTAAAAATTGCCAATCCCAATGGTTGTAATGTTGTAATAAACAATCTACACCTAATATTTTTATTTTTTTCCAAAAATATTGAAAATTGAGTTAAATAAAGAACTTCAAAGGTTGCCTTAGAGTAGAGATTCAATAATAAGCCACAAACTCCCGCAAACTAAAACTCCTCATAACTTTTGACTCATTAATCAAAATGGAATGATTCAAAGCTTCCCACTTAGATAAAAATCTAATAAACCAATTTCAAATTTTTATTTTTTTTGAAAGTCATTTTTAAAGATTTTTAAAAATCTGCCCGGGCTGCCCAAAGTTAAAAGAAAATCACATATCATGCAATAACTTTTTAACTATGTAGTCAAATGTTACGAAAATTGTTGGGCCTTAAAGCTACTCCTCGGGCACATGTTGCGTGAAAAATTCAGAGAAAAAAATTAAAAAAAACTCCAGCAGTAGTGAGCTGCCCGAAATTGCTATGTTGCCAAAAAATGCAGTTTGGGCATTTAGGGGTTAAAAGATACACATACATTAGAATGCATTAGAAATTTGACTCCATTGTTACAAAAAATGGCAACCTGAATTGATGAATTGAAAAAAAAACTTATAAATCTCAAAAACTTTGTGAATTGTAACCTAATTGTTGTAGAATCCAAAAATTGCTTCAATTGAATAAATTTCTCAAAATCATTTGGTAGTAGCAATAGAAAATTGAAATCATGAAAGCTCAAAGCTCGTGAAAGCTCAAAGCTCACAAAAGCACAAAATCATAGAAGTGCAAATAAGTGTAAAGCCAAGAGAAGCAATGGATTTGCTACCTCTATAATATCAACCTATGGATCCTCTTTAATATCACTTTAATTGCAACAACTAAATTATTTTTATAATATCACCCTTTGCAAAAAGTGATATTATAGAAGTGATTGCAAATTGCTACTCTATTTCTATAATATCACATTGTGCGAAAATACAATTTCTATGTATGCATGATTGAAAATATTTTTACAAAATATTTAAAATAATTATTTTAAAGACTTATTGAAATCATTATCATGCATTCTATTCAAATATATCATAATTTTACTAATATGTGATACAATGAATGTATAGCATAGCAAGCATGAGCCCCTAGTATTAATGGTAGCATTTGTGATATTACAGAGGGAGTTATGATTTTAGTAGTATGATAATATGACTAGCAGTTGGCGCTTGCTATGCTACGCATTCATCATTAGAATTTTATAAGAATTTTTATATATTAGATGGAATGTAGAACAAAAATTTCAATAAATCTTCAAATAAAAATGACTAAAATCTTTGTAAATTTTTTTTTATAAGTAAGCATATATTGAAATGTACAATATAAATTTATTGAATGATGAATGAAACATATGCAATGGTAAATACTATAAAAGATACACATACATTAGAATGCATTAGAAATTCGACTTCATTGTTACAAAAAATGGCAACCCAAATTGAAGAATTGAAAAGAAAAACTTATAAATCTCAAAAACTTTGTGAACAACTTAATTGTTGTGGAATCCAAAATTGCTTCAATTGAATAAATTTCTCAAAATCATTTGGTAGTAGCAATAGAAAAATGAAATCATGAAAGCTCAAAGCTCACAAAAGCACAAAATCATAGAAGTGCAAAGAAGTGTAAAGCCAAGAGAAGCAATGGAATTGCTACCTCTATAATATCACCCTATGGATCCTCTTTAATATCACCTCAATTGCAACAAATATATTATTTCTATAATATCACTCTTTGTAAAAAGTGATATTACAGAAGTGATTGCAAATTGCTATTCTATTTCTGTAATATCACATTGTGTGAAAATACGATTTCTATGTATGCATGATTGAAAATATTTTTACACAATATTTAAAATAATTATTTTAAAGACTTATGGAAATCATTATCATGCATTCTATTCAAATATATCAAAATTTTACTAATATGTGATATAATGAATGCGTAGCATAGCAAGCACGAGCCCCTAGTATTAATGGTAGCATTTGTGATATTACAAAGGGACTTATGATTTTAGTAGTATGACTAAAACAATCTCATAGTTGTAATTAGTGTATTTCAATTCCATCTTACAACTATTAACAATTTAGTTCTTCCTTCTATCTTGTACCTACTTCTACTTAATAATTTTCTTAAGAATGAAAATCAAGTGTTTTAAAAAAAAAATCCCCAACTCTCAACTCAATTCTTCAATACAAAAGACTAGAACTATAAAATCAATAGTACAAAAATTACAAGTTAAAAAAGATTCAAAGCCCCAAATTCTAGTTAAGCAAGGTGAAAAAATTTATTTTCTTCACTTTAAATACAAATATATTGCAATATACAAGGTGGAAATTTTTGAAATTTCTTCCACACATTTTAATATAGTTCAGTGCAAAATTTGGTTAGATATAAAAAATACAAAATTTTAAATCTTTTTACTATTTGTAATAGAAATGGTGGTTTTGACTATTTTCTAATGAAAAAAGATCTTAGGACTTTAGAGGTTAATTGTTATTGATTAGTTGGTTTAATTATATGAATTTCATCTATAGGTCATACTATACAACTTCAATTGGAATATAATTGCTAGTAGTATTTCTAAATTGCACTTTGTAAGTCCCTTTTTATATATTTTTTGGAAATTAAAAAAATCATGGATCAATCATTTAATAAATGTAATATCTACTTAGGAATCAAAAATACTCAAAAATATGTTCTTCATCTTCCAAAATAGATCAATATATTGATTTTTTACTTTAAGGATTGGGATCAAGAAAACAACTTCAAGTAATAACTCCCCCTTCATTCATGGAATCATCAATCAAAAGACAAATGCAATGACTAAAGGTGTCAATCAACATTGTTCATTCTTATAATCTTATTTCTTGCATTTTTTTTTAATATTGCTGGATTGAAGGGGATGAAACTCTGGGAGGCTTGAACGCAATTGATGACTATTAGGAAAAAGCCCCCCATTGTTGCAATACTGTTGCAGTATTGTTTCAATGGGTTAACAATATAGTACTCAAAGTATATTGTTGCAATACTGCAAACAATATTGTTTCAATAAATTTAGAGTGCACCTATTGAAAATATATTGTTGCAATACTTTTTGCAATACTGCAACAATATGCTTTGAGTACTATACTGTTAAACCCATTGAAACAATACTGCAGCAGTACTAAAGCAATGGGGGGGCTTTTTCCTTTCGGAGAGGTCTCACTCTGTCCATAGGGCAGAGCCAACAAAATAAAACACGCTGGCCGCCGGCGAACTCGACTCAGCACTCGACTCGAAATTCAAGCACTCCAGCCCCAGTGACTCTTCTTCGATTTGCGGCCTCGCGGCTCCCCGGGGTGCATCTGCCGGCCGTGAGGACCTCACGTCACAGAGCTGCGCCTGCAACTGTCCCGTCGTCCGTTTCGGGGTGGGGTCTTTTGTTCTGTTCCCCTGCCAGGCCCTTGAGGCTGGCAGGCTTGCAATTTATTCCTTGGCATTGAAATCTCGTTTCATTTGTTTCAAAAAAAATAATCAAGCTCTGCACCCCGCTCTGCACACTCAGCGTGTAAGTTGCGCCTTCCTCGGTTGTTTTCTTTTCGAGTCTGCCCCGCCGAGGCCTGGAAGATACAGAATTGCAGATGCACCCAGCCTCAAACTGAAGTCACCAATGAGATGGTTTATCGACTATCTCATTTATTTATTAACTGACTTAGCTTCCTCTCTTCTTCCGTCCTTCAACTTCCACAGACTGACAGCAGTGTCATGTCGATCGAGTACTGTAATAAACCGTAGTAATATCGTATATAATATGGTAATCAGGTTGAGATGCCGACAATGTCGGTTACCTCGATCCTTCGCAAGTCACACCAGTCCAAACAAACGGAAGTTAAGTTACAGAATACAGGTGCACTGACTGGCACGAACTTCAGTGAGTGACTGATACAGTACCTGTCCATTTTTAGAGTGCCGTGTATTCGGTCGATCACATGAAGATTGGCCAGAGACAGGTCATGAACTGAACCGGACCGACGACAACTATTGCCAATGAATCTGGAGGTCTATCGCCAATTACAGCCCATGGACATTCCTTTACTGCAGTACGTGCATGAGCCCCAGCGAAGCTAGCTTCAACTCTGTCAATTCGTCTATCGATTACACTGCATGGCAGGTGCAGTGGGGACACTCAGTTTTTATGGGAGAAAGTGCTGGACATCAATTGGAGTTCAGATGGGGAATAAGCTTAGTCACTTAGATACTTCATGAATGGAGTGAGTGCTTCTGTTTCGGGACAAGGAACCGAATGATTTGATTGCAAAAGACAATGTTTGCGGAAGCAGGTAACGACTGATTACAGGTTTGACTGACTGACGGTGCGGTGGCTGAGTGGACATGAAAAAGGTTGATCTACAACACCGCTTCTGGCAGGGGCTGCCTGATATATGGTAGTATGTATGCTGGAAAAGCGACCATCTAAGGGAGAGGCACCTAAACGTGACAGATATTCAAGATGTGCAGATTTGAGGGTAGGTACAGAATAAACTCAGATGTGTCATATGTGCTTGTTAGGGATTGGTTTAGGAAAAAAAAAAAATTGGTTTTGCATTTTTTCGAGCTTGTACAAATATAATACAAATTTGTGAAAATTAGTGTGTAGATGCACCTATTGTGAACAGTAGACTAACACAAGTGGACATGAAAACACCCCAAAACAACATCCCTCAAGCTTGTATCATGCTTGTTTCATTGGCCAACACAAAACTTGCCCACATCACTATTTAATTGGCCAACACAAAACCTACCCACATCACTATTTTATTGGCCAATACAAAACCTATTCCCATCACTATTTAATTGGACAACACAAAACCTATCCCTATCACTATTTAATTGGACAATACAAAACCTGCCCCCATCACTATGACACATTCATGGAAACTCACCTATTAGCATTGGGTCCGCCTGAGCTTTAGTTTAGGACTTATTTTAGGTGCCAATAAACGACTTCTATAATGGGGAATTTCATTAAAATGGTGAATATTCTATGACTTTGACATCCCACAGTTCAAACCGAGCGGTTTGATTTCTGAAATTTAGTACACTAATAGATTTCAGACCGTCCGGTCTGAACTGTGAGAATGGCACACTGTGAAAAATGGTACATGGAATATCGCCATTCTAATGAAATTCCCCATTGTTACATTTGGATGTATGCACTTTAAAGGGCTAGTTTATCTTTTTCATAGGTTTCTATGGACATAAATATTTTTAGATCATTTTTCAAAGAAAGAAAAATAGATGTGAAACTTAACATAAGTAGTTTTGTATTTTTCCAAGAATTTTTTAATTACTTGCAAATTTTCAAAGATTTTGGGCATAGGTACCTATTTGTGACCACAGTTCCAAAATCTGTTCACTTGCAATTTGTAAAGAGATGTGAAGAAATCAAAGACATTGATTGTCTCTTGCAATTTAAAAAGAAATAATTTTATCTCGATTCATTCAATAACTAAAGTGGTTTTGATTTAAGGATCACCTCATCTCTATTTTGACTAATAATAGGGATGATTTGAAAGAGATGGTCTATTTTAGAGTGAACTACTTTAAGATAAACAAGCCTATTACCACAATAACGCCTTGATTTGCAATCTAAATATGGCTTAGGATCAACTCCAAGAAGGGTTCATATATAGAAATTTTTGTTAAGATGATGGTATTTCACATGCCATTTTTAGACCTCCCGGTCTAAGCCATAAAAGTGTCATCTAGGACTAGTATAGATTTTAGAATCTTGAATTTATATAGATTTTAGAAATCTAGGACTAGTATAGATTTCAGATTATACGATCTAAATTGTAAAAGTGACATCTAGAACTATTGTAAATTTTAGACATCTAAGATGTTTGTACATTTCAAACCACACAGTTTGAACCAAAACACTACCAAAGTAGTGGAATAACATTAGAGAAAAAGGTAGCCCTTGGCTAGGCCACTACAAAGTGACAATCTAATCTATTCTTCAAGGTCTAAAAAGCCTATAGAATACATCACATGTGTGCAATCACAATGTGTGAATTTCAACAAATGCAGTTGGATTTTCATTTTGACAAATTCATTCCAACTTACTTTAAAAGCCACATACTTAATTATAAGTGTTTGACTAGGAGGAGATGAGCCGTTTTTTATATAAGTGGGGTAGTGGTAAGTGCAACTATCCATATGAGATATGTAAAATTAGGAAGAATAAGAACTCAACCACTCATATTTAAAGTAAATATGGGGAATTACATTAAAATGGCAAATATTCTGTGATTTTGACATCCTATAGTTCACACCGGGTGGTCTAAAATCTAGTACACTAATAGATTTCAGACCTCCTGGTCTAAAATGTGGGAATGGCACATGGAATATTGCTATTTTAGTGAAATTCCCCATAAATGCAGGAATTGTGTTAAAATTCGGATTTTAAACCTCATTTAGGCATAATAGAACAATTTTTTTCAAAAAACTTTGAACTAACAAAAGTTGCAGGATCAAACCAAATTTTATTTTCAAAAATTTGTTTGAGATTTCAAGTCTTTAATAAGAAGATATGAACAAATTTCAAAGAAGGGTTGGAAGGGATCTTTTTTTTTATCTTTACAAACATCCTCTTTGAAATTTGTCCATAACTTTTTAGTAAAGACTTGAAATCACAAACAAATTTTTGGAAATGAAATTCAATTTGATTTTGCACCTTCTTTTAATTCAAGTTTTTTTAAAAAGTTATACAACTATACTTAAATGAAGTCCAAAATTTGAATTTTAATACAATTCTTGCATTTATGGGCAATTTCGTTAAAATGGCAAAATTCCTTTACTTTGGCAGTTTATAGTGGGCATTCTAAAGTGTACAAACGTCATAGATATCTTAAATCTATACTATTCATAGATGTTTGAAATCTATACCTGTTCTAGATGTTACTTTTACAATTCAGATCGTGTTGTCTGAAATCTATAGTATTCATAGATTTCTCAAATCTATAAAAGTCCAAGATTCTTGAAAACTATACCTATCCTAGATGTCACTTTTACAATTCAGAGCGGGCGGTCTAAAAATGGCACATGGAATGCCGCCATTTTAACGAAATTCCCCATATTTGTCTTAAGCATGTGTAGTTGAATTCTTATTCCTCCTAATTTACATATCATACATGAATAATTGCACCTACTACTACCCCACTTGTATAAAGAGTGACTCATCTCCTTCACCAACACACAAAATTGAGTGAGTAGTTTTTAAAGCAAGTTGCCATTAACTTTGGCAATTAGCTTCAAAAGCCATTTAATGTGGCTAAATTAAACTAAATTAGCTTTATTTGGTAAGGCCCTTAAAAATACAGGCTAAGATGCATTAGTATATCATAAACCCTGATTTTTGAACACTTTGTTCTTGGCTTTCAAACCACTGACAACCATCCAACATCGTGATTCAAGGTGAATAATGATAGAAGAAAGAAAATTCAGTAACCAAAATAAAATACTTACTGTGGGATCCTTCGAGGGTTGTGGAGTGGCCTTGGAGAGGGTCACTTTTTTCTTGAATGTGCCATTTTAATGAGATTATCCATTTTTTTTAAGAGGTGTGCATTTGATTTACAAATCACACCTAAGTGGAATCATAATTTTCTGATTTAAAATTATGAGCTTTGTAAATTTCTAAAGTGGTTTATCCTAAAATTATAAAATTGCCCATAGATTGGAGTCATAAATGTCCCATAACCAGATACATTACACCTTATAAGCATTAATGCCCTAATTTTGTTAGAAAAGTGAATGGTTGTGGATGTTTTGAGGGACAGAATTGGAGCCAAGATTAGAAGACAAAATTGGGGTATGAATGAAATTGGGTTGGTGTATTTTATTAGGAGTTTCAAAATTGGCAGTTGGAAGTTGAATTAAAGAGAGAGGTTGAATTTTAGGTTTTAAAAAAAATTATTATTTTAACCTTATAATACGACTCTGAATTTGATGGATGATAGAAAATCCTTCTAAATAAGATAAAAGTGTAGATATTCATCCTTGAAATTTTGTACAAAAGAAAAGGTCTCATTTAGAAGTTTGATCTCTAATAAGTGTTTTTTTTTCAATTTAAGATTTACATTGTACCAAAAAAGATGATTTCCACAAGGACCAACTCGTCTTTACAAGGTTAAAGACAACCACCTATGTTGCCAAAAGATAAGAAATTTAGAAGGGTTTTAAAAATGTTACTTGAAGAGATGAATTTTTGGAATCTCTAGAATTTGTAGAGTATCTTTTCAAGTATAGTTGTGCTTGTAGCTTAGGTGGATAACAAAACATAGAAGGAAATGGGAGGATATGCCTAAGAAATCAGGCTTCTTGATCAAAGAAGTTTATGCGTTGAAGGGATGTCATATTTATATTCTAGGTTTTCACTCACAAGACACCATGGGTGATAACTAATAATGCATTCTTTCCTTTCAACTATTTATTCTAGCAATTACTAATAGTAGGCATCAAAGTTAATTGATAATGGTGTATAAGAGAAAATCAAATTTCGTTTACTTTCAAAGAGATCCCCTAATGTCACAAAACTTTATATCCCATCTTCTATAATATGTTTTGTCAAAGAACAGTTCAAGGGATGAATTTTGAGCACCTCTAAGAGATGAAGAATAAATTTTTGCAACATAAGGGGGCTCCTTGAAAGCAAGCAAAACTCCAATTTCAATCCCCTTTCACCAACTATGATGTCCCTTATTGATTGTTGAATTAATTAAATCTGTGTTGAATTAATTAAAATCTAAGTTGAATTGGCTTAATTTTAAATTTTGGATATTAAAGATTCATACTTTAGTTTGTTCAATCTTCCTAAATCTATCATAAAATGAATTAGGAACAGTTCTAATAGTATAGGAGGTTTTGTGATTGAATGTATTGATTTGAATTTGGAAGGTTGCAACTAATTTCATTGGTAAAAATGTTGAGGCCCAAACTAGTCAATGAATGACTTTCAAGGCTATTGTAGATATCAAAAATGCACCTACTATTTCAAAAATTGAATTATTTTTGGCTAATTTGCTTGATAATAGGTCTCATTTTTTCAAGGCTAATGATTTATATTTCATTTTGATTATTGTACAACTTTCAAAGTTAGATTTCTATATCATTGTACTTTTGAAGTTTGAATGGGTTTATAAAATACAATTGTAGTAATGTGATTAGTCTATTATGTTGGGATGTATTTATTGATTGTTAATTACACTCATGTATAAAAGATCAAACAAAAAAAATCAAATTTTTTAAGTTGGACTGAAAAAACATTAGTAATAGACTCATGCAAAAAATCACAATTTAATTTTATCACCACTAACTTTAACCCCTCAAGGACTAAGAAGATACAATATGTTCTTTTCAAATTTTCAATGGCCAATTCTTAGTAGGTGAAACAAATCTCTATATTTTGTAAGCTAGGATGTTGTTGAATAACAAGTTGACATACTTATTGCATATTTTTTATTTTTAAAATTTCAATGTGAGAAGTATTTAAGGTTTATTTAGGAAATGTAGTCTAATAAATATATATATATACCAATGAAAGGAGAAGTAGGTATGGAAAAAAAACATTGTTATTGACATTTCTTATCTTACTTTATACAAACAAACTAGGTTTGGAGAATTTTTCAAATTTTTATTTTTCAAAATTTTAAGAATACAAGGTTCAATCCAGTGTAATTAAAAATATGAAAGAAATAGAATGATTCTAAATTTTGTGAAGATGTTTGAAACAATATGCTAATAATATTGATTGCTAAATTTCAAAAAGCGAGTCATATATAAGTTTTTAAAATTTTGTAGGATCTAATTTGGTTAGTTTTGAATTCTTACTCTGTTTGTTTATAAATGTGTACAAATTTGAGAATTTTCTTAATTTGTCAATTTTTAAAATTAAAAAATATTAAAATATTAAAATATTCCAATATAATTTTTTGGGGGTGTGCATTTAAAAAAGCATTTTTCATCTTTTTATAAATTTTCATCTTAAAAAAAAGGTGTATTTTTAGCCAATAAAATTGATCATCAAAAATTGTTATAATTTAAAAAGCCAATAGTCAATATTTTCTACAATTAATTCTATGCATACTAGATAAAAAATTCTTCATGCAAGAATACTTTTGGCTATGTGCAAGAATACTTTTGGCTATGTGCAAGTTTTGTTGAAATTTCTTGAAATTTTTTCTGAATATAAAAAATGCATTAACTTTTGAGGAATATAATTTTCATTTGAATTGGTGCTTAAGAGAAAAAATTATGCCATCCTAAATCCAAATATAGGTTTGTTGGGAAGCACAAAAAAATTATAGAAATTCAAAATATTATTTCAATAAAATTACAATAAAATTTTGTTTTTCATAGAAAGATTTTTTCTACTTTGAAAGATTTGATTAATTCTAGTTGGACTGGTGATGAGAAAATGATGGACAATCTTATTTTGAAAGCAATCTAAGCATCTCTTAGAAAAATTAACTTTTAGGTTTCATTACTTAATGCAATTTTTACAATTTTTCTAAAACAGTAATTTTAATAGGGTTTAGTTTATTTGCTAAAACAATCTCACCATTAGGATTATTGTGTTTCAATTCCATCTCAGATTATCCTTCACTCTCGTATCTACTTCTATTTAACACATTTTTTAAGAATGAGGATCAAAAGTGTGTTTCTTGGATTTTTTACTTACACTTTTGATTCAACTCTTTGACATAGATTTCTTCAACATAGATTTAATTCAATATTGGTAGTGCAAAAAGTTAAGCTAAGAAGATTAAAAGTGTTGAAATTTAGTCAATCAAGGATTTTTTTACTTTAAATGCAAGTATCATGCACTCCATGTCATTAAAAGATTTGTTTGGGCCAAAAGAAGACCATGAGTTGCCATGAGTTCTTGAACTACAAGGAACTATGGAAACTCTGTCAAATTAGAAATTTGACATAGCCGCAACATGCCATGTCAAATAAAATTAATTAATTTTTAATTTTTAAATAATATTTTAATACTTGAAAATTATATTATTACTTCTAAATGTTCTGATGCATTTACAACCAAGGGAATAGGCTTGAAATGTCCCTCCTAAGCCCTCAAATCCCTTTTAATGAATATCAAATTCGTAAGATTTATTCTACACATTTTCATTCTAGTTTAGTGCAAAATCCTAGAATTAGATATGCAAAAAAAAATAACTTTAGAGGTTAAATTGTACATTGTGGTCACTCAAGTTGAAAGTTGTCTGTAAAAAGGGATGCATGGGCTTTGGTTTGTGGTGCTAAGACCTATGATGTGAAAGTTATGGATGATTCAGTTATTTTCTATTCAAAGAATTAGATAATTGCTTTTACTTTTCTTTTGGCTATGGCAACAACACAAGCCACACTACTAATAGTCAAATTTGAAGCCAACACTACTGCCCATATACAATCAGGGTAAACTATTTTCAGCACATTTGGGGACTAGATGTTTTGACTTTGAACCTTCTTAACTTAAATTTTTTGCTCTACAAAATTTTGTTTTTTAAATCTTTATGGTAGGGAATTGAGTTGAGAGTAAAAAATTTCAAAAAAAATTAATTTTCATTCTTAAAAATGTTGTTAAATAAAAATAGGTATAAGATAGAAAGAATATCTAAATTATTAATATCTCTAAAATGGAATTAAAACACACTAATCTCAATGGTGAAATTGTTCTAGGAAGCAAAATAAACCATGTGAAACTTTTTTGTTTTAATTGTAAAAATTACATTCAAAAATCAATCCTACAAGTTATTTTTTCAAGAAGATGCTCTAATTACTTGAAAAACAAGATTTTCCGAAATTTTCTCAAAACAAATCCAAATAGAATGAATCAAAGCTTTCCATGTAGGCAAAAATATAATCTATGAGAAAAAAAATTCAAAATTCAAATTCAAATTATTGTTTATAGTTGCCTCTTCTTTTGTGTTTTGAGCTTATTTGGGCATAACTTTTGTTCCCATGCACTAATTGAAAGAAAATTATATTTCCATAAAGCCTATTAGTTTTTCTATCTTCAAAGAAAATTTCAAAAAATCATGACAAACAATTAGCCTATAAGTACTTGCCTAGAATCCCATTTATCCTCCGAAGGGACAATAGTCTTTTAGGGGTTAAAAATAGAACCCCTATTTTGCACTTGATTAAATTATCTACATACTTCTTGTAGGTAATTTGGAGTCTCTAGTTGCAAATATCCACCCATTAAAATAGGTTGTTTGCTTGGTTGGTTGGTTATATTGAGATCTCTCGAACCATGCATCTCTCAGTTGTATTCTTGGTATCGTTAAAAAGCTCTCAGCAAGGAAGGGTGCACAAGCTTTGTTTTGTGGCATTTGAACCTACAGTCAAAAAGTTATGGATTTTTTAGTTATTTTTGCTTTAAATTTTTTTTAAAAATTTACTTTTACTTTTCGTTGGTTGTGGCAACAACACAAGGGCACACTAGTCCATCCATCAAATTAGGTTGTTTGTTTTGTTTGTTTGATACAATGAGATCTATTGTACCATGCATCCCCCAAATCGCGTGCTTGGTACCATTGGAAAACCCTCAAAAAGGAGGGTTGCACAGACTTTGTTTCATGGCATTTTGACATATGTTGTGAAAGTTATGAATTTTTGAGTTATTTTCAATTATAAAAATTTTAAAAGATACTTTTACTTCTCTTTGATTGTAATGGCACAGGGCACACTACACTAATGATGATAAATAGTGTTGGCAACACTAATCACGAAGCATAACACTAATTGTCAACAATCCGGTTAATGTTACCAACACTAAATGTCAACATAGACACTATTTGTCAACTATTGGGTATAAATTTTTTACAAGTTTACATTTAGTGTTACCTTACTATTTCATCAAAATGTAAAGAAAAACGTATGAACTTAAGAAACCTATGACATGCTAAAAAAGTTATTGCTTAAAAAAGTGAACACAACACTAAATGCCAACTAATTGAAGTTTAGAGTGACCAGGGTAAAAATTCAGGTAACACTAATCACAACATAACACTATTTATCATTAGTGTAGTAAATTCAAGTTTTGCAAATTTTATCTTATGCAAATAAAAAATTTCAGGCGTTCTCCCTCCGTCGGGGACGAGCGCGGGGGTGGCAGTTCACCGGGGCCCCGTGCGACTGTGCACACAGAAAACGACTCTGACTGAGGCTTATCATCCCCGCGCAAGCAGGCGAGTCAACAGGCTTCCACCCACCCACCCACTTGGAGCCCCACTCGTCGGTCAATCCCACTCTCCCAGTCACAGGATCAAACGGATTCAACGACAGCGCCGAAGACAACAAGCCTCTAATTCTTCCCTGGTCACGGGCTCACGGCATTAGCCCCGCCGCTCCGCCAAGCATCAGCCCCGCCTCTTCACAAATCCCAAGCCAGCAGCAGTCGCTTGCAGAGGAGCGCTTCACCTGGTCCGGTCTTTTTCTCCTGTTAGCGAGGAATTAATGGCGTCGTAAGCAAATCCGGATGGGCCATCATCATTCATTAGCTGGCCACCCGTTCCACTTTTCTCCTCCCCTCTCGTACAAAACGCCTTCCCATCAATTCAGTTCAGTTCATGTGCTCCAGAGTGATGATGAGAACAGGAAGAGTCTCCATTTCCAACCCACGTTTCCGGCGAGGAATGAAGTTACTTCGGGGAAAACAGACACGTCATGCGGATCCACGAGGGAGTGGATCGCGATTTCATTCCCATCCGCAGTTGGGTTCACACTACAGAGTTCGATCTACGTTACTTTACGTAAAGCATGATGTCAAGGATTACAAAGTGCAAAGCAAATTTGTATATACCGTCCATGTACTTCGTGACCCTTGTCATCATCAGTGACTTGTATGCTTGTAGTTTGCGGCTCTCTCACTATTGAGTGCATGTCGAATGTTGGACGAGACTCCATCTGCTACTACATGGAATCGATTCCATGTCGTAGAGTTTCTCTTCATCCTTGAAAGAACAATCGTTCCTGATGTCGAGGATCACAAAGTACGAGCAAATTTCCAAGTGCCGCTCGCTAGCTTCAAGATGAAATGGAAGGAAAGGGGAGGAGGCTTTGCATCCATGGGAGGAAGCTACTTTACTCGAAAAGTAAGCCCGTACTCAAGGGCCGGCTCTCGTGATGTAGCTGCATGTTTTCTTGCTTTCCTTGCGTCGAGGAACAAACATAAACGAAGCAATAAAGATGGCAAATTATCAATAGAGTCAAGCAAAAGATTCAACAATTACGTTTGATTATGTGTGGCTGCTGGGATTCGAGCCCAGGTCTCCACGGCCACAACGTGGAATTCTCACCACTAAACTACAGCCACATGATAGACGTGTTTCCAAAATTGTATTAATACTGATAGAGGGTAAAACCTGTTCACCGGAGCAAGTTGCGGAGATACTGCAACATGTATGGAGGTGGGCTGTGAACCGCGGATAGTGGTCCTTCGTGAATGCCTGCGACCACCGAGGCAAGGACTCACGAATAATGTATCTGCCAGCAGCATGAGAAAGTATGAAGTTGGACCCTGAGGTAAATATCTGCCAGCAGTACAAGAAAGTATGAAGTTGGACCCTCGGGTAAATATCTGCAGCTCTGAAGATAGATGTCGGTGTATCAATTACTGTTCTACTTTCACAAGCCGCAATAATTCACAAGCCAGTACCACCATTCGAACATGAAGCAGACACAAAGTACGGAGTATATAATAATAAAACAGTTTCCAATCAGGTGATGTCTGTCATTACAATGTGGATATGTAAATAACAAATCCCAGCGGGGTTGATGTCCCTAGTAGGGTCATCGTCATCACCACCAGCACACAATACTGAAAACGTTTTCAGTAATCACACAAATGTATTTCTCTGTTCATAACTAGTACGAGCTCTTGCCCCCCCTTGGAGCATGCAAAAAAACAACCAGCAGTTGTTAGGGGAACCCTGAAACATGGCCCTTCGGAGTGGAGAGCAAATATAATGCAGTTTGTGAGCTTCTACTCACATTCCTTAGTCATACACTAACTCCTGATAAGTAACTAACACCTCCCTCTTTAATTTTTTGTCACACTAGAAGAAGAAGCTATCTGCTTGCTAGGGGAACAAGAAAAAATCCCTCCGCAAAGTGATGAAGAACCGGCAGCTCGCTGAGACCACATCAAAACATGCATGTTCAAATGCACGACTGCTCCTGTAACAACAGACAGAATGAATGCCTGCAAAAATGGCAGTAGTGATACCCAGGTGTACACATTGGCGTGATAATTTGGCTTCACACCATCAGTCACTCCTGTACTTGAGCTCCGTCCTGTATCAAGTTCCCAGCTTCGTCATCAAGTACCTCTTCCAGGTTCCACTGAGTTTAGACGTATAGAAACCATCGAAAACCCCCACTAGAATGGAAAATGCAACCGCGATTATTGGCTTAACCAGCCGATTGGTAGTATCTTCAACAAGGAAACCATAAAGAGCCCGTGCCGCAAAAAGAAAAAAGCCGACGATCGACACCTTCAATTTTGTAGAGCTGCTTTGAAGAAAAGCACTTGTGCTCCAGAACAGCCACCAAATGGCTAAGAGCAAACAAAGTCGTCGCAAGACCAGAGTTGAGACTCGAGAGCACTCAACCCCTCTTTGGAAAGATGAGGACAGTTTCGCAGGTTGAGTGCTCCGAGTGAAGGACAGCAATCCTCGATCAAAGACAAACTTTCGTCTGTCAGGTTGACACATCCTCTGAGAGTAAGGCTCCGGAGCCACAGCCCGCGCGAGGTGACCAAGGCTCGTAGGCCAGCGTCCGTGATAGAAGTTCCAGACAAGTCCACGTCTTTGAGTAAAGAGCAATCCGCAGCCAACATCTGCAGACCAAGATCCCCGATCTGGTGGCAACCATCCAGGGTCAAACGCTCAAGATCTCCACAGTGCGAAGCGATTGCGGCAACAGCCACATCTGTGAGGTTTGTACACTTGGTCAGATTGAGGCTCACGAGTTGCCTGCCACAACCATCGATCACAGAGATTATTCCTTCGTCACTGAGGTCGGTCATTTGACTGAGGTCCAGATTTTCCAAAGAAGGACAGCAGAGCCCCATCGTCACGATTGGCTCCATTCCGACGCTCTTGCATTCCGTGATGTTGAGAGTGTTCAGAGAGAGACATGTGAGAGGCACATCCTCAGCTCGTTTCTCTCCGTCGCACAGCCCGTCGCACCTTGAAAGGCTCAGGGTTCGGAGGTGGCCGTTACCCTGTGCAAGGGCGGTCAACAAACCTGATTTCGTGATTGAATGACATCTCTCCAGCTGAAGACTATCGAGACGGACGCAGCACTGCATGAAGGCTTGCAAGCCTTTATCTGTAACCGCCTGGCACTGTGACAGGACACAAAGTTTCAAGTCCTGGCAAACTTTTCCAACAGCCTCCAGGGATACATCTGTGATTCCAGGGCAGCAAGTGATGAGTAGAGATTTCAGCTGTTTCAAGCCAGAGCCCCCACAGAATCCGAGAAATCCCTCCTCACTGCACCAGCCCAGATTGGCAAGCTTCATCCTAGTCACAGACTTGCAGTTCTCTCCTATGGCCACCAGCCCTTCGTTGCTCAATCGAATCTTATCCAACTTCAACTTTTTGAGCTTGTTACACCCAAGAGTCATTGCACCAATGCCAGCACTGCCCACCTGAGGACAATTGCTGACAGAAAAAGATGACAGCGCTCCACTACGATTCCCAAAGGCCTCTAAACTAGCATTCCCAACATTGACACATGAGTCGATGTTGACCATAGAAAGTAAAGGACAGCCTTTCGCAACTGCTTCCAAAGCTCGATCTCCAATTCCTGGACACTTCATAAGATCTAGCTTCTCAAGCAAGCGGCAACCCTTTCCAATCGCTGCCAAGCCAACATCGGTGACGTTCTCGCAATCCCACAAAGTGAGAGACCGAAGGGCAGCACAACAGTTTCCAATGGCGATGAGGCCGCTATCAGTGACACCTTTCCCACCACGGGCCGATCCACCTATAACTTTCAGGGTTCCAAGACCCCCACGTGCAAGTTCTCCAATCGCGACCAGCGCAAGCTTCACGTCAGTAGCCTTCCTGCCTTCAAACTTTCGAGAAAGCTCACCCAGTGCCCATTGCGGCTGCCTTTGAACCCGCGGTTGCTCATCTGTATCCACATCCATCTCATTACCGCAGTAATGAACCTCATCTGCACTCACCAATGCATCGTCCTCATCAGATTGATCCTCTGAAACCTCTGAAGACTCTCCGAGGACTTTCCCTGATTTGGATGCAAATGATTTGGCTGAACAATTATCTTTCGGTGAGCATGCTCCTTTACACTTTGTAGAAGGCTCGCTCTTGAAGTCCCCTCGATGCATGCGAGACTGAAGCATCAACCACCGCATGCAGACTGAGGCTGCGGCGAGGCGGTCTTGCACCCTGGGTAAAAACCCAAAGATCTCCTGCAGGCATTCATCTGGCAAGGCGTTGATAAGGTCAACTTGATCGACCTCCGGCTCTGCTACAACTGAACACTTGTTGTCTTGTGGTTTCTTGAATGACCGCCTCCTCTTGGAATTTTGCAAGAGCGACTCCACTAACACTGATGCCGCAGTTTGATAGGGGGGTAGGTTCTGATCACTAGCGTGAAGACCGAAGTCATCGTCCCCTATCCACTCGGCTCGCTGTGGTGAATGTTCACCGTTTCCTTTGGTGAGACAGAACCCATGATATGCACAGTCGAGACTCTTGCTGAACTTTTGCTGAGCGTAAATCGTGCCCATTCCATCAACTTGCTTTCGCTTAGCACACCGTGCAGCTCTGGCTACAGCTCCGATCACCTCCTCTGTCTTCATGCATGCTGCCTCGACATCAGCACCGCATATTTGCACCGCATTCAAGTCCTGCAGATACGACCAAGATTACATTACCATGTCAGTAGAGGAAAGATTGTGCATAGAAATCTGCAGTAACAATAACGTAAAAGATTTTATCACGAGCAGAAGACACTCTAAAATAGTCGAACGCATGATGATTGTCTACCAAACAAATTCCAAGAAACCTATTGTGTGAGTAGAAAACCAGACTGCCAAGTTTGACTGTCTGTGAAATCTGGAAGAATTTTTTTTATTACAATCAGTACTGAAAGTTCACTGAAACATAGGTAATGAAACTGATAGAGCACATATATACAGCCGCAAAACCTTAATCAACCTGATATTGTAAGACTGGATGCACGAAAACATCCGCATGACTGCATCGGAGCTAAGAGACTGTCTTAGTTACTCATATTAGGGCATTGATAGCGCTACAGATTAACTGCAATCCCAAACACTAACTGCAGAAAGAAGAATCGACACTATGCTCAAGCGGCATTACAAAGTGACAACACACCCGAATAAGAATCCACCCAAACCTGCCGATGCTCTATTCTACACCTCACAAGTAAAAGAGTTCAAAACCAACACCTCTCCCCTGTCCCACAGGGTTCTGGCGTTCCATCACCCTGGCCTTGTTATAGACTCTCAGTTCTTCATTTTCCAACTACCCTAGAACTCCAGAAACACACACATTGTAACAAACGTCCAATAATTTGTGCCGCCAGCCTAATTACCCTAAGCCCGCACTACAGTGTCTCAACAGCGTTCTTCCCCCGTTCAGTCACTACACACCAACCCCAAACACATTGCCAAATTGAAAACAAACCAAGCACTCCTGCTACACACAACTTCTTGCCCTGAAATAACCCTGACTCAGTACACTGAATCCAACACAAAACTCGTTTCTCTTCACCTGCCATCTGTTGCTTCAAACCTACGCATCCACACCGCAATAACCACGACGCACACTAAGGGCGACTCCAAATTGAGGGAAAAAAATAAATAAAGATCTTCCGAAACTCACTCACCTCTCAAACCTCGATCCAACATCCCACGAAACACACACAAGACGCCACCGCAAAGAAGCTCTCAATTTGTGTCCCCAAGGCAAGGCCACCACCCTAGAAGAAAACCAGACCTTCAACTACCATTTGCAATAAGTCGGTCGTTAAGAGAATCGTCTACTCGACAACAGGAGCATCAGGACATGCACCTGAAAAGCATGAATGAACCCGGCGTGATGTATCTTCCGCCTCTCTCTCTCTCACTCTCTCACCGTCTTCGTCTGCCCTCCGGCCCCGGCCCCGCCCCCGTCCGTCTCCTCCACACTCCTCCGGACACTGCACTCTCTCGGCCAAATCCGGTCTTCCTTTCTTTCTTCTTGTATTTCTGTCCCAGTTGCAAAGCCAACTGCAGGAAGATCTGGCTCACGCGCATCAAGGAACAGCCCCCCTTGCCCTAGACCTAGCTGGCTACTCCAGGACACGGGCTACGTTGAGGGGAGAAACTGCACCATCTCGTCGTCTGCAGTAAGTAAGAATTACGAAAGGCTTCCATCCCCCATCGCCAAGTGCAGAGTGCAAATGTATCTCCCCGTTGCCCGCCCCCCCAGCCACTGCGCCGATCCTTCTTGAGTTACGAAGGCCCTGTGAGACCGAACCTAGGCCGAACCTGGAGCTTCGGAAGAGGAGATGCACCCAGTCGCCTATTTTCGGGGGGATGCACTTGGGAGAGACGAGAGTTGGATGAACTTCAACCTCCGTTATGGATGAAAGTGGAGCGGCGTTCGTCGCGTGTACTGTGACCGATTGTTGGATGAACGGTAATTTCCCCTTTCATCGATGAAAGAAGAGCGTTTTTCGTTGAGAGTACTTCTGGGCGACCGCTTTTCAGATGAATGTACGGCTCGTATGGATGAACAGTTGTCGGGGTTATGACGACTGCCATGAGAAGAGTGGTCGTACGCACAACATTCAAATTCTGCCCCAGGACAAGCAGAGAAAATATGGTTTATTCATCTCTCAAAATATTTGAAAATTCTTGAGTCAATTCTTTAATACTTTTAGAGGCAAAAATCCTTTTCAAGAGTATTTTCTTGTTTGAAGAGCACAAGTACATTTCATCTTGAAAAACTATTTTTAATAATATAAAAAATGATCATATGTGGAAACATGAGCCACATAGAATAGAAAAATGATTACAAGAAGATATATAGTTAGCCAATTTCACCATGTGGGTCTTCTCATGGGTCATTTTTCTAGTTTATAAGACCAATATTTCAATAAATGGGAGCCTTCAATAAAAAATTCAATAAATAAATAAGATGTATGTGTTTGTGTGTATGTATGTATGTATGTAACTATATTTAAATCGTCATAATAAGAACTTAACATTCTAATAATAAATGAAGAAAATTCTTGTAAAAATTAGGATGAGACAAACTAATTGGTTGAAATTGCATTTTTCTTCTCCAAATCATTTTAGTTTTATTTCTTTTATGGATACTAGACGAAGAAGAAGAAAGAAATACCTCATTAGATGTGTTTCCTACGTAGTGGAGGACTGCGTGTTCCCAACAGTTCCCACGCTGCATGAACTGTTGGGAATGCGACATGGTAGTTCACTGACGTAGTCAAGAGACTACTACATCAGAAAAAATAACTTTTTTTCCAAAAAAATGAAAAAAATGAAAAAAAAATTCTGTTTTTTTTTCATTTCAATAATTAATTTTGGGGGGGGATTTTCTATTGGGAACAATGGTTGCCCGAAACTATAAGGAGGAATCTGGGTTGGGAATGGGCCTATAACGGCCCATTATAAAAAAATTGAGCCCTATAGAAAGTTGTTAAGAACATTTGTTGACCGTCATTAGTGACTTTCAAAAGTGCACTACTCCCCTGTACCCACTCAATTTGAAAGACAGGCAGTGCACAATTGGGTTCAAATCCTACTGGCCCCACAAGTCCAGAATTCCTGAACCATACTGACAACAATTCATTCACTTCTACACATCACATTCAATAACAATAAAAACTACCTTCCCTTACACAAAATGATGTGGAATATTTCACACCACTTCATCCCAAGATGATACGATGTTGAATATTTTATACTCATTGAAACTAATGCTTTAGTTTCCTCATTGTGATTTGAACAACTTTCATGATTTGTGAATCAAGAGTGAGAAGACAAATCTTTATATACATTTGGGGTGGTAAGAGGCATAATAAACAATGTGGGATAAATAAATTAAAGTTAGTAGGAGCTCAACCACTCATAGGAAAGTCAAATTAAAGCAAGAATTCTATTTAAAGTGAAATTTCAGGCCTCATTTAGTTATAGTAAAATAGAAAATTTCAAAAAACTTTGGGCTTAAAAAAGTTGGAAAATCTATTTAAATTTCATCTCCAAAAATCCGTTTCATATTTTAAGACTCCAACCAAAAGTTATGAACATTTCAAAGAGGGGTTGGAAGGGACATTTTACATCTTGAAACATCCTCTTTAAATTTTGTCCATAACTTTTGATTAAAGGTTTGAAATATGAAACGGATTTTTGGAGATGAAATTTAAACAGATTTACCAACTTTTTTTAGTCTAAAGTTTTTTGAAAAAGATTCTTCTATTATGACTAAATGAGGTCTGAAATTCTACACAAACATAATTTTGACATTTTGACAATAAGCGGTTTAGCACTCATTTTCAAATTATCCCATATCCTTTGAGGATTCATGGTGAAAACTCAATTTCAATATAAAAATGACATCTCCAACCTTCACTCCCTCACATGTTTCCTACTCAATTCCTTCATAGGTCTACCCAAATTATTTTTTGGATGGGTTTAATGACATTGGAATTTTGATTCAATGGTGTTTGGCATATCATCTTAATGTTTCTTTGAATATTTGGTTGGTTGGTCTGAGATTTAGAAGGGAAAAAAAAATGTAAACCATATATCTATTGGCACTGACAGTCTTGGCACGTGGGGAATTAAAGAACCATAGGTTTTTTAACTTTCTAAAGTTGTGCTGGCACAAGTAGTGCCAACTCGGACATGCACGGGTAGTCAACGGGCTGGCACTGTAAATCATTCCACCCCCCAAGTTAGCAGCCCTTCTGTGGCCTCATTTTTTTTCTAATGCTCCCGCCCCCTTGAATTTCATCTAATGTTTCTTCTTAGAATTCATTAAAATAATTGAAAATAAATTATATTCTCTTAAAAATTTGCAACATAAAGCAATAATTTTTCTTCCACTTATTCAATTAATTTGTATTATATTCAATCCAAAATAAAGTTAAAAAAGAATCTTCAAATTTTAATTCCAAATTTTATTGACAAATATTGACCAATGCAATGGTATATTCAACTTTGAAAATCATAATCCACAACTTTTGTTTGAAAGTCATCGTTAATTCATTTTTCTAAGTACACATTATTACATTTTAGGTAATATAGAGTGTTCCTTGTCTTTATGGGATTAATTTTTTTTTTCATTTATGTTCTAGGAAGGTTGGAATATATGAGCATACCTTCATTCATTACAAAAGTCTTTATACTTCATAATTATCAATATAATTATTTAGTAAATTTTCAAAATGTTCATGAGTTCCTATAAAAAAAAATTGTTTTAGTTTCGAAACAACATCATGATAATGACTATCATAAAAATATTATCTTAAGTATAATTATAGTTGTAGAATAGGTTTGGAAGAAAATGATTTTAAAGATAGATACCAAGAAAATACTTTAGAAAAAAAATTATATTTATCACGCAATCTTATTTATGTAAATAATTAAATATTTAGCAAATATATGTTGATTTTGCCTTTACTTACAATATACATTATATCCATAGAATTGCAGCATTGAATCAATGCAAACTTGATCGTAAAAAGAATATGTTCTTAGAGGTAAAATTCACTTGAATTTTTATGCGTGCCAATTTTTGAAGAATGTAATCATCACAATTTGTATAATCAAATATACAACTAAATTTTTAAATACAAAATAGTGAAGTCAACTCATTTTTGTTCCATAAGGTGCAAGTTGCAATGAATAGTAATGTTGCAAACTTTAATTCCTAAAGTCCCACTACTCAATCTCAAAATTTGTTGTGATTTTGAGATTGTAGGAGCTTGATTGTGATCTCCTACAATCTCAAAATTTGTTGTGATTTTTTGAAACTATATCAAGAAGATAACATAATACATTAGGTTTGTGTCAATATAATTTTTATTTCAATTAGTACCCAGGAGCAAAATTTATGGCACAAGAAGCCCAAATTTTCATTTGACGGATAGAAAAAAAACAAGAAATAAATAAAGTTTAACCCCAAGAGGTTTTTAACTACGTTTTCACCAAAGCCACTCTAAAAATGTCATTTCTAGTATAAGTACCAAATTATAGAAAAAAAAACATTTTGAACACATATAACCATAGGATCTTGTAATACACTAGTTTGAAAAGATGTAGAAAAAATTCAACAATGGTAGCAAAAGAGCATAAAAATGTGAGCATATGAGCCTTGAGCATACATATAAGTAGATATCTTACAACCATTGAAGGTGCTTTTGACATAAACACCTATAATATAGGTATCTATAATCATTGAAGGTTTTTATAATAAACACACCTATAACATAGGTGTATAGTCATTTAGGCCTATGTATTCACAATCCTAGGCTCACACAATAGCACTCCTCAAAAAAAATTCAAAAATTTTCCATTGTGTAGATTGCAAGGCATTTGTGTTTGAAAGGACAAAAATCTTTTTTTTAGCTTTACAAATAAACAAGCAGCTCCACTTCACAAGGTCACATTTATATGAAATGATTTACATGATGTTGGTACTTGTTTGGATTTAGATTTCAAGGCAAGTTGGTTGAAAAATTTTAGATCATTTTGAATTGTACAACATAAAGGAAAAAATAGTGAGCAGGAAATAGTGGAAAATGATTCAAAAATACTAAATTGATAAAAATTTATTTATAGACTCAAAAAATGCCAATCCCAATGGTTGTAATGTTTTAATTTATTCCAAACATTCATACACTAATTTATTGCAAATTGAAAAATAATTATATGTAATTTGAATTTAAGAATGTATTTTAAATGAGGTTTTAAAAGAAAATCCAGGGTACCATGTAGTTTATATTTTAATATATAGATATTTTATTTTAACTATTTAATTGGAAAAAACTCCAAATTTTTAAAATATATTTAGAAATTAATATTAACCTACTTCAATTTTTTGGTTCAAAGTGTATGCAAAAATGAACATTCTAAAAACCATGAATAAATTAAAGTAAGGCACATTCAACTTTGAGATGGATAGAACTTTAGGATTTAATAATGCTATTCAGTTGTTATGTTTAATGCCTTAGAAGCTAGCTTTTTAAGGGGCCATCTTTGTGTAGATTGGAAGGGCATTTGAAGTGTAAAGAAAGTTTTTCAAAGGAGGATTGATTTTTAGTTTAATGTTAGCCTTATCATTGGTTTAGTGGTTTCTTTTGACACTTCACTTGAGCTTTCAAGTCCCATGTCTTCCATGTAAATGGTCTTGGGTACTAATCTTTTCTACATAGGGACTTTCACAATGGAATGAAGGATGCTCTTGCATCTTAAAACTTAATGTTATTGTGTTTATTAACTCTTTTTAGATTTGTGTTATATAGACTTCACTTATAAGTTAATGAATTTTGTTAAATTTTTCATAAAGGAATATTCATAGCTTTTTCACTATATTCATATATGAATGGACTATGAAGTAATTTATTATTCAATGTTTGTTTGTTTTTAAAAAAAGCTCAAGAACCAACCCTAGGTACTAGCTACGAAGTTATATCTCTCAAGAACATGAGGTTGAAGATATACAAACTTGTATAAAATGTACAAAGTTTTAAAATCCTATTTATTGGTGACGTAGAAATTATGGAATGAGTGAACAAGGTTCTTGAAAGAGCATCTTTGATAAAACATTAATATGATTTTTGAAATGAATTATATTTTTATATTCATATAATATTAAGATTGACCATATTTGATTCTTTTGGACAAGTTGATAGTTACTAATTGGAGGGAATTTTTTTTTTATTAAAATAGTTGAGTAATTCTCAAAAACATTTGACCCTCATCCTCATAAAGTTGACTTTCAAAACAACAATTAGATTCCAGATAAAAGAAAAACCTACAATATTTATAAGGCTTATAGAGGATCATATGTGAAGTTGGTCTTCCAAACATATGCTAATTTTTTGCCTAAAAGATAATGTCTCACTCAAATAAGCGAACAATCTTTTACATCTTGCTACATTAAAGAAAATTCAATTGTGGACTCACAAACTTTGTTCCTTGAACTTGTAAGTCTTCATTGACATCAATTCCCACAATTTAACAGAATGGTCAATGAAACTTGCTCCACGTGAAAGGGACCTCATTGTAGTACCTATTATTATTATTTTTTCATCCAATTTTTCTAATAGATGTAGAAGGAACAATCAATTCTATCCTTCAATATTAGTGAAAAATTTGATTGCATGGTCCTTAAAGGCTTGAATGTCATTTTCTTTCACTTTATATTGTTGTAGGTTGTCTGGTAGTACATAGTTATAGAGGTGTTTTTACAACTTGTTTAAATTGTTTTTTCTTTCACTGTTGGTTTGTTATTGTTGGCCATTGAGGATGATATGAATTGAGAGCTATTTAGATTATAGCATTGGTTGGATATTTAACCATTATAGTGCCTTGTGTGATGTTGGTTATTATGCATAGTATAACAAACCACTTGATAGAATGTACTACATAAAAAGTAAAGTTATTCCTTGGTATTTTGGTAGATAATGTTATTTCACTAACACAAATGTTTATTTATATGAGTATTTTAATAACACATTTACACATCAATGCTTGATTTTTGAAATTTTATATAACATTTTTGAATTAATATATAAATTTTCATTCATTTCCATAGATGTAATAACTTCATCATTCCAATGAAGATTGATTTATGCATTACCTAAAATAAATTTAAAAAACTCTTAATGTTTGCAATTCACTTTTAATTTGACGTGAGTCCATAGTTGGACTTTTATTACCCACAAAATGGAATGTCTATCATTTCCATTTTTGATATAGGAGTGACCTGTGAGTGTGACCTAAGCCCGCAATTGGATTTTTATTACGTACAAGATTGAATGTGTATAATTCACAATTTTGATTTAAGACTGCCTTGAAGCTTGACCTAAGTCCTTATATAATTAGACTTTTATTATTGACAAGATGGAATATCTATTATTTAGACTTTTGTCTTAAGAATGACTTGTAAACTTTACCTAAGTCCATATTTGAATTTTTATTATGGTCCACAAGATAGAATGTTTGTTCTTCACATTTTTGGTTTAAGAGTGACATGTGACCTTGACTTGAGTCTAGAGTTGGAGTTTTATTACCTACAAGATGGAATTTCTATCATTCACACTTTTGGCCGGTAGAGGGGACTTATAAACATCACATGAGCCTACAATTGGACTTCTATTATCTACAAGATGGAATGTCTATGATTCATACTTTTAGGAAGAGGTGACTTGTGAGTTTGATTTGAATCTATAGTTGAATTTTTATTAAACACAAGATGAAATGTCTATCATTAATGCTTTCAAGTAGAGGTGACTTCTAAGCTTGACTTGGTCCACACTTAAATATTTATTACCTTTAGAATGAAATGACTCTCATTCACATTGTTCATGAGATTAATGTCATATATATACAATAGGGCACTCTATTTTGTATAACATTGAGTAGATTTATTATCATTTCAATAATAATAATTTTGATAAATACTAATGTTTTAGCGATCCATTTTTTCATAGTTGTCATTTAATTTAATTCATTATAATTTTAGAAATTCATTTTGGTTTGGATATAGAAAATTTAAATGATCAAAGTGTTTGCCCTCATTGTATTGAATGTGTTGAATTCTTATTATTTCTATAGTTAAAATATTTATAGAATTCTAAAATGAGTAGAACCTAAAATTATTATTAATGAAATTACTTATTAGAATTTTTTTGAATAAGGTGAGTTTGCCAAAACTATCTTGCAAAAACAACATGTTTTAATTCAAGGATTTATGTTACACCCTCCTATTTGAACTTAAAAATTCATTAAAAATCCAAAAATGTAAATAAAAGTGAATTAGATACCACTTTTACTTATCTTTCAAAGAAAAAGGATTAAAAGTACTTTGAATTTTGGAATGGTACAAATCCTCTAAAAATTGAGATCCATAGTAAAAAATAGCATCATAGACCCTATATCTTATTAAACACATTAATTCAATTATTGCACTCTGTTTTGGTAAATACTAATTCACACTTATTCTAGAGTTATGTGAATTTTGTAAGGTGCATTAATATGTTAGTTTACAATACTTTAGGTAAATCCAATATAGTGTGGTCCATACTATGTTCATCCTTTATCAAATTTTGTAACCTTTATCAAAACTTTTGTCTAAACCTCCTTGATTATCATTTCTTTTTTATCCCATTTTCATTTGAATTCCATCCAAAGCTTCATACTACTTAAGAATATCTCCACTCAACTTATTAGGCTATTGGAGAACAATACAATATGCTAAAACTATCATTCAAATTAGAATCTATAGGGTGAATTTTGTCAGTGGTAATAAATAGATCAAAATTAAACACAAAATAGTGTTTTTTTTCCAAAAGTTATACCCTGCCAATGACAAAATTCACCTTGCAAGGCCCACTTCAAATGATAGGTTTAGCATCCTATGAGAACAAAAGGATGCACGTGTAATGGTAGTTTGGAACCCACACTACAATGCTTTAACCCCCGGAGGACAATTGTTTGTTGAATGGACAATTGAAAATATGTGTAGGTTCCTACAAAATAGTCAATTTTAGTTGGATATTCAAGAAATTTTGGCACGTGTAAACATGTATCCCCTTAATGGAAATATCATATTTTTATCAAGTGCTTAGATCAAAAGTTATTTTATCCTAAATTTTTTGGCAACTTGGGCTATTTAGAGCAGCTTTTACAATACTTCTTTACTTCTATAATTTGGCTGGTATATAACTTCCTTGATACAAGATGCAAATGTCAAAATAATGACCGTGTATAGTATAAAATATCACTCTAAGAGAAGTTAAAGGTTTTTGGCTCTATTAGACATGGTTGGGAAAAAACATAAACTTCAAATGTTATAATCTTTCAACCGGTATGGTTGTAGTTTTTGTATTTTTTTCCACACATTCCTATAATAGTCTAATACAAATTTGTACAATTGAATTTTGAAAAAAAATAATTTCTTTCTCATTGTCCTAAAAAGAGGTAGTTTTCCACAATTTTTGTCAGAAATGTGCGTTGGTCCATTAGGGGCTAATGACAAACCACCCGGGCTGGGTGGTACAATCTTGATTATTGGGACAACAAAAATCCAATTTATGCCGAGGCAAGCAAAGATTTGTCATTCGAGTCTCCCAATCCCAAAGCTTTCATATGGCAAGCATTGAGGTTAATGACAAGGCAATAGTGATTGTTTGCAAACCTACAATAGATGAAGCACCAGTGCCACTATACCTCCCACCATTGGCACAACATTGTGTATCCATCCACTCCCCTTTCATCCCCTTTAATGTGGCTAAGGTGATTGGACACCTTAAGGAGGGGCCAAGTAGAGATGATTTATTGCTATTATTCACATTTATTCCAAATTGATCCAAATTAACCTCGAAAGGACAGTTTGGTCACTATAAAAATCATCTTTTTGATAATGTATGAAATCATTTGCTTAAAAAAACACCAAGAACATTTATTGGAGGTCAAACCATTATACTTGACCTACCTTTTTCACAAAAAATTCCAAGATGAACATCTTCATTTCTATCCTACACACATACAATAGAAAGAATTTCTATCAACCATCATGGTTTTTTTTGGCAATTTGTCGTATATTTGCACCAAAGTATTGGACCTGGTACTACACCCTTGGAACAAAATGGTACCGAAAAGGCTGAAAATTGCAAAAAAATTAAACTAAAAAATCTTGGATGAAATCACCAAATTGTGGATGAAAATAGAATTGTGTATAGAAGGAGGCTTCCTCTCGAAGGCCTCCTAGGTTGTGGGTTGTGAAGGCCCTACCACAAAAGCGAGAGTGAGAGCCCAAGCTAGGGCCCTTACAACTTGAGAAGCTTAAGGCAGGGGCCCTGCCACATTGTTAAGCATGTGGGATTGTGCCCTAGCACCATAATTTTGAAGTTATCATGCCCTAGCACCATAACCAATGCTTGGCATGATAATAGGGACATTGGCATGATAATAGGGACATTGGCATGATAACAAGGACATTGGCATGATAACAAGGACATTGGCATGATAATAGGGACATTGGCATGATAACAGGGACATTGACATGATAACAAGGACATTGGCATGATAACAGGGACATTGGCATGATAACAGGGACATTGGCATGATAACAAGGACATTGTACCCTACAACAAGGAGTATTTTGTAAGAAAAGTCAATTGAATAGTGCTTAACGAATCGCTAATGTGATATTTTCTATCAAGTATGTGGACAAATGTCAAAATTTGGAGCAACACTATCCATTCATTAAATTAGTTAGTTAGTTGGTTCGTTTGATACAGTGAAATCTCCTAGGCCATGCGTCCCCAGTGGCATGCTTGGTACGGTTGGAAAGCCGTCGGCAAGGAGGGGTGCACGGGCTTTGTTTCATGGCATTTGAACCTACGGTGTAAAAGCTATTGAATTTCAAAGTTTTTATGAGTTAGAAAATTACAAATTTACTTTTCACTTACATTTTGGCCACAAGGGTACACTGTTAAATGTTAAGAGCCTCGGTGGCTGATTCGGCACGTTTGAATGCACGGTTTGGAAGCTGAATGTGTTGTACAAGGAAGGTGGTTGATTCTGCAACCAAATCAACAGGTAGCAAATTCCGTTGTTCCCAATGTGTTCCCAAGCTTTACCCTCAATTCTTAACATTACGGAACTCGCCGTTAGAGGCGGATTTTGCACGGGAGCTCGCCCTTGCGCTTGCTCCCATGCAGAATCCGCCTCCAATGGTGCATTCTCTAGTACATTTCATATCGCCACTTTGGCACTTCTTTAGAAAAAAAATGGAAGAAGAAAGAAGAAGAGAAAGAAGAAAAAAAAGCCCTGCCTGCATCGGACACACTTTGTGTCCGCGGCGTCCTTCTCGGGATAATAATGCTCCCATATGCATTGCATCCCCTGTCACGCACTAATTGACTTTCGCAGCGTGACGTGAGCCGCCTGCCAGCCCTGCCGTGACGAAGGATGCACTTGCGGCAAGTTGGATGAATGCACCCCACCTGGCTGAGTCGTCGCGACCGGAGCGACAGCGTAGCGTAGAGTAGGCACTAGAGGGGCCAGGGGGACGTAACGTAACAGCGTAGCCGTGATGAATCAGATTGCGCTACAGTAGTACTGTAGGCAGAGGGGTCCTCACTGGCTGTTCAACACTAGCGCGACTCCGTTCATCGCCCCTGCGAGCTGAGTCGCGGACGGCGTTGCGGACGCAGCATTGCAGTTGCAGTGAGCGATCCAATATTCTTCCTCCTCCTTAACTTCCTGCCCTGTACTGTACAGTAGTACATCACTCACTGTGCGGGCTTCTGATTCTGGAATGAAAGCATGAGTCAACTGGCTTAAAATTAGTTGGGAGAGAATGGTTCTCAGTTCTCTTAGCTTCTTAATTTCGGTCAGGTTCATGATTTCAGGCCAGCAGTGGGTGGATTCTGTATGTGCCAACTGAAAGGGGGTGGAGAATGGGCGACGCTCTTGCGTTGCAACTTCGGCCACTCGGAAGGGGATGCATTTGTCGACTTGCCCTCACTGCTTCCGGGAAAAAGGCTCTCAGTCACCCTACTTGCACACGGATCAGCCGCATGGGGCTGAAGTATCCCCTTTTCCACTTGCAGAACGCAACTGGGCATGCAGGAGTGGAGGTAACAAGACAGGCAGCCAATGGATGGTTGGCCTTGTTGACAGTTTTGAAAAATTCAATTATTTTTTCCCTTCTTCCATATGAAGGCAAACATGAGAAACCAAGAGAGCAATTGAAATTATTATTATTATTATTATGTTTTTGATGAAGTATAGATTTGTTATGAATTTTTGAAGTATTGATTTGTTAATGAATTTTTGAAGTATAGATTTGTTATTAATTTTTGAAGTATAGATTTGTTATGAATCTTTGAAGTATGAATTTGTTATGAATTTTTGGAATGTGCTGCCTAATTGATTCCAAAACAATTTGTAAACTACTCCAAACCTACCTCAAATTGGGTGGTTTTCTAGGTGTCTGCATTGGGCAATTTGCTTGTCATGGGTTGGTTTACTTTAAAGTAGACAAGCCCTATTATTACCCAAATTTGCATCTGAACATGTTGGGGCCAACTTCAAGAAGGAACCGTATTTTTCAAAGGTGTGTGCATGTTTCACAAATCAAACCTAAGTGGGATTATAATTTTCTAGTTGAAATTGTAATTTTTGTGAATTTTTGAAGTGGTTTACCTTGAAATTATAAAACCACTTGTAGAATAGATTCATAATTGTTCCATAATCAATCCATAACGATTCAAGTCAAGTACGAAGTATTCATCATTAGTGGAGTGACATGTTACTGCTCGTTGCCATAAATTTTCTGATTTTGTCATAAAACATTGTGATTTTGTCTTAAAAAAAGATTTGGATGTTTTTTGGACAAAATTGGGCCCAAAATAGGGTGACAGAATTGGATTGGTATACTGATAGAATTAGGAAGCAAATGGTATTAGGTTGGACTACATTAAGTTAGTACAAGGGGTTTGAAGAGGGTACAAGATGCATCACAATAATTTTGGATGAATAGATGATGATCTCGAGATGATGATCAATGTTAGATGAACATGGTGCACAATAGTTCAATTTAATTAGTTGGTATCAATAGTGGGATGGATGTTGGGGTGAAATAGTATTCATGGAGATGAATGTGGCCTAATCAGGGTGAACAAGTGGATGGAGATGGAAGTGGACAGAGGTAGATAGATGGAGGTGGAACACAGTCACTTTGTTTGAGATATTATGAAATCAATGTAAATGATATTTATATTGATTTTTTATATAAAATACCATGACCTTCCAATACTAGTGGACCTTGCAATTTGCGTAAATTCAAAATTTGTGTAGATTAGTATTGTTATTGCACGGTGGACTAATTGAATTTAACTTGTACACCCAAAAAGAGTAATGCTATTTGCACTCTCACTGTGATAATTTTCAACATTGAAATATTTTCTAAAGAAGTTGCAAATTTCATACTCACTAGAGGGTTTGTTTTTTTGGAAGTGCCAAAGTGACAATATAAGATGTTATAGTGGCGCTCCAAATTTCAACATTCATCCACATACTGGATAGGAATATCACATTAGCATATATTACATATCCATAATTTTGTTTTCATCCACAATCTGGCAATTTCTTCAATATATTATGAAGAGTATCAAGTTGTAGGATCTACACAATTTTGTATAAAAAGTTTGAAAGATGGAGATCTAACCATTTGGAAAGAGTTGAGAATACCTCTTTTTGAAATTCAAGTGACTTGATCTTACAATTGGTAAGGTTTCTAATTTTGAAATTTTCTAACAAGTTAATTAAAGGATCCTAAAAATGGATTTGTTAATGAATACATATAGATGTAGATTTTAGCCTTGCTTTGAGTTTAAGTACTTTAAAGCAGGTTTTGGCTTGAAAACACCAAATATCTCAATGGATTGATATATAAATCATATGAGAGTAAATATTCCTCCCAATATAGAGAATTGGTTCACATAGGGGGGAGTTTAATCCTCAAGGGGTGAATAAGAAATAAAAATAAACCTTCCATGTGTGGGTTAAATACCCTTGCGGTATTTTAGCAATACAATGACTAAATTAAGGTAGGAGATCCGTAAAGCACCCATTCAAGTGCTAAAAATTAATTTAGGGGAGGTTAGACTTCTTAAAATAGTATTTTCAGTAAATTTTTCTGGAAAGACAAATGGAATTGACATCTAACCCAAGTCATTTCAGATTTTTGGGAGCTTTGTGGAATTAGTTGTGAATTTTTGAAGTTGAAACACAACGGTGGCCCAAAGCATCCATCCCCTCAAATCTATACCTTTTGTACATTATTAGTGCAACAAGAAGGCAAAATGGACCTTTGCTTTAGTTTTGCAAAAAATCCGAACCTTACAGAGGATCGCGAGTTTGCATGGCAATAATGCAATTACAAAAGAAGAATTATTTAATTTGATTTTTTGAAATCCAAAAGGGCACTACTAGTGCCATATCAAATTGGCGATTTCAAATATATATATATATATATATATATATATATATATATATATATATTCATTAAATTTTTTATTTAAAAACTTCCTTATATTTGCACCACAACCGAAAGTCAAACAACCTTTTACATGATTCATATTTTTCCTAATGAAGATGCACGTAGATCTCAAATGCTTCATGTACTTCGTACCTTATGCTTAAGGTAAACTACCCCATTATGGACAAAATGGGAACAAGCCCATTGTGGACAAAATTGTAATAGTGGTGTACATTCAAGTTCTGAAATGTACACCATGAACATAATTCAGGCCACAATGTACACCATGAACATAAATTCAGCCTACAATGGACACCATGAACATAATTCAGCCTGCAATGTACACCATGAACATAAATTCAGCCCGCAATGGGTTTGCTCCCATTCTGTCTGTAATGGAGTAGTTTACACTCACTACATGCAAGTTACAGCAGACCATTCATGAATGCTCTCACCAATATGGCATTATGCTACGATTCCTAAGCTCTCCTGAACTCATTGAGCTTTCCTTACTATTCATGTGTGTCTTGGTCCCCCACCAGGCCACTTGTACTTCACCCTTTTGCAATGGAACTCTCTTTCATTTGTTAGAAGAAAAAAAAATTAAAACACATTGCTTACAAGTCTTAGCTTTCGAAGACGACTCTGCTATTTTTTTTTTAAAAACAACAACAACAAATGAAACAAAGATGACTCTGCTTGCAATTGTTGCTCACTCCAACCAACTTTACTGTACAGTTATGCAATGTCTCTGGTCGTTATTCCTAAATTCCTAAAACCAATCCATGCAGCATGATCAGTGGTAGCTGCCTTGCTAATGCGGAAGGGGAGGAGTGTCAAGTTGCTTGGGTATGTTAGGTAGCCAACCCATTTCCGGCCACTTGGGCAATTGGGCATATATGGTGGAGAATGGGTATGTTGAGTGGAAAATTTTTCTTGGCCTATAGAAATAGGTTTCAGAAGGATCCCATAATTTTTTTTACAATTTTATTTCTCAAAAAAAAAATTACCGTGAATTTTTTAGGCGAAGATTATGTTTGTCCCCTTATTGGTCGTGTAGGTCACTAGGGCTAGTTACAACATCAAGAGTCATGTAGCCAATCATGATGTACCACGTGTGTGCCATCATTTTACTCATTTCTACTTCCATGGAAACCAGGGCTAGTTACAACATCAAGAGTCATGTAGCCAATCATGATGCATCATGTGTGTGCCATAACTAATCATTTATTCGTCTCTACCTCCATGGAAATAGGGCATTGTATGTTGCCAAAATGGGGGTGGGGTGATGAAGAATGGGGCGGCTACCTTAAATTAATACATATATAAAATGGGCAACCCCCAAAGTACTACTTTTGTTAGTGTGTTTAGTTACTATTATTAGATTAATCAAATTTTCATATTTTTTGGGTTGGTAAGTGAAAAGAGGTTCCAATGCACCAAAGAACGTGGCATTTGAATTTTGTATGCAAAAGTTATTAACCCATTAAGAACCAGGTCGATGAATGGAGTGAAAAAGTGGCTCAAACTGACATGTTTTCATTAGTATCCACTTTGGCTACTAATGAAAACATGTCAATTTCAGCCAGTTTTTCATTTCTTGTCATCGACCTGGTCCTTAATGGGTTAAGGGTTCCAGTTTCTTTTTGTAGAGGTTCTATAGTTGTTTTATCCACATATGTACATATTGATTTTGGAGATTTTTGTGGAGTGATGATGGCAGTTTTAGGAAGGTGAAATTTTAGGTGTAAACACATTACATAGGTTATCAAGAAATAGTATTTAGTAATATTTTTTTAAAGTCAGGGACTCCTTGTTTTGATCCTTGTAAGAAATTATGTAAAAATTAGTTCAATAAATAAAGACATTGGAATTTTGAATGAGATGTAATCATTTTAAACTTCCTTAGCTACCTAAATTTCTATGTATATAAAGAAAACAAAATTTGATAAACAAAATAAAGACTATCTTGTTTCAACTTACCTAAAAATTAAATAAAACTTAAAAAATCACATACTCATCAAAATTTAGTACATTAAATTTCAAAATTCTCAAAATTTTCATTCATAAGTTTAGATTTTGCAACCTATGGCTACTTCATTTGATTAATTTGTAAATAAAATTTATAGAAATTAAAAATTTGAAAATTAAAATTCATAAATTTATACATTTTTAGATTCTTAAACATTGATAATTTAAAGAGTATAGAAACCTAAATTATAGTTATAGTTATAAGAAATTAAAAAAAAAATTTAACTTAATCATAATTTTTTTTGCAAAGTAAGCAAGAGAACCCTTGTTTGGAAACATCCTTTTATCTATGGTCCAACACGTTAATTTTTATGGCCTTTCAAGTTTGAGACAATCCTTTGTATTACTAAGGGCTATTTTTTGCACATAGAAGCCTAGCCAATTTGCTAGAGGTTAAGGATCTTCACTTGTGATTGAACAAAACCTTGAAATCAATCTGAATCCCTTTATACCAAAGGTTGGATCAATTTGATGAAATGAATTTTTTATTTAAAAAAGACATGATTTGACATAGCCTAAGCTTATTGAATTGGATGCACCAAAAATGAAAGGTCAATTCTTGGCATAGGAGCTAATGTCAAATTTCAATTGAATTTTTTTATAAAAGATTATTTTTTTCAACAAATCAAATCCATTGAATATTGCACCATCAACTTCAAGGAGAATTGGACTAGCCTTTAGGTGTAAAAGCAACCTTGAAAATTTCAACACTTCTCTAACTTATTTCTAAGTTTTATTGAATTGGCCTTTAGGATCACTTTACATCTAAAGGCCAGGCCAATTTTCCATGAGGCCAATTGTACAAAATTTCAACTTCTTTTGGACTAAAGGCCATTATCAACAACTCATTAGAATAATATTATAAGAAGGTCCAAGTCTTCCATATATAAAGGCCTTGAGGCCAAAAAGTTGGGATGATTCAATAAACCTAAAGAAAAGAGAGAGAAGGGCTTAAATTTTCAAGGTTGCTTTATACCTAAATATATATATATATATATATATATATATATATATATATATATATATATATATATATATATATATATATATATATATATATATATATAATTTAAAACTAAAAATACTACACATTTAAAATTTATAGAAACTTAATTTTAAAAAATCATCAATTCTAATAATTTGCAAAATATAATTTTACACTTTACAAATGTGAATCTTACATCAAATTTTAGAAGTTTGGAAATTTATAATTGTAATTTTTGTAATTTAGATATATAGAAATTCATTCATTTCAAATTTTCAAACAATGCAAATTGTAGTTGGATCTCATTGACAATAGAATGAACAACATTAGAGCTTAGTAGATTTGGCTCTTTTAGCTATCTATGCAAAATATGGATTCTTTTCATAGCATTTTGAGTTCAAAGTGAACCTTTATGATACTCGCATAAATCAACTCCAATCACTTTTTCAATTTAATTTTTTTTTAGGTCTTTGCCTATTGTCATGGACAAATAAAAAGAATAGTCTCATTGACCAATGCATTTGGATGTGGAATTGTAATGGAACTTGAAATGGACAATTTAGGTGCACTTTTTAGATAATGAAATTAGAATTGGGAATGAAGGGATATGTATTCTTAATTTTTTTTAAATTGTATATATAAAATATTCTAATCAAATGAGTAATCAAACCTATTTATGAAAAATTATCACAAATTAAATGCATATTGTTTGAGGTAGGCACATTTGATTTAGTTTGAATCAAACATCTACTTATCAATGACATCATTTTAAAAACTTAAAAATATGTGCAATTTTTTCTAAAAAATATTTATAGTTTTCTAGTTAATTAGTTTTTAAAATTGAATTCAACAAAGACAAAGATATGTACACTTTGCAAATTCATAATTTTTGTGTAAAATATTCATAATCTATGATATTTCTACTTGTATACATAATTTTCACAAACCTTGACATTCAAATCTGAAAATTTTCTATTTCATTTGTGAAGAATCTTGAATTTTTGAAATATTTGCATTCCTTTTTGGAATTGATTATGTACAAAAGTAATGCTTGTAGGGTCTAATTTGCACAATTGTGAAGATATTAATTAATCTTGGTGTAAATTTTGAATCTATGAAAACAAACTTTTCTTAAATATTGCATTCACCTTCTAATATTATTGATCATAATTTTCTTGAGTCAATAGTACCACATTGTGTAGATTCAATTACAAGAATTTTAGCATTCTATATATTATAATTTGATGATATATTCATCAATTGTGCTAACGTTTTCTATTGTAGATGTAATATCATTCACTTTATTTTAGCTAGAGATGTGTATTACCAATGATAATTTGTAAAATATAAATTGACGTTTGCTAAAAGGTGTTTGTATGTACATAATCCAAATGGACATTACAAAATAAGATGGTAGTTTTTGGAAAATTGATATCGTTTGCATGCAATATTAATTTTTGTAGAAAAATATAATAAAAATAAATAGATTTGAATTCTTAAAAAGTTGGAAAATCAAAGTAAAGTCAAAATTTCAATAAATTTATTGTGAAACCCATTGAATTGAAGAATATGCAAGTTGTTCAAAAGAAGACTATAAATGAATGTCTTTTTATTTGAATTTTTTTTGGCCCATTCCTTTCTAGTTTAAGAACATATGCAATATTATTGTCAAAGCCATTATACTTAAATTTTGGAATTTCTTGAAACTCCAAAATGAATTAATTGAAGACTAACTTTTGACATATAATCCTTTATTTTTTATATTGTAATGTGTTTGTCACAAGGATATTGACCACACTAATATTGATACCCTACCCTACATTGTATGATATTAATACTTGTAGAAAGTGGGGTAATATTTAATTCTTTACATTAAGCATTTGCACTTGACAAATTAAGAATTGCATTTAAAAAATCTATAATTATGCATTTTTAGTAGCATATAAGATAAGAAATATGGAGTTTGACATGATTTGTCAATAGGAAAAAAATGAACCTATAAAGAAGTTGTGAGTTTACAAATGGTAGGAACAACATCCAATGTTGGCTGAAAACAAAATTCAAAACAACAACACACATACACAAAAAATAAAGAAATAAAGAAATAAAAATAAATAAAATAAAATAATAAAAAAATAATAAAAAATAAATATATATATATATATATATGAGCGAATTGGAGGGCCTGATCATTGTATGACAATTCACTTAAATGATTTTAAAACTATTTAAAATTTAATAATAAATAAATATAAAATTATAAAATATTCAAATTTGATGTGACATTAGTGCAACTACATTAGAATATTATTTATCATTTTATTTATTTTATATTATAATAATATATTATATTATAAATATTATTTTCAATATTTAATATTTTAAATTTTCAATGTTCTCAAAATATTTTTTAATGTGACCACTATTCATCATTGATGATGAATAGTGGTCATTGTTCCTCAAAGGGGTTATGAGTTTCATTGAAGGGAACTTTCACTTGAAGCAACCCCTTTGAAGGTTCATTTTCTTCCTAATGATTGTTTAGAGTTTTTGATGTAGAATGAATGAAATGCAAATGCGCACTGAAAAGCTTGTCCTCATAAAGAAACATAAACTTATTGAAGATTGTAAATTGTATCTAGAAAACATTTTGTGAAATTGAGAGAATGGATATTGAAAATTTATAAATTTAATTTTGACCTCTTACAAGTTTTGCATATAACTAAAAGTGTGTGTATAATCAATTTTGTTTTTGGCTTCTACTTTATTTTAACTACAACGTGCATGTATGTGATTGAAAAAATAAAACTTCACCAATTTGATTGATTTTAGGTAATACTATATATCTCACTTGAGACATAATTTTGCCATAGGTACAAATTATCATGTTAGATTATCATTATGCTCTCATTCTTTATTGTAGTAAGAGAGACATTTCAAGTCATGGTAGATATGATTTACTATCTATAGGAGAAAAATTACACCTCATAATTGTAGACTTTCCTAGGTTTAATTATGCTAATTGGTTTAAATTGTGACACCTTACTTGAAACATAATTTTGTCACATTATGGAACATGTCTTTATTGTAGTGTGAGAAATACGTCAATTCATAGTACACATGATTTATTATCTTTGAGGGCAAGTATCACACCTAAAATTGTACATTTTTTTGAGTTCAATTCATTTATCCTCAAGTGATACAACCTTTAGTAGTTAAACATAATTTTGCTACAAGTACCAATATGGAATAATGTGTCTTTATTGTAGTGTAAGATACATGTCAATTCATAGTAGGCTTGATTTATTCTCTACAAGGGTATGAATGATTCCTTAATTAAAGATTTTGTATAGTTTGATTTAATAAATTTACATGTTGTTTCATGCCTTCATAAATTTGCAATTTATGAATTGTTTTTGAAAGAATATCTATAATTACATACATATATCTATAAACTTAAAACAACTTTCTATACCATTCAACTAAGGTTGCAACCCTAAGAAATTGAGAAAACATGAAAATTTATGTCTTGATGATAATGATGTCAATTATTATTTTGTTCGATTGCATAGATGATTGTTAATCCCAGACTAGAGGGTAGTTTAGATTTTTAAAATTGTAAATATATATTGTAAAATAAAACTTAGAATAATAATTTAATGCTATTTTAAAATAAATTTTGAAAAATATGATTTGTAGGTCACATCCACATGTTTATATTTTCTACTACAAAAATTAATATTCTTCGTTAAAATTTGAAGCCTCCAATTGAAAATTTCTTATAAAATTGACTATAGATTTCGTATGTATGATTTTTATAATAATTCTTTATATAAATTCAAACTATCATGTGAGAATTATGGTGATTTTCTAAGATTTTTATTTCACTTGTTTACTTGATTTGTTTTTTAATAATGGTTTTTGAAATGGAAAGGTTGCTTTGTGAGGTTAAATATGCCTATATCCCTTGAACTATAGAATACTTATAAAAAAAAGTTTTCAAATTTTATATTTCATAAATGCAATAGAACCAGAAATAAAATAAAATACATCTGGATGGATGAAAAAACCAAGACTTTGTGTCATTGGAACTATTCATCTCTTAATATGTGAACATCTAATCCATAAGTGATTAATGCTTTAGATATCATTTATATCTATTTTGTAATTTGTCTATAAAAATTTACAAATTGTAACTTGAAGCACTTTTGAAATTTAATTTTTACAAAAAAATCTAAATAATATGATATAATACCACTTTCTTAAGCAAAATTTGAATACATATACATCACTAATAATTTCCTTTATTTTGATAGTTTCAATCTCTTTTCCTGGTGTTGTTTATGTTATTATGTTATGCTTTTTATGGCCAAACCAATATAATCATGTATTAGATTTTTTCTTTGACAACTTAATGGTGTGGTTTATGCAATAGGTTAGTGGAGACCTAACTTTAAATGGTTAGGGCCATAGTTTACAAGTCATGTTTGTAAAGCTTTGTCAACAAAATATGCATGGTTATGTTGGAAGTACAACATAGTTTAATTGATATATTTCTCCTAATCTTTTCCAAATGGTGGCACTAATGTATTTATAAATAGATCAAATTAATCTTTGTAGTAAATTCTTTTTTTTCCAATAATAATAAAAAATTTAAATATTATAATTTCTAATACGCGGTTTTTAAATAATATAACTACAACAACAATTTTGTAGTTAGAATTGGATGTTTTAATTTCATTTAAGAACTATTAACAATTTATTTTTGCCTTCTATCTTATACATGTTTCTATTCAACGAGTTTGTAAAAAATTAAAATTAAAATTTTAATTAAAACTTTCTAACAGTTTTTTCCTAAGCTTTCAACTAAACTTTGTAACATGTTTTTTTAATTTCAAAATCAAAAGTACAAAATTTTTGAATTAAGAACACAACCACTTTTCTTTCCTAGTGAACTTATCCTTACATCTTTAGTACATGTCATGAACATTGATATTGCATTCAACTATATTATATGATTTGTGATAGGTTCATATAAGAGACCATCACAAAGTTTTGGCAACAATTATCGTGTGGATATTGTTGTTTCATGGGTTCACACATTAATCGCATTGTTATTGCATCATTACGGTGCATTGCTTCGCATCGTTATCGCATCGTTACAATGCATTACTTGTAACTGCATCATAACGATGCGAAGCAATGCACCATAATGATGCGATAATAATGCGATTAACGTGCAAACCCATGAAACAACGATATCCACACGATAATTGTTGCCAAACTATAAGGTTTAAACTTTGTGATGGACAATATATGATACAATGAACCACATCAAGTGAATTGGAATAAGGTTGTACAAGAATTACATCATATGGCTTAGGATATGTCAATAAAGTTCATACAAGAGCTACAACATGTGACTTGGGATACATCTATAAGAACCACATTGTGTGGTTTAGGATAAGTCTATTAAAGTTTCTACAAGAGCTACATCATATGGTGAGGGATAAGTTTATAAAGTTGTTGCAAAAGCCACATTGTGTGGGATAAGTCTTGAAGTCTATAAAGTCTTTATAAAAACCTCTGGATAAGCCTGTAAAATTTGCACAAGAGCTACATTGTGTAATATTATATTGTGTGAGATAAGTTTTTAAAATTATGGAATATTCTATAAGTCTAAAGTTTGTGCAAGAACCATATCTTATGATCTAGGTAACTAAAGTTACTACAAGAGCCAATATATGATTCAATGATCTAGTTGGCTAAGCACCTAAAGAAAAGGTAGTATGGCCAAAACCTTGTCATGAATGTACATGATGGGCAAATCCCCATGTCAATGATACAATATTGTGATGATGATCTTTGTGCCAATGGCAATTATGGCGATGCATCAGCTTGAGTCTTGCATTAAATCATAACCTACACTATAAGATAGAGTATGCACATACATACACACATCCTCCAAAGCAAAAAAACTAATGTCACTCCAATTAAACAAGATGTTTGTATAACTAGGAGAGATATCTTTAAAGAGATGTCCAAGTAAGAAAAATGGTGCAAAAAATGGTTCATTATAACTTCAAAAGCATAATATGATTCTTCATTTGATCGGATTTCGTTTCATTATGTTTCAAATAATAGATTTATAACCACTGATCTCGGAACGGAAATGGCCTGTCAGCTGTCACTTGTGGCGGTCTACAACGTCCCACTTGCTGAAATTCCGTGAGAAATTCATATATTCAGCTAGTCTTTTTTTGTCTCCACAGATTTGACTCTTGTGTTTAGAGGTCTCTCCACAGCTCTATAAGATAAAATGCGTAAAAAAGATGAAAATAGAATACTCTCTTTTTTCTTACAGAGAAACAAGAAAATAATTGATTTCTCACACAGGCATGCCTGTACTGGCCAACGCTACAAGAAGCCATGTCCGATTCAAATGCTTGCAAACATTGTAATAAATTCCTACAGGACACATGCAGCACCATGGCAAACGCTACACGTAGACAAGTCCAATTCAGAGGCTTGCAAACGTTGTAATAAATTCCTACACAGGGCACATACAACACCAGGGCAGTGCTTCATGTGACACTGGAGCACAGACTTTGCCCCAAGGAGCTTCTGATGGTCACAACAAATACGGAACTCTTGATACCGCTCCGAAAAGCATCATCGAACACACATCACCGTGTGAGGTGAACAACGAAGAAAACGATGCATACAATAATAGTTCTTGGCAACCGAGGAACACTCTGCCATGATGCCTGAAGCATTACAGCATTTCGCACAACAGATTAGAGGTAACATGTCCACCCACAGCGCTAACAAAGAAAATGTCATTCCAAAACCTGCCAACATTGCCAGCCACAGTTCATAGGCATACTGGCCAAGTCACAGTAAAAAAACAAAAAAACAGACTTGTGGTGCCGTTCGACACCAGGGTCCTCAAGTATATGATGAGTCTTCATACTCAATGAATCTATTGTTCCAAAAGTCCCGAATACCATGAAAATCATCATCTCTCCAGACTACATTCTCCCAAATCCAGAGACAGCAACCCGCCCAGACCTAAAACTCCTGCGAAATGCTCCCTCCAATGTCCTTTCCACCCTTGCCAGTCTTCTTCGGCAACAGCACCGTGTGGATGTTGGGCAGCACACCGCCTGCAGCTATGGTGACAGTACCCAGCAGCTTGCTCAGCTCCTCGTCGTTTCGCACCGCCAGCTGGATGTGGCGAGGGACGATGCGGTTCTTCTTGTTGTCCCTTGCAGCATTCCCAGCCAACTCCAGTACCTGCCGTGTATTTATGCACATCATCAGGAAACATAAACATCACTGAACTGCCTCAAACACTTACACAGAACAAAATTTCACTTGCATAGTACTTGAAAGCAATGAAGATCAACAAAATAGAACGCCAGCCTCAGGACATAGCTTGACCTCGGTACTACCGTCCTTGACATACCAATGTGTACAGAAAAACATGGGTACAGAAGTAGTATTTCTCAACGCAGGTTGATTACAATGATGTAGCAGTGATTGAACTCAATCACCATTCCCAGAACCTTCAACAACATATTATTCAACAACAATGTCTGCCGGCAAGGCTCCCGTGTTTCAAGATAGACAAGAAGCTAGAGATAATATTCAGCGACAGTACTCAACGAAGTTCACCAGGAGAAGACTTCAACAGCAGGTCAGACAGAAAGATGATCACCTCAGCTGCGAGATACTCCAGCACTGCAGCCAGGTACACGGGTGCACCAGCTCCTACACGCTCCGCGTACTTCCCAGCCTTCAAGAAACGGGCAATCCTTCCCACTGGAAACTGAAGACCGGCCTTCTGCGACCGAGATACGGACTTGGACGCCTTGGACTTGCCACGGCCGCCGCCTCCTCCAGTAGCCGGGGAACTCATTGTTCTGGACTCTCTAGCGCCCTTTGAAACTTCCCCTGCAACCAAAACATTTACTCACGAGTCAACATGTCTGATTACGGTCCAATCAATCGGCAGCGAAAGAACAAGAAAATGCAAGGAAATGATGTATCTCAGCCAGGGTGAAACCAATTGGGCAAACCTCACAGCGTGACCGCTTCTAGGACACAAGAAAACCACTGAATCAGATAGAGAACCAAACAAAAATTCCACAAAACCCTTCATCTGTCCTTATTCTACGTTTTCAGGCATAGGAAAACGTGAACATATAACCACATTCACATGCACAACCAGATGTCCTAATAGCGAACAACAACGCATCGAGACAGAAGCGGATTCAAGTAGACCTAATCTCACATCCAGCATTCTTACGGCAAAGCTCTAATACGCAAGACCAAAATCCTTGCCTCACAACCCTCAACAATCTAATCCAGGAAGGAAAAGAGTTCCATTCTCACCTCCTACAAAACCAATACCATAACATACTCAAACCAGGAATACATACCTTCAAGAGAGCACAACAACCCTAATATCCCAGCGATCCAAGAGCTCCACAAATCGAAGGGCAACCCAGATACTTAACCCCCTAAGCGATCCGCTCAAACAGAAACGGCCGCTGGAGATTTAGAGTTAGCAAAATGGAGGTAAAGCGACTCGCACAGCAAGAGAAATAGACGTTGAGAAGGAAGTACCCATTAAACCGTCGGGAACATAGGTTCCAATGTCGGGAACTTCTGGGAGTCCATGTGTCCCAAGTTCGGGGTTTAGGGTTTGAGGGTTTCCTCGATTCAATCAAGACTGCAAATGGCGATGGCGAGATTTAGTCAAACGTGTCGAGTTAGATCGATGGTATCTTGTCGTGGAGATTTTCTGTCTCCATGATTCGGTTCAGTCAATCTGTTACGTGATGGATAGTTTCCGCCACTTCGAAAGCACGATTGGTGCTGTGACGGATTTGGAGAGTGCATTACAGATTCACCGGTGGATCGGCTTGCAGATATTCATCAGTTGCGTGTGCTAATAGTATTTGCGGAGGTGAGGTCTTGTCATTTTGTGCTACAGGATCGAATTGAGAACTTTTTTTGGGCTACGGGAGTTGTTCGAATTGCGAGAGGTTTGAGCTTCGCGTTACTTGCAATGAGCATTTTGAAGGCAATGGGATTGGTTTGTTGGTATCCGTCTTGGTTAGCTCTCACGCGCTTTAGCAAGTAGTAGATCGCGGGGGGTGGAATTTTCACGTGCCGGCAATGATCCTCTGTCGCACTATCGGGATTCAGGATACAGTGAGTGAAAGGTTTGTGGTGAAGAGAGTCCCTGCCACATGTTTTATTTCAGATTCAGGTTCGCGAATTGTGACACTATACGGATTGTGGGAGTATTAAGTAATTTTAAGACAATTTTTATGAGCATTTTCTCTTCTTGATCACTCTTCTAAATTTCGTTAGATGATAGTTGGGAATTATGACGATGACGAGTACATTGGCGGTTCCCGTTTGTTGCGCCGGAAAATTTAATCTATGATTTTGGTAGTTTCGATCCCTCGTGTTCTCGTCTTTGAGTTTTAGGTTTGCGATTCTCATAATCCCTAATTCATGCCTGTGAGGTTCGGCACACTTGTTTGTTTTTGGGTTACGGCACAAGTCTTTATTCTCTTGTTGATCGCTCTTATAAATTTCGTTAGATGATACTTGGAGAATCGTAGGATGATGAGTACGTAATTCCGTTCAAGTTCAAGTATCTTGTGCCAGAGATTTGTACTGATGTTGGTGGTTTCGATATCTCAAATATTTGTTTTCGAGTTTTAGGTTTGCTATTTCCACAGCCCTTAGTTCTTCCTGTGAGGTGCAGCACACTCGGCAATAGGTCTCTGACGCTTGGTGTTGTTTCTTACTGTGCGTGATTCAGATGTGAGCAATTGACGACAGAGGGCACACTGGCGGCACTTTCCGTTCTCCATAGCATTTCAATGTTCAGGAATCTGACCGGCCGACTTGAATGTGAGTGTGATTCCATCGATCCCACACTCAATGGGAGGAATGGACTTCGAGGAGGCTGGGTCAGTGCCCTTGCTCAGGCTTCACAACTGGTCCCACACCCCTCTTCCCATTTCTTCTTTCACTCTCGGGGCTCTCTCCGCCTCTCGAACCCGCCTTGCTCTTGTCTCTCGCAACCAGCAAGTGGTGATCGTGCCTCTAGGTGCTAGTAAGGATGGTGAGGCCCCGTCTTCACCCTTGCACAACTTGCCAATTCCATTTCATGGTTCTTTGGAAGAGTCGGAAGCTCCCTCCACCCCCAAGCAGGCAGGACGTAGTTCCGAGAGCCAGGAAGCAGGGGCCACTCCAGCGGATTTTCGGTTTTCATTTGGAGGCTCACAATCCACGCCGTATGGAACACCGGCATTTGTTCCGCGACGCCATTCTCAGACTTTCTTAACCCCTTACACAGCAACTCCATACTTCACTCCTTCCGCTTCTTCGCCTCTTTGGACTGCTTCCCCGACGTTGCCACCACAACAATCTCCGTTGCCGGGCAAGGGCTCCTCTTCTTTTCCAGTCATTGATGGTATCGAATGCGTCGCATGGGCATGCTGTGGGGATGAGTTTGCTGCGAATTCGGAAGCTGGACCTTTTAGGGATATTCTTTTTACTGCAGGGAGTGAAGGTCTGGTACTTCACGCCTTCTGTAACGATGATGGTTATGAGGGGGTTAGTAAAGATGGTGACTGCAAGGGCAAGTGGCGAAATTGGATGCAGGAAGAAGGAATCAAGTTTGAGGACTCTGGTGTTGATATTAGTGGGAAGAGAAAACTTTGCTTCCCTGACGAGAATATTACCAACGTAGATGAATCAGGTAGTAAAGGAGCGAGGTTGGACTCTAGCTTAGACGGGTGTTCTTCATTTAGGTCCTTTGTTGTGGATGGGCGACTGGAGCCTGGTGAGAGTGGTTTGCAATTACAATTCCTGGAACATCAACCTTGGCCTGCGTCCGCCAAATGCATCTCATTCTCCATTCCTTATGGAGGTCCTTCGTTTACACTTCTGTGCAACTTTGCACGAACAGGTTCTCTGGACGTTGGTGAGTCTGGTAACTCACAGATCTCACAGATCGCCAGGTTGCTGTCCAACTCAGCCCAGAACCTTGTAGCGGTACTACTTGTGCAACGGTCTGATGACCTCTCTCTGGAAGATGGGCAGGTGGAAGAGGGCAACCACCCGGTTAGAGGATTCTTCAAAGCTGTTGATCAATTTTATGCTGTGATTACCGGGGTATATCGTCAGAAGTTGAAAGTCCTTTCCCGCATTGATTCAAAGGCAGGGCTCTCAGGAGGCGCGGTGCCGTGGACGGATTTTGAGCTATCAGATCGTGTTTTTGTAGCCTTGAAAGAAGATGGAATGGTTTGCTTGTGGAACTCACTTACTGGAGATCTCATTACACAAATTAACGTTCCGCAGTTTTGTAGGGTTGAATTAAAGGTAGAAAACGCAATGAAACCACCAGTAGTTGAGATTTCTGAGAGTCCTAAGAGCCCCTCTCTGGTCGAAGAGCCGATAGAGTCACAAAGTTCACCATCTGGCGAAGGAAACCCCGATGGTATCAAGGAAGGTGATGCAACTCAGGAGATAGCTGAATGCTCAATGACAACGGGAAGGGGTTATGTTAAGAACCCGTTCTATCAGGTTACGGTGACTGCTGATTGTTTGCTCATTGCTGTAAGTGATGCCAAGGGAATTGTTTTTCTGATATCCACTGATGACTACTTTGCAAGCAACCCTCTCACTTTATTGGAGACTCCTGGAAGTCGAGCTGCGGAGTGCTATGCTTTGAAGCCCTTGTCCGGTTATGAAGTAGCAGGATCAGATATTGGCGCTGCAGCCAATGGAAGTGCCATACCAAATCGAAATTGGATTGATTGGTCAATTCAGGGTGAACAACCTGGCGCTGCATTATCTGCTAAGCGTGAGGAGCGGTCAACGTCTTTCTCGAAGAACACCTTCAGCAGCTGTCTGCTTGGAGCAAGTGGGTTTACGTCCAGAGACCGTGTAACCCAGTATCAGATTCGAGAAGTGGGCTTGGCTCATTCTCAATTGCAACCTATGAGAAAACTGTTTGTACCCAACGCGTCTTCCAGTGGTTTACTTGGAATAGCTCTGAATCCGTATAGCATTACATGTGCCATGGAAAACACTTCGCAAGAGTTTATTTTGTCACAGAAAGGATTGCGTATTAGTGACGGGCTACGAGATGAGGCTCAACTGAAGGACAACGAAGGATCTTCGACATTTCGAAGTAAATTCTCCACAGAAGATGTTTTGGTGTTCAGCTCTCAAGAGTGCCTGTACACTGTAACGCGAACGGGACTATATGTGGCCCTTCCTCCAGTGGCAACCTGTCAACACCGGTCTCCAAGTTTGAAGAGGCAAAAAGGATTGGGAATGGAAAACGCGTCAAGTAAATGGGCTTGTTTGTTACCTCTTGAGAGTCTTAAACCTACTCCTCGACAATGGCAAATTGAAGTGTTGGATAAGTGCCTTGTCTTCAACAATGTTAAGGAGGTAGAGCAGTTGTGCGTGGAGAACGGTGAGCATTTCTTAACAACCATCTTTACTCAAATAGAGCCTGTCTGGAATTTGTGATGTGCTGGTATAATGCAAATTGGTTGGTGAACTGCTGCGTTACGGAAGCATGTCTTTGTCCCTCATAGTTTAATATACTGCTAGAGGATTTTCTCATAATGGCACCACATATGAAATTCAATTGCATTTGAAAATCGAGAACAGTGATATTGCAACCATTTGGCTGGATCAATTAATGTTTCTGAGGATAAAGAGGTCCCTGCAAGCATTTGTCTTTTGTATCTCGTTTGTTTTTCTGAGATTCTATCTTTTTGAAATTTATGCTGCAACTTGATTGAATCACGTGGTTGCGTTTATTAGGATGGAGTATCCAGCTTATGAGGTTAAGGAGACTACAGCTCACTCTGGACTATGTTCAAGTTGATGAAGTTGAGAAGTAAGTATCCTTCCTTTTATGTCTGCATTATCACAATTTCTTTGAAAGGAATTGTCAGGCTACTCTGTGTTTTCATAACAGCGTTAAAATATTCCTCAATTGCTCATGTGTTGTCTTACATCCTTTTTTTTCCAACTTAATACATTTTGCTGCAACTGTGTTACCGGTCCATTGTGCTACTTCTACATCGATTAGAATTTTTTTGTTTACCTTCTATCCTTTTGGAAAATGCTCTTTTGTCTAGCTTTATCTTCAATAGATGTCAGATTGAACCAATCGTTTCGAGTATGCGGCCAGCTGGTGTCTAATTTTAGCTTTCATCGATACTAATAATGTGGTAACCAGGTCGCTGGAGGCGCTTGTGCAGGTCGGGTCTGCTGAAGCTGGGATACCTCAAGTGCTGCTTGCTGCTGTGGAACTTGTGGCCAGTTCATTTGGATCCGACAATGAGCTTGCACAAGCCTCTAGGTGTGCTCACATTTCGTAGATGTATCTTAATATGCATAGCAAACTGGCTATTCAATCAGACTGGGAGAGTTTTTTCCCTTTGTTTGCTGCTGGCAGTGGGATTCTGATTTGGTCTGGGATTATTACAGGCTTCTCGAATTGGCAGCCAGATTCTCAACAAGGCTTATTCGCTCTCATGGGATTTGGCAGCGGCAACATTTCAGGTCAACTGAAACCATGCTTCCTACATCATCTGTACAATCCTCATACAAGCACCTGACTAAGGCCAAGCCTGTAGGTCATGTCAGCGAGCTTGCTCGATTGCTTGTAGTGATTAGAAGTGTACAAGGCCGATTGCAGGCCAAGCGAAATGGGCCAAGTCGAGGCGCCAAGGTATTGAATCTTTCCTGCGTTAGCGTTCGATTTCCATAACACCCATAGATTTTGGAAGTTTCTAATTTAACTGAAGTCTGGTCATAGTGCCATTCGTTGAATAAACATTTCTTAGCCATTAACTTCGCCTATCGCATGTATGCATTGACGGCTGATGTATGACCTCCCTCTAAGCCACATTCCTTTGTGTAGAAGAACTATTGCAGATATATATTATGATTCTACGTCTTATCCTACTCTTTCTTATGTTTTGCAACAATTTGGAATCCCCTTTCGCAATATTTTCTCGAGATTGTTTCTATGTCTACGATTCTTATATTAATTGACAATACTCTTACTGCTTTGTTTGTGTGCTTGATCAGGCTGATGCAAGCAATGAAGATGGAGTCAGCAAAACAAAGCCGATCATCGAATTTCCTGCTGAGAACAATACGCAAAATAGTGAATCAGAAAATGCATCTGTCAGCATAGAGGAGCATCCTAAAGTACTGTTGTATTCTGAAGCTGTTGTCGCTTCAAGTGCCTTAGTGCCCACAGCAGTCCTTTCTGGTTCTGGTGGCTCTTGGGGTTTATCTGCTGCTAGTCCCTCAGATGGGAAGAATAGACGGGGATCAGCACCTGAAAGCGCTGGGGACATGTTCGCACGTTGGGAAAGTGAGGGGGTGAACGCTGAAAATGTTGTACGAGATGCCTTGAGAGCCGGACGTGTTCCTCTCGCTGTTGTGCAGCTACATAGAATTCGATCAAGGGAGTTTTTGAACGGCGCCCAAGAGCAGCGTCCCCAAATGATTGATGTGTTTCAGGATGTACAGGAAATTGGCCGAGGAATTGTTTACGAATTTCTGTGCAAGGTATCTTTATGTTCTTGGTAGCCCAGGAGCACATTGAATTGCATCATTTCTTCCGCGCTGTTCAATACAGTACGACGTGTCAATTACTAACCGACAATCTCTCATGATGTAGGGTAAAACAGCTCTGGCACTGGCAGCTTTACGAAGATTAGGAGAGGAGATTGATGTTACTCTTTATGAGTTAGCCTTTGGAACTGTAAGGCGTGGTCTTCGTAAGCAGATGAGAGCAGAGCTCCGGCGTAGTTCTAGTCGTCTAGGTTCTCGGGATTCTCAACTGCTTGAAATCACGGCATTCCTAGAGGTACGAAGTGTGCATTCCCTTCTGGTATTTCTCACAGTTCTTGTTGATTGGGCGTGTTTTTGAGTAGGTTGTTAAATTTCAATTTTTCGTATTGTGACATGAATTGCTGACTCTGAATTTGGTCTATGTGAATTTGTTTGATTGATTATGAGTGTTTTTTCTGGACAGGATCTTTACCCTGGCAGCAGTTTCTGGAGCACATATCGTAGTAAGAGGATGAAAACTTCTGGCCCTACTGTAGATGAGCCTTCATCCAGTGACGACGATCGTCAGATGTTACAGTTAGTGTGCGGCAATGGAGTAGCTGGCACATACACTCTACAGTGTGGAGAAGTTGATGGTGTGGTTCTGGGGTCCTGGGATTATGCAGCTGCACCCGAAGCTTCAGATGTTGCAGATGGGGAGCAGGCAAATCCAGCTGCAGGGTACCTGGTGTTGGCTGCAGTGTGGTTGCATGCTTGGGACGAGGTTACTGTGGACCGGGTGAGTGCCATCGCGGCGAATTTATTTTAATCAATCAATTTTCTTAGTGACGACTTGTAGGAACTCGCTTTTATGCCCTCTGAAGTGACTTTTATGATTCAGCCTTTTGTCGTTTGTTAATGAACGGTCGAAATTCACTGTGCATTTTGTTCCGGTGGCAGTATCAAATATGATACTTCGGTGTCATCTTTTATGAATTGACGGTCATGGACGGAGGCAGCTTGACATAAATTCGACGTATTGCTTTTCGTTTTTCATGCTGTACAATTTTACTATTATAGTATATATCTTTTCAATTTTCGTGAAAGTTTTGGCGCGTTGCCGACGTGGACTACTATCTTAAATATCTCAGTTGTACGATATTCCAGCTGAGAATTTTGAAGATTTTCGTTGCAGGTAATATTGGATCAGTCTTTGGTCACTGGAGAACACAAATCTTGGGGTGCTCAACTGGAATACCATGTGGTGCATCATGACTGGCCCCAGGTCTCTGCCTTATTAGACGACATTCCTCATTCTGTTCTCGACGATGAAGAATTACTAATTCATCTGGATGCTGATGAGGATGTTGACTATCTCCACGACGAAGGTAAACATCCGGATTTGGATTCAGCTGATGAGCGATCCCCAAGAGCACAGCATACCGAGGGAATATTGTGTGTAGTTCCTAAGGTGCATATCTTGGGTATCAACATGCGACCCATGTGCAGTGCGTGGTTATGGCATATGATGGAAGTGAAGCTCGTCAGAAGCCATATTTTTTTACGTACTCATTGGCAAGGGACTTCTGAACTGGTTTCTTTAATAGCAGCTGCTGGATTGCTTTTCCAACGCAATCCTGGAAAGACATCCCACACCACGAGTAAACAATCCTCAGCTGTCTCCGGAGTACTCAAGAAAGAAACTTTTCACAAAGATACTGTGAGAGCACTACATGAACTTGTGGTTAGACATTGTGTGAAGTACTCACTCATCAATCTCTTGGAGCGATACCTAAATTTTCATTCTTTAGCTCTTGAGAAAGGGTCTGCAGCTGCGATGCGGACTGTTGTGGTAAGACTCTAATCCTCATCTCCTTCGTTTGGTGTTTCCTCAACCCTTTTCTTCCTCTACTTGGTATTCATGAACTCTTTATGTTCTTATTAATGTTCAACAGTTAGATACAGATACTTCATTGAAAAACCCGGATTTTATACTTTTTAAATCTAAAAAACGCTCGTGTCAAGCTGACAGTGATGTCTCATGCTTGCAGGGTGACTGCAACTGGGCACAATGGCTTCTTCTTTCACGTTTGAAGGGACGGGAGTACGATGCTTCTGTTGCAAGCGCTCTCACCATCTCAGCGCCAAACTCTGTCCATGAGCTAGGGGTCAGCGACGGATTAAAATCCTTGCTCGCAGCAGAAGGCTTTTCTTCACCAAATAGAGAAATAATGGCGGTTGCAACCTTGATGTATGGGCCCCTGCCTATTCAGAAATGTTTAGTACTGGGCAGTGCTAATAGGCAGGACCTCCGCTCCTGGCAGTGCTTGATGGAGGATCTTCGACCTGGTCTTGAAAGCTTTCCTACTTTGTGGCACACTCTAGTCGCTGCATGCTATGGACATGATGCGTGGGGATTTATTGGACCGCTTGCACTTAAAACAGGTAGTATTTTGTCGCTAGCTCTACTAGACCGTCTTACCTGGACATTAGCAGCGGTTAATTTTTGGTCATTTCTTGTTTTCGAGGTTGGTTGATTACTTGTTTTAGGATTCTGCCCTTTTTTCCCCTTTTTTCTGATTTGTGCTTTATTGATTGTGAAGGAGGAAGGATGAAGGGCTTGTCTGGATACTTACAGTGGCGAGAAGCTATCTTCAGATCTGCAGCAGGAGATACGTCTCTTCTAGAAATAATGCCTCGCTGGATGCCAAAAAGTGTCCACCGTCTTCTTCAGCTTGCTGTTCAGGTTGATCAGTTTGAAAAATTGGGTTGACCCTGTTATTGCATTCCATTTCGATTTGGCTTACATCTACAGAAAAAAATGTTAATATGAATAAATTGGCTAAAGAACATTTGAGGTTCTTAGTCAAGAGTACGAACCTGTAAAATGTTGTAACCTGTGGAATTGTTCATATACTGAAATCAGGGAGCCGCTGGGAAAAGTGAGATAGCTCTTCGAGCTGTGCCTGACATGGTTGCTAGAGAGCGTGGACCCCGAAGATCAGAAGTGGAGGTGGATGAAGCTACTGTGTCAAGTTGGGAAGATTCCATACGAACCACTGTCAAGGATGAGCTCTTTGCTGTGTCTCCAGAGGTCAGCGTGCAATTTCGTTTGATACATCATGTGATCACACCTGATTTGATATATTTCGTTCTTTTTTTAGCACATCGGAGAGCCATTGGTACCTTGGTTATACCAGTGTGAGATGTATGAGAGGACATTTTGCGATTCGACATTGACTATCATAGAATTTTTTTCATGCCCGTATTCTTGAAAAGACTGCAAAGTCCTGCGATCAAGGTCTCCTTTTCCTGTCTCTCTTAAGTATTTCAGTGGTACATATCCCAGAACCCTTGAGATCGAAGGTATGTTTTTCTATGTCGAAGGTTCATCGAAGTTTTAACAAGCGTATGCAGTTTCTGAAAGATGGTCTGGGTGAAGTCCATACAAGTCAATGATTTATGTATCCAAATGATCTTAGAACGTCATTTCTTTGAATGCAGGAGACAGGATTGGAGGTTGAGCATCATCTCCGAAGGGGTCGTCCCCTAGCGGCTTTCAGCTCGCTTCTTTCTACGCGGATATCTAATTCAGGTTCCTATACTCCGCAGCCAGGGCGACAATCTTTCTCCTATGATTCTCTGAGTCTATTATCAAGTCTAACAGATTCTGAAGAATCCCTCATTGGCTCGGTACGTTGTAACCCTCCAGTCTCTTGATTTTTGTTTTGAGAAAAGTTCCTTTTGAAGATACCACATCCGTAATTGTGCGTTGAGAATTCAGTATGCAGACGAGATGCCTATTTATACGTAAGTACAAGTTTCATGAGTAGGTATTTTTCTCCGTAATTACAAACAAGTTTCATACTTCCTGTTGGCTATTCGCTGGATTGCCCTTGAAATTCTGTTTTGTTTGGAGTAATTTCTGTAGTTGCACAGTGTCTGACATCAACTGTTTCATGCAGGTGCTTCCGTTGGCAATCAAAAATTTCGACAACTTCGTTGTGGTGACCGCTTGTGCATCCTTCCTCGAACTTTGCGGGCTTCCAGCACAACTTCTGCAAGTGGATGTTGCTGCACTTAATCGGATATCATCCTACATAAAGAATCAAGATAAAAAGGACCTGAGCATGTACCTGAAATCACAAGAGACTGATTTGGTGAAGTCCTTGGTTCAGGGGCTTGCAGAGGAGTACACTACTTCTGGTATAGGAATTCTTAGTGGCAAACAACTATTGAATTCAAGGCCCCGAAAGCCATTGATGGCCATATTGCAGCTATTAGAGAATGCTAGTTTGAGCTACGATGGTCTAAAGAAGCTTGAAAGCAATGCTGGAGCATGGCTTATGAACGGAGTTGGTGATGGAACTGAGTTAAGAGCTGTGCAACGATCTATGAGTGAGCGGTGGAGTCTTGTGACAGCTTTTTGTCGTGGGCATCAGCTTCCTCTGAGTACTACTTACCTTGCAACAATAGCTAGATACAATGATTGGGTAATTATCTTCTTCTGTGTCTTCCGAACTATTCACACTTTGAACAATTATGTTGATGTAACGTTCTCTCTTTACAACCTCTGCTTAGCTGTTTTCCTCATGCAGGTAATAGTGCAGTGAGGGCAAGATTTGCTGACGGTGTTTTCTGGTTGATAGGTGGGGTTTCTAGGAGAGGCTCAACTGTTGTGTTGCCCTATACATGTCCTTATTAATGTGGTAAGTATTTGTGAAATTATGAGACTCGATTTAGTGGGTGTCAGAGCCAATGCCTTTATTCATTCCGTTTATTTCCTGCTCGACTTGCTGATATTCCGGTCTGGTCTACTATGGCAGGCATCCAAGGAGTTCACAGACTTGCGTCTACGCAGTCACATCCTGACAGTGTTGAAATGCCTCCCGGCAGCTTCGCCAAAGTCTCCAACAGCAGATGCGAATGATTCGGAATTCCCATCAGGTCCGTCACCCCTGGTTTCACTTAACTCAAATCTGGTTACTGCATGCTTCTGACTTTCAATCATCTGTGTCTTAGATGATCCTGCTGGAGTAGTAAGGAGTTCCAAGAAACAACGAAAAGCAGCTTCTCTTGGATATGTCAATTATTTGATTGAAGCAAAACGCATTTGTCTTCAATAGGATTAACCCTCTACTCGTTGCATATTGATTATCTGCAGGCTTTACAGGTGGATGGCCGACTACCTCTGAGAGTGGAATGCGAGGGGAGTTATTTTCTCTCTTGGCAGAGTGCGAGACAGAAAAGCAGCCAGGCCGAGAACTCTTGACCAGGGCCAAATTGTTACGATGGCCATTGCTTGCTATCGTGGCCTCCTGTCTAGCCGATGTGACACCCCTCTCTTGCTTGACAACCTGGCTGGAACTAACAGCTGCCAGGTTCGGTTTTAAGTGCACCCTTTCTTCCTTTCATGTGTGTCTAGTCACTCAAGTCTTCCCGTTGCTTTGGAGACATTTTGTACTTCATATTGAAATATGGTTCAGGGACTCACCGGGGTATCACAGTAGGATGCAACATGTAGGTTGCCTCGAATTACTTTTGTAAGACAGTTTGCAATTGATCTGACTTGAAAATGCATTACGTTTGGCAGGGAAACTTCTGCAATCCGGGTGAATGATGTTTACACTCATGTCACTGCATCTGTGGGAGCTGCCGTGGAGGCTACAAACAATCAACTTGAAAGTAATAGTTGTGCGTTTGAGTATGACCGGATGTTCCCCAAAAGACAGTGTCGTGTGCCATCAAAGAATATAACAACAGCAGACGAAGATCAGAGAGTATCTGCAGAAGTTCGTCCTTCTGGGGCAATCCCAAGGTCTAGTGAAAGACAGAAAGATCAGATCATCACCTCCTATGTGCCAACTGCAGCAGAAGAGCAGGAATCACTGGCCGCTATGGTAGCTGTTCTGTGCGAACAGCAGCGTTTTGTTCCCCTGCTACGGGCCTTTGAATTGTTTACTCCCACGTCACCACTTTTGCCGTTTATTCGCTTCTTACAGGTCAGTTCCATCATTCACCTTAGTGCTGTGTATCTGTAACCGAACAATCGTGAGTAATTCCTATCATCTCCGATCTTGCAACCCTGATCTCGAGACTATGTTGTATGACAATTGTATTGTATTGTGCTAGTAACACTGAATCTTACGTGGGTGGTGAGTCACGTTCCTAGCCTAGTTTTTGACTAGGAAGATTGGTTCAAGCAGGTATGCTAGTGTAGGGAACTTATTGATCTATCGCTTCTGGGCTGCCTCTCATTGGTGAGAAATGGATAATATACGTCTGTAAGTTACTATACTGTGTGTAAAGATTCTGTTATAGCTGACAGAAGCGTACGCTTATTACTACTATTGTAAGCGCTTACACGAATCATGTTGGGAACTGTGGACAACACAGGCATTTGCGCAGATGCGTATTTCTGAAGCGGGGGCGCATCTGGCATCTTTCTCAGGGAGTCTGAAAGATGAGCAACGTAGGCAACAGGGCCCGCATAAACATTTGAAGAGTAATACCGTATGGATTACTGCAGCGGCTGTAGCAGCAGCAGATGCTATGTTGGATGGATGTCCATCACCGTACGAGCGCCGTTGCCTCCTGCAATTGCTTTCAGCAGCAGATTTTGGGGATGGAGGCTTAGCAGCCATTCAATTTCGCAAGATGTATTGGAAAATGAAACTAGCAGAACCAGCTTTACGTTCAGGATTGGGCTTGGTGGCCAATGCAAAGGATCTTGAGGATGAGGCATTGCTTCAGGAACTCGAAAAGAATGGACAATGGGAGGAGGCTCGGAGTTGGGCAGGACAGCTGGATCTCAGCGAACAGCGCTCAAGCTCTGCCCTTCATCACGTAACTGAGACGCAAGTAAGGATCTCATCAATTTGAGAAACAAAAGCTGAAAAAATACAGTAATAATGTTGATCTAGAACATTCTTTAAAATTCCTGGCGTTATATGGTCTTTCTTATAGTTTATATTTTGTCCTTGTTGATGAGCTCGGTTATCACCATCGTAGATTGGAGTCTGACTCTGCTCTTGACTTGCGCCTCTTTCCGTAACATATTGTTTTGTTCCTGAATATATAATCTGCTCACATGGCAGGCAGAAGCAATGGTCGTGGAGTGGAAAGAACTGTTATGGGATGTACCAGAGGAGCGCGCGGCACTATGGACCCACTGCCAAACACTTTTCACCAAGCACAACTATCCACCGTCGCAGGTGGGTGCTTAGTTAGGCAGTTTATCATAGATGAGTGCAAATGGTGCATCTTGAAATATAAACTAAACATTTATTTTAAGGTGTTTTACACCACGATGTGTCATAATTAGAATTGATGGAATGAGGGGTTCTGTGACGCAGGCAGGTTTGTTCTACTTGAAACATGCAAATGCAGTGGAGGGGCAGGTCCCAACCGCAGAATTACATAGTATTCTCTTGCTGGCCCTCCAGTGGCTTAGTGGCTCGCTCAACAACACCGCCCCGTAAGCACCCTGCTTCTTTGTTGTGATGTGCATTTGTTCCCGCAGCTTATCTTATTCTTGCTGCAAGAGAGCAGGGACGTATTCACGTGGAAAGGCAATTTGTTTTGGGGTAGGGGGTGGTGCTCAACTTCTGTGACCTTTACTTTGATAATGCATTTGTTCTTCTTTTGACAAAGGTCTGCAGTTGATCATATCCTTGTGTGTGCAAGTTTGAATCATGTGGACCTGACAGTTCAGTGAAAACTGTACTCAAGAATCTTACGTGGAGCTGTTTTTTGACGGCAGTGTTTATCCTCTGCACTTGCTGCATGAGCTGGAGATTCGAGTCTGGCTTCTCGCAGTTGAAGCGGAAGTGAAGGCACAAGCTGGTAGGGATCAAGAAACAGTCCTCATGGGACGGTCATTCGCATCTGGGGAGTTCAGCACTCCTGGACTCCGGAATGGAGGACCTACCTCTGGAAATCCTGTGGACCGGACAGCAAACGCAGTTGCAGGTGTGGACAGCCACTTAAAGAGGTTCAATACAAGATCGCAATCTGACATCTCCGCTGAAGACAATGCACGAGGCTTGTTACGTTCCCGAAGTTGTCAAGTTGGGGAGGTTAGTAACGCTCGGGGTGGGTCAGCTGGAAGATTGAAACGTCGAACCAAGCAGTTGAGACGTTCACAATTGGATACTACGGATGATGGCAATCCAAGTTCTCCAGAAGAGAGTAGCAGAACCAGTCTTGATCGTCGCAATAGTTTCTACCGCGATGATCGGATTGAGCCTCTCAACAGGCATCATAGCCTTCCCGTTGCTGAAGCTCTAACCAGGGATAATCAGATTAGTCCGGCCAAGGCGAACCTTCTAGAAGATGACGTTCCTGCGCCGGATGATGAAACAAGAGGGTGGGAAGAACGAGTTGGGGAAGGAGAGGTTGAAAATGCAGTTTTAGCTCTGGTGGAAGTTGGCCAGGTCATTGCGGCTAGGCAATTACAGCAGAAGCTGGCTCCGGGACATGTTCCTTTGGAACTTCTGCTTGTTGAAGCTGCTCAGAAGATTGCCACCTTGTCTCTGCCTACAGCAAAGGGAACTGTGGTGCCCGCATTCCTGCATCCGGCAGTGGTAGAATCTCTTCGTTCTACCAATCTGTTTGAGAGTTTTGGTTCAGTTACTCCCATGCAGGTACATATTTCCTCACGCTATGGGTATTATATTAACCCATAAGTACCCAAGATAAAATGGAAAGTCTACTTTGGAAGCTAATAGTCGATTATAATAGTCGATTATAATAGTCGATTATAATAGTCGATTATAGTAATATTTAAAATCATAATATTCAAGCGTTCCTAATGTAGATATGATTTCTATTTTCTGTTGGTACATTTTGTACCCTTCTTGAAGCTTCCTATATGATTTATTTCAAATTCTATAGACACTGAAGCGTCCAGTTTTGGCCATTTGAGCACTTTGGGGTTGTTAACCACTCACTAAGTTCTAGTTGCTGAGTTGGTGTTGCATTATCTATGACACTGACTTTGGTGAGGATCTAGGTGTTGAAAGCATTGACAAATTTATGTCGAGAAAAGTGCGGACGAGGACAATGCCGAAGAATTACTGCAGTGGCTCAGATCGGACATTTCCTGGGTCTCTCTTTTACAGAAGCCTCTTCCAAATCCCCTTCCCAGCTACTTCAGCTTCTTTCTCTCAAGGGGAAAGAAGCTCTTGCCGAAGCTAAGCTGTTAGTGGATACGCATACGATATCTGCCCAAGCAATTGCAAGAATTTTAGCTGAGTCTTACCTAAAGGTAACTCGATAGCGTACTTTTTAACCCTACATAGTGCCAATCTTCTATGTCTTCCTGTTTTGTTTATTATTATAATGACTATTGCCCATGAGTCTATGAAAGATATTCAGATTCTCAGTAGAATTTGTGCTTCCAGGGACTTTTGGCAGCACATCGTGGAGGTTTTATGGAAGCTTCACACAGAGAAGAGGGTCCAGCGCCGCTGCTATGGAGGTCCTCTGATTTCAAAGACTGGGCTCAGCTCTGTCCAGTAGACCCTGAAGTTGGACATGCACTTATGCGTCTGGTCATTAGCGGCCGTGACATTCCTCACTCGTGCGAGGTATTTCAAGTGCTTAAATTAGGAGGATTTTCTAAAGGTTAAAGGAACTCTGCATGTATGTCCAAATATGAATCACTCGTTCATTAATTCTAACGTTACAAAGTTTCTTTTGGCTATATTCTCATAAGCTAGGTTGGCAATGGTGCAGGTGGAGCTCATCATCTTGTCGCATTATTATTATGAAATGTCCGCATGCCTGGACGGGATAGATGTTTTGGTTTCCTTGGTTTCCAATCGCGTGGACTTATTCGTGAACGAACGGGAATTCGCTCTTCTAGCACGACTCATCACGGGTGTCTCCAACTTTATACGACTCCGCTTTATACTGGACGTGTTGATCGAGCATGGTTGTTTGCAGCTTCTGCTTCAGAAGAAGCCTTTCTTTGATCTCTCCATCGAGGCTTCGTCAGTCTCTGTCCGTGGATTCTGCATGGCTGTTCTTTCAGCTCTCAAGCGCTTTAATGCTCTTGACCAAGATGCTTTCCTTCAGGTACCGTATGACCATGTGGGCAAGTGCTAGGTTTTGCAAGGACTTGCAAATACTGATAACCCTTTCACCATCTCCCTCCTTCGGGATATTTTCTTAGAGAATGGTTACGCAGCTTGTCACATAGCAAGGTTCTGAAGTGCTGTTGAATTAGTGATTTTTCGATGATATTTCTACTCTGCTAATTTGGGCTACCGCATTATGCTGAGTTTCTACCAACTGCGTTTTTTGGGATTGGTTGTACAGGTATACAATCATTTCAATATGCCACAGGAAATGGCAATTTTATTAAAAGAGCGGGCATGTAAATCTGTGGAACGATGGGTAGGGTACAATGACCCTGAGCATAGTGAAGAGGTGTTGGAGTCCATGCGCTTATACGTGGAGGCTGCAGAAGCATATGCAAATATTTCAGCCGGTATGCAAACTAGTCGCAGAACTCAATGAGGCACCGGCTCTCAATACTTTTGCACAATGATGTCGATAATAATATTGTTATATTGTGATTGTGATTTATATTGTTAAATTGTTAGATTGTCATTCTGAGTGCCATGTTGTAATCTTGATTTGTTAACTCTACTTTCGGCGCAGGCATGAATACAAGTATGTGTTGTGCACAAGCGTCCGTGATGTCTCTGCAACTGCGGATGCCCGAGCTAACGTGGCTCAATTTGACCGAAACGAACGCTAGGCGCCGACTGGTGGAACAGCCCCGTTTCCAAGAAGCGCTGATTGTGGCCGAAGCCTATGACCTCAACAACCCTGCTGAGTGGGTACCTGTGCTATGGAACCAGATGCTACAATCAGGACGCATCGATCAATACTTGACAGAGTTTGTGCAAGTGCTCCCTCTCCCTCCCAGCATGCTCATGGAGCTGGCTCGTTTCTACCGTGCGGAGGTCTCTGCACGAGGGGATCACTTGGACCATATCACAAAATGGCTGACCCCCGGGGGAACGCCTTTGCAACAGACGACCTATTTGGGTAAGTCCATGAGGTACCTGCTCAAACTAGTGCGCGATATTCGTGTCCGCGTTCAGCTGGCCACTGTTGCCACGGGGTTTTCTGATATCGTGGATTCCTGCATGCACGTCCTGGATAAAGTTCCAGACTCTGCAGGGCCCTTGATTTTACGGAAAGGCCACGGTGGGACTTACATACCTCTTATGTAGGAGTGCGATTTTGGATTTCATATATTCTTTGGTTGGAACGGAATCAGATTCCAATGATTTTACGTACAATTGCATCTTGGTGAGTGCTTATTCAACATGAGCCTGAAGGGTGACGAGAGAAGCTGATTTTTGACCAAAGGGCAACAGCTGCAGGTGTAACCGAGTTATGCAGGGATTGGATAGGTTCTGTGCCCACGTATTAGAGTACTATTTTAGATTCGAGGGACGCTGACGTTCCCCTCTTTACCTGACCTCTCACTCACGTGTATTGATACGTCATTCATTTGCGGTATACTACGAACAGTAGCGACGTATGTTGTTGTATATTAGTTGGCACTCTTATGCCAAAGAAAACGAGGTGTGCATATAGGTGTTTGCAGATATAGCGGAGTTTAGTATCAGGTTGAGACATTGAACTGTAAATGTTAACCATTCATTATACCAGCATGGAATTCCTGTATTTGGTGCTATTTCTGTTTCATTCATCTCTGCTTTCTGTTCATGAGGATTTGTGGTGGGCTTTGAAGATCCCAGTAGATGGATTGCTTGCTCTGACCATGCTCCACCGACAAAGGGGATTGGTTTTGCAGAGAGGAAATCGGTTCAAGGTGAACCCCAGATATGAGCCTTTATTGCAGAGATTGAACGAAAGAATTTGACACGAAGCCTCTCTACCCGACTAGACCTGCCCAATTCTCTCAATTTCCATATCCAATACGTGATGTTTGCAACTTGTACTCGAGACAGTAGACCAGCCATTTTCTAAATACGCAAATTGCCCATTTGTTGAAGCGAGCAATGGTCGGTGGTGAAAACATCCACTTTTCCACATGTTCGAAATTGCATGTCCAAGGAGTCCATCCCCTTCAGGTGTTCCATTATCAGCCCACCGGAACTAAAGTGAGAATGATGGTCTGAAGTCTTCTTACTTCTAATTTTTAAATTTTATTTAATACTCATTAATACAAAGTAGTGTCTTCAACCAATCTGGACCCAACAAGTGGACCACTGGATGAGTCCCGGCGGAAGTTTATATGGCAGGTACCAGCCACGTGTTGCAATAAGCCATCCGACTGCCACTTGGCCCTCACCCCTTCTCATCACCTCCTTCCGCCTCCAGTCTTCTCCCAAATCCAACGTAAGATTCAGAATCACAACCGAGACTCCCATTTCCAGTCTTTCCTGTCCACCGATTTCCTACAAAAACATTCAGAAACACACAACAGTTCCTACATATTCCAGTGTTGGTTCTTCGCTTGTAACTCTTTGAATTCTCCACTGTGTAGTACATTTCAGAGGGACTCGGACATCGCGTTCTTGCATCACTTCAGGCAACATGGGTAAGCAAGCTTCACATCTTCTGACGTCTCCTTAGAATCTGAAGCTTTTGTTACATTTCTGTAGGGTAGTGGTCTTTGCATTCTAGCCATTTCTGGCGAATAGTTTGAAGTGGGCAGAAAGCAGAGGTTCGAGACATTATGCAGAGTTAGCAACTGAGTCTCAGTGTGGCTATGGTGGGTTGTAAAATTCTCAGACCCAGCGCAGGGCGAGTCGCAAGGCAAGTCTTTGACATCAAAGCTGAAGGCCAAGGTGAAGGGCGTCAAGGGCAAAGTGCATATGCCGGGACACAAGAAGAATCAAGGCAACAACGGCGACAACGGCTCCGACTACAGCTCCGATGAGTCTCCCGGGGTTAGTTTCCTTTTTACATCTTTCATTCTTGCTATTTAACGTTACTGTAACCCCTAAGTGCTCATATTGTAAGCTTCAAGAAAGGTCACAAAGAGTATCATTAGAATGAAGAGACCCCTAAGATTCATTTCGGAAGTTTCAAGAAAGGTGACGAAACATAACAAAAGCAAGAAGCAATCACGTCCTACATTTTGGAATGATAGAACTGTGTTTTGGAAGTTACTGTGATCTACCGGTAGCTCCTCAAGTGGAACATTCTGTGTTAGGAGATAGTTGCCATTGCATTTGACGTGAATGTGGAAGTGACTTCGCGCCGTCTCTTCATTTTCTTACCGTGCTGTTTAATTTTTTGATGGCAGAAACCAGGGCCCGAGACGGGGTACAACGTCGGCGGCTCCACACCCTACACCACCGTGAAGAACACGCCGATGACACCCGAACACCCCCCACCGCGTGAGACTCACGACCTCCCGCCGCGTGAGACTCATGATCCCCTGCCGCGTGAGACTCACTATGAACCTTCTTCAGCTCCATCGGTGGACAGGAAGAACTCTCCTAGCGATCATAGTGGCCAACAACCCTATGCCACATCCACAGCAGAGGTACGCATCCCTTTGAGAATCATCTCTTACACGTGAATTTAAGGCACAAGTACCTGAGTTAGTTTTAAGGGACATACCCTCCAAGATTTGCACTCATGGGATATGTTCTTAACCCTGAAAGGAAAGGGCTATGACCCTTCTTATAAACTGCAACATTCTTCACGCTTTATGCTCTCAATTTGCAACTATACATGGATTAATTTCTTCACATTCATTTTTTAGAGATGGACTCGCATGTCTTCTAGATGTCGCAAGAACTTCAGACTTTTTTGTGAATTTTTGGAAATATCTTGAATTCTTCAATTGAAATGTTTTTTGTTTCTTGACTCTGTAATCTTACAGCAATGGTAACTGACTTGGTTTGTGTTACAGGGCACGCCAGGGTACGGTGAGCCCCATTCCAGCCCAAGCCAGACATCACCCGGCATGTTGGGCCAAGTGAAGCAGACCGTGAGCGGTGCTGCAGCGGCTGTAGGCTCCAAAATGGGGTACTACAGTGAGGTCGACGGCACACCTCATGAGCAGTCTCCTATTGACCCTAATGCTCCTTCCATGGTGGAGAAGGCTAAAGCTTCTCTTGGGCTTGATAAGCCCACTGACCCTAATGCTCCCACCATGATGGAGAAGACGAAGACTGCGCTTGGAATGAACCAGCCTGCTGACCCGAATGCTCCCACTATGATGGAGAAGACGAAGACTGCGCTTGGAATGAACCAGCCTACTGACCCGAATGCTCCCACTATGGTGGAGAAGACGAAGGCCACTGTGGGCTTGGGCCCTAGTTCTCCTAATACCGCTACAAGTCCGCAGCAGCCTGGTATTGTTAACCGTGTGTCTGGTGCTGTGAGCTCGTTGTTCGCTGGATCTCCTAAAGAAACGGGGGAAGACGTGCAGCACACTTTTCCTGCGCATTCTGACAATATGCCCAGAGCTGGAGGTAAGAAATACTGTATGGGTGTTGATCAAATAAGTTTCTGTCGTTTTAGAGTCTGATTCTTTTTCCCCTCTTTGTTAACTTTTTTGTGAACCAGGTAGTATTGTGATGAGAAAGATCATGCCGATCGAGGCACTACTTTCACATCACTGAACATAACCTCTATTATTGGATTCGGACTTAATCATGCTCAATTGAGGGTCTCAAAATGGGAGGGATCAATTAAGATAGTAACGTACTCTCTCTATATCCAAAATTGGGCTCCATCGAGGTTCAGGAGAAGAAGCATGTTCTATTCAATTTTTTGGATCTCTTGTATTTGCTATTGCTTGTGTATAGCTTTGAGTGAGTGACTTCACATACGAAAGTCAGTTGTGTGTGAGTTGCATTGGTGGATTCAGAGGACGGAGAGGCTTGTCCTAGATAATGAGTTGTTGAGGAAATTGCATGCTTAAGACTTCATTTTCACTAGATTGAAGTGCATATACGTGGTGGCTTCTGCTCTGGCTTACCTTCGTTGAGTGAAATTACCCCTGCTAAGCGTCACACGTCACCCAAAATAAATTGTCTTAATGTGGTATATTCTCTACCTGATTAGAAGATGGTTTGATTTGGAATGCAGATCGTGGCGTTGAAGGTCAGAAGACGACAACCTCGTTCACACCTGTTTAGAAGACAACCACGAACTGGCAGGTGTACCTCATTGTAGTTTGAAGAACAGTGATTTAGTAATGAAATTTTGTTATTGTACAGAGGGCATTGAGGATTAGCGAAGTGGACGTTCAAAGATTAGGGTAATTTTAACTTCCTGATCAGCTGGACAGTGTTCAAACATTTCACAGGTGTCATCGAAAGTTGTAGTTGTGAGATTGATGAATCTTACTTTTGGGCAGGAAGTGGAAAAATGGAAAGAGTATTTTGCTGTACAGATCGACGGCGTGTCAACGTGTCAACTAATGCATATGAAATGTTAATGGAATGAGAGATGAGAAATTCCACAAAGCTTCAAAAAATATGAAATGACTTGGGTTACTTAGATGCCAATTCCATTAGGGAAATTTATTGAGAAATATTTCAAGAAGTTTAACCTTCCCAGATTAATTTCCAGCTCTTAAATGGGTGTTTTCTGGACCTCCTACCGTTGAGTGAATGTGGAGCTGTGCATCAAGATATGTGAGGATGCCCTGTCACAATAACTTAAGTGACTGTGCCAAGTTACACAAGTGTTCACAATAATTGAGTTAGAGCATCCCCTTACCAGACTCAGCACATAAGTACGGCCAGAGGAGGCTTGCTGTGCAGTTTTGAAGATCGCTCCTGCTGTGCAGTTTTGAAGACCGCTCCTCTTGCGCCCCACTGACTCGCCAAGTGAAGTATGCAATCTGAAGGAGCTTTCTTGCTTAGAAATTGAAAAATAAAAAATTCTACTTTGATTTCATTGAGAACTTTTCCGCATATCTTCAAAAAGGGTTTCAAGTAATTCATTGATGATTGCATTTGATAATTAAAAGTTCATATATAAATGTGGGGTGGTAGGAGGTAGAACAATCCATGTGGGATATATTAATTTGATTTCAGTATGGGGTGATGAAGTTCTTACTAATTTTAATTAACATATCCCACAAGGATTGTTCTACCTCTTACCACCCCATGTGTTTATAGATTAGTATGTTCTACAACCGTCCACCTTTGAACTACCTTTTATTAGTCAAAGAATGGAGATGAAAGGATTCCCAACTGGATCATTGTAGCAATTGAATGAATTGTAAATAAATGCTTCTACTGCAAGAGCCCATCATTGTCTTTGATTTCAGCACACGTCTTTACTAGTTGCAAGTAGATGCGTTTGGAGAGACCTATGGTCACAAATCTTTAAAAATTTATAAGGAATTCAAAAATGCTTGGAAAAAAACAAAAAACAAACACTTGTGTTAGTTTCCACATCTACTAATCTTTCTCTGAAAAGTTATCTACAAATTTTTTTGTCCACAAAAACCTATGAAAAAGGTGAACTAGCCTTTAAATGGTCGCTTTTAGAGCATACTACTTTAGTGAGCTTCTCTTCCAACTTGAAAATTCAAAATAAAATGTCAATCCATTTTTATTTCCTTTTGGATTCAAATAAAGGAAACTTGTTATAAATGAAAATGCCTTTGAGCGTTTCATTTGTTCAAAAAAAAGATTAAATATATTTAAGCTCTTCTAAGCATCAATTGGAGGTCAATATCTCAAAATTGAGATCAAAAGCAAAACACCCTATTTGGCCATCTATTCAATACATTTGGCCATGACTAGCCATTGTTTGGCCCTTGATATGCCTACCATGGAGAACAGTTATAATGGTCTGGCCTAACCAATTACCGGGTTTGCGCCACTTGCAATGTTGTTGTAGGTATGCTCTTACTCTAGTATGATATTATTGACTTGGTCACTCATTTTGCAAGAGTACGATAGTATTAACTTAGGTATAATAAGTGATGTTGGTGACTTCAATACCAATTGTATAATAAAAGTCTCGAGTTTCGTATATATGTACATCAACTCTCTTAGAAGCAAGATGTTAAATCCATCCCATGAAGTGGGACTAGCAAGGTGAAAGCGCAAGAATTTTATCCCAAAGAAAATACATGAATTTTTTAATTTTCACATATGAAAGAATTTGCAAATTTTGAATTCATATTTGCAATCAAAGACCCTAAATTAGCTAGGAGAGGTCAAGAACATACTCTAAACAAGGCACAAAATACAGGGCGAGATTTTAATTTTACCCTAGCCCCGAAAGTCCCATTGTCTTCTCGAAGGACAATTTGGAGTTGAGTAGGTTCCTCTAAGCTCAATTTATATTAAGATTTTTTGCAACTTTTTTAGGACATGTAGTTTTTGGAGAGGTTCAAGGATATATAATTTTTATTTGAATCCGATACCAAATGAAGGAGTTATAGGGTTTTTTTTGTGAAACCAAACTTGAGGGGTAGGCTAGTCAGACACTTTTTCCTTGACTTTGGAAAAGGGCAAGGTTTCCAGAGCAAACCTGATTGTGGAAGTGGCAACAAATAAGGTCGGGGGCCCCTTGTAAGGTCCCCAACTCCACATGTAGAAATTTATGGTCAAACATCACAAGTGCCAATTGAATCAAATAGATGAAGGACCATTTGTGAAGGCATGGAGCTTCAACATTCCCAATGTCGAGAACTCTATCAGGAATGGAGATGAAAACATGCTACGTTTTACAGGGAACAAAATGGATCCGTTTTTTGAATTGCCCAATGGCATTTTCCATTTAGCTAATACCATAATCCTTTGAAATTGCTCAGACTTTAGGGAATGTTGTTTTTTCCTATTTTTTTTTGGATCTCCTAAATCATGATTTCATCTTTCAATTTACCTTTGGGATTTATGAGATTTCAAAAAATGGGGTAGAAAATCTCATAGCAAAAAAAAGGTTGTATTGTCATTTTTCACAACATAGTTGCATTGCCTTTGACTCCCTAATGTTCATAGAGGGTAGTTATATTGTGTAAGAGATTATTTCAAAGGAATAACTATGTAGCTCAACTAAGAGCATCCCTACAACAACTCACCAAAGGAAATAGACTCGGTAACTAGGCAAGCCAAGTAAACGGTAGTGCCCCATGGCAAGCACACCAAGGCCAAAAAAATGGTTGATCATTGCAAAATTTGGCAAGTGCATTATCAAATGAAGTGGCTTGCACATGGTTTGCAATGTGCTATAACACAATTTTCAATGTACATTTTGCACTATTTGACCCCACAATTGGAACAAATATACCCCAAGTTGACCTTCAAATAGCAACATCTCTTTCAGAGAGACAATCAAAGTCTTGGGCTTCATACTTCAAGGTGTTGTTGTGTTCAATCCTATGTCAGTAGAGGGTGGAGGACAAATGTAGAAGTCGGACCCTTTCAAATCACATGCCAAATCCCCACTTGGTGTCTTCTCTCAACACAGTTGTTGTAGGAACACTACAAGAGAAAGGGGTGTTTTAAGTATAGTCCTAATAGTATTGTCTTTTAATTAATGACTTTTAAGTAAGGTTTTTACTAAAATTTTACTAAAAAAATTGTCTTTTTAGTAAAATTTTACTAAAAACTTTACTTAAAAGTCATTACTTAAAAGACAATACTACTAGGACTATATTTAAAACACCCCTTTCCCTTGTAGCAGAATGCTCTAACAAAAATAAGTGTTAGATAAGTATTTATAGTTTGGGAGCTTTTAATATGATTGCAATTGATCCTTTTCACCAATTGTTTTATCCATATTTATCATTGAATCAATTGTCTTATTTCATGTATATTCCAATGGAGAACAATATTGCAATAATTGAATTAATTGTGTAGTTTCAAATCTATAATTCTAAAATACATTTATTATTAAAAGGATACACTAATTTATCGTTTTAATTTATGGTTCAAATATAATATTACTTAAAAAAATAGGATTGTACTACCAAAAAATATAAAATAATAATAACAATAATAATAATTCAATTAAGAATAGTATAAGTTGTAGAAAATTAATGTCACCACAGAGACAAAACAAAAAATCTGAAAATTACTAAAATATATCACTAGTATAATTTTGGTTTGCACTAGTGTAAAACCACAAATTTTTTTGGTAAATTAGTGTCTAAAGCCTAATTTGGATATAAATCAGGCCTACTATATCGGAAAGTTAGTTTCTCCCCCAAAAGTGTCAAAATTGAATTTATACGTCAAAATTTCAAAGGTTGCAATTTCATAAACCAATCACAAGATGACACAAGGTACTTTTGACAAAAATAACTCACCCTCAGTGACAATCAAATTGAGTAGAAACTAAGTATCTTTTTCTTAAAATGCATCACATGCTATCTTGTGACTGGTTTAAGAAAACATGGCCACCTCTCAAAATGTGACATTGAAATTCACTTTTGGCAATTCCTTGCCAAAATTGACCCTCATGTGTGGTAATTTATGCCGAAAATTGACCCTCACGAAGAATACATGAACTTGACCTATTAGAAGGGATGAAATGAGCATCGCCTTAGAAAATTCATGTCACTACTAACACACAAAAACTGAGCCCAAAGCTGAGTTTTGCAGAAATTGGTACAATGGAGTGATATTTCAACTTACACTAATTTAAAATAGTGTGACTTTGATAAATCAGCCCAATGAAGTTTCTCCACAGGCGGTCCTCCATTCGGCAGGCATGCCATCTCAGCTTAGCCGTGGCCGGTTGAGTGTTCATATTGCCATCAGACTCTTCTCTTGCCCTCCTCCCTCCTCGCGTCCCGTCCCACTTTGCTCGTGCGTTGGGAGCTTCAGCCTCCCTCCCCCACGGGAATCCTCGCTCTTTCGCTTGCCGATTTTCATCAAGCTTCACAGTTGTACTCTCACCCTGCCAAAAATTCGCAAATCATTCGCGCAGAGGATTTTTCTCCTGGTTTTCTCGCACCAATTCGCCAATTTCCGTGCGTTTCAGCGAATTCGGGGATCCCAGCCATGAGTGATACAAGCAGCGGCAACGACTGGGAGCTCGTCACCGGCGCTCTTTCGTCCCACTCTTTGTCGGCATCGAGCTCCGCCGACGCCGCTGCTGGGGATTCAGGTGGCGATGGAGCTCGGGATTCAACTCCCGATGAAACGCTCGGTGAAGCTCCTGGTGGAGGTACGGATCCCTTTTCCATCACTGAAGCTTGAGTGTTTGAAGTGTTTTGTATTGAGATATTTCTGAATTATAGGTGAGGCTGGTTTTAGTAGAAGAGAGGATGTGTTCTGATCTTGAAGCCTAGGGCTGAAGAAATTATGTGTGTGCGTGCGTGCGTGTGTGTATGTGTGTGTATGTGTGTGGTGTTCTTGGACAGGGGCTGCTGTGCTTTCGAACGTGCGTTCCGGCTACTTCGCTACCCCGACGTCTCCTTCGAAACCCCCGGAGTTAGTCGCCAGTGAGGAATTGCCTGTGGGGAAACCTACTCCAGCGGAGGATGGTGCGACTTTTGCTGCGGTGGAGGATATTCCCGCAAGTAAGCAGGTGGAAGAGATCGACTTTTCTCGTGGGATTCTGATGTCGGAGAGTTGCCATGAGTTGTCGAAGTTGGATTGGATGGAGCCTCGCTCGCCAGGTTGGTTTTGAGTTCGCATCTTGTTAAATTTTGTTACCGATTTTCTCGTTTGTGGAGTTCTTAGGGTTTGGGGATCACCTTTAGTTTCATCTTTTTGTAGTTTGAGGTTTGGATTGGGGATCACGGTAAAAATTATAGGTGCTGGAGTTCACTTAGCAACTTTATCATTGCAACAGTATTTTAACCCTTGAAAGGATAAGAACTTGCGAAATGGACTGAAATGAAGCCCTGGGGGGCTGAGGGTCAAGCCAAATCCGAAATTATATGAATATTCTTTTTCTTTTTGTGCTTGGTTAAAGAGCTGAATTGAAGATATGGGCCTGTTTGTAAAAGTTTATGAAACTCTACTCGGGACTCAGACTACGAAACGGGGTCCCTTGTTTTATTTCATTGACGCTAGGTTCTTGTAAATACACTAGACTTCAGATCTGACTTTGTCGCCTTCTTTATCCGCTGAGCAAGCTGAGCATACGCGTGCACAAGAAGCTTAAATTGAAATGGAATACATGTAATTCCCTCAATATCAGTTGCACTTAAATAGGAAAGAAATTTTCATCAATTCTGATACCACTTCAAAGATGTCGTAGGTTCTCATTGTTCATACCATTTGGTATGAACAATGAAGATGTGGGCCAAGTGTAAGCAGAATTTGGAATTTTTTTTTGGATTGACATCTTAAGAAGCTTGTCAGGATAATATGCTCTCATTCTTTCTATACTTAGGAATCGTTGATGAGAAACTGTTAAACTAAATTTTTGGTCTTGAAACCTTCTCTCGCAACTTGAATCTGACGTAGAAATGGTATGAAAATTATCCCAAGTTTGTTGCCATCCATGTGTGAAACTTTCTAAATACGCAGCTGGGCACATTTTTCGGGACACAATTCATACGTCAGGTTTCCGCTGTGTCTGATCAGTCCTGGTCGGATTGCTCTCCGTGGGTTAGGCCCAGTCCTACAGATGAAGAGGAATATTGTATAATATGGTTTTCTTGGTTTTGATAGTCACGATGTTCTTACCCATTTTTTGCTTTCGGTGCAGGACATGAACTTCTAGAGTACGAAGGCAGTGGACTTGGAAGTAGTGCAAGCAATTCAGACTCTCATGCTCCTGAAACCAAGGACGGGCTGGAACCTAATTCACAGCAACTGGGTCCATTATTAGGTTCATGCGTGTCTGCTCCATTCTCTCCATCAATTGTCAGTCGAGACAATTCATTTCGGCTGAATCTCACTGATGAGATGGTAGGTGATATCACATCTCAGCGTGAAGGTGAGCCAGATACATTTGCAAGTGCGGAGCATGAGATGTTTTTGGTACACTCTGCTTTCACATCTCCAGACTCATATTCAGGTAAATCATTACCACGTGTGAGCGTCGTGTTTGTTGTTTCCATAATATTTTAGGATTTGAGAAACTAGGATTTTCGTTAAAAGTCAGATTGTTTTAAGAACTTTCATAATAATTATAGGAAGTCCTCCATATGTATCATGGGGAGTCCTCCAAATAAACATTGTTGACCATAATAGGAAGACCTCCCTATGAATTATTGGGAAGATTCTCTTCATCATATTTTTAAAATTTTCCTAAAAGTCTTATTGTAGTGAAAACCTTGTTAAGATGTGATCTAGATAAAAAGTGACATCAAAATCCTGAGGCTTGCAAGAGGCTCTCATTCAGTCGATCTGAATTTTCAGTGTTCTTTAAGAACACTGAAAATTTATCTGAATATTTATCAATGCTGCATTTTTCCATCATGCACGTTGAGAAAAACGGTTGACTGTGTAGCGGAGCTTGGAAAAACACTTTATTTCTTCTTTTTTTCTTTCTCTTTCTTTCTTGGAGAGAAAGCTTGCCCGCTGACCTATGTTATCTAATGCACAGCTGGTACGGATAAGATGGGTGTTTCACTTGAAGGAAGTGCAGAATCTGCTGCTCTTGGACAGGATCGTGCTTCTGAAATCTGGTGGAACAAGCAAGCTGCCTTACGGGGCGTGCATGGTCGCCAAGCGAATACATACTGGTCCATTGCTCTAGCTGCTGCTGTGATGGGTCTCGTTATCCTCGGACACCGATGGCAGTACGAGCGACGTCAAAACCAGCAGCTCCGGTTGCGCCTTCATCTAAAGGAAGAGGTAATTTTCTTGATCCCATAGCATTCTATTGAAATTATTATTATTAGCTAAAAGTTTCCTAAGTGGATTGTTTTTGCCAAGGCACTAGGGGGTTTTGTTTCATATTTTCATTTTCTCTAGTGCCGTTCTAATGGCATGTTCTGGAACATGTTTAGTAATCCAGAGATTTCCCTTTAGGTACAAAAGGACGGAATTTCACTTCATAATTTTCAGGAGGGACTTCGATTTAATGATCATTGTCACGTTACTTGCAAGGCCCTTGTTTCATGGAGACAAAGGGACCCTTCTAGAACTGATCGATAATGTTATGCGTATGCTTACTTTGACGTTTAGTCTACCAATGTCAGTGCTTCTTTGACGACTTGATGTTAATGTCGATGTGTTGGTAGGCTGATATTAGCTGTCATTCCGTTTAAGGTAGGCTTATATTTTGCTGTCATTAGCTATCACATGTCGGTCTGCAGTTCTTGGTTGTGACAATTTGTAGTTTGGTTTGCTTCCGTCAGCTCAAATGATTGTCACCACTTCTCGCAGGTGCAAATTCGTATGCATTTATTTTCTTTCATTTCTCAATTTCCCTTATCCAAAATTCATAATTTTTAAAGGTTGCGCATCTTCATGTTTCGAAAGCATGTGACTAAGCTAGCTCCTTGTGCATGAAATTTGATGTCGTAAGGGAATGCGTAACATTCACTCGAACCAGGGTCAATTTGGAAGTTGTGGATATTTGATACGCATGTTTTACCAGGAGAATCGGTTTTCTCTTATTTTATTTGATAATGATTAGTAGGTCTTAATAATACTGAGATATGTGAAATATCTGGCTTTGGGTATTGTCGTATAGCTTTCTGATATTGTTCTTAATCTTTTGGAGTTGACTTATATCAGTAAATTAATTGCAGCATGTTTGGGTTTCTGCAATATGATGTTAAGCTGGAAATTGACCACAGTCTATTTAATGGAACTGCAGAAAATAGGTCAGCTTGTTTTACAACTAGCTCGCATGAAGGAGATGTTGTCAGGTCGTCGTCGGGTGCCCGTTCTGCGATCCAGCTCCTACTTCAATGGCTCGTTTGAGCGCTATTAGCCTAGTGACCTCTTGTCCTATGAGGCTCTGGCGAGATTATGACGATGAACAGCTCCTAGAGCTCCAGCTCCTTCACGTACCCACTATGTGTAGGTCCTTTGTATATGTTGTCAAATATTGGGTTAATAGGTTTTAAACTGAGGTAGAGGATACTCTGTGCGTCTGTTTGAGCATTTTAATATGTGTATTGGGTGTGATTTGGGGTGATATGTAGAGCTGTGGAGAGGTCTTTCGCTACAAGAGCCAAAACTGTTCAGAGATTATTTTTCTTTCACTATGTATGAATTTCTTATGCAATTTCAAAATGGGAGATTGTAGGTCACTATTAAGTGACAGCAGACAACCCCAATTACATTGAAGGATCAGTGGCCATAGACGTTCAACCAAGTCATGCTTACAGCATTTGCTAATAAGTCCAATCAAGTGTACATAAATGAGGGGTTGTTGGTAACAGGGTCTGTACAGGAACCAGTTTTAGTATATTCTCCCTCGTATGAACATTCACTTGTGATTGTTACGAATGCTTTCGTAGACTTTAACGAGATATTGTTGCCTACTGCAAGGTAAGGTACTTGGAGGCTTAGTTTGAGATTGCCGCAAAGAAGCTGAGGATCAGGAAGGCTGGAAATTTCAATGCCTTTGTAATACTCTAAATATCAGTCTTTAACCCTAGGACAGGCCGGTCACAGTGGAAATCATCCTGTACCATGTGGATCATTTGCTTAAAAATTTGGAGGTCAAACTATTGTGCAAGACCTCCCCTTTTCTTGCAAATTTCAAGGATGAACATTTACACTCCTATTTTATATCGAAGGATTTTCTATCATCCATTGGACATCTAGTGTGCCTTGTGTCGTTGCCACAATCAAAACAAAAAGTGAAAGTAATTTTTTAATTTTTTAGTTCATAAAAACTTCAAAATTCAATAATTTTCACATTGAATGTCCAAATGCTACGAAACCAAACCGGTGCACCCCTTTTCGCCGAGGGCTTTTTGACGGTACCAAGCACATGACTAGGGGACGCACAGTTTGGGAAATCTCAACGTGACAAACAAATAAAACAAAACAAACAGCCAAATTTAAAGTATAGACTACACTAAAATTGGTAAATAGTGTTGGGTGATAATTAGTGTTGTTCCCTGTTTTTTACACCAAACACTATTTTCCAACTTATTTTTAAATAGTGTTGGGGCACTTTATTCCTGTTGTCAAATTTTGGTCCTTCCCTAGGAAGCTCTAATTTCTGCCGACCGTCGACCAATTTTGGCTCTTCCTTGGGAAACCAAAATTTCCGCCTCCCGCCGTCACATTCTGGCTCTTCCCTAGGAAACTCTAATTTCCGCCTCCCTTGGCAAACTTTCTTTTTCATTTGCTTGCTTGCTTCCCCCACTCTTTCCTTGCCCGGTGTCTATCGTAGAGAGATTCTGAGGAGAGGTGGAGAGCTCCCCGGTGACGGCCTTGAAGACATTGTGAAGAGAAGTGGAGAGCTTTCTATAGGGGGGTGGGGGTTTATACTCCGTGGTTTCCTGCCACTGGAATTCAAACTTCCAACACCTATATCTTTTTATTGGGGTATGTGATTGAACATTGGATGGCACCATTGGATTTGTCTTTCTCTCCTCTATTTCTTGTAAAAAATGTTTTGTTTTGTTTTGGTCGCCATTTTTTTTAAAGCCACATTTTTACTATTTTTTTGTAGTCGACCATGGACCGCCTCCTACTTGTTGCAATTCCTTCCAATGCCCCTCCCTGCCGTTTTCAACAAGTTTCCAGCCTTGCCACTCGCCGATCTGTCACTTCTTGGATGATCGAGGACGTCGCCATTCACGGCTTGGTTGGCTTCAATGATCAGGTCATTCAAATATTTTTAGAACACTTCCGTGGCCAACACCCTACCAACCTCATTAAGGCCAATCAATGGTGGCAACAATGCCATCAATTCATTGAAGATATTCCAAGCCCCATTACTCCATTCTCTTGTAGCTAAAGCCATTTGGGCAAAAGGAGGCGCCATTCTCTAAAGGCTAGGCTGAGTCGAGGCAAAAAGAAGAGTAATGGGTGCAATATTTGTATCCTATATTACTTTAAAAATTCAACCACCTTCACAAAGCAGGTGTCAAATTTTCCTCTGACCTACTTCGTGAATTGACTCTTTCCATTCTTGTAGCTCTTGAATCCATTTTCACAACTCATTCTGTTGATCCCAAAGACAATGTTCTATTGGTCAATAAAATCACAGCGAATTGGGTCAATCAGTTCATGGATAACCACAATATAGTCCTTCTATCCTAATATGAGCATTTGACTTGTAGCTCTGAAAAGGAGCTTCAAATCGAAATGGAAACTGTCTACTATTTGGAGATCTTGCAAAGGGGATTTTCATCCACGAAATTTGATGAAAATCTCATGGAAAACCTGAATTAAACGCATTTTGTTGTCAATCTTGACAATGACCGAACTTTAGAGTTTAATCCTTTAGTGTCTAAAAAGCCCAAATTGGGTCTCATGTTTTTTTCAGCAACTTTAGAGATTTTATATGGGGATTTTTATTTATTTAAACCAATGAATGCAATGTTCTTCACTCAAGATAATTATATAATAAATTTTTCCATTTAGATTATGCTTTTTACAAAACATTCAATCAAAGTCCACTACTTGAAATAGTGAATTCTTAGTACGTAAAGGGTTAAGGGAGATACAACTATCACATATGCTAAAGTTGTCTCGGGTGGGGGAGTCCATGACTATGGTGATTCGCATTTCAAGAGGTTGTTGTGCCACAATAGAAGCTCCTATGCTCATTTTTTCAAATGAAAATAGGAGCTATTCTATACGGGGTTTGATTGATAATATTCCTGGGGTTTCTTATAGAATGGGCCTTAAAGGTTGGATGGACCAAACCATCTTCCCCGAATACTTTTTGGAACCTCATGTATATCAAGTCGATCTTCATCAACGCATGAAGATCATATGGCTTGATAATTATAGCAGCCATATTATGACCCCTAGATTGGTTATTGTCTTAGCTGCCAAAAACATAGTTTTTAAATTTTTGCCTCCATGTTCTGCTCACCTTTGCCAACCAGCAGATACATTCCTCATTACAAAAATCAAAGATGCATAGACAAGACGGTGGGAAGTCAAGAAAATTGAGTTGATACAACAAAATACTTGGCAAAATGCACCTTGGGCAAATAGACAATGGTCGGGAAAGTTGACAAATCCTGGGAAACATTTTTTTTTCTACAATTGGCTGCTGATAGTGTAGAAGATGTTAATCGAGAGGTGAATTGTAATAGCATGTCCTATGCTAAAAAAACAATAATTTGTTGTGGCTTGGCATTAAAACTTAATGGATCTTGGAGTGTAGGACAATTGTTTCTACATCTTCGAGAGATAATTGCAAAACATTTGCAATACTTCCAAGGGCAAGAACTGCCCAATTTCAATAGGGTAGTTTTAAAATCCTTTTTGATATTTTACTATATTTTTTCTTTAATTTTTGGCCTATAGCTAGAATTATTATGTTGTGTTTTTGGTTGTTGTTATATTTAGCAACTTACATATACATTATGAAAAATTTCAACATTTCAACATTTCATCGTCTATTTCAGTAATTCAACATTTCATTATTTATTTTAACATTTTAGCAATTCATTGTTTATTTCAGCTTTCGATTGTCTATTTCAGCATTTCATTGTCCATTTCAACATTTCATTGTCCATTTCAGCATTTCATTGTCTATTTCAGCATTTCATACATTGCTTATTTCAACATTTCATACACTGCTTTTTCCCCACCCTTCCAACTTCTATATTTGATTTCCATCTAACACCAAATGCACTCTCATAGAAATGTTGAAATGACCAAATTTTACTATAGAACTAAAATAGTGTTAGAATGGATAAATAATGTTCTAACACTAACCTTACAAATCACAATTAGTGTTGCCAACACTATTTACCAATTTTAGTGTAGTGCCGTTGCCACAGTCAAAACAAAAGTAAAAATAATTTTCTAATTTTTTAATTCATAAAAACTTCAAAATTCAATAACTTTTACACTGTGTGTCCAAACGCCATGAAACCAAGCCAATGCACCCCTCCTTGTCAAGGACCTTTTGACTGTACCAAGCACGCGACTAGAAGACGCACAATCCAAGAGATCTCAATGTGACAAACAAAACAAAAAGCCAAAACAAAAGTAAAATTAATGTGCCCTATGCCCTATGTGTGCCTTGTGCCATTTCCATAGTCTAAACAAAAGTAAAACTAATTTTCTAAATTTTTTAAAACAAAAAATAACTCAAAAATCCATAACTTTCTCACCGTAAGTCGGAATGCCACGAAACCAAGTCCATGCATCCCTCCTCTCCGAGCACTTTTCGACAGTACTAAGATTGTGACCAAAATATAAGTGAAAGTGATTTTCTAATTTTTTAGAACCAAAAATAACTCAAAAATGCATAATTTCACACAGTATGTTTGAACACTACGAAACCAAGCCGGTGCACCCTTCCTTGCCAAGGGCTTTCCGATGGTACCAAACATGTGACCAGGGGCCGCATGGTCCAAGAGATCTCAATGTGACAAACAAAACAAACTAACTAATTTAAGGTATAGATAGTGACATTATAAGCTTAACTTTGAAAGGATATGCCCATAACCATGGATTCTAGCTTCAAAATCTTTCAATTTATTTTGTTGCCATTTTGCAACTATAAATGAATTAATTTTTTTTAAGAAAAGAATTACATGTCTTTTATTTTGTAAGTCATAAACTTTTCAGATTTTTTTTGCAAAAATTTGAAATTATTGTGAATTTTTATGGAAAAAATGAAGAAAATTCATACCAAATATAAAATATTCTCAAGAATTCTAAAATTTTCACTATAGATATATATTGTAGTGTAGACCATCATGGTGTAAACCAAAGTTTCCATGGCATTAGAGAATTAGAGAAGCAATAAACCATGGTTATAGACCCAAAGTTCATATTGCAATATGTTATTGAATATTATTTTTCCAATTTTTTCAACTAAACTCAACAAACTTCATTTATTAGTTGGGCTCAAATTATTTTTAAATATCAATTTTATAGATAAAATTCACATCAAGAGTAAATAGCAAGAAGTGACCAAATACACTATAAAGTTGATCCCTGGATTAAGCATTTTCTTCTTTTGAAAAGGCAATAATATCATAATGAGTGAATATGCAATACTATTCATTGTAATTATATTCAAGCAACTTCCAAAAAAACTTTGATGAAAAATTATTTTTTCCCATCCTAGAGCCCTCCCTCAAGTCATCAAAAGCAAACAAAACATCCTCAATGACATTTTCAGAATTACTACATTCTAACATATTCACCTCAACTTTTAAGTTCTTGCATATTATGGAATAGTATTCTAACCTATACACCCAATGTAAATGAAAGGAAATTAGGCTTCTACATTATTAGATACCCAAAAGAAGATTTAGGGATAATAGAGTTAATTGTAAAGTGTGTACAATGTAGGATTAAGAGCCAAGAGCCATAGTTTGAAAAAAAAAACACAAGGCAAAATTCCTTGGAGCACCAAAATTGGAGTCATGATGTACTGTAAATGAATTATGCATTTATATATCTATCTAAAACATTTCAGATTACTTACACCTAGATATTTTCAAGGTCTATTCAAGGTTCAAGTTGAGACACTTCCACCGTAACCTTGTAAGGACATTGCAAACCTAAAAGAGCCAATGGAAACAAAAAAAAAATGCACTTGTTGGTCTAGTAATCGAAGTATTTTAGTGACCACCTTGGTCATGGGGGGCTGCGTACTTCAGGGGTTAAATGAGCCTTCATGTCATTAGAACAGAACCCATATCGTTTGCAGTCAGAGTATCAGTTGGTATATCAAGAACAGCTTCACAGCTCTTCTTCGTCTCTTCGGAGACATCTGATAAAATTGGAACGATACAGAGAAGATTAGCATGGCCCCTGCGCAAGGATGACACGCACAAATCGAGAAATGGTCCAAATTTTTTTTCTCTTTCTTTCCACCACCACGTCTTCGTTCCACCAATCCTCAATCCTTCCACTCTTGCAGCTTCAATTGTTTGCAATTTTCATTGTCGCTGTACTTCATGGACTCAACTTTCTTCCTCTGATTTACGCATTCGGTTTTGCGGAATGCTGGCGTGCAGTGACGACGATTTTATAATGGTCCACATTCTCGATGCTGCGAGGTTCAGCTGTCCTTGATTAGTATTTGCTCTCTGGTTTTTTTTCACTTGTGAACATTTTAGAATTAACAAGTCTGTGGTTCCTATTTGGACCAAGAGATTTTCAAACCCTAGAACACGCTCCATCACCAAAGATTGGATTAGGCTTCCCACCGAAACCCTCGTGCTGGCGCTTGTTGAAACTCTTTGCTGAGACTGGTTTTTCGGCATTGGCTCATTCTGCTGGCAGTTCGTTTTATGAAGGTGGGTTTGGCTTTGATTTAAGGTTTAGGGTTTATCGTGAAACTGATTGTGAGGTTCATAGGAATTGTGAGATTTGATGTTGGCGATTTTGTGCGCCTCTCGCAGATTCTCTTAAGTGAGTGAATTTGACAGCAAGCAGGGGTTCTCATGACTGACGAGTTTGTATCCGAGATTCGAACTTCTTCCGCATTTTACAGTTCGATGTAGTAATAGATTTTGAATTCCACGTTATGTCATAATAATAATTTGTTCTCTTGCCTCTTTTTAATCAGATGGCTTCGATGTTACACTATATTTATTGTGCAGGTAAGACGAGGAGCGGCATTTTGTGCTATCGCAGAACCTTAATGGTGGAGGGCCTTCCTAGCACATCGATGTAGTTTGAAGCTTGATTAGCAGGCAGGTATATCTTGGCTATTAAGCCCTGGATACTCCTTTTGGCTGAATGGGATGTTATGGGCTCTTAGCTGATATATTCACGAAGCCGTGTCTCCTCAATACTAGGTTATGTAATTCTTTATGCCAACCGAGTAGAGCTTTGTCAAAAAAGATGGCGAAAATTTCAAATCTCGGCGATACTTCCAAGGCAGCCGAAGGACTGAAGCCCGTGTATAACGTAGCAAAGCTGTCAACGGACGACACCCTCCCTGTAACATCCGAACTAGTTGAGGATCGTTTAGGGGTGCAATCCGATGCTTACAATGAGATCGATGTGGTTGGGGATGACTGCACCAGCACAAGCTTCAAGCCTCGCCGGGCATATTGCCACACATGCCGAAAAGCGCAGTCGCTATGCATTTGTGTTCGAATCAAGACAATTGTCGACAACAAAGTTGGCATCACCATTCTTCAGCACCCAGAGGAGAAGGACCATCACTTGGGAACTGCACGGATTGCTGCCTTGAGCCTTCGTAACATCGAAGTACTGTCTATTCCCGAGGCGGAGGGAAGCTCTTCGTTTCGAATTCGGGACAAAGTTCCAGGCTCCAAACGCAGCATCACTGGGAGGGTTGGCAACAAAGGAAGGAAAAAGTTCCCGCCTCTGACATCAGACCTTGGGGAGGGGGAAACTCCTGACCAGGTAACTGCAAGCTCTTCTGAAGTTCCTTCGTGGATGAATTTGCCTCCTGGAGCTGGACTGCTGTTTCCGAGTGATAAGGCCATTGATCTCATACCAGAGCTTTGTGAGGGAAACGAGTGCCCAACTCACTTAATTGTGTTGGATGGGACTTGGTCCAAGGCCAAGCGGATTTACTTTGAGAATCTCTGGCTTCACAAGCTGCAGCACTACAATTTGCTTCCCTCAGAACCAAGTATGTATGGCTCTGTGAGACGGGAACCTAAAATAGGTTGTCTGTCAACTGTGGAGAGCATTGTGTGTGCGTTGAAAATGCTGGAGCCTGATACTGTCGGCCTGGATTCTCTTTTAGAAGTTTTTGACACTATGATTGAGGATGCTAAGGGGTTTCAAGCCCAGACCGAACGCAAGTATAGGCGGGGCGCTGAACCAAAACCCTAAACATCAAGGGGAGTTTTATTGTGAGATATATTAGGTGATTCTCCCGCTGTTTTCTATGATTTTTTCGGGATGAGTAAAATCAGTTATAGCTTGTGAATAAATTTACTGCTTCCCTTACTGAGGTCCAATTTGGATGAAGCCTTCTTGTTGAAATCTACCAGGTTTATGCTGATGAGGGTGACGGTTTCATCTGTGTTTTGGGTCTTCAATGGCTTTTATGATCGTAGTTTATCCTCATGCTCAACTGTTATTTTCTAGCTGCTGCTGAAAATGAGATTTGTTAACGGCTGTGGACACCAGCTCGGTACAACTGAAATTGTGCAGGTCTCCTATATCATACATTTAATTGTGTCTGGACCCAACTTGTAGAGGATGCCATTTGCGTTACTTTAAATATTTTAACCAATCTTTGCAATTGATTTTGGGAGACTGCTAAAGAGCTGTGGAGAGATCCATGGGTGTAGGAGTTGAGATCGAATTTTTATCTCTGCATGAATTGCTTATGGAATTTCAAAGTCAGTGTAGGTTGAAGACCACTATTAAGTGATACGTAGGCAACCCTATTTGCAATTAAAAAGCAGTGACTGTAGATGTTTAGTCAGTCATACTTACAATGGCTGCTAATGAGTTCAAGCAAAAGTAAGAATAGATGAGAAGTGGTAATTTAGGTGACATATATTCTTATGTGATTGTGGGAACACTGGTAGAAGATAGTGTTGCCTATGGTTTGACACTCAACTGCACCAAATGACCCTTTCTTATGATAAACTCAAATTTTCTTCTTGGATTCGCACCAACTGCGAGATCAGTGCTACCCCTGGCATCACATGTTTCCGCCAAATGTTTCGTGTCTAGCGAGGATAACCTTTTCCACTGAATTTTTTTCATTGTTTTGCTCTAAACTGAGAGGAAAGAGGGTAGAACCACATCCTGCTTTTTTTTTTTTTATAAGTTAGTCTGCTCTAAAAGCAACCATTTAAGGGCTTGTCCGCCATATTCAAGGGCTTCCATGGTAGGGAAGATTTTTAGCTCATTTTTCAGACAAAGAGAAATAGATGCGGCATGTAACAAAAGTGGTTTCATATTTTTTTGAAACATTATTGAATTACTTATGAATTTTCAAAGATTTTTGTCACAAGCACCTATTTGTGATTGTGGGTCTTCCAAAATGTATTCTCTTGCAACTTGAAAAGAAATATGGAGAAACCATTGACTCTTGTAATAAATAATACTTTATCCTTGATGCACTCGATGGTTAAAGATGCACTCGATGATTTAAGGACCACCTCATATCCATTCTTGAGCATTAAAGTTTAGGGTAGATTTTGGATAAATATATTATCAACATTGTAAAGATTTATTAGTTGTTTATTGCATTCCAAAACACATACTAAGATGTATTGGAATTGTCTTTCAATTACCAACACAACCTAGAAAAAAAATAAATATATTTAAATTAACTATATTGAATTAATATATTTAAATTATAAAAATCATGCATGGATGTTTATTTTGATGCTATCGATGATGGCACCTTATTCAATGCACATTGGAAATCCATAATCATATGATGAGCTTATGACTTAGATTATATGAACGTAGAGTTGGATTATAAGAAAAAATATAGTTGAGTCAAAAGAATAGCTAACTTCACATTTTCTTTCCATTTTCACCCATCTATGAAAAATTTAAAAATAATCAAGTTTATCTTTAAATTTTGTATTGTATATATATTTCATACTATAGACATTTATTGCATTTTATTTAATTCACTATAGAATTTGGAAGCTCTTTTTATATACACTTGTTAACCTTGGAAGGACATTGAGGCAAAAAAGTGGCCAATGGATGACTTTAAAGATTATTATAAAAATAAAGAATGCACCTATTGGTTCAAAAATCAAATCATTTGTGGCAAAGTACCTTGATAATAGATCTTGTTTTTTTTAGGATTAAAGCCTTTGTAAAATTTCATAGGACTAGTATTTGAATAAGAAATGCAAGTGAAAAATAAACTTCAAATACAAATAAACCCAACAAACTTATTGAAAATGGGCCTTATAAATCACCCTCTTTATTTTCAAATATTTGAGTAGGAAAAAAATCACATGGTTACTGAGTCATAAATACATAAATGGTTACATTTTCTTTATACCACTATGCCATTTTAAAATTTTCCAAAACTATACAAAGTAAATTTTAGTGACTATAGATTTTTGACAAAATTCAACAAATCCTTGATTCTATGAAAATCCTCCAAATGCTTTTCAAATTGATTTCTTCATGATTTTTATTTTTATTTCAAGTATGTTTTCAACATATTTACTTCAGTTTCTTAAATTTTTTTATTACAATAGGTTTTAGTTGGTGTATGTCGTGAGCCTTGATGATATATTGACAGATGGATTAGTAGATGAATTATTTGATAAATGAATGTTACACTAATTATATTTGGCTATGATAAGTATATAAGTTTAGAGAAATTAGAGGTAGATATCTCCAAATAAATTATCTATACATTTGAACTAGACAACTTCATATAGAGGGTATTTGATCTAGAGGACAAGCATATTGAATTCTTCTAAACCTCAAAGGATTGGAGATACTTTTCAAGGAGAAATTGTCAAAAACTAACATTTTTTAGTGCATTGCCCAAAATTGAAAATAAAAGCATGTTTTTCAAACTTTGACCATAAAAAATTGAAGTAGTAAATGACAATGTATGACAAGTAAATTGACATAGATAACAAAGTTTGACTCCTTAAAATGTGATTTGGAAACTATAATTTATTTTTTATGAAAAAAATTATACCATATTTTATTAGTTACATACATGTAAAATTTCAAAAGATGAAGACTTCTATATAAGATGTCCAAATTGCCCAAATTATTTCAAGCAACCAATAACTTATCACTAACTTCTTACTAAAGAGGAGCATGTTCACACTTCATGTCAAATTTTGTGAACATTAAGCCAAAATTGACTTCATAGGAACCTATCTGAATTTTCTAGTGTTAATTGAATTTTCTAATGTTTATCGAATAAACACTTGGTCCTTTAGAGGTTAAGATGACTAGTGCTTTGGACAATCTATTAGAATTAAATATGGTAGCTTTAAATCAATAACCATGATTTGGATAAATTTTGAATTAGATCTTGGTCTATTTTTAAATGTAATGAGGACTTTTTTATTTTAATCCCTAAAATAATGCCCAAGGAATATTTGCTCTACAAAATCTCCTCCAAAATCACTTTGAAATTGCCTTTTCTAAAACAAAAGTATAAGTTTTTTAGAATCATTTAAAAAATCTAACCATGTGATCTTATTCACCACTATCAAATTAGAAAACCTTCTAATTTTCATTTTTCAAAGACTTTGACTATATAGATTTGAATTTTCTTTAATCAAAGTTCAATTTTTGAAAAAAACAATGGGGGGTTCAAGCAAGATGACTTGGGGGGTCCATATCTTAAATTTCTACAAAAGAAGAGATTAACTTTTTGACCATATGCAATTATGAATAGTTAAAAACATGCATACTAATTTTCACAAGGATTGGAGAAACAAAAGATTGTTTTTGTAGCCGACATTGTGAAAACAATCATTTCACTTGACTATACCCATTCATTAAAGTAACCAACCGTATCCTCACTACAATTTCTTATTTGATCTCCTAGAGGTATCAAAAGATCAGTTTTTCTTCAAATATGTATAATTATCAATGAAGCCAATAGAAAGTGGTTTCAAATTTTTCCAAGTGAATTTGTAATTTCTATAATTTAGAGGAGTGCAGCCAAAAAATGCATAAGTGACATTAAGTTCTCCTAAATTGAAAGAGTGGAGAGTTGATAATAGTCATACTCCATCCTAAAACTAAGAAAATCCAAAGTAATAGTTGTCATGCCTTTGATTGTATAGTATTCATAGGTTCTACAAAGATGCCACCTACATCTTTGATTTTGCCATATTCAACCCCTAATTTGACCATAAATCCTTTAATCTCTCTTAAATTGAGAATGGACAATTTAACCTTTAAAAGACCATTGTTCCTTCAAGGGACAAATTGGATTCAAGCAAGTACCTTAGTACCTACAGTCTCAATTTTTGTCATGATTTTTTGAAACATTTCTTGAAGATAGAAAAACTCATTATCTTCATGGGAATATAATTTTTTTTAATTGGTGCCTAGAGACAAAAGAGACTGGGCATCCAAAAAAATTTGAAAATTTGAAATTTGAAATTTTTTTCTTATAGATTATATTCTTTTTTACATGGAAATCTTTGATTCATTTCATTTGAGTAAGTGATGTGAAAGTTATGGACAATCTTGTTTTTTAGGTAATCTAAGCATCTTTTAAGAAAAAATAACTTGTAGGATTCATTTGTGAATGCAATTTTTATAGTTTAAAAAAAAAATTCCACATGGTTTAGTTTGCTTGCTAGAACAATCTCACCATTGGAATCAATGCGCTTTAATTCCATCTAAGAGATATTAATAATTTAGATTTTCCTTCTACCTTGTATCTCCTTCTACTTAACAATTTTTTAAATGATAATTTAGTTCTTTTTTAAATAATTTTTTTCCCTAGACTCTCAACTCAATTACCCACTATATGGATTTAAACCTTGAAACTGTATAGTGCAAAAAATTTAAGTTAAGAAGGTTCAAAGTCAAAAAGTTTAGTCCCAAAATGAGCAAAAAAAATTTGTTTTCTTTACTTTAAACGCAGATATTTTGTAATTATAAAATTTCTACTCTAAAATAAACTTTGAAGTCCTTTATTTAACTCAGTTTTCAGTATTTTTGAAAAAAAATATGTGCAAAAAAAAAATCTTCAAGTTTTTTTTACTCTTTGCAATAGAAATGGCAGTTTTGAGTGTTTTTTAGTAATAAAAAGGCCTTGATCCTTTTGCGGTTAAAGATGAATTGTTGGTGAAAATAGGTCTTTGTAGAGGGGGAGAATATAGTGACATGGCAAAAGTTGGGTTGGCTACCTTATATTCTCCACCCAATTCACCCCTTAGTACCCACTTGTCCATTTTTTAATTTATTTCTTGGGATGGTGTTTGATTGGCTAGGTTTCTCTCCAATGCAATGTGCAATAAACATTTCTTGGATGTTTGACTTTGAAAAATCACCCAAATTGAGGTACTTGTCCAAATCAAAAGTGCTTTTTTTGCTATGGAAACACAACTTAATGAACTACATGGAAAAATTATGAAATTTGAAAAATAAATAAAATAGGGAAATTTAGGCAAACCATAGAATTGGACAATAACCATAAAATGGCTGATTGGACATTTAGGATTAACCAATGTTTTTAGAATTTTAAGTAAAAAGATGGAAAATAAAAAGACAAAGAGAGAAAGAGAGCTCCTTATCTTTTTCTAAAATTAATTGTCTTTTTTAAATGTAAGATTAATGTAACACTAAGCTCAAGTATAAAAAGGGATAATCTTTTGGATTTTTCCCCTACTCCTAAATGAGTGGAGTTATTGAAGCCCCCTCTTTTCTTACAATTACAATGAATTTTTGTGTACTTTTTATTCAAGCATTTCCTTGGTTGAGATATGGTGTTGCCCTCTACCATGATGAAATTTTGAAAAACTTAGTTTGGGATTTAGAATCACTTGATCTCTTATGCAAATTTTTATAAGACTTTTGGTTTTCTAGAATTGTCCTCTCATGGCTTTAAAATTAGTGGCAAAATGGAAAGTATTATACAAAGTAGTAAAAGCAAAGTCTCTATGTTTTAAAGAATCTTTCATATTTTCCATAAAATTTGTAGCTATTCCATTTTGTCGGATCTTGTTAGGAGACAAAAGGGGATTTGTCCTTCCATTAAACATGCATTTCTTGGACAATTTGTAAATAAACTATGAACTATTAAATTGCCCAAATTTAAAGAATCCAAAATGATATTGACCATTGGTTCTCATGTTCAAAAGACCTATATTTTAGACAAAAATTTAGATGAAATTTTTTATAAACATGCCACATTTAGATATTTTTATTTTAAGATACATATCAAAATGAAGGATCTTGAATACATACTTAATTTAACCCTATAAGGATAGGCCTATGACCTCATAAATGCATTGAAGTGTAAAACTCTTGTACTATATATATTTCCATGTTGTGATTTATTTATTCTTTAATTTTTTACTTTAATTTTTCAAAGATGAAGTCATATGTGATTTTCTTAAGGTAAAATTGAAATAAAAATCTATAAGTTTTTCCATATGTGTACGTAGTACCATGGAATATCTCAGAGTAAAATAATTTATTGCGTCTTTGTATAATTAGTAAAATCAATAGATTGTGGTTCTAGGTCCCAAGTTTGAATTGCAATGAAATATTTAATTTTAGAAATTTTAAAAAATTTCAAGATGAAATATAGGCTACAATTCAATATCTTCATTTCATCACTTGGGGTCATTTTTAAAAAGATCATTTCTAGGATTCAAATTCACATTAAGAGCAAGGGACTTGAAATTGTCAATTTTCAATATATGTTAGTATGTGGATTAAGCATCTTCAATTTCTATATAGAAAAGTTGGCAATATTACAAAGAGAGGAAGGATTTCCAACACCACTTTCTTATAAAAGGAGGGTTGCTATTATATAAGTCTAAGAGCCTCAACCCATGAGATTAAAAGATTATATATCTATATTATAAGTATCTATATTAATAAACATTTCATGATTATAGCATTGTTGCATTGTAAATGCGTACATAGTGTAAAAATACATATTTTTATATTATTTTAATAAATTTGATTGTAATAATATAGAAAAGAAGTTGGCATCATTCTAAGTAGCTTTAGGGTGATATCTTTTCATTGGAGCACTTGCCATCTATTTAAATGGAGGAAATCATTTGACAATTTGACGTAGTTTTTCTTTGTTTTTCACTTTAAATTTTAGTATGTTGAACTAGAAGGATTTTTCTAAATCTCAAGATGAAAAGCCTTGACTGAAGCCTAAATTTGAATTTTCATTATTACAACTATCAGATCAACTTCTTCAGCCAATAAATCTTGCCTTGCCGCATGAATGTCCTCAAGAAGAAGCTGGACCTTCTTGACTACCAAAACAACCTTGCATGGAGTAGTGATGGCACGGAAACCTTTAGCATGACGCTTAGACTTTGGTGATCCTATTGCAGGTTGGATGGTGATCCTATTGCAGGTGAGTCCGGCATTCAAGATGTGACATTTAAAGGATATTTTGAGGGTTTAAACAATGATCAATATTATTGTATGGTCAAGCTTATCAAAGAGAGTTGTGGTGACCATTGTTGGTTGGAGGGCTGGATTAATCCTTTGTCAAAGACAAATCATGTTGATTACGTTACAACCACTATTAAATGCATTCTCAAGTTTTTGCAAATGAAGTGAAGCTTCTTTTGGAATTTTGATTTTTTATCTTTTATAGATTACTATTAGTATTTTTGTATTGTACTTAAAAATATTTTCAAATTTTATTTTGTATTTTGAAATTGAAAGATAGAAATGTAAAGATAGTTTGCCTTTTAGTTAAATTTTGAGGTCATTTAGCTTCAAGATAGAGATAAGAATAGGTTTTAAGGCCCACCCATGTAAAGGAGGGGTATGGGTTGGTTCATGTGACTTTGATATCTAGGAAATGACTTGGGAAGTTTCCCGAAGGTTTTTGGTGCGTATTTTTTGGAGAGTAAGAAGGAGAATTTTGGGAGATTGGTTTTAAAGAGAGAGAGATTTCATTGTCTATAAAGAATTTTGCAATGAAAATTTGAAAATTTGTATATCATGGTGTTTTATTTTCAATCAATCCTCACTTGCTTGATTTGAAGTTATCATTTAAAAATTGTGTTAGTTTGAGTGGAAGAAGGTATGTTGTCTCCTATATGAAGGGACAAAGACTTTGATTAGCCATAGAAGACGGACATGTCTTTTATTTGCAATGAAATTTTGAGAAAGTGTAAGAAATTTTGTTGTCTTTTCATGAAGCTATCATTTGTCCTATATAGATTTATTATTAAAAAGTTGTGAGTGTCAAAAGTGAAAAAGGATCTATTGCCCTCAATTATAAGGGCCAAAACTTTGAATGGTCATAGAAATTGGACAAAGTGTTAGAATGATTTAAGATTTGGATAAAGAGTAGAAATTTGTGAGAGCTTTCTAAAAAGATATCACTCATCTCATTTGAACTTTTAAAGAAGCGGCAACATGAAACCAAAACTCAATTAAGGAATTGACTTTGGAGTTGGAGAATTTGGAGTTGGAGAATTTGGAGTTGAAGTTGGAGGAGAAGTTGAAGACTTGTGTGTTGTGGCTTGTAGCTTTTTTTATAGTAAATTTTTGTTATTGCGGATGGCATGGGTTAAACCATTGCTTAACCTCATTTTGTATCATGGCAACAAAGTAGGGTTCTTTGCCCATATCGTTGAGACTTGCTTTGTTCTTATAGTGAAGTTGAATTGATGACTAGTAAATTGTGAGTTTGAAAGTTTAAGAGCCATATTCACCGATAATATCTCATGGTATATCATCGGTTCTATTCATCCCATATCCTATGGTTTCTTATCCCTAGTTTGATCAGTGAATTAATTAAAACCAAAGCATGGTAGGTCAATGGAGAATAGTTTCATAGTGGTGTAAAAGATTCAACATTTGAAACTAAAGATTTATACAACATCTACTTTTGTTCCTCAATCATTCTTAGTCGTAGCCAGAATTCCTAGGATTTCCCCGGGCAAATGTTTCTTTACATGACAACTTAATTGTGTTATAAATAACTATTTTATTGGTGTTTATATTACAAGTTGTAATATAAACACCTTCAATGGTTGTAGGATATCTACTTAAGTTAGCAACACCCATAACTATTACTTTAAGGATTTGGGACATGATGTCTACTAATATACATTCAACAAATTATTGGACCTTATTAGCAAGAGAAAAATAATTTGTGTGCACTTTCGGTTGTATTATTTGGACAATGTGAGAATAAGTTTTGAATTTTTAAAGAGCTGATTGTACATGCACCTAATACCAACACTAGAGTCTAATATTCAAATGTAATACATCCTTGTAATCACATCTATTCATTTCCCAAGATTTTCCAAGATTTCAGAGGTCATAGTTATAGGTACAATGACAGTCCTAAGTACTTCTACCTTATGCACTATGTTTAAGGCTCATATGCTCACCAAGGTTTCTTTTTTGGCTTTCTAGTGCCAAATTGCACTACGAAAAAACAATTTGGCTTAAAGATGGCAAAAAACTTGGATGAAATCTCAAAAAAAACTTTTGAATTAAAAACAATCTTGGACGAAATTGCTAGATTGTAGATGAAAACCAAGTTATAGACATGTGATATGTGCCACTACGATATTTTCTATCCAATATGTGGATAAATGTTGAAATTTGGAGCACCACTGTAACATTTTATATTGCCACTTTGGCACTTCTTTAAAAATGTAAAAAAGAAAAAGAAATAAAATCTAGATGCTCACATTTCCATGCTCACACACTAGCATTGTTGCTTGTAAAAGTACTCCACTGAGTCCCATCAAAATTGGGATGAAAATACGATGCATTTTTTTTCCATCTCGTAGAGGTCCCAAATATCATTTGAAGGACATTTTTGGGGCCCTCCCAAGCGTTTTAGAATTAAGCCTTGGTGATTGATGATGATGGCTTCACTCACATTTCCATGTTCACACACTAGCATTGTTGCTTGTAAAAGCGCTCCACCAAGTCCCATCAAAAGTGGGATGAAAAACCGATGTTTTTTTTTCCCGTCTCCTAGAGGTGCCAAATATCATCCAAAGGACATTTTGTGGGGGCATTTTGTGGGGCATTTTGTGGGGCCCTCCCAAGCGTTTTAGAATTAAGCCTTGGGGATTGATGATGACGACTTCACTCACATTTTCATGCTCACACACTAGCATCGTTGCTTGAAAAAGCGCTCTACCGAGCCCCATCAAAAGTGGGATGAAAAAATCAATGCTTTTTTGTTTTTTTTCCATCTCGTAGAGGTGCCGAATATCATCCAAAGGACATTTTGGGGGGGCTTCCGTAGCGTTTCAGAATTAAGCCTTGGTGATTGATGATGACGGCTTCACTCACATTTTCATGCTCACACACTAGCATCGTTGCTTGAAAAAGCGCTCCACCGAGCCCCATCAAAATTGGGATGAAAAACTGATGTGTTTTTTTTCCGTCTCGTAGAGGTCCCGAATATCATCCAAAGGACATTTTGTGGGGGCTTCCATAGCGTTTCAGAATTAAGCCTTGGGGATTGATGATGACGACTTCAGTAGTGAAGCGTACAAGCATTATTGGGATGGTTATCTTTTGGGGGGTGGAGCGCCCAAGTTAGGAAGCTTGGCAACGACGAAGGAGCCATTCCTTTCTTGTCCAGAGAGCTGGCATCCTGAGCAGGTAGAACAGAGATTCACCAACTCAGTCCTTTCAGCCAGGCAAAGGATAGCCAGCTCCTGCAAAAAAAAAACCCGCCTGAACATGGTGTGCCATGGAGAATCAGAATAAGGGCCCATAAGTTAATAGTCACTTCACGTGGGCACCCTCGTGGGCATGACGATAAAACCCGTTTCACGAAGTGTGAAGGGTAGGGCAAAAAAAAACAGGAATTTTACCCCCCGGGGGAAAATGCAGGAATTTTTATTTTCCACACATGAATCAATTTCCAAATTTTGAATTCATATTTGCAATTGGAGACCCTGAATTAGCTAGGTGAAGAAGTCAAGAACATACCCTAGGCACAATACTCAATAGGGGCAAGATTTTACTTTTATCTTGGAGAACTTGCATTTTCACGCTGTTGGTTCCACTTCCTTGGATGGATTAAGCGCCTTGCAGTACCTTCCAAACTGTCACTTTTTGCTATTGTGTCTAATTAATGTTATTATGAGACCGGTCAAATTTTTAGATTTTTTTTGTTGGCATGTGAAAGGAGGTTCAAATGCACCGAAGGATGGGGCATTTGGATACCATACGCTGAAAGTTACTAAAGGTCAAAGCTTTTTTTTGGTAGATTGAGATTCTCAAATCATTTCTTCTACATAGGTACATAATCCCTTAAGGACTAAGGCACATTTGGGTCACAATTGTGAAAACTGTTACTCTTAGCTGTAGAATTTAGCTCCTTCTAAAGTGGGATTTTAAAACTATAAATGGTTGTCGTTTTTGACAATTGCATCTTGTATCATGTAAATTACGTACCTACCAAATTTCAAAATTATAGGAGGAATTTTGCACATGTTGCTTGAAGTAGCCCAAGTTGCCCAAAAAATATAAAGAAGCATAACTTTTGATTTAGAAAAAGAATATATATATATATATATATATATATATATATATATATATATATATATATATATATATATATATATATATATATATATATATATACACACACACACACATATACTATGGGACTACATATTCATCCTTTTGCCAAAATTTCAAAAACATCTATTAAAAAATGACTTCATATGCACCTACCCGATATCACCCATGTACATTCTATAGTCATTCACTCATTTGGTCTTTTAGGGGTTAAGACTATGGAATAATTTATGACTTTTAGTAACAAATGAAGAGATTCATCATACCACACCAATAATTCATGGAATGGCAACTCATAAATAAAATGCAACTCATATTGAAAAGCATACAATGAACACTTAAAATGGTGGATTTAGAGAATGGCACTTGTGTTTATTATATTAAGTTAGACTTTCAATGCGGACTAGTAATTTGTCCATGAGGAACTTGTATTTATAGAAATAAAGGAGACTATGGCAAGATTTGCAAAATTTTAGTATGTTTTTTATTTGGAATCACCAAATGAATGGACAATTATAATAAACTTGCCAATCACTACACAGACAAAATTAAAATCCTTGTTCACATAAATATAGAGACTTGCATGTTTTGAAATTTGGCATGATTATTAGAGGTCATGTTAAGATTCACCTTCAAAAACAAAATGCAAATAGATTAATTCCTACAAGTTTTATTGTAATTTAAAGATGATGTATTTGAAATTTAGTCAAAAACTCCTTGCAATCCTTCACCGCATAGTGTGTGGTCATTGGACAATGATTCAAAATTTTGTTCCCATCACAATTGAATTGATAGTTGAATTGTGCGGTTACTTTGTGATAATTGGCAACAATTGTTGTGTGGTTCTTGGATGTGTTCGGTGAATGGCCAGTTTACTCTAAACTAATTATCTAACATTTAGAGAAGTCAAATTGCTTGTTTGAAGAACATTTTTTATTTTAAAGTTTCAATACCAATACATTTGAATAAAAGAATATGAAAATTCCTTTGTTCCTCTTGGTTTCCTTCCTGCAATTAGGTTGCTAGTTAGTTTTTTGTTATGTGTAACTAGGCCTTTAGTTGCTTCTTCCATTGTAGGAATTTTTCAAACCCTCTTTGTTTCATCCATGTTTGAACATAGCTTAGATGTTGATATTTAACCATGGAAGGACGTGGCCCAAATGACCAAAGTAGTCACCAAAATAATTTGACTATTGGATCAATAGGTGTATTCTTTATTTTTACTATTAATAGTGAAGTCATTCATTAATCTTTTAGATTTGCAATGTCCTTATAGGGTTAAAAACAATCAATGTTGGATTCTTAAACCATAATTCTGAAAGAAGAGACCTATCACCAAGGTCCTTTGTCCAAAATGATTTGATTTTTGAACCAATAGGTGCATTCTTCATTTCTATAGTAATCTCAAAAGTTATCCATCAGCCACATTTTGGCTTCTATTTAGTGCATTTGAGTGGATAGCCTTTCAATATTCTAAAGCCTCAATCAAGTATCCTCGTCTAATTTTTTTATTTCAATTTTCAAAATTTAAGGTTTCAAATACTAGTGTCAATTTAGATTGTCACCAAAAGATATGGGATAATTAGTGTTTGTATCAACAATAGTATCCGCATCTATATTCATATGTCAATATCTTTTTCTATATCTATAAAAGTATAAATATCCTATGTATCTACATTCATGCATGCATATGTACATGTGTTTGTAGAAATTTATGATAGGCTTGCCTTAGTGAACCCTTCATTTTTATATTATTTCTTTCCCAATTGGCCCAACAACTCATGGCTGATGATTTTTCAAAGGATAGTGTCTATGATAAGCACGTAGCACAAAAACTTGTCAATTAAATTATGAAGAAAGTAATGATCCCATCTCAAACTTAAGGACAGGCTGATTATTAACAAATATTGTACTAATTCAGTGCCTTCATCACTACGTACTATAATCGCATCGATTATGTGCATTTTTACGCACTAAATCTATGCAAAAACAATGAATATCAATAGCGTATAGTTTATGTACTTTAACTATATGATTGTTGCGTAGTTTTGATACAACAATTGTATAGTTAAAGTACATAAACTATACGCTATTGATATTCATTGTTTTTTCACTGATTTAGTGCGTAAAAATGCACATAATCAATGTGATTATAGTATGTAGTGATGAAGGCATTGAATCAGTACAATATTTGTTAATAATCCGTCTGTCCTTAAGTTTGAGATGCCCTTCTTGTTAAAGTCGTTTTGTCACTCTCATGAATTATAGGCCATAAGTAGAGCAAATGTTACCAAAAAGTAAATATTTAGAATCTAATATTAAAGTACAATATGATGAGAGTTAAAACCTAGCTATAATATAACTTACCATGTGCATACATTTAAAAGTATAGTACTTATTCATGTAGTATCCAACTAGTATATATTTTAATGAATTGGTATTTTATTAAAATATGCAAAAACTATCTCAACTATAAAAATCAAAATGAGTTTGAAAAAATGTATCAACAAGGAGACCCCACTCAAAATAGCTACAATCAAACATCTATACTTGTAACCTCAATAAGTGTTAAAATCTCATATATGCCATCTCTCCTTCAAGTTCCTCAAAGAAAAATGTTAGATGTTGAATTTTATTAATTTTCTATAAATTCTCTATAACAACCTTTCAAAATATTCTTCACTATATACACTATATATTAGAATAGACAAAAAATTGATACATTAGTGTGTGTGTGTATATATATATATATATATATATATTTTTTTTTAATTTTTTTAATTTTTTAATTTAATTTAATTTAATTTTTTAATTTAAAAAAAATTAAATTTTTTTTTTTTTTTTTTTTTTTTCACATGTTATAATGTTGTATGTATTGTATTTTCTTCTATTCCCTACTTATAAGGTAAACTTACCTATGACAAACAAACCACCCATGACAAGCACATAGGAAACTATTCATTAGAGTCTTATTTCAACCCATGGCAAACTTTTTCTAATAAATGGGGATAGGACTACATTAGGTTAATTTGTTGCTATAATCCATGCCTGGGGAGATGGTCATGGAATTATTGATGATTGTTATAGGACACTTATACCTTTCCAGTGTAAACTCATCATAGAAAGTTATGTTTTTGATCCTTCATGTCATGGCCATGTTAGAAAATCTTGTAGCCATGTTAGAAAATGTTGTGACTGCTTTAGGTGGTAAGAATGATGACCATCATGGAAATACTTTTTGTTGATTTAGGGTAGTCTACAAATTCATTTGGACCAAATTCATAACAAATTCATACTTTGTCCAAAAAATAAAATTTTTGTTGCTTTCTTCATTTCTCACATTTATCTTTGTATGGGAAAAATTTGAATTTTTTTTGCTAATGGCAACAAAACAAAACTCTCAATCTGCCTATCATAGGCATGTTTACTTTAAGTAGGTTTGACTATAAAAGCTACGGAAACAGTTCTAAGGTGTGATAGAACTTGAATGCTCATACAATGAGTGTCTAGATTTGTGCAAACTTTTGCATAGTCTACCATCTACAAAAATTAATCTTAAAAATTGGAATTAAACATTTCTAATTTGCAGTGTGCATTAAAATAACAACACCTAATTCCCACCTTATTGCAAAATCTACCCACACAATTGCATGTCTAAAATGCTTGTCTAAACATGAGAGCTTATATCAATTTTGAGTATACAAGTCTATATTTGATACTTTAAAAAATATTCATAATTTGTTTACCTATCGTCCAAAGATATATGATAAAAAAACTCTAGAATTTTCTTTCTATTGCCAACAAGAACTAGCAAAAGCAATATAGCTTAATAATAGGAACATGCTCAAACTGCAATTCAATTCTCTTAGGTACAATAGGCATAATGTTTTGAGAATTACAAAGGTAGAATTTTAATACATACTATACTATATAAAAATTCAAAGAAAAAATGCAAGAAGAAATTAATCCCTAAACATCCAATCTTTTTTAGAATTGACAATTTGGAAAAACTCATCATAAAGTACTACGAGGAAGAATATTTGGGAATTGATTTATGAATAAAAGTTGTAGATTTTGAGTTTTGGATTCCATTTATATGGTTAGATTCACCAATATTTCTTTCATAAATTTTGAAAGTTAAATTTTAAAAGTTAAATTTCAAAATTCCTTCTAAATTCAATTACATACAAAATATTATCATTTTTTGAGTAAAATTTTTTGGAATGGATTTGAAATGAGGTTCTCTTGGCATGGTGATTTTTTGAAATTTTTGTGTTCTTTAAATCCTTAACCTCATTTTCGCAAATCTAGTTTTGAACTACAATCAATGTAATTTTGGCTTGGTCAACCACTTGACATACTTCTACATTTGTAATTTTGCAATAATAATAAATATGTGCTCTACTAACATCAAATCCAACCATCAGATAGGACAAGAACATAATAATGTATCTCCACAAATTAGGATGACTTTCATCCAAGCAATGATGAAAAAACAAAAATATGAATCTATTCATCGTTTAGAAATTGGATGTCAAAGTGCTTAAGGGTTAACCTTTAAGGACAATGCAAGCCCCTTAAGCATATTGAAAGTCAAAACTTGAATTTTCATATAGTTTTGGATTTTAAATGTTTTAAAGTTTAACTAAAAAAATGTAGCACCACTCATCTACTTTTTACTCCATTTGAATTTTTTCCAAAATTGTTAAAATTGTAATTTTCATGACACTTTCAAGACAACTTCTTGAAAGCTCAAAATACATCACTTTTGAACTTTTTCTATTGAATTTCTCTTGGTGGAATCTCAAGGAGTACATCAATTATACCAATTACATCAATTTTTCACTGTTATTTCCATTTTTCTTAAAAATTTCATACCATTTTAAGCATTTTTGTAATTACTATGATTATAATATGAAAAAATCTTCTTAAAATCATATAAAATTCAATTTGATGTTTTTAATTATGATGAAAAAAAAGACATTAAGCTTTAGACATATGTTACTAAATTTGTAAAATATCAAAATTTTAAAATCTATGTTTTAATGTAGAAATCTAATGAAGTTTGACCAAATCCAAACATGAAATGTCCTTTAAGAGTTAATGAGCCTTGACCACTTCAACACTTTGGAGCCTAACCAAGAAAAAAAACTTCAAGAACACCCTCATGTTGGGACGTGTCTGTTCTCTCCTCTTTCCTGCCTTCAGGTGTTTGTTCTTTCCTCCTTTCTGCCTTTGTGGGTGTGTATTGCCCTCAAGCGTTGTTATCAATAAAGCTTTCACCCTAATAAGGGTTTTTCTCTCCTTCATGCTGGGACCACCTGTCAGCTCTTGATTGGCATATGAGAGTGAAAGAAACTTTATATTTTCTTACCTTCACATCAAGTGTTAAAAGTGACCCTTATTACGCAATAAAATCAAGGGCCAAAATTCATGGAATTGTATCAGTTGGTCAGTCCTTTGCACAGAAGATGGTTCCTTCTCACCAACCAACTGAGAACTCTAGCCCTGCAGGTGCAATAGGTAATACAACATAAACGGCATTAAATCCGTGGTCTCTAGTGGGAAACTAGTCAGTGTACCATGGATTTATTTTGATAAAAAAAGAAAAGAAAGGGAATATGTATTTGTGGCTAATATGGTGTAGTTCATTGAATACGTGTTTTCCAATGTATTATTTCTAGATTTAGGATGGACTTTCATGCACCCAGAAGCAATCAAACCTTACATAAGGTAAAAGAGCCCATTGTGGTCAGATTCAAGAGTTTGGCCTCATGTCATTCCTGAAATTTTTCAATTTTTTCCCCCACAGAAAGACAAGTGTGAGAAACAGTGAGAACAATTGAGTTTTTTTGTTTTTTTTGGCAAAGTATGAATCTACTATGAATTTTTGAAGTGTTCAATGCATCATGGCCCAAAAAAATTTGTAGACTTCCATAGAACCAACAAAATCTGAATCCATGATGCTCATCTTGTTCACCTAAAGCAATCATAATACTACTTAAGATAGAAGGCCTAAAAAGTCAATTCTTATAATGAATGTACATTCAAAAGGTGGAAGTTCCTAATGAGGTTACTAATCATTCCATTATTGTCATGTAAAACATGCATTGCGGTCCAAATCTCACATACTGAACAAATCCATAATGGAATCATTCCCTAGGTGTCCACTATGGGGTCATCTGACTACAACAGGTTGTTTTACATTACATGACAAAAGTTTGGAATTCTATATGGAAGTGCACAATGGTTGCAAAGAGGAGAATTTGAATTGTTGATTGGCAAAATTTTCAAGGGAGGCTTGTACAAAGCAAGGGATAGAAGCAAGATTCAGACTTCCAAAAAACTATTCTTTAACAATGAACTTGAACTTTTGGGTTGCCTTTAGTTTGACAACAAGACAAAGTTGATTCTAAAACAAACATGAAAGTTTGTTCTTTTACTTGCATGTTTGCAAAAAGAAAATATCTCAAGGGAATTTTGGGACAATCTTTAAAATATATTCTCTTATTGTGTCAAAAAGCGACGTTAATTAGGACAGTAGGAATGACTTTAGCCCTTAAAGGACAGACTACTGACTGTAGAAATCATTTTCTTCGTTACTATGTCAATCATTACCTTAAAAAATTACAAAACCACTCATTGGAAGTCAAACCAATGTAAAAGGCCTCCTCTTTTCACAACAAAATCCCAAGGATGAATAGTTGCAATTTTGTCCTACAAAAAGGATTCTCTGTCATCCATCAAATAAAAAACGTCCTTGTCGACATTTAAGAGTTAGATACACCTTTTAGAAATGATTCATGTTGCTACCATAGTCATTTTAAACCCATAAACGACGCTACAACCATTTTTTGGTTGATGAATGACAAAGAATCTTTATGTGTAGGACAAAAGTGCAACTATTCATCCTCACAATTTTGCATGAAAAGGAGAGGTCCCATATAGTAATTCGACTTCCAATGAATGCTTCACGATTTTTTTTTCAACCAACTATTCACACACAATGCCAAAAGGGATGATTTCCACGATCACATGCCCATCCTATCCTTTCCGGGTTAAACTCCAAATACAAATTAATCTTTTGAAGTCAAAATATTTGCACATGCGTAGAAGTTTCACGAACCTCAATCTTGTTCCGAATAGTTCTCTTGGCATGATAGTTTTTGTTTGTTCCACTTGTAGATGGATGGGTGTGGAGTTCACTTGCTTGCCGGTTTGGAAGAGGACATACATGTGAAAGTGTAGCCAACAAAAGCTCCACAACTGATTGAACGTGGCTTTATCATATAATGGGGGCTGAATAATGTGGGCTTTTTTACACGCCCTCTTGGAAGAACTCACCAGGGCACACAGTCACCCCATGATTGCTGATTCTTCCATCTCCAGATGCTGCACTGCCGCTTGTCCACCTGGGAAAATGCTACACGAAAAAACACGAAAGGGGAGCAAGAGCCCCCCCCCCCTCCAACCCCCACCCCCCCAACCCCCCCGCCGCTTTTGGCTACTGTGACTGATTAAAATTTTTTGTATTTTCTTGCTGGCAAGTGGAAAGGAGGTTCCAAGGTATCCAAGAACGCGACATTTGGATACTGTATGCAAAAGTTACGGAGGGTCAAAGAAAATTGGTAGATGTTCGAAACAATTGTTTTAAAGCAGAAAGTGGGGTGCAAGTGGGTGTGTTCAAATATAATGCACCTTCAACGCCTTACTATTCTCTTTGTGTTCAACATAAGTATAGATTGATTATGGAGATGTACACGGAGTGATGATGGCGGTTTTAGGTAGGGTGTGGTTATGGGTGGGGTGGACCTACCTTATACATTGCTTCATGTCATTCTAATTTTGACCTCGCACGCTTTCTAGACTTGGTACATAAAAGAACTTTATGTTTTTTTGTCTGTGGATCAAGGAGGAGGAGGTTCTGCATTGAAAGAAGTTACATGCATGTGAAGAAGTTTGGGTAGGACCTTACTCAAAAAGAGAGCCAACATTGTAAACCACAAAGCCTCACGTAGATAGATGATTGTTATTTATGTCATTCTATGTTTTTTTATAATCAATTGTGTCAATGAAAGGAGTGTGTCTTTCATTCATATATATAATTTTTGAGAAGGGAAAAAGGCCTACTTAAAATGAACTCCTAAACTAAAAGTCTTAAAAATAATAATGTCACCCTTTACCTTCGTACCTTGATTTGATCAATAAAAATGAAAAAAACAAAAACAAAAACAAAACAAATACATTTTTCATAAAAAAAAAAAAAGACATCAATATTTTGGATTATTAAATTCTTAAAAAAATTAGTGAAAATTGGATGTTATTCTGATTTTTGGAAGTTGTTAGCATACCAACCAAAATAATCTCAAAACACTTCATAAGGACAGAATTCCTTGTTCAAAAATATCAAGGTGATAAGTGTGGTAAAATTTCATGACTATATTTTAAAGTTCGACAAGGTAACTATATATTGGTCTATAATTATGATTAGGATGATTCAACTTGGAATTTTCACAAATTTTTCAAAAAGAATTACACTGAATTTTAGAAGTGATTTCAAAATCTAATTCAATAGAGATCAACCTTGAAGCACAAATTGAGCTTCAACTAAAAGGAACCTGGTAATGAACATATCATTTAAGCTATCTTACACTCTTTTTTAACAAATACTAGATATTTAAGAATTACAAATAATTGATTTATATCAATCTAATAGAAAAGAAACACTCACTAATTACTACAATCTTAGCAATCCTTTAGCATCATGACAATGCACTTGGAGAGGCTAGAGATAAACTATCAACATGTGGTTTAGCATGGGGCTACCCATGCTAAACCAATTTTGTTCCAACAAACCTTAAAAAATCACAAAATATTCATTTCTTGTAGGAATGTCTTGATTCTACTTGCAAGTGACTTCTCTCAAACTTCTCAATCCTTGACAAATACATGAGTTCGCAAATAGCTTCTCCAAGGTTGCTACCTAGATAGCAAATCTGCTTGCATTAGGAAAATTCTCAGCCCTCCGGAAGACCGCTCCACAGCAGCTAAAAGGACCCCATGATTACTTTTAACTTTGTTTGATGATTAATTTTTCCCCTATACTCGCCCACCTGAAGTCGCAACGTCCGATGACTGTCAAGGTTCAGCACCCAAGTATAAGTATTTAAGTAATCAAAGGTTCAACTATCATAATCCAGCTTAATATTGATTATTGCATACCTTGTTAAAAATCGAGTTATGAAAAAGAAGCAAATGTCAAAAATAGTTCAATGACATCTACCATCAAGTAATTTTTTGATGACATCATGAAAGAGACTAATCATTAACATTTGGTTAGAAGGATGGTGAAGAGTTTGTTTTTATAGAAAATCAATTGTCCATGGTGAATCGTCAAAGGATATGGGATATTTAGAAGATAGATCACTCATTGTCAAATGCAAGAATTATGTTCAAAGTCGAATTTCAAACCCCATTTAAGCATAAAACAATGATTTTTTCCAAAAAACTTTGAACTAAATAAAGTTGTAGAATCAAGACAGTTTTCATCTCCAAAAATCTGTTTGAGTTTTACATTCTTCAATTCAAAGTTATAGACAAAATTCTAAAAGAGGTTGAAAGAAAAAATTTCTTTGAAATTTTCAAACACCTTCTCCAAATTTTGTCCATAACTTTTTATTGAAGACTCTAAACTTCAAACGGATTTTTGGAGATGAATTCTAGTTTTATTTTTTAAATTTATTCAGTTTTATTTTTTTTGAAAAAAATCATTCTATTATGCCTAAATGGGGTCTGAAATTCAACTTTGAATACAATTTCAGCTTTTGACTCAACTATGGGTGGTTGTGCTCATCTTAATCCTAATTTACATATCCCACATGCATTGTTTTACCTACTACTATACCACTTGTATAAATAACTTCTCTCCTCATTCACTAATATCCTCATCTATTTGACAATTGGAGCTAATTGGAATATCTGAATGTTCTCTTGTTACTTTGACATCAGGCTTTAAAGTTCACTTCTCTTTGCTTATGTTTAGTAAAATTGATTAATTCGTCAATTAATGGGATTAACTAAAACTGAAGTACTTGATTATTATAGAGATTTCCACTACACTCTCATTACTTGAGTCCTGACATCTTTGGCGAAGTTCACACACTCTCACCATGCACTGTACCTATATACCCCTACTAATTCCAGGACGGTTAATAGACTGGTTTGGTCACTGTGGAGCGGGCTTCCGGAGGGCTCAGAATTTCTCTAATGGTTTACCTTCATTGTTGCAGGAGAAGGAACTTACATCGATTCCGTAATGTACTAGTTTAATAAGAGAAGTGTGACACTCAACACCTCAATAAGTCCAACCATCCAACTGCAACTTCAAGGAAGAACCAAGATCGATAGATCCAAAAATGCATGTTAGCTCAACTTCTTCGGCATCTTCTATCTTTCAGAAGATCAAGAATTCCTCAATGAAAACATTGGTATTCTACCCACTTACGTATGCAAGTACAGCTAATTTAATGCACTTACTGTTAACTTAAATTTGTGCTTGAATGTTTATCAACAGATTGCAAACTACAGTGAAAAGGGCAGGCGGTCAATAGGTCGTGCTCAGGAACGTTAAATCTTCTCCTATCGATCGCAATCTAAATAATACGGAGTAGATGGAGAAATCACCCCATCCGGAGTCTGTGGTGCAAGTCCTCCATCGATCTTGACAGACTACCCAATCACGGTACGCAGTATCAGAAGGACATTCAAGTTGTAATTAAGAGCACAAATTAAATGCCCCTCCGTAGCTTGTGCGGCCGGACGGAGATGCGAAAGCTCCGTCGTCCACGACAAGAAGTTGGCAAGCAAGGACACGCTCCGGAAACAGGAAGGAACATGAATTCATGCATGCACCGGGCCGTGCTGTAAGTTGGAATTTGTCCACAGGCCGGAACTCCTTCCGACCGAATACCTTCCAGATCGACAGACGTTTGTTGTCAGTCGGATAAGACTTCGATCTGGCACTGCAGTGTGGGTGGAATCTGGCATGTTCAAGAATGCGTTGGTCAGGAGTCATCGCTTGGACATCGGGTTGATCACATGGGAATGATGGGGAAGGGAACTCCTGCCTTCACTGACTGTACAAATCATGAGTCTGGTCGAGTCTGCTTGGTTTCTTCCGCTTTGCCTGCCACCCTCTCTGTGCAACCGCCTTCAGACCATTGGAATAGCATCGCCAATGCAGTCTGGAATACAGATCTAACTTTTGACTTTTCACTGTCTGGGAATTATTACAAGTTGAAATTTGTATCATCGGAAGTGCATTGGAAAGTACTCGGATGGGTACAAGAAAACTCAAATTTAGACGTTGGACAAGGAAAATAAATCACTTTGTAAGGTAGATAAAGGACAGAAATTATAGAGAAATTGGCGAATTATGGTTATCAATGCACATTTCACTCCAAATTTGGAGTGCAAAGTGCATTGGTAAATGTGATTTGCCAATACCACTATAAATTTTTGTCTTTTAGCTATCCTATGAAGTGGTTTATTTTCATTGTTCAACATCTAAATTTGAGTTTTCTTGTACCCATCCGAGTACTTTCCAATGCACTTCCAATGATACAAATTCAAGTTGTGATCCTATAAACTACAGAAAATAGTGAAATTAGGTTGTCCCTCACTGATTTCTCAACATTCTACTCTATATAAATATGTATTGTTATTGTAAAATATGCAATAATGCAAGAACCATATGTGTTACATATATGGGTTAGTGCACTAATTTTTGGCCCGTGTTTGGAGAATCACATGCACCTTTATGTGGACAAGAAGTGAGTTATGAGGTAACTTATCTAGAAAAGGCATCCTAATTTTACTATTTTGAATAGTGACATGCTACTAGAAGTTCATTTAAAGGGGCCAATTTTAGTTTGTATTGGCGATGGTCTAAGTAGGTTGCAAGGATAGCTGTAATCAAGTCCCTATATGGCTACATGTAGTTTGGACTTGCATAATACTTAACTTGTATCTCCTTGGGGCTCTGATGTCTAAATTTTGAACAATGAACAAATAGGTTCTATGGGCTTTAAGGACTATAAAACTTTTCATTCATCCAAATCAATACTTGACTTTTTAAAATTTGTATGATGAAATTGAAGTAAATTATATATATTTATGAAGATATAAGCAAAAATATACAAAAATTCAAAAAAGTGTTAAATTGCTAAAGGATAAAGGTCAAAAGGAACTTTTTTAGTCACATATTTTTGATTGTATGATTGTGTGTGTTTTGTACACTAACACTATTGCATTTGACACTACTTGTAATTGAATTTCTATATATGTTATAAGTAGATGGGCAATTTCGTTAAAATGGCGAAATTCCTGTACTTTGGCAGTTTTTACAGTTTAGAGCGGGCGTTCTGAAGTGTACAAACATCATTGATATCTTAAATCTATATTATTATTAGATGTCTGAAATCTATAATTGTGATAGATGTCACTTTTACAATTCAGATAGTGCGATCTTAAATCTATAGTAGTCATAGATTTCTTAAATCTATAAAAGTCCAAGATTCTTGAAAACTATACTTGTCCTAGATGTCACTTTTCCAATTCAGAGCGGGCGGTCTGAAAATGGCACATGGAATGCCGCCATTTTAACGAAATTCCCCATGTAGGGAATATAAGATTTTTAACACATACAACATTACAAGAAATTTTATTAAAATAACAAAAATTCAGCATCTTTGACACTTTTATAGTTTTGGTCACGTGATCTAAAATTTTTAACAATCCTAGATGGCACTTTTGTAGTTTGGATTGTGCAATCTAAAATCTATACCAATCTGAGATGTCTGAAACATGGCTGTCATATTGAACAAGTTACTATTCATTTCTTGTCCTGTAGGACGAGTTACTATTCATCAAATGTACCTCTCAAGTACATTTGATGAATAGTAACTTGTCCTACAGGACGAAAAATGAATAGTAACTTGTCCAATATGACAACCATGGTCTGAAATCTATACTAGTCCTAAATGTCACTTTTGAGTTTTGGACAGTATAGTCTAAAATCTACAGTACTCCTAAATGTTTGAAATCTATACTAGTCCTAATTGACACTTTTGCTATTCAAACTATGCAATCTAAAAATGGCATATAAAATATTGTCATTTTAACAAAATTCTCCATCATCATAACATATAACAAATAACATATATTTAAAATTTTGGTTATTATTAATAATATATTTTTTGTTTGATCAAGTTTGGGCTATTCTAACACAATACAAGGTATATTTATAAAGGATGTTCTAAATGATTAGTAACATCTATCATCAAACATTTTTCTTTTAGGTTTTAGAATGGGATAATATTATGTAAGTATGTAACATATATGATTGTGATTTTAATGTTCATTGAGGTGACATGCATAGAGGTTTGATTGTATCATTAAATCATAGTATATGGTCACAAACTCATTTTTTCATATAATCATGTCATAGTCCATTGTGTATACAAATTTGGAGTCATATTTTAGTAGAGTATCAAGACTTTTACTACTAGCTAGAATTCATCTCCTACAACAACAAAACATTCCTAATAACATTAAAACTTGATTTAAAAGTTTAAAATTGAATTTTTTTGCTAAACATTATCCAAAGTGTTCGATGAAAATCATTCCATGTTTGCTAAAAAGCATTGCAAACACATCCAAAACCTAGTGTTTACAACACTATCAATAATTAGGATCATTTTATATTATGTCCCAGTGAATTCTTAAAATTGGATTGGTGTAGAGCTAAAATTGGGATTTGGGGCTTTCACTACATCTCAAATCCCACAATGCTCCTTATACCTACATGGTAGTACCTTTTGAAAGTTTTGGCACCAAGGAAGTGGGACTTAGAGACATTGATTTTCACCAAAATGAAATCCCAATTCAGTCATTCTCCAAGTACCAACAATTTTTTTGAATATAAAAAGAAGAAAAAAATACCATAGAAGACAGACTAGTCAATTGGATTTTTCTTCAAATCTCTCCAATGTAGATTTTATGCTAAAAGTGCCTCCAAATTAGTTTTTTAATTTTTAGACCTATTTGTGGGCACTTAATTGTTTTATAATATTATACAAGAGGCAAATTGAGACTTAGTGTTGGGACTTTGGGCTTTATACTATGAGTTCCAAATCCTACATTTATTGGATGTGTCCTTTAGACAAAGGCCATGGCATTGATTCTTTTGGTTTCCAAATTCAAGTTTCCAAATCCTATCTACAACAACATTCACATTGTGCATTATAATGAGTCTAGGATCTGGTTGGAGTGGATAGGGCTTCATGCTTACACATGTTACCTCGATAAGCATTAAAATCTCACATATGTTACTCCATTTGTCCCAAAATGATTGTCCATTTTGAATGTCATATTTTTGTAAGGTTGTTTTGAGTAGGTCAAAAAAATATTTCCTTATGCCTGATTTTATTTAGATTGCAATGAACACATGCAAAGTTCTTCATTGATTCTAGTGATATAAAAATTTGAACCTTTTATAATGATGTTTTTCACAATATAGTCAATGAAATTGGCTCAAAAAAATATCAACAAAATTTTGGGCAATCATTTTGAGATGGAGAAAGTACACAATATCCCCCTCTTAAATCCTAAAAGAGTCATAATGAACCCGCTTGCATTATTTGAGGCTAACTCATAGTGAATTTACACCAATGTATAGCTAAGGCACACACTTTGTATTTTTGCCTATATGGGGAATGGTGCCATTCCACAACTTTGGTAGTTTTTACAATTCAAACTGGGTGGTCTAAAATGTATATTGGTCCTAGATATCTAAAATCTATGTGTCTAAGATGGCACTTTTACAATTTAGATTGGGCAGTTTAAAATCTATACCAATCCTGGATTTTTGAAATCTATACTTGTCCTAGATGATACTTTTATGGTTCAAATTGGGCGGTCTAAAAATGGCATATGGAATACCTCCATTTTAACAAAATTTTCCATCCATTTCAAATACATGTTATCTTTTTTTCATGCAATTAGCTCCCTAAAGCAAGCAATTTTTTTTTCCTTTTTTGTATTCTAATGCAAATTGCAAATAACCTTGAATGGGACTTTTTATAAATGTCCAAAATGGGAGTTTGGATTGGAATAGAATGTTCCTCTAAATACCCAAGACCTTTTTTGAGTTTCTTGGAACTTGCTATAAATTGAACAAAATGTCAACATTTTGATAAGTTGTATCAATTTTTTTGGAATTGTAACTATGCAAATTCAAATAAGCATGTTAAAGATTATGTTTGAAAAGAAAAGAAAACAACATCACTTGTGGATTGAAAAATCAAAATGTTTGATCATGAGGGTGTTAAAACTACAAAAGTAGTTTGAAGTCTTTTAATCTTCTTTTCACACTTCAAAATTGAAATTGAGGTCACTAAAAAATATGAGGATATAGGGCCTAACATGCCTAATCCCAATCAATTATGGTTTCTCAAAATCTACTCCGTAGTTTTTTAAAATGATTTTTAAATGTGATTTTTCTTTAAGATCTAGTGTATTTGAGGCTCTTTTTGAATAGTCTTCAACACTAGAAAATCAAGATTTGCAATGAACACCCTAGCACAAAATCTTGAATAGAAAAAATCATGATCATTCATTTTCAAAATCAGATTTTAAATCCTTAAACTAAACTTCAAAATGAATTTTTCAAAAATACAAAACACTAAAAATAATAACTTAGTAAGGCTTTATTTTAACTTCAAAGTTTTGTCAACACTAAAGCTTAGTGCCTCAGGCATTTAGGGATTAAGGGTCATTTTACTCTACCAATATGTGCCAAGTCCAAACTTTTTAAGTCTTGGTTCTAGGCCAAATTCCAACTTTCTTAGGTTTTAGAAGGTGAATAAAAAATGTGGGACAATTTATGTTATTATTCCCATGAATCAATAAGGACTAATTCATACAGACTACAAAAGTATTGTGAGATAAATGATAAATATACCAGTATACAACTGAATCCATATCTTAAGTTTGCTTGCATTAAATGTTTTTTGGAGTCCAAGAGGGCCTGTTCAGGCCTGTTCCCAACGCTAGTCCTCCTTCAGATTCTGGAGAACAGCTATTCCCAATTTTTTTTAAATTAAATAAAAAAAATTACAGTCTTGAAATGGAAAAAGAAATTGAATTCATTTTTTTTTTTTAAATTCATTTTTTCAAACATGGCAGTCTCTTGACCATGTCAACAAGCTCCTGAGGCCCTCTACAGGGCAGTTCTCACAGTTTGGGAACTGCTGAAAACTCACAGCCCTCCAAAGGGCTGAAAATGCATGTAATGTTTTGTTTATTTTATTTTGTTTGTTATGGTTACCTTTTGTATCCCCTGGTTGCGTTCTTAGTACCATTGGAAAGCTCCCTGTGAGGACCTACGGTGTGAAAGTTATTGAAGTTTGAAGTATTAATGAATAAAAATAAATAAAAGAAGACTTTTATTTTTATTTTATTTTATTTCGACAGAGGCAACGGCACAGGGCACATTATAAACATGGAAGTGGTCTTGAATGCATCTGATGATTCTTGCTGGGACAAAATGATAACTTACATGGAAACAAAAAAAAGTTGTCAGAAGTTTGTGGGAATCCATTTAATAGTGGTTCTGGCCGGCTTGGGGATTTTGTTGCAACCACATTTATTTAACTTTGAAAAGTAAGTGACACGTGCCATTTCTTGATTGGGTGGAACCCATGAACCAAACCAGTGATGCTCATGTTTTTTTAAATCATGATTTTGTCAATCAAATAAATAAAAAATACATACTTGGTGACTTTGAAAATAAAATGTCACAAGTGGATATTAATTAGAGCTTGGTTTAGGTTTGGGCCAAAGTTCAATTGTTTGGGGGACCCTTGTTTTTGGCACTTGTGGTAGATGTTGTTTGGTGAAAGACAAAAAATAATTTGAACTAGTCCCAATTTAATTACCATGAAATCAATTGACACCAACATACGAGCACTGATATTGGATTAGAGTTGTACTCCGTATCTACTCTTTGAATTTTAAAATCTAGATTTGATATTTTAATTATTAAAAAATGACAACCTTGATTCTTGATCTAAAACTCATTCAAACAAGTAAAAATCCTAAATCACTCTTGAGTGCAAAAATATTTTAGATTCTTTTTTTTTTCAAAGTTGAGACCAAAATCTTGATTTAGGAAGAAAACAACCCAAATGATTAAATTGCATATAATCATGATCATATGTTAAAAAAAAAAGTTGAATAAATTTTTTTTAATGCAATCTAACATTAAATGCAAATTAGGGATAAAAAATAAATGACTTTTTTTAAAATTTTAGAATAATGTTCACTATCACATGTTCAAAACTTCTCAAATTTTCTCATTGGGTATATATTATAGTATAGAACAATATAGAATATACCAAATTCAATTTCATTCTATATTTAAAATGTGTTTATAGGTCTTCAACTACAAACTACAAAAAATTCATTATTTCTATGTTTTTTAGAAGCTTTCAAGAAAAATCAAAACTATACTTTCAAGCCTCATTTTTTTAAATTACGCAAAAGTAAAAAATGAATTTTGAAGTCAATAATAAGTTTTTAGAATAGAAAGGCAAAAGAACTAAAATTTACTATGGTGGAACCACCTATAGTTGACCACTTAAGCGATTCCGTGCATGTTCTGAAGCAATATAAGGCAATGTAAATTTTTTGCCATGTAAGAAGATAGAAGTAATGGGGATTGCAAATTTTTTGGTAATTTTATGACTTGAATTGAAAATATTATGAGTTTTGGAGGCCCAAAGTTTAGACTCCCATATCCAATGTACAGTACAAGCTCTTCCAATTTCGATCATTCAAGAACTATTTCCACTCACTACTTCCTACTTTTTTGCTCACTTCTTTGATGAACTATATAGACCTATATACTATACATCAAATATAGATTTTAATTTTAGTTTGTCAAAATTCATTGATATCAAAGTTTTTGAAATTCAAAATTTCTAATTTAATTTTATATTTACCAATTTCTATCCAAGTTTAATATTAGATTTGAAAATTCATCAAAATTTCACATTAAGAATAACATTTTCAAGTACATTAAAAAAAAAATCCATCAAAAATGTTTTTAAGAAAATAGAATAGGCTATTACTACATAAAAAATAAATTAATAAACAAAATAAATTAAACAAATTAAAATTATTTTCAAAGTTTTTTATTTTCAAAGTTTTTAATATACACAAAATTTATAACTCAATTCCATCAATAACCTTCTTTCTCATGAAATTTTGGGTGCACTTTTACATTGGAATTTGCAATGTCTTTAAAGACTTCAATATTTTTTAACATGAAATCATCATTTCATGACTTTTATGGTGATGAGAATACAAATAACATCTAAAATTAAAAATCAATTTCAATAGTGGTACATGATTTTTTTGAAAATCTCAAAATAGCACTTATAGTTCACTTAAACACAAAAGTACAATGATCCTACTATGCATTCACTGTAAATTAGCATAGCAAAAAGAATTTTGTGGAAATTACTAATATCATAAAGAATTTTGAATTTTTTTTTAATATTTTATAGGTGAAAGTTGGTTAGTGAAATGGTAGATTGAACTATATGAATATGATGTATTAGTTGTAGTCTACAACTATTGTTTTAGAATATTTTCATGTTATATGCACTCCCATGGCCTAGAAATTAGAGCTACATTATTAATACACATTGTGCACATAGAAAAATCATTATTGAAATGACCATTTTGAAACAAATTTTGTAAATTTTTTGACAAAATTAAGATTATAAAATTTGACTTAAAAAAAAGTGATGCATATAAGAGCTATAACTTTTTTGAAAAAATTGAAAAAAAAATTCATTGCAAAGATTTTGGGATTTAGAACCCCTTTTGCAAAAGTACTTCAAAATCATTTTAGAATAACTTTCACCTAGAAGTAGAAAGTGAAGTAAATCACAAATAAATAGGAAAAATATGTATAAGGCAAATTTTCTGACACATGGACCTTGCATCATTAGATAGATTGTAGCTCCAATATTTTGAAGAAACTAAATATAGACTCAAAGTGCTAGAAACCTTTTTTGAATTTTTTCATATTTTAATTATATTAAAAAATTAGAAAAAAATTAGAGATTTGGAGTTGAACAAAATGTTCTATTTTCACATCAATGGATTTTTAGCACTAAGTTATGAAAGCAAGTTTGATTTCTTAGTGTTTTTTTAATATTTTTCCTTTAAGTGTGACAAGACATAAAAATTCTCCATTTGGTAGGTTTCCTAATTCTAAAAATTATCACATTTAGGGGGATATATAGAAACCAATACTTAAATATGGAATAAAATATGTATACATTTCATAAAGCCTATAATTCACAAAGAAGTAAAAGGAAAGATTCTTCTAAAGTTTTTTCTAATAGAATACTTTGAACATTATGATCTTGAAGGTGTAAGAGACATAGGTTTTGAAAATTGATGGAGAAGTGGACAAAATTCTATGGTTAAAGAGATTTCAAAAGTACCACTAATAAGTATGTATGACTTTCAATGGCCTAACTATCTACCCAAAAGATGCAAGCAAGTGTTGTTTTTGTTCCTCCCCCCACTTTTGAAAAAATCCAAAGTTGTTGATCTTGGTTAGAAAAAATTCCAACCTTCTCTAATGCTATTGATTGCCGTCATGGGAAACAATCTTGGCCACTAGCACTACAGGATATGGAACACAATATGGAATATGGAATATATATAGTATATTAAATATAGACAAAATACATATGAAAACATAAGGATACATATCCATCCATATGAAATATGGATATGAATTATAAAGATATATACAAAATACATATGACAATTGATATGCTATATCATTTACAAGCCAAATAAATTTTAGAAAAATACAAATATGGGAGGAAGGTGGGTATTTCACCAACACCTGTCTCATTTTTTCAACCAATGGCAAAATGTCGTATATACCCCCTCCCAATTCATCATTTTTGGTTTTCACACAAACAAGCACTTCTCTTACTATGCACTTAGAAGATGCAATTAAGTCACCTTCTATGGTATTTAGTTCTAGGGGATAAGTTGACAATTTTTCTTCTTCATACTGGAAAATTTCAAAAAATTGACTTAACAATCACATAGAACCATCCATACATGACTGAGGATCCATACCTAGCCTATAGGGTGCAACTATTTCTAACCAAGGTTGGCATTGATTTCCAACCCAAGCTTGGAACGTTTCTTTTCTTTTCAAGGTTGGGACGAATGATGTCATGACACAAAATATTTTTTTTACATAAACTCCAAAGGCACCCTACATCACTGCTAAACAACCAGCTATGCTAGAATAGGCTTTGTCTTCTATCACTAATTCATTTTTAAAATAAGGTCCTATTCAAAACTCCATAACATTTTTGAACTTCAAGGCAACAAACTTTTTGTTTCCCATGAATCAAGGCTTTTTTTATTATAGAAAATCTTGAATGCAACTTTGCCTATGAATTGTGGGACATTGTACCACAAATATTTTTATTATGGTGATACTATTGAAAGACCTCCATCTTCTCTATTCAAGAATGATATACTTCCTTACTTTTTGTACATTAAATGTAGCATTTGTCAATGCCTCTTCCCTTTTGAACCTCAAGGTCCCATTCAAACTTCAAACATCTTCACATTCATTGTAAAATAACAACACCCAAATGTGTCCAAATAAAAATATGGGCATTGTTCCTACTATTGAATTGTAAAAGTTTTTGGTGGATCTTGTTGGTAGTTGAAATGGGATTCTAGATTCTCTTGAGATAACATTTTTGAGCTTTGCATGAATAAATTGCAAATTTCCAAAGTACCCAAAATAATTGTATCTAGGTTTTAATGTATGGAGGTTATATATTTAAGATAAGAATCTAAATGAGACAATTTTACAAACAAGGTACAATTACATATTGTTACCTTAACCCTCAAAGGACACTAAGACCAAAGAGTAGCTAATGGATGACTATCCATCCATTAAGAGTGTTTGTTGTTTTGTTATATTTTGTTTTGTTTATTTCAGTGAGATCTCAATCATAGATTGTGCGTCTCCATGTCACGTGCTTGGTACAATTAGAAAGCTCTTTGTGAGGAGTAGTTGTTGTGTAGTGTTTCGACTTATGGTGTGAAAGTTATTGATTTTTGAAATTTAGGAATTAAAAAATTAAAAAATGATTCTTATTTTTATATTGACTGTGGCAATAGTACAAGGCACACTAGTTTTTTTTTATCTTAAGTTAGGTTATTTGTTTGTTTTGTTTGTTACGGTGAGATCTTCTAAACCATGAATTCTTCAATCACATTTTTGATACTATCAAAAAGCCTTCACTAAGGAAGGGTGCACAAGCTTTGTTTTGTAACATTTCAACTTATAAAAAAAAAAGATATTGAATTTCAAATTTTTTGTGATTTAAATTTAAATTTAAAATTTATTTTATTATATTGTGGCAACAATACAAGCTATACTAGTAGATGTGAAGTGTGTATCTAATGGTCTATAAATCATATCATATCAAGGTGATAGGTCTCGTCTTTTTAGGGTTAACCCCTAAGTGACCAAGCTACGTTTTTTTGGCAACATAGAAATTTTGGATAGGTACGTGTGACTAAAGATTTCAATATTTTTGGCCCAAGCTTTAATAGAAGGTGTGAACAAGGAATGTCTTTCATGTGCACTAAAATTCAAGTCATTTGGAAATATGAGTCAAGAGTTATGGCCTAATATGTAGTTTGTTTCTCAACTTGGGTGCTTTGAGCAAATCAGAAAAATCACTTTTTTCATAAGCAAAAATTTGAAATTGGTTCTTTAGATTTATATATTCATGAAAAGCTTTGAATCATTCTATTTTAATCAATAACTCAAAAGTTATGAGGTGTTTTAGTTTGCGGGCACTTATAGATTCTCTACTCTAAAATGAACTACGAAGTCCTCTATTTAACTCAATTTCTAATATTTTCTGAAATAAAATCATAGGATGTATATTGTTTATTACAACCACCGGGATTGGCATTTTTCAATTCCATAAATAAATTCTTAACAATTTAGTATTTTGAATCATTATCTACTTTCTACTTACTATTTCTTTCTTATATGTTGTACAATTCCAAATGATCTTGAATTTTTCAAACATGTAGCCAACTTGCTTTGAAGAATAAATCTAGAAAAGTGCCACCATTTTGGACATTTTTTCATACAAATGTGACCTGGTGAAGTGCAATTGCCCATTTTTTGAAGGGCCAAAAAAAGGATTTTTGTCACTTCAAACGCTAATATCTTGCAATTTGTACAATGGAAATTTAAAAAAAAATTTACACATCTTCTCAAACCACTGTACTACAAGATCCTATAGTTATATGTGTTCAAAAATGTTTTTTTTCAAAAATTTGGTACTTGTACTAAAAACTGCAGTTTTGGAGCATTTTGGTTGATAATATAGTCCAAGAACTTTAGGGGTTAAGTCTTTGTCACTACCTCTTCCCATTCTAAACCGCAAGGACCTACTCAAAACTCAAACTCCCTCCATTCATTTGTAAGTAAAATGCTTTCTTCTGTCAACTCAACGCCATTCCCCTCCTACAATTCAAAACCAATAATGCTATGGACCCAAATACATGTATATTCACACTTGGTGTTAGGGGTGATGTTTCCAATGTGAATGCGCTCCAAAAGTAGGGCTAAATTTGTTCCTAAGACCCTAAGTACCAACACTCTTTAACACCAAATGAGAGCAAACCTTGCAGTTGCTAACTAGAGATGACAACTGAAAAAACTACAAAGAGTTCTTGGAATGCCCAGGACCTTGTAGAATTACATGCCTAGCTAAAGTCCAGCTTTCTCTTTGCACCTCTAAACCCCAAACCTCACATAGCCACTTCACTCTAAAGCCTCTTCCCCTTCTCCGGTTCAGCGCCAATAATGCGGTGTACCCCCATACGGTAGCTCCCTAAAAATGACAAAGGAAGCCCTACAAACATTTCTTGGAATTCCCAAGACCTAGCTAAAGTCCAGCAGCACTCTGCAAATGCGGTACCCACTCGCCTCTAAACCCGAAACTTAAAGCAGCCACTGCCTTCCAACCCCCAAAGCCTGATGCGTCCAGGACTCCAGGGCCGACCGTCTGATAATAGCGCTCCCAAAGAAAGATTCCTCCCCGCCCTTTGATTCCAACCGCTCCTTAGCTAGCTCCCCAGTTGCTGCAATCCTCAATCAAGCAGGCCATTATTGCAGCCCCAAGTACAGGACCTGATCAATACATGGAGCCACAGCCTCATATACATCAACCCCCACCAACCTCTTCTTGCACCTTCTGGACATCCTGGAGATGAGCAAGAGCTTGCAATTTGTACTTGCAATGGGGAATTGAAGGAGTTCGTGTTAGTAGGGGATGTGTGCGTGCGTGAGTATGTAGCAGCTGCAGCTTTTTTGTGAGGGTTGGGTAGTGAGGTTTGGGTGGTGAGTTGGTTGCTGCAGCTATGGTGGGGTTCATGGGGCAGAAGCCCAAGGGCCGAGTGGGCAAGCGGGTCACCATCTTGAGCTTGGATGGAGGGGGGGTGCGTGGTCTCATTCCGGCTACCATTCTTGCAGAGCTCGAGGCCAAGCTCCAGGTGGGTGCATGTCAATCACTGGGAAGCATTTGCTTGAATTGATCGTCGAAAACTGGTTGAGAATCAGTGTGAATCTCGGTTTTCGTGTTTCGGAGACATCAGATTTCCAAGAATTTGTGGTTTTATCATCCCTGTTTGGATCATGGCATTTTCTATGAGCAATTCGGTCTACAGCTCAAGAAACGGATGGAGATCGATCCCTTTGTTGTGAATGTAGCCATGCATTTGTAGAGGTTTCATTCTTGAAAAAAATATATAGGCAATGTTGTCCATAGTCGCTTCTTTGCTAGAGCTCGAGTTTCCTTGCATTGTGTGAAGAGAGGTGTGTAAGAGTTATAAAGAAAGGTGAGGAAATCAATTCTTGTGAAGTGTTAACAGTTGGTTTCTTGATGAGGTCGTAGAAGGTGCTATTACGTCGCTAGTTGTTTGTCTTAACGTTGTGGATGGGGTGCTATCGGGACCGAGGAGTGGAGGATTAGAAATTTGCTGTAAACTTGTCGTTGAAATAGCACATTTCATGGTTGACACCAGAGCATGGCTATGTCGACGTGAAAACGAAGGCTATGGTTTATTTCTTCTCCCATTGCAGGTCCGTCGATCGATCTAACTAAAAATTTGTGGGCATGGAGGCAGAGATTGGATGGACCGGACGTGCGCCTGGTGGACTACTTCGACATCATAGCCGGCACAGCCACAGGTGGCCTCATCACGTCCATGATCGCAGCCCCCAGCAGTGAGGGCTCGGATCGGCCGCTCTTCACAGCCAGGGAAGTGGTGCAGTTCTACCAGAAGTATGCCAACAAGATCTTTCCTCAGAGCAGGTAATGCATCAATTGCTCCAATTGCTCCATCAGTTTAATGAAATTCCTCCATTTCTCCTACAATTGAAGTATGTTTGATTCTTTCTGTTTCTTCCATGTTGACCATGTCGAGTCGAAGTAACCTACACTGATTCGTCCTATTAGTGTGTGTTACGAAATGAAATTTCAATGTGGTTATAATCTTGTACAAGGAGAAACTCTTTTGCCCATTGTTTGTGTACATGTGCTATTCATGATGAAGAGTCTTCACAAATATCAATTATTTCTCCTCTGTAAAAAGTTATATCCACATATGTCGTTACACGCACTAATATGACAATCAGTGTAGTCAGAGATTTGATTAGGTCAACGGGACTTTGGGTGAAGTCAGCTGATCTTGGGATTTGGGCACACATGCAGGGGCCCATTTGGGCAGACAAGGCGGAGTTTCATGGCGATGAATGGGCCCAAGTACAAACCTCGAGGATTGCAGCGCTTGCTGGACCAGTATTTTGAGAGCGATCCACTTCTTGACCGGGCGCTCACATCCATTCTCATCCCCACGTTTGACACCAAACTTCAGCAACCGGTTTTCTTCTCGTCTTGGCAGGTCAGCCGGATATCATTGCTAACTGTATGGTCCTGTTGCTTAACATATTAAAAATGAGTGATATAATACTCAGTATTGATATGTTAAATTATCGTTAAAAATGATATACTGGTACCCCTTTTTGTTTAACCTGTGGCGTGTGACGTGAATGTGGAATTGTTTCTTATCAGGCCCAGCAGGACACTCTTGAAAACCCGCCCATTAAAGCAGTTTGCCGAGCTACTTCTGCAGCCCCGACGTTCTTCCCTCCAATTCATTTTACTTTAACCGATATCTCTGTTGAGCCTAACGAGACGCGGGAATTCAACTTGATCGATGGAGGTGTTGTTGTGAACAATCCGGTAAGGCTTGCACTTCTTTCAATGCTTCGTTGATTTGATATTATCACCATGGACTGCCTTGCACTTTCACCCTACTTTATTTTTCTTCAAATTACTTTGGTTCGCACCTAAAGTTAGAATGATATAAAATGATCTTTTTTCACTTCTGTTGATATTTATCACCATATGTTTGGAGTTCTAAGGACAAAGTACATGCTCATGATCGCATTAGATTACTTGTCTAAAGGTTTCCGAATCCTAGCTTGGGTGATGCGATATTGACATGAATTCTTTGTCCCGGTGGAGCACAGACGTATCTGGCGATCACGCAAGCAATCAAGGAGTCGGGATCTCATGGACCTTTGGCTGACAGAGTGAACTATTCGGTGAGTAATTTGCGCTTGCTTGTCAAAACCAGAGTAATGAGTTTTCTGTTTGCAACCTTGGCGAGATTTTCAGCTTGGTGAGATTTCTGTCTTTGAGGTGAACCTCACGTGATGCTCTAACGTGGACGTCTAATATTTGGACGATTGTGTAGAACTACAGCGATATCTTGGTGCTATCCCTTGGAACTGGGCAGCATACAATGGGTTATGATGCTAGAGAGGTGGCAAGGTGGGGACTGAAGGACTGGCTGGCGAACAAAGGCGAGGCTCCCTTGGTGGACATGGTGTTCAACGCGAGTGCGGACATGGTGGACTATAATCTGTCAATTATGTTTCAGTCACAACAATGCCCATCCAATTATCTCCGAATTCAGGTACGTCCTGGCTGCACCGTGTTGACAGTTGGCACTGTAGAGAATAAGCTTAACCCCTAAAGGACCACAAGGCCACCATGTGGCTTCTGCAACACTGTTTCTTGCAACTCCCGTCCTTTAGGGGTTAACAATTTCAGTCTCTCACATTTGGAAGTTTTGCATTTATTTGGAACAGTCCTTTTTCAAGATGTTCAGTATGTCAGGTGTTAATATGAGGTGAGATGTGCAGACCGACAACCTGAACGGACCCCTTGCATCCGTGGATGACTCGTCAGAGTCAAACCTCTGGAAACTGATGACAACAGCAAAGCACTTGTTGGATGAGCCGGTCTCTGAGCGGGATTTTCAAACCGGGAAGCTCACCCCTATTCATCATCATGGAACTAACCGGGAAGCTCTCTACAGGTTTGCTAATTATCTCTGATAACCTCGTTACATTGCATATTCCTGTGACTATTTCACGAGCACAGTTCCTTCTCTGTTCAACTGCATTTCTAGACAAGCTTTCAGAAATTCATTAAGGGAATACCAAAATTCAATAGGATAAAACTCACCCCCTGGAGGTTTTCATACCTAAACTTGCCAGGATTTTCGTTCAAAACTGCCTTAAATGGAGTCTCAATTAACTGAACAGGGTTTAACGTGGTTAGACACGGAGATGTTGTCTACTAGTGATTTGTGTCTTTAACAAGTCTGGATCGAAAATCGGCACATTGACATCGATCTGTGAATGTGACCAGGTTTGCGGAGTGGCTATCAGCTGAGAGGAAGGAGCGGCTTGCATCAGCACCAAAACCAGCCCCGGTAGAGCTAGCTCCACCCCCCGTTGTGGTAGAAACACCCTCTCCTCCCCCGGAAGCAGCTGATCCACCACCCCCAGAGAAGAAGAAGCCAGCCCCAAAGAAAGAAGCTAAAACGGAAGAGGCTAAGCCTGAAGCCAAACCAGAAGCCAAGTCAGATGCTAAAGCAGAAACCAAAGCAGAAGCCAAAGCAGAAGAGGTACCTGCAGCGAAGAAAGAAGAAAAGGCGAGTGCATATGTCACATTTCCGTATGTCCCACGAGCAGCCTATTTCGAAGAGTCATTCAACAACCTCAAATTGGATTCTACTTTCGTTCCTTATAGTGACCCTGCTTACAGATCTTCCTATTCCTCTCCTAATTCTTATGACTATAATTCCTCCAACAACTCTTCCTATAACACTTCTTATAACTCACCTTACAACCCTTCCTCTGATTCCGCTTCTTATGGGAACACCACCCGTCCTCCCTCTTACATGCCTTCCCCCTTTGAGGACACATACCGAACCTTGTCATACAGCCAGAGTTCCCATGAGCCTTCGTACTCCGCCTCGTATACTGAACCAAAACATGAAAGCCCATTTTCTTCCCCCTTCTCCAGAACAGAGTCTGGATCCTCCTATGGTGCTTCTTCTTACTCTACGGACCCAAGGTACGAAAGCCAAAACTCTTCCTATGTGCCTTCTTACAGTGTGACAGCCTCTGCATATGAAAGGCCAACGTATGAGTCAAATTCCACCTCATATGCTGCAACTCCGGAGCCAACGCAATATGCATCTTACGGAGATGCATATAATTCTTCCTCGTCACACTCCTCCAGTTCTTACAGCGACACTCCGGGATCTGGAGGAGCCGGTGGCTCAGGGGCCTACCGTGACCTATTCGGTGTTTTCTCGTGAAAACCTGTGTGATCATGTGCTCATACCGCTAATTGCACAGCATGAGGTGTAGTTAACTAATATCAATAGTTTGCGGAATTAACGGGGACAAGTGGAGATATGATGCTCACGAAGTTGTGCGATTATTACACATGCTAAGCACTAATATGTATATAATGAACTAGCACTATTATACTGCTGTTAGATCTGGGTTACAAGGCCCTCATGTATACTCCTGAAGTAGGACATTGACAAGCCTGAAATTACTAACTACTCAATAAGAGTCACTCAGGTGGGACTCGTTTTTTTGCCTTTAAGCATCGCTTGAGATGTAAGGTGATAATAGAATAGGAGCAAGCCATCTCCGACCTGCTCCACGGGCGATGAATCTGTAAATAAAGCATGTTCACAAACTTCTGATATTTGTTGCAAGTGATCTCACATTGTGGACAACTTCCCTTTTCTGGTAATCCAAGGCATCGTTTAGTTGTCTCTGGAGTTAAGTTGAGTGTTTCTTCACATCTTCGAGGCCTTTTATTTTAAATACATCCTGTAATTTTGATCTTTTGAGCCAGCAACGTAGCAATTCACCGAAGTCCAGGCTCAAGTTGATCTGTACTGAAATTACCTTGGACATCTTCACACAGCTCCATATGTTGTGCAAGATTTGTTTTCGGAAAGTGTAGAAGGCCGTGAAGAAGGCAAAAGCTGAAGAGTACTGCAGCCAGGTTGTAAATGCAAGTCGGTTAGGATGCTTTGAGCAAAAGCAGTCGTGTGGAGACATCCTCCATCAATAACAACGCTCAAGCAGATTCCTCCCGATGAGAGCACTTGATTTTTCTTCTCTTTAATTTGCCAGTACGCAAAGGCAACTCACAAAGCTCAGACTCAAGAGTGACTTTAAAAAAAGAAATTCCTATCATCATGAGCTCCTGTGGAATTGATACCACTACCAGACCGGTTGTTCAACAAACCAAAACTTTGGAACATGCATGTTCCTGCATGCTCTAGTGCCTCTGCACTCCACAGTCCACACATGATGGATAACTTCGAGCTGACAGAAAGGTGAGCTTCTATTTCAGTTCAGCAATTAAGCCAAGCTTCTATTTCAGGCTTCTACAATTAAATCAAGCGTCTACAATTGTCCTAAGTGGGCCAGATTTTGCAGAATTTTCTGCTGCTGCATGCCCAAGGTGCCAGAGTACGATTTATCTTGAAGGATTTGGGTATTATTTTGGAGGCATAGAGAAAACTTGATAATATGCTCTGTCAAGGATTTTGATCCACAAGTTCGTACATAAGTTCCGACAGAGGCTAAGCTTATTTTTTTCTCTCTGACAGCCATAATTTCCAATCACTAAGGCAGGAGAACATTAAGCATTTTGCAAATTTTGACACATTTTGCACAGGAGCCAAGTTCCTATACTGTAGTTGCATTAGTCCCTATTTCTTTTCATAGACTTTTATTATTAACTGAAAAAGGGATTCCACCACACCTAAGCATGCATCATGCGGAAGTTATACACAAAAGCTATTAAGAGTCAAAGTATTATTAGTATCTGATGAACTTAAAACCGACAGAAGATCAAATACATAGGCGGTGTACTTCCGCATAAGCAATAGTTGTTGTTAGAGTTGGCCCTGGAAACTCAAAGCAGGTGGAAAAGTAGAAAACTATGTGAGTAACACTAAAGGCTGTTTTTCTATTCCGGGAGCACACATGTACATGAGATTTACACGTATGTACATTCCCCGGGCCCCAAAAGAAGGCAATTTCAAGAATGTGCTCCAAAATTTTATTCGGGAATTAACATGACGAGAAAAGAAGACTCATGAGTACAGTAGTGTGCTCGATGTAACAACAAGTTGCAAATTGCAAAGCAAGAATCACGAGGGTGGCCAACACGTACTCATCGTCTACAATTGTTTCAACATGTACTCATCGTCTACGATTGTTTCAACACGTACTCATCGTCTACGATTGTTTCAACACGTACTCATTGTCTACGATTGTTTCAACACGTACTCATTGTCTACGGTTGTTTCAACACGTACTCATTGTCTACGGTTGTTTCAACACGTACTCATTGTCTACGGTTGTTTTTTAAGGGTAAACTGAAAGTGGGTTCTCCAACCTATGATGCCAGTATGATGATGGTCCCAATCTCCATATCGTGCATTCTGCTGCCCCAGTGATGATTTGAAGCAGAAGGTGCGCTGGGCTGGGCAACAAACACATCAAGGTTGGAAAACCTCCCAACAGACCCGACAGAATAATTTTGGCACAGTGATTACTTGTCCCCACCCCCACAGGCCACTTAAGGAAGCCAGCTGCAGGAGCTGCAGCCGCAGCCTACTCGCCGATGATGATTCGATCTACAAATTGATGCACTTGAGATTCATAATACATCCCGAAGCCATCAAAAGTCCATCACAATGCCAGGACTCCCGGGACGCACTGGCAGTGCTGTACAATCCCGTTTTTTTCTGTACATACACTGTGGCGATTACGTTGACAAGTCAATATTAGAATCACAAGAAGAAGAAAAAGATGGAAAAGCAGCGCTCAATAAGTGAGTGAAACTGGGGTCCATTTGCATAAATTCGTCTTTTGTTTCTCAAGTTTACAGTGGAAAGTGGGAGAACACGAACTGAAGTCTGCCTGGTGTCCGTCTAGATGCTTTGAATTGACAGTACTGTATAAAGAAACATGATGCATTGCTATTAATTTGTCTAGTTTTTTGTTTCGATGTCTGCCTTTCACTTTGAATATGGAATGCTAGCTGTTGACCTATTTGGGCCAACATGCACTCCAAAACATGGTTAGGAACAAGTGATTTACATTGTCTTACAGTTTGTTTTTCAAGTTGATGTGCACTGCAATTCAATATCATCCACTATTGCTGATACAAAGGGTTAATGGTTAGTCTGATCTTAACCCATAAACGACGCTGAGGACATTTTCTACCTAATGAATGACAAAGAATCTCTCCATGCAGTGAGGGCTGCACTGAGGGCAGAAGTGTAACTATTCATCCTCCAAATTTTGTGTGAAAAAAGGTCTTTTACGATAGGTTGTCTTCCAATGAGTGCTTTTGCATTTTTTTTAAAGCCACCAATTTGCACAATACACAAACAAATTATTTCCACGGTGACCAGCTTGTCATTTGAGGGTTCAAGCAACCTGATTTAAGATTGCCTTTGGGGGAAGCTAAATTCCTTAAAACAATTTTCAGTAAATTTTCGGATCCAAGTCATTTCATATTTTTTTGGACCTATGTGGAATTAGTTACAAATTTTGAAGTTGAAACGTAGTGGTCACTAAAAGTGACCACTTCCTAAAATGTACATTTTTGGTACAATGAAGGAAGCAAAATGTAACTCATTGTCACGATCACCTTTAGAGCATAGGAGCTTTTAGAGCACAGGTTTTTTTTAGAGCAAACTACCTCAACTACTACTTCCTATTGTTTTCCTTGGAACATAGTTAGTAGAACTACTAATATCCAACAAACTCTTCATTAACACATGCAAGAATTAATCAATTTTCTTCTACTTAAGAAAGTTTGCTCTAAAAGTGGCCCTGCTTGACAAGCAACTACCAACACAAAGGCACATTTTTTTTTTCTCTTCAATGTGCCAATTGTATACATTTCAGGAGGTGGTCATTTGAGAGACCATAATGTTTTCAATTTCAAAAATTCATAACTAATTCCACAAAAGTCCAAAAAATATGAAACGACTTGGGTTAGATGCCAATTAATTCCATCTTCGTAAAAATAAAAATAAAGTATAATGATATTAATCTGGCACTAGCTCCACCACCGTCCATGGACGGTGAGTCAAACCATGTCATCACAGTGTTGTGTCATGTCCATCCATTTGGTGGATTAGTTGTGTGACTGGCCGGGGTGATGGAAGCTGCACAGCAGTACAGTAAGTCCTGTACATTTTCAGAGTACCAGGCACTGCCCAAGTCCATTCACAGGAATAGTCTGTGGCACAACTCGATCACAGGGAAAGGAAGACTCAGCTGGGGGCATGCAATCAGGCTTTTCTCTGAAAAAACTCTTTCTACTTACAGCACATTTGATACCAATTTATGTTTATCTGCAGCCAGGTGGTAGGAGGTTCTAGAAGCACACACCTCATCAAATGCACACTGTTTGTACATTTTGCCTTTTCATAGCCTTCAGCAACGTACAAACAATGTACATTTGATTTCCCTAAATCTAATTTCTAATTTGTTAATACACTTATTTATATGACACATTTAGAAGGTAAGGGTGGGACACAAGAATCAAGATCTTGCCAAATGTAGATGTGAAATCATGACTTGTAAATCATAGTGTGCAATGGTGATGATGCTCTAAGGTCTATGAAGGGAGACAACTCATTCCCGATCACACACACACACCATTCTAGCAATGTCAGCTACTCTCTTTCCGTGCAAGAAGAGATCAACATTGATAAATTATGGCACAATTCCGACGCAATTGTGGCACGTTATGATTGGCTCCAAGACTCTCAATATTGCAACCACCCCTGAGTGGTTTTTGCAACTAGCCCTTGGTCAAAGATAGGAAGGTCTATAATTATGACTAGTATGGGTCAAACGAAATCTGCACAGCTAGAAAACTCATAGTAGTTAAGTTATGTTTTGAGGAATAAAACCCTGAAAAACTATGGAAACCTTCCAAACTCCGCCGTGCAGAGACGTGTATCTGCTCTCAAGTGGTCAGAAATGGGTTCCGTCCCTTACACTGACGGAGGGAGTTTAGGATCCGCTCTTTAATAGTAATGAGAAACCCAAAGATTCCATTGAAAAACGCAGTTTCATTCTCTGAATTTCTACACAGTCTTTGCTTCAGAAACCTGACATTGCAGCCGCCACGTTCATTACCGTGGTCATATGCTGTGACCAGTGCATGCCTAGATTGGCGAACAAACGCAGCTGTAAAACACCGAAACTAGAAAGAATGTACCTGTACAGTAACTTCAATAACAAAGAAAACAAAAATGTAACTGAAGTGCTACTACTTGTCACTTTGTGGGTGGAAGGGAGATGCAGCGGCCGCTTGTTGTTTATCTTGACAATATGATTAAGCCTAGGTCCTCTGTCTAAGTCGACTTCTGGGGCCTCCTTTTCTTTGAAGGTACTGTACTGTGCAGTAGCTGGTTTTTCTTTTTGTTTTGAAAATAAAAACAAAATGACAGCCAGTAGCTAGGTTCAATTCCTCAAAGCAAATCAAAAGAGAGGAAGAAAAAAGAAAAAAAAAGAAAAGGATTAAAAAAGAAAAAAAATGCATTTTGTACATTTGTACAATACATCGAAGACAGGAGGTCAACTACCTTAAATTAACCGCTGTTCGAGGTAAGCTTTCAAGTAAGGTACTGTAGCTAATTAAACTTCTGCAAAAAACCACCCAAAAATTTTGGGTTGGAGATTAAAGAAATGGAGTGTTTTGATTTGGGCCTTTGCTTTGGGTCCATAGCTATCTTATGATCAAAACATTACATTTCTTTGAACAAAGTTTTGGGGCATAAATAGGCCCTTAACCCTTGACGTCCAAGGTCTTTTTTTCATCAAAACTGCCATTTCTATTGTAAAGAGCAAAAAACTTTAAATTTTGTTTTTTGGCACATCTAACTATAGGATCTTGTACTACACTAGTGGAAAAATGTGGAAAAAAAAAATTCAGAAACTTTGACCGCATGATTGTAAGATATTTGCATTTTAAAGTGAAGAAATTAACACCTTGATTGAATAGATGTTTTGGCTTTGAATCTTCTTAACTTAAATTTTTTTGTACTATTGATTTTGATTTTGTAATTTTTTATGTTGAAGAATTGAGTTGAGAATCTAAGAAAAAAAAATTCAATAAAAAAACACTTGATTTTCACTCATTAATGGTTTAAGTAGAAGTAGGTTCAAGATTGAAGGGATAACTAAACCATTATTAGCTCTAAGTGATGGAATTGAAGTACAATAATCCCAGTGATGAGATTGTTCTAGCAAGCAAATTTAACCATACCTAAAAAAAAAATTATTATAAAAATTGCATTAAAAAATAAATCCTACAAGTCAATTTTTCTAAAAGATGCTTAGATTGCCTGAAAAACAAGATTGTCCGTAATTTTCTCATCACTAGTCCAAATAGAATGAATCAAAACTTCAAATATAAACAAAAGTATAAATTTTGAGAAAAAAAAAGTTTTAAAACTAAAAAAATTCAACTTTTCATGATTTTTTCTAGGCTACCCCTTAAGTTGTTCTTCAAACTTATAATGCCATAACTTTTGTTTCCGGGCATCAATTGAAATAAAAATTATGTTCCCAGAAAGCTAATCTGATTTCCTATCTTCAAAAAAAAAAGTTTCAAAAATTTTTGTTAAAAATTGAGATCGTACGGGCCTATCCAAATCCCAAGATTCCTGCGTAGGGACTTTGGAACTTTAGGGGATAATGACTTCCTTTTGTCATAAAAGTTATTGGAGAAAAGAAAGAGGAGAAAATGGAAAGAGTTAAGAAATGAATTAAGAATGGAGATGTTGGGTAGTGTGCAAGGTTGGGTTCGAGGAGCCTTGCTGTATTGTCTGGGATTTAATGCCATCAATGGGCTTACCCCCAGGCAAATCTGAACCCTGACATAAGCTAAGCTTATATATATTCTTCCAGCCTAATGAAGTGCATGCACAGACCCATTTCTGACCACTCAAGGAGAGACACGTGTCTGCACGGCGAGTTTCTTCCGTGGGGAAATTTTTCTTGTGTGCAAAGGGTGGAAACACCCAAAACCGCACCTATTCCTATTCTTTGTTCCTAGACTCACCCAATTATGTTCCTAGACTTTGGTGAATATATCCTCCACATGCTTAACAAATATGCGTAATTGCTTAAATGGTTGGAATTGGGTTGGCTACCTTAGCAGTCTTTTAACCCCTAAAGTCCCTCGAGGGACAAAATGGATTTCGGACAGGCTCCTATGGTCTCAATATTTGTCATAATTTTCTGAATCTTCTTGTGAAGATATGAAAACACATTAGCTTTCCAAAAATATAATTTTTATTTCAATCAAAGCCTAGTAGAAGAAAACTTCCAAAAAAACTTAAAGTAAAAAATTTTAAAAATTTGTTCTATGTAGATTATATTTTTATGTACATAACAAGCTTTGATTCATTCCATTTGGATCTTTTATGAGAAAGTTATGAAAAATCTTGTTTTCAGGCAATTAGAGCATCTTCTCAACAAAAAAAATTCGTAGAATTCAATTCTGACCTCAATTTTCACGATTTTTCAAAAAAAAAGTTTTGCAAGGTTGAAATGTCTTGCTAGAATAATCTCACCATTGAGATTAATATATTTCAATTCCATCTTAAAGCTATCAACAATTTAGATTTTCCTTCAATCTTGAACCTACTTCTATTTAACAATTTTTTAATGAATGAAAGTTAAGTGTTTAAAATCTTTTTTTTAATCCTAGAATCTCAACTCAATTTTTTATCTAACAAAATTATAAATTCAAAATCAATAGAGCAAAAATGATAAGTTATAAAGGTTTAAAGCCAAATAATGTAGTTGAGCAAGGTGCAGAAAAATTTGTTTTCTTCACTTTAAGCACAATTATCTTGCAGTCTACGTAGTCAAAGTTTGTAAAGTTTCATACATTCTTATACTAGTCCAGTACAAGATCCTTCAATTAGATATGGGGACAAAAACTTTTTTTTAAACTTTTTTGCTCATTGCTATAAAAATGGCAGTTTTGAGTGGTTTCTGGTGGAAAAGAGGCCTTGGGACTTTAGGGGTTAATTTGATCATCTTTCATAAGTTACTACCATCTAAGGAAAACCGAAGAAGAAAAACGAGATTTCATTGCAAGGTAAAAGTACAAACTCGCCAGCCACAATCTCGTTTCATTTTCTTTTTAATTGCTGTCTGAAAATGTGAAGAATTCTACTCAGGTCTATTGGTTCTTTGGTCTCAATGTACTCTTTCCTCTATCAATGGAATTTGTCCATGTGTTTTAAAATTTAAATTTAAATTTAAAAAAATCTCGTTTCATTTGTGTAAAAAAAAAGAGAGAGAAAGGGAAAGCCATACAGTAGCTGAAGAGGTCCCAGGTGTGAAAGTAATAAATTTCAGTGAGGTCACTCGGATGTTGAGTGTGTGATAAGTAAAAGAGATCGGCGGCTCCAGTACCAACTATCAATAAATTGAACATCCAAGTGTCAGAAAAAGGAGGCCTGACTTGTAAAAGTTATCATATTTACACACGGTGCTTGGAACGTAACTTAACGTGGGTAGTTGGGGCCTGTCTGTGGCTTTTATTTTTCTCGTCACCTCACCTTATTCAAAATGCACTCAAGCTGCACTGAATTGATGAAGCTATCCACATCTATGGATATGGATGAAACATGAATTTACAAAGTAAGTTATGAATGAAATTTAACATACAGTATTCACTCATTGAAATGGTGTTTTGTTTTTTTTACGTTTTTTTGGGAAGAAACTAGTGACAAAAAAACCCATTCAAATAGGCTTTCATATTGTACAACTTATCACCCCGTAGATTTGATAGCAATTGATAGTAATTTGGAACAATTTCATCCATGAGAAGGAGAGATACCAATATGGAAATATATTGGATTACTTTCGAGTGAAAAACTTTATAACTTTAAACGAAGTGTTATTAAGTTTAACCCTTAAACATCGAGGCGGATGTTTTGTGTTTGATGGATGATAGAGAATCTTTTGAAAGTGCAGCTTGAAATTTTGTGGAAAAAAAACAGATTTTCTAGAGTATTTTGACTTCCAGTGAATGCTTTTGGATTTTTTAAAATCAATGATTCTCTTTGTATCAAAATGAATGATATCTACAATCACCGATCCGTCGTTTAAGGGTTAAAGCGACCTTTTAAGAGCTCATTACATTCAAAGGAAGCTAAATTCCTCCAAACAACTTTGGTAGTTTTTTTATTTTTTATTTTTTTTAATCCAAAATATTTTGATAAATTTGAATACGTGTCCAACTAATTCTGAAATGAATTATAGTAGCTGACCCATTTCCAACCATCACCCCATTTCTAATCTATAGGTTGTTGTTTTTTTCCGTGAAGTCGTGGTGCAATTCGAGGAGCAATTGTGGCGCATTATGATTGGCTGTAAGGCTATCAATATTGCAACCAAACCCTTGGTCGATTTTGCAATCAACCTATGGTCAGAAATAGAAAGGTCTACATCACCATTACAAGTCAAAGAGAATCTTTCACTTTAAAAAATTCACAGTAATTACGTTTTGTACAATAAAATTCTGGAAAAATATACAGTCCTTCCAAACTCTATTTTTCTGTACATTGTAAAAATTCCGCACTCCCAAAACCTGCTCTCCAAATATGTGTAATTGCTTGAGTAGTTGGAAATGGGTCAGTTACCTTTAATAAGCTGCCACAAGTGCTGCTTTGCAGTCCCTTTGCAGCAGTAACCCTGCCAGCGGATTAGGTTACAGACTTTATTGAGCTGTAATCTAATTCTCTTACGTGCAGGGCCATACCGCAACCCACGGAAGAGAATTAAAAACTAAAAACTAAAAACTACATATTAGGCTGAAAATTAAAAATTAAAAACTACATAAACCGGCTGAAAATTAAAAATTAAAAACTAGCTGTTGATTGAAAATTAGTTTTGAAAAAAAGAAGGTAATGCAAAATGTACCGGTAGTATAGATACAAGTAAGTTAGTAAATAATACACACTGTAAGACGGGACTGACTGAGGTAGGATCACTCACCATTTAACTTAGTTACTGTACCCAGCACGTCTCCAAATTAAGTGTGCCCTACAAAATCTACAGTAAATAGTGAAATTAGGTTGTCCCACACTAATTTCTCGACATTTTACACTATATAAATATGTACAATTCCTGTAGAAGGATGCAGTGATGTAAGAACCATGTGTGTTGCATGGGTTGGTGCATTGGTTCATGGCTCGGGTTTAGAGAATTGCTTGTGCCTCCATCTGGAGAAGTGGTGTGTCGTGAGGTACCTTTCTTGAGTAAGGCAACCTAGTTTCACTATTTAGTATAGAGAGGAAGTAGATTCTTGTTGTACAATGGACAACCATGAGTGAGGATGTGAAAAATAGGGTACAAATTTAGAAAATATATCAAATGTTTTTTAGCATTGACTTCTTGTATCTTTTACATCTAAGATGAAGGCATCCATAACCAATCAAATAAGCAATTCTAGACATAATTTGGAGTAGTGCAAGGCAAAGCAAATATTTTCATAGTTGCATTGATAGAAATGACGAGGATTGCAAAAAAAAATTGGTAATTTTTATTGCTTGAATTGAATTACTATGAATTTTGGGAGGCAAAAAGTGCTCTAGACCCATAGCCAATGTCTAGGCTCTTTCAATTCCAATCACTTTCTTATTTATTGCTTCTTACTTTCTTGCTCACTACTTTGAGACGTGTGTCATGAACTTGATAGTCCAAACCTTGAAAAAAAGAAAAAAAACACATTCCAAGCTTTGTTTGGAAATTTGTTTCAACCTTGGTTGATTGTTGATGGGGCATTGGTTAGAAATGGGTGCCTTCACCTTAATGTATGAATGTTGTGTTTGTACTTCATCCAATTGTAGGTGCAAACTGTCTTTATGTGATTATGAAATGATGAGAGCTACTTGATATACAATAATGGGTTGTTAGGCAAATTTGCTTTGTTTATGGTGAGACCATTTTTGATAATATTCAAATCAATCATTGTGGATACAAACAAAAGCAGGTCCATTGTAGGCAAAATTGTAATGGTGGTGTATATTATCAAAAAATTTGAAATGTACAGCACCAATGCAATTTTTGCTCACAATGGGCTTGTTCATTTGTATTTTCAACGAGCTTGTCCCTGTGAGCTTGTCTCATTTGTGTTTCCGATGGGCTCATTCATCTTATGAATTATTATTAGACTTGTTCTGATGAGGGTCATGATGATACTTGTTGCCTCAATACTTAACTTTAAAAGGTTGATAAGAAAGTGTCTTCATGGTACTTTATTTGTTTTTAGAATACAAAATATGCACTAAAATATGGTAGGACATACACCACTAAATTAAAAACTCTACAATTATTATATTTCATTTGGATGTCATTTAGCATGTATACATTAATATACTTAAATACAAAATTGTATTAACTCTAAAGGATGGGGGGAGAGGAGATATTGTCAAAAAATTGCATTTTTTGGGTATATTATTCAAAAACAAAGTTTATTTTTTTAAAACTTCAATCATGCAAAATTGAAGTAAAGTATTTTACTAGAGTGTGGAAAATTTCAGACCATTTGACCTCACGGATTGAAAGATTATAGTGTTTGAAGAGAAAAAGTAAATTTATTGGTGGGAAAATTTCATGCCCTTGGAAGTAAAATTTTTGCTCTATACAAAAATAATGATTTTGACTAATTTTTTATATGAAATCTAAAAGGTGAAAAGTTAGAGACAAACATTTGGAATATATGGAAAGATTTAAAAAAAAATTGACTTCACAAATTGCAAGATAATAGGACTTGAAGTTAGAAGAAAATATTATTTTTTATACTACCCAAACATAGCTAATAAAGTTTAACTCCTTTGAAAATGAGATTTGAGGACTAATTTTATTTGGACAATTGTAAGTCATATTTTATTAGTTAGATACATGCCAAATTTCAAAAGTTGATGAGATTTTTTGCAAAAAAATTATAAAAGATTCCTACCCAAGACCCAAGTTGCTCCAAAGTCTAGGGCAATATAATTTTTGATTTGGGCATCTCATTGGAAAAAAAATATTTTTTCAATAAGGAAGAACATGTTTACACATTGTGTTCAAATTTTATAAATTTTTTACCAAAATGACTTCGTAGGAATCTACTCAAGATTTCTTCCGTATATTGAATGAGCACTTGATCCTTGGGGGGATAAGTAGAGTACAAAGCCATTTTGCAACTTTTAAGACGTGTGAGATTAATTAGAATTAGAAGTGCCATGTATCATTGGATCTAGTTCAATATGAAAAACACTATGAACATTGCCCACCAAATTGGACTTTCCTAACTTTGAATCCTTATAGTATCAAATGTTCAAACTTTGAACAACAGAGGAACACAAATATATTCCAAAGATCGATTTTTTTATAGAGTATCTTATATCAATTGTTTAATATTTCTACAATATAGATTCTAAAGACTTTGCTGTGCAAATTTTCTACATATTTTGAAGGATATTGATAGGTATACACTCAAAAAATCACTTTTTATGTTCAAAAAATGACCCTTCAAAAAAGATTTAAATTTAAAAAAACTAAAAATCTTTAAAAAAATCAAAAGCAATACCAAAATTTTGAATTATTTAAAATATGTACTATATATGACAAAATATTGACAAATACATTTGATAAAAACATAATTAAGACATATTTTCAAAATTTTGGTATCACTTTGCCTTTTTCATATCATTTTAAATCACCTAAAATTTAAAAAATGTACTATATACAATCCATACAAACTAATATGTCATATTCAAAAAGATTGCAGTAAAAATAATTGTTTTAGTTGCTGAATGCAAATTAAAACAATTTGTATCGATTGCATATTAGGACAATAATCTTCAAATCTTTTCAAAATAGATGCAACAAAGGTTCAGATAGCAACCTATAGATCATTCATGATTGTAAATGAAATCTCAAGTCTTTGATTTGTTAAAAATCTTCAAATTCCATTCAAATTCAAATTATCTACATTTTTCTCTATATATAATTTTTTTAAAGCACATGTACGTCATCTTCTAACAAAACAAAGAGAGTGGGTCTTAAAAGGTGTACAACATGTAGTAAAATATTCAAGTCATCAATGCTCAAAAAACAATTTTTTGAGTGATTATAAAATCCGCCTCAACAATTGAGTCTATTGGGTAGTTAGCTTTGGAATTCATTAACTTCTAAACCATAATTGCTTTTTGCTTCAAGTTTTTTTAGGATTGTAGTACACTTAGGATACTACAACATCTATGTTTGCTCATTTGAATTTTATCCACTCATTTTCAACATATGGTGCACATACTAGACATAACAACATAGACTTAGTTTTTGAAGCGTTATAGATGATCGTGTCCATTCAATCAATTATCCTACAATGATGAGCTACCTTACAATCTAGCTTATAGATTGAAAGCATCTAATTTGTGCATAAAGACTGATCAAGACTTTATGAAATAGTATTGGGATGGTGATCACTTATAATTTGGTGAAGCATTGTATTTCTACATTCATCCATCTTTTGGACCAAAGAACACTTTCTAGTTTGTTTATGCATTTTGTCATTCAAATTTGATGACTTCATCCGCTTTTTACAAAGAAATGAAAACTTTTGGCAAAAAAAGACTACTTTCATGTAGTAAAAAGAAAAGATTTATTTTGAAATGGTGCAATTTGACCCCACAACATTGCCCCCTCCCTCCCTCTCTCCCAAAGGCCTGATACTAATCATTGCACTAATACTAAATTGTTGTGGAAATAAATATAAAACCAATCCCTATTTGGTTGGTTGGTTAATTTTGAATTTCTCAATCATCTTTAGCTAATTTGGGGTGTCTGATTCCAATAAAAAAAATTATATTAACTAAGTTTTTACTCTTAATATACACATGGAGAAAACTTTCTAGCTACTTTCTCTAAGTACATACTATAGTAGAAACTCTTGTTAAGTTATAATCTTAGATAACATTATGCCTAATGTAGTTGAAACACAGGAAAATCAAGTGTGAGTAGGCTATCCTATGAGTGGATAGTGACAATCAAGTGAAAATTCAATTAACATCTAATTAAAAATTTCATATTGTACACATGGTGTTTAGTGATAGGACATTAATTTTAAAAAAATTAACAATCCCAAAATCCAAATCCAAACCCAAATCCAAACCAAACCAAATCCCCTATTTCTAATTTAAGATTGCAACTTTAGATGCAATCGATATTGCTGGATTGTTGTATCCATATGTGCATTATATATTATATATTTATATTTGTAGTATTTACCCATATACGTTTTCTCGATTGAGATGTGGATTCAATCAACAGTCTTCAATTTTCTCCCAATCAATGGTAGGGGTGGGGTGGAGATTTTGTTTTAATTATGTGATCCTTTGTTTTTTAAGGCTGGGAGGGGGGTAGGCAAGGGGATGGCATCATAATAGGAAACAGTAAAATCAAACATTTGAATCTTACCCATCAATCTCTATAATGATTTGCGTAAGTAATATGTAGTATTTGGTACAAGAAAGGAAGTCAAGAGATGTTCTCTAGTGAACAATATAACATCCTTGCATATGGAGGGCACTAGGTGTTGGTGGTCTTCTTGTTATAGAGGTTTATAATTCATGAGCAAGCTTGCAATCAAATTTTTTTACAACAAAAGGAGCATGAATTCATAGGAAGCAAAGGATCCCCTACCTTTAAGTTGATTATTTTTTATATAAGTGTTATGATATTGTATGAATTCAAATTCCCAAATTTGATCATACATGATAAATAATATAGTTGCCCATTGGGAATTCCCATAGATGTAAAATTTGGAGTTGAAGGTAGACTAGCCTATTACCACCCACCCACCCCATCTCAATTTTGTCCTTTGGAGTACATTTTCGATTGAAAATGGACACCACATGTACATAAGGGCAGAGTTCTAATGTGGGTGCTAGTAGGCTGGTCCACCTTGTGCTGTGATCGGCACCCCCGAGCCAGAAAGAAGTCAGTTCATCTGCAATTCCGATCCACACCCCAGCAGGTGAGCTGTGCCTTTTTTTAATTTTTAATTTTTAATTTTTGACACAAATGAAAGCTTTTTTTTTCTTCTTCTTATCAGCAAAAGGCAGACGTGGTGGAACTGCGAAAAAAAGACAATAGATTCCAAAGCACAGTGAACAACCTCACAACTCCTGTCACGCTGTCCATCACCACCTCCCAGTACGTAGTACTGTATAACAACCTGTAAAATTTCCTTTGCCACCTTATTTGCAGGCCTTGTTTGCAGCCTCCCTCCGTGAATGCCCACACAGGCAGCTCTAAGCTTAGTACGTGACATACAGCGAATTACGTAGTTGCTACTGTTTTCTCGTAAAAAGCAGGAGTGCCTGACAAGCACGCTGAAGCTAGCTAGCTAACTTAGCTAGCTAGGAATCCCATGCGAAGTGACGGAGACGGAGACCGTGCATGAGTCTACAAGTACTCTCTGTCAAGTACACGGTATTCATATACAGTCATGACTGCAAGCTAGCACTCACCGCTAAATCATTGTTCACAACCAGTCGCCCGGCCGATCTTTCTTGCACTTGCTCACTACCTTGCTTACTTACCTCTTCGAGATCTGCACCAAGGTACGTCAGGGAATGATCACTACTACTGGTGGTAGCTAGCAAGCTGCGTTGTGGACGTGAGAATTGCAGTTGCCAAGCAAGAGATTGAAGCACTCAAGCTGGCGTTGTGGTCGTGAGAATTGCAGTACGTTCCAAAGCGAGAGATTAGAAAAACTCGAGCTGTGAGTGGGTACTGTGCATCGATAATGGGCGTCATGAGCAGGTGAAGTAGCTAGACCGAAGACGAGCTAGGGAATTGATAGAAGCCATGGAGCCCGTGGATCCGTCCAAGTTGCAAGTGGTGGTGCGCAAGGTGCTGGCGTCCTCGAGTGTTTACTACCTCATTCTCATGTGGTTGATTCGTGTAGTGGTGTTCGTGCTGTGGATCGGAAAGGGAATTCTCATTTGGGGGCTCACATTCACCTTCTCGCTTATCCGGGAATGCACGCAAAAGTATCTCAGTGTTGCGCTGGTGAGCTTCGCCTTGTCACCGCAGCAGCGAGAGACGCAAACTACGTCGACGTCGAGGTTAGAAGATACGAAACGGGAGGCGGAAGAGTGTGAGGAATTTGATGATGCGCAGGAGGATGACGTGACGGAGGAGGATGAGAAGGAGGAAGAGGATGTGACGACGAAGGCGTCGCCGTTGTTGCCGATTGTGCTAAGAGATCGATTGCAGATTTGGGAGGAGAATCTCGCTCTGGAAGACCGGTACGTTACGTTTGATACGAATTCAGGATGCGAGATAAACATCCTCTGTACATTTGTGGTTTCAGAGTAGCTGCTACCGTCTCGCGTCGTAGGACAATACTTGCCGTGTGGAGCACTTGATTTCGTCCATGACTCTTCCACCGTTGGAAGCTGTTACCACAAACTCAAGGAGATGGAATCACCGTGTGGAACAATTGAAATTTCATCTTGATAGCAATTTGTGGACTCATCTTTATGGTATCCTTGACAGAAGAGACGCAACTTCCTCTACTTAGAAAATTGAGAGAAGGTGGAATTTCAAAGTAGGCAACATTTTCGCCTCTCGTAGTGATCCTCGTATTCCGATGATACATATTACTCAACGTTGGACGCTTTGCCTCCTAAACTATGAAACCCGAGACTGATTCCGAGACTTTGCAATTGCATGAAGAGAGGGTCATATGCGATTGTGAACTGTGGTATACATGTGGGTGACTCTTGTTTATTTCATAGTAGGAGCTGTAAAGCATCTGAAGAGGTGTCTAAGCAATTAGGGTTCGGAACTTGGTGTTGTGCAGGGAGCGCCTCTCCTACGAGTTCGACAAGATCGTGGCTCCCCAAGTCTCCGCTTTCCAACTCGGCGAGATCATCGTCCCCATCGACGACACGAGACAGCTCGCGACGTTCCTAAAGCTGAAGCTCACGCAGACGTGCCCGTCCGAGGACATCGACGGGGCCATTTGCGGCTCCATCCTCAACATCCGTAGCGAAGGTGGCGCCATCAGCCACGCCGTGGAATCTTGGGATCCGCGCAACGGCACCGTCCGCCACGCCGTGGTGTACATCGCGGCCAGGTTGCAAAGCGAGCGCCACATCCACCTCGTGCTCGTGGGTCGGAAAGTGGAGCATTTTCTGGGCTCTAGCGAGTTTCGGAGCCGGTTCAACCCGCCGCGCACAAAGGGAGACAAGAACGAGTGGCGCAAGTGGACGCTGGCGCATTTGAGGTCGTTGCGAGAGAGTGCTGTGGACACCGCGCAGGAGTTGCTTGCCATGGAGCCCGTGCGGGCGCAAATGTGGTAGTAGCCCCCTTTTCTTCATGTACAAAGATACTAATACTGTAAATCATTCGGTAGTTATAATGCAATTTTGGAATCTGGCGACGATCCTCTTAGACTTTGTACAAGTACCAACAGTTTTGTAGGCGGGGCCATGGTCGCCATGGCTGGAGCGTAATCAAATATATCCTCGTGAAATCTCTTCTTTCTCAATGTACGATGGTTTCAGTGATTGGGATGCTCGTTCTAGTGGATCTCTGCTGGCACATTTGAGGTCGTTACGTGAGAGCGCTGTGGACACCGCGCAGGAGCTGCTGGCCATGGAGCCTGTGCGGGCGCAAATGTGGTAGTAGCCCCGTTTCATTCCTTTCATTTCTTCGTGTACAAAGATGCCAGTACTGTAAATCATTCGGTAGTTATGATGCAATTTCGGAATCGATCTGGCGACGATCAACACCTTGTTAGACTTTGTACAAATACCACAGTTTTGTAGGCGGGGCCATGGTCGCCATGGCTGGAGCATAGCAATATATCCTCGTGAAATCTCTTCTCTCTAAATGTACGATGGTTTCAGGGATTGGGATGCTTGGTTTAGTGGTTAGTGGATCTCTGATTGCAGGACCTGTAATGCGATTGAAGTAACTACTACGACCTGAGGTAGGGACACCCAAAAGCGCCACTTTTTTCGCTGCTGCACAGTTTCTCTTATTAGATTGATGAAATTTTCATATTTTCTTCTTGGCAAATGGAAGGAGGTTCTAAAGCACAAAAGAACGCAACATTCAGATACCATGTGCAAAAGTCAGAAATGGTCAAAGTTCTTCTTGGTAGATGTTCTAAAATTGCATCTTCAAAATAGGTACATATTGATTTTGGAGATGTATGTAGAGGGATGATGGTGGTTTTAGATAGGGTGTGATTTGGGGTTTAGGTACCTACCTTCCGATACATTTCCACTTGGCTTTATCTCTTATTGTTAAAATAGTTAAGCATAGTGATAAATATCTAGCATGTCCAATGCCACTAAGTAAGAGTGTTCATCAATCTTTGCACAAATCTTGATTGGGAATGATTTTGTTAACATATCCAAGTTGTGGCAAAGCAAGCACTTTATCCAGTGTTGATGTATACATTTTGTCAATGAGCAAACACTTTGTACAAGAACCCACTTCGTAGATCAAGCTTGGAGCTTTCAAAGTTAACACAATCTTGCATTGTCAATGAGTAATCTTTACTATCCAAGGTTTCAAGTTCAGAAACCCAAGCCTAGTGCTTCAAGTTTGACTATGTCTTTTGCATGCTTTGACAAGCTGAGTTTGAATAACATTTATGAAAATACTCCAAGATTGATGGACGTAGACTATCCTCCGAGGTTGTTGTAGTTTACTGAATCTCAATAGAACTTAAACACCGCAACAAGGTGGAGCTCTAGTGCTCTCATTCTCGAAAGGGTTCAGAAAGAATCTCTCAAACTTGGAAGTACATCTGAAGGCAGCTGGACTTGCCTGTGTAGGAGGATAGTGGCGAAGCTGTGAACAGACACCGCAAATAACATACTCCGTATCGTAATTAACAGCAGGTGTGAATGCACATTATTGAAATTTCTTATTGCTATTTCCCAAACCTTAATCTTTTTTTGGCAGGACATGTTCAAGAGGCTTCAAAGTCATTAGAATTCTTTTTCTATTGACACCCAGTTCTACCGAACACCAGGTGGGAACGTACCTTTTAGATGATGTAAAGGTTTCTATGATTTCTGGCTCTGATTTCTAAGATCAGAGTCAGAGACGCTTCAGCGGTATCAATGTCAGTGGCTTCTCGATCAGCTTCACTAGTGGCCGTAGCAGAATGTAGAAATCTGAATATTTCCTGTCAACACGATTGCATAGCTGACACGAGAATTGTCATCGAATCAGAAATCTTGGAGGGAGCGAATCAAAAGCCATACCAATACCAAAGCTCACATACAAAGCCATACCCATCTGCTCACAATAGACTATCACACAAATGTCATTAAACCTATCAACGTATTTTGATGTCCAGAAGGTTTAGTGGTTGTCAGATATTGACGATTAGGGTGATCGTGACAATGCCCTTGCACATGTACGTGAAGACGAAAATTGATCCTATTTCATCAGGACTCATAAGCTTTCGATTCAATAAAATTACAAGAACCATCCATTTCGATCCGATCCCAGCTCTACTTGCGGGATCGGATTCCGTTTCAATCAATTAAAATCTTCAACAAAGAATCAGCGTCTCTCCATACCTATCAAAAAGAATCGTTTCCGGAGTTTAGCAACTCGCCAGCACTCTCACGGACCATGCATCGAGAGAGAGAGAGAGAGAGCTAAATTTCATCAATGTAACTCTCTAAAGGCTAGGGAATTCGAAGAGTAGGTTCAGGGTTAGAAGGGAAATTAGGAAGCCTCGAATGTATGGTTCGTCGGCACTTTGATCGGCATCTTGTCTACGCAATCCGACCACGGGCTGTAACGGCGATCCGTTTTCACAGTCCGCAGAGCTCGCCACACCGCGCTATTACACTTGAATCCCGACCCAAACGCAATCTGCCACACGCGGTCCCCCTTCCTCACGCGCCCCTTGGCTTCCGCGTACGCAAGCTCATACCAGATGGAGCTGCTGGACGTGTTCCCGAATCGGTACAACGTCATCCGCGACGGCTCCATATGCCAATCCGTCAGCTGCAAATTCTTCTCCACCTCGTCCAACACCGCCCTCCCCCCCGCGTGAATACAGAAATGCTCAATCGCAAGTTTGAAATCAGGGATAAACGCCTTGATCTTCCAGTTCAGCAGCTTGCGCGCGACGAGATTCGCAAAGAAGAGGAGCTGCTCCGAGAGGGGAAGTACAAGCGGCCCGACTGTGGTGATATTCGCTTTCAACGCGGTCCCCGCGACCTCCGTGAGCTCCCGCGACAAAGTGATTCCCATCCACCCGTTCGCGTCTTCTTCTTGATGCACGCACTGATAGGCTTTTTCTTCTGCACCTCTGTGCGTTCTCACAACGTGTTGCAGCTCGAACTTCGCTTTCCGTTTCCCGAATCGCTTGTTGGAAAGCAACACCGCCGCGCCGCCCATTCGAAACAAGCAGTTGGACACCAGCTTCGTTCTGTCGTTTCCGTTGTACCAATTCAGAGTGATGTTTTCTGTGGACAGCACAAGCGCGAGGCTCTCCCCGTGAACCTGAAGAAGATCTCTCGCGACGTCGACGGCTATCACCCCCGCGCTGCACCCCATGCCGCCCAAGTTCACGCTCAACACGTTCCCTCGCATCTTATAATGGTTCACGATCATGGCGGAAAGAGACGGTGTGGGGTTGAACAAGCTGCAGTTTACAACAAGAATGGCGATGTCTTTCGCCTTCACGCCCGTTTTCACCAAAAGCTCGTCAATGGCGCCGAACATCACCTGCTCCGCCTCCAGACGCGCTTCAGACATGCAGGGATTCGACGGGAACTCGATGAGCGCGCGCGGTAGGTACGTCTCCTGACCCAACCCGGACCGGCCGATGATCTTGCGCTGAAAATCTAGACTGCTGTCGGTGAAACGCTGCGATTGCACAGAACAATCAATGAAAGTCTCCATGGTGACCTTGCGCGCATCCTCGGGCTTGTAGCAAGCGAAGTCGATGAGGTAGACTGGGCGTTGGCGCGACATGAAGTAGAGAGTGGCCACGAAGACGAGCGCGCCAGAGCACATTAGCACGCTCACCAAGTTGTACTGCAGATGCTCCCAGAGCTGCAGCAAGTCGCGGTGACCCAGACGACCAATCTCCGCAGCTACGGCGAGCAGGAGCGGGATCATGAAGAGGTAGAGCGCGTGCGACATCACAATGTGGTACCCGAGCTTCACGTATTTGAGGTTCACGGATTGCAATAAATCAGGGAGACGTTGCCGCACCTTGATTTCCACCGGCATTTTGTTACTGATTCCTCGAGATGGAAACTCAATTGCTTCATCAGCATTCACCGCATTGGGAGCCATGGATTTAAGCCACTACTTTCGAAACAGCTACTGCTCTTTCTTCTTGATGGTTCGGTGATTCTCAACGCACAACTGCACAATATGGATACAAACGAACGTTACAAAACGGAAGTAGTGCTGGGATCAACAGAGCTCCTGTAACGATAATGTAGAATGCGTCTAAAGGACGTACTAGTCGATCTCCCACTGATGTTTTACAATGACATTCTTGACGTTGTGTTACGAAGCTCGCTCACAGTTCTCACACTATCTTCATAATTGAAATGGACGTTTTGTAGGTGCTAGCCGATCAACACTGCTCATACAACGATATACTATAGAATGTGTCCCGGAATGCGTCAAAACAACACACTAATCGATCTCCTTCTAATGCTTTACAATGGCATTCTTAAGCTCAGATCGAGTTCTCACACCATGCATCCCCAATTTGGTGTCCCAGTAGTGAAAGATGTGCACGTACTGTACGTTTTGTGAAATGAAGTTTAGAGTCTATGTGGACGTCGGATACACGATGCACGAGCATATATGTCGACGAGAATACTAGTTTCGAAGTTCAAATGTGATTGACAGAGGCGGGACGGTGTGTACCAGAGGGTGTTGAGCTCGTAACAATGCGATCATGTCAATCTTTTGAGAATTGACATGCTGCAGCTGCGCTCTACTGAATTTGTGATTTTGCTCCAGCTGCATGCGACACAAACATTCAAGACGGTTCAGCTGACACACACCCAATGCAGGAGAGTCGTGTTGCGCGCGCCTGGAAAAAAATGTACTGGAGGTGTACATTTCAGAGGGGTGTATCATGATCAGCTGAGTAGCGCTAACGCACTCGGACCCTCTCTGGGTCTGTCAGCAAAACAATTTCCAGTCAGCATGCACGTACGAATCCAGGGTGCTCCGAAGGTGAGTCACTGGATCGAAGGCTACATTTTGTGATGACTCCCACACAAAACTGTCACCTTTCCTGGCCATGCTTGTTGCGTCTTCTGTTGTAACCCTAGCCTGGATCCTAAAACTTCGAGGTTTAATCTGCAGAAAAGAGCTGATCTCGAGCAATACCTGTAAAACTAGAAAACGCGAAACTCCAGACTCTTCAGACAGACAGCTCTCTCGCCCCAAGTCCACAATCATTGTCTACTTGAACGTGACACAGGCAATCGATTTTTTATATCAATGACCTTCACACAGCAACCCTAAAAAGACAGATAATCGGGAGTTGTAAATCACTAAAAACTGACATGAATAGCCAGGAGAACATCCCCAAGTCGCTCCCACAATATCACAGCCGGTAGGGTAGAATAGTAGCGCAAGCTCACCTTGAGAGTTTCATGGAGTTTCAGGTTTTTCCCTTGCACGCTTGACTGTCTGCAACTGTTTGTGCAGGGGGTCGGAAATGCTCCTCCTGGATCATCAATTCTTAAGTGGGGGAGAGCTAGTCAAGGCGACACTCATGGACACTGCAGTCCGTTAGAAACCACATTCGAAACCTTCATGTTCATATGACACTTGCTCTATAACATAATACACCCCTGATCAGTACGTCCCAACTAAGTTAGCTTGTGTCCCTGATCAATCCCAATATATCCTCGATGGAATTTATAGGCTTTGCAAGCATGGTAACTGTACTACAGGAGCAACGTATCCACCTTGTGATTACACAAATATGAACCACAGAAGTTTGATGGAATAATTATTCAATGAAATTGAACTCTGTCAGACGCCACTTTCGTTTGTTACGTGGACGTAAATGCAAGACAATAAAACTACGGGAAGTGCTAGACTGGGGATAGAGGATTTGAAGTCCTCCTCGTGCTATCTTAAATGAGCTCTGCCTTCCCGACTGCTGTTGAGAGCTAGAAACTGCATGCAGGCGCGCAGGCAGGCAGGTCGCCCCGCAGGGCGTCATTGCCGACCTCCCAGGGAGTCAGTGCTGCTGTGAGGTGCGTTCACACCGAGGGCGAGAAAATCTAGGTTTGTGCATGCACTTATGATCGTCACTAGTTACAAGTGAGTTTCTAGTATTAGTCACTGAACATTGTTAATGGAACTTGTTGGTGAGTGAAAGAGGATTCTTGAGCATTTTAGTATGTGTTATTTGGACACTATATGAATAAGTTATGAATTTTCAAAGCATTGTCAGTAGGTGTTCCAATATGTAGGATTGATTGGGTAGTGTATATTATGAGTGTATTTATTTTAACTCTTTGAGCTCCAGAAACTAAATTTTGGTCCTTCTGTAATACACTGAATCTGTATTGGGGGAAGTGAGTCTAATTTTTGAATATTTTAGAACTTTTTAATCCATATTGATTTACAAGTCTTTCTTCTGTTGATTCATTTTTATTGAAATCTTATTGATATTTAAGAAGCTATAATTGACTCTTTGTATATATTACAAATAGGGGATAAAAGATTTTTAACACATAGAGCATTATAACATGTAATAAATAATATATATCTAACTTTTTTACTATCAACAAATTTATATCAACTTTTGGGCTATTCTAACATATAGCCGAGTATGTTATTACCTAAAGTTATGGCCATTTGAAGAGGTAGAAGTCCTCATATCATTTCTAGCAACTTTCCAAGTATCCCAGCCTCCTAATTTTTGGATGATAAGCAATCGATTTTAGTGTATGTCAACCTCTACCTTTACTTTCACACAGCAAATAAGTCATATTTGAACATGACACTAACCCCTCTACAAGCTATCAATTTTTACTCTTGGGCTTAGCAAGTCATCATTACAAATGCTAGCTTCCTTTTTGCTTTTGGAAGTTTTCTGACTTGTGATTGGTTGGAAGTATATTTTAGTGAGTTGTACTGTTGGGGATACAAGAGGCCATCCCCTCTAATTTGGACAGATCTTCCCGCCAAGCCACTTGTGAATGGCGGCCTTGTATTTTATTCCTTGCAATGAAATTCCCTTTCCTTTGCTTTAAAAAATAAATAAATGGACAGACCTGAATTGAAGGGGTCTGGGTATTTGGAGGGCTGCAGGAGATGCTCTCAGTCAGTCAGTCACCTTTTTCGAGTCATAAAACACCTGCGTCAAGATGACCTCGTTGTGACACAACTTATGTCTCCTTGTTTAGAAAATAATTACTCCCCCTCCTTCTTGTCAGAGCCCCAGGAACTACTTTTACTTTACAAACTGACATGCAGTTTGGGTAACATACCCGTTTCATCTGTATAAAAAGAAAAAGAAAAAGAAAAAGAAGAAAAAGAAAAAGAAAAAGAAAAAGAAAAAAGAAAAAGAAAAAGAAAAAGATGGAAAAAAGAAAAAAGAAAATGGAAAAAAATTCACTGAATACACCTAATAAAAGATATTTTTTTAAGTCATAACTAGCGGTTGGCGCTTGCTATGCTACGCATTCACCATTAGAATTTCATTAGATTTTTTATGTATTAGATAGAATGCACAACAAGAATTTCAATAAATATTCAAATAAAAGTTACTAAAATTACTTCATATAGTTTTTTTTATAAATAAGCATATACTGAAATAAACAATAGAAATTTAATGAATGATGAATGAAATATATGCAATGATGAATATGATAAAAGATACACATACATTAGAATGTATTTAGAAATTTGACTCAATTGTTACAAACAATGGCAACCCAAATAGAAGAATTGAAAGGAAAAACTTGTAAATCTCAAAAGCTTCGTGAACAATTTAATTGTTGTGAAATCCAAAATTGGTTCAATCTAATAAATTTCTCAAATCATTTGGTAGTAGCAATAGAAAATTGAAATCAAAAGCTCAAAACTCACAAAAGCATAAAATCATAGAAATGCAAAAGAAGTATAAAGCCAAGAAAAGCAATGGATTTGCTACCTTTATAATATCACCATATTGATCCTCTTTAATATCACCTCAATTGCAAGGACTATATTATTTCTATCACCTCTGTAATATTTATCGAAATCATTATCATGTATTCTATTCAAATATACCAAATTTTTACTAATATGTGATACAATGAATGCATAGCATAGCAAGCACGATCCCCTAGTATTAATGGTAGCATTTGTGATATTACAGAAGAAGTTATGATTTTAGTAGTACGATTAGTTTTTTTAAAATCATTTTGGAGAAGTAGATAGCTACTTTGTCAATATACTTGGGTGATACTTAGTAATATCTATATTAAAAAAAAACTAATTGGATGATATCTAGGTGAAATTTGGCTATTGGACTTAAAATATTATAGTAAGTTTGAAAAAAAAAATTGTTTTTTACCCCCAAAAATGAAAATTTCCTTCATAAAAAAATAGCTGATGTCTTTTGGTTGTAGTCCAAATGGCAAAAAATTGTGCATAAAAAAACATCGGTCATAACTTTTCCTCACCTTGAGAACAAATCTCAAGCCTGGAGTTGGCATACTAATAAAAATAAGTTGAGTCAAAGAATACAATTTTAATTCCATCCTTTACATATAGTGTAGGTGACCACCAAGATGAAAAGTCCAATTTACTTTGTACATCAAAGCAATCTAAAAATTTTAAAGGTTGCAATGACCTTAATATTGCAAAAAAACTCTAAATGAAAGGGATAAAAATGAATGCTCTTCAAATATAGGGCAAAAAAAATTGACTTTGGAATTGTAAAGGGATATTATGGTTGTCACATTGGATGGGTCAAGGTTACTAGACGTGACTGTCAAGTAAACCAATCAAATGAAATGAACTACTTGGGAGTTTTAGGACTTCAAATTTTGCAAAATGAAAAAAAATTATTGTAATTTACCTTGACTAACTGACATAGTATGGTGGTTGTAGACATGGCATTCTATATTAGAATTAGGGTGCAAATGATAGGGATGGTGATCTAAAGTCAAAGGGAAAATAGTGGAGACATGGACATATGGATACAAGTGGCAATGTAATTACTCAAGGCATGGATGTAGATGGGCAATTGAGTGCAAACGAGAGTTATGATAGGTAGTTACTTAATTCCTAATGAGTTCTTTCATGGTTAAAGGCCCCAAACAACTTCAAAATAGTAGTCTATCAAGCAAAGCAAAAATCTTCATTTATATTAATTTTAAACAAATTCAATTGCTTGATCCTTTAGATTACTTGTTAAAGAACAACCATTTTAAGTTTTAAATAAGAAATCTTACCAATTGCAAGATCATGATGCTTGGATTTCAAAAAAAGTGCTTTAAACTATTTCTATATGGTTAGATTTCATCTTTCAAATATTTTATCCCAAAATATATAATTACATAATATGTTGAAGAAATAAGTTGGGAATACATATAAAAAATTTCAACAACAAAAAATGTATATTCATCCTTAAAAAAAAAATAAGTGCATAGATAGGACAAGAAATTGATAAAGTATTTTCACAAATTAGAATGACTTTCATCCAAGCAACAACAACAAAGAAACAAGAATATGAATTTGTTCATTGTTCAAAAATTGGATGTTGGAGCACTTAAAGGTTAAACATCTTGATTTCTACAATTCCTAGGTGGAGGAACCAACATGATAGGCATTTCGAATGTGTACATCACCATCTTGTTAGTGCCTCATGGTAGTTGTATTCATACTTATTCTCTTGAAACCTACATACTTCATCTTTGTTGCCATAGTATGATCAAGGTCTCAAGGTCCTCCACCTCCAAGTTCTCGTTTTGAAGCTTAGTCACTATTCTTCCATCTCTATGATGCCTCACAAATTTTTTGTGCCACTTTGTGGCAAGTTCCTTTGTATTTGAATCTATTGAGGGGCTCTTTTGAATTTAAGAACAATAAACACTAATGTTGACGAGGTGTTCCCCGGAGTGTAAGTTTCTATAAACAAGAATATCTCTTCATCAGATTGTCATGTTCCAAATCCTCTAATCCCTTGGCTCGGATGTTTGCTACCTTTACAACAATGCTACTTCCTCTACAATGTTGCACTCATATTGACTATTGATGTGATGATGAGAGGTTGGAGGGAGTCTATCACAAACAATAGTTTGAGAAACATTTTTCATTGTCACTAGAGTATTCCCCACAAAGCTCAATCCTTCTTGAAAACGCCTTGCGGTTGGATTTAAAGTTCTACTAGGTGAAGGGGGTGTAGAATGTTGCATCACTATGCCTTGTCTATGACCAATGACTCTAGTTATATGCATATAAAAACAAGGGGAATTGTGGCACAAGGGACGCATAGTTATTGAGCATTGGTTGGAGAATGTCATTTCCAATGTTGAAGTGTGAAAATTCCCTATACCATTGACACTTTTAAAAAAAAATTATGGTTGTCGGGCCACTTGGTTGTAATTCTTTTATTTGTACCACTGCACCTTGGTACATTGTTGGTACCACCATCTTATCCTTCTCTATTGCCAAGTTTTTGATTGCATTCTTCGTCATGGGCAACGCCTTTACTATTCTTAATAGTATGGTTTGTCATATTCACATTGTTTCCATCATTGTTTTCATCTTTGTTCAAGCCATTATTTATACAAGGGTGATTGTCATAATTGTTAAAATCTTTGTACTTGTCTTCATCACAATTTCTCATGTTCACCATTTTTCAAATGCAAAGAGACACAATGTTGAGCAAGATCTTCATTCTTAGGTGTGGAAGATGAAGGATTGCAATAGAGAATGGAATCCTAATGATTGATGTTCACGTGTGTCTATACCATCGAAGGTGAAGTCTCTTAGTATCACAAAGGTTTGCAAAAAGGTTTGAAATAGCATGGGGCCTTTATTGTGGAATGCTTTGCATATATCTTTTTATAACTTTATCCTTCTAAATAATCCTACATCTATTCCCAAATTCCCTTTTTTCCAAATCCCCATCAAATAATTCCCACAATTACCTAAAAACTACCATAGCAAGCCTCGACATAGCATAAATGATGGAAAGTCACTCCAAATGGTTTGAAAATTCACCACAATGTAGATCAACTACACAACTACTCACATCAATTAATTTTCATCCCAATATAAGATACACTTCAAGTTTGTTGAACATTTCCCCATTACTGACTTTCTTTCAACCTTTTATGGCCTTCAATTCACACCCCGGTTGTATTTTATGCATATCATAGATCCCAAATCCATTGTAACCAAGTTTTTAATCCAAGATAATAGATAAGTAAAAAAAATGTACCTTCTAAATTTCAAATATATATCAAAAAACTCAATAAGGTTGAAGCTCTTTAATAATAATTTTTTGGTTGCCTTGGAATCCAAATACCTTTAGTTTGAAGCCTCACATCTCCATTGTATAAAAGATTTAGATCTAAAAATTGGCATCATAGTAGATTAAATATTTTAAAATTCAAATCCAAATTTTTCCTTTGATCCAACACTTTTTCAAAACACAATACAAAATTCCTCATATCAATGCTTCTTTCAATAATAAATGACCAACACATGTTCAACTCAACACTCAAGTGCATCAAAATCCATCAAGAATCAAGAGAAAGACAAGAGATCAATCCTCGTCTCTAAGTAAGAGGCTAGTTGTCACCTAACCTTAATTCTACTACTACTAACCAACTAGTTATCAACCAATAACTAACAAGAACAAGTAATAACAATTTTCTACACTATACATATCATTTAATATACAAAGATATATACATCTTTATAGAGTTTGCTTATAGAACTCCTAACAACATCACAACACAATATTTTAGACAAACATCAATCTTCAATTAATGGATGATTCACATCATGACATTGGAATTAAACTTTGTGAATTATGTCAACATCTGAGAATGAACTAGTTGTGTCAAGTAGAACTAATAGGTTTAGAGATTTGATAGGTCATAGAATTCCGGATTGATGAAAAAACGCTTGTACATCCTATTTGATCTTGAAAATAATGCTTTTGTAGTTTGGAAGGACAAATTACAATCCTAGACCCTGAAGACTTGAAAAATTCATTAAAGGATGCCACATAGGTAAAATATTTATGTATTATTGTCACACCATTCATTGCAAATTCTATGTGACAAATCTTCACTATTACTAGGACCCATTTTTTTTTAGAGATGCATTCATGTATTTCAGTACCTATATAACATCCTAAAGGTTAAATGAAACAAAGTGAACATTGCAATCTAGCATATGGTATATGGAAAGGAAAGACTCTAATATAGAATAGATTGGTCTTTACTATAAAGAACTACATCTTTTGTGTCACATCCCTATCTCCTTAAGGTGGCCGAAGTGCCTTAGTGAGCAAGGGGGACCTTGGAGGTGACATCCCAAGCCTTGCAAGAGCATTAGAAGGAAGAAATGAATGACTCTCATGCAAACAAGGCACAATTGTTCCCTAAATTAGAAGAAAATGGTTGACTATCTTACATTCTTGAAAAGCCCTTGAAAAGTTTGATTTGAACTAGTTGATTAAAAGTTATGGCCGTTCAAAATTGGTAGTGTCTTGGTGGCACCAAGACACTTAAGGGCTAGGAGTAAGAGGTTTCCAATGAATCCTTCATATAAATATAGCATGTAGCATATCATTGGAAATCTAAGAACTTAAGAAATCTAGAATGACAAGCATTTTAAGGTTCTAAGCTACGGGCTCAAAGTTATGGCCAAGAAAAGGGCCATGGTGAAGGTGTGATGCCATTTCTAGTTAACCCAAATCTTTGGAAGGCCATAAATATGTGAGAACTTAGCCAAATGAGACAAGTGATCATTCTATAGGCATCTACTTGTTGCGAAGATATCCAAAATGGACTCACATGTGAAATTTGGAGCTTTGGCCATAAAGTTATGTTGTTTGGAAGTTCAAGAGTCCAAACAAGGTTGTAACTTGGTGATTTCGGTTGAAAATGGGTGGTCTTCCTATAGTCACTATAAAATTTTCAATTTTGACAAATTGACTTTGATAGTGAGAGAAGAGAGTACATATTACATTTTTGGATAAATGAGATGTTAAAAGAGAGAATTTGTCAAATTGGTTGCATTACTAGTACTAGGGTGACTACTAGATGTCCATCATCATATAGGTTGGATGATGAATTGTCCGGAGACGGTTAGAGATGAAAAGGACACTTTTGGTGATAAGGTAGGAGCACCCAATGGTGTGAGTGTACCCAATGGTGTGACTTTCTACACATGACAGTCATTTCAGAACTTAAATGCAAATAAACTGTAGATAGCTTATTTTTATTGACTGAAGTAATAAGTTATCTATAGTCTACCTACATTTACATTCTAAAATCATTACCTTACCTAGAAAGTCACACCATTGGGTGCTCCTACCTTATAGACGGCTTACTAGGAGTTTTTCCCTCTCCACTCTCTCAATGATTTTTCTAGAGAATGGAATTGTTACAATGGTTTTGGAGGCGTTTCGGCTATTTTTTTGGTCAAATTGGTATAATTTGCTTGTGGTATTTTGGAACTTTAAAGGATTTTAATGAGTAGTCATTTAATTTACTGATAAACTTTTGGATTGATTGTTATTGTGAATTTTGGATGAATGAGAAGAAATTGAATTCAAGTTTGGTGAGGATGCTATCTTGAGAGGAGAAAGTAATTAGGAATGAATATGTGTACTTGTGATGTGCAAACAATGATGTGTTAGTTTGCTATGTAGAAATTGGTTGCTTGATTAAGAATTTATTTAACCTTTAAATGTCACAAGCTGAACACTAGAAGTGAGGAGCTTTTCTCCACTTGATAAGGAAAAACAGAATAATTCAAAATTGCCTTGTTTATTGAGGACTTCATGATTGAGTTTTGAAGCCAACTACCTCATGAATGTGAATGTGCAATCTCTTAGAGAATCTATTGTCCAGATTTTGAGATTATAATATTTGATGAACATGTGCTTTCAAAAATTTCCAATTCTCAACGTCCAAAAAACACCTTCTATGATGTTTAAGGGTTAATAGAAGTTTTAGACTAATTGTTTTAAGAATGTTACATTATTCTCTGAGTGAAATTAATTTAGAATAAGGGTAATTAACCCTTCAAGGCCCAAGGCCTTTGGGGATATAAAAACATCATAGCTTTTGAAGTGCTATAAATCTATATGTCACTAAGTTATACAAATCTTAACCATACAATCTTGTAATGCACATGTTGTAGATGGCATGGATCAAATTTGAAGTCATTTGACTGTGTAGATTGAAAGATTATAATGTTTTAGTATTGAAAAAAGATGCTGAAATTTTTCTAAAAACACATTTGGAGGTGAAATTAGAATTCTAAGCCTTCTCAAATGAAAAAACTTTAAACTACAAAGTGCTTGAAAATCAGCATATAAATACATTGGTGAAAGAAAATATCATTCCATTGACTCATTGTGTTTACAAAATGGCTTTGAAATGTCAAGAAAAGTTACCAAAAATTACACCCAAGGTTGAACCTCCTTCTACTAAAAAGTCTCAGTCACTCATTATTTCATGGATTGATATGAAATTTTATTGACACAAACTAGACTAGTATGTGCAACTTTTCCAAAAAGAATTATTGAAAACGGGCATTGTAAGAAGAAGAAATAGACCGCCAAAGTTCACTATAATGAAAAACTATTAGGGTTTTGAACTTTGAATTGCTCCCAAACATTCAAAACAACCTAGATTGATATGAAAATTTTACCACGAGAACTAGACTTTAAGGGGAATGTATTCAAACAAATTTTATCGAAAAAAAACACTGTATGAAGGAGATACAAGCCCCCAAAGTTACAGCCATCAAATGCAATTTAATTTGTGAATTCAAATTATACTTGTGAACTTCGATTGGATTTCAAGAAACTAATACATCTTGTATTGATCTAAAACTTTTACCACACAAACTAGAAAAGTATGCGCAACTTCTCCAACAAGTTTCATTGAATTTGGACATTAGATGCAACAGTTACATTACTTTGAATTGGACTCAAACTAGTGAGGCTGCTTTTGAGCCCCTTGGGCGTTGAGGGGTTAAACAAGTGGTCTACTTAATATTTCTCTATGAATGGATTGTATTATGCTGTAATTGAGGGAGCTTGGACGGTACAATTTGGAAGAAAAAATTGACCCTGACAAATTGGCTGGCACAGAAAGTGGAGTAGGAAGGATTTGGCATGCAGAGGGAAGCTGACAAGGCACTTGAAAAAAAATTACCTCAGGGTGCATTTTTATTATTTTTATTTTTATTTAATAATAATATTTTAATAGTTGTATGGATGAACTCTAGTAGCCTGCTTAGTTTTGGGAGTCCCTTAACTTAGATAAATTAGACAGAGAATTTAAGTGATGTGATGTGGCTAAGTACAATTATGAATTAGTAGAGTATAAACAATTGGTCTGATGAGTAGGTCTAAAGTAGTGGTAGGTGAGATTTCTTTATCTTAAAATTACCTATGAATGTTATAAGGGAGGAAATCTAAACCTGGATATCAAGTTTGGATTGAGTAGACACTTGGGTGATTGGATACACTAAGGTACAAATGTTTTACAGAAAGAATTATGGATGAGTTGTGTTCAGGGAGTCCTAAAGATTAGTCTTTATAAGAAATATGTAAAGATTTATAGGGTCTGTGTCTACCATCATGCAAGAAGACAAATTGCTCTCTAAGGGAAGAGATTGCTATGAGAATTTAGTATATGGCTAATAGTCTATAACTGACTATTCATTGAAAAGATGTGATGCACTTGGTTTCAATTAACACCCCCCACCCACTGCAAAAAAAATGAGAACCATTGATCTTTAAAAAAAATTCCCTTCCCCCCCCTCCAGCATCATTGATCTTGAAAAGAAATCTGGATATTGATATGGGATACAACATTTTGAGATACTATATTGATACGAATATAATACAGTATGAATACATACAAGAAATACAGGTACGAAATCTATAAGCCATTAACCCATATTGTTTGTTCATACAAGTTGGTCTGGAAAATATAAATATGTTTGGAGGGGGAGGTATAAGGCCAAAGAGGAGGAGATGTTCATTTGGGAAGGTTGGGGCTTTAATAAATAATTAAATAAAAAATCAATTGGGAGGTGGAGGTTAATAGTACAAAAAAATCAATTGTTTGAAAAACTTGTGCCTCACTATCCACTCAAAAGATAGGATACACTCATCATTGTATGTAGAATTGTGTAGTTAAATTAGTATTAAGGAGCTTACATACCCACAATCATGCCCTGCATTTAGATTAGGGACAATTTGTTGTAAGACTGGGACTGATTCTTTGAGCATTCTAAGTAGTACATAGGTTAGATAAGTAGTGACTGTGACAAATTGTTGTGGTAATGAATATTATCAATAATTAAGGAATCATATATAATCTTGTATGCATATATACAAATAGGTATAGAGCACACGTATGTCGACAAATTATGGTCTATCATGGATGGTTTGTTAAATGAGCTTGGCTACTAGAGAGGACTAGGACCGCATCCATGCGTTCATAGCATCGGTAATGGACAAGTCACAAAATTCACATATTTGGGGATAAGAGTGTAGACAAACCATTTTATTACTTTTTAGGAAATTGTATATCAATTAAACATAAATCCTATTTAATTCTAAAATACGTGTGACTTTAGCTACAAATACATTAAACTAATTGATCATTCCCTAGAATTGAACTCCTATACTATAGTCTTGGATTGTGGAAAATAAACAAAATCTAGACTACACTTCCAATGTGGATTTTGGAGGTTCCTTTGACCCATAAAGGAATTTGTTGAATCCCAAAGAAAGTATTATAGGAGAGGTTGGTCTCCTTCCTTACTCCCTCTTGGAGCTTTGATGAGTCCCGATAACTCAAGGTTGGTGATGCAACTTCTCCACTGAGTCCAATGCACCATGGGACACTTGTGTGTGTCCCATGACATTGGTTGAATGGAGTCTTGTTCTTTGCTAGGCCATTACAGATGTATTCTGAATTATAAGTCCCGATAAATCATAATGTGAAAGTAGCAAACACATAATGGACCCAATATGAAGTGGGATGAAATTCAAGGGCAGGGCTTTTTTTTTGGACAAAATTTTACCAGACTGTCAGAAATCTGACCTCTCTGGCTTCATCCCTCCAAAAACTGGCCTCTGTAGTGCTGCCAGCAAGGGGCACACTGTTCCAAAAAAAAAGCCCTGTTCAAGGGTGGATAGCATTGGTGGAGAGTAGTGCCTCTACTAAGTGCTAAATTGCCAAAATTAATTATTTTAGGGTGTAGGACTAATCTAGGCCAAAATTCTAGACCTCTAATTTGAAGTTAATACCTTCAAACTTCTAATTAGTTTAAATTGTAGAGTATTAAATTTCTATTCTAAAATGGTAAAATACTTTGTAATGAGACCTTTCTAACAAAAGTTATGATCGGATGAAGTTCTAGTTATGATTTATCTTAGAAAACATCATCTAGTGATTTCTATTGACTAATATGCCAAAATTGACTTTTACTTTCAAGTCTTTTTGTTCAAAATTGCAATGAGATTTTGAGATTCTTTTTCATTCTATTTAGATGATTAGTTGTATTTTCATCCAAAACTAGTATAATTGACTACCAAATTGCATTTTACTCTATCTTATTTTTTCCATATTTTTTCAAAGTGTGAGATTTTTTGGAAACCTCTAAGAATTGTCTGTGAATTTTAATTCAAAAGTCATTAGAAAATAAATTGAACCCACGAAGAGGCCTTGAATTTTCTTACTATTTTTTATACTAATTGAATGAATATGAAGGTGGCCCCATTCTCATTAGAACCACTACTTGGTGTGTGTTCCATTCTTCATGATGGAACCATCATGAGATTTATAAGATCATGGAGATGGACTGGGTAATGATGACAATTTTTTGATTTCATCGTGCAATTCATAGCCCAATTAGTGAGTTGAGAAGGCTCTTCCCACCTAAATTTATGAGATCATGGAAATGAATTGGATAATGATGATGAATGTTTGAATTCATCATGCAATTCTTGGCTCAATTAGTGAGTTGAGAAGGCTCTTTCCATCCATGATTTTGCATTACAAAGTGGCCTCTTTTGGGCTTCAATTTTTTCCTAATGTTGTATTTTAGCAAACTACAACACCTATATCTAATTAATCAATGATTTTGAAATAAAAACAAAAACAAAATTTTATGATCAAATTTATAAATCCAACCTATAATCTATCACTTATTTTGATTTTTCTTCAATATTTTATATTTTATATTTTATATTTTATTTTTTAAAAACTATTTTTGGGGGGTTTTTTTGGGATATTTTGAAATGGTGCAAAATTGACTTTGCCGAAAAACATCTCATATGCCCAATTTGGATAATTTTTCCAAAAGTTATTGGCCTCCAAAGTTTGCAGCCAATCAACCCTGATTCGTTCGATTTGTCTGTGAACAGTAAGATTTTGTCCGATATGACAACCCTGATTTGAATAGAATACATGATAATGATTTCAATAGTTTTTAAAATAATTATTTTAAATATTTTGTAAAAATACTTCCAATCATCCATACATAGAAATCGTATTTTCACACAATGTGATATTACAAAAATAGAATAGCAATTTGCAATCACTTCTGTAATATCACTTTTTACAAAGGGTGATATTATAAAAATAATATAGTTGTTGCAATTAAGGTGATATTAAAGAGGATCCATAGGATGATATTATAAAGGTAGCAAATCCATTGCTTTTCTTAACTTTACACTTCTTTGCACTTTTATGATTTTGTGCTTTTGTGAGCTTTGAGCTTTCATGATTTCAATTTTCTATTGCTACTACCAAATGATTTTGAGCTTTCATGATTTCAATTTTCTATTGCTACTACCAAATGATTTTGAGAAATTTATTCAATTGAAGCGATTTTGGATTCCACAACAATGAAGTTGTTCACAAAGTTTTTGAGATTTATAAGTTTTTCTTTTCAATTCTTCAATTTGGATTGCCATTTTTTGTAACAATGGAGTCAAATTTCTAATGCATTCTAATATATGTGTATCTTTTATAGTATTTCCATTGCATATGTTTCATTCATCATTCAATAAACTTCTATTGTACATTTCAATATATCCTTATTTATAAAAAAAATTATACAAAGAATTTAGTCATTTTTATTTGACGATTTATTGAAATTTTTGTTCTGCATTCTATTTAATACATAAAAATTCTAATGATGAATGCATAGCATAGCAAGCACCAACTGCTAGTAGAGAGGTTAAAAGAATACTATTGGTATTAGACCATCTAAACCTTTAACCAAACTAAGACTTGAAGCTAAATAAAACTTAAAATTGAGCTAGACTTGGAACTTTGATGGATGTGGAATGTAAGCTAAAGCTTGATTTCTAAGACACTTAGAAGGACAAAACTCTACTATTCTATGGAGTTGGATATTTGAGACCAATACAAACTAAAGGTAAGAAACTTTCTACATTTATAAGTCAAACTTTTGCCATCATGAAAAGTGCAAACAAAAAAAGACTAATTTAAGAAGAAAAATGACTTTACAACCAAGAAAATTGCTATAAATAAAGTCTATGCTTTGCCATTAGTTTAGAAATACAACATACAACATATAAAACATGTATAAAACTTTGACAAGGACCACAATGTTGCATGTCAAGGCTTTTGGGGGAATTCTCAAGAATCTGAATTCCTACACAAGGAGCTCGTGCAAGATAACAAACACAAACAAATGATTCAAAAGTTTGAGTAAAAGCCACAATAATATGAATGCTAGTAGATACAATCCCGGGATACAATCCATGAAACTTTAGAGTTAGAATAAAAGTAACAATGCTTGAAGAAATCCTCACATCCTTCAAAGAGTACACTCAAAAACCACTACAAAATGAACCAAATATGCCTAAAAAATACCATGTTGATAATAACTTGGTCAAATTGACTAAAACTACTAAATAAAATAAAAACAAGATACAACATGAAAAATTGGTGTGTGTAAGCAGAGAAGATGAGGACCTTTTATGCTTTGCCTCAAGGCCTCACCCCCTCGTTTAACCCAAGATATTTAGTGTTTCACCTCCAATTACCTTCAAAAGTTACAATAGACTAAACTCTAACTTTGGAAAAAAAGCTCCATATGCCAAACAAGTTGTGCCATCAACTTAAGCCCAAAGCAATGTGTAGGGTGCATTCATCCCTTTTCTAAAGTCATTTAGATTTGTAAAGTTAGCAAATTGTCAAAATGAAGTAATGTAAAATCCTAGATGAAGGAATTTGCACTTTTTAAAGATTTTGGTTTGCTAATGGTTTCCAAAGGGATTTGGGGAGTAAAAAAATGACTCCTCTCGAACTTCATTCTGATGTTGTATGTTCCTAGTGCTCTAGTTAACACCTCAAATTTGTTTAAAAATTCATTGGTAATTGTTGGGGTTGTTTGTTCATGTCTTTGCCAATGTTGGAATGCCTTAAAATTTGTTAGGGCACTTTATTGCTACTAAAAAATATACTTTAATTTTTATTATAATTTTTTTGACAATCTAGATAATTTTTAGGAATTTACTAAAGCCATTTATAGTAATTTATTTTATAAAAAACTAATTTAATCAATCCAAAAACATCCAAAATTTTACATTAGACCTCTAAAGGACCCTATACACTAAATTCAAGCTCATATTCTTACTTTAAACTCTTCACAAGAAAATTCATCTGTTGTTACCTTTTCTTAAAGGATTGCTAGCATGTGAGCTTAGAATCTTAAGCCTACAAGCCTAAGCTCCTATATTATAAGCACCTACCATGGTTATAGGATATTTATATTATAGATGTCTATATTACAAGTGTCTATGTTATAAGCACCTTCCATGGTTATAAAGTATTTATGTTATATGTGCCTATATTATAACCTTATAGGTGTCCATGCTATAAATACCTAAGTTATAAGCACCTTCTACATAAAGTATTTATGTTATAGGTGCCTATATTATAGGTGTCTATGTTAAAAATATCTATGTTATAAGCACCTTTTGTGGTTATGGGATACTTATGTTATAAATACATGTATGATAAACATCTTCAACAGTTGTAAAGTACCTACTTACATCTATGCTTAAGGCTTGTATTTTTAGACTCACATGCTAGTGTTGTTGCCTTTTATTGTATCAGGTAGACTAGGATAGATGTGAAAGCTAGATGAACCAATTGTGCCATTGGGCTCCTAACATATTTTTAGTCTTAAAAACACTTTTCTTTGGTCTTTGGTTGTACCTTTCTTCATATTTCTTGAGTTTGGGTTCTACTAGGTTAATTTCTAACTTTTTATCTTTTTTTTAGAATAGCTAATAACTTTGATTTAATCTAATGTAAAAATATAGAATGAACTTTTCATAAGTCTAAAGAGGAATTTATATTAAATGAAAAACTAAGACTCCAATACTCCCCACCACAAATGCCTTCCGAGTTGATTTCACTCCACCACACCCAAATATCTTTTGCTTCCACTTCAACTACAAAGTGCCATTAATTCTCCTACCAAGACCTCAAAACACAAATTGACAAATAAAATTAAACTACTAATTAGGAACAATTTAGTGTAATTTAGGTACAAATTTAGTGGTAGACTTAAGTTTGGCCAAATAGAACATATAAAGCTTTAAAGCAATCTATAATTGCAAAGAAAAATTAGAATATTGGTATGTTCAGAATGTTTTGTTTCATATTGAAATGCATCAAAGTTAAGTAGTAAAGTTGAAAATTAAAAAAAAACACTTTATATTATATATTAGGAATGAATTTTTTTTGGCACAAATGCAACCATTGTACAATTAAAAAAGAATTGATATTTGATTCTACAATTTTGTGTCATACAAAAAAAATGGGCAAGTTCACCCCCCTTGTTGATGATGAAGTAAATAGTAAGTGCAATTATATATGGCCAAATATAAAAATGACAAATTGTGAGTTCACTATGTAATAAATTTTTGCAATTATAGAATTACACGTCAATGGTGTTTTTAGTGTCACAAAGAAACTCTTAAATATTGAATGCACATCTAAAGGCTTCAAAAATTCAAATTTTTTTAGGACAAAAAATGTCATATTTAAAAGTCATACTTAGGACTTTAGTAACCACATAGATATAATATGAATCAATTTGAATGCTCCAATATAAAAAAATTCATTAAGAATATGCATGCAATTGCAAGCCATTCAAAACTAAAAAAATATTTCAAAGAATGGATGGCAAATCTTGGTGAGAGAAAACTAAGAGTTGATTGGTGGCAACAAAAAAGCATGATTAATAGCCTCAAAAGTAAAAAAAACAAAACAAAAAATTAGGGCCTATTGCTTTTTGTACTATTAGTGATGGCCCATGTAATATTTGGAATTTGATAGTTCTATTATGGAATTGAAACACACTATTTTCAATGGTGAGATTGTTCTAGCAAGCATACTAACCCTTGTGGAATTTAATTTTTTTAATTGATAAAATTGAGCTTAAAACAAATCCAATTTAATATATTGTATTCTCAAAAAGTTTTCTATGATTGGCCTACAAAACTAGCTCTATAACTTTCTCATTACTAATCCAAATGGAAAGAGTTAAAGCTCTTACTATAAATAAATATATAATCTATAAAAAATTTAAAAATTATATTAACTTTTTGTGGGTATTTGCCACATGGCCTAAAACTTTTTGTGGGTATTGTGGGTAAAAATTATGTAAATTTTTTGTGGGTGTTTGTCACATGACCTAAAATTTGGGCTTGTAATAGCATAAATTTTGTTCCTAGGAACCCGTTGAAATAGAAATTATACTCTCAAAAAACTAATGTGTTTTTCTATTTTGAAAAAAAGTTTCAAAATGTTTTGCTAACTTCTGAGATTACAAAAATTTACCTCAACTTTCATTTGTCCCTAGAGGACACAATAAGACTTTAGGGCTTAAAGTATTTATTAAGATCTACACCTCTATAATAATTAGAAATCAATAAAGCAACATAACTTGTTTTGTCTATGTTTTGAAGGTTGTTTGATATGTCATATGACTTAGCGTCTCCACTACCATTTTTTTTAAACAAGTTTCAAATTTTACTCCATTATAAAGATACCAAGTTTTCTTATCCTCTTACTATTGGAAATTTTCTTTTTTAATAATAATTCCTTCTATCTGTTTAATTGAAGCCAATGTGATTTTTGCTAGTACATTATTTCTATAATTTCTTTTATTGGACTAAACATTTGAAAAGAAATTTGTCCTCAAACTTTCTAAGATCGTATTTGGAACATCTTAGAAGATACTTCATCACCTCCTTAAAGTGTTAATCAAGCCTAGTTTGTAACAATTAACCAAATTTTGCAAACATTAGGTTCAACAACGATGACCTTTTTAAATTTATATTCTTTGTCATTTTATACAAGAATCTATTAAGCTAAATTATATGAAACCATAATTATGTTCAATATCAACTAATATATTGATAAAGTCACAAAAATTGAAAACTATTATATTGATATAATAGAAAGTTAAATTACTATTAACTTGAGAGCTCATTGTCATCATTGTAGCAATGAGGCCCAAACTAGTTCTAGTAAGTGGGTCTTAAAACAACATTTCCTATTATAAAGATCTTTTTATTTGAAAGTTAGTAAAATCTATAGTTAAGACATTGCAAATGCCATAAATGAAGGTGAAATTAGTATAAGATGTTCTTTTTTTCTTGTCAATATGTAATTGGATACAAAGTCTTTACCAATACTAACATGACTTGACTATTTTCCTACCTCTCTCCACATATTTCTAGCATCTAAGAATTTTTGGGATTCACCTTTAAATTCTAGAAATACAAAATATACTTTGAAAATTTATTGATCAACATTTCAACAACAGTGTCTATAGCAAATGCAATTTCAACAATAGTGTCCTCTAAGAAAGTAATGCAAATCATCCTTCAATTTCAATAGCATGAAACATATTCTTAAGCAAATGCAATATGATGTAATAAAGAAATATGGTTTGTGATATCACTCAAACAAGTATTTGCAACACTTGACAATATCTTTATGATTGCAACCTCAAACATCATCTATGTTAGCATCAAGACTATAGCCACAAATATTAGCATCACAAATCCATAAACTTTTAGCATATTAAGTAGAAGAGAAGGATTGTAGAAGATTAGTGTCATTTGCCTTTGGTTTAATTAAATTTTATAGATTTTTAGCCATGGTTTGAGACATGAGGCTTTGGAATAAAACTTATGCCAATATTGAAATTCTTGAAAATGTTGAACAAAACATCCTATATAACTTTTTTACTTTGGCAAGCAACAATTCCTTCACAAGGTGCATCAAACATCTACAATTGTCATTGCATTATTGTGATAAAAAAATTGTATTTGATCTCAAAGCAAAATCTTTGCAATTGAAACCATATAAAATCAAATAGCCTTAAATAACACTAATATAGCCATCTTTAATGTTATAGTTTGATGTCACAATCCTTAAAAAAAAAATTGCATCCAAACTTTATCTAAAAGAGAAGTTGTTCAAGAAGTGTACCACAAGTCAAAAACAATTGTTGGAAAAAGTGAATCTCATCTCAAGAACAACTAGTCACGAACATGTGTTAAAAAAGTAGACTTCATTTTAAGAATCACTTAAGAAATGAATGCTTCAACTAAAAATAAACCTATCTATATCCTCATTACATCATGAAATACAACAAAATCCAACTAGAGTGTACAACCAAAAAATAGAATTGTAACAATGCCAAATAAATCAAAAAGAAGATTTAAAAAAAAAGATATGTTGCATGTGGGAAAATAATACCTTGCTCATCAGTTTCTTCAACATTTATTGCAAGAGTCTTCAATTTATGTTATTCTTCATAATTCTCTAACATAAATCTTCTTATGCCAAGATCAAATTTATTGAATAATATTCATGGATTAAATTCTTTTGCAATACATGACTTGTATATTACATGTTTGTTAGAAAGTTCTTCAATACTCCTTGGCAACCTATTTGCAATATTTGAGATGTCCTAAAGTGATGTTGAAAACTTTGCTTTGACATTGCAATAAAATCATGGTGAATTAAATGTAAATGATTTCTTGAATAACAATTCTAAAATATGTAAAATGAAAAAACATTAGTTGTGTTTGCAAAAAAGAGAAACATCAACAAAACAATCAACATTGATTTTAATCATTCAAAATTGTAAAAACTTAAAACAACTTGACACTATTGAAAAACTTCCAAGAAATAAATTTTAAGACAATTTGAAATGGTTCCTTGAAAATAAAGAGTGCATCACAACAAGAAACTAAAAACACCAAAGTAGTAAATCTTCACAAATTTTTGTAAATCTTCTATAGTAACTAGTTTTTAAAGCTCAGACAAAACTATATAGAATTCTTGCACAAGCAATACCTAGGATATTTGCAATACTGCTAGGACATACAATGTTGATCAAAATGCCATGTACATGTATACATTCAGAGTTCTTAAAACAAAATACAAGTAGAAATTTAGTGAGGTTCTTGCGTCAAAAAATCTAAGATGAAAGCTAGATATATGAAGAAAAATTGGTTTCATCTACAAATTTTTTGTACATTTGTGATTTATGAGTAACTCAATTAAAAAAGAAAACCAAATTCATTGATTTCAACTTTTCTCCAAAATTTCATCTACAATTGTAGATTGCAGTGTAATAACTTAATCTATTTAAACCATATTTAATCATTCAATGTCATTTCACCTTTAGACCTTATATATTGGCTTAATCTTATTCAAGTCTTGTTCATTGCTTCAAATCTCGTTGGAATCTCATTCATTTATGGGTAACAAAGAAGGCTAAATTATAAATTATTGGCTCTAGTCTAAAAGAGATGAGGCTTTGTATCGAAAAACTTCATACAAAGAAGTTAGATGAAGACCTTACTCAAAAAGTGAACTTGTGCTACAAAGATAGAGCCTCTCATGGAATATTTTTTTTAATATTTATATATTTTTAAGTGATATCAAGATCAATTCATGCTAGAGTCCATGGTAATGCCTAACAAAATGAATCAATTCCAAACATTTCCAAAGAATTTTGTTATAATTCCAACTATTTGTGAATGCCTAAAGTAAATTGTTATAAAGTGCAATATGTCATATTTTTTTATTGGTTTCAGGTGACATATACCTCCCAATACTTAATGTGGAAATTGAACAATTTCAACACTTCCTCCCCAAATCTCACCCTCATGTATAAGGTAGGAGCCCCCAATGGTATACCCAATGGCGTCACTTTCTAGGTAAGGTAATGATTCTAGAATGTAAATGTAAGTTGGCTATAGATAACTTATTATTTTGGTCAATAAAAATAAGCTATCTACAGTTTATCTACATTCAAGTTTTGAGATGACTATCATGTATACAAAGTGAGGCTCTTGGGTACACTTATGCCATTGAGTGCTTCTACCTCAGCAGCAACCTCGCTAGAATTTGCATCTCATAGTATTGCTCCACCTTGTTACTAAATTTTTTTAAAGCAATAGTTCACTCAAAAGCAATGCAACTCGTCACCCATGTTGCTGATCTCAGTGAGACTAGTATGCCCTATGCCGTTGCCACAATCAAAATTAAATTAAAATTATTTTTAAAATTATTTTTATTCATAAAAACTTTGAAATTCAATAACTTTTCCACCATAGGTCCAAATGCCACCAAACCTTATCCATGCACCCCTCCTCTTCAAGGGTTCTCCAATCATACCAAGAACACAATTTTTTTTAGTTTTCTAATTTTCTAATTTTTAAATCCAAAAAAGACTTCAAAATTCAATAACTTTCACACCATAGGTCCAAACACCACCAAACCAAGCTGGTGCGCCCTTCCTTGTTGAGGGCTTTCCGACAGTACCAAGCATGCAACCGGGGAACGCACGGTCCGGTAGATCTCAATGGAACAAACAAAACAATCAAAACAAAACAAAAAGCCAAATTTAAGGTATGGATCTTTTCACAGTCTTCCAAATGATGGCGGTATTTCAGCACATTTGTGGCCTTGTGGGCCTGAAGCCTAAAGCTCAAACTTGCTTGATTCAAATGAACCAGAAGCCCTACAACCACAAACCCACGCCTTTGCGGCGATTCCAACGCGCGTAACTCATACCACGTGAGTCTCACTGCACTCCCTTCGCTCTGTCCCGTCAACTGCTTCAACCAACTTTGAAGGAACCCTGTGAACTTCCGTTGAAGCTTATTTACGTGCCAACTGTGTGGTTGGCAACTTTCGAACTGTGATTCGCAGTGCCTCTTCAAGTGATTGGTGTCCAAACCGTGGTGTTCTTGCATTCGTTTGGGTTGCTTTCACTTCTCATTTCTGTAATTTATTGGGTCGTCGCGGAGCTTTGCGCACTTGTTGTTTGTGGATTAATGGCGCGAGAGCATGGTGTGTGCTTTCTTTAGCTGGATTTGGTAGAAGCTCTGTCTCACAGATATACTTACTGTTTGATTGGTAGGCAGTCTGGTTTGGTACCCATGGAGGGTGTGCAGAAGGTTGTGGGGGAGACCAAACCCAAACCCCCAGCAGGCACATGGAGAGCGGACGCGCCTGGCGTTTTCTTTTCGCTACTGCTCGCAATCTGGTTTGTGGTGGTGTCATTCCAGATCAAAGAAGGGAATTCCCGGCTGTGGCAAGTATTTGCTGCCCTTGCATTTTTCGAAGGAGTCAATCAGTCTCTGAGTCTTTTCTTGCGATGGAGACCAGAGACCACAGCTGGACTCACACCCGAGGTGGCAGCGGATTTTCTAAACACGTCCGTGTCGCTTGTACATTCCTCTATCATTTCCTTCTCAGGTGAGGTATGTGCCATGGAAAATTATACAGTAGCGAAGGAATGATCCTCTTTGTTTCGATCTACGTTTTGTTACTGGTGCTTGCAATGAATCTGGAGGACCCAAATGCCGAAACGAATGAATGCATTCACTGAAGAAGTGCTCTATAACCCTTTAGGGGTTTATTTGTGAAGTAGCTAATTGCAAGTGTGTGTTCCCAGTGATTGGGTTGATGGTGAAGGAAGCACAAATTTCCGGATTGACGAACATGCTGTCCCACGACGTGCTTTTCAACCGGACATGGCCTGGAGCTTCCACTGCATTGGCGACGTCCTGTGGCTACTTCGCTTATGATCAGTGGGACATGATACGGAAGCATCTGTACAGTGCCAAGGCGCCTCACCTGCTTGTTCATCATGCAGTGCTGCTGACCTGTTTCACTCCCGCTCTTGAGCGCGACTTGTGCATCAACTACTTGATTCTCACTCTCGTATGCGAGGTACGAGCGATGATGCCGGAAATGAATAGGAGTGTTTTCGATTTGGAGTCTTGGGCCAAAGGTAGTCTGGACCAGTGGTTTGTCTTCATAGAAACCAGAGGTCAATGAGATCTAGCCTTGTGGGACCTGTTTTTTTGTAATTTTTCCATCAGAAACCCTATTTGCTGGGCTTAGCTATCAGAAACCCTACTTGCTCTGCCTCGTAGGCTTTTGTGCTTTGTGAATGTCTTGAAGAGCATGTTGAGGCCGGCAGGGTCTTCAAAGTATCAGGGTCTGGAGGAATGACCCGTATAGTGTAGTGGGTTTTCTCCAGATCCTCTATGATGCGACTAGCCGGACTATGAATAATTGGATGACTGAATTGCTTTGCTTCTGTTTGTGTGAGTTAAAGCTTGCACTTTCTTCAGCCCTAAACGTAATTCTTGGATTTGGGTGCACCAGGTACATTCCATATTTCTGCACTTGCGCAAAGTGAGGAAGCTCTGTTCGACGACGAAATCGAAGAGCACTTGGAGCAGTTTCATCACGTGGACGCTCAACTGGATCGCGTTTTTCTTGACCCGGCTTATTTGTCATATTTGGATCACAGCGAAGCTTGTTTGGGATGCTTCCAAGTTTCCTCGTGGGTTCGAATGGCCGCTGGCCCTCACAGGCATGGTGGGTCTGAATGTGTTGAACGTAATGCTGGGGCAAGGTCTTTACAAAGCTTTGATGAGAGAGCGGTCTTCTCTGAAACGACGAGAGTAGGGAGTCTCGAGTCCGGTTTCTTCCGACTTCTGTGTACAGTACATGTGAGCGCAATTGTAGAAAGAGAATGACGAAGCATTTTCAACTGCTTTGTAAGCTGCTTCGGCGTGGACATTTTGAGCTGCTTTCAAAGCTTTCATTGGCACCCTTGGAAGGGAAAGCCTCTTTTCAGACGCAGATTGATGGATTTAAGCATCGTGTGAGTGCATTAAATACCCTTCAGGAGCATTAGGAACATTTCTGTGGCTTGTTGTCCACTGAGCAATTGGCATTGATTCTTGGAAATAGTGACGGAATTAGGTTCACCATTGTATCATTTTGAGTGGTGTAGAGTCTACATCTGAAGGTAGGCACAAAGGTAACGATTGATGGCTGGTCGGCTATGGGTGGCTGAGAAAAAATCACATTGCAAGCTTTGGTTGGAAATTTGTTCCAGACTTGGATGGAAATAGTTGCACTAGGCATATGAATCCCTAGTTGGGAGTGGGTGGTTCTTCATGTACGTTGGTCTCAAAGGCTAGACTTATTCTTGTTCTTCATGACACTACATGTGAGATTTTAGCAGTGAAGTAGGTCTGAATAATTTTTACGTTTCTAGTGATCCCTTTATTTAGAGTCTACAATTGACCTGTGTACGTGGTAGTTCAGCATGGCAAGTTATTTTTGTCAATCAAGAAATAAGCGGGGTAATGAGGCTTTCAGGCAACGTCTTCTCTTTGTGGATTGGCAAGCTTGGGAAACTCTGTTTTTCAGAGTCTGGTATCGACATAAGATCTTATGTCAGTTAATTCATCCGAATCTTATCCGGAGCAGGGGGGGTAACAGTTAACTGCCGCAAGGCTTCATATCCTGAACGGAAGGAACATTAGAGAAAATCTGAACTCTCCAAAAGGCCACTAAGAAGTATGGAATAGGGGTCTTATGTCAGTTAATTCATCTGAATTTTATCCGGAGCAGCAGGGGTAACAGTTAACTGCCGCAAGGCTTCATATCTTGAACGGAAGGAGCATTAGAGAAAATCTGGACTCTCTAAAAGGCCACTAAGAAGTATGGAATAGGACCCTGACATTACATTTATTTCATCGTTTCCTAAACTATTTTCTTATTTTTGCTCATGGATGGTAGGTGGTGTGATAAGTGCATTTGGACAAGGGAATGCAATATACAATTGGGCAGTTTCGTTAGAATAATGAAACTCCTGAAGTGCCCTCTTCTAACAATTGTGAAATAAGAAACAAACATATACTCCTTGTCAGTCCTGATATTCACACATGATGACTCTTGTTTCCTATCAAATCTTTTGTAGCTCAGTAGGGGCTTCGGAATTAGATTGGCTTGTCAACCCTTAGCGGCCTTCCGGAGAGTCCAGATTTTCTCAAAGCTATTAGAGTGGCGAAAATTAGCTAAAAAAACACACTACTACAAAAATACATTTCCTCTTCTTCCCAGGGATTCTTCGGGTTAGAATGTTCCACTAAGGTAGTCAGTCCATAAAGCGAGCATCTAAGGACTGAAACTGAATTTTGGGCAGGTGAAACTTCTCAAAATATTTTTCAGTAAATTTTCCTTGAAAGAAAAGAGGAATTGGCACCTAACCCACGTTGTTTCATGTTTTTTGGATCATTTTTGAATTAGTTACGAATTTTCAAACGAGATGTAGTATAGGTCCCTATTTATGTCCCTAAGGCTTCCATGAACTGTTCACTTGCAACTTCTGAAGATAAATGGGAAAGCAAAGAGTATGATTGTCTCTTGTCATCAATAATACTTTTTTTGTTGCCATTCATTCAAGGACTACAAAGGTCCATTTAAGAAGCACTTCATATCCATTCACAACCACCCATATGGGTAGTTCTTAATTCCCGCTCATATTTAGAGCCTCTTATCTTAGGGTCTGTTTGCACCAGTCATTATGCCAACAATATTAGGATAGGAACAGGTAAAAGTGGAGGGGAGTTCCCACTGGAACATTAGCATATTTTCCGAGCCTGCGTGGGTGCTGAGCTGGTGCTCAAGTAAGGTCGATCATCGTAGAAACGTCAGTAGTTCAGAGCATCGCCACGGCTGCACTTCAAGTAGGGGTGCCAAGTGCAGCCTTGGCGTGTGGATTTGGAGAGTGGGGCTTCCCCGGTACTACCCTGCCCCATGGTTGACGCGCCAAGCCAGGGCACTAAATGGATATTGAATGCAAACAGTTTTAAGGTTTTGAAATAAAATTTACAAAAATTTAACTTTCAATGCATTACCTCACATTGTTTCCAAAAGTATTCCCAACTTATTTAGAGTTTTGGGGAAGAAGAGAAGATCACTATATACACATGGGATGGTAGAAGGTAGAACAAACAATGTGGGATAAATAAAGTTAAAGTAAGTAGGAGCTCAACACTAATAGTTAATTCAAAAGTAGGCATAGTAGAATGAACTTTGAATTAACTATGAATGTTGAGCTCCTACTTACTCTAATTCTACTTATCCCACATTGTTTGATCTACCTTCTACCACCCCATGTGTATATAGTGAGCTTCACTTCTCACTCAAAAACTACCAAAGTTGGAAAACCTATCTCCCAACTCTCTACATACAAATAAAGGGAACTTTATTGTAGTTGGAAGATGATTTTCTAAATCAATTTTTTTTTCACAAGTAAAGGATGAACTGTGGTTCAAATTACTTGTGAGGTTATATGAGGCCAAGTGTGTCAGTGCCTCAACGATGGGATAGAAAGGATTGTCAGTACCTCAAACATGGAGTAAAAAGGGCAGTCAAACCCTTTGGCGAGGCGTGTCGAAGCCCCACTATTTACTACCGTCCTCCCCAAATTTTGGCGTGGCCTGTCGTTTGGTGCGCCTGCTGTGGCCTTCTTGCACAGCTTTCACACGCCAGGGTAGCGTGCGCGTGTCACTTGAAGTGCAACCATGGCAATGCTCTCAGGCGGCACAGCTTATGGGAAACACGATAGTGAGGCCACATATTAGCTGTAGCAGACAAGGAATGAGTGATGGAAAGTGCTCGACTGGTTCCGAGCCTGCTGCTCAATGAACTGTCCTTCTCTTTGTTGAGGCGGGCCTTTAACTAATAACAACGTTCCTATCTACTGTACTGCTCAGTGCGAACAGACCCTTAGTCAACGAATGCTCACTGATTTCCAACTACCACGTACATGTTTTTCCTTTAAAGTCATTATTTAGTCTGGTAGTCGTGTCCTCACAAGCAAAGCTGTCGGTAACAAACGCCGAGTATTTCTTTCTTCCAAATCCCAAGTTGGCGTTGTGCACACATCAACCTCATCCTACAGACTTGCAGAAGAGCTGATCAACTTTGAGCTATGGGGATGCGCCCGGAGGAGATGGAGAGATGGGGCGTGGCATCCATCTTCAAGGAATCAGCGAAACTGCTGCACAAGCACTACCGTCTGTTTCTGCCATTCTTCCTCGTCTTCTACCTCCCCCTCTTTATTGCTGGAGCGTTTAGAACCGTGTTCCTGCTACCATCCTCTACGCCGCTTCTCGACGCCAGCGTCGTCAAGAGCGCCGTCAACACTGCGCAGGTAACGAGAGTCCCCGGCCCCTATCTCTTTCCACTTCGGAATTAGTAGAGAACTAGGGAACTTTTCCATGCTGTAAGAATTCGACAAACTGTATTGCTTCAGTTCATGAGATCGGAAACTTTTCCATGCTTCAATTCTTGAAGACTTCGAAAACTTTTCCATTATTCAGTTCTTGAAGAGTTCAAATGGGAACTTGTTTTACATGCTTCAATTCGAGAATTGGCCTCTCTCTTGTAACAGTTACTGAAACTCTTTGGGTCCCATTCTGCAGACTACCGACCCAACAGGCGACCGGTCATTCACAACGATTTTTTTATGGATCATACTCTTCTTCTTCACTTCCGGAGTAAGAACTCTCGGCACAGGCGCGGTCTCCTACATCACAGCCTACCTCTACATCCCCACCGACACCGACGACGACCGCTCCATCATCCCCAAAGTCTTCAAATGCCTCCCCCACGCCTTTCTCCGCATGTTTATAACCGAAATCTGGACAATCCTCGTGTTCGTGTTCGTCTCCCTCTCCTCCGTCGTTGTCGGCGGCATCCTCCTCGTCATCATGTTCGCCACCGCTGGCTGGACAGACCCCAACTTACTCTCCTTATTTGCGCTTATTCTCTTCCTTGCTGGCACCATTTTCTTCACCATCGTGTTCGCACTTGCTCAAGTCATTGCCGTACTGGAGCCTGGAAACTACGGAAGAGAGGCGTTGAAACGGAGCACGAGGTTGGCGAGAATCGGAAGAGTGGGGACGATCGTCGCTGTCTCACTCACTGTGATCTTACTAATAGAGCTGTTGACGGTCGTAACGCTAGGGATTGAGACCAGCGGGATGCCCGTGTGGGCGAAGGTTGTTCTCATAGTACTCATGGGGGGGTTGGTTTCGGTGTTTCGCCTGTACTTTGGAGTGGTGTCGGTGGTGATGTATTTCGTATATAAAGCGAGGTTTGATGCTGCTGAGAGCGCGGGGATCCCGGTGTTCAAGCGGATTGATGCGGCGGAGCATTCGTATGACCCGATTGTGGAGGGCAAGGGTTCGGTTACCTATGTAAGTGGAAGACTCTGGAACTGTTTTGCTGTGATTGCTTACTGATGTATGACGATCTGGAGGTGCTTCAAATTTTGAGTACGAGGATTGAATTCTGTGCGTTGGTGTTGATTTTGGTGTGGTTGGTTGAATAGAGTGATGGAATGCGCATTGACAATGTTCTGTTGTTGCTGAGCTTAGATCGGCGAACCTTGATCGATCTTCAACAGCTTGCGGAAGCTTTGATCTTGATGCTCCTGTTGGGTGATTCTATGAAGCTGGAGTGGTTTGGGGTACTTCTAGCTACTTAGAGTAATCGGCTAGTGTGTAAATCAGAGACAGTTTCCTAAGCTATTACTGGTTACGAGTTACTTGTTATGGAGTTTCTCTCTTCCAGTAGTCATTAATAAGGGTTGTGCAGATTATAACTGCCTCGAAGTGCCTATTTATTCACGATATATAGTCAACTTTACACTTCGATAAGGTAGTTTATAGGAGTTGAGATTCTTTCCAAATAATTTTATAATAAAATCTCAATGCATGTTCAAGCCTTGCACAATTCCAGTAGTTTCCTTTTGTTTTTGCTTGAATTTGAGAACATCTACAGTGAAACGATCCTTGAAACGATCAGGCTATCAGTGCGATCATCATCCATGCAATTACCCATTAAGGGATGAGGGATGAGCATTCGTACATTGCAGTGCTGAAAGTCCTTCATCGGACACTTTTTGCCCCATCCAGGGCTGGGAGAGACTGAACGAAAGTCGGACTTTGCTGCCTCAATTGCCACTGGAGTATCTCCCACGCCTTCTCCAGACGTGTTCCTTGTGAAAAGGCGTATTTAGATTTTAGATGCCGACAATGTTTTCAGTGGGGACAAGTGGTCAGCCTCATTCACGTAAAAATCCTATGAAAAACTGACCACTGGTGCACTACTATTTACTCTGACAAATAAAAAGAAAAATATTCGAGCACATGATGGGAGCATGCAGAACCAGGCTTTTTTTTGGACTAGTGTCCCCCTTGTTGTCCTCACTACAGAGGCCAGTTTTTGGAGGGATGAAGCCAGAGAAGTTAGATTTCAGAAGATTCGAAATTTCGCCAGAAAAAAAAAGCCCTGTGCAGATGGAATTTGACTTCCAACTCTGTGGTCAAAGGCCAGGCGTTTCAGCGTTAAATCTTAGTGCGTCTCGTTGGAGGTCCATTGCAAGCAATGGCGTGCTTTGTGGTAGATCAGATCTTGCTTAGAATGTCTCCTTGTGCGCACATTGCAAGCAATTATGGGCTTCGTGGTGAGTTACATCTTGCTGAGTACGTTTTCGGTGCGCATATCGCAAGCACTTGCATGCTTCGGGTCAGACCTTGCTTGCCTTTTCTCGATAATTGTATGAGTGATGAGGGCTACCCGCAAGGAACCGCAACTGAAGGAGACGCGAGCAGGAATCGCTCTGGGTCACACCACAAAGGGCAACAATATCCTCTCCCTCACTCTCGTCACCGGACCATCCCATGATGGCGTGTTCGCCCATCCGACGGAGCACGAGCTGCAAGACCAGACCCCCGCAACTCTCGCCACCGCGCTCTCCCGCATCCTCACGACCCCGACCTCCATAGCGCTTTCGCTCCCCGTCGCCCTCACAGACGACGAACTGATGATGCTGTCCGTAAGCTTCCAGGCATGGAGGCTTGGTACACCATGGATCACTCGACCGCCTACCTCAACCACATCATCAAGGAGTTTAAAGACGAGCAAGAGCACAACGTCCTCTTTCTCGACTTACAGACCCTCGGCCAAGCCGCTGCGAAGCTGTGCACAGTTGAAATAGACGACGGGCAGACAATCTTTTCCTCCGAAGGAAAAACAGTCAAGGAAACAGCCATCGATGCAATTGAAAACCTCGTCAAACCAACAATCAGCCCTCCCAACGGAATTAGAGCTGGGGTTAGGGCTAAGGTTAGAAGCTCTCCTCTCCTATTTGAAACTAAAGTTCCCACACCCCTTCGTGAGATTCGTGACCCTGTCCGAGGTTTCACGAGGTGCCGCAGCATCGAGAGAACGACACCAAGGTGTCATCACTTCACAAATCCTCTGTGCGTTCTTCACCCCGCTGCCGATTAGGGTTGTCCTGGCCGAAACCGAAACCTGAATGTCGCGTGGAATGCGTCGCTCGTAATCGCAGCATGCCACTGGAGACTACTGTCGCCTTCACGACTGCACGGGAGAATCAGTCTTCTGCTATCCTGGAGTTTTTCTATGGAGATTGTCCCATTGGGAAGGTGGTTATTGAGGGACTCGTGGCAGCGAGGCCGCGCATTCAGGTTTCGGTTTCGTGTGATGACGAGGGGTTTGTATTGAAGAGGTCGGGATCGAGAATAAGGTCACGGCGAACTTGAGTGTGGATAATCTGACGAAGGAGGAAATTGAAGAGTACCTTGACGCGCTTCCTGAATGTGGTTGTGGTGGGGAGGAAGACGAGGCTGGTGAAGGAGATGTTCTTGGAGAATTGCCGGAGTGATTCATCGAGGTTTTTAGGGTTTAGGGTAAAGCAGACCGGTCCCAGAACTGGTTTATGGAATTTAGTGCAGTATGCTATCTTCAAGAGAAACAAGCATCAACTTTGAGAGTGAGTAGTACTTAAAAAAAATAGAAAAGAAAAGATTTTACAAGTTGTAAAGGATTATTGGGAGTATCACAACACAAAACTCACTATTCATATGCTAATTCCAATGTGGAGGAAGTTGCAAATTGGCTATCAAATTCTATTGTTTGTTGTAGTCTTGGCTAAAATTTAATTTTATCCAAGGATTTTTCCAATGTACATTCAGCTATTGAAAATTTTAAGTAGCACTAGAGTGAATATTAGTCAGTTCTGTGAACATTGATCTAGAGTCATCTCCAAAATTGGCAATTTGGAAAAAAAAATCATTGTAAAGTACTATTTGGTAGAATATTTTTTAATAAATTTTGAAAGGGAAATCTTTAAAATTCAATTATAAACAAAATATTATCATTTTTTGAATAAAACTTGTTCAAATGGATTTGAAATGAGGTTCCCTTGATATGATGATTTTTTAAAGTTTTTTTGTTCTTTAAATCTATGACCTCATTTTTGCAAATCTAGTTTTGAACTAGAGTCAATGCAATTTTGGCTTGGTCAACCACTTGACATACTTCCACAATCCACATTTGTAATTTTAGAAAATATGTGCTCTACTAAAACCAAATTCAACCATTACACTACTAGAAGATTTAATTTTTTTGTTGTTTTGGTCGCGTTGATCCGGTCAAAATCTAACAAAAATTTGTTGATTTCAACAAATTTCAACAAATTTCTGTCAGATTTTGACCGGATCAACGCCACCAAAACAACAGAAAAACTAAATTTTCTAGTAGTGTTAGATTAGACGAGAACTTGATAAAGTATCTTCAAAAATTAGAATGGCTTTCATCCAACCAATAATGAAAAAGCAACAAGAATATGATTCTATTCATCATCCAAAAATTGGACATTAGAGTGCTCAAAGGTTAAGGTAGAAACATTGAAATGCAAACACTTTTTCTAGTCCTACAATCCAATGGTCACATGAACATAAACATTCTATGAGATTGTTAGTGAACTCAAAAGAAATGCAACCTAAGTGGTTTTATAATTTTTCAATCCAATTATAATATTTTACAAACATAGGATATCCTATGTATAACATATCCTATATATAATACTATACTTACTATGAACAAACACTTTTGAAGTATAAAATGTATCAATTCTCACTAGTTGCTAAAAAAAATCCTCACTTTTCATTGGTTACTTTTGAAAAGTTGTGGAATTGAATTAAAAAAATGTTCATTCAAATTCAATTTTTAGGATTTTGGAAAAAAAAAAAGACACAATTGGATAACAAAAATATACTTTATATGAAATAATTTTTTAAAATTTTATTTTAAGTTTTCATGGGATTTTTTTACCAAGTGACCTAAAATTTGGACTTAGGGTAGAATGACTTTTCCATCTAGGCACCAATTGAAATAATAATTATAATCCCCCAAAGCTAATGTGTTTTTGTATCTTGAGAAAGTTTTCAAAAAATATGAGATCACAAGAACCTACTTAAACTTTCATTTGCCTTGAGTGGAGATAAAGGGACTTTAGAGATTAATCCCTAAAGTTTTTTTTACTATGTTTTAGCCAAAAACACTCCAAAACTACCATTTCTAAGACAAGTACCAAATTTTAGAAATAAAACATTTTGGGACACATGTAACCATAGGATCATGTTGTACGTTGGTTTGAGAAGATGTGGAAAAGATTTCAGAAATTTTCATTGTGTAAATTGCAAGATATTAGCATTTGAAGTGACAAAAATCCAGTTTTAGCGTTGCAAAAAACAAGGTAGTTGCACTTTATAAGTTCACATTTATATGAAAAAATGTCCAAGATGGTGATGCTTTTTGGATTCATTCTTCAAGGCAAGTTGTCTACGTACTTAAAAAAATTTAGATCAATTAGAATTGTACAATATATAAGAAAAATATACTCCCTTTGTCCCTCTAAAAATCTCTAAAAATCTTCTCCATGAGAAATTAATTGTTAATACTAGAAAATGGGTATTTTATAACTATGAAAATATGACTAAGAATGACTGACAACTAGTCGCAATCATATTTTGACCTTGCACTTCATGGGTGTCTAGTATACACCCATTGGGAACACTAAATACTTCATAGGGAACCATAGAAAACATATTTGAAGATGTGGAGTCATATTTCACAGTCATATTTTTTTTGAGTCATATTTTGCGGTCATATGATCATATCTCTATAGTGATTACATTTTTGTTTTGGGTAGTCCAAATTAAATTTGGGAAAGAAAATTGTTAGAAAAGTATCCAATCATATTTTTGGTTTAGTTATATTTCTAGTAATATTTTTTAGGGTAGCCCTCAATCCAAAAAAATATGGTCAAACTATTGTTTAAGATTTTGAAATCCTAGACACCTACTTTTTGGATTTTGAAACCTAATAACTATTTTTTTAAGATGTTGAAATTCTAACTACTATTTTTGTATGATTTTGAAATCTCAGCCGCTACTTTTTTAAAATGTTGAAACTCTAATTGCTACTTTTTGGGTCTATTCTTTCTTAATTTATGTTGTTTTTTACCTTTTACTTTTTATTGATTCTTGATTTTGTTTCTTAGTTGTTGCTTTTTGTTGCTCTTTAATTTGTAGTTTAATTATTGCTTCTTTTTGCTTTTTAATTCATGCTTCTTGTTTCTTCTTCTTGCATTAAAATTCTTTTATCTTCTTGCATTTTAACTCTTTCTTCTTTTTGCCTTCTAGTTCTTGCTTTTTGTGTTCTTATTGTTGCATTTTAACTCTCGTTTCTTGTTGTCTCTTAAGGGCATTTCAGACTATGGCCAAAAGTCAAGAGTCCGTTGTTGAGTAAAAAGAGGTTTGCCTCAAAAAATCATGGGGATTCTAGCTGTGACGAGAAATGGTTTGCTAAAAAGTTTAGTTGAATCTTCAAGTCTTCAAGTCTTCAAACTGTTTCCCGTTGGCCTATCTAATTGGTGGTTCTAAATGGATTCAAGAATTAAGGTAGGTAATAAGAAACTATGGGCCTTGGATGTATAAAACAGGATGGCGAGACTACGAGTTGAATTGTTTGAGAGATTGGCTCCTAAATTTCAAACCCACAGTGGCCAACAAACGTGCTTCACCAATGGGAACAACAAAAAATACGACCATGTGGATGATCAATCCCACTTCATCATTTTCACGACATAAAAAGAGGCTAAGCAATGATTTCACCCATGCCGGCCGCAACAACAAAGTTTATAGGCAAAGATAAGCCACAAGTCACAACACACAAGTCTTCAAACTCTCCTTCATCTTTCAAACTCCAAATTCTAACTTCTATTTCTTGACTGAACTTTGGTGTAGTTCCAACACACAAGTCTTCAAACTCTCTTTCATCTTCCAAACTCCAAATTCTAACTTCTATTTCTTGGCTGAACTTTGGTGTAGTTCCACCAATGATCTGTACACTCAAATCAAATGTGTAATAATTTTCTAAAAATCTTACACAATTTTCTACTACACTAAAATTGGTAAATAGTGTTGGCAACACTAATTGTCAAGACTAACTCTAATTGTGATTTGCAAGGTTATTGTTAGATGAAAATTACCCCATTCTTACACTATTTTAGCTCTATAGTAAAATCTGATCATTTCAGCATTTGTAAGAGAGTGCATTTAGTGTTAGATGGTAATAAAATGTTAGAAGTTGGAATAGTGGAAAAAAAGCAGTGTATGAAATGCTAGAATAATCATTGAAATGTTGGAATAATCACTAAAATGTTGGAATAATCACTGAAATGCTGGAATAATCATAGAAATGCTGGAATAATCACAGAAATGCTGGAATAAGCACAGAAATGCTGGAATAAGCACAGAAATGCTGAAATAAGCACAGAAATGCAGGAATAAGCACAAAAATGCAGGAATATGCACAAAAATGCAGGAATATACACAGAAATGCAAGAATAAGCATAGAAATGCAAGATTAAGCTCAGAAATGCAGGAATGAGCTCAGAAATGCTGGAATTTTTCATAGTATATGTATAAGTTGCTAAATATAGCAACAACCAGAAAACAATATAAGAATCTTAGTTGTAGATTATTTTTTTTTTAAAATATAGTAAAATATCAAAAAGGATTTTTAAACTGCCCTATTGAAATTGGGCAGTTCTTGCCCGTGGAAGTATTGCAAACATTTTGCAATTATCTCTTGGAGATGTGGAAACAATTGTCCTACACTCCAAGATCCATCAAGTCCTAATGCTAAGTCACAACGAATCATGGCTTTTCTAGCATAGGATATGTTGTCACAATCCACCTCTCGATTAACATCTTCTACACTATTAGCAGCCAATTGTAGAAAAAAACATTTCTTAGGATTTGTCAACTTTTTTGACCATTGTCCATTTGCTCGGGGTGCATTTTGTTAAGCATTTTGTTAAGCATTTTGTTGTATCAACTCAATTTTCTTGGCTTCTCACCGTCTTGTCCATGCATCTTTGATTTTTGAAATGAGAAACGTATCTGTTGGTTGGCAAAGGTGAGTAGAACATGGAGGTAGAAATCTGAAAACTGTGTTTTTGGTAGCTAGAACAACAGCTAATCTAGGTGTTACAGTATGACCGCTACAATTATCAAGCCATATGATTTTCATGCGTTGATGAAGATTACCTTGATATGCACGAGGCTCTAAAAAATATTCGGGGAAGATGGTTTGGTCCATCCAACTTTTAGGACCCGTTCTATAAGAAACCCCCGTAATATTCTCAATCACCCCCCGTATAGGATAGCTCCTATTTTCATTTGAGAAAATGAGCATAGGAGCTTCTATTGTGGCACGACGACCTCCGGAAATGCGAACCACCATGGTCATGGACTCTCCACCCAAGACAACTTCAACATATTTGACAGTTATGTCTCCCCTAAACCCTAAAGTTCATTCATTGTCAAGATTGACAATGAAATGTGTTTCATCTATGTTTTCCATGAGATTTTCATCAAATTCCCCGGATGAAAATCCCCTTTGCAAAACCCCCAAATGGTAGGCGGTTTCCATTTCAATTTGAAGCTCCTTTTGAGGGCTACAAGTCAAACGCCCACGTTGGGATAAAAAGACTATATTATAGTTATCCATGAATTGATTGATCCAATTCGCTGTGATTTTGTTGACCAATAGAATATTGTCTTTGGGATCAACAGAAAGGACTGTGAAAATGGATTCAGGAGCTACAAGTATGGAAAGGGTTAATTTACGAAGTAGGTGAGAGGAAAATTTGACACCTATTTTACGAAGGCGGTTGAATTCTTCAAGCAATAGAGAATACAAATATTGCATCCATTCGCTTTTTGCCTCAACCCAGCCTGGCCTTCGGGGAATGATGCTTTCTTTTGCCCAAACAACTTCGGCTACAAGAGAGGGGTGTGACGGGACCGGGAAGATTGTCACGGAATAGGTTGCGTTGTTGCCACCATTAGCTAGCTTTTATGAGATTGGCGGCGTGTTGGCCACGGAAGTGCTCCGGAAATGCTCGAGTGACTCGACCATTGAGGCCCACCAAGCCATGAACAACAACATCTTCAACCATCCAAAAAGTGACAGATCGGTGAGTAGCAAAGCTGGAAATCTGCTAAAGACGACAGGAAGGGGCATCAAGAGGAATTTCAGCAAGAGGAAGGCGGTCCATGGTCGGCTATAAAAAATAGTGGAAATGTAGCTTGAGAAAAAAATGGCGACAAAAAAAAACAATTTTTTAGAGGAAATAGAAGAAGGAAAGACAAATTCAATGGTGTCATCTACGTCCCAAACACATACCTCAATGAAAAGTTCTAGACGTTGCAAGTTCGAATTAGAGCGGCGGAAATCGAAGCGGGGAAGTTTGAATTGGAGCGGCGGCGGGAAACCGGGAAGTATACCCCCCTCCAAAAAAAATCCTTCACTTCACTTCTATCCCTTCACTTCTATCGCAAGGCCGCCACTGGGAGCTCTCCACTTCCCCACGGGGAGGCAAAAATTAGACATCCACAAGAAGGCAAGAATTGCAATTCCGCAGGGAGGCTAAAAAATTGAAGCTTTGGCAGGGAAGGGCCGGAAGAAGGTGGTGGAAGGCAAAAATTGTACTTTTCCAAGGAAGGGCCATAAAATCGCCGACGGTCGATGAAATTTAGAGCATTCCAGGAAAGGACAAAAATCTGACAACTGGAGGAAAGGGCCCCAACACTATTTACACATAAGTTGGAAAATAGTGTTGGAGGTAAAAACCAAGAGACAACACAAATTATCACCCAACACTATTTACCAATTTTAGTGTAGTCCTTCAAAACTCAAGTCAAACTAACACTTTGTCCATCTTTTATAGTCATTCAAAGTTTCGACTTCTAAAATTGAGGGCAACAAACCCTCTTTGACTTCCACGCTCACAAATCATTCATAAATGCTCTAAATACAATGAATGATAATTACTTATAAAGCTAATAAAATTTTCACAACTTCTTCAAATTTCATTGCAAATCAAAGACCATTCCGTTTTCTATAGAAGTTCAAAGTCTCTACTCCTTCACATGAGAAGCAACAAATCTGTCTCCTTTCAAACTAGTACAAATCTCAATTCACAACTTCAATTCAAGAAAGAACTTTTGAAAACATGATAGCATAATACAAAACTCCTCCAAATTTCATTCTAAATTTCTCAAAACTCAACACAATATGGCTCCTCAAACATTCAGGCCTCTTAAGTCAACAACGGAGAAGAAGATGAATAGTTACCTTATCTTCCACCTCAATAATGCAAATCCAAAAAGACATCAGCTCATAACTTGGCCATAAGGTTACCCTACCACCCATTGGTCATATATTTGACTAAACTATAAAATTTGCCCCTTTAATTAGAAGGTAAATCACCCTAAAATCAATAGAAGGCTATTAATTTCAATATTTTTTTCTATGACTTTAAACACACATAATAAAATTTATGAAAATACTAGGATGTCTATGTCTACTAAAGATTAAAAACCAAAGTTCCAAGAAAACCTCACTCCATCTACAAAAAACTTGAGAATATATTTTATAGTAGCAACAACGTAATCTGCACAATCTGCCTTTGTTAAAGGTTTGATCGGCTCCTCTAACCATTGTTGGTGGCTACAACTTTCCTTTTTAGGCTTCATCATACAATAATATTGATTGATGTTCAGACCTTTAAAACACCCTTCAAATGTCACTTCTCGACTGCCGACTTAAGACATCTGACTTGCAACAAGATCACCAACGTTCAAGCATCGTGGTGAAGGTTCCCGTGCCAATGCTGCTCCACGCAAGGCTATTTTGGTGGTCAAGAAGGCCTAGTTTCTTTTTTAGGATGTTTATGTGATAGTGCAAGACTCAACAACAAAAGAGGTAGATCCGATAGTTGTGACAAAGAAAACTCAAATTCTGCTTCCAGTTGAAGTTCTTCATTTTGGAACTCAGACAAAATCCTCTAATTTGACATACTAAAATCTAAAGTAGAAAACAAAGAAAAACTAAATCAAGCAAATGAAGCTCAAAGGTGGTTGCATCTTCTTAAATAAATTGCACGCCATAGTAAAAAGGCGTCACCTTAAAGCTACTTAACATGATGTCATTCTTCTTTTTATATTATTATAACTAAATCTATCAAAATAAGATATTAGTATATCATTTTATATCATGTATGCATTTACAGTACGACACCATTTGTTTCCACTAATGGGAGGCCAAGAAACCTTGAGTTTGGACTCTCGACCCTTTACACTACGGGCCAAAATTCAAAGTCCGTCGCTTACATGACTACCTACATGACACAAAATTTGATGAACTCTCGACCAAAATTTGGGTTGGCTAAAAGTGGAGATCCAAACTCCAGTCGAGAGTCCATCGAATTTCAAAATCCAAAAATTAATTAAAAAAATAAAATATTGACAAGATCTTAGCCATTAAATTTGAAGAACCATTTTCATGAAGACAAAAAGGTGGATGCGCCTTCTTGTCTCTCTCTCTCATGTGTCTTCATAGAAGTCATTTTTTGCAGTTCTTTATTGTGTGTTGGTTCTTTTTTTAAATAGTGATGATGGACAATACTTCTAAAAACCCTTTTTTTGTAGTGAGCTGCCTTGATAGGGGCAAAAAACTTTTGACTCCAACTTCTTATGGAGCGATTCAACCCATTCAACTCAAGTTAGAGAAGAGAGTAGAATTCAAGAGACTAATGATGAAAGGGTAGCTAAGAAGGTTGTTGAGGAAGGAGATTGTGAGATTATCAAATCCACAAAAAGGAAAGGTGCTCCTAAAAAGCAAGCTATTTTAAAGAAAAAAAACTTCCAAAAGAAAAGTGGCAATTAAAATTGAAGGAGAAGTTGAAGGAGAGGAGGCAAATCGAATGTGGGAAAACTCAGAGGTTCTCCAATTGATTGCCTTGAAAAGGAAAATGGAGCTTGAATTCCTCAGAAATGGCAAAAAATAAGGTATGAAATTTTTTGCTCTAATTTGATTTTTTTTTAATTTTAGATTGTGGATTGGGACAAATTGGGCTCTAAAGGTTGTTGGAACTTGAAAATCTAATTTCCACCAATACAATGAAAAATCTTTGTATTCATGTGGCTATATCTTCCACCTACTTCCTTTCCTTGTTCAATGCCACCTTCATCTTCCCTCTATACCATACACATTCTTTCTTTTATAGTAAATACATGTGTTGTGATTGTTTTTTCAATGTCATTTTTATTCCTTCTTCATGTTTTTTGAATCTTTTGCTTGTAGAAATTGATTCTTGGATGAAGCTTCATGCTAGAATGGTTGTCATGCTACCTAAATTCAACCGCACTACTATAGTATGTTGTAAAAAATTCAAGTTCAATAGTTCATTTTTTATGCTTACAAAGAAGACAAAATGGCCAATGGTATTTTGGGCAATGATCAGCATGAAAGCAAATTCTATGATGCTCTAGATGAGTTATATCACCAAGCGATGCAAGTAATGAAGTATGTCTCGACTACAACCACGGATAGTGAACAAATTCAAACCGATTTGGCCCCGGATGTGGAGAATGCACCATCATCAACAAACATTTCTACACCAACATCAAAAGGTAAACAAAACTTTCATGATAAAGCCATTCAAATCTTTGAAAAAATGGCTGAAACTAGCACAAGTTTGATGAAAAACTTTGAGAGAACAATTGAGCTGCTTGAAAGGGTAGAGTGGTAGATTACCAATTTGACCATTTGATCAATAAGCTCTGGAGTACTACATGTTACTCTTCATTTATGAAAACTTTGAGAGGACAAATGAATTGCTTGAAAGGATAGACTACCAATTTGACCATCTAATCAATATGCTCTAGAGTATTACATGCTATTCTTCGTCTAAACTACAGTCACTATCATTGTAGTTACAATTTTGCCATTGAATGTTTGAATACGTGACTAAATGACTTTTGTAAAAAGTCTCCACTAGTAATAGATGAACTTGAGTTGAATCAGTCAACATCATCTTCATTTTTTCTTGCCTCATTTTCTTTGTTTCTTCACATCCAAGGTATTCTTCATTGTCAATTTCTTCTTCTTCACTTGATTCTATGAATGGAGTGTCTTCACAACTTTATTTTGTGGATGTACCTTTTGTAGCTCCCTCATTTCCCTCATTTCCCTCAATGATGATTCTTGGGAGTGAAATGCATCCGTCTCTTGTATTTTCCCAAACTTCAACTTACAACTCTTTTTGTACTTCTTTTGCCCATTCTGTAGAAAATTCATCATATTCCAAGATGTACAAATTATGAAGACACAAGGATGCCCTAACAATATCATGTACATTCCAAAATGGCATTTCAATTCTTTTTAGTAAAATGTGCCATCTTCCTTTTAAAATTCCAAATGCCCTTTCAACTGCCATACGAGTGCTTGATTGAATGAAATTCCAATGTACCTTTTCTCTTGGCAATCCTTCCTTTTCAACCTTAAATGGTGAGTAAAACCAAGGCCTTATAGGATACACAACATCAACAATAAATTTGTAAGGTAAGAACGCACCTTTCGTAAATCTATTCCCAATTTCAAATTTCTGAAATAAGGCCTAATCATGAATCTGTCCAACCCATCCATAATCATATTTCCAAAATTTGCAATCAACATCTACTATCCTTGTAGTAAACATGAATAATATCCTTTTTGACAATAATATGCTACGGGATGATGAGATGGTGTTACAATTGGAATATAGCTACCATCTATGGCTCCTAAATAAATTGAATGCCATGAAGCGCTTCAAAACTAGCAGCTATTTGTTTCATCCAAGCAAGATTTGTTTTTTTAAACCAATGGCCTTAAATGAATTCTTACAGCTTCACAACATTTCCTCACAATCATAGAAGTTGTACTCAATCCTACATCAAATAAATCACCAACCATTTGTAGTGAATTATCGGTTGCTAATCAAGAAAGAGTTATTGCAATCCTTCACTCTACACTAATACTTTCTCTACAATTTTTTTTTGTAAAACAATCCCTAAAAGAGTACATAGATATTGAAATGTAGATGTATTCACCCTTATGCACTCTTGAAAATTAAAATTTGAAAATGATCTCATGTGTGTATGCTCCAAAAAACCTCTATATCTTTTAAATTGCCAATATTTCCTTTTAGAATTCACCTTCCATCCTTTGGCAATAAAAATTGTCATTATCATCATTTGGGAATTTTGTTCAAAAATTGCAAGTTTTGCAATGCCAAAATGTCTACAATGACATACTTTATAGCCATAAATATTGAAAGAAGAACAAGGATGGGTTCCGTTCTTGAATCCATGGTTATTAGTGAAGGTGAGAGGAAAAATTTGAAATTCAGTAGACTATTTATGTGAAGAAAGTTGGATACAAGCCAAACAAATGATATGGGTTTGGACTTTCGACTAGGCCTTTGAAGGCTTCACACTATAGCCATCCAAGTTGAAAGGCTGTAGGAGTTCTTTGTCAAGGATTTGGACTTTGGACTTGGCCTTTGGAGGCTTCACACTATAGCCAGCTAAAGGCTCTAAATCCAATTTTTTTTATTAATTTTTATTAGCCTTTTTCTTTGGACTCTAGACAAAGTTTGGACTCTCAATCCCACAATTTTTTTACTTAGATGGCTATAGTGTGAAGAAGCCCTTAGTTGTAGCTCCTTGTTGCATCTTAACTCTTACTTGTTGTTATCACTTAACACTTATCACTTTTTTTTTCCACTTCATTACCATTGTTATTCTTCCTACTTTAAACTTGTGCTACATATTTTGTATTGTTGTAAGTTTTTAAAGGTTAAACTTTGTTGTTCATTTACTAAATATTAACCTCCCATTTTCTTATTTGTATATACAAACATGAAAAGCTAAAACAAAGTCGTTGGAGGCTACTTACAACCCAATAGAACCATCTTCACATTATTGTAAGGAAAATAGACCCTATTAGCTTGTTTAAATAATTCATTGTGATATATATGTTTTGTATTGGTGACTAATAAATGTCATTGAAAAAAATCACATTTTTTCTTGTACGATTGTCTCTTGTATATCTCTCAAATCATATGTATTTGTGTTTAACCACATAAAGTCTTTTATTCAACTATTCAATTATCTTGATATATAATTGTAACATGTCATATCCATTTAAAATGCATGGAAAATGTGATTGTAGTTTGTAATTGAAGCTATTTTGGACCTTAATTACCCTAATTATAAGCCGCACATATGTGGCTTTCAATCATCGGGAGAATCACTTGCTTAAGTTATATTTTATAATATATACTGACAAAGATATAACTAGCTAGTCATATAATGCTTATAGTTATACACACCAAAAGGTGACTTTGTACTTTTAAAAACATGATTGCAATAAGTTATAAATTACCAATCGCATTCACGTAATCTACCATATCAACCATAAATATGATTTACAAAAGTCATATTTCACATTAGTAAAAAATACAAATCATAAGAGTCATATTCCACATCATTCAAAAATATGACTTGTGAGAGTTATTTTCCACATTAGCAGAAAATATACTTACAAGTGTCATATTCTACATCAATAAAAAATATAATTGTACAAAATCATATGCCATGTTAGCCAAAATATGACTTACTGCAGTCATATTTCATATCAACCAAAAATATTATTCATTGTAGTTATATTTCATATCAACTTAAATATGATTCACCATAATTATATTTCAAGTCAGCCAAAAATATGATTCACTGCAATTATATTCCACGTCAACCAAAAATATGACTTAGTACAATCATATTCCACATCAGCCAAAAATATAATTCCATGGAGTCATATTCCATGTCAGCCAAAAATATGATTTCATGGAGTCATATTCCATGTCAGCCAAAAATATGATTTCATGGAGTCATATGCCATGTAGGCTTTTTTTCTTCTTCCTGGGTAGCTTAAGAAAAAGTCAAGCCTCAAAGGGTAGTCAACATATATGCCACATTGACAAAAATGGCTAATTATGGCTAATTATACTCCCCAATGTATATGATTGCTAATATGACTGATGTTCAATACAACTCGTTGGTAATGATTGGACCTAGTCATGTTCCAAATCATCTACAATGATTTTGGCGTCAGTCATATATTGAGATTTTATATCTCATTGCAGTCATAAAACATACATTTTCTAGTAGTGAGAAGGTTCATTTTGATTCATCAAATACGTAATTATAGCCAATAACCTCTTCTTGGAGGTTCTTTACTTTGATTTGATTCTTTAAAGGCTATTTATCCTCTTCAAGAGTTTTTGGTAGCGCATCTTCATTGTCTTCTTGATCTTTTATTGCATTTGTATAAGGAAACAAAACCCTAAACCATTCAAAAACCATTTCTATTGCATTCGTTCAAGGAAACAAAAAAAATATATATTTTCTAGAATCTAACGTAGGATCGTGTACTTTACTTGTTTGAAATCATGTGGTAAAATTTTCATGAAGTTTGACCATACAAATTGAGAGATATTAGCATTCAAATATATATTTTTATTTTTTTGAATACCAATCTGCAATTTTAGATGACTTTGACCACAATTTGTGATTTTTTAAAACTATAGACTTTGAATTTTTTCAAAAAATTATTAAAGAATTTAATTGAAAGTCTAGGAAAAAATTAAAAGAAACATACTTGATTTTCATTCTTTAAAAAATTAAGTAGAAGTAGGTCCAATATTGAAAGAAAAACTAAATCATTAATAGCTCTAAGATGGGATTGAAACACAATAATTCCAATGGTGAGATTGTTCTAGCAAGCAAACTTAACCTTGTTAAACTATTTTTTGTGAAAAATTGTGAAAGTTGCATTCAAAAATGAATCTTGTAAGTTATTTTTTCAAGAAGATGTCCAAAAAATAAGATTGTTCATAACTTTCACATCACTAATTCAAATGGAATAACCCAAAGCTTCACATATAGACAAAAATATGATTTGTAAGGGAATAAATTTTAATTTAATTTCAAGTTTTTATGGATTTCAATTTTTGTTACACGACTTGAAAATTATATTTAAAATGACGTAACTTTTGCTCCTGAGCACTAATTGAAATAAAAATGATATTCCCATGAAGCTAATAAGTTTTTTTATCTTATAAAAAAGTTTTAAGAAGTTTCACTAAAAATCAAGTTTATAGGAACTTACCCAAAATCAATTTTATTCCCTGCAAGAACAATGGACCTTTTAGGGGTTAAAATTCTCCTAGAACGGCTATAGCCTTTTACTAATGAATGTGATATTATCCAAACCACTTCTTGAGTGAGCTCTTCAGAATCTATATGAACTTGCAACAGTATATATGTGTATATGTATACATCGCCTTAAACCATTTACAAGATGACATGTGGCACTTTTTAACAAAAATGATTTAATTTTTGCCAAATATCACCTTCACAAAGGGTATGTCTTTAATTTTTGTATTCTTCATAATTTTCTAGGATAAATCTTCTTATGCCAAAATCAAATGGGTTGAATAATATTAGTGGAATTAACTTGTACATCACATTAGTCTTAAACCAACTTGACATTATCAACCTCTAAATTAAGAACTAAATTATTGTTCAATGTACACAAGAGATTTGTGGTATTAACTTCTAAATTAAGAACTAAGTGATTGTTCAATGTATACAAGAGATTTATGGTATTAACCCCTAAATTAAAAACCATATGCATAGTCAACATACGCAAGAGATCTATGGTATTAACTCCTAAATTAAAAACCAAGTGTACGTTCAACGTACGCAAGAGATCTATGGTAGTTATGCATGAAGTCAATTTTAGTTAAATGACAAAAATTTGACACAATTTGTGAATGCTTACCTTCTTAATGGAAATATTATATTTTTTCAATTAGGTACCTAGATCAAAATTGTTATGTTGCCTAGAACTTTGGAGGTAGCCCAAGCAAAAGTCCTCCATTACTTTTGAAATTTGGTAGCCAAGTATATAATTTACTATACAAGATGCAAATGTTAAAAAGACACCATATGTAGTGTAAAAATTTCACTCTAGGAGAAGGTAAAGTTTGTTGGATGTGTCGGGCAATGTTGGAAAAAAACTTTTTCTTTTAACTTCAAACATTATAATCTTTCAATTTGTGTGGTCAAAGTTTCTTGTATGGATAAATTTTGAAAAAAAACAACTTTTTTTCATTTTTTTTTTACTACCCTAAAAAATGACAATTATTACACTTTTGCCTAAATTGTGGTAGGGGTTAAAAAACTCACATGAAAGAAGCTTGAAGAAGATATGAAATAATTCCTAAAAAAACAAAAAGTGTCTAAGAACCAAAAACCAAAAACACTAAAGTAGAATAAATCTTCATAGATTTGCACAAATCTTTCATAGTCACTAATTTTTAATATTCATACAAAACTTGTAGTAGAAAAAAAATAAATTGAAAACTAGGTATTTGAAGCAAAGTAGGTTTCATCAACAAATGTTTTGTACATTTGTGATTGAAGGTAATTAAATTTTAAAACAAGCCAATGCATGGTGATTTCAACATCCCAAAATGTTTTCATCCTTAATTAGGATTAAAGTAGGGCAACTTGAATATTCATCCAATCAAAATCTATTTCAAACAAATTTATTCATCTAATGTCATTTTACCTTGAGACCTCATATATTGGTTCAATATTGTCTGAGTCTCATCCATTGTTTTGGTAGAAAGGAAGGCTAAGATTACAAATTATTGACTTTAGACTAAATGAGAAGAGGTTTTGCATCAATATAAGCTACATTTAAGGAAGTTGGAGTAGGACCTTACCCAAAAAGTGAACTTGTATTCAAAAAGTTAAAGCCTCTCATAAATTTTCTTTTGATATTTATAAATTTTAAGGTGATATTTGGTTGATACTTGTTTGATATTTAGGTAATATTCAAATCAATTTGAGTTAGAGACCATAACATTGACTAAATTTGTCAATTATCGATATATTCATAAATTAAGTAAATTTTGTCATTAACTGCCATATGTCATCTTTAGATTGGTTTCAAGTGACATGTATTTTTCAAAACTATTAACACTTCTTCCTTGAACCTCCCACACACGTGTAATAGCCACCCGCCTAGAATTTGCACCTACTATTATTACGACACCTTGTCATTAGGATTTTTGCAGTGATATTTCACTTCAAAATGATACAAAGAAATATATGTTGATACAAAGTTTTCTCAACGGATGGAATTGTTAAATTGCTACAATTTTTTAGGACAATTTTGGTCTTTTCTTAAGATGAATGTACACCTTTGATTTAAGTTTAATCCATAGTTACATGTCTCATCCTTATAAACAATTGTAAACAACATTACTTTCTCCACTGACAAAAGAATGAAATCAAAATTAAAAAGTGATGCAACTGTCACCCATTTTGCTGACGTCATAGTCTTTCAAATGATGGCTGTGGATACTTCGGCATTTGTGGCCTTGTGCGCCTCATCAACCTGAAGCCAAAACCTCGAACTTGCTTGATTCAAGTTACGTAGTGAAACCAAAAGCCCTCCAACCACAGACGCACGCCTTTGCGGCGATTCCAACGCGGGTGACGCGGCCCGGAAAAGAACACGTGAGCTTCAACTAATCACGACTGAGATCCCAGGACCAGTATATCCTGTCGCATAGCAGTTACGCACTTGCAGGTGTGCAGGATTTTTCAACTTCTTGTAAGTTTTTTTTCAAAAGTTCGAAGGAACCCTGGCAACTTCCGTTGAAGCTTATTCACGGTGCCATCTGTCTATTTGCAGCCTTTCGAACTGTGATTTGCAGTGCCGCTTCAAGTGATTGGTGTCCAAACTGTGGTGTTCTTGCATTCGTTTGGGTTGCTTTCACTTCTCATTTCTGTAATTTATTGGGTAGTTGCGGAGCTTTTGCGCACTTGTTGTTTGTGGATTAATGGCGCGAGAGCATGGTGTGTGCTTTCTTTAGCTGGATTTGGCAGAAGCTCTGTCTCACAGATATACTTACTGTTTGATTGGTAGGCAGTCTGGTTTGGTACCCATGGAGGGTGTGCAGAAGGTTGTGGGGGAGACCAAACCCAAACCCCCAGCAGGCACATGGAGAGCGGACGCGCCTGGCGTTTTCTTTTCGCTACTGCTCGCAATCTGGTTTGTGGTGGTGGCATTCCAGATCAAAGAAGGGAATTCTCGGCTGTGGCAAGTATTTGCTGCCCTTGCATTTTTCGAAGGAGTCAATCAGTCTCTGAGTCTTTTCTTGCGATGGAGACCAGAGACTACAGCTGGACTCACACCCGAGGTGGCAGCGGATTTTCTAAACACGTCCGTGTCGCTTGTACATTCCTCTATCATTTCCTTCTCAGGTGAGGTATGTGCCATGGAAAATTATACAGTAGCGAAGGAATGATCCTCTTTGTTTCGATCTACGTTTTGTTACTGGTGCTTGCAATGAATCTGGAGGACCCAAATGCCGAAACGAATGAATGCATTCACTGAAGAAGTGCTCTATAACCCTTTAGGGGTTTATTTGTGAAGTAGCTAATTGCAAGTGTGTGTTCCCAGTGATTGGGTTGATGGTGAAGGAAGCACAAATTTCCGGATTGACGAACATGCTGTCCCACGACGTGCTTTTCAACCGGACATGGCCTGGAGCTTCCACTGCATTGGCGACGTCCTGTGGCTACTTCGCTTATGATCAGTGGGACATGATACGGAAGCATCTGTACAGTGCCAAGGCGCCTCACCTGCTTGTTCATCATGCAGTGCTGCTGACCTGTTTCACTCCCGCTCTAGAGCGCGACTTGTGCATCAACTACTTGATTCTCACTCTCGTATGCGAGGTACGAGCGATGATGCCGGAAATGAATAGGAGTGTTTTCGATTTGGAGTCTTGGGCCAAAGGTAGTCTGGACCAGTGGTGTGTCTTCATAGAAACCAGAGGTCAATGAGATCTAGCCTTGTGGGACCTCTTTTTTACATCAGAAACCCTATTTGCTGGGCTTAGCTATCAGAAACCCTACTTGCTCTGCCTCGTAGGCTTTTGTGCTTTGTGAATGTCTTGAAGAGCATGTTCAGGCCGGCAGGGTCTTCAAAGTATCAGGGTCTGGAGGAATGACCCGTATAGTGTAGTGGGTTTTCTCCAGATCCTCTATGATGCGACTAGCCGGACTATGAATAATTGGATGACTGAATTGCTTTGCTTCTGTTTGTGTGAGTTAAAGCTTGCACTTTCTTCAGCCCTAAACGTAATTCTTGGATTTGGGTGCACCAGGTACATTCCATATTTCTGCACTTGCGCAAAGTGAGGAAGCTCTGTTCGACGACGAAATCGAAGAGCACTTGGAGCAGTTTCATCACGTGGACGCTCAACTGGATCGCGTTTTTCTTGACCCGGCTTATTTGTCATATTTGGATCACAGCGAAGCTTGTTTGGGATGCTTCCAAGTTTCCTCGTGGGTTCGAATGGCCGCTGGCCCTCACAGGCATGGTGGGTCTGAATGTGTTGAACGTAATGCTGGGGCAAGGTCTTTACAAAGCTTTGATGAGAGAGCGGTCTTCTCTGAAACGACGAGAGTAGGGAGTCTCGAGTCCGGTTTCTTCCGACTTCTGTGTACAGTACATGTGAGCGCAATTGTAGAAAGAGAATGACGAAGCATTTTCAACTGCTTTGTAAGCTGCTTCGGCGTGGACATTTTGAGCTGCTTTCAAAGCTTTCATTGGCACCCTTGGAAGGGAAAGCCTCTTTTCAGACGCAGATTGATGGATTTAAGCATCGTGTGAGTGCATTAAATACCCTTCAGGAGCATTAGGAACATTTCTGTGGCTTGTTGTCCACTGAGCAATTGGCATTGATTCTTGGAAATAGTGACGGAATTAGGTTCACCATTTTATTATTCTGATTGGCGTAGAGTCTACATGTGAAGGGAGGCACCAAGGGTAACGATTGTTAGCAGTGTCCAGTATGTAGACCTTCCCAACGGACACTTGATGCACGTTGGTCTCAAAGTATAGACTTATTCTTGTTCTTCGTGACACTAGGTGTGAGATTTTAGCAGTGAAGTAGGTCTGATTATTTTTTACGTTTCTAGTGATCCCTTCATGTAGAGTCTTACAACTGACCTGTGTCGGTACCTCGTAGTTCAACATGTTGAGGTATTGTTTATCATTCAAGATCCTTTAGATGTCTCAAAGTGATTCGCGGGTAATGAGGCTTTCAGGCAACATGGTCTCTTTGTGGATTGGCAAGCTTGTGAAACTCTGTTTTTTGGAATCTAGTTGTATGCAGAAGTCATGTCGAACGTTGGTGTGCTAAACCTTCAGGGGTGCTGCCGTTTATTTATCAGATTGTTCGTCGGTGGGTATTTTTGAGCTGTATCATATGTGTTTTTTTGGGGGGAAATTTTTGGAGTGAAGTTTAATAAAAGTATATAGCAGTGGTCATATTTCATTCATCAACATTAAAAAAATTATGATTTTTTTCCCATATGATTATCAGAAGAATTCTTGTTCTCCTTCAAATGAATCGTGCAAGTTTTGTACTTGTGCAAAACATTGATTTTAATAACTTGGAAATGTGATCCTGGTTTGGTAGTTGTACCACACCACATGCAAAATTTAAATGAAGTTCTTAAATTCCTCATGATGGCAGTTATGGCCAAATTTAGAAATGCTTGAAAACTTCTGAGAGCCTTCATAAATTCTTCTTTTGTATTAGGTTGCCTTAACAATTAGGTTGCCTTGCATCAAGAAAGTTATTGTACAAGCCATCAGAGTCAACAAATATTTCTTCAAAATATTTCCACTTCTACATATGGAGGTTCATAAGTCCCAATTCTAGCAAGACCTAGTTCAAAAGTAGTGCATTCTTGTACAAAATTCTTCTTTTGTATTATATAGTGTCAAATACCGAGAAATTAGTGTGGAGCAACCTAATTTCACTATTTTGTGTAATACACATGTGAATGTTTTTGCATCTACTGTGTGAAATAATCATCAAGAATGGTTAATGTATGCCTTTCATGATTATCTCTACTTTCAAAGAGTAAATAAAAACAACCTAGGAAAACTAAAGTTGGAGTTAAAAAAGATATCTCTAAAAGCTTGGTGGAAAGATATGGACTAAGCACTCCTAACTTGGAGAAAGTATTATTTTACAATGAAATGGTCGATCATTGTACATTCAAAGGATATTTTGAAAGCTGGTTAGAATTAATACTTATATTCTAAGAATGCTCCATAAAATTGAATATTTATTTGATATTACAAAGATATTTGATTATATGTATTAAAAAATTATCCTAATTTGCACATATAACAAGATTATAATGTTTAATCATGAGGATGTTAAAATTGCAAAAGTGATTTGAAGTCTTTCAATCCTCATTTCACATGTCAAATCTAAAAAGTTGGTCACCAAAAGAATATGAGGATAAAGGGCCTAAAATGCATAGTCCCAATCAATTTATGGCTTCTCAAAATCTACTCTACAATTTTTTTTTAAATGAATTTTTAATGTGATTTTTTCTCCAAGATCTAGTGGATTTGAGGCTCATTTTCAAGAGCCCTCAATACTACAAAATGTCAAGATTGCAATGGCCATCCTTGCACATAATCTTGAATAGAAAAATCATAATCAATCATTTTCTAAATCAGATTCTTGATGATAAAAATAGACTTCAAAAATATACAATTATAAATTTCTAAAAATATAAATTTGGTCAAGATTTATTTAACTTAAAAATATTGTCAACACAAGAATTTTGGGCCTTGGACATTTAGGGATTAAAGATTTTTACACACTACCCACTTTAGGACTTCTAACAAGCCATCTCATGCTTATCATGATTTGTATCTTACTTGATGAAGTAATTAATGAACTCATGGTGATTCAATCAATTGGGTCCTTTATATATATATATATATATATATATATATATTTTACTGAACAATAATTTACAACAATTCTTTCTCATTTCTTGTGTTTGTATGGACAATAGCTACTTGTGTTACATTTATATAAATAATGTCTAATACTCCCTCCATCTCTAAATGATCTTTCTGCAAGCCATAATTTTTTGTTCCAAAATGATCTTGTTGTGGGCAAAAAGGGATTGGCGGGTAGTTTTCCACCCATTATAACAAATGTAGTGGTCAAATCCATGAAAATACAGAGCATTTCCATTTCTATTGTAAATAATTCCTTTATTTGTAGCCTTTAATTGAAGAATCTCACTAAAAGAAATTGTGTCATAGTCAGCAAGAGCTAGTTAACATTTTTTGTGTTTTACATTCACTACAATATAATTTAAAAAATTTGCATTTTCTGCAATACAATTTGTAGAAAATGTTAACTAGCTTTTGTTGACTATGATACAATTTTCTACTAGTATCCTAATTTTGTAGCTGAGTATGTTGATACATGAATGGTTGATTATGTAAGCTCCAATGGGAGCAAGTGAATGACAAAGTAAGTCATCATTACGCCTCAATGGCCCCTGTTGTTTCAATGGCACCTTGAACCAATGCCTCATGCACTAACAAGCTAGTAAGTGAGTGAATAGTGACGCTGTAGCATTTCCAAGTATCTTTACTCTTGTATCTTCTTGTAGCATACAATTGAGTGGCCAATGGTGTTCCTTAGAAATGGTGATTTTGCAGGGAATTCTCAGCATAATGTTCTTCTTATGGAATGGATGAAAACGCTAATTTGCTACCAAATTCTATAGATAGCATTACACAATTTTACATGAATTCATAACACTTTGGATGAATAAAATAAGCTTCATCTATAGATATCAATTTTCATCCATTCTCATGGATTTGAATAACATCATGCTTCCAAAATTATTACTTTATGCTCTCTAAAAATAATTTAAGTAACACTTGACTTTGACTGAATGGTACCAAGTAACAATCCAATGATGAAAAAAGAATTGAAAGTGCAGTGGATGAAACATTCAACGATACACTCAGACTTCTCTCACGGTGCTATGAACTTGAGGTTCTTGTATAAAAATCCTAACTCGGGGTTGTGCATCGTCTTCAACTTTATCGCGACAACAGTATGTTCCTCTCTTTCACCTCTCAAGCTCTTTGTTCCTCTCGTGAGTTCCTGGTCTTGTGATTGCGTTCCTTGACAGTCTTAATTTTATGATTTCTTAAAATTGCAGCTTAATGGACTTGTGATGAGGCCAATGTTTGTGGACCGCCCCACAATGAACACATCACCGAGGGATTGTGAATAATCTCATGCAAGCATCAAGGCATGTGATAAAGTCAAGGAAAGTGTGTTGTACTGATTTATGTTTTGAGCTTGGCAATTGCAGGACTAAATCGTGGAGTCGGAAATCGAAGAAGTTTGGCTCGTACGACGATGCCTACCCTTTTCTTTCTAAAATTTGCAAGAAGCGTGAATAAGGTGAGAATTGATGCCAAAGTTTTGAACACCTTGAATAGTGCACATCCGCACTTGTGGACGTGCACTATTCATCTTGTTTTCTTTTTCTTAGGTCTACTGTAATAGTACCTTGGCCTAAGTAGCAATACCTTGGCCCAAGTCCACGCTATACAACTAGTGACTTTTTTGACGTGCAAAGGTCACTCCCTGATTGCGGCGAAAGGTTCGGGAATGTCAAATTCACAAGATTTTTTGGTTGTTGCTTTAGATTACTCTAGATTTCGAGCTGATTCAAGCTTGCCTCATTGGTACTATTTTTTTCCAGGATCCTTGAACAATCATCTGCGGTTCCATACTTGTTTGTAGCTATAGATGAAACTCTGCCTTCATTTGTCCATGGTGAGTCCACTCATTGCAATCCTTCCTGTGCAGTGCGTCAATTGGTCATGTACTTAGGATTACAGTTCAGTGTGTTATCGTATGAAGTACGTTAGTTATGTTCAGAGATTCAAAATTGTGGCAATCGACTCCGGAAACAAGGGTTGTTGTAGATTCAAGCACCTTTTCTAGTGACTAATTAAATTGAGACTAGCTCGCAATCAAGTATTGGTGTGTTGCAAAATATGTACCATTCCACGTTTTGCTCTCAATATAGATACAATACTAAAGCATTTGCTACAAGAGCAGAATCTACCATTATTTGCCTTGCTATTTTTTTATTTGCACTGCTTATAATATTCATTGGGATGCAACCCCAGGAGATTTAAAATTCCTCTCTTGTTTGCTTCTCTAAAACTAAATTACGTATATAGATCTCGTATTGCTAATAATCTTGTCATTTATCTGTTTTTTGATGGTTCTATTAGATGGGATAGGATTCTCTCTATTTATAACTGAATTTGATAGTTTAAGCTCTTCTTCCCAAAGCCGTAAATATGTCGGTTCTTGTCACAATACCTGGAAGAGTGAACAAAGCACATAGTTTCAGAAAAACATTACGGTATTGGGTAGAGAGGCCTTGCCTTGGGAAAATGCAGGGAATCTAGCTGCAACTAGATTTGGCCCGAAAAATGAAGGATCCCGTGTTTAGATAATCTAGTGTACATAAATGCTCATGACTTCTTCATATAAGAGCATGTAAGCCATATGAAACACAAAATGCTCATATACTCCCAAAATGTGCCATTTAGGCTAAATAAAATATCACATATTTGAACAAAAGGGGTAGAAATTACATATGAAGCTCTTAACTCCCTTTGAAGAAGTATCCGCCACTATTTTGAGTGTGACAAACGCTCTAAAGCTCCAAATGAAGAGTGTAAGGTCTTTCTGAAAAGCTAACACAAAATTATAAAATCCCTCCAAATTTCACTCCAATCTAAGATACTGTCCAACTTTTACAGCCGGTCAACGTTTACCCACTTCAAATGGAAGGCAACTCATCACTAACTCACCTCTAAGCTCATAACTTCTTCATGCTAATTCCAAATAAAGAGTGTGAGTTCATTTTGGAAATCTAACATAAAGATATACAACCCCTCCAAATTTCACTCTAATCTAAGATACTTTCCGATTTCTACAGCTAGTCAAAGTTCTCTCACTTCAAATGAAAGACGGTTCTTCACTACCTCACTCTCAAGCCCATAACTTTTGTATCATATCTCCAAATCAAAAGTGTGAGATCATTTTGGAAAGCTAATACAAATATCTACAACCTCTAAAAATTTCATCTCAAATTAAGATACTTTCAGATTTCCACAGCTAGTCAAAGTTCTCTCACTTCAAATGAAAGGTAGCTCCTCTCTACCTCACTCTCAAGCCCATAACTTTGCATAGAAACTCCAAATAGAACGAGTGATAGCATTTTGAAATCACCAAAACATGATACACGATCTCACAAAATTTCATTACAAACCTCTTCATGTACAATGAGCCACGACTCCCTAAAGTCATAGTTCTCCTAAGCAACCTTGAGGAGGAGGAAGATGACCCTCCCCTCAATCTCCACCTCATCCTCCATACTTCCACCTCACCTTTCATACACTCCACCTAAGCTCCCATACTCTTCACCTAAGCCCATACTCCAATGAATTTTGGCCCCTAAATAATCACATGGGCTTAAATTCATTCGTTGCCTTCATCTTTTTCCCATAACTCTATCCTTATTCCTTCTATAAACTTCTAATTATTTAAATATATCTAAAAGAAAGGCAAAACAAACTTCACCTTTCATTTAAACAACTTTAAATCTAAACTAAAATCTCAAAATGTATTCAAGTATAAAAATAAACAATTTAATGCCAAATAGTTGTCTAATAGGGGTAAAAGAGGTAGAGTCTACTTCACATAAATGAATTAAACTCTCCAAAAAACACTCTACTTTAACAACAAATATGAATTTGTACATAATGTAAGCATGTACAATGCAACAACGGTTATAGAGAGGATTGATCGTTATATCACCTGATGACAGTAGGGTAAAAAAAATGGAAAATTGACCGTAAGACTATATCTTGACAAAGGACCCTGTTTTAGTGAAGCATACATTCAAAGCAACATGTGATGACAAACTTTCTTCAGTTCATGCTTCTCAGAGCTTTTTATTTTCTATTAAGCGTGCAAAGCTTGATCAATAGAAATATTGACAGTTTCAGTGTATAATGGAGAGTTGTTGTTACTTGTTTTTGTTGAGGTGGAGCAGGCATGGTTCTTGAATTGGTGAAGGAGAAGACAATCAAGACTTTGGAACTTCTCTTTCTGTGCCGCATGCATACACGCCTGAAAGCTCTACCTCTAGTTCATAAATTCTTCCTCTCACTTCTACAAAAGTCCAGATTCGCCTTCAAGAAAGTATGGACTGCTAAATATAGCCCATCCTCCGCTATCATTGTACACATCCCTGTTTTTATTATGTCCTAAGCTTCATGGCACCTGCTTCTCTCGTTGGACAAAGATTTTTTTAGCTCCTGGTCATCGAATCTAATCTTAGTGTGCAACGAAACTCACTTGGTGATTGCAATCTCTCCGTTTTTCTTTGACGGTTGGCCGGATACCTAGTGGTAGGGTTACAATAAGAGAGTCAGAAAGAACCGCCTTTCGTAATGCAATCCAGTTACGATACTACAATATGCTCACGTGGTTAGAAGCGGGACGTTAGCCCGACATTCATCAGCAATTTGGTACATCAAGAGTGAGAATGTCGAGTCCATTTCTATTTGATTTTGTGCGTTCTTTGCGGTGACTGTAGATGTCTGTTTGATTTCTATTTTGATTGGTGTGCTCGGTGCCGTGATTGGATTTGAGATTGCCTGTTCTTGTCTAGTTAGAATCGGGAGTTATAATTTCTATGAATTCAGTGAAGTTTATGATGCTGAGTTTGGTGAGATCAAGGAACTAGGAAGAAGGATAATAACTTATGATATTGAAATATAAAAGTGCAACCTTTCTTGTTTATGGTTGGAAATGAGTCAGTGTATTAAATCAAAATAAATTCAATTATAAGAAACCACCTTTGCACACCTTTTTTAAAACTTTAATAGTCTTTCAAACATGCCAAGAATATTATGTTACATACTTTTATCATAAAAGAGAAATGTATGAATAGTTTGCAATATGAAATGATACAAAAAAAATTTGGTGTTTGGAAAGTTCATGAATTTTGTTCAAGCGTACAATACAAGTCATACATTGTTCATCATTTAAGGTACCTACATCTAAAATTGATTAAATATAGAATTCAACATGATTTTCTGTATTGTATTAAAAAACTTTTTGTAGGGTCTTATTGGAACTGTAAAAAAGATTTGAAATTCTCATAAAATGCATTCTTTGAACAAAGTATGAATAAGCTATGATTATTCAGAATAATAAAGTACAAAAAATAGGTGTCTCTAAAATGATCCTACGTTCTCATAAATAATGAGAGTATATTTTGGATAAGATCCTAGTGCATAGAAAAGAATGTCTTCGATATTGTATGTGAAAATGTTCTTGAATTCTCATGATGGTTTGTCATTTTCAAAGAGCTTGTTAATGTTCCAGAGCATCAATTGGTTTTCTTTGGCATTATCTTTGCTTGCATGGCTTGATAATGTAATTGATGCTAGGAACCATTGTAAATAGTACATATTTTTTGAAATTCCACCCCAAGCATGGTTATGACCAATACATTAAAATGACTTTTGAAGTTCAATGACTTTCATTGTAAATACCAAACGCTTAGTTGTAGAGATTTCATATTCTCCATTGTTCCATTCACACCAATGAAGGTAATGTACATCAAGATCTTAATAAGGTTTTAGTAATTTAAACTATTAATTATATGTAAATTTAAAGTTTATAGTGCAAATTTTTCTACAAATGGCTATCAAAGTCATTTGCCAAATTGCAAGCCAATGTTCCAAAAAACAATTTTTTCCAACTTTGAATGCTAATATCTTCCAATCTTGTGGTCAAACTTCATGAAACTTTTAGCACATGATTTGAGACAAGTGAAATACAAGATCCTATGATAGATTCTAAAATGGAAATATTTTTTTGTTTTCTTATATCAATGTAGTAGAATTGGCAATTTTGACTCTATATTTAACCAAAAAATGATCTTGGGACTTTAGGGGTTAAGATCCATTCCAACAAGTTTTACTCAAAATAATCATAGTATTTTACTTGTAATTGTATTTCAAAGGAATTTTGAAGTTTTTATAAAAAAAATGGTGGCCACATTCCCTTTGTTTCGTTAAAATAGGTTGTTGTAGCTATAGATTTTTTTATATAATGACAGTAGAGGATTAAAAAAACATTCCTCAAAAAACTTAAAATAATAAATTTAATTTTTTTTCATATAGATTACATTTTTATCTATATGGAAAGCTTTGATTTATTCCATTTGAATTTGTTATGTAAAAGTTATAGACAATCTTATTTTGGTGGCAATCAGAGGATCTCCTACAAAATATAACTTGTATGATTCATTTTTTAGCTAAATTTTCACAATTATATCTTAGAGCTATTAACCCCTAACTGCCCAAGGCACCAAAATCTGGTGTTTGCAAAACATTGAGGTTAAATAAAGTCTAACCAAGTTGTTATTTTTAGTAGTTTATATTTTTAGAAAGTTCTTCTCAAAGTCTAGTTTTAGCATTGCAAATCTGATCTTGAAAATAAATGATAGTGATTTTTTTATTCACAATTTTGTGCAAGGGTACCTAGTCACCTAGTGCAATCTTTACTTCCTGTAGTGTTGAGAGCTCTTAGAAATGAGCCTCAAATACACTAGATCTTGGAGGAAAAATCACATTCAAAATTCATTTAAAAAATTCTAGAGTAGATTTTAAGAAACCATAAATTGATTGGGGTTATAAATGTTAGGCCCTTTAACCTCATATTTTTTGATCACCAACTTTTTCGATTTGACTTGTGTAAAGAAGTTAGAAAGATTTTTGCAATTTTAGCACCCTCATGGTCAAACATTATGGTCTTTCACTCCATAAGTGATATTGTTGCGTTTTCTTTTCTACAAGATTTCTAACATGTCTAGTTTGAATTTGTACGGTTACAATTCAAAAAAAATTGATACAACTTATCAAAATGTTGGTATTTTGTTCAATTTAGAGCAAATTCTATGAAACTCAAAACAAGCCTTGGACATTTAGGGGTTAACTATTTAAATTTGCCTTCAAACTTGAACCTAAAAGCATTTTATCCAAGTGAAGTTAGTGAACATGTAATTTTTTCCTAGTGTGTACCACCAAGACTCACTTATGTATGATGGTTTGGATGTGTCTGGAAGTCAACCTTTCGGCCTTACTAGGCCTCAGTTACTTATTCCAAATTACAGTACTACTGTACAGTATAAGTTAGTACTTCAGCAAAAACATTAAGGTAGAACTACCCATTACCACCATTTACCCAATTCCCCCACCTACAGGTTCCTCCCATTTCCATCACTGGCCCATCTTATTACCACAATCTTACTCATTCATGATCATGATGGCAATGCACTGGGGAGCGGACACATCAGCCCACGCTTCAACAATGGTCCGGTCATGCTTTACCAAGGGTCTACTCACAGTTTTACATTTCAGCTTTGAAAAATCACAAAAAATTCAATTCTTGTCAGAATGTCTTCATTTTTTTTGCAATTGACTTCTCTCAAACAATTCAATCTCTGAAAAATATGAGAGCTCATAAATAGCTTCTCCAAAGTACCTAGATAGCAAATCTGTATGGTAATGGGTAGTTCTACCTTAAATGCCACATTCTCTGGTGTGTTGTAACCCCCTTTCACTTGCCAACAAGAACACATAAAAATTTGATCAGTCTAATATTGAAAAATAGGTTCAGTAGCAAAAAGTGGTGATTCTGACTGTACCTACCTTAATATCCTTTCATTTGGTAATTGTCCACTATTTCTAACTTAGTTATTGTAAGTTTTTATTTTTTTATAGTAAAATTTATTATTTTGTCACTTTATTCCTTCATTTATTTATTTTAATCAACATGTGGCATCTAATTAAAGTAAATGATTTTATATCTTTGTTAGTCTCTATATCTTGACTGTTAGTTTTTGCATTGTGATCAAGCTTAAATTTTTTAAAGTAGATTTGACCATATGATGTTACCATGTGATGTGTATTACAGTGTACAAAATCATGGACTGTAATTCTTCAAATGATATAGGTTCACACAATTATTAAGAAAGCCATACATTATTCAGTTTGAGCAACAAATTGTTAAAACAATATATTTTAAAAAAGTCATTAATTATCTAATATATTTTACTAAAATCTATCAAAATTTTATCTATCATTCTTTATTTTTTTCTTCTTTTGTTTAAAAATTCTCTTTAGTTTACACATCTTTTGTTTTACAATTTCCTTTAATTTACACTTCTTTTGTTTTATCATTTCTTTAATTCCACGTATTTTTTTGTTGATATTTATTCCATTTCTTTGACTTTCTTTTAATAATTGTACTCTATGTACTAAACTTTTTGTTATTTGCGTTGATGTTCCAATACGAGTAAATCCTTTTCCTGTATTTGATTTTGAAGTAGAATGGAAGTCAGATTTTCCACACCAAATAATTTCGACAATTCCGTCACATCGTCCAAAGTCAACATAGACTTTGTAACTTGGAACAATAAAGTATCCTCCAGTACAACAAAATCCATCAATTACTTTTGCTAATTTTCCATTATGTTCAAATGTAGGTGCCCAAATTCCATATACATATGAACTATGATCTCGATCCCGATGGAAAGTATTGCTAAAATCATCAACCGTATAAGTAAGATTACTTGAGAATCCAACAATATTTTGTTGTAGATTTCTAAATTCTATTTGGCCTAGTAATGGAACACCCGTTTGTACGGCTTCATCAACTATTTTCATGTGAAGGCATGGTGCCAATTCCATAAATCTTGATTCATATAAATTTGCAATCCATTTTACTAATTCTTCTTGGTCTTTCTCCCATTCATTTATAGCACTTTTAGAGCTTTGAATGTTACACCTATGACATATTAACCCATAGTGTATCCTTTATCCATCCCAATGTAAACATTTTTCCATGAATATGTGCCTTATTTCTTTGTATACAACCGGAGCCTCCTTTTCTCAACTTCGATAGTGACATTGTTAGCTTTTCTAAATCTTCATATTCTTTTGAAGATTTAATATCTTCAAATCTTGTAAATGAAAGTACTAACACTATTTCTTTAGTACTTTTATCTTGCTATTTTATTTTTATATTGTACTTTATAGTCTTTTGGAATTTCTTCCATCATTGTGCCATCTAAAATACTATCTTCCAAATTGCGAGGTAGTGAAATCAAATAACATTCTTTTTCTTTGTTTGGGCCTATTTTCTCTTTCATTCTTTTTACTTTGTCATCATATAGCACTCACCCTAAATTGCAGGGCTCTGAGGCTTCATTGTCACCAGTGACATTGAAGCGTATCCTCAGTCAAACAAAGAAGACACAACCAGAACAGCTACAATTCATTTTTGGTGCGTCCGTTGGCATAGAAGCAGACCAATTTTTGTCGGTTTGCTCTTATGATCGACTTCCAAAATATATGATTGTGAGTTATATCTCTTTGAACTCTATTTTTTTATACTACAAGTCATCAATAAAAATTTTGTGTAATTGTCAATTTTTGAACCTTGAATGCATCCATGGATCATGCCGTTTACATTTAAGCCTAGAAATCCACCAAAAGAAATAGTTTTACATCCTAAAATTCAAATGCTTGAAGTACACTAGGAAAAATCAATGTTTCATCCACACTACCTTTCTTGCACACTTGGGTTTTCATTTTCCAATTCTTCACATGTATCTGTTATTGCAGGATCGGTTCAAGCGAGCAGTGGAGCATATGACCTATGGTGAGCGATCCTGTTTGGCACAATTTGTAATGGATTCAAAATTCTTCTTGTTTGATGCAATGACAGTTGTAGGCTTTGCGGAATGGAACCAAAGGCGCCTACTTCAAGCAATGACTTGTAGCAACACTCTCCAAATTGCGTTATATGATTCAGATGAAGACATGGTGTTCAAACTTAGTGCAACTTCGATGCATCTTGGTTATGGATTTTCTTAGTCTAAATCAATAATAGAGGCATTAAGGACTTCATCTCAGCCTTGAAGTTGTGAACTAGTTGCCAGCAAACTATGAACTCACTCTAAACTGACCTTGGCAAATTTTTGACGTTGTTGATCAATTGGCTTGTCCTTGCTTGTAAAGCCTTCAATCACCGATTATGCCTTGTACTGAGTTTATGATTTGCGGCCACATAGTTTCAAAAGTGTATGTACTTACACGTATTGTAAATTGTGAACAGTCGAACCTAAAAATCATGTTCTCATCTTGAATTCTTAGCTTCTCAACTCCCAGCTTCACAAGAGCCTGCAAATCATGTTGATCTGTGTGTTAGGGATGAGATACTGAAGAGAGAATTTGGGAAAAAATTATGAATTGTACTGTAGTGTCAAGAATCAGAAATCCAATTAAAAGCATAGTATAATTGAAGCTAACTCATATACCTCTCAATTGCAAAAGACGGCTCTCAAATCCATGCATATTTCATCCCACAACAGCAAGGCAAAAATTGCTCTGTGAACAAAGTTGTAACTGGAAAACAAGAATATGTATCGATGTTTTCAAATTTTTGGCTCCACATCCACTGCCTTGAATTTTTAACTCCTCGAATTGTAGTAGAATGAAATGAGAAGATTGAGAGAGACGGATTGAGATGAGTTTTTTGTTTACCATGAGCTGCGTTCGTGGAAGGGTACTCCTAAGGGACTTCATGCGCTCCTTGGCGCCCAACTTTTCTTTTCCACCACCCATGTGTCATTGTTGGAGTCAATCAAGCTCCAGTCAAAATCAAACACGATGAGTGTCTTTGTAGATAACAGGATGCAAATTCTGCAACTTGATCTATGGAAGAAAAATCAATCAATTGTGCATTCGATCGGTTCCGCTCAAAGCAAGTCCCCGAAAACAGTTGGCAGGGTCTGAACGATCGTCGTCGACTAGTTGTCACCAGTTCATCCGTGTACGTTGCCTGGTTGTCGAAGTCACCCGTCCGTCAATGTCGGTCTTTTGTCAACGTCCAGCCCCATCGCCTAAAGCCACGCAACATTGGGCCTAATGCCACGTGATGACATCCATGGGCAGACTATAAACCTTCAAACTACATGCCCGTTGGGAACGTGCAGGGGCAAATGGTACACCAGATGGCACTAGTGTTTTGCAATTTCAACCCTTGAATTTAATAATTATACACCTTAGATTTCAAGAAATCAAACGACCAAATGTATGTGCAGACATGTTTCCACCACGAAATCGTGGCTGTGCAAACAGTATTCCATACATGTGCAGCAATACTATTTCGATAGTGCTACATCTTTGAATCTCCCAAAAGGAACTATGGCATATGCAGTCAATCGTTTGCAAGGTACGGATGTAGTGAAGAATCAAATTCGGTTCTTGATGGTTCAAACGGGGGATGAAAATCCTTTATCTATGGATGGATTTTTTTGCATTGATGCAAGCAAATATGGAGGTGCTGGAGGAAAGCAATTCACATTGATGGAGAAGACATTGGATGTTGAATCAAAGACCTTATGGTGCGCTCCCATTGTGAACACAGTGCAATCGATGTGTAGTATAGATCATATAATTCCGGCTTTTGTTAAACAACATTTTACAGACATTAGAGTAGGTCGAAGAAGTTATGCAGGTTATGGACGTGACGTGGAGGATGTGCCAAATGCTCGATGGAATTGGCAGGTTGGACTTTCTATACTTCAAGATAAAGAAAGAGAAGGAACATTCCATGTGAGATGTAGGGGAGGATTTTTTGAAGAAGAGTACGTTGAACTTGGAAAGCCATGTCTATGGATTTTCGATTGTTGACGAGGAGGTTTAGAAAGAAAAGACGTACAATGGTCAAGCGAAGACTACCAGCAAGTTCTTTCACAACTTCAAAATTGGATGTCTTCCATTGTATGTTGGATTGCTATTTTCTTATTTCCGCCAGGCGTGTACTTTGATGAAGCGATGCAGTCGATGATGGATCTGCCGAATCATTATCATTGGTTGAAGTGTTTGTGGATATTTGAACTGGAAATTGTTTCTTCATATATCCATGATTTAAGTCATGGAAGGCGAGTCCAACAAAGTATGCAAGCAGTTGGGGACATAGCCATCATTCTATAGTATCCAACAGAAAGCGGACCTATGGAAAACTTTCCTCGCAGTTCGGGAAAATTGGATGTAATATTTCGGGACAGTTGGAGTATAGAGGTGATGCCAAGAGTGGAGGACAAGTTGGAGAGGACACCAATGGAGTTGAAGAAAATGGTGTAGTTGTATCTACCCCCAAAATGGGGATTGGTGATTTTGGGCATCACAATGGCCGTGCCAACAATTTTGAAGATTGCTTTTGTGGGTAATGAAGTAATCATCATGGAAGGTGTAACACTTCAGACGCAGTTTGTATACAGTACCTTGCGCATGATGTACGGGGAGAAAATGGTGATGGTGATTAGTATGAGCGGGGTTGCCGAACGCAAAGCTTCGCAAATAGTGAGCAGAAGAGAAGAATTGTCAAGACATGGTTCTCCACCAAGGGATATAAGGATTCGTCATGGTAGGCGTACAAGGATAGTGCAATCACCGAGTGACTCAACAGATGAAAGAAATAGTGTTCAAAGGAAGAAACAAAAGGAGAAAGAGACAGTGATTGATTTAGGAGCTTTGTCAGCGAGTACAACTAATGAAGAGTCTGAGTGAACACATTTTGATGATTTAGGTAGCGCCGGCCAAAGTTTGGGCTCTGTGGACACCAATGTTGGAAACAACGCCCATGGGGACCGAACAAAATTGCAAAAAATGGAAGAAGATCTTGATTATGCTCCAAAAATAGAAGACAATGAAGTGGAAGACAAATGATTAGAAGACATTGGAATTGAGGGTGGAAAAATTGAAGATACCTCCAAAATAGCTGAACCCATCTTAGCATTGTTAGCATTCAGTTCTTCAATTCCTGAGAACTTGATTCCGGTTGAAGGAGGGTTTTATAAAGATAGGAAAAATGTGCGATACGTTTGGATTGGAAGCGAAGGGTCTTATAGGTACGAACATGATTTTTCTATTTTAGAAGACTCCATAGTATCGCCGAGTTTTCTAGAAGAAGTACCAATGCCACTTGCGAGTACTACGGGGAATCCGACAATGGAGTATGCCTCTCTGAGCCCACAAACTCCAATAGGTGGACCAATAGTGTCTAATGAACCAGAGGCAATTGGTGGAGGAGAAGAAGAAGAAACACAATCCTCTGCTCGAGTGCCAAAAATACCAGATGAAGCAGTGCTGTAGATGAAGCAAAATATATTGACATGTGATGGTAGTGTAGGGTGTGCGGCAATGTGGACCTTATATGTTTTTCGTGAAAGTGTTTGCAATCACTAGAGTGAATTTTCTTTGTTTTGTATGATCTAAAAATCAGAAATGAAAAAGCAACATGTTTGCCTTCAATTTCATTTCGATTTTCTAAATAAATTTTTGATAATTATGATTTTTATTTATAGTACATGAGATGTGGATATAATAACACTATTATATAAATGTAAAAAAACTTTTTTATGGAAAAAAATAAAAGTAAGAAAAAAAAGATCAATTGACATAAGAAGAGCGTACATTGTGAACTTGTTTTACTTATGAGTATCCAAAAGTAACTATATACAACAAATTTGCATGCATAAGTTGAGTTCAGAACAATATAATTGAAGGTAGTAGTTTTGAAAACATTGGGGGGTACTCAATTTTTTTAAAACACAATTTAAATGAATAGTAGAACATATTTTCATTGCACTTGGCCAAGTGCAAAAATGTCTAATTCGTTGTTAGTATCTCATTTTCTTGTGCTCTGAACTACAAAAGAAGAGAGTTTACATGGACAATAGTTACATGCATTACTTCAATACATCTCTTTTCATATAATCTTTGGTGCAAATTCCTATTTGATTTGTATTGATTGAAAACATTAAACCTAGTATGTAACAATCTCATAGTGCTACTACTCCAACATCCACACATTGCAATTCTACTAAAATAATGGCCCTAACATGTCACTATTCCATTCTAATACTTGTATTTTCATTTACCTACATAACTTTTGAACTTTTGAAACATTGCATACCACTACTAGATCTCTCCCTCTACATAGAATTAATGAAGATCATATGTCTAGATTCCACTCAAATAAAAAATGAAGATATTAGAGTTAATTGTAAAGTTCGTCTTGTATTGGTAAACAAGTGTCAAAAGATTTAACTAAGAATAGTACAAAATAAACATGGCACCAAATTCCATTAGACCTCAGTTTTGGTGCTCCAAGGAATTTTGTCATGTGTTTTTTTCCAAACTCCAGCTAGTCAACTAGTGGTCCTGCATTATACACACTTTACGATTAGCTCTATTATGTCAAAAGTTTGTTTGTACAAAGAGCTCCCAAAGACCAAAGTACATTTTCCCTTCTTCCCATGGATTCTTAGGGATTAAAATATTCTATTAGAGCATCGCCACTGCAGTACTTGAGTTTGGACAAAAAAATAAGGTTTACACGGTGGTAGTCACGCAACACTTGGAGTATTGTCTCCCCTTTCTGCCATTGATGAAGAGCTTCCCCAAGTAAGAATTACAACTTTGTTGATTGGATGAATTGCCTCCGTAGTTGCATTACTTGTTATACTTCCATATTCTCATTGCAGTTTATTTTCTAATTGTGAAGCACTTTGTCACTTTCCTTGTTTTGATTGATCAATTTAGAATAATCAATTCATTAAGATTCAGACATTCCAATTTATCAATATTTAGGAATTTCAATTCATCAATTTAGAATTATCAATTGATCACATTCACTATTCTAAATGATGCATTTTCTTTTATCAATTCATCAATTCAGTTATTATTTTCTTCGAATTTGTCATTTTTTATCAGTCAATATTTTTTTTATCAATTTTTGTAAATTCTTCATTTTGGATCATTTTGAGTTGTTCATTCATTCAGGTTCCTTCTCCCAATTGATTGAATTCCACCTTAATATTACATAAACTTGTTGAATTTAAAATAATGACCTACGTGTTGGTTTCAGAGGAAGAAGCCAGGTGGATCGCAACCTGGGCGAGCTGCAAATTTGCAAAGAGATAGAGTGGAAGGATATGATCGAATGTTCAATGATTATTTCTCTGAGAACCTTGTATTTGGAGAAGCTTTGTTTAGACGACGATATAGAATGTCCAGGGTTTTGTTTTCCAAATCATAGATGCTGTCATGGCTCACGATTCATATTTTGTCCAAAAATGTGATGCACTTGGTGTTCCAAGTCTAAGTACCATCCAAAAGCTTACAACTTCCCTACGCATGTTGGCTTATGGAATTACGGCTGATGCAACAAACGAGTATTGCTGGATTGGAGAGAGCATGGGCATGGAAGCAATGAAAAGGTTTGTTCGTTGCATCTGCTCTTGCTTTGAAGAGGAATATTTGAGATTGCCAACCTGTGAAGATTACCATAAACAACTCTTGATTAACAAAGCTAGAGGTTTTCCAGGAATGTTTGCATTGGTGGATTGTATGCATTGGAATTGGAAAAATTGACCAGTGGTATGGCAAGGGCAATTTTAAGACAAGGATAAGAATCAAAGCATCACACTAGAAGAAAAAGCAGGGTTTTGCGACTGCGGTTTGCGACTGGTTTGTAGTCGTATCGGACGTTTGCGACTTGGTGATATTTTGGAGTCCGCAGTCGCAGTGGACAAGTCGCATGAGTTGCACTGCAGTCGCGAGGTTGTTTGTCATTCGATAGGAATGGAGAACTTCGTCGATGAACTGCTGTGACGTGGTTGCTGATGTGGAAGTTATTTCACTTATTTGTGTGCAACTGATTTGCGACTAGTGTGCAACTGGTTTGCGATTGACATACAACTGGTGTGCAACTAGTTTGCGATTGATGTGCAACTCGTTTGCGACTAGAGTGCAACTGGTTTGCGATTGACATACAACTAGTTTGCGACTTGGTTATAATTTATAGAGTTGTAGATTATAGAAATCTACAAATTGTAGAAATCTACAAAGTGTAAAAATCTACAAAATACATAAATATTAGAATTTCACTATCAAAATTCATTACACAAGAATGCTATAACTTACCATTCTTATCTGTTCAAGCTGATGGTATTCTTGACAATCGATATGGGACAATTGAATCGATTTTCAATCATGTTCTAGTTGCATTGCACTTGTTCTCTAGTTGCATTTGAATCGTTTTTTAGTTGCACTGTAGTCAGGCTCTAGTTGCATTATAGTTGATTCCTAGTTGCATTTGAGTCATTTCTAAGTTGCAATCTTCTAGTTTTTAGTTGCAGCCTGTAATCAGAGCGATTGCATTTTTCCACGGTGGACTCTACTTCGCAGATAGCTGTCCACATGGACAACTGCGATGAATACTGGATGTAGAATACCTCATGTCAGTTCTTCTGTTACAATATCGTAACCCTATTCTTCATTTTCCGACTACTTTGCGACTACAACTACATACACGTGAAATTTGGTGCAAATACAGAGGGCTACAGTCGCATCTCAGTTGTATAGGACACATAGTCGCATCTCAATGGGTTGCAACGGACACGTTTTTCTTCTAGTGTCATTCTTGAAGCTATGGTTGATCAATCTCTATGGATCGGTACACTTTTTTTGGATTGTCGGGGGGCAATAATGACATTAATGTGCTTGATCGCTCTCCTCTTCTTATTCGTGATCTTCTATCAAGTGCTAGTAATGACATGAGCTTTATGATAAATGGCAATGTCTATCCTTGATACTACTTGTTGTCAAATGGAATCTACCCACAGTGGTCTTGTTTTGTTCAGACAATTCATAAACCTCAAGATGAGAGGCGTAGCCATTTTGCAATGATGCAAGAAGGAGCATGAAAAGATGTCGAGAGGGCCTTTGGTGTCCTACAATCTAGATTTGCAATCATTGCAAATCCAATGTGACAATGGAACATGCAAACCATTCACGACATTATGTACGCGTGCATCGTACTTCACAACATGATTATTGAAGACAAACAATATGACTACACAAGTTATAATGATGTTTTACATCCATATATGCATAAGGGACTCACTTTTGAGGAATATGCTCAAGGATCAGAAGAGATAGAGAGTAGCCATGTGCATTATAAATTATGGACTAATTTTTATCTACATTTATGTTTATGGCTTATTTATATTACCCACTGAAAAATTTCCTACACAATTGCATCAAAATACGACATAGAGAAGAAGTTAAAGCAAAAAAATGTACCCAACATTGACCACTTTTAAGGTTGCTATCAAAATACTATAAATAAAATTGCACGATATTCAAAGTAGCCCTCATTTTTACCTTGCACTTCCCTTTCAAGTGCACACCATTTTAGATATCCTCCCAATTCATTTCCTCTTCTAAAGTTGAGGTCGACTTTGAAAATTGGTCCATTTTTTATGTAATGACTATAATTGCAGAGAATGTAAGGATGATTACTGATTGTTATTAGAATTATAGTAGATTAGCCCTTCACCGTGTGCTTCTCAATTCCGTACCCTACTAATTGGCCCCAATTGGCCCCAATTGCACTCACTTCTCCATCAAAAAATATCTTAAACCATTTAAGATTCTTACAAAATCTAACAATATTCTAATTTTAATGTCAAAATGGGATAACGTGTCAACCCTTCATTGGTGGATTCTTAAGTGTTAATAGATACATAGAAGTGTGGTTATGGGTTGTTTATAAGATGTTTATAATTCTAGTCTATAGGCATTTTTGTAATTTCACGTTGATTACTTCAAAAATTCACAGAAATTATAGTTTTGATCATTAAATTACAATTCTACTTGTGAAACAAGCACACACCTTTGGAAAATATGTGGGCCACCTAGAATTGACCCAAAAATACTCAAATTGCAAATTAAGGTGGTAATGGGCTAGTTTACCTTAATCATGATGTGTGTGCAATGAAGGACCAAGTGTTTTTTAGTGTTTTTTTTTGTACTAATCTCATGCAAACCTTCATGTGATACTCCTTCTATGAACTAGGGTTCACTTTATGATTAACCCCTAAAGTTATGTGACTATGTTTTCACCGAAAACATTCAAAAACTGCCATTTTAAGTACAAGTATCAATTTTTTGAAAAAAAAGCTTTTTTTGTAATATGTAACCATAAGATCTTGCAGTATGTAGTATCAAAAACATGTGGTAAAATTTTCAAACATTTCTACTGCGCGGAGTACTCGGCGGAGTGCAAGACACAAGCATTCAAATTCACTAAAATCATTTTTCCTGCCCTACAAAAAGTAGGGCAATTGCACTTCACAAGCTCACTTTTCTTTGAAAAAATGTCCAAAATGATGGTGCTCCTTTGGATTGTTTTTCCTAGACAAGTTGGCCACATGCTCAAAAAAATTCAGATCATCTGGAATTGTACAACATAGAGGAAAAAATAGTAAGTAGGTAGTAGTAGAGAATGATTCAAAATATTAAATTATTAAGAATTTAAACATAAAATTGAAAATATCAATCCCAATGATTGAAATGTTGTAATAAACAATCTACATCCTATGACTTTTATTTTATTCCAAAAATATTGAAAATTGAGTAAGATAAAGGATTTCAAAGTTTATTTTAGAGTAGGGAACCCATAATTGCCTGCAAACAAAAAATCCTCATAACTTTTGATTCATTGATCAAAATGGAATGATTCAAAAGTTCTTATGTATATATAACTCTAGTAAAATCAATTTCAAATTTTTGTTTCTGAAAAAAGTAACTTTCTAATCTGTCCAAACTGCCTAGTTACAAAACAAAACAAAACAATTTGGTCATGGTTGTCATACTGGACAAGTTACTATTCATTTTTCATCCTGTAGGACGAGTTACTATTCATCAAATGTACTTGAGAGGTACATTTGATGAATAGTAACTCGTCCTACAGGACAAGAAATGAATAGTAACTTGTCCAATATGACAACCATGAATTTGGTGCACCATTCAGAACATGTTACCTTCTCTCTCCTTTGCTTAATGGGTCACAGACAGAAAATGAGCTTTAATGGGTATAAACCTTCTATTCCAATTACATATTAGAGTCATAGTTGAACTAAGTTATTACTATCAATGATAAAAAAATATAGAATTTCAAGAACCAGGCATTGACAAATTCCAACCCAAGAAATGGTAGTAATTACTAATGAATTAATACTCATTATGAATTTGTACATTAAAGCAACATCTCACTGTGTGCAAAAAGAACTCGGAAAATTTAATACATTTAGGCATTCTCAAGCATAAATAAAATACAGATTCATTATTACAATCAAAAAGACGATTTGATACTCCCACTCTTAGGAACTATCAAAATTTTAGTCAAGTGAATTTATTGTTATTGATTCAAAATTTCAAAATAAAAAAAGAATTACTACAACTCTCCAAAGCAACAAATGATGGTAATTAGGAATGAATCACTGCTCATTCTACATCATTAGTTGCAAGACTAGGACTATTTTTACAAATAAATGAAGACCTATGGATCTCAAAACTTCGATGCACAAACTAGTTGCAAAAATCTGAATGCTAACTTTGAATTGCAATCACTTAGTATCTCCTACTCCAATAAGTTTCTTTCCAAGGTGCACTAGATGCATGGATGCATCAAAGAACTACTACTTGTACGAAACACACAGATTTCAAAAGGTGGTTTCATTTGGAACTGGTGGGTATGGTGAGTATGGAATTGGTGAGTGTAGAGCTCTAAATCTTGCTTGGGCAAACATTTCATTGTTAGCAAGAGTAAATCTAGGGCCAAACCTTCCTGGCATCCCTAGAAATTCCATGTGATGTGTTAGTATCTGGAAGGTAGGCCATTCATATGAGCCATGGGTTGGTATTGTTGGATTTATTCTAGTTTGGCTGAAATTCTCTTGCACAAGTTCAATGTCTTTGGAGAGAGGATCCCTCTTGACATATTCATCATCACCATACGTACCTTTCGGCATCATCATCGTGGCCATCAGAATCATCCGTAGGCATGTCACTTGTAGTGAAGAAGGGCATTGTCGTTTTTGAGAATTGCTAATGTAGATTCTTCAGTGGCTTGCAAGCTTCCTCTGCCAACCGATTTAGAAGCCGCCTCATCACTTGTCCTCGATGTAGAGCTAAAAACTTTCGACCCATGTCTGAATCCAGACTATCCATTGTCATGTTAAAAATTGCAAGATCTGCCGCCTTGGAGAGCATTTTGGCTTTTTTTAGTGATGCTGCAGCCAAGTCTTTTGCCACCTTTGTTTAGGCGCTTTGCAATCCTTCTTTGATTTTTGCCTACCATTAATGTAATTCAAAGAAGATTAGCAAAGAATTAGAAATAAAGGGCATAGTTAGTAGGAAAAAGATTTAGGACACTTCAAATTCCTGATTGAAAAATAATTGAAAAAAGTGGCACATGGCATAAAAAAAATAGAAATGAAAGACATTCATATATACTTGTCATGAAGTGTAACATTGCACTAATAGGGTGGTTTACATTAAACAAAGAAATGATTACCCCATGATATCATACATCATCTCACATTTTCATGAAATACCTAACATGTAATTCTAAAGGATTTGAGAATGTGTAGTAAATTTGAAGCATTTAATTGTAAAATATATCCTCACAAACAATTAATAACCGAAACTTTAAAAAGCCAAAATTGACCCACTACCCATGAATTGAATAATGCAACTGTGCAATAAAGAACAGAAGAGTCTATGATGCTGGAACCACAAAGAAAATGAAGGCCTGATCAAAAAATAATTGATGCTAGGCCAATCTCACGATCACTAAATTAGGAATATATTAAAAAAATACAATTTCATATTTGATAATTACAGAAGCTCCAAGTTCCATATAATCACAACCATACCAAGCCAAGGGATCAAACATGTTCATTGTTCATGTCATAAAGTTGCAATCACATTCAAGGAATATATCTAACATATTGAAAGATAATAGAGCTAAATCAACCACTTTGAGATGTCCAAAATTTTCCTAATAAAGATATCAGAAATATTTTAAATATCAAATTATTGTACAGTGCTATGCAATGGACTCCAATCGGTCCTTAAATCGACCTCTTCTTTCTTTTAGTGGATTGAAGAAAATGTATAAGTTTTATTCCAAGAGTCAATTGTTTTCATTTCCTCACATGTCTTTATAGTTGCAAATGGGCACATTATGGAAGATTGAGGGTCACCAATAAATGCCTCAAAGAAAAATCTTTGAAAATTCATAATTAATGTTACAAAGGTCCATAAAAATGAAACAACTTGAATTGGATGCCAATTCCATTTTTTTACTATTAAAATTAATTAAAAATTATTTCAAGGAATTTGGCTTCTCTAAAAAGGCAATGAAATTTTAAATGGTTGCTTTTAGAGTAGATTACTTTACTGTGAGATTATCTTCATTGTGGTACATCTTTCAAAAGATAAAAAACACTCAATGCAAATCAAACCTTACAAAAAAAATATAATAAACACGGAATGCCATTATTGCAAATAATCCTAGGAACAAGAACAGAAATATGAACTAATGTTCCTTTAATCCTTGAAAAATCAAAAAAATGTCACTTCAATCTAAATTCTAGAATTACAATTTTTCCTTACAACATGCACTTGTTTGGTTATATTCACAATAACATGAAGCCCTCATTGCCAACCGAAATTTGATACTTTAGAGGCTCTAACCAAAAATCAAAATGGAACAATCTTACTAATTGAAAATTGTCAATGTACTTTTCACTGTGCATTGACAAATAATGCAAATAATTAAGGTTGAGAATTAGCAAATGCAATACATTTGGGTGATGTAAATTATTAGGATAAATAAAGATTAAAAAATTAGGCACCTATCGTTGTTCCTCCTTGGCGCGTTTTGATCCCTGTGGATGCTTAAAAGCATCATTCTTCAATCCTCCAATAGGTCGTGAAACTACACCAGTGCTTTGGGGCTCCTCTAAAATACCTTCTTTGATATCATCTCCTCCCAAGTCCATTGTTGCAAATGCATCTATTGCGGGAATTCTTGTTGTCAATGAATTAGTTTGACCATCTACTTGAAAATCTTGCCAACATGGTACTTTAGACAAAATTATCCAACAATGCAAATAAACAAATGCCTTACCTCCTCGACGCTTGTACAAACCCAATGCATGATCGATGATGTCCTCCTCAGTCATACCACTAATCTCCAAATTTTTAATTGTCTCATAGCAACAACAAAATTTTACAGTCATATTTAATAGTTCTCCACTTAGAATCCAAGCTACGAAGAGGACACTCCTCCACTCCAGTAGAGCGATGTGTGTTATAGTGAGCCATGATTGTATCCCAAAATGCCTTATTCTGTTGTCCATTCCTAGTCATAGGGTCTTGTGATATAGAAAGCCAAGACTTACACAATTGTTTCTCTTTGTGATTTTTGGACACAGTTTTTGGTAAAGGAGCAACACTAGAAGGACAAGCAAAAGCGGTTGCAAAACTAACGGATATCGGCAGCATGAAAGCAAATGATTCTCCCATAGCAAAAAGATTGGAGTCATTGCGTGAGCACTTTCGTGATCTCAAAAGACCTTGAAAATGGCGTCCATGGAGCATTGTAGCGTTTGCTCTAAAAAAGCTGAAAGTCTTTGGCGGCCACTCAGTGGAGCCCTAAATCCCGTTATAGTACCGGTTACGCTGCAGGTTCAGTGTGCGGTGGCGATGCTCTTAGTCAACAAATGTTCACTGATTTCCACCTTCTCCAAGTTCCGTGCACTCAATATCAGTGTTTTATTCTTGTGGCGAATTTTAGCCACTCTGACAGACTGACACGTTTGAACCTGAAGACTTTTTGCAGTTTACTGCAAAAAATACACCCGCTTGTGGAAGATGGACACATTTTTCACATCCTTGCGATGTCGATTTCTAGTCGGCTAGTCCCTGTCCTCACAAGCAAGGTTTGTCGATAACAAAAAACACCGAGTATTTCTTTCTTCCAAGTTCCAAATCCTTCGATCATTTCACAATTAAGTTGGCGTCGCGCACACATCGATCAAGCTCATCGTGTAGTCGTCTTGCAGAAGAGCTGATCTATCTATTTTGAGCTATGGGGATGTGTCCGGAGGAGATGGAGAGATGGGGCACGGGATCCATTTTGAAGGAATCAGCGAAACTGCTGCACAAGCACTACCGTCTGTTTCTGCCATTCTTCCTCGTCTTCTACCTTCCGAGATCGATCGCCCCACTGTTACTGTCCTCGACGCCGCTTCTCAACGCCGTCAACACTGTGCAGGTACCGACAGTCCCCCTTTCTCTTCCCACTTCGAAATTAGTAGAGAATTCGGGAACTTTCTATCCCCAAGTTCAAGATTTGGTTCGGAAACATATCCATGCTAGCTTAATATTCAAGAATTCGAGAACCTTTTCATGCTCCAAGGATTCGGGAACCTATCAATGCTCCAATTCAAGAGTTCAGGAACTTTTTTATGCTTGAGTTCCTGAATTCGAAAACTTTTCCATTCTTGAGGATCGGAGTTCGGGAAATTTCCGTGCTTCAATTCGAGATTTTGGAAAGTATTCCGTGTTTCAGTTCTTGAAGTGTTCAGAAACTTTTCCATGCTTCAATTCGTGAAGACTTTGGGAACTCTTCTATATTTCAATTCTTGAAGAGTTCAAGGACTTCAGTTTCTGAAGAGTTCAGGAACTTTGTCCATGCTTCAATTCTTGAAGAGACCGGGAACTAGCTTTTCCATGTTTCAGATCATTTCTTGAAGAATTAGAGAACTTTTCCGTGCTTCAATTTCTTGAAGACTTCGACCGGGAACTTTTCCATGTTTCAGTTCTTGAAGAGCTCGGGAACTTTTTTTCCATGGCCTCTCATTTGTAACTGACACTCTTTGGCTCCCGGTTCTGCAGACAACGAGCCCCGCTACGAGCCCATCAGGCGACCAGTCATTCCATAAGATCTTCATATGGACACTGGTCCTCTTGATTTACGTACTGGGAACTCTCGGCACAGGCGCTGTCTCCTACATCACAGCCAACCTCTACACCCGCACCGACACCGAAGACGACCGCTCCACCGTCCCCGCAGTCTTTAGATTTCTCCCCCACGCCTTTCTCCGCATGTCCATAACCAAACTCTGGACAGTCCTGGCCGTCCTCTTCCTTTACTTCCTCTCCACACTCATCCCCGCCATCCTCGCAGTCGTCCTCACCACCGCTGACTGGTCGAACCCCAAGTCCATCAAATTCTTTACTTTTTTCGTTCTTTTTCTCTTCCTCTCTGGCACCATTTACCTCGCCATCGTCTTCGCACTGGCTGAAGTCGTTGCCGTACTGGAGCGTGGAAACTACGGAAGAAAAGCGCTGAAACGGAGTACGAAGTTGGCGAGAATCGGAAGAGTGGGGACGATTGTCGGTGTCTGGCTTGTTTGGATTGTACTATATGCGGTGTTGACGGTGCTGACGCCTGGGAATATGACGGGAGGGATTCCCGTGTGGGCGAAAATTGTGCTCGGAGTACTCATGGTGGGGTTGGATTCGGTGTTTCGCCTGTACTTTGGAGCGGTGTCGGTGGTGATGTATTTCGTATACAAAGCGAGGTTTGATGCTGCTGAGAGCGCACGGATCCCGGTGTTCCAGCGGATTGATTCGACGGAGCATTCGCATGACCCGATTGTGGAGGGGAAGGGTTCGGTTACCTATGTAAGTGGAAGACTCTGGAACTGTTTCTTCTGATTGCTTACTAATGTATGACGATCTGGAGACTGGAGGTGCTTCAATGTTGAGTATGAGGATTGAATTCTGTACGTTGCTGCTGGTTTTTGTGTGGTTGGTTGAATTGAGTGATGGAATGCGCATTGACAATGTTCTGTTGTTGCTGGGCTTAGATCGGCGAACCTTGATCGATCTTCAACAGCTTGCGGAAGCTTTGATCTTGATGCTCCTGTTGGGTAATACTATGAAGCTGGAGTGGTTTGGGGTACTTCTAGCTACTTAGAGTAATCGGCTAGTGTGTGATTCAGAGACAGTTTCCTAAGCTATTAATGTTTACGAGTTACTTGTCTTGTCATGGAGTTTCTCTGCTACAGTAGCCATTAAGGGTTGTACAGACTACAAGAACTGCCTGAAATTGCCTGTTTATTTGCGATGGTCCTCTGGTCAACTATACACTTTGACAAGGTAGGATATAAAAGTTGATGTTATTTATAAAAAAATGTTTAGAACAAAATAACAATGCATGTTCAAGACTTGTACTGTACAAGGCCAGTAGTTTCCTTTTGTTTTTACTTGACTTTGAGAGCACCTATGGCCTATCGATCGGGCTATCACTGCGATCATCATCCATGCAATTACCTATGCAGGGATGAGGGATGAGCATTCGTCATTGCCACTGGAGTATCGCCCGGCCACCCGGGCTACCTCCAGACGAGTTCTTTTGGATAGAGCTGTATTTTGATGTGTGAGGCCGACAAAGTCTTCAGTCGGGACCTGCATTTGGGACAAGTTCTTACCCTCATTCAGTTAAAAATTTAAGAATAAATAATGCTCAAATAATGATTCTAAAATGAAATTCTAAAAGTTGGTGTTGTTACTTATTTATAAAAAAATATTAATAAAAAAATAAAGTGGTTTATTTTTTATCGCCCCACTGTTACTGTCCTCGACGCCGCTTCTCGACGCCGTCAAAATTGCGCAGGTACCGACAGTCCCCTCACAGGGAGCTCATATGGATCTTCCGTGGAAGAAACTATCCGATTTTTCCATGATTACCAATGGAAAATAATGAACAAGGAGAAAGTAGAATACTCACAGAGGAAAGTGGCACTCACGGGGTATTTCATGACTTTCTTCCTCGAATACTTCAACTTTTTTCGTAGGTTTGGGCAGAGTTTGTAGTAGATGAAAGTTGGCACTATGGATGATTTATTGAATTATGGATGAACGAAATTCATGTAATTGGATGAATGAAAAGTGTACTTTTGATGAATGAAAACCATACATTTGGATGAATGAAAACCATACTTTTGGATGAATGAAAACCACAATTTTGGATGATTGAAAACCACAATTTTAGATGAATGAAAATCAAACTTTTGGATGAATGAAAATCAAACTTTTGGATGAATGAAAACCACACTTTTGGACGAATGAAAAACACACTATTGGATGAATAAAAAACACAATTTTGGATGAATCATAATAACAACAATGGATGATGGTAAACATTGCTTTTGTGAGCTTTATTCAAAATGGGAGTTCATATTTGCTAAATTCAACATTTTCATTGCTATTCTATAAGAAAAAAAAATTCATTGGAACTTATGGATGAAGACTGTCAAATTCTTGAGCAATCTACACTAACTTGCGGATGCATCTCCATAGCTGGGACCTCCTGGCCAACGACTGGGGCTTCGTATAGCCCTCCCTGCTCACTAAGTTGCAATCACAGGTTTACAGATCAATCCAAGTCTTGACAGAAGCTCAATTTCAAACCGGGACTAACAACCTACAATCACAGGTTTCAGATCAATCCACAGTTGGGAGCATTGTTTACACTTTCCACTCGAAAGTGGGGATCAGCAACGGAATTTTTTATATGTTTACCACCGCCATTCGGTGCACAGAACGTCGTACTGTAACGTCCACCGAATGTAAACAATTTCATGTGATAGAAGTCCATGCAGTCATTTTAGTTTGTAGATAGGATTAATGATGGACTAGAAAATACAACAATAAAAAACCATTCATGTTATAGGAGGCCAAAGAAAAATGCTAAAATTTAAACATACACATCGGTTAGAACATGAAGAAATACAAACCTCTTGGGAATATTTGATGGACTAAAAAACACAACAATTAGAAACTATTCATATCATAGAAGGCCAAGAGAAAATGCTAAAAATATAACATACACCTCAATTAGAATATGAAGAAATACAAACCTCTTGGGAATGTCTGACAGGCCTAATGAACTATTGAACTAGAAGGTAGAAGCGCGACGAATAGCATGGGAGGAACGCAAGCTGCCTAAGCAAGACTTATCCGCTACTACCACAAGTTTCCGTTCATTCTTCCCCTGCATAATCTTTGTTAGTGAGCACTGGAATTCTCACTGGCAACAAGGTACGTCTATTAGTGAATTGAAATGTCAAAATATTGTATTAATTAAGGAAAAACCTAGTCTAAGTTCCAATACATTCTGGAATTCAGTACATGATTCAAAAAAGTGCCTTACAAAATAAAACAACGTTGAATGCAAAACATCATCAATGTAATCGACCCAATAAATGATTCATAGATCACCATTGTTCTGAGTCACTTGCATAAGCATTGCAGTCACTAATATGATGGCTATTAACCACTAGCCTGTAAAAACTCCAAAAGTTCTACACTCCACCACCAATGACAAAACAACCATGTGTTCAGTCCAGCCATATAGAGACACAATCAATAATGCACAAGAAAACATAACTAAAGGAAAAAAAATTAGAACATAGGATCCGATAAGCTTACCATGGAGCGTAGGAACGGAGGTGATCTTAAGAGAATGAAAAGGGTTCTAGTTTGGCCCTGTAGCTTGTTCTAGAACTTTTCGAGAAGGTCTTCGAACTCTCTGATGATTGAGGCTTGTAACAATGGGGCAAGCTACTTCTATCTCCGTAGTTTCCAAATTTGTTGGACCCTCTAAAATTTGTTTTTTTTTGCATTTAGCACTTTTCCTATATTTTTTTATGGTTGAAAAATGCCTTACAATGTCACAAGTTTTCCACCTCAAACTTGTCCCTTCTTTAGGAAATTCTAATGTTGCAATTAGATCTTTCTTAGGACCTGATTTTCGTTTTTCATTACAATATATAGTAAGTTGTTTCTTTAAAGACTTGTCCCAACGAAGAGATGAAGAATTCAAGCACTTCTCTACAAATTCACTTGTACCAGGTAAGAACCACTCTCGAATAATGCAAAAAAAAATTTGTAATTTTTTATGTTGTCTTTTATATTCTCTCTTACTTTTCAAAAATTGTTTGCCCCACAAAACATCCTTTGCAATACCTTGGGGTTTAATCCCGTAGACTCTATCATACAATGTTATGCCTCCCAAATCTCCACAATCTGGCACATTGTTTTGCTCTACAATTTCATTTACTACAACAGTGGCAACTTCGCCAATAGAAACATTTGTGCTCTCAAAAATCCTCTTTTGCCCGCAACTAGAGCAGAAATTTGAAGTGGCCTTGGGAAAACTTTCTCCACAATTGTCACAAAATCCCGTCATAATAGAAATAAAACAGCTAGAGACTCTGACATAACCACAACTCAAATTAAAAACATAATTTAGAGGAACCATACTCTTCAAAGCTCAATAGTTCCTCGCAAGACTCACTGTACTTTAATTCAAAATAGGGTTATTGTTGTACACTACCGAGAAGCTATAGCAGAATCTTAAAAGACCAACCGAATCTGACAAATCGGGAAACCATGAAACCGCACAATTATACACAGAAAAAAGAATAAATCAAATGGGCATAAAATAAAGTAAATTGTCAATATGCGAACCTCTTTTTTGTCTGCAAGGTTGATGAGAATCTGCCACGAGCTCAATCAAGATTGTTCAATTCACTACAACGTAGAGAGAGCAGAGATTCAAATAGCGTGAGCCGGGGGTGCTGGTTGCAAAGCGGGAGGAATTGTGTGGAAACATAGGTTTGCTTGTTAGCTCACGGAAGCTCTGGAAGTGCGGCGCTGTACTCACAAAAACAAGTTTGGTAGCGATGGGGAAGCAGAGACGCAGCGTGTTCAAGCAGTGGGAAGAATGAGCGGAAGCAGAGACGCAACGTGTTCAAGCAGTGGGAAGAATGAGCGGGGAAGCAGAGACGCAACATGTTCAAGCGGTGGGAAGAATGAGCGGTTGTAGGGCTGGCCGAGAAGGTGGACAAGTGGACTCTTTCAAATGGACCACGTCGCGGGCCTTTCTTTGATAAGGGACACCCGGCCACTCAAATCCTTGTGAAATCTGTTCAAGGTGATTTAGAAATGCTTATATAAGTTAGAAGATTGAAACTTAAATCTAAGGATGTAAAATTTCTTGAAATATTTTTGAGTAAATTTTCCTTGTCGTTTGAATTTTTTTGGAAAAAGTGATTTTCCAACAATTTAAAAAAAGATTTAAACCCAATTCATTTTATAATTATTGAGCTTTAAAAGATTAGTTATTAATTTTTATGTTGAAAAAGTATAGGACTCTAACCTTCAAAGATAAAAGGAACCGACATCTAATTCAAGTCGTTTCATAATTTTTGGAGCTTACAAAACTAGTTATGAATTTTAAAGTTGAAAGGACATATAACTCTAAATCTTAAAAGAACAGAGGAACCGATATGGATTACCCAAGTTGTTTCATAATTTCTAAGCTTTAAGAAATTAGTTATGAATTTTAAAATTAAAATAGCACATGACTCTAAAATCGATGACCTCTTCACAATTTATACTATTTGCAAGTTCACATTGTTGATACAATGGAAAATCAACAAATACAAATGGTATTTAACCCCTAAAGGACCATTTGTCCCCTCAAGGGACAATTTAGGTCTATGTAGATTCCTTAGGTCTCAACTTGAAGAATTAAATTTTTTTTTTTTGAGCTTATGTACCTTTGCAAGAGCTTCATGTATATATAATTTTTTATTTCAATTGGTGCCCAAGAGCAAAAGTTATGGGACAATGAAAAAAAATAGAGATAAGTGGGGCACAAAAAAAAATATAATTTCTTTTTAAAACAATTTTAAGAAAAAAATCTATTTTTTCTTTTAAAAAAAATTCTTCAAAAACACCATATTTTTGTTTATGTGTAAAGCCTTGATTCAACCAATTTGGACTAGTAATGAAAGAGTTATGGCCAATCTTAGTTATTCGGACAATATAAGCATCTTTTTGAAAACATAACTTGTAGGATTCATTTCTTGATGCAATTTTTTGGAATTTTTCAAAAAACACTTTTAGATAGGGTACGATTTTCATGCTAGAATAATCTCACCATTGTGATTATTGCTATCTTATTCCACCTTAAAGTTATGAAGAACTTGGTTTTTTCGTTAATCTTGAACCTACGTATATTTAGCAATTTTTTAATGAGTGAAAATGATTTTTTTTTGGTGAATTTTTTTTTGTACATTCTCAACTTCATTCTTCAACATATCAAGCAATGGAATAAAAATCAAAATTGCAAAATTTTAAGTTAAAAAGATTTAAAGCCAATAATTTGTAGTCGAACTAGGAGCAACACAATTTGTTTTCTTCACTTTTAATGCAAATATCTTACAAAATATGCGGTTAAAGTTTTTGAAATTTCTTCCACACATTGTTATAGTAGTATATTATAAGATCCTATGATTAGATATGCCAAAAAAATAATTTTCAGAGTTATTTACTCTATGTAATAGAGATGACAGTTTTGATTGTTTTCTGACAGGAAAATTACCTCGGTTCTTCAAGGGTTAACCCCTAAAGGACCAGCCTTGTGTTTTTGGCAACATAATTTTCTTAGGTAGGTATGTGTGATCTAGCAAAGATTTGACCTATTTGGGCCCAATTTTTTTTCTCAAGGTGTAGACGAGAATTGTTGTTTTTGAGTGTTAAATTCTTAGCATTGGACTATGCAAGTGAAAAGTTTTGAAGCAATATAAGGCCATTTTTGTTATATTGAGACTTTTCGCAGTCTCAATATTTTTTTTGACTCAAAGATAAACCGATTTATCTCCTTAGTAGTACTTTTTTAAAAATAGATAACAATACCAACTTTTAGAAACAAATGAATTATGTTGTTTGTTTATCAACTCATGAAACTTTAAGAAATTTATTTTTATGATTTATGTATAGTTCAATATATAGCAAAAACTTATAGCTTTGAGTCCTTCCATTTTGATCAATGAAAATAAAGCTATGAGCAATTTTAGTTTGCGGGCAATTAAGAATCATCTACTCTAACCTAAATTTTGAAGTCCTTTATTCATCTCAATTTTCAATATTTTTGGATATGAACAAAATCATAGAATGTAGGTTGCTTATTGCAACATTACAACCATTGGAATTGGCATTTTACAATTTCATAAATAAATTCTTAATAATTTAGTATTTTGCATCATAGCTTAATTCTTTCTACTTTTTATATATTTTTTCTATATGTTGTACAATTCCAAATGCTTTTGAAATTTTCAAGTATGTATCCAAATTTTATTTTATACATAATACAAAAAGAACAACCATTCTGGCCATTTTTTCATATAGATTTGACCTTTAGAAATGTAGTTGCTTGATTTTTTTTAAAAAGAATTATGCAAGTTCAACTAAAATACTAATACCTTCCAATCCACACGGTGGGTTTTTTGGAAATTTTTTCAAAGTCTTTTCAAACAACTTTGCTACAAGAGCCTATGGTTGCATGTATCCAGAAATAATTTTTTTCAAAAATTTGGTACTTGTACAAAAAATGAAATAGATTTGAACATTTTTTGTGCAAGCAGTCATTTGGACATTTTTGTTGTTCATAATAAATATAAGGTGTCCCCTAAGCTATAGTAGATCATAAATTCAGTAGCCTAATGTACCCAAATAACAAGTTTATTGAACATGGGTCATCTCCTTTATCAGACTTTCCATTCAATCTGTTCAATGACGGATGGGCCCTAGAAAAGCAAAGCCTACTATAATTAACTTAGTATGTCCAAATTTGCTTTGAAAACTCTGAAGGCCCATTTCCACTTTGTCACAAAACTCAAAAGTGTTGTTCTTGAATGTGTAGTTGCTTCAAAGGTATGTTTCCATTTGTTCTCAAAAATCTCACCACACCTGTAATATTAAGTGGGAAGATACCTATAATTCCTAAAGGTTTTTGACTAAGTTTTCACAAAAACTACTTTAGAACTGCCTTTTTTAGTACAAATACCAAATTTTAGGGAAAAAACATTATTAGATACATGTAACCATAGGGTCTCATAGTACACTTGTTTGAAAAGGTGCTGACAAAATTTCAGAAATTTCCACTGCGTACGTTGCAAGATATTACCATTTGAATTGATAAAATCCTATTTTTTATCCCTACGAAAAAACGGGTAGTGGCACTTCACATACTCACATTTTTATGAAAAAAACTCTAAAATGGTCGTTAATTTTTGGATTGACTCTTTAAGGGAAATTGGATATGTGCTTAAAAAATGCAAATCATTTGGAATTGTATAACATATAGGAAAACAATAGTAGGTAGAGAGAGGTAGAAAATGATTGAAAACACTAAATTGTTGAGAGTTTTTGTAAGGTATTAAAAAGCACCAATCTCAAAATGGTAGTAATGTTTTAATAAACAATCTACACCCACTATTTTTATTTATTTGTTTGAATATTGAAAATTGACTTCAATTAAGGATTTCAAAGTTTATTTTAGAATTGAAAATCTATGACTGCCCGCTAACTGAAATTGCTCATGACTTTTGACTTTTTGATTGAACTGGAATGATTTCGAGCTTTCTAAATATATATAAATCTAGAATACCAACTTCGATATTTTATTTCTTAAGAAAGTAATTTTTTCAGGGCAGTTCAAGCTGACCGGATTTCAAAGATAAATACATAGTATGCAATAACTTCAAAATCATGTTCTCAAAAGTTATGAAAATTATTGGGCCTTTTAACTACTCTTTGGGCACCTATTGTGTGAAATTTTTAAAGAAAAAAATAAAAATTTCATTTGTAGTGAACTAACCAAAATCGCTATGTTGTTAAAAAAACGCAATTTCGTCATCTAGGGGTTGAATGAAAACATATCTTTCACACACTAAGCTTACAAAAGACCATGACTACGTTTTCACTAGGAACAGTTTGAAACTGCCATTTTTAATACAAGAAATTATTAAAGTAAATTTTTGTGGACACATATACCTATGGTACATGAGTTTAAGAAGATGAATTTTTTTAGAATAATCTACCATGTGGATGAAAACATTTTAACGTTCAAATCTCTTTCTCTCTCTCTCTATAATTTTTAACCCTCTAATCAAATGGGCACTTGTAGTTTACTAGTTTAGAAGGTCGGATGTGTATGAAAAAAAAGCCCAAACGATGGTGCAATGGTGTTTTTTTTAATAAAGACAAATTGATGATATGCTTTAAGAATTTCAAATTGTTTGAATTTGTATGCAAATAATCTACACTTCCGTTGTTTTCCAAAAAAATTTAAAAGTGAATAATATAAAGGGCTTCAAAGTTTAGTGTACAAAAATAGGAAGATCACTTACTATGTCCATTGCAAACTACATGTATTTAAATTATAGATCCCATACTATATCCTAAATTTAAATAAAAGGAAAAGAAAAAAATAAGAATATATTTTCCTACCTTAAAAGTTTATATTTTGAATTATTGGTATTTTTTGGTGATTATAATTAGTTACAAATTTTTGAATAAAAAGGGTTAATTGTAGAAGTGAAAATAATTTTTTTATCATGAGAAAAATGGTCTAAAAAATGAACATAAAATTGCTAAAACTAATGCTTTATTTGAAAGTTCATTTTCCTTGAATCTTAGTTGCAATAGTCTTCTATATGTATTCTCTACAGATATTTGAGTTGAAAAACATGCCAATTCTATTATTTTTTCAAAGAACTTTGAAGGTCATTTCACATGTTATTTGAGTTGGAAGTTATTAGCACCATAAACCTATAGTCATTATTAAAGCAAGAAAAAAATTATAGGATGAAAATATAGGTTCTTTGAAAATAAAGAGGGGGACAAAAAATTATTTGACTCATGTAGATTGTTGTAGATATACTTAATGATCTCCCCAAGGTATGGAATTGACAACTGCCCAAAACTAAAAATCCTCATAACTTTTGACTTGTTAATTGAAATGCTATAATTCAAAGGCTTCAATATATAATTGAAAGTTTAAAAACAACAATTATAAATTTTTATTTTTCAAATGCATTAGAACTAGTCTTCGACAATGAAGTTGCCTTTTTACATGTATATTCACAAACATATGTATGAGGTAGCTAAAATTGAAGCAACCATTATTTGTAGTACAAAACACACCAATAAACAAAAACAAGTTGTTTCATGCCACATGCCACACATATATGAGAAGAAATAGTAGTTCATGAATTATCTAGTCAAAATCTTACACAACTACAAGTACATTCTTTAACAATATAGGATCCAATATGGCAACTACAAAGTTTAGTCTACTTAGAACTTTAAATCTACTTTAGACCATGTTATGTGAGATTTTTGATAATCCATGAACTAGTATTTTCTCCTGTGATACCACATAGTATTTTATAATCTTGTGTCAAAAAAGTATTTTTTAATAATTATCTTCATGTACTTAGACATGTAATGAAACTATTCCAATGTGTTTTGATTTTTTATTTGTTCATAATCATGGAGGAATAATGAGTATATAAAGATTTATTCTGAAAATACAAAATGAACCTCATATCATTCACTATGTGGGTGATTGCAAGAAACACTTGTTGGTTTTGGGACAAAAAGGCCTATTTAGGTGAGTACTATGACTTTTGGAATATTTTTTTTTAATATAATAAAATATGGATAATTTGTAAAGCATTGAAATAGAATGCCTCTGAAATTTCAAACCTAAAAAATTTATCTCTGTAATTTATGCACCAAAAATGCACAATGGAAAAAAAAATATATATATAGACTTTGAACTTATATTTTTTAAGAATATTAAATACACTCAAAAAAATAAAATAAAAATAAAATATTTTTTCTAACCTAAAGATTCTCCTTCTCAAGCAATTTTATCTTTAGGGAAAAAAAATCGTGTTCTCTACAGTTGCGCAAAGGTAGTGCACTTTGAGCACATGTGGAAGGTGGACAAATTATTATTTTACAATAATCTTTGTCATGATTGTGTATCTCTAGTAGATGTCCTCATATGCCAATTTTGAGCTTCGAATTTGCATTTTGGGATCAAATATAGGACTCAAAACCTCCAAAATGGCCAAGGTAGACACCCAATTTGGGGCTATTTAAAAATAGTAAAATAATTTTAAAAAATCCAAAAATTTACAGAATGTCTGAATCTAGTACATCTACACTCATTTCAAATTTCATAAAAAATAGACCTATGATGCAAAAGTTATGAGCAAAAAAACACTTGTCCATGGACGAGGAGACACCATGCAATCACCCATGTACAAAGGTTATGATGTAACTCAATAATATGGCTTCATGAAGCTTATAAATAATGTCTTTTATAAAATCTACATTTTGCATAAAGAATCCGAAAACTATAAATCCAATGAATTGATTTTAATTGTACATAAAATTTATTTCTCTAATATCGTAGTATACCTCGTCCGTAAGTGTCATGCACAACAATCCCTTGCCAAAGTGTAGGTTGTCCATGGTTATGTCGTATTGCAATACCACTATGAAGTACATAGCCCACAAGGGAGGCCCATGAGTATAAAAAAGTGTTTGTAGTACTTGCTTTGTATTCACCTCTTTCTCTGTTTAAAGTTGGAATAAGTTTACTGACCAATACCTTTCCACAATAAGGATCATCATCACTAGGAATTTCCATCTCATTGTTTCCATCTTCTTGCAAATGTTGCAGCAAAATGATTCTTCTAATAACACATATATCAACTTTATGTGGTGTTTTCAAGTCACGTCTACAATACATAATGTCATGAACTTGAGGCCACGGTGGGCAATAACCAATAGCTCCCAATTGAATCAAATGAGTTCGAACCTTCAAATCAGCCATTTCCAATGCAATAAGTGCATCTGCTCTCCGAGAAATGGGTTGTGCCATAAATTTGTGTAAAATCAAGTGGATTGGTCGGCAATCATTTCCCGTAGTAAACTTTGGCCCAGACCATAGGAGACACATTGAAGAAAAATTTGATAAGTCCACTGCTGTATCATTATTAGACTTTGGTATCTGGAATGACAACAACATAGTTATAAACATTAAAAGATAAATTTATGATGAAGTAATGTTGTGATATTATATTATTATATTGAACCCCTACTTTAATAATTATAAATACTTTCAATGAAAACAAAATCATTTAAAACATTTCTAATCAACCCAAGATTGAAATTGTAAGTGCTGTCAACTTACTAGTAAGTAGAATCTGCCGTGAAAGAACAGCCTATGATGTCCCATGAATTCATGAATGAATAACTTTGTGATCTTTATTTTAAAGGTCCAATGATCTAGCATATTTAGGGCATCGAATTCAGTTCCATCATTTCTTGCCACAACATGATCTCCTACTTGATAGTGAGTGCCATGAAAAATCACGAAAGAAACTTTTTCAATGTCATCATGAAAATACTTTAGTGTGTCATCATTTAGAAGACCTTCATTTGTCCAATACTTGCGCAAATAATCTTTGATGCTATTACCCATTGGAACGTCGTTACCTTCTTTCCACACAACAAAAATTCCTTTAGATTGAAATACCTCCTTGCAATGACAAGGTGGCAATAATTCTCCAAGTTTTTCCAATCTTAAAGCCTCCAATCTTGACCTTGCAATAATAATTCCTTTCAAATGGAATTCATTGCATGCATGAACATTAGTAGCTGCATATATTCCCACATTGATAATCTTAGTGTATAAAATTCAATAGCAATAGTGAACTAACATTAACAAGAGCGAAAGCCAAATAATGCCCTACAAACAATGCATTAATATAGGAAATTCACAGAGTTGGATTTTGAAAGTTGTACCTATATGAAGGTCTGGATGAAAGTTGGATGTTAGAAGTTGTTTATGTATTTCTACCACTACTCTCTGTGGTGGATAAAAGTTGTCATTATCTTGGGAAATAATCTCTCTTGCAATCCTGTATGCAATACGTGCTTCATATTTGCAATATGTTACCTCACTCAACTTTTGATTTGTTTTTATACTCTTGTATGATGATACACTTCTTTCAAATCGATAACACCAATATAAGTCATGGGGGCCATGTCTAATGATATCATCCAACATTTCTCCATTTCCTGTGCACAATACAGTTATCTTTAGTTGCATATAATGTCAATGCAATTATGAAAAAAGTTTTTTCAGTTATAACAAGGCAAAGAAGTATTGATACTAAATTCATGACAAAGAACTATGATTAGTAATCATTACTAATCGTTTTTTATGAATACAGTATTTGTCATGAATATGGTATGTACATCAATACTATATTCATGACAAATGATTAGAAATTCAGGAAAACTAACCTGCAACATGATGTAAAATAGAACCACTTGGGCCAACATACTCCTCCCATTCGATTCACCATGTTGAAAACAAAGAATGTGCAACAATGATGGACTCTTCACTCCAACCATATGTTCGTGTATATGAAAAAAAAAGTCTAGCAATTTCAAAGAGGATCATTGCAATTTTATACAACCTATCTGTCTTTGAAATACAAATCTTCTCGATGCAATATGGTAGGCACCACATGATGAACAATTGGTACTCCTCAGCCTTCCAATAAGAAAGCCTATTTTCAACATCAGAGGGCCATCTAGCTCCAAGTTATTTTGGCCTGAACATTGTGATTTCACGTATTGCAATATCCAACTCAACAGCAAAACCTCTTTGTACCAAATGCTCCACAAAACTTTTGAATAGGTTTAGTGGCAATATGTGCATAGCATCATAGACCAAGTCACGGGCCAAATCAAAGCCATACAAATAGTACAACCTCCAGAGTTTTGAAAAAGATGTCATACTGTTTTCTCTTCTTGAGCGGCTGGAAGAAGATATGGTTGCTACATCTTTTGCCTCCAACAAAATGTCTTCAATTGTTTGACACTCATGAGGACACTGGACCTCGCAACGATTGTTTGGATATACAACTCCACGCCCTGGAATATACTTTCCTTTCAAGTGACAACGACGACATGCATGATAGCTGGAAAGCTTGAAGCCTCCCACCTTACACTGTGCTGGGTGGTCCCCAGTCCAATACATGAGTAAGGCTCTAAGCTTTAAATGCTCATGGCCAATTGGATTCAGCAAACTTTGATCAATAATTTCAGGTGGATAATTATAATTTACCGGAAATCCATAGAAAAATGACGACTCCAATTCTCGCATAAGGGGTTCAAGGAACATTGTTAAAATCCCTTCATCCAAATCTTTCACAATTTTTTTGGAAGATGCAGGATTGAACACAACAGGCATTGGACGCATGACATTTTATATCCCTGCATTCAACAATTCAATTTCTACTGCCCAAGAATCTTTATATTTTGTTGTTGTAGGAATGAATCCGTCCCAATGTGCAGCAATTGCAAAGTTCCTTGGATCTCCCTGTGCCAAAAGAAACAATGATTACTATGATTTTTTCAGTTATAAAAATTGTAAAATGTATTTTGAATTTGAATATAAATTTATATATAGAAGTGAATCTGGAAATTTAATATGAATAAAAGTATTCTAAACCTACTAACAAGTATATTTTAATTTATCAAAGTGTTGAAGTAGAAAATATTATGAATAAGAATATTAGAAATCTAATAAAAAAATAGTTTTGATTTACTAATATAATTAATTTTGTCAATGTACCATATTATCATTTTTATAATGAATTTAGCTTAAGTAGTATAGGTGATGTAAACAATTAGAATATTTATATTTTTGAATAATAGAATCATAATATTTTTAATTTTATTGAAAAATATGCACAATATAAATTCAATGAATAGTAAAAATCAACAGCAAAAATGATTAATAAGAAATCAAGTTATTGTAGTGAATTATATTAAATATTCTTTGAAAATAATCACAATTCAATTTCAATGAAGAGTTAGAATAAATGGTAGGCTTGGACAAAATAATTGAAATAGATTAGGAAAAAATACATGGACAACTCCTAAATGTTGTATTTTAAAAATTTTAGTAAAAACTCTTACCTGAACAAATGAAGGAGCAATTTCAGTGATAGTACCACAGGAACATTTGACGCGATATTTTTGTGAAGCATTGTCCCAGCCTTCTAGCAATTCTACACATTTTGTCGGGAATGCTCGAAAAATGCAACGGCATGTTGGACTAGAGCAATATATTGGCAATTCCCACTGAGCACTAGGATTCCAAAAATGTTGCAATTCACGCATTCTTGAACCATGCCAGAATTGCGATATATAAGGTGGTTTGTAATGCACACTTTTATGCATCCATTCTTGGCGACCCCTCCAAACTTCAAGCAATGTATGGCAAAAGTTTTTGCTTTCACATAGGTGGGCAATTCGAGGTCCAAATGGTAAGTAGTCAAAAGCCAAAGTTAATTTTCGAAATTTTTGACATACTGGGCATTTTTCACAACAATTAGAACAATCTTGTTGCAGCCTTGTCTTATCACGTTCATTGCATGAACATTTTACAACTTTTTCTCCCTCGTATATATCTTCATCACTTAGTTCTATAAGAATAGGTGTATGAGCATTGCCCTCTTCACCTGTACACAACCTATATCTCACCGAACTGAGCATACCGTGGTTTTTATAGAAGTCTTCTAATGTATCCCATGATGAAGGTGCAAAGTATTGCATTGAACTAGATTCTGTAAACATAAAATCCTTGAAAGTTAGTGTCATCACTTGTAAATAACTTTAATGTATTGAATTCCCTCATGGTTACACCTACTTATGAAATATAGGTATACTTGGGTCAAACATCTTCATAAAATAACATACTTCTTTCAAATTTGTGATTTATAATAACCTAATTTTAAAAACTCCAATTTGGCCTACATGTAGGAATATTAGACATCCTAAGGTTAGTTGATATATGCAACAATTGGATTTTTTGAGGTTATATATGTATTTTGAAAAACCTAATTCAACATACGTGGCCTAAATCCAAAATCCAATGTACACAACATACTTCTAACATCTTTAAAAACTTCTCATTTCTTCTAATTTTTTTCAACAAATTCTATTTTGTAGACTCCTATTTTAATTCTAGTAATTGCTTCTAAATGCTACATTTCTATTTGCAATCCAAATATTTCAGAAATCTTCCTCCAAATAATGAACAAAACCTTGCAATGATTGCATATACATTTAAAGCTTCACATTCTAAATAGAAGTAATATAGCAAAGTACCACACCTGCCAATGCAATCAATTGTGCCAAGCCCATTCCATCATAGTTATTGAGATGTCCATGTTGATTTCCTTGCTTCTTTTCAAAAATTTGTTGAAAAATTTTACCTTGAATAGTAATAGGTACATTTGAAGCATCAAGAAGGCCTTGAAAACTCACAACTTTGTTTTCAATAGTTTGTGCCAAATTCACTTGTGGTAGAGCATGAGCTGGGATCAAACCATCAATGAACCCAATGCCAACCCACATATCTACCAAATTATGTTCATGTTCATCAAAAGGTAGTAGAGGTGAGGCAGGTGAGAAGGGAGGATCAAAGTCAACGTGCTCGGTACTTGGAGGACTATTTTCACTATCAAACATTGGAAATGTATTACTTGATGGAGAAGAAGGTGAAGAAGACGATGGAGCCATTGATGGAGTTGGTGGTGGTTGTGAAGGTCCAGCTGCATCTTCTGAAGATGTATCACTGTTTGAATCTGCTTTGCGTTGATAATAAGTTCTTCAAGAAACTTCTTTTCCTTCAAAAAATATTGTTTGGGACCCATTTCCTGTCACCATTATGGATAAAAGAGGTTAGAAGAGTAGAATGTAAATGAATTTTTGTTGCATTCAAAAATTGAAATAAATATTTTAGTCTACATTTTTGCAAAGTAATTCAAGTAAATAAATATATTTTATAATAGTATATACAAAAAAAAGATTTTGAGTTCTAATTCATTGTTCAAGATTTTGTAATTGATCATAATGATACTTTGTAATTATTAGACTTATATTTAAAACTAATGTGCATGTCATTCTTGTAACACTTTAATGATGTCTTTAGTGAATTGATAGATGAGAGAGATTTCATTCCACATAGTTTGAAATAAATAAAAGAATTCTATCTTAGTTCAATTGAAAGATTCAAAATTAATTAAGAATAATAACCACCTAAACAAGAATAACGGAAAAAATGGACTAAAAAACAGCTAGAGATATAAACATAGGAATTCATTTATGAATAATCTAGATGAGCTAAAAATTTATTTATTTTAAACCTATACAAGACAAGAACTCAAAATAGAGATGAGTCTCTTCACCTATTGTTGTCTAAAATGCAAAGTTTAGAATGAGGTCACGTTCAGAAGTTCTCTACAACTGAGTTTGTATTTGTAAGAAAATAGTAATTGGCAAGTTATATTAGATAGATAGAATAAATAGACAAGCACATGTACAAAGAACTGGTGGTAGCGAAATATAAAGTTGTTTTCCTTTATAACTGTTGCAAATTAGAAATATAACGAAGCTACATCAACACAAATATGCAAGAAAGAAAGGAAGATATATTCCTAGAAGGTTTGGAAACTTATAGTGAGGACAAGGAATAAGACAAATAGTTTTCCTACTTTTTTATTGGTCCAAGGGATTCTAAATATAATCTGTAGTTGCCTTTATAACTGAAGTGAACTATAGTGAATTAGAGTAAACAACTTATTAAGATAAAACTTATCTTAATAAAGAAAATGCAAGTTTAAAACTCCCATCCTAGAATTAGCTACTTTTACTTTCAAATGTAGAAGTTGTACACAAGAGAATATTAGCTACTGAAGTTATAATCTTTGTAAAGTAAAAGAATTTTGAAACTGAAATTTCAAATTTTATACAATGAATACAATAATCTTTGTAATAGTGCAGTACAAATATAAAGCTTATAATATACAATGAATGTTAAAGATACATCAATTTTGATCTTTGTAACTTCTTTGTAATGTATGATTGAAGATCTTCTAGGTAGTTTGTGACAAAGTCAAATTCATATAGTAATTCAAAAGGTTAAATTCAACTAGACTAGATAGCTCAACTTCACAAGGTCATATTCATAAGAAAATTTTCCAAAATGGTGGTGCTTCTAGAGATTCATTTTTTGAAGCAATTTGGCTACATGCTTGCAAATTTTGAGATCATTCGGAATTGTACAACCAAGTGTACAACATTTCTAGAAAAATAAAATAAATAGGTGTAACATATGTTGCAGAACATTGAATATTTAACAATTTGATTATGATATTGAAAATGCCAATCCCAATGGTTGTGATATTGTAATATATATATTCTTAGTGTAATGCTTTAATTTTCTTACAAAACTAGTCAAAATTGAGTTAAATAAAAGACTTCAAAGTTTATTTTAGAGTAGAGTCCATAAGTGCCCACTACGTAAATACCTTAAAACATTTGACTCATTGATGAAAGGGAATGATTCAAAGCTTTATACATATATTTAAATCTAGAAAACCAATTTTAAATTTATATTATATAAGAAAGTAATTTTTTCAATTGTGCCCATACTTCCCAATTTGAGAAGCAAACTACAATATAGGCTATACTCATATTCTTGACTCACATACAATTCCATGGTTCATCTGTTTTAAACATGTATCAATTCTCAAATTTAATTCACATATGTATAGAATACATTATGTGGTACGTAGTTTGAATATTTAAAAAAATCCAGAAATCCATCTAACTTGTCCACTACTTACAAGTCCAACATGAAATTTATTTTCACAATTTAAATATGATGAATAGCATCCATTCTAAAAAAATGCATATAGAAAATCTATAGAAATTCAAAATTGTGAAGCCTACAAAACTTGCCAAAATTCTATCAAAATACAAAGTACTCGTCTTAGTTCTTTAGGGATGAAATATGTATAAAATATTTTGTATGAATATTGAATATTATGCATTTTGAATGTGGCACAATTTTTTGGAAAAGCACGACCTATTACAAGGTAGATGGAAGAATAGATGAAAACTTAAATTGCCTTTTGGCACTTTCACACTTTCACATAGTATAAGGAGAATAAATGAAATAGGAAAGTGAGTTGAAGTCTTTCAATCCCTTTTCCACATGTCAAATCTAATGAATTAGTTATCATCAAATCAAATGAGCTTATAGCATGGATTAACATGCATAAGCTTCAGCATTTATAACTTTTGAAAATCTACTCTATAATTTTTTTTAATTAAGTTTCTAATATAATTTTCCCTCCAAGACCTAATATATTCGAAGCTCATTATAAGGACCCTCAACAATATGAAAGGTGAAGATTAAAATGAACATCCTTGCACAAAATGTTTGGTAGTAAAATTATAATTTATCATTTTAAAAATTGGATTTTTCATGCCACATGTACTTTTTAGAAGAAAAATTCAAAAATATTGAAGTACTAAGAATAGAAACTTAATTAGGTTTTATTTAAATTCAAAGTATTGTTAGCACCAAGATTTGTTACTTTGGGCATTTAGGATTGTAGGGGTTAAAGAAGACAATTGCCTTCTTGATTCATTGTCAATGAAGAATGTAGAAGTTGCATCCTTCTCCTCTAAATTCATGTGTTATAGTAGAAGTTGAATAAAAATAATAAAAATAAAATTGTTATATTTGTTCTACTTTGTTTTGTATGTAGCATTGAGATATCCTTGATTGTGCTTTCTTCAATTATTCTCTTTAACCGTTTGAGAGTTTGACTTGACAAAAGTTTCACTAGAGTTGTATCATTGCTCTAGATGATGTAATGGATCTACAATTTAATTTTGAACAACATACCTTGAATCAAATGATAAGAAATGGAGTATGGACATTCTTGATATCATTCTAAAAAGCTCTGAATGTGTGAATATGCACCAAATAGGTTTGCTCTTTAGGTAGTGAAATCATGTTTTCTCAAATGAATTGTGTTTTGTAAATTAAATTAAATTATGGAAATATTATGATGAATATTAAAAATTAAATAAACACAAAAGTGAATCATAAGAAACATTAGGACAAGTGCACAACATTTGCCTCAAGGAAGTTGATTTATTGTTGTTAAACACTAAAAAATTGCAATGTTTTTAAATTCTAAAGAAAAAAAGAAAATTAACAAGATCCTTTGTATTTAGTTGACTATAAACTTGTTGAAAGCTTCATGAAAACTACATTTTTAGTCTTTTTGCTAGTAATATGTACATTAAAAAAACAATTATTCATTCTTTACATGGATCAAGAAAAACTCATTTACAAATTGCCACTATCTTATTTGTAGTCAAATTATTCATTGATTTTGAATATGTAGGTTAAAATTCTATAAGAAAATCCTATTCATAGGAATTTCATATGTAATTGTGTGGATATAATCAAAATCCAAATTTCATTAATACCTCAAGTGTCTAATATTTCCATACTTACATAGTGTAATGCATCATTTCAATATTGATTGAAATTGAAAATGGCTAGACATTTGGAGATTATACATAACAAATCCCTTAACCCTTCAATGTCCACACGGACACCAAACGTCTCCTTGATGACAAGGATTCTGTGTACGTAGGACAACACTGCGACTATTCATCCTTCAGAACGGGTTTGGAAAGGGAAGATCTCCTACATTACTTTGACTTCCAATGAGCACTTTTGCTATTTTCTTGACCAATGATTCACAAGGTAATCCAAAAAAAATGCTTTTCTTTTCAAGGTCCCTTCAAAGTTCAAGGGTTAAATCCTAAATCACTCGAATCCCTAATTAAAAACACAACAATGTGCAAAACAAAAACAAAAAAATTGGCACCCTTGGTCACAGTTTTGACACCGCCCCCTCCACATTGAACTCTTCTTCTTCTGTGCTTGGCACCAAAAGTCGGAATTCCACCCCTCTGTGATGGTGCAGTCTTTCACTTGCCCACCCTCGGCACTAAGTCCCACTCCCTTTTTAGGGAAACGCCTGTTGCCCGCTGCCCCCCTCCTGCCCGCAGAAAACACTGAAATTTTTTATTTTTTACACAAATGTTTTTTTTGAAATTCTGAACTCATATTTGCAATCAGAGGCTCCGAATTACTTCCGGGAGTGCAGAAATTCTGAAAAATCGGTTCAATACAGGGGGCTCCTTTTATTTGTTTTGGCCGGCATGCAAGGCCTGCCCGGCGTTTCTTTGAAATTGGAGTGGGACTTAGTGTCGAGGCTTGCACTCTGGTGAACCTCCACGTGTTTCGGCGCCTGGATGCGAGTATTGGGAACGGCGGGAACAGAATCGAGAATTTGGACCTGTCGGGCAGAGAAAACGGTGAAAACGGGCAGGTTTGACAAATAAAGTCCTCTTGCTCACTCCTCACAGAGGAACTTCTGCATTTCCTCCGTGAGAGTCACGGAAGACTCATATGAGCTCCCTGTGCCTTTCTCCTCCCACTTCCAAATTAGTAGAGAATTCGGGAACTTTCTATCCCCAAGTTCAAGATTTGGTTCGGAAACATATCCATGCTAGCTTAATATTCAAGAATTCGAGAACCTTTTCATGCTCCAAGGATTCGGGAACCTATCAATGCTCCAATTCAAGAGTTCAGGAACTTTTTTATGCTTGAGTTCCTGAATTCGAAAACTTTTCCATTCTTGAGGATCGGAGTTCGGGAATTTTCCGTGCTTCAATTCGAGATTTTGGAAAGTATTTCGTGTTTCAGTTCTTGAAGTGTTCAGAAACTTTCACAGGGAGCTCATATGAGTCTTCCGTGATGATTCTTCTGTGAGTGCCATTTTCTTCCGTGTGTGTTAGTTGTGACATGTGTCTCAAATTCCTGTAAATAGTAAAGTTTTTACTATTTACATGCTTCAATTCGTGAAGACTTTGGGAACTCTTCTATATTTTAATTCTTGAAGAGTTCAAGGACTTCAGTTTCTGAAGAGTTCAGGAACTTTTGTCCATGCTTCAATTCTTGAAGAGACCGGGAACTAGGTTTTCCATGTTTCAGATCATTTCTTGAAGAATTAGAGAACTTTTCCGTGCTTCAATTTCTTGAAGACTTCGACCGGGAACTTTTCCATGTTTCAGTTCTTGAAGAGCTCGGGAACTTTTTTTCCATGGCCTCTCATTTGTAACTGACACTCTTTGGCTCCCGGTTCTGCAGACTACGAGCCCCGCTACGAGTCCATCAGGCGACCAGTCATTCCATAAGATCTTCATATGGACACTGGTCCTCTTGATTTACGTACTGGGAACTCTCGGCACAGGCGCTGTCTCCTACATCACAGCCAACCTCTACACCCGCACCGACACCGAAGACGACCGCTCCACCGTCCCCGCAGTCTTTAGATTTCTCCCCCACGCCTTTCTCCGCATGTCCATAACCAAACTCTGGACAGTCCTAGCCGTCCTCTTCCTTTACTTCCTCTCCACACTCATCCCCGCCATCCTCGCAGTCGTCCTCACCACCGCTGACTGGTCGAACCCCAAGTCCATCAAATTCTTTACACTTTTCGTTCTTTTTCTCTTCCTCTCTGGCATCATTTACTTCGCCATCGTCTTCGCACTGGCTGAAGTCATTGCCGTACTGGATCATGGAGCGTGGAAACTACGGAAGAAAAGCGCTGAAACGGAGTACGAAGATGGCGAGAATCGGAAGAGTGGGGACGATTGTCGGTGTCTGGCTTATTTGGATTGTACTATATGTTGTGTTGACGGTGCTGACGCCTAGGATTATGACGGGAGGGACTCCCGTGTGGGCGAAAATTGTGCTCGGAGTACTCATGGGGGGGTTGGAATCGGTGATTCGCCTGTACTTTGTAGTGGTGTCGATGGTGATGTATTTCGTATACAAACCGAGGTTTGATGCTGCTGAGAGCGCACGGATCCCGGTGTTCCAGCGGATTGATTCGACGGAGCATTCGCATGACCCGATTGTGGAGGGGAAGGGTTCGGTTACCTATGTAAGTGGAAGACTCTGGAACTGTTTCTTCTGATTGCTTACTAATGTATGACGATCTGGAGACTGGAGGTGCTTCAATGTTGAGTATGAGGATTGAATTCTGTACGTTGCTGCTGGTTTTTGTGTGGTTGGTTGAATTGAGTGATGGAATGCGCATTGACAATGTTCTGTTGTTGCTGGGCTTAGATCGGCGAACCTTGATCGATCTTCAACAGCTTGCGGAAGCTTTGATCTTGATGCTCCTGTTGGGTAATACTATGAAGCTGGAGTGGTTTGGGGTACTTCTAGCTACTTAGAGTAATCGGCTAGTGTGTGATTCAGAGACAGTTTCCTAAGCTATTAATGTTTACGAGTTACTTGTCTTGTCATGGAGTTTCTCTGCTACAGTAGCCATTAAGGGTTGTACAGACTACAAGAACTGCCTGAAATTGCCTGTTTATTTGCGATGGTCCTCTGGTCAACTATACACTTTGACAAGGTAGGATATAAAAGTTGATGTTATTTATAAAAAAATGTTTAGAACAAAATATCAATGCATGTTCAAGACTTGTACTGTACAAGGCCAGTAGTTTCCTTTTGTTTTTACTTGACTTTGAGAGCACCTATGGCCTATCGATCGGGCTATCACTGCGATCATCCATGCAATTACCTATGCAGGGATGAGGGATGAGCATTCGTCATTGCCACTGGAGTATCGCCCGGCCACCCGAGCTACCTCCAGACGAGTTCTTTTGGAAAGAGCTGTATTTTGATGTGTGAGGCTGACAAAGTCTTCAGTCTAGACAAGGTCTTACCCTCATTCAGTTAAAAATTTAAGAATAAATAATGCTCAAATAATGATTCTAAAATGAAATTTTAAAAGTTGGTGTTGTTACTTATTTATAAAAAAATATTAATAAAAGAAAATAAAGTGGTTTATCTTCGAGTCAAAGATAAAAATGAGATTGCAAAAAGTCTCAATATAACAAATATGGCCTTATCAGAAATTGGTCACTGGTACAAACTTTAGGAAAAGCCTTGGAAAGTCTACATTCTTTACATGCGAAAATAATCAAAATAATTTCCAAATTTAGAAAAAATGTAGTGGGCTCTATTCTAGAATACTGGTAGTGAGGGACATGTGGGGGGCAAAGATGTGTCAAGATTGAATTTCCACATTAGATTCTCACATGTCCATATCACCTCACACGACTCAGAAGAGGACATGTGGCACTTTTAACAAAAATGACTTAATTTTTGCCGAATTTGACATGAAAAGTACATTGAAAGGTGCAAAATGCAATCCAAGGTCGTGTAGGAGGAAGCCTCAAGGAAGGTGCAAAATGTGCTCCATTGTCTCATGGGAGAAAGCGTGAAAGGGAAGAGGTCCCTCCCATACATTTAGCAAAGTATAATACCTTTAGTTACTAGCATGGGGAGGATTGTTGCTTGGTTGTACAATATTATGTTTGCATCAAATATTTTTTCATTGAATCTTCTATTCTTAGGTTTATAAATAGGCATCAACATGTTTTGTATTACAACAACAAACTTGAACACTCTAATGCACTAAACAATTCTTTATTCCTTTTTTTTCTTTATTTAGAACCTATAGCTTTGCACAAGTGTTTATTGTAACTCCCAACAATAATGAGCAAAGGTTCTTTGTATAAACAATTGAGGTTGCTATAACGATTGACAATTTGGCAATACATTCCCTAAAATAATCCTCTAGCAGTCTAGCTCCTTAGAATAATCAACTAATAAGTGTCATTTAGAGACAGTTTCCTAAGTTAATATTGTTTACAAGTTACGTGTCTTGTCATAGAATTTCTCTATTACAATAGCCATCAAGGATTGTACAACTATAAAAAATGCCCTCAAGGTGCCTATTTAATCAAGATATATGGTCAACTTTACACTTCAATAAGGTAGGTTATAGAAGTTGAGAGGTTATTTGCAAATACTGTTTAGAACAAAATCTCAATGCATGTTCAAGCCTTATACAGTACTTGGAAGCAATGACATAGATATCCACTTCTATCATTCAAAAGAATTTTGCATTATATAAAATATAATTGAAATTTTTTGTCTTGCATAATGAATACTCAACTTTTGCACAATTTCAATCAAGCATACCAAATTTGGTTTTCAAAAAAGCAAAACTCCATTTTTGGTGAATTGTCTCATTTAAACTTTATGATTTACATAATAATTGATTGAAAAACATTGGTCATGAATTTCTTTTAATTCAATTGTATAGATATGTAGAAATTAGAAACCATCCATGCATACATCTTTCATATTAAAAAATATCCCATTACGTAAAATAAATATGATCTATAAAGAGTTCAATTAGAGGTTTTATATGACCAAATTTTATAAAATAGATATCTCTATAACTTGAATACATTTTGGCAAAGTAATTGTACCATCATACATAAATATACAAAAGTAGTTATAGTGTGAGGGTCAAATAGAAAAATGACAAAATCTACTTAAATTATAGAGATGTCTATTTTATAAAAAATGGTCATACAAAACCTCCAATTGAAGTATTGAACTCTTTATAGATCATATTTTTGCTACTTAATGGGGTACTTTTTTAATATGAAAGATGTACATATGGATTTTTCCTACATCTCTATGCAATCAAATTAAAAAAAATTCATCATCAATATTTTTCAATCAATTATCATGTAAAACCATAAAATTTAAATGAAACAATTCATCCAAAATAAAATTTTGCTTTTCTAAAAGCCAAATTTGGTATGATTAATTGGAATTATGCAAGAATTGAATGATCATTATGCAAGACCAAAAATGCCAACTGTATTTTGTATTACGCAAAATTCTTTCAAATGATGGAGAATTTCATTAAAATGGGCAAATGGCAGTATTCCATGTACCATTTTCAAACTTTGCAATCCGAACTATAAAAGTGCCATCAACGACAAGTATAGATTTTAGAAATCTTAGACGTATATCAATATCAAAAATCTAGGACTAATATAGATTTTAAACCGTGTAGTCTAAACCGTAAAAGTGATATTTATAACAAATGTAGATTTTAGACTTCTAAAAAAGGTATAGATTTCAAAAATCTAAGACAAGTGTACATTTTAGATTGCCCAATCTATATCTACCAAAGTTGCGAAATGGTGCCATTTTAATGAAATTCTCTATAATGGCAAAATTGGATATCCATATTATTGCTTCCAAGTACTATACAAGGCTAGTAGTTTTCTTTTTTTTTTTGCTTCAATTCGAGAACATCTATTGCCTATCCCTTAAAACAATTGGGTTATCATTGCAATCATCATCCAAGCAATTATCCATGAATTGCAAACGTTTGGATCTCAATGATGTATCACACTTCCCTTAGCTTCCAACAACATAGTTCTTATAGTTACCCATTGCATGCAATGTATTTTCCAATCTAGTTGATAAGTCATCTCGGACAAGGCTTCTTAGGTTGGATGTTCTTGCTATCAAGGCACTTGTTTGTTAATAGAAACTTGTAATTAGTCCCTTCATCAAAATATAAGCATTTATTATATCAAGAAAACAAATGTCCTAGATGTCTGAAATTTATATCATCCTTAGATGTTTGAAATCTATACCTATGCTAGATGTCACTTTTACAATTCAAAATACGCAATTTGAAATCTATAATAGTCATAGACTTCTTAAATCTATAAAAGTCCAAGATTCTTACAAACTATACCTATCCTAGATGTCACTTTTACATTTAAAAGTGGGCAGTTTGAAAGTGGCACATGGAATGCCGCCATTTTAACAAAATTCCCCATATAAATGCTTGTTCCAATGTGGAGGAAGTTGCAAATTGGTTATCAAATTCTATTGTTTGTTGCAGTCTTGGCTAAAATCTAATTTTTTTTAAGGATTTTCTCCAATGTACTTTTACCTACTGAAAATTTTCAAGTAGCAATGGAGCGGATTTTAGCTACTTCTGTGACTGAAGACTTTTCAGTCCGGACAAATTGTCGGCATCATTGAGGTAAAAATCCTGTGAGAAATTGGTCACTGGCACACGATTCTAGGAAAAGCCTTGAAAAGTCTACATCCTCGACATGTGAAAATAATCAGAATAGTAAAAAATCCAGTGGACTCTATTCTGGGATACCGGACGTGAGGGTCACGTTGGGGCCAAAGATGGAATTTCCACGTCAGATTCTCATGCGTCCACGTCACCTTGTGCCACTCAGAAGATGACATGTGGCACTTTTAACAGAATTTCAATGCCAAATCTGACCAAAATACGACTCAATGTCATGTAGGAGGAAGCCCAGATGCGATTCATTGTCAGTTTGTCTAGGAAGTCCTTCCCATGTATCTAGCAAAGCATAATATCTTCTGCAACAGGAACAAGTTCCAAAGGTAGCTGTTTTAGATAAAGCTATGAGACACAAATAGGACCCATATGAAGAATCCACATTTATATTGAACAAAATATTCATTCTTGAGAAAAAAAAATCCTTTTTTTTGCATTCTTCTTTATCCTTATTTTTGCACACATTGAACTCAATTCTTCAAGGAATTTGTGATGCTCATTTTAATTGTTTATGGTATTTCTACCTTACTTGTGTGGAGCTATAGGAACAAGCAACTACCTACTCAATATCTTTCTAGTCTAGTTGGCTTCTTGAATAAGGTCCTACACAAACTTCCTTAAATTAAAGCTTACTTTTTGTCAATGCAAAACCTCATCCCCTTTGGACAAGAACCAATATTTATTCTAGGTAAAGAAGAAGAAAGTAGGATTAGAGGATTGTTTAGTGCTTTAGAGTGTTTAGGTTTGTTGTTGTAATAAAAAAGGGGTTGATGCTTATACATGAACCTAAAAATAGAAGAAGAATCAATGGAAAAAAATTTGATGCAAACATAACATTTTATAACTAGGCAATGGTCCTCCCCTAATCAAGTGTGAACCAGTTGAATCTTTTCCAATCAACAATAGAGCCACCTCTTTGTTTTAGGACACTCTACTCTACTATTAGAGGGGGAATACCGTTATTGGTATTCCTACCTTATTATAATTGTAGCTTTGAGCAATAATAAGCGAGGTTACATATTAGATAGCTAATGATTCACGCTAACAATAAATAGGTTATCATACATAATTGGTTATACATTTTTCAATCCCAACCTTTGATCTTCATGATCCAAAGGTATATGAAGCAAGTTGAAAGGAAAGAAGGTTATAAGTTGCAACTTGTAATGGCAATGGTGATGGATTGCCAATGGGATGGTGCTACATTAGAGTTGAAAAGTCAACAACTAGTTATGTATTCTTTGTACAAATAGTCAAGATTGTTGTGATCTAAAGAATTAGTGGTGAAAAGGCACTTTCTAGAATGTAATCCAATGAACTTTGAATCCAATGTAGATATTAGAAAAACAACCTATTTCCAACTATTTAAGCAATTCAATGCTAGGAAAAAAGTGAACCTTTAAGGAGCTATAGATTCTTAGGCAACAAAGAACATTGGTAGAAAAATTAAAATTAAAAATTAAAAAAATTAAAAATCTTGTTGCCCATGCTAGATGTGAACTATCACCTTCAATACTGTTGATCGGAAATGGAAGAGCCTAAATTGTAAATTGGGTTGACGGTCAAAAATGGAGGAGCTGAAACTATAACTAAGTGAATGGATTGACAATCAAAATGGGTAGACTCCTTTATATCCTTTTTGGAATTAGACAACATTGGATGATATTAATCACTTGAATTGGTCAAAATAGCAATGGAGGATTGTAAAGAAAACAATATAACCATGAGGCTCTATACTAGGTAGACAACAATATTAATTTATTGATCAATTGAACCTCACACCCTTACTCCAACCAAATCCTAACCATGTTGCACAATGTGGATGTGGTTGCAAATAGGATTTGGAAATTGGGATTTAGAAATAAAAGTCAAAGTTATAGTTTCTATCCAATCAACAGAGTCAATAATTACAAATAGAATGTACCTTATTCGATGAGAACAAATTTGAAGGCACTCTTCATTGATAGGAACATGCTTAACCCTTAAATGACAAGTCAATCATTGTGGAAATCATTTGTTTGGGTACCATGTGAATTGTTGGCTTCAAAAAATGCAAAAACACTCATTGGGAGATAAACTTACTACAAAAGACGTCCCCTTTTCAAATAAAATTTAGAGAATGAATAGTTGCACTTCTATCCTACATGGAGAGATTTTTGTCATTCATCGACCAAGAAATGGCATCCATGCTCTTCAAAAATGCCTCCTCCATTCTTTGTCAAAGATATGAAAATTCAATTGGTCTCCCCATTTCTCACATTTTTCTTTGCGTGGAAAGGAATTTAAAAATTTTCAACAATGCAAACAAGGCAAACCAGTCATTATGCTGTCCTAGGCTGGTTTACCTTATGTGCACCCAAAATATTCCACCTGAAATAAACAGTCTCAAGGTGGCGAATTTGGGTGCACATAACTTAGAATATGTACACGTGAAGGGTTGCTCTGAGCCTGTAGTCATATTCTAGAATAAATTTCAAAGTCTACCAAATACCCAAAGAAGAGTCTACTTATGTTTGTTTTTATGATACAATCTAAGGGTGGTACGCTGGTACACCTGAAATCAATAATGGACCTAAAACCAACACAATGCAGTGTATTCTGACGGCAACTAGGTTATTTGTAGGAAATCAACACAATCCATACAAAACTTACACCTGGGTAAAAGAATGGAAATCCACAAAAGGTAACATTTCTTGACAGAGGCCACAAACACCATGTCACTATGGGTCCAACTATTGTACTCAATCAAGGAAGCTTTGATATATTCAAGGATCACGGTGTCCAAGATGCTCGAATTCACTGGCATCTTTCTTCCTCACATCTCGAGTTCCAGAATGACTCGAGATGTGAGTCGACTACTCGACCATCTATGGCAGACAAGTGTAGTTGTTAACCACCACAAAGCAGCTTCAATCAAAAAAGTGAAATACCATCACTGCTCTAGAATGTTACGAAAATTTGATGTCTACCCTAGGAAGAGTATCTCAACGGCGTGTCTAAAATGTCAATAAAATGACCCTGATGTTTGCAAACCAGTTATAATGGACGATGCAGCCATGTAACCAGGAAGACTGAGAATGCAACACACCTCTTCATCTTCAGAAATAAGAATACTTAGAAGCTGCGCCGCAAGTTGCAATCTGAAACTTCTACTGTTGAAGCAGCACCAGGCTTTCGAAGACGACATCGTTGACTAACTGCATCGTCCTTCATATACGGGCAATTTCATACCTTTTAATTGTTGACCTCCCTAAGTGATTCATGCAAATCCAAGAACCAAATATATCATGTCTCGCTTTCTGAAAGACACATTCATTTTAAGTCGCGTTGGTGCCGGACACTGCTAAATTGATGAGAGCTTTCCGAAGATGTGGAAGACCACCACCCGTTTGTGAGCTCACCATCACCTGATCCCACACGCAGAACCCATGCCAAAAATCTAAGGATGCGTTCATGATTTTTGCACAAATTTCACCACCTTTTCTATACTCAGAGGTTTTGATATCACATAATTGCACGCAATTCATCAAGTTGTACGAGAAGATTGCATGACCATACCACAGGTAAAACGAAGTTCCTGTGACGCTTAAGAGCCTGCACATTCCAACAATTACTGTATTGATCAGTACAAACAAGATATTCCGTAAAAATTCTTTCAAGCCTTCAAAGACCACAAAAAATTTTAAAATGGCATCCACAAACCCATTGATCCTGTTTCCTAAAGATGACCCACCAGTACATGAGCAGGAGCAGGGAACTGTACATTAAGGACTACCCATCGCTAGCTGATATAAGTGTCTGGACATTGCAAGTAATACCACTTCGGTTACAGGCGTTCTACTGGTATGGAAGGCGAAAAAGGTCCGTCTGAAGTATACATGATCCTAGTGATTATGAAAACCACTCTGATATCTAAAATGAGATCTATATCATGCCTACAATAGGCTCACCACAGCAATCTCTCAAAATTTCTGAAAGAAACAAAGTAAAGCCAAAGAGAAGCAAGTTTACTACGATTTTACAGAAAAGGTTTTTTTCTACATTGGTCACCTCTTGTATCTGGGTGGCCCGGCGAGCAAGATCCGATGGCGAGAGGATGTCTGTTTTGGTAAGTACGACTTGATAATTTGTATGGGCACTGTCAAGCAACAGCGCATGTCAATATAACAAGAATATAACAGAAATGATCCATTCCAAATGGAAATACCATACGGTCAGAAACGTTACTTCTCCATCAGATGAATAAGTTCTTCGTCTCGTGGCTTCAAGCCCCATTTGGAGTCCACCAACAAGCACACCCGCTTCAGATTATTCCTTGTTGTAACATACTCCTTGACCTAGTTATTCAAATATCCATTTTGTCAATCAGGAAGTGCAATCGTCACAGAAATCTCATTAACCTGAAAAACATAAATTGGACAGTACTAAGTGAACGTACTAGCAAGCCAGTAAGATTTTCAAAGGCACTTACGAGATCATCCCAGGCCTCCTTTGCCTCTTCCTTTGCATAAGCAAAACCATATCCTGGGAGATCAACTAGACACAGCCGAGATCCCAATGTGAAGAAATTAATCGACTGTCAAGGCCAAAAATCCAGGTCAGTTTCGAAATGAGCCATAAGTTCACGTGCAGTTTAACATCGAATTCACAAACTTAAATTTCAAAGACCACCATAGGTACCTGAGTCATCCCAGGCTTATCAGAGGTTCGAACAACACCCCATTGTCTTGTAAGCGCATTTATCAACGAGGACTTCCCTACATTTGACCTGCCTGCAAACACAAGATACATTCAACAAAAGAGTTTGACATCAAGAACAAGCTCAAAAGCAAAACCTGTACATCAAGTGATGCAGAAGGAAAGAATCCATAAACCTTACCTGCAAACGCAATTTCAGGTAGACCTAATGAAGGAAGAGAACGTGAAACTTTGGCAGCAGCAACGAATGTGAGCTTGTGCTTGAATACCTGCAACAATAAGCAGATATGAAGTGACAATGCAGCACAAAAAACGCCAAGTTCATCCTTAGAAAGTGTAAGCAAAAGAGAGAAACGTAACAAAACTGTATGAAACGTTCTGTGCTTCATACAATTAAAGTCCCTATTGGTAAATAGATTTGAAAAGTAACAAATGTCAAGCTATCTTAACAGATTCCTTCCAGATATCTTTCCGTTCAAGGGTTCACCAAGGCAAAATAAAGCTGCAAATCTAGGCATAAGTGCAGGCACATAGCCACTACATTCTTTTCCGCAACAGACATTTCAAGTCCGATAAAGAATATTACGTACTAACTAGTAATCCAGACGACATCTACAGCCGTCTTGCAAGCTGTAAACACTCACAAAGAACATAAAGAGGGAGGCGATAAGCCTACAGTCTCCTGGATGGGAAGCCGCCCCTCCTTGCTACCATGGGGTACGTCATCCAACGGTGCCTTCAGTTTTTGGTGATACCCTCCTTTCCTCCATTCCCACAATCGTCTTCGTCCAAGCAACTGGCCAGAACAAAGCCCAACAACTACATCGATCAATCTCTGAAGCGCAAGTTTCTCGTTAGATACAAATATACTGTATGTTCACAAACCACCAAAGCTTAACCCCCCAAGGACCAAGGGATCATGGCTTGAAAATGTCAAATTTGATTTACCACGTAGTGAAAAATATAATTCAAATGGGACCAAATTCTATGTTGACGGAATCAGTGAAGAACACTGCATAGGTTGGTAAAAAAAAATTTAAAGTTGACACAGAGAGTCCCATAAGACCTACTCAAAACTACTAAAATACATGAGGATCATCTGGGGCTTCTTGGTCCTTTTCAAGGTTAAAAGAAATGACCACCTTCAAAGAATATGCAATTAGCAATCTTTGAATGTCGGGTTCAGGATCCTACTGATACACTGAAAACACTCTTGATCCATAGTTCATGAACTGCAAAAAAATTGGGAAATGGTGGGCATACATGGGTATCGATGTGGCGCAATATCTCAGGCAATGGCTGGATGGCTCTAAATTGAGCATTCTGCGAAGAACTCGCATCGTCTAAGACTCCATCGTCACTTGTTGCAGCTGTCTTCGGTTGTGCTGCGTGGCGATTCAAATAGATATGGTCATCGACTAACCTCAAGGGTTGGCATGATCCCTCTAAAGCTCTATAGAGGTTGAAATGCTTGAAGTGACGGAAAGAGTATCCTCTACCTTTAACAAAAGCAAGGCTGATCAATACCTGGGGGTGAATCAATAGGAGAATCATCCACAATGCGTTTGTTGGTCTGATCCGATGGATGCAAGCGCATCACTCGCCTTTTACGCTTCGCAGGAACATCTATTGAAACCAAACAAACCGTGGAAACAGAGCTTATCAGTCACATTGCTATTGAGCAAAGTACCGGACCAGGAGGCTCAGTATCTTCGATCACACAACTCTCTCAAATACAAGATCCAGAAGTCTAGTCGATTCTTAAACCCTAAACCCTGAACCTTAAGAAAAATTCGAGAATCCTGAAATCTTTAAACCCTAAACCCTAAACCCTCAGCACATGCGAAGTAGAAAATTCCCAAACCCGAGGTAGAAGGGAACCTGCTTCTGCTTCAGTATCTTCAAACCCACGCCGTCGCAATTGAAAATCCTGAAAGCTCCTTGGCTTTATCACATTACTCCGGTCCACTGTCTTCCCCGAATTTGTAAAGCTTCGAGGTTTCCATGATTTTCTAGAACCCACCGTATCCGACTTCGAATGCGATGCCAAACCTTCTCGTTTCTGAAGATTTCTGAATGTTACTCCAGCCATCGCCCTGTCTCTAATCGGGCGCCCGCTTGGTCGAGGACCATCTCTCTTAACAGGCTGCTTCGCTAACCTTCTCAGTTGAGTGCTACGAGTAGCAAAAGACCGCGAACCAAAAGCTCCGATAAACCCCACAAAACCCTCTTGCTTTGATTCACCCCCAACTCTCCAACGCAAACCCTCAAGACCTGCACCAGGAACACCAGGAAGCTCCATACGACATGATCCAATTGAAGGGAATGAGAAAAACAGACCCTTGTGCGCTCGTCCAAAGCTTTCGTTCTCCAAAATGCCACTACATTGCTCATGCACTAAGAAAGAATCCTGAAGCACCGACGTAGTCCGCAGTCTCCTGGCGAACGAGGTCAAAGCTGCTCTGGCCATTGCCATCAACACACACGCCACCGACAACGAAAAAATTCTGCGAAATGTGAATGCTGTAATCCCATTCTTGCAGGAGCAAACTTCGAATTATGATCCTCGATGTTGCAAACATTTCTGGACGAGATTCTCACTGCGCACCACAATATTACACATTCAGAGTTCTATTACCGATCCTGTTTCTTTTGCAGTTTCCCTCGCCATGACTTTAAATTGCAACAATGCATCCGAAACCCATCAAAGTCCTAAAACCCTAATTGCCTCACGTGAAGACGACGGCGACGGCGACGGCGACGGCAACGGTGTGGGTGTCGTCAGCTCCCGTCGTCGCGGGAAAAGTGCCGACGGTGTTGTTTGGAGTGTGTGAGGACGAAGGCGTATGTGTGCATGGAGTTGCAGAAAGGTGGCGCCACGCGTATCTCTTGTTCCTTGCATTCGTGCTTTGACAATCTCCTCTCGCTCCTTATCTGCGCCAATTCTCTCGATTCTACGCAATCTGACCCTCGCTGCTTCCGAATTTGAGGCTGCGGGGGGCGAAGATTGCCGATCTGATCGGAATTGTGGGAAAATTTAAGGTATGTCTCTCTAGTAGGGTAAAATCTGTTCGAATTTTAGCTGTTTTCATTTACTCAGATTTTGAATTTGGGGACACTGATATCTTCGGGGAGTTTCAAGGCTGCGGAATCGGGGATCCAGGGGTTGGGTATAATCTCTTGTTGGTGCTCTGACGAATTTCAACTGACTTAAGCTTAGTACGCAATAAAACCGTTGATCTAAAACAAGCTTACATCTTTTCGATTTTGTACGTTTCGTTGCAAAATAATGCAGAGTATGTTGAGAATGGCATTTGTTTGAATCTCTCTGGAGCTGAGACTACTGATGCAGTGTGTTTATCGCAAACGTTGAATCAACGCCATTTTGTATTGCTGTCAAGCTTGACAAAAAATTTAGTTGATTATCCAGTAGTCCTCTGCTTCTTCAATCATAGTGTTGCTCTGTGAGAGCATGAGTAGTATCGTCTTAGAATCTGGTTTTTCTGTCTTCTGGTGAATTTTTCTGTCCCAACACCACGCATTCTTGAGTGTACCAGAGTGATATCGAAATCTTTAAACAGAGACTCAAATTCTTTATATGTCATATTTACGAACTAGGATCTGAGTGTTTTTCCATGGAGTGCAGGGACGGCTTCGGGTTGGAGACGTCTTCTGGACGTTAGGCCGTTTGTCTTTATGATGTTGTGAAGGCAAGAACATTTTATTGACTGAAGTGTTGAAGGATTTTCACATCTGGGCTTCATTAAGAGAAAGAGCGATGGATGTGGTAGTGGGCGTTGTGCTGCCTGCTTTGAACTCACCACCATCAGTGACGCAGCTCTTGGGAACCCCTGCACCAAGTTCCCAGCGTCTTGTTTCTGGGAAGGCCTCTTCTTCATTGGGGCTTTGTGGTAGTGCCCATGTTGCTGGCAGACACGGGTATACCTTCTCACCCCGCTTGGATGATCGTCTACATGAGAAGCTTCTTTTCCAGAGATTTAGAAATCCGACTTATGCTTGTGGTTATGCTTTTGATCCTGATTTTCACAGGGGTTTACTTTCATGCAGGTTTCGGAGGGGAGGCTTGTTTGTAAGATGTGCAACAGGCAATCAAAGCCGAAGCAATACTATGAATGGTATTTATGATTTCTAAGCCTTCCATGATTTCTATCAATGTTTGTTGGTATTTTGTTAGTTTGATGTAATCTGGGATATCGTTTTTGAATGTCTATTTATTGGACTATGCATGCATCTGATCATAAAGCTATGACTCAGTCCTTGAACGAAAAAGTTAAATTGACGCAGGTTCTTCAAGTGGGGAAATGCGGGATTATTATGACGTGCTAGGTGTGTCTGTGAACGCCTCACCTGAGGCTATTCGGAAAGCCTACAGAACGCTACAAAAGATACATCATCCAGATGTTGCTGGCTCTGAGGTATGTTATACAATGTAGGATTGATAATATTCCTGCGTAAGTTTTGAGTAAGAGTGAACAACATCGAATTTCAATTTGGCTTCCGTTGACTGACAATTTAGATCTTTTCTACCTTCTCTGGACAATTTTTTTTCCATTGTTCACTTACTGAAGCCTTACCGCGACTCAGTTAACATGTCCACTGTATCACCTTTGGCGGTATTTTTATGTTTATTTTTATTTGTGCTTTTGCTTTTGCCAGAAGGGTCACGCAATGACGTTATTATTGAACGAAGCATATGCAACCCTGATGGATGACAGTCTTCGAGGGACTTACAACGAAGCCCACTCTCACAAAGCTGCTATGCGAGCAGCTGGGCATACCACATTTTCGGGATCCCCGTTTAGCCAGTGGGCGGGGCCGGACCGACCTCAAGGAATCTTCGTAGACGAAAATGTCTGCATTGGTGAGTCACTTCTATATATGTGTTTGTCAATTGGTGTTTATATATGCAACCTTGTGCATTGATTGAATCAAAATGCTTTATCCATCTGAGACACTGCGGGGTTTTCACCGTTGGATATCGCAACAGTCAATCAAAATCTTTCTCAATACTAAAGGAAGTCGAGGACATGTGCCATGCTTGCAAAACCCAATGTTTCTCAGAAACTTAGTTCAGAATCATCGAGACCTGTGGAATCTTCTTTTTCGCCTGTTGGTGTCATGCGGCAGTGAAATGGCTGGATTGCTTGTTGTGCCTGGTTGTGATTAGGGTAGTCGTAAGAGTGTCAAGGATGCTTCTCAGTTATTTCTTACTACTGGGCCTCTTGTAATCACTAAGTTTTCAATCAGCGACTCCCGCATATAGTCGTGACACCACTGTCAATGAGGTTCTTGTCCGGCACTTACAAAAAAATTTATATCTTTGGCAGGGTGCCAAGAATGTACCCATGCCGCCTGGAGAACCTTCGCTATGGATGCTACTGAGGGTACCGCTCGTGTGACCAAACAATGGGGGGATACTGAACCCATGATCAAGGTCCGTAATCTTGTTTTTGTGCTTCTGATCGCGTACTGTCAAGGCAGTTTCATGGACTAGTAGAAAAAACCTAGAGGTTTAGCCGTATTAATCCTTGCTAATTCTAACATCATATCAGACAGTTTCTAACATGGCTAGGTTGTCTTCAATTCCTTTGTGGGACTGGATTTTCTATTATTAAAGGTCTAGTCATTTTCCACGTGACTATAAAATTATAGATGCATTGGACAAGTTTTGTTTCTCTGCCAGTAGCTCACATTTTCTCGGATGGCACCAAACCAGGAAGCAATCGATTTATGCCCTGTGAACTGTATCCATTACGTTGAGCGAGAGGATTTGGCAGTATTGGAATATCTTATTCGCCCACAGCAGAAGGCAGGCGTTGGCGTGTATGGAGGTGGATGGGAACGCCCCAAGAATGTCTTCATGGCTGCGCGCACATTCAAGCGCCTAATGGAGGAGAAAAAGGCTCGTGCCACTGGTGCTGGTCTGCTCCATCTCTTGTATAGTCTGTGGGTGGAGCGTTCGATTACTCGTAAATGCATGAAATATGCTGAGGGTTGTGTTATTGACCCCAGAGGTATTCTAGAAAGCCGTGTTGCGGTTGGCACGGCCTATCATGGTAGAAACTGGCGTAAATGGCGTAAAAACTGGCAGGGTTTAACGCATTTAGGTCTTCCAGGAATACCTCGAGGAGATTTTCTATTAATAACTTTTTAGTGACTTACAAAGAATTAAAGCTACACTTTGCATTCTGAACCGCCCCTTCTCTCTATTTTCTGTGGAATTGACAGGACCTGCAGCCAAGGAAACACCTGCGCAGAAACAAGCCCGCATGGAAGCAGAATTGAAGATGAAGGCAGGGGCTTTCTGGAGACTGTGGTCGTGGAGTTCACGACCCATGCCTTGGCAGCGAGAGACTACACAAGAATTCAATGCTGAGAATTTTGAATGGCCCTGGAAAGGTCTATTTGGTCGTTCGTCCACATCGGAGCTCCTCAGTGTCCCTGTTCCTACCACCGACATTTCTAAGGTGATATTCTGCATGCTCAGTTCCACGTATTCTGCATTACTGTTGAGGAGAGTCAGTTATGTTATGGTATGGTATGATTATTGAGAACAAAGGCTGGGCTTAATAATCAATCCGTCGTTCCACTTTGCACCAACCAAGTAATGCCAATCAGCTAGTTGGTGTCTTAAGATCTGTTTGCTATCTGAAGTTAACTAATATTGTATGTGCCAGGCAGCTAACGGAGACTCAGTTCTTTTAGTTAGCTAACTGCTGCTACTTGATTGCTGCTGTCGGGGTCAGCACTTCAGACCATTAGTAGGGGCTCAATTACTTGTCCAATATCAAGGAGTTAAGTTAGCTGATGACAATGAATGTGATTTCACCTCCATCTGGTGAGCATAAATAAGCACCAAATTATCTACTTTGGCAGCGTGGCACCTAGTAACTCATTTGAGTTAGTTGAAGCCACTACTTGGTTGGTGCGGGTGGGCCCTAAGAACAGCAGTGCAATAGGGATTTCACTAAGAATTTACTATGCTCCTAAACAGCGGGTCAGTAGTTTCTCCTATTTGAGGCACGTGAAGAGTACATGCTATTGTTCTGTTATATTAATTATAAAAGTAAGACAAAATATTTCATAAAATAAAATTTATTCTGAATTGTATAACACAATAAAAAATTTAAAAGCATTGGCGCACGTGTAAACGAGGTGCTCTACCGCTGAGCTATAGCCTGAATCAACTTCGTTGATTGATCGAGACTATTCATAAATTAGGGGGTGTCAAAATGTGCAACTTCAAACTGCGAGGTTCTCTTCTTTCTTTCTATTTGTGAGCCTTTTGTAAGTCTGATCCCCAAATTGTCCAAAATACTAGACCGAACTCAGAGTTTCCAAGTCTTGTTTGAGAATCACCTCTTCTTGTGGAACACAAATCTCATACTCTTGACACCCCTATTATTCTTATTTCCGTAATTGAATCAGGTTGCGTCTCTGATTCAAGGCTGGGCTACGACGTTTGCATCGTCGAGTGAGATCCCTCTGCCAATGCCATTCCGAACTGACCCACTGCCGAATGGAATTCGGCTCACCTTCATCACAACCAACAATGGCATGCTGTCATCAGTGGGATCGCTAGTGGCGACTGTGGAACAGAAGCTCGATCCCGCAAACACGGAAAACGCGGCCTTGGGTGAGCCATTTGAGACTGAGGCAAAATTTGTATTCGTCGTGAGACGAGAAGGGGTCACAGGAACTGGAGCATTGCCTGGGGAGGGACGCATTCTGAAGCTCATGAAGGAGGTGCTGGCTGGTCGAGACTCCTCGTATTCTGCTTACAGCATCCCTCAGAACCCTTTCAGGGGGTGACACACACAAGGTAGGGGCGCCCAGAATCGCCTTTTTTTTGCTGTTGAGCATAGTTTCTATTATCGAATTTTTGTTTGTTCTTGCTGGCGAATCAAAGAGGGATTCCAACGCACCAAGGATTTTGCTTTGGATTCAATATGCAAGAGTAATGAAGAATCTCTGTTTATTGGTAAACGTTCTGAAATTATTCTCTTGATAATAGGTACATATTGGTTGAGGGGATGTACACCTCCTGAACATTTGATCAAGTGACGCTTGGGGGATTTTAGCGATTCGGGTGTCCCTTAGTGGCAGGTACTGATATCTATTGAAGACTCCAGAAGGTCCCTCTCTCTCTCACCCGCATGTAAACTACAATTTGTCGACTATATTTTTATAGCCAAATATGTTCCACTACTTGGTGGTAATTCATGTGTATTTATTTCCTCATCTTAATAATATCACTGTTGTATTTAATAAGCATGTCTCTATGTATATAATAAGCATGTCAGTATTATTTTCAGTGTTGTGGTTAGCCAAATTCTGTGGATATTTGCAACTCTTCGTCTGTTGAATGCAAGTTTCAATAGCTAGACAAGCCAGGAAGTGGGGCTGATGTAATGTGGAGATTTGAGGCTTGTAGGTGCACTGCAAGATTTCTTGAAGTGCTGGTTGCTTCTGATGGTTTTAAAGTGCAATCCCATGATCTGTCAGCCTATGCAATCAATCTAGATGGTGGTTGAGAAAACTCTAAACTAACCTGCTGTTTTCATCTGTTTGTGCATTAAGGTGACTGACCTCATTCCAGGCACAAGTTTGGACAAGCCTATTGCAGACCCAAAAATTCTTGTGATGTACATGTGTCGTGTGAAATGTACTTTACATGAAGAATTGTGCTGTAATGGGCTTAACCAAAGTTGTGTCCATAATGGGGTCACTTACCTTAGTCGGATAACACAGGCTTTCTGCTCCTCTTTATGTAGTTAGAAGAAGTATCCCAATCAGCTCTTTATTAACGATGGTCTTTGGCCCAACATTACTAATCTTTTTCAGTAACCAAGCTTGCTAATTTTTTCACTCTGTTTTTTCTACATTTCACAATGTGCATTGATAATTATTGCATGGTTAGGATGCAAATCGTTTGGCACTGTCGTGGATAGTAAGAAAGGTCTGCGCCTATGCGCCTTTTCAACGGTACAGATGCCTGTGCACTGCATGTATTTGGTGCGAGGCTTGCTATGCATCTTCTGCTCAATGTCTGTAGTCTTCAATGATTGCTACCATGGTGTAGTCGGTTGACCACGATGAATGTTTGCTAAGGTTAGGAGAATTGTCCTCGCATACATTCATCTTGATCAACCGGCTACAATAGCCTGAGCATTCTGACTTAAAAACCGTAATTCCTCCAATTTTTTGTGAATCATTCTTCAATTTGATTGGAACCAAATATTTATACATTAAATTAGGTTTTTTTGGTTCGGTTTGGTTTGGTTGGTTGGTTGGTTTTGTTTGTTACGGTGAGATCTCTGGAATTGTGTCTCTCACTCATGTTTTTAGTACCATCAAAAAGCTTTCTACAAGGAGTAGTGTAGAGATTTTGTTTTGTGGCATTTTGACTCATGACAAAAAAAATATTGAAGTTTAAAAATTAAAAAATTGTGGCAATAATAGGGTATACTAATAATTACTAAGGTAGGGTGTCGAGAATATAACATTGTTAACCAAGTGGGAGAGGTCTTTTTGCTTCCTAAGAAGGCAGGAATTCTTAGTGTTGCGACTTCCTCAAATAAGTGAAAAGTTTGACTAATAATCATTATCTACATGCCTATTGGTTGTAGTACAATTTTTTTTTGGTGACTTCATCATCTGCCTAGGGATGGACTAGCTCACTAAACCTGTCCCTCAACACTAACAACCCAATGAAGAATTACCTCCAGCCCAATCAATCTCATATGTGCAATTGTAATTGAATTCCCCTTCAAGTATCTAGAGGCAAATTATACTTCCAACTAGGGGGAAAGGATTTAGGTGGTTATCAATGTTAGTAATGGCTTACATAAGTAATTTGAAAATAAAAGGTATATTATACTTGTAATTTCATGGTTTAGCATTGGAATACAAAGCCTAATCCAAGTAGTTTCATACATTTGGGATATAATATGAAGTAAGAATTTTTAAAGTGCATAATATAGTTGCATTAAATGTAGGACAAATAGAACATTATTAAGTCAAAAAAAGTTGACACATGTTTTTGTTTGATCCTAACTATATGCAAATAAAGACTAAACAAACAATTATACTCTGAAAGGCCCTATTATTGTAGCTTTGCCTCACTTTTCCAGTAAAGTAGCTTTTGTCAGTGCAAAACCTCTTCATGTTTAGTACAAAGCTAGTAATGGTGAAGGATGACTAAAAGTATCATTTATATTTCAATGTAAAATATTATGCACCATTTAGATAAAGTCATTATGAAGAGTGAAATAGCAAAGTCATATGTATCCTAGTCTTTTCTTCTAGTGATAATTTAAAATTATATTTTAACAACTTTATGAACGGGACATTCAAAATGGATGAGATCTTAGATTTTGCAATTGACTCTACAATTCACCCATATTAAATATGAATCAAGCATTATTAATTTGGGACTTTAATATCATTGTAAAACAAATTGTTCATCATTTAAAATATGAACTTAGAGTTATACAACATTCCAAGAATTCATTCAAATCCTAAAGCAAATATGTCCCAAACATATCCCTAACATAATACCAAGGACATTTATAGTTGGGCCATTACCTCCTAGTCATTTTTTTGGTCATTGAAACTTGAATAAAAAACATTCCAAAAAAGTAGTAGGAATCTCTAAGAATGTACAAAGTAACCTTGCTACAAAGTTGCAATAAAGTTAAATAATCTCAATTGACAAGTTATCAATGTCAATATGGCATCATTTTGTTTGACATCTAGAAATGTTGCACTACAAAATTCCAAAGGATCTAGTAGTGAAGCCTCAAGAATGTTGTATAGGATAGGGAGTAAAGTCAACATATGACCACTCTACATTAAGTTCAACCTTGCCATTAGTTCCAAGTTGATGAGGCAGGGCAAGCCATTCATGTGCATTTTGTATATAATCCACACTTGCAATTTCTATTTAATTATGAGGCTCTTGTAAAAATTAGTTTTTCACTTTACATCCCTCAACCAATTTTGAAGGTCAAAAATGTGTAATACTAAGGAAAAATACTCTCATTAGGAAGAAGACTCTATACTATGGCTTCATATCAATATGTTGATAAGTGTTTACACACCTACGTATTTCAATTCCAATAACCTCTAGCTAAGATTTAAAATCCACGTATTTTCATTACATCTTCCAAAAGTGGATTTAGTCATTGAAACCTCTACATGAGTGAATTCAATTTTAGAGTAGTTTTGAAGGAAAATGCTCAAACCCGAAAGTGCTTCCAATGTTAGAATGGCAAGCAAAACCTATGGTTACTTTTAAATCACATATTCTCTCAATTTTTGACATAATCAAAAACATATGAGGCTCCATCATTGGCAACATGATGGTGAATCTCCAATAGTCCTTTCATGTTTTGGATGAAATGGTGCTCTAAAAGCACTATTTCAAAAGCATTGGCAAAAAGGCTATGGGAGGAAGGGAAAAAATTGCCACGCAGTCACTTACAATTTAAATAAAGCATCCACCTCATGCCACCTAAAGGTTTTGATTTTGCCATCATTTGGTCTTCTTGAGCACCACTACAAAAAACAATTTATGCCATCTTACGCCCTCTACTTGGGATCCCATCACCACATTGTTCCCCATCTTCTTTCTTATCCTTGCCACATCCATATGCAATCTTGGGTAGGAGATTGTCAATGTTAGCATTATTAATCACCACCTTTTGCCACATTTGACTCTACTCTTTCTTTCTTTATTGCTCATAAGCAACACTACTTGGTACAGAATTGCCATCGTAAAGAGCAAATTAGCATGGCTACACTTGGATGGGTTTTCAAAGCAAAAGAGTTTGTTATGCATTTGCTAACGATTGTACAACCACTACTACATGAATTAATTCTAGTGTTGATATCCATAGTGTATTTTAGGGTATGTTTTCCCATTGTTCTATATCTCTTATCAATTTGCAATCCCTTGTATTGTGCTTTCACCGCTCCATGATTTGAATTAAAATCACCAAAAGCTTGCATTTGAAGGAGTATTACTTTCATTAATTGAAGAAGCATTTTTTATTAGCATTTGTCAGGTCTAATTGCTTACAATGGATAGGTGCATAGATGCCTCAAATGGGTAAGACATGCTCCTAGGTGACGAGTGATCAATTGAATGGCAATAGACATTGTTGACATTTGCTGGAAAAGTCAGACTTGTTGCGATGGAGGGTAGACCGATCTAGAAATGGTCAAAGTAAGAACTATTCTAGTAGACACAAAAAAGAAGCTAGACAAAAAAAATGACTAGCGATGGAAATTAAAAGATAGAGTTGTATATAAAAAAGACAAGAAAAATAGACATGGTGCTATAACACATCCCACCATCAATTGATACTTCCATAGCTCAACAAACATCAACAACGTTGAGCCTTTTTTTCTTACCTGAGATTCAGTGTCAACCCCTTCTAATCCCAAGTCCACTTCTTCAAAAATTAGCAAGAACTTGCTTCTACCAACTCCTGCATTTAGTGAAATGGTGGTGTTGAGACCAAAGTTGGGTTCAATTTAGATGCTTGCAGTCCAAGAAAGGATTCAATAGCAAAAAATTACATGGAATTGATAGGAAGCAAGTTAAGAAGGTTCTTTGGAAAGACTTAGTGCAAATCTTTAATGTCAAAAAAGATCGATGAATCTAAATCAAAAAATGATTTTATTGAGATCATCCCTCCAAAAAAATCTAGAAAGAGCTATAAGTGTGCTTAAAGATTTTAGAATGAATGGGTTGACAAACTCACCTAGACAGAGCCAATACAAGGAGTTGATGGTCTAGTTCACTTAGTGAAGTGCACCACTATGTGTTCAACACTTGAAAAGCAAATAATAATCATGGGCTCCAAGTGAGATACTTCTACAAAGCATTAAAGGTGGCACAAGGCAATTTTGGGTATACTAAGGTTGGGAGTAAAGAAAAAGTTAGTGGTACATCTCAAAGACTTTCCAACAAATAAATTTGCAACATTTTGTGGTACAACAACCTATACTTGTGCTTGAATAAGTAAACAACAATCGAGTGGAGAGGTCCAAAAAACATGTGGTACTTGCAATGTTGTTCCAAATTTTCAACGTTGGTTGGCCCATTATTGAGTAGGAAGAATAGAAAGCATTGTATTTGTTTTTAGACATCCTGAATATGCTCTGCATGCATTGGTTTGACATCTTAGATTGAAGAACGGATAAGTTTATGTACAAATAAGTCATTGCAACCATCAAGTATTGCCCTTTCTATGCCTTCAATTACAATGAAGTCACAAAAATGGACAACGGCACATGGATATGCATCCATGTCTATAAAGTAGAAATTTACATGAAAATTTTGCATTTAATTTCTCTTGAACAAGTCATGAATGGAGCTAGAACTAACAACCTAATTTAAATTATCATATAGGCATTGGGATTTGCCACAGGATTGGATGGTAAACAAATCTCCAACCACCTCCTATCATATGCAACAAATGACATGAATTCATTCGAAGGTTCATAGACTAAGATGATAAAAACAAATTCAGTTGAAGCACACTCCATTTTCTTTGGGTGTACATTATGTCACTCATTGGTGCAATTTGGCATTCAAGACCTTAACCAGCTTAGAACAAAGACCATTGAGCAAGTTTTGATTGTAACTAATAGATACTTCAAGTACAATTTGAAAGACATGTCCAGTTCCAAAAGTTGGTTGCAGTATTTAGAAATTAAGGAATTCAAGTTGTTAGCATTTGTGAAAACCAAATGGGTTTCCCTCCTAGTGCCACTTTGCCACTTGTTGGCTGAATACTGCATTATGTTGGTGAAGATGGACGCAGATAGTGAAGACAATGAGGTAACAAGGATAAATTTTTTTTGCTTTGGTTTCTTTTTTGTTATAGGATAACTTGCTTTCAATTTTTGCTCTGACAAGTTTACTTTCTATTTTGGCAAGATGATAGTTTTTGTTTTTTGTTTTTTATAGCTTTGCTTTTCATTTTTTGTTCTCTAAAAGGATTTAGTTATCTATATTTGTCATTCTCATGCATTAGAAATGTTTGCAACTTTATATTTGTCATTCTCATGCATTAGAAATATTTGCAACTTTTGAAAGACCCCTATTGTTTGTTGGACATGACAATCCTCATGTTCCTCATTGAGGTTATTGATGTCTTATTACATTCGTGCAAGAACACAATGTTTATATTTGTAAATTTGTGGCTACGATGAAAATACGTGAGAATCAATTTTACTCCCTCTACATAGATAGGGCCACTTCCTTCTTTGCAGATGGAATTTGGATCTTCAAAAATTTCCTAGATTGTAGCTACAAACAAATTCACCTCAAGTGAATAATTGTTCTAAATGATGAAATGGTACAATTGCCTTTATTATCAACAAAAAGAAGTTTTTCACAAAACATGATAACTAGCTTTTATACAACAACTAGTGAAACAACTCAAAAACTTATTCCTAAACCAAATTGTTATCAACAATATGAAAATATTATATATCTACAATATTGGCTTCAAAGAGATTGTAAGGAAAAAATTTCAAAACATATATATGTGCTAATGAAGTTATACTATGATTTAAAATTCTTAATTAATTAATGGTAGATGTGGACAGGTGAAGAAATTAGTTTCACCGATCTTAGACATGCACAAATTAGAGACTCAATGGTCTATGTTCAAGATGATAATGTTGTCTAATGTTCATAAGTATCTTGAACCCCCTTTTGACTTGAATCCCTTCATCTAAATGTGTGCATTGTCTTATAAGTGAAAAGCTTCCAAGAGTATTTTCATCTTGTAGACTTTACAATATTGCACGTTTTGGGATCTAGGGAGAATGAACATTGTTTCATCTCTTTGGCACTTCTAAAAATCAAAAATTCTATAGGACTAATAGCCTATCATGGGGATGTATCTAGTCAAAAGACTTTCATGAAATTTTCAAGTATGAAGGGTTTTTTACTATACTTCAAAAGTGGTTGAATGGCTTAGATCAATGCTATAGGATCAATGCATAAGTTTTGTCTTTAATTTTTTCAACTATTTAGACCTAGTAGTTTAGGGCATCTAGATTACAAAATTCCAATGTGGCAATGTGGTATATTTCTTTTGAATTGATGGGTCCAAAGCTTGGCCTATTGTGTCCATCTTGAACTTCTTCAAATGAAATGCAATTTTTCTTCATTGTCATGTATCTCTTAACTCGAATCTCCTTATTTCTTTATGCTTTTATACATGAGAGGGGCTTAGAAATTCTAGCCTTCTGAAGGACTTGACAGTTGTCATGGGTCTCCCTCTACCTACAACTTATCCCTAGCATTCATTGGATCTAAGTAGATGTGCATAGTATTTTCTTTTGTTTTTGTTTGTGTGTGTGTATATATATATATTTCATTGAGGTATATACAGGGCTGTAGAATATAATGAAATGCTCGTCCACCTAATTTTTCAACACAAACTCATTGTAGCATTGGAGTATCTTTGTGGGTTATGCAAGTTTGTTGCTCTTTAAAGATGGAATTTGAAGAGCCTAACAACCTCACATTATGTTGTTCATGCATTTTAACTAGAAAATACAAAAGTACACAATATATGGCCTTTGTAGCCACTTTCACAGGGAGGACACTCTCACTACATTTGAGGTACCCACGTGTGGAGGAGTGATTTTTTGACCCCCTATTTACTTTTGAATAAATTATAATTTCATGCTAAAATTTTGAGCTTTGTTTAACACTAAAGGTTTCTATTGACAAAAATTTCAATTCCAAATAACATAAGATATATTGTTTAGAAAGGGTTGAAAAATGAACTAAAATGGCATGTTCTCCAACTAAAATATTTATAGAGCTCACATGAAGATGACTATTGCATCAATATTTAACCAAAATAAACTTTCAATAGAAAGCTATTCTATAGAATTTCTTTTTCATTTTTCAATTTTTTTCTTATATAATATAGAGGTGTGAAAGTTATTTTCAGCTTTATGGTGTATCTTTTTTCTTAAAAAATTTATAACTAATTACTATTAGCATAAAAAATACCAATAATTCAAAACATAAACTTTTAAAGTAGTAAAACCTATCCATAATTTTTTTAAATTAAATTTTAAGATGTATTACGTGTATTACTTTTTCCGCCGCACGTGGGTTGCTAAAATGTGGAAAGTGTCCTCCCTGTGGCCACTTTGCACCTTCTAATCATATATGTTTAGCAAAAAAGTATTGAAAAAGTGAACCTCATTGCCACATAAACAACTTTTAGCATTCCATAGGATGCCTCATAACACATTACAATACTAAACACAAAAAGAAAAAAACTCTAGTCTTCATACATCTTGTGTCAGCCTATGTTAGTAAAGAATAAAAGGTTGATGCCAATTTCCATTTAATAAATCATTTCACCACTACCAACACATTTCACTATAAAAAAATAAAGGGTTTGCCACACTGGCAATACATCTACCTTTAATTGTTTCCACCAAGACTCCAATCCAAAAACCCAAAATAGAGAGTTCGTCTCCAACCATAAACCATCACTAAGGTAGAAGTACCTATTTGTGACAACTTAAGCATTTCAACCTATAGGATATGGGAAATTCATTGAGAAATTGAACTCAATGTGTGCAAGCATAAGGATAAGGAAGAATGCAAAAAAAAACAATTTTTTTCTTTCAATAATGAATATTTTATTCAATACAAATGAAGAATTTTTAGTTTGACCCATTCCAGACTTATACACTCACCTTACGATTAGCTTTGGCACTTCTCCGTAAGCAAGGAGGTAGGAGAGATGAGTGGATAAGAAAGTAGAAATAGAGAATCTTTTTTCAATGAATGCTGCACGCAACTATTGTTCACAGTCAATAGATCTCCCTATGAAGCCAAAATAGAGGATTGTCCAAAATAAGTACTTCTATTTTAGTAGATACATAGTACGAAAAAAAACCCATAACTCACCCCCAATTGGTAGCGTACGTCTTCTTTTTGTGGGTCGTTTCCTCGCTTTACGCAAACCACGTGTCCGATCGTACATGCACATCACCCACTTCACATAAGATCGTGAATTTAAAACCCATTAACTTATCTATCGAGTTGACAACATTCATTGTGAGAAGTCGTTGAAGAATGCAATTGCACCACATGGCAAGCTCCATTCAACCACGACGACAATGGAAGCGAAATTGCTCCCTTCTTGACTGCTTTGATCCAAAATTTCCATGTCTTGGAGTTCTCCCCAGTCAAGCATGGCTACCCACCAAGCTTCAAACTGTTCAAGGATTGGGTGCATGAGCTGCAAGGCTGGCTGACTGACTGACTGACTATAGTTAGTTGAAGTTATACAGTACTGTGGGTTGAAGTATCTTAAAAAAAATGAACATATCTTCACTTCATGAAGATTCTCAACAGTATTAAAGTGGCCCGCAATAAGGTAGAAACACCCAAAACCATTACTTTAAGCAATTCAGCATAGTTGGAGGCATGTTTTTCTAAAAATAATATTTTTGTAGTATATGCAAGTGAAAATCATGAATATTCAAAAAAGAAATTAGATTTTTCGGACATTGTATGTAATTTCTATGGTTTTTCAAAGTGTTGGCTGCCTGGACCACTGAAATTGTCCCGTAGGTGCCCCCCAAACTGACCCCTGCCAAAAATTAGCTGTCAACAAATCATAGTCAAATATGTGTCCTTTGAATGTGTTGGCCAATCAATATTAAGCATGTCGAGGACACATTCACCAAAGTCTAGGGATATAATTGGGTGAGTCTAGAAACAAAGAATAGGAATAGATGCGGTTTTGGATGTTTCTACCTTAACCCTGTAAGGATGGGCTGGTCTCTGCAGAAATCATCATTTTCTAAAACCGTGGGAATCAATTGCTTAAAAAAAATGGAAAAGTACTCATTGGAAGTCAAACTACTATAGAAGATGTTCCCTTTTCTCATCAAAACTCCGAGGATGAATAGTTGCATTTCTGTCTTTTACAGAAAAATTCTTTGTCATTCATCGGACACTAAGTGTTCATGGTAGCGTTACAAGGTTAATTGCAGTGAAAAATGTACTGTTGAATGTAGCACCCTATGCAAAGGTTAGATTGGGTAGAAATTAAGTCATTTTGTATTTAAAGAGTGTCACATGTCATCCTGTGAATGGTCTGAGGGGACGTGGAGTCCTGGGAATCTGACGTGGAAATTCAACTTCGGCACTCTGGGTTTGTAGATTCTCTTCAATCTGGATGGATGAGTCTCGGATGGATGAGTCTCGGATGATTTTTCTTATGGGGCTTTTCTAAGGCCTTTGACCTTGCTTCCTTTTCAGAAGTTCCCTACCAATGGCCCTCTTTGAAAGTGCCAGAACAAAAATGGCCACCTGGAGTGACCACATTGGCCGAGACTTGGTGGACATGTCAGCAAAGTGACGTGGATGACAGGTCAACTTGCAGGACAGATCGGCAGGCACTCATGGCACTAAATTTAAAGGTGGAGGCACCCCGAAAGCCGTCTCCATTCTTGTACCCTAGACTGCCACTAAATATGTCCTTAGACTTTTGTTAACCCTTAAATGACAGGCTGGTGACCATGGAAATCAGTCCTTTTGGAACTATGTGACATCATGTAGTTTTAAAAAAAACAAAAATATTTATTGGAAGTCAAACTACCATAGAAGATTTCCCCTTTCCACCCCTAATTCCGAGGATGAATAGTTGTATTTCTGTCCTACACAGGAGAATTCCTTGTCATTCACCGGACAAAAAAATGTCCGCCGTGTCGTTTATGGGTTAATGTGTCCTCCAAATGTTTTACTTTAATTTGTTGACGCATTTAAAAGACACATACTTAACTCTAATTTGTTGATTGCTAGTTTTTGTAGATTTCAATTTAGGATTCACTTGTGTGATGATTTCAATGGTCTAAGAAGCTAGCACTTTGAAAAATCATAGAAATTATATATCATATCAAAATTTTCTTTTTTTTCTTTTTTGAATATTCATAATTTTCACTTGCTAATACTACAAAATATCACTTTTAGGAAAATGTGCCTCCAACTATGCTGAATTGTTTATAATGACGCTTTTGGATGCCTTCACCTTAATTTGTCATGTTAAGGGAAGCTCACTCTACTATAACAATGACCATTTAAGGATTGATCCACCTTTTCCATAGGTTTCCGTGGATAGATCACTTTTTAGAGAAAGAAAAATAGATGTAAAACATGATGCCCTAAATATATGTACAATAAGTTCGTTTCATAATGTGCATTAATAGGACAAAACACTATGTAGGATTTGGGGGGAAATCATTTTAATTTCAATTTTCCAAAGTAGCATAACTTATTGTCTTGATTAGAGTGATGAGGGTATATACATCCAAATATATTCAATATATAATTGAAACATCACTTATTCATCTAAACTTATGTAAGCTCTTTCAAATGTGATAATATTATTCTACTTTGAAAACTTTTGTCTAATTTCTAGAAATTTCAACCATTCCAAATTGGTGAATATCCTATAAAAAAAATCTATATCTTAAGATAGGTTATTTGTTTTGTTTGATATGTTCAAATCTAACAAACCCGTGAACAAACCTTGAGGCATCCAACAACATTCTTGGTGTTGTTCGAATGCTCTTGAAAAGGAAGGGTGCATGGACTTTGTTTCATGGTGTTTGGACCTACAATGTGAAAGTTCTATAATTTCAAAGTTTTATGAATTCAAAAATTTGAATAAATTACCATTTATTTCATAAAAATCATAACTTGCATGTCACAAAACAAAGCCCTTACACTCCTTTGTACATAAAGCTTTCTATTTGTATCAAGAGCACAATTTCTCACACTACATGACTACAATGTGAAAGTTATTGAATTTCAAAATCATAACTAGAAAAAATTATGAAGTTATTGAAAATTAAAAAATCATTTCTACTTTTATATTGGTTGTGGCAATAGCACAAGTCTCACTAGTATTGTTTAAAAAAATAGATTGGAAATTTTGAATTCACACTTGGATTCAAAGATAATAACTCATTTTGGAGTGATTTAACCCTTAAAAGTTTCTTGACTATGTTTTACCAAAAACTCTCCAAACTACCATTTCTAGGATAAGTACCAAATTTTAGGAAAAATAAACATTTTTGGACTCATGAAACCGTAGGATCTTGTAGTATTCTAGTTTGAAAAGATGTGGGAAAATTTTGAGAAATTTCCACTATGTAGATTGCAAGATATTAGCATTTTAATTGACAAAAATTAATTTGGCTTTGCAAAAAATAGGGCAACTACACTTCATTGAAGGTAACAGTTGTATGAAAAAATGTCCATGTTGATGGTGCTTACTTGGATTCATTCTTCAAGAAAAGTTGACTACATGCTTGAAAAAATTTAGATCATTTGGAATCATACAACATATAAAAAAAAATAGTGTATAGAAAAAGAGGTAGAATATGATTCAAAATACTAAATTGTTAAGATTTTAGTTATGGAATTGAAAAATGTCAATTCTAATGGTTGCAATGTTGTAATAAACAATCTACATCCTATGATTTTATTTTTTCCAAAAATGTTGAAAATTTATGAATTCTCTAGGATTATCAAACAATAATCATTTATGAATTCTCTACTCTAAAATGTAGTCTAAAAAAGTAACAAAAACAATGTAGTCAAAAGTTATGATGATTATTGTTTGATTCTCTAGGAGTTAAAGTTCTCTCAATATTAGCACAATGATGTTTTTAGTGCATACTAATCAATAAATTGAGAATAATCTGAAATTATTGATAATCAATTCATGAGATTTTTAGTGATGCAAGGAACAAAATCTTTCTTTTGACCTCTAAGAGAACATACTTACAAGGAAATCAAACCTCATTTTGAAAACAATGATGTTTTAAAAAAAAATAGAATCAACAAAGGAATCTTAGCTTCATAGAAAAAACTTTGTCTTTCATTTTAGAGGTATACATGATTCAAGAGTCGTTTTCATATTAGATTTCAAGAATGTATAAATGCTTTTTAAATTAGCCTCAAGGTGTTGAAAGCTTTTTTTTTCTAAAATTGAATAGAGCATTTTAATTCTTATAGATATATGTTATTACAATTTAATTTTGAAGTTATAGTATTTGGTTCAATCTAAACCTTATATCATAAGTCAACATGTGGATTAGAGATCCTCAATTATTATATTTATCTTAGTTTACCTTATATCATATCATTTCACTTTATCATCCCAAGAGTTCTTAAATTCAGGTTTAGGTCTTAGCCTTGAATAAAGACGAGATTAAAGGCAGTGTGATTGGATTGTTTATAATCATGCCTTATTGTCATTCTAAAATAATATAAATTGAATAAGAATTCAAATGTGATTTATAATCAAGAGTGAACTAGGTTCAATTGGAAGGTGACATTCTTTAGAAACACATTCTTTACAGAGAGAATCCAACCATGTGTAGACAGATAAATGGTTTCCTTATTTAATTCGTATGAGTAAAAAATTATATGTTTTTTTGCTTCTAATATAGGTGTTATTTTCATTTAAAGAACACATTAACTAGAACCTTTAGTGTTAGTGGCCTTGAAGAGTTGAAGTTTGGTGTTGTTTGAATACATGGGTCTTTAACCATAAAAAGACAAGACCTATCACCAAGTTACTTTGCCAAAAATGATCTTGATTTACAAACCAATAAGTACATCCTTCATTTTTACAACAATCTTGAAAGTCATCCATTGGCCGTTTTTTGGCCTTTTCGTCTTTTAAGAAATAAGCTGACTTTGAGGATCTATATGACTAACATTTGAATCCCTTCTATTTTGTTGAATACTACCATTTTGCTATGCTAATAAATGTATGAAAGGTTGGATGCATTACTTTGAATTTAAGCTCATACTAGAATTGTATGAAAAAGTTGTAAATGCCTAATTTTGGAGGTGAATTTTGACACATTTAACTAAAACTAATACTTCAAGCTATTTAACATGGGTTGTAATCAACATAAGGTTAATATTTCAATAAGAATTATTCATAGCATGCCAAAAATTGGATCAATTTCTAAAACTGAGTAATTTTAGGGTGCCAAAAATTAAGACATACTTGAATAATACCCATTCTTTACTATATCTTTGAACTCAAGCCCGGTGCCAAAATTTTACAAGGATTGTGTCATGAAGGTGAAATTTTAATATTTTAAGAATAACTCTAATATCTAGTAGATTTTGGAGTGATTTTTGAATGAGTAAACTCTTCAGCCACAAAAATTATATAAAAAGACTAGGGATATCATTCTTCCTTATCACAAGTTTATTTTTTGTGAATATTTTTGATATAGAATCTTAGAATTTTGTAAATTTTCTACTAATAGCACTGTTTTTAGAATTTTTAAAAGGACTTAGATTTTTTTTCCTCAATATACATACTTTTTGAGTCCAACTTTAGTTTCTAGGTTGTATTTTTCCTTTGACCTCTTATAAAAATAAGTACATTTAGAAATCAATGGAGTATACTTGACCATCCTACAGTAAATGCACTTCTATGGATTTAAATTTATGATTAATTTAAACATTAGAGGTAAAAATTAAAAAATATAGAGGTTAATAGTTCATAGTGAATTCATCCAACTCTAGAAGTTGCATGAGAAACAAAGAGAATTATATCCCATTAGACTTGTTGCAATCTTATAATTTCAAACAAAATTTTAATATTCCAAACCTTCAAAGGTAGTAGAGTTTTTTCTAATCCATCATATAATCAAAAGACAAACCAAGTTGAAACTCAATGTTTTATCATTTAAGTAAAATTTTGAGTTTCATAATTTATTGCATTCAAACTTTGTATTTTGGTTATAAAATGAATCAAGAAAAACTTCAACAACTTTAGAAAGGTTGCAACTAGTCTAATGGATATATTTTACTTTATTTCTATGCAACTCTCAATGAGGATGAACTCTACATCAACTCACAACCTCCATATTTCTTCTTCTACACTTCCAATGCTTAAATCTAAAAACATTCAAAATCAAGTCTACAAATGTACAACTTGTATAGAATGGTGGAATGCACTTTGGCCATTGGTTCAAAAGACTCATAAGGGATCAAACGAAAAACATAACTTCAAAACAAGAGTTGGACTTAAAAGACGTCTCTTATTATAAATTATCACATACTCCATGTTCAACAATTTTAGTAGTGAAAAAGAAGGCCTTTTAGCATCAACATACAATAGGAGAGCTTGGTTCCAAGGCATTCTTTTTTCTTTTTTTTCTTTTTGGTTCTAGATTGCACCCCAAAAAACAATTTTGGTTAAAGAATGGCAACAAACCACAAAAAAATTCATTAAAAACTTTGAATTAAAAAAATCTTCAATGAAATCACCATATTTAGATGAAAAGATAATTATGGTATGGACATGTGATATAAGCTGATGTGATATTTTCTATCCAATGTGTGGATGAATGTTGAAATTTGGAGCACCACTACAACATTTTATATCACCACTTTGGCACTTCATAAAAAATGAAAAAAAAGCCCCGCTTCAAATGGACACCAACTTGGAAATTATCCATTTGGGCTTGCAAAACAAAGCTCTCCTACAATAGCACGGTGCAAAAGATCTCCTTTCCACTTGGGTTTGTATAACATTTATTTTCTCTCCAATTTTTTTGCATCTCCTTGTTCACTTGCCATAGCAATTTATTTTCTATATTTGTGAAAAAATTGAAACGCAATTGGAATGAATGATAAGAGGCACAATCGCACAAATAAGATACATGGCCCCCGGTCAGATTTTATCCAAATATTGGACGTACAACACAGTTGACTCCAATAAGTCCTTGTTTCAGACTTTCAGTCATGACAGAAGATTGAACTGGTTGGCAAGGAAAGTCTAAGGGAATAGTACCTAGTTTCAGCCCCTTTCTAAAACCGTACCCTACAAGTTCTTCCCTAAAATGAAAATGTATTCCCACTATTCAGGACAGTTTAGGGTTGGTTTTAGAAACACATATTTCAGCACTTTGAAAATTCATAGTTCATTCATACAAAAGAGTTAATCGCAATGTCATCCCCACTTTCACACAACGAGTCGACTTGTATCTTGTTTTCAAGTAGTTAACCGCAAAGGAATACAAGTTTTGAAAAGACGGGATGTCACGCTTGGTTGGGCTCAAAATAGTGAGAATCTTACTAGTATTCCTTGCCGAATACCACTCTTGTGATGCCAAATAAAACTGAGCACCAAACTCAAAGGGCGCCCAATTTCGGTGCTCCGAGGAGTTTCCTACTGTATTTATTAAAAGGCGTAGATAGCTTGTGAATTTTTCAACACTGTTCATCTGACATGCTATGTTTTTGACAAACCCAAGCTTTGAGTCCCCAATTTGAGGTACTTTGCTATTAACTCTAATGTTCAAGAAGTGCATTCTAATTAATCTTGAAACGTTCCACAGTTCATATTTTGGACGATGAATAAAAGGCTTGTAGGCACCATTTCATCCAACCAAATTCTCATTCATCCAATGCAGTACTTGAATGTTGGAAAGATAACCTTTCGTAATGACCAATTTCAAGAAATTGTGATAAATGATATCTCTATACAAAGATATATGCAAAAATGTGCCAAAATTTGAAAAAAGATCAGGACATTTCAGGTTAAGCCAAAGCTTAGAAATCCCTTTGTTGATTGACCAACAACAAGCCCCCACAAAACCTTTTTCAATACAAGAATGGAAACATTTTGGACACTTTTAATAGGTGTACTTACCTTAAGTTATTGGATGTAAAGGGGACAAATTGTTGGTGATATCGCATTGTCTACTAATAACTTTGACATCTTTGTTGTACACTTATTCCTATGGGCTCTGTTGGCAGTTGCTGAAAGGTAATACTACCTAAAAGTGTCTCAATAAGGGTTTGGCATTTTGAGCATGGTTCCTAATATTGAATTGTGAAAGCTTTACTAAATCTTGTTATCTCGAGAGGGGATTTTAGAAATTCTTAGAATGTATTTTTTGGAGGTTGTATGAATACACGATGATTTTCAAATTGACTCTATGTTCTTACAAATAGATTTTTTCATTTTAGGCAAGAATTTAGAATCTAATTACTTGAGAAGGCCTTATCCTTGTTCTTTCATTTTTCTAGGGAAATTTGAAATTTTTTTGCACATTGATGAATGTTTACAAAGCAAGAAGCAAGGGATTGCATAAATTGTAAAAAGTCAATGAATTTATAATGAGTTTTAAAGTGTGAAGATTTTTATCCATTCATGGCTAAATGTTCAAATTTTGAACAATGCATGAATGCAAATGCATTTTGTCATTCATCAATTTTCTTGGAGATTCTTGTGCTAGTTTTTTAACATTTGTATGGTATAGATTCTAAAGACATTTCCTTATAAATATTCTATAATTCAAAAGGTACTGGTAGGTTTGGCCTCAAAAAGTAAAATTTTAAATTTATGAAATGACCCTCCTAAAACCATATGAATGAAAATGTAAAATAAAAATCTTCAAAAATCACAATGATTAAAACTTAACATTTTGAACTTGAAGAAAAAATAATTCTTGTGAAAATCACAAATATTCAATCTACAATCAACTTTAGAAAATTTTCAATTTTTAGCTTTAAATTTTATTGAAAAATATTAATTTAAGTACTGGCTCATTTAACCCATGAACATGATCTAATACATATTTTACAAATATTGTATAAGATTCATGATTAAATTATTACTCAAAATTGAATTTCATAATACATCTTTAGATTTTGGGAAATATGGATTATCCCAAGTCCCTAAGGGATTACAAGACTCCAAGTTTAACCCAATAGATCCAAATTCCATATTATTTACATGGAAAGAAGATATTCATAGCATCAAATAAGAAGATGATTTGAAAGAAATTGCACCAAAAAAATGTCCCTACAGAGAGCCACCCCTCCATTGTACCATAAATGATCCATTTATTACCCAAAATGACCTCCAAGTCTAAATTTGTTTTATGCTTCCACCACTTAAGATTTTGATTATTGTATTTTATTTCAAATTTAAAGCCAAAATAGAGGTCCATATTTCATTAGGTTCCTTGTTACAAGAAGTTACTTTAATGTTCAGCTCAAACATCGATGTATAGTGTTTAGTTAGTTATACAAATATATATTTACCTTTTGATACAAGTGAAAGTTCTTTTCATTGGAATGTGGGGGTATACAAATAGTCTACAAATATGTAGTAAATAACTTGTCTTTTAGTGGATAGTAAGGACATGTTATAGGTGAGTGTCCAATTTAAATATATATTTTTAATTCCCAACCTCCATCCAATGCCCATCCCAAACTCAATACTAACCCAAACTCTAACCCTTCAATTTGTAATTTTAGATTGATATGGGATTTTGCAACTCTTGTCTATATTCATAGTATGTATCTATATATGTCTTTTGTAGCCATACTTGTATTTGTACTTGTATCCATATCCATCTTCTTTATCCATATCCATACCGATATTTGTATTTGTATTTGTATCCCATATCAATAGCTTGGAGATTGGTTTTAATTTTTTTTTTCTGTGAGCAAATCTACTGTTTGTTTGTTTTTTAAATCAAAAGTGAGAGGGGGGATAGAGGGGGTATTTGCATCTTCACAAGAGATAATTAAAAAAAAAGCTAATCTGAAATTTTTAAAGGAATTAATATGATGCGGAATATTTAGAGGAAAATTCTGTCAAGAATATGATGTGGTATAGTAACTTCATTATTGCATGATGAATAACACATTGACACCTAATGAAGTTGCCTAAACCAACTTTTATTTTTTGTGCTTCTAAAAAATAGGTTTGCCTATATATCAAGATCAAGTCGAACAATAATCTACACTTACTTAATTTATACTAATTTCAAGCTTGATGAAAAATTAGCAAAGAATAGTGCAATTTTCATTATTTCTATTCCTTGACCAGAGAAAATCATTCCCCCCATCGCTCAATCGGACATAATTGATTATGCTATAACGCTTACCATTGTCGGAAACATTGTTGAAATCAAATCGTAAGATAGGAGGTCCTTAAATCAACCATGTTTTAAATGTGTCCCCTATCTAGGAGTGAGTGACATGCTCCTTGAAATATCTATTACTGTAGTTAGGCTTAAATGGGCGATTTATGGACCTCCTATCTTACACTTTAAAATGTTCATTATCAATACATGTAGGGAGATCAAACCAATCCAGCCTACAATTGGCACTTTGTGTTGTTTTCTTTTCAATAAAAATCTGTCCGGATTTCTTAAAACAAAACAAAAAACTCAACCATTAAAATGAAACCCTACAATTAGTATTCTCCTGGCATCATTGCATTTCATAACAAATATTTTCATAAATCTCTCCACCTTGGCTTAGAAAAACATTACAAGGTTGAATAATACTAGTTTTTCCCCAATTTCCATCCTCATTATGTTCCAAGGTAGGCACAGTCCTCCACAAACCGACCGCCACTAATTGCTATTGTGCCTAATTACTATTAACAAACTGTTCCCATTTTCATATTTCCTTATGGGCAAGTGAGAGGAGTTTCCCAATTTTTTAGTATAAGACTTCGACCCCTGCAATCACCCACACACTTTGTCACACCTGAAGGGTGGTTAAGGTAGACACATCAAAGTAAGTGAACTTGGTTATTTTAAAGGGATTATTGTGTGTTTCACGTGCAGTGAGCGGATTGATTCAGTTGCCATGAATCTGTCATTAACACCCACACTTAACTGTGGTTTGTACACACTAAGTTAAGTTCGTGGATGCACATCATTCAACAACCAAGTGACCGACGGACGGCATCATGTTTCAAGCGTAGAACAAATCAATTGGAAATTCTCACAAGTGGCAACACTTACAATGTGATTTTTATGGACCTGGACTGGAATGGACTGTATTGTACATACTTCAGTTGGTTGTCATGTGTACAGTACAATATATGGTACTAACATATTCCAAAAACAATCAATTAAAATAATAATGATAAAAATATTTTGAGACTTTGGCGAAATTGCTTAATTATTTTTAGAAAAATGATAATTTACATCAATTCACACTCAATTGAGATGGATCACATCATGAAGTTTAGATCTTACAATTTGGCACCAGTTATCGTGCGGTTATTATTGTTTCATGGGTTTGCACGTTAATCGCATTGTTGTCGCATTGTTATCGCATCATTATAGTGCATTGTTTTGTATCGTTACGATGCAGTTACAAGTAATGCATTGTAACGATGTGATAGCAATGCAAAGCAGTGCACCGTAATGATGGATAACAATGCGATTAACGTGCAAACCCATGAAACAACGATAGCCGCACGATAATTGTTGCCAAATCGTAGGGTTTAAACTTTGTGATGCATGTTCCAATTCTAGGTAGGAGCATCCATAACTGTCATTGTATCCATAAGTGTCACTTCAAAAATCTTGAAAAATCTTGGGAAGTGAATAGATGTGATTATAAGGATGTTACTACATTTGAACGTCAACCCCATGGTGTTGGTATTAGATGCATGTATAGTTGGCTCTTTAAAAATTCACAACTTATTCTCGTAGTGTCCAAATAATATATTTAAAAGTGTATAGGAATTTTTTTTCTCTTGCTAGTAAGGTCCAATCATTTTTTGGATGTTTATTAATAGATGTCATGTCAAAAATCCTTGAATCGACGGTTATGGGTGTTTCTACCTTACTTGTCCTTTCAATGGTAAGTAACACCAAATTGGATATTCATAACATCGTACAAGCAGACAATGGTATTATGCCTCCCTAGATGCATGTGAGAGACTTTTTAGTTAATTCAAGGATTGGGGTTGGCTCAAGAACCATTAGTAAGACAATTTTGTTCATTGTAGAGGGCACTTTTTTTCAAGATTCGAAAAGAGCCCCTACCTCATTGGTAAACAATGTTATATTACAAAATTAGATAATAGAATATATTAGTTGATTATCAAAGCATCACCATGAGTGGCATTGCAATTGACTCTGGCAACAACCAATGGTGAGGTACTTAGTACTTGTAAGATGTGGTGGTGTCGTGGGCAGCTGATGCTTTGCACTAACCACCTATTTAAACCGGATCCGTTTTGACTAAGGCCATAGTCAAAGTTGCCCAAGTTAACATGAGTCCTTATAAAATTGCCTTCTACAAAGGCCATAGTCAAAGTTGACCGAGTTTTACAAGGATTGCTTCCACTAAAGTTGTATTCAAAGTAAACTATCTTCTATAAAAGCCTTTCATTGTCAAGCAAATGTGGGAGTGATGGAAAAAATGGTAAAAACTTGTACCATGAAGAAGTACTGGCATGGAGCTTTCAGCGTTGGAACAAGTGTGACAAGTTAGAGTACTGTTGCGGAGGCCATTTGCAGGGCCTTGGTGGCAATGTTCTCATTAGGATCAATGCTCACAAAACTAACTAAAATTTGCTCCATTGCTACTTAAAATTTTCAATGGCAAAATGTACATTGGAAAAAATCCTTTGAAAAAATTAGATTTTAACCAAGACTACAACAAATAATAGAATTCAATAGCCAATTTGCAGCTTCTTCCACATTGGAATTAGGATCTATTTAGTCAATTTCATATTAAAGTACTCCCAATAATCCTTCACAACTTGCAAAATCCTTTTTTTCCCTATTCTTTTAAAAAATACTACTCATTCTCAAGGTAGCCAAACTTGATGCGTGTTTATCTTGAAGATAGCATATTGCACTAAATTCCATAAAACTAACATAGTATGCTATAAAACCAACCCTCTCCTTCACATGGATCCTATTTTTAGGGGGAGAATGGAGATAAGCTCATCCTTGAATGGACCACTTTAGCAATTGAATACATCCAAGAAAAATTATTTTTCTATTGCAAGAACCAATCACACTCTTTGATTTTTGCACATCTCTTTACAAGTTGCAAGTGGACGGATTTTGGGAGACCTATAGTCACAAATAGGTACTTGCCTATGCCCCAAACCTTTGAAAATTTACAAGTAATTCAAAAATGCTTGGAAAAATATAAAACCACTTGTGTGAGGTTCCATGTCTATTTTTCTTCCTCTTAAAAATGATTTAAAAATATTTTTGTCCATAGAAACCTATGAAAAAGGTGGACCAGCCCTTAAATGCCCGCTTTTAGAGCATACTACCTTAAATTCCATACACTACTTCAGGACATGGAAATTGTTGGAGGAGTCCTCCTCCGTCAGTCCCCATAAGGTTGCTGTTGTTGTTGTTTGCCTCGTTTTCCCCCACCTGACTGGGACTCACAGTCAAACGTTGGTTGAAAGTGTTTTTATTGACTTGTCCACCAAGTAAGCTAAACTGATTGAACCCAAAGAAAGTCACGCCCTCTCAATGGCCACAGCAGTGAAGGTCAGCTGTTCACAGAACTGGCTCAAATTCACTCCATTGCTACTTGAAAATTTGCAGTGGGTAAATGCACATTGCTCAAAATCCTTGAAAAAATTAGAGTGTAGTCTATTGATTGCCCATTTGCAACTTCCTCCACATTGGAATTAGCAACTATTTAGTCCATTAGGTGTTGTAGTACCTCCAATAATCTTTTTTACAACTTGCAAAAGCCTTTCTTTTCTCTATTTTCCTATTTTTAATATTACTCACCTTCAAGGTGGTCAAGTTGATGCCGTAATAGGCTTTAAAATTGCACAGGCTCTAAAACCGCCCACATCCTCAAAATGTACACTATATGTACACATTGCTTTTTCATAGCCTCCAACAACGTACAAACAGTGTACATTTCAAGAGGTGGGCGATTCTAGAGCCCTACGCCATTTCAACTTCAAAATTTTATAACTAATTCTACAAAGCTCCAAAACATATGAAACGACTTGGTTTCGATGCCAATTCCACTCATCTCTCAAAGAAAAATTCACCCAAAATTAAATTTCAAGAATGCTTCACCTCCCCCGAGAAATTCAGTTCCACCTCTTAGGTGGACCGATTTCTGAACCTGTTACCTTGGCATATTCTACTACATTCCATAAACTAGTTTTGGGATCACTGTTCTTTTTTCGGTTGTTGTTGTTTGTTGCCGTGGTGGTAAGTTATTATCCTCCTTCGATCGGTGGTCTCGTTTGTTTGTTTGTTCATAGTTCGTACGCCGCGAACCCCTGCCAATCATATTCCCAATGCAGGTACTCCAATGAGTTGAGTTGAGATGAGGGCGGGGCAGAGAGTCAACCAAGCTTCTGGGGCGGGAGTGTTGTCAAGTTGGACTTCCCACACTGGAAGGCCCCATGTCAAGTGCATGACTTTTGGGGGAGGTGCTGCAGGCCGCTGGCCGGGGGGGAGAGAGGGGCCACTCTTGCACCACTCTTGCTGCCACTCTTCCCAACGCAGTTTGCGGTGCACACACCATGGCGCACATTCCACCATGTTGTTCGCACACCCTGGAGAGATTTGGCTGGAGTCTTGGAAGATTCTTCTTCGTCATCGTGGTGAGTGTGCCGGAAGAATGAGGCAAGGTTTGGGAAGGGGAGAAAAAAATTTAAAAAGGGACGACGAAGGCAATCGTTTGTTTGACTGTGAATCTCCACGGTATAAGGGGGCTTTTTGGTGATCAGTCGGTTGCCGGCATCTTGGCCTTCATTTATTTCGCTTTTGCAGTGAAAAATCACCAACTCTGGTACAAGAAGGGAAAGGAAGGGGAGGGCATCAATAGATGGGATATGTGTATGTGCGCGTGTGTGCCTTAGCCATATTGTGGGCGTGTCCCTTTGCCATAATGAATCATGAAATTTGAAATATCAATCACTTGGGGGGAGCAACCCATTAACCGCGGAAGTTCCAAGGGATTTTTTTTTTAAATTTAAAAATCACTTGAAATTGTCTACCGTTATCATTCTAACGTAACGAGAGAAAAAAATTTAGACATTTGGTTGTTTTGGATATCCAATTGTAGGATCTTGCATTAGACTAGTATGGAAATTGTCTGAAAGGAATTTCATAAACTTTGATCATATCAATCACAAGATATAAGCGTTTAAAGTGAAGAAACTGAGGGGTTTTTTTTGGCTCCTTGACATGATTGGATTATGAAGGCTTTGATTGCTCTTAACTTAAAACTTTTGTACTATAGATTGTGAATTAAAAGAAAATTATGTTGTAGAATTGAGTTGAGGGTTTAGGGGGGGGGGGGGGGAGAAATTCAATAACATGATCTGTAATTTTCATTCTTTAAGAAATTGTGAAGTTGAAGTAGGTACGAGATAGAAGGAAAAACTAAATTGTTGGTAGCTCTAAGTGGGAATTGAAACACATTGATTCCAAAGGCGAGATTGTTCTAGAAAGCAAAATAAACCTTGTGAAACTTTCTTTTTGAAAAATTATTAAAATTGAGTTCAAAAACAAATACAATATATTATTTTCTCAAGAATTTATTAAGATTGCCTGCAAAACAAGAAGCTTCATAACTTTCACATAACTTACCCAATGGAATGTAGTCTATAATATATACATTTCACATTTTATACTATTTTTATATACTTTCATTGCAAAGGAAATTGTAAGTGAGTAAGCCTCCATTTTTTGTTTCACATATAGCCATAGAAAAGGCAGTTTAATCATTCTATTATTAATTATTAATTAAAAAAAAAGTGACATATGACATTATTTGATCCCTAAAGTCCAAAGAGCCCCCCCAGGGGACTCTTAAAGGTTTAGGCAAGTAGCCCAAGAGCAAAAGTTATGTAATAATAGGCATAAAATAGGCAAGTGTGGCAACAAAAAAAATTGAAATAATTTTTATAAATTATATATTTTTCCTCATAGAAAAATATGATTCATCCCATTTGGATAAGTAATGTGAAAGTTATGAAGCTTCTTGCTTTGTAGGCAACCTTTTTCAAATTCTTGAGAAAATAATGTATTGGATTTTTTAAAACTCAATTTTAATAATCCCCCCCCCCCCCCAAAAAAAAAAAAAAGGTTTTCACAAGGTTTAGTTTGTTTTTTAGAACAATCTCACCATTGGGATTAGTTCATTATCAGGGCTATCACAAAACAATTTAGTTTTTTTTTTTCTATCCCATACTTGCTTCCACTTAACAATTTTTTAAAGGATGAACATTACATTTTTTTCCCCTCAAGCTTTCAACTCAAGTATTCAACATTAAAAAAAAAATTTAATTCACAATCTACAACACAATTTTTCAAAGACTTATCATCTAATTCCTCCAAAAAAAACCCTTCATTTTCTTCACTTTAAACATTTATATCTTGTGATCTATATCCCCAAAGTTTCTGAAATTTCTTCCAAACACCCTCATCACTAACCAGTCCCGTGCAACATCCTACGGTTGTAGTGGATTCAATCATATGCAAAACAACCCAATGTTCAAAACTTGCAATGCTCATTCCGCATTGTAAATGGCGATTTGGAGTGCTTTTTGCCGGAAAATGCCCTTGGTCAGGACTTTGGTGTGTGGGTGTGTTTTTAGTGTCCTGCCACTAAGACTTCTGCAGAAAAAGGGTGCGAATCATTCAGAGTGCTGGTGGCAATAGAGTCCTTCCCACAAGGCACCTTTGAAGAACATGGTTGTTGACAAATGTCTCATTTCAAAGACCGATGCAATGGAGCACCTTGCAAATCAATATTCGGTTTTTTTTTGTGTGTTTTTTGTGTTCTTTTTCTTTCTAGTACTCCGAATCCCTCACCACAATGATACATTTTTTATACCCTATTCCCATTCGGATCCCATTAATGAGTCTCACTTGCCATGCACTTTCAATCAGATGCTCCCCAAGTTCAACCGATTCAAGCAGTTTCCTAGGACTGCAAATTAAAGCAGGAAGTCTCTCCCCCATTCCCCATAAGGGAAATAGTATTGGTCAGTCGCACTTGTTTCAGTCAAGGTAGCACAGTCAAGCAATTGGGGGGGACCCCTGCCAGCAAGAAAGAGGAAAAAGCCACGCAATAAAGAAAGGCAATTGGAGACCCTCCCCAAAGAAAATAGAATACAACTGAAAGGGGGACAGAGTTGGAAACTCCACCAGCAAAGAAACTTAACTTAATAAGGCTTAAAATAAGCGCACTGGCTACGTTAAGTTAGTGTACTGATGCATTCCAGGGCCGCTGGGGAGCTCACTGGCCACGTTAAGTTAGTGTACTGCTTTCAGTTCGCCGACTTGGAGCCATTAAAATAATACGGCACTCCCTGCCCCACACAGATTACTCTTGGCGGGAGTCACTGGTCAATGAGCCACTCCTGTTCGTACACCTGGACGCCACAAGCCACGACCCCCTTTTCCCACTGCTGTGAAGGGGACACAAGGGGAGAAGGTGAGTCATCCTATTGGTGCCATAATAATAATTAGTTGTGGCCTATTTGTGTATCTATAGTGTACATTTCAAAATTGAAGAATGTGTATTAGTGGAATTGGGTTTAAAGGGACTTAAAGAAATTCAACCAAGCTCGATGGCACAAATAGGATGACGTACCTTAATTCCTGAGAGAGCAAACCATCCTTGTGTCCCCTTCATGGTAGTGAAGGGGACACAAGGGGAGAAGGTGAGTCATCGTATTGGTGCCATAATAATAATAATAATAATAATAATAATAATAATAATAATAATAATAATAATAATAATAATAATAATAATAATAATAATAATAATAATAATAATAATAATAATAATAATAATAATTAGTTGTGGCCTATTTATGTATCTATAGTATACATTTCAAAATTGAAGAATGTGTATTAGTGGAATTGGGTTTAATAGGACTTTAAGAAATTCAACCAAACTTGATGGCACAAATAGGATGATGTACCTTGATTCCTAAGAGACTAAGCCATCCATTGTCTACAATGAATATATGATGAATGTTTTCAAGAGCTTCAAGTAGAAGCTAATTCAAATGGACGGAGTGCTTCCAAGCATGTTGAAAATGCAATTTTTGTTTGTTTTACAAGGATGCGATTAGCGTTGTCACTTAGTGCTTCATCATTTTTTGTGTAAGCTTTTGCAACTCTTCAAGATGAAATTGATTCTTCACAACAAAAATGTGATACACTATTTGACCAAAGTCACGCCATTCTAAATTAGTGCATGTTGAAATTTGTATTATACCAATTTCGCAAAAATAAAATTTGTGATGACACTCATTTTCTAACTAAATTTTTTATGGTGAAAACTTGCAATAGTGAAGATTTTCTACATTCCCCCTCTTACAACAAGGCTTCCATTGTCGGTTACTTTTATCATTTTCCATTGATTTTCATCAAATCCAATAAGTTGCTAGAACCACAACAAAATTCCCCTTTCTTTAAATTATGCAATGGTTGTCTGTCAAACTAGTGTGCAAAAAACTTTTTGACTTTTACCAACTATTTTCCTTCAATTCTCATATTGAACTAGTTTTCAAGTACGGAGTCTCATTATATACTCTATTTTTTTACTCAAAACAGAAATTTTATAGATTTTTTGCTCATGTTTCCAAATTGCAACCATTTTTTTCCCCCAATTCCTCAGGCTACCTTTGAACTACAGTAGCTGGCGTTTTTTCCCAAACATTGCGTCAAACCTTCCCCAAAGTAAACCTGAAGATGCATTCAGTCCAACGAAGTTATCTCCTTATTCAAATCCAAAAATTTTAAAAAGAAAGATTTGAAGAAGCACTCCCTTCTCCACTTCCCAACAAATTAAGGTACAAAAGCTCACCGTCAATCAAGTCTTCCAACTCAAACCCCAAGACTTCCGTTTACCCCCAAGACTTCCAAACTGGCGTCGAGACTTTCTAATAAACTCCTTCCCATAGATTCTATTCCATTCCAAGTTTCCAACTACAGTACAGTAACAAATTCAAACAGCTGACACAGAGCCCCAGTCAAGACCCGTACCAGCTCACTCCGACAAAGGATAGAAAACGAGAGAGAGACTGAGAGAGAAAGAGAAAAAAAAATTCTTTATTCTTCTCCGGCAAACCTGAAGTCTTGAACCCCTAAAATGGAGAATTACCGGTAATGCAGTTACCCGAAATCCAGGCTTTTTTAGTTACACAAATCCAGTGGGTTAATAATATGCATAGCCCTAAGCTACAGTCGTACCAAGACTCTCATCCAACCCCATAGGCTGACGACAAACCTAAAGTTAAAAACAAGCCAAGCCACCATATTTAAAATAAGAGTTACAATGATTTCTTTAATGGAGTTCAACAAGTGGATCACTCATGGGTCCACTCCCAGTCCCAGAGTCTCGCTACTGAATGTCGTTTGCTGGGCTGGCAATCAGCAAGTGAGTGCGGCGTGGCGTGGGTGACTGGGTGGGGCAGGTGAGATCAAACTGGACAACGCAAAAAGAAATGCTGTTAAAAACTTCCAAAGCTCCCCGAACTGGAAAAAAAAAGAAGAAGGGGAAGCTAGAGCAAGCTAGAACTCGGAGCTAACTTAGATGATGATGATGATGATCACGACGATGCCTGCCATAGTGGCTGGAAAATGATCTCCAGCAGTGAGTTGACTCGGTTGCGCCTGTCACTAACACCCCAGGCAGGGCTGCTGCTTATATCATTACGTCCAGCGCTCTCCACTTCTGCAGCTTTCTAGCATCCCCCTGGCTGGCAACAAGCAAACGAAGAAGCCTCTTCTTTCATTTCCCAGCTTTCCCTGGCTTGCAATCACCCCTTGGTCGCGTTCTCGCAAGTTTGGAGTGTTTTTTTTGGTTCGTGACAGCAACCCAAACAAGACCCACTTCAATATTTGGCTCGCGAGTGTCTGAGCATTTTTTCTGAGTGTGTACCATGAGGTGGTGCGCAACTGATGTCAATGACGATGGTGTTTGGGATTAGGTGGCGTGGCGTGGAAAGGCGTGAATTCTTTGTGATTTGGTGTGTGTTGGTGTGTTTTGGAGTGTTGGGGGTTAGTTTAGGGTGGTGATTAGGACTTTGGTGGTGGGAAGCTAGCTATGGCGCTGGGGTTGCAGGTGCGAACGGGGACGAGTGGTGGTAGTGATGGTAGAAATGGTGTTGTGGGCGTGACGCGTGAGGAGCCTGCAAGTGTTGTGGTGCCATCTTTTTTTCTGTGTCCGATTTCCCTTGAGCTCATGCGCGACCCTGTAACCTTGAGCACGGGCATGACGTACGACCGTGCCAGTATCGAGAAATGGTTAGCAGTCGGTCACAACCGTTGCCCCACGACGAACCAGGTTTTGGAGCTTGACGCGGAGCTCATCCCGAATCACACCTTGCGTCGTTTGATTCAGAGCTGGTGCGTCGCGAATCGCATGGAGCGAATCCCCACTCCGAAATCGCCCGTGGGTGTGGTGGAAACCGTGACACAGCTCTTGCGTGTGGTGGAAGAGCAATGCGAGTACTGGGAGGACTCGCTTCACAAGCTTGCTCGTCTCGCGACGGAGTGCGAGCGTCACCGGAAGTGCATTGCGGACGCGGGCGGCGCGCCTGTGCTCGCGAAAGCGCTTCCAGACATGGAGCTTGACCCCGCGATGGACGCGTTGGGTGTAATTGCACTTCTGCCGTTTCGTGAGAGTGATAAGAAGGCGTTGTCGAATCCCGCCACGCTCGCGGCGCTCGCGGCCTTTCTGCCTCACCCGGGCGTCACGGCGGAGGCGAAGGTGCACGCGGCGGACGTGTTGCTCGCGCTCGCGGATCACGACGCTCGCATCAAAGTGGCGATAGGGGAGGGCGCCATCCCGGCACTTGTGGAGCTTTTGAAAGACGACCGGGCCGTGTACGCGGCCTTGCGATGCTTGCTGTCTTTGTCGCTGCCGCGGCGTAACCGTGTGGTGGCTATTGACGCGCGCGCCATACCCGCGCTCGTCGGGCTCCTGCCCGCGACGGAGAAGCGGAACAAGGAGCTCGCGTTCGCGTTTCTGGAGATTCTGGCGAACTGCGCTGAAGGCAGGGAAGCCATCACTAACAACACGAACGCCATCCCCATGATTGTGAAATCCATGCTTGGGGTGAGCCACAGGGCCACTGAGCACGCTGTGGCCGCGTTATGGGTGGTGCTCTCGTACGCGTCCAACCGGAGCGTGATCAACACGGCGCTTCACGCGGGCGCCTTCACCAACTTGCTCATGCTCTTACCCAGCGAATGCTCGCAGCGAGCCAAGCTCAAAGCCAGAGATTGCTTGAAGCTTTTGAATGAGGTTTGGGGATCCTACACTTGTCGCGTCGCGGAAGAATCGTCGCCCATTATGAACGCCCATGGCATCAGCCGCAAACGCAACATGGGCCATCTCAGATTTAGCACCGAACTGGTGTAACATTGCCGGTGCTTTTGCCTTCACCAACTTGCTCATCATGCTCTGGGATTGACCAAGCTTTGGAAAGCCTCTGGTATATATCATGGGCTTATCATCAAATCTGGGCTAGATGAGCGCAATCCCATGTGAGATTTAGCAGTGAGCTACTGTACAATTTCGGACAATTCAAGAGGGATGTATGTGTCGGTGTCACTCCAGTTTGAGTTCATTTGTTCGAAGAGCGAATGATGGTAGGGAAGTTGGACGTGAGACGGGGACGCAACTCTTTCTTCCATTCTTTTAGGGTGCTGCTGTGATTACAGTCGCCCTTCCACATTGTATAGTATTTGAACCCGATGGTTAGTTATTTTGTAGTGGTCCACTTCATTTGTAGAATTCGACCTAGCTTCATGGGGTTTTTCCCATCAATCGACAGGGTTGGTGTTGGGCAATTAGGGCTACTACTACCACCATAGCAGCAGCTTCAGTCATCCATTTTTCCAGCTTTGACTGAGAACAATAAAAAGCTGAAAGCTTGGCACACAATCCATCACTTTGTGTTATACAGTAATTTGGACATCATCTTGCATGTATGTATCAATCTGTGTGGGTCAGGCAGCCAGCCACCGACAGTTTTCTGTGTGCAATCAAGTGGATCAGCTATGGCAGGTTGCTGTAAGCGTTGAATTTGGTTGGTTACCAAAGGTCAAGATTTAGATAACTTAAATGGCGCAACCGTAACTAGACAGTGAATGAATGGGCAACTGAGACGTCGTCATTCTTCAACCAAAACAGAAGCTCTTACGACATTCAGCAGGAGTGTCTGAATTGAATTGATTATCGAGTGTACTACTGCTGTTGAGCTACAATCGCGATGACCTTGACGCTTTTATTGGGCGGCTGCCATCTCCACAACTCGTAATGGAGGCTCAAATCGCAGAGTCTAGCAACAGTCAAACCCAAGTATTACATTTTTTTAATCTCGTGGCAGTGGATACTGTTCGGAATCTGTTACTTACGGACTCGTCACTGTTTCTCATCATCTACTCAGACACATGGCTGGACTTCTATGATGAAACCCTAACTTGGCTATGGTCACTGATCTAATGAGTGGAAATGGGAGTTGTGTACTATGCAGCCCTTATACAGTACAGTGGTCTGCGACCTGCCACTGTGAATGATTGCGTAAGAAATCATCCCATACACTCAAGTGAGAAAACAATTTGATCTCAAGAGAGTTCGCCACTTAATTGTAGTGCCCGCCAATTCAAACTAAACCTCTATGAAATGATCTCCCTGTGAAACCACGCTCATACATTTGGTAAAAATTTTAATGCTCAGAGTAACGGGACTAGTCGATGCTCTCAAGTCTCAACTCACCATGCGAGAGCTTCGTCCGTCATCCGTGGGTGAAATTTACTCGTCACTCGTACCAAGTCTAGCCATAATGAGTTTGGCCTTGTTCATGACGAGTACATAAATGATCAGTGCACGTCAACCCTTATTAATCACGCTGACTTCCCATTGAAAAGTCACTCACTCCATGATTTCACGTCAAAAGCAACCGAGGGCGACTTCAGAGTAACTGAGCACACAAGTTATCGATCTCATACACAATTTCACCGAAATGATCGAAACCCTTTCTCGATCATGCGAATTGGCTCTTTTCCCTTACATGGTCCGTGCTCTGACACCTACTTGTCTCATCACTGCGAGCACAAGGTACGCGCAGAGTCATGTGTAAATAATTACCTTCGCCATTGATTTTCGTCAATGGAGGAGCGGTGTCCGTCACGGGCAAGTAACTTGTCATGACCCACTCCGGGACATATAAATAGCTCACTCACTTCCCGGACTCTTCTCCTCTCCATTCCACATTATTAATATATTCATTTATGAATGATTCAGTTGCAGTAGCAGCCGCTCCCTCAAAACAAAAAAGGCTGATGATGGAAATAAAATCGAACCACCAAGGGAAGTACTGACAGGCAGGCTTGAGTATGACGGAGCTCCAATTCAGAGCTAGCTATGGCCGGAGTTGATGGTCTTTCTGACATGGGCATACTCTTGAATTGGTTCGCCCCAATCAAGTTATCAACTGATGAGCAACCTCCTTGACTTCACCCGCTCCCCGTAACCATCCCCCTGTCAAAGCACAGTGGGAAGATCACCACCCACCGAACATCACTGACATCGACTGAGCAACTTCGTCTGTGTGGCAGCAGGCTGAGCTAGCTGCGCCTGGCGCCAGGATGGTACCAGAACGCAACCAGGTCAAAACCAATGGAATTAAAACACTCCTACTGCGCAGAGTCAATTGACCTAGCTACTCATGCTGGTAGAGACTGGTAGCTAGGCTGGCTTTTTTTTTTTTTTTTTTTTAAATTTTGGCTGGGTCATAGAGGAAAATGTTTCATTTTCAATTTTCGAAGGCGAGGACAATAGTACAACATCAACACCACCCGGCAAAGTGAGACTGGCTTTCATTCTCTCTTCAGTTTGTTGCTGTTGCTGCTGTTGCTATTGTGGCTGTTAAGTTATTACACTCTAGCCAAGGCCGGGTTGGGTGTCAGGTGGTGCTTGAGAAAGAAGACAGAGTGCCAGGGCTGCTGCGCCCATTGTAAGTCAACGAAGGCTGCAGGGGCTGCAAAGGGGAGACTGGGAGGGAGAGAGAGAGGAGAGAAGAGGGGGGTCAATCAGGGCTTTTACCTGCACATTTTTGACTATGGACAGAGTGGCTATCAATCAATGGTATCATTGTTTTGTAGTTGGAGGGAGAATTGGATGGAATATCACTTGAAACGGATGAAAATTCTGCATTGAAAACACAAGGTTTCGGCACAAATTTACCATTTCTGAAAACAGGTTTCTGTTGTCCGGCCAGGACTGATCAGGGCTTTTTCTTGCAAGCTTCTGAATATACCCTCTGTGAAGGTCTGAATACACCCTACGGGAAGGTCAGATTCAGCAGCAGGAATTAAGTCATTTTTATGCAAAAGTGACATATGTCATCTTGTGAATGGTCCAAAGTGATGTGTACCCTTGAGAATCTGGCGTGGAAATTCAATTTCAGCACTGAGCTGCCGAATCAGACCTTCACGTATATGCTATAGCTGTGTACTATATACTGAGCGGGTCTGTTTTTTTTTCAAGCTAGAGTGGCGACCGATGATAGTATTGAAACTAGACGGAAGGAAGGTAGAGATTGGATGAAACTTTTGGCGACTAGAAGACAATAGCTCTGTCCAGATGTAGCAATTTGATGAGTAGATTTTTCTCCATCGCCAGCTCAAAAAAAAACCCGTTGGTTTCACCCACTCCAATTGTTGATGTTGCGTCATGATGTGTTCGATATATAATATGAGTTTTCAATTAAAATGAAACTGACTTGGAATGAGTGTTTGACTTGTGATCATCTCTCGACGTGAAGTGGTGCCTACCCTGGCTGCAGATTGAGCTCCTGTAGCTTAGTGGTTTTAAATTTGATGCTCTCCAGTTCTCCTGCGCATGTTCTCTGGTGATGGACAGTGTTGTATAATTAGGCTTGGGTTTCACCCACCTGGATTTATTGTGTGACCTTTCGTCTGCGCAGGGCGGGCGAGGCTCATCCTGCGCAGCGTTGAATTGGAGCCCGTGTACAATACGGCTCATCATTCCTCTGGCACGCACTGGCGACATTCATTTGGGTATTGGGAGGAACTGAAAGGGTGGACACAAATCACAGGGAGCGAAGCTAAAGGTCGTCATCCTCAACGGAGCCCGGAATGTGGCCCGCCAAATACAAACCTAACTTTCTTTTCTTTCTCATTGAAACAAATGAAACAATTCCAAGAGCATTTCACTATTCTAAGAGCATCTGCAATGCATACTCAGCATACAAGCCCTGTACCAGCAAATGGTAGGCCATTCCACATGGCCCATTGTTTTTTTTCTTTGAACAAATTGACCGAATGCAAAGCTGACAATCCAAACATCAAATGGACTTTTCTCATTATAAAAAGAAAGAAAGAAAAGAATCTATATTTCAAAAAAAAGACTTTTCATAGAAACAAGGGAAGGTTGAATTGATTAGCACACATATCGATGCTTGAAAAGCATTAACAATAATAACTATTTCTAAAAGGGCCAACTTGCGGGCCCTTCACATCTTGTAAATTAGCCCATCCCAAGGCATACCAAGGTTGTGGAATTGGAGACCCCAATAAAGGTTGCTTTGGAACGCAAATTTAAATAGAATCCTATTTGCACTTGGCATAGTGCCGACACTATTTGGGATATTGGATGCATTACAAATGCTCTAAGTTGTTTGGGAATTATCCTACATGAAGGTCAAATTCAATATAAATTATGTCATTTTTTAAGGAAAAAAGTACCACATGTCATCTTGTGAATGATTTGAGTTGACATGGATCCATAAAAATCCAACGTGGAAATTCAATTTTGGTACCTAAGTGCCAAATCAAACCTTCACGTATGGTCAAAGTTGAAGTTTCTATCATTCAAAGTGCATTCCAAGCACTTTAGATAGGTACAAGAAAACTCATATTCAAACAATAGACAAAGAAAATAAACCATTTCATAAGGTAGCTAAAAGAAAAAAAATTACAATGGTATTGGCAAATTACAGTTACCAATGCTCCTTGTACTCCAAATTAGTGCAATTTCCAATGAAATGTACATTGGTAACACTGTGATTTGTTGACTCTTCTACAATTTTTTTTCTTTTGACTAACTTTGAAGTGGTTAATTTTTATTGTAAAATGTCTAAATTTGGGCTTTTTTGTACCTATGCAAAGTGTTTGTGAATGTGCTTCCAGTTGAAAAAAAAATTTAAGTCCTAATTATAAACCAATCAAAAATTAGAAGTTCATTTGAATTTTCTTGTTTCTATTCAAAGTGCTTTGGAACACACTTCCAATGATAAAAAAAATTCAAGTTCTAATTGTAAATTATGAAATGTTAGAAGTTTATTTGGAGGGGCAAACTCCAAAGTGCATTGAGGATTCTTTGAGCATTAGGTAGGAGATTAGATGTCACAAGTTTGTTTTTACATTTACTTTTGACAGTGCAAGAAGTAGTCTTTACTAGAGAGATGAAGTTGTTTAAATTTGTATACATGGATGAATCATGCAAAATATGGATAAATTTTAAATTATATACTAAAAAATGTGTGCATTCATCCAAAAAATTGTGATATCATCCTAAGAATTTGTAGCAATTTAGAAATTCTATTAAGTAATGAAGGAAAAATCTATATTCAAATATTCCCTCACCAAAATTTGTATTGCTTTTGAGTAGAATATGGCCTCAAAAGCAACCCTTTATAAAAGACCCATAAAGTAACCATTTACTAATGGATTTTCAATTTAGAGGAGTTTGACTTCTTGAAATATCTTTCAATAAATTAACTTGGAAGATAAATAGAATTGGCATTTAATCAAAGTCATTTCATATTTTTAGAAACTTCTTGAAATTAGTTATGAATTTTGAAGTTGGAATCATATAAGATTCTTGAAAAAATCCACCTCTAGTGCATTCATTGTTGGTACATTGACAAATGCAATTGGTGTATTAAAAGAAGCAAAATGTCCCTTTGTGTTAAAGAATGCTTTTATAAATGGTAGTTTTATTACCCCACCACCACCACCATCTTATCTATAATAGAGCCAAATGTTTCCAATTGCGCTTTGTCTCTACATTGATATGAGATTTTTTATTGGACAAATGTAAATAGGAAACATGTTTAGCAAAGGGTTCATGATGGATATGTGAACCTTATAGGTAAGTGCACTTAAATGTAATTTGTTTGTAAGACTGTCCCATATAGTTCCTTGCCTAAAATGTAAACCTTGTTTTTCCACATGAGAGCCTCACTTCATTTTTGGATGTGGGTGTAAGCAAGATAAAGTGCCTAGCTTGTTTTCACTAAAAGAATACTAAAATAGTGTTTTCAAAAAATAAATTGTTCACATTTATGATGAAATAGAGACTAAAATACCATTTTTTGTACTATGCCTTCAAATTCATTAATTTATTTCCAATTCCTAACTTTCCATTTTACTACAAAGATCTTGTAGTTCTTACAAAAGTAGGTTTAAATTATCTATATTTCAATGCATTTTTTTTAAAATGTTTTTTTTAATGAAACTCAATAGTAAATGAAATGCCAACTTATATAATTTCAGGTCACCCCAAAAGTGATTTTTTACTTTTAAAACTTTTTGTTGGTTTATAGGTCTAATTTTCATATTTTCCCAACTTCTGATGGTATGCAAAGTGATAAAAAAATAACATCGTTTTTCAAATGTAATAGTTTCCAACAACATTCATATTTACAAATAATTTAAATATACATATAAAAAAATATCTAAAAAACTTACAACCATTTAAAACTTTTCAAACAACTTATTTCACGACTTTGAAATTTCATAGTTCATTTGTATATTGTACAAAAAAAGTACATTAAAAGAGAGTCTCAAATAAATATAGACAATTTGATATTGTGAACAATATTCAAATGCTTATTTGGACAATTTCAAGTCCATTAACCATACTCATTCTATTACCTTTTTAAATCCCATTGACCCAAAGTGTGCACACATGGACAAAACATAGAGTCAAATGTGTTCTACAATGAATGATTTACCCCCCAAAATAGAATTTCAATTTGAAGAGACAATTCGAAGACACTTATGCTCGTCTCAAATCAAATGCATGAATACATGAAAAGTTTGCATAGCACTACAAGTCTTCTCTAAAGTGTTAAGATAAACCAACCCATGACAAACAAACTCCCTCATACAAACATCTATCAAACAACCCATTATAGTTTTCCATCAATCTACGTCAATTTATGTCAAGTTTCTTTAATTAATGTAAACAAGACTTCATTAGGTAGGTTAATGATTGAAATCAATGTTTTTGCATGATGGTGATGGAGATGTTAAAGACTGTTTTAGGAACTTGCACCTTTCTAGTGTAATTCATTGCATGAACTACCTTTTTTAATTCCTTTATGTCATGTCCATGTTAGAAAATATTTCAACCATATTAGGAAATATTATAACTGCATTAGGTAGTTTGATGACCACCATGGATATAGTTATTGATGGCTTTGGAGGTAGTCTAGAGATTGTTTTGAGCCATTTGACCAATTCACTTCAAAAATTTGTAACAAATTCATACTTTGTCAAAAAAAAAAAATCAGTTGCTCTTCCCATTTCTCATTATGTCTATATATGGAAAAAAAATTTAAAATTTTCAAATATGTCAACAAGGCAAACCAGTCAATCTGCCTGTCATAGGCTAGTTTATCTTAATGTGCTTAAATGGATGGCGATAGGAGTAGAAAAAATACTCAGAATTGAGGACTAAAAGTGTCCAATGAAACTCTGAGGAAAAAAAAGAATGCACCTATTCACCCAAGAATCTGATCATCTTTGGTTGACTACCTTGATGATAGGCATGAGTCTTTTCAATGGCTAAAAACAGAAGAACACTTTGAATGTGCATTTCTTCTTCTCCAAACAGTATTTTGTGTACCCCAGGCTTGATGTGCCATAAATGATCAATGCTTTGTATTTTATTTTATTTCATGTTGGGGGCCAATTGAGTCTTTGAGTAACGGATTGTTTTTTCTCTGAAAGTCGACTGGCAAATTTGACCAATGGACTGATCTTTGTTTTACTAGAAGTCAATTCACAACATTGTCTGTCCAGGAACTTCGAAGGTTCTATGCTTTGTTTTATTTATGAGTTTGAAACAAAAGGAGGTTTGAATTAAAACCACAAAATTCAGCAGTGTGACAGTCAAAGAAACCGTCCGGGGTCCGGGGTCCGGGGTCCACACAAACATGGCCCGGGTGCTAATGAGCATGGGAGCAAGCTTTGAATTAATTTTGCAACAAGGGGAGAAAGAAAATCACCCGAGAGGAACACTTGGTGGTCACACGATTGAACTCCGTCACCGCGCGCATTTTGTGGAAGAACATTCAAGCGGAGATGTCATGCCAAGCAAGTTGGCAAGTTTGAAGCATGTTGATCACCATTTGGGATTTTATTTTGTTTTTCAAATCGAGACACGAGAGTGCACCCTTATTATCATTTTCCATTCTAGAGATCTGAACCTATTTGGCTTCTCATTGAAAATGATCTAATCTTAGTAGCCGAGTGTATCCCATGTTTTGTCGCTATTTCAAGGAATGAAAAAAGACCGGTTCATAGTAGTGAGAGAGTGTTTATTTTCCTTGTAGTAAGGTAGAAGCAATAGTAGTGGATCACTTAAGCGATTTTGGAGCCGATGGTGAGGAGTATGGGACGGTGGAAATTTTTCCCATGTAGGAAGATAGGAATTATGGAGATGCCTAATTTTTCAAAATTTTATTCCTGAAATTGAAGTTACTATGAATTTCAAGAGCCAAAAAGTATTGTTGACCCATAGTCAATGTTCAAAGTACTCTAATTTTGATTATTGAAGAGCTACTTTCTTGCTCACTACTTCATGAAATGTGTCATGACCTTAGTAGTCTCAACCTTGAAAAGGACAAAAAAAACCCATTCCAACAAGCTTGAGTTCCAACTTGAGGTTGGAAATAGCACTCCCTACAGGTTGGGTATTGGATGTGGTTGACAACTAGTGCTTCTACCTTTACCCCTAAATGTCCGAGGCACCCAAATCTGGTGTTTGCAAAACTTTGAAGTTAAATGAAACCAAAACAATTTGCTATTTTTAGTAGTTTATAATTTTGAAAAGTTCTTTTTGAAGTCTAATTTTAGTATCAAAAATCCAATCTTGAAAATAAATGATAGTGATTTTTCTATTGAAGATTTTGTGCAAGGGTACTCATTGTAATCTTGACTTCCCGTAGTGTTGAGAGCTCTTGGAAACGAGCCTCAAATACACTAGATCTTGGAGAAAAAATCACATTCAAAATTCATTTAAAAAAATTATAGAGTAGATTTTAAGAAGCCATAAATTGATTGGGGTTATACATGTTAGGCCCTTTGACCTTGTATTTTTGTGGTCACCAAATTTTTAGATTTAACATGCAAAAAGAGAGTTGAAAGATTTTCATAGTGTTAACACCTTCATGGTCAAACATTATAATCTTTCACTCCATAAGTGATATTGTTGTGTTTTCTTTTCCTATGAGATTTCCAACATGTTTAGTTTGAATTTGTATGATTACAAATCCAAAAAAATTGATACAACTTATCAAAATGTTGGCATTTTGTTCAATTTACAACAAATTCCAAGAAGCTCAAAATAGGCCTTGGGCATTTAGGGGTTAAAGGTTCCCTTACTTGTGTCAAAAATAAAAACAGTACACTAATGATGATAAAAATAGTGTTGGCAACACTAATCACGAAGCATAACACTAATTGTCAACAATTCGGTTAATGTTACCAACAGTAAATGTCAACATAGACACTATTTGTCAACTATTGGGTATAAACTTTTTATAAATTTACATTTAGTGTTACCTAAATATTTCATCAAAATGCAAAGAAAAACATATGAACCCAAGAAACCTATTACATACTCAAAAAAATTATTGCTCAAAAAAGTAAATACAACACTAAATGTCAACTAATTGAAGTTTAGAGTGACCAGGATAAAAGTCTAGATAACACTAATCACAACATAACACTATTTATCATCATTAAGGTAGGTGGCTCTTAAACCGACTTGGTTCTAAAACCGATCTGGTACATTTTACTTCTGAAATGTACTAACTATGTACATTTCAGAAGGGGGTCGATTTTAGAAACCAGTGCGTTTCAACTTCAAAAATTTGTAACTAATTCCACAAAGGTCCAGAAAATATGAAACGACTTGGATTAGATGCCTATTCCTTTTTTCTTCCTACCAAAATTCACTGAAAATTGTTTTGAGATGTTTCGCTGTCTCCAAAATGCAATCAGCTCTTAAAGGGTCGGTTTAAGAGCCACCTACACTAAATAGTGAAATTAGGTTGTCTTAACAATTAGGCTGCCTTACTCAGGAAAGTTACCTCATGACTCACCACTTCTCCAGATGGAGGCACAAGCAATTCTTTAAACCCAAGCCATGAACCAGTGCACCAACCCATGCAACACACATGGCTCCTACATTAGTACATCCTTCTACAGAAATTGTACATATTTATATAGTGTAGAATGTCGAGAAATTAGTGTGGGGCAACCTAATTTCACTATTTAGTGTACCTTAGTGTAGTGAGAGTGTGGCGGTGTTTTCACTGACAGTCAAACTTGCAATAAGTTACTATGAGTGATGCTTGATTTCAAAGTTGGAATTGTAGCTTTTTCCCATCAAACTGCTTTCAAACATGTTTGGGGGATACTCAAGTTATTTTGGATTGTGTCAGATTTTGGGGGCTTGAGACATTTGCACTTCACAGTATTTTTATTGTATTGTGTTATGGCCAAAAAAATGGGCTCATGAATGCTCAATGTTCAGTTTAAATAAAGTGGTTCAAAACTTCTGTATCATCTTTGATTCAAGTTGGTGGTCAACTTCATCAACTGAGCATGCAGACAATATTTGACCATTATGGAAACATAATAAGCCCTTGTTTGAATCCATGTGAAAAATGATAATTTAACTTTGGAACGCCATGGTAATTATCTTTTTTTTGGTACAGTGTGAAGCATTTGCTTAAAAATAAATAAATCCAAAAGCACTCACTTGAGGTCAAAGTATTGTACAAGATTTTTCTTTTTCACATAAAATTTCAAGAAAAAACATCTAGAGTTCTATATTATGTAGAAGGATTCTCTGTCATTTATTGTACACTATTAGGCTATTACAATGTTACAAGGTTAAGTTGGTCAATAATTCAAAACAATAATTTAAAATATGATCCTATCATTGCCATTTTTTGACTTGATTTTTTTCCTTCAAATATATTAACTTGTTAGTTGATGTTTTTTTCCCTCTTCCTTTTGACTATTAATATTTCTGTTTTCATTGAACTATGAAGATTCAATGGGATGCTTGAGCATGAATTTAACCTGTAAAAGTCCAAGAGGTTCGGAGAAAACACAGATGTGTTATAAAATATAAGGTCTACAACTTTTTTGAAGTTTGCATCAAAGAAGATAAATGTAAAGCATAAAAAGGTAGAAAACATCCATATGGTCAAAATTATAAACTGTTTTTCATTTCTCTTCAAATGAATTTTGAAGATATAATTTCAAAAATTTACCAAAAATATAATTTTTATTTTTAGCATTTGAATTTTTTTATAAGTCAAAATTGTGATCTCTATTGATTTGTAAAAAAAATGCATGAAATCTGAGAATGAGAACACAAACACTTTCCCCCAATAATAAGTTTTTCAACACTAGGCCAATTCTAAACACTTTGTGCTATTTCTCTTATAATTTTTGTTTAACTGTAGCAATCTTAGCTTCAAATGAAAATATTGAAAGACAATATAATATTTAAAAATATAAATAAATAAATAATTTGAAAAAAAAATCTTTTTTGTCCCCAAGTGCTGTCCAACTCCCAAAGTTGAGTAGCAACCCAACCAAAAATGGTCACTTGAGCGTTCAGGGGTTAAGTAATCTTGTCTAGGTCATCCGGTCCATCTCAATTTGTCTTTTGAAAGTGTACCTAAGTAAGCACTAACTTAAGATGAAGGCGCCTATAATTGATCAAATAAACAATTCTAGACATGATCTGGAGTAGTGCAAAGTAAAGCAAATATTTTTAGAGTCACACTGATAGAAATGACAAGGATTGTAAAAATGTTGATAATTTTATTGCTTGAACTAAAAGTACTATGAATTTTGGGAGGCAAAAAGTGCTTCGGACCCAAAGCCAATGTTTACACTCTTTTAATTCCGATCATTCAAGAACTACTTTCTTGTTCATTGCTTCTTACTTTCTTGCTCACTACTTTGGGACATGTGTCATGAACTTAATAGTCCAAATCTTGAAAAGAAAAGAAAAAGCACATTCCAAGCTTGGTTTGGAAATCAGGTCCAACCTTGATAGGAAAGCAGGACATTAAATCATGCCAACAAAGGTGGGCCTTGGTGAGGTGGATTTAACCCAGGAAAAATGAAAGAATTTTTTATTTGCTACATATGATTTTTTTTGCAAATTTTGAATTCATATTTGCAATTAGAGACCCCAAATTAGTTAAGTGAGGTTTACAACATACCTTAGTCATGGCTCAAAATAGGATTATTAAAATTTTAAAATTTTAATACTTTTATCCCTAAAACACAAATTTTACTTTGCTAGGCTCACCTTCGTTGGCATGATTTAATGTCCTAGAGTTGGAAATACTGCACCCTATTGATTGCTGATGGGACGTCAGTTAGAAATGGGTGCCTTTACTTTAAGTTATTCAATTTCAATTCCAAAGATTTAAAAAATAAATTAATAACTTTTTTTTTCCACGATTGAAATGAAACGTTATTTCATTGTTCCAAAGTGAGGTGAGAATTTTGCAATTGCTCTGAAGCCTACTTATAAGGTAACAGGCTCTAAAATCACACAGGCTCTAAAACCACCCACATCCTCAAAATGTACACTACGCATACATGTTGCTTTCTCATAGCCTTTAACAATGTACAAATTGTATACATTTTAGGAAGTGGGCGATTTTATCGCCCTATGCCATTTCAACTTCAAAATTTTATAACTAATTCCACAAAGCTCCAAAAAATACGAAACGACTTGGGTTAGATGCGAATTCCAGTTGTCTCTTGAGGAAAATTTACCGAAAATGATTTCTAGAAGCTTCTCATCCCCATCCCCAAAATTCAGTTTCAGCTCTTAGGTGGGCAATTTCTGGACCTGTTCCCCTTAGTCAGGTGGAGGTCAGACTGGTAAGCTTAGTGGCTCGTTGAGGGTGCCCCCTGTCTGTCCCCAATACAATACAATATGCTCAGGAGACTGTTTTTTCCCAAGGGGGGGAACTCCAGTCGATAAAAAAAGGACCAAAACCCAGATTCTATGAATCTTGACTATTGACATGGAGAAGATAATTTCCTTGGAATTGGCAATTTTCAGGTAAAATGACAAAGTCAAGGTCCAGTAAGTCCTGGCTGTGGCAGGACGTAAGGTGGGCCCAGCAGGGTAAAATTTGTGTTTTAGGGGTAAAAGTAAAAAGAAAACAAAAAAATTCCCCTATTTTGAGCCATGTCTAGGGTATGTTGTAGACCTCACTTAGCTAATTTGGGGTCTCTGATTGCAAATATGAATTCAGAATTTGAAAAAATTAAAAAAAATCATATGTGGTAAGTAAAAAATTTCATGTGTTTTCCCCAGGGTAAATCCACCTTACCAGGCCCACCTTGGATGGCACGATTTAACATGGCTGTGTAACTGAATGAATCGTACTCAACTAACCCCGATAAAAAAATGGGGAGCCTGAACTTAGTTACCAAATAAAATCCACTTGTGCACCTCGTTTTTGGCGATCAGAAATTTGGACAGTTTGATTGAAATTGCATTACATTAACCTAGACTGCCCAAGGGGACAGATTCTGGCCGTTCATAGTTTGGAAGTACAATTCAAAGTGCTGTAACTTTTGCGTCCAATAATCAAATTTAGTAAAACTTGTGGGAAAAGTTGCGCATACTAGTCTAGTTTGTGTAGTATAATTTTCAGATCAATCCAAGAAGAATTGAGTTTGTGAAAGCCATTCAAAGTTCACAGGTTCAGTTTGAGTCCAACACATTGCATTGTCATGGCTGCAACTTTGAAGGCTTGTATCTCCTTCATCCAATGTTTGTTTTCAATAAAATTTGTTGGGTTTTGTTCTTCTAGAAGTCTAGTTATTGTGGTAAAATTTTCATAACGATCCAAGTTGTTTTGAATGCTTGGAAGCAATTCGAAGTTCAAAACCCTAACATTTTTTGGTTAGTATGCACTTCGGCGGCTTGTTACTTCTTCATGCTGTGTCCATTTTCAAAACTTTTTTGGGGAAAGTTGCGCATACTTGACTAGTTTGTGTGGCAAAATTTTTGTGTTAATCAAAGAAGTAACGAGTGACTAAGAAGCATTTTAGTAGAAGTAGGTTCAGCCTTAGATGTGTTTTTTGCACCCCTTTTGGCTATTTTTTTGACATTTCAAAGTCATTTTGCAAACACAATGAGTCACTTTCATGAATTTTTTTTCCACCAATGAGTTTGTATGTTGATTTCAAAGCACATTTTAGTTCAAAATTTTTTCATGTGAGTAGGTTTAGAAATCAAATTTCACCTCCAAATGTGTTTTTAGGAAAATTTCAGCATCTTTTTTCAACACTAAAACATTATAATCTTTCAATCCGTGCGGTCAAATGACTCCAAATTTGATCCACATCATCTACAATATGTACACTACAAGATTGTATAGTTGAGATTTTCATACCTTAGTGAGATATAGACTTATAAGGCTTGAAAAGCAAGGGTGTTTTCATACCCAAAATGGCCTTGGGCCTTCTAGAATTAACCCCTAAACGTCTAGACTCTTCTTCAGAATTCATGATTTGGAGAAAATCATTATAGAGTGCTATTTGGAAGAATATTTTAGAAATGATATACAAAGGAAAGTTGTAGATTTTGAGTTTTAGATTCCATTCGTGCGGTTAGATTCACCAATGCTATCACCAGTATTTTTCTATAAATTTGGAAAGGAAAATTTCAAAATTCCTCTAAAATTTGATTACAAGCAAAATATTATCATTTTTTGAGCAAAACTTATTGGAATGGATTCAAAATGAGGTTCTCTTGACATGGTGATTTATTGAAATTTTGTGTTCTTTACGTCTATGACCTCATTTTTGCAAATCTAGTTTTGAACTAGAGTCAATGCAATTTGACCTCTTGATACACTTCCGCATTTGTAATTTTAGAAAATTTTATATTCTAATAACACCAAATCCAACCATTAGATAAGACAAGAATTTGATAAAGTATCACCAAAAATTAGGATGACTTTCATCCAAGTAGGAACAAGACAAAAACAAAAACTTCAATTTGTTCATCGTCCAAAAAATGGACGTTGGAGCGCTACAAGGTTAACCCTTAAAGGACAATAGCGTGGCTTTGGAAATTATTAGTTTTTATGACTATGTAAAGCATTGGCTTAAAAAATTGTGAAAGCACTCATTGTAAGACAAACTATTGTAGAAGACCTCCCCTTTTTTTTCACAAAATTCCAAGGATGAATATTGCACTTCTATCCTACATAGAGAGATCCTTTGTCATCCATCGGACGCAAAACATCCACCTTGACGTTCAAGGGTTGAAATTGCACTAAAAGTTTGAAATGAATTTTGGAACTTTGGAAGCTTCACAATTGATAACAAAAATCCTGCACTTGGTATCATGGACTCTCAATGAATAAGGGATGCTTTACACCTAGAGGTTGGGCCAATTTGTTGTATAAGAGGCCCAAAGTTATCATTTGCGATTGGACAAAAGGCTAAAATTTGTGCAATCAGTCTCGAGGGGATTTGCTTGGTCTTTAGATGTAAAATGTTCTAATATTAGGTCCAAGTTTTTCTAACAAGTATTGAAACAAAATCCATGTACTAACTATAGTGTGAATGACTTTAAGTTGATTGTTTCTAGTAGAATTAGGAGGGTCTTAGAAGTAGATGTGGCACTTATCTTAACTCAAAAATACCCAAGGCCTTTTTTGAGCTTCTTGGAGTTTGTTCAAAACCAAGCAAAAACTAAGACTAAATTTTGATTAGTTTTGACATGTTTTATAAAAATTGTAACTATGTGAATTCAAACTAGACATGTTAAGGATCACATGGGAAAAGAAAACACAACTATATGACTTATGGATTAAAAGATTATAATGTTTAATTCAAAGGGTGTTAAAATAATAAAAGTGATTTAAAGTCTTTTTCAACCCACTTTTTACATGTCAAATCTAAAATTGAAGTCATGAAAAACATATGAGGCTAAAAGATATGATATGCATAACCATAAGTGATTTAATTAGGGCTTTTCAAAATTTCTCACAAAATCTACTCTATAACTTTTAAAAAAGAATTTTCAATGTGATTTTTCTCTCAAGATTCAATGTATCTCAAACTCATTTCTATGAGCCTTTAACACTAGAGAAAAGATTTGCAAAGAACACCCTTGCACAAAAATCTTCAATAGAACTATCATGAACACATTTTTTCAAAATTGAATTTTTGATGTTTAACTTCTAAAGGTATTTGATGTTTTCAGGCTCAAAACTACTTTAAAGTACTCAAACCCAAAGCAAGGTTGAAATATTCATCTATATTTATTCATCAACAAATCCAATTGTAGGATCCTTTAGTTAACTTGTTAGAGTACTCCCTCCTAAAATTTGAGAATAAGAAGCCTTACAAGTTGCATGATCAAGTCACTTGAATTTCAAAAAGAAGTATTTTCAACTCTTCCCAAATGATTAGGTTTCATCTTTTGAACTTTTTATACAAAAATGTGTAGATAATATAAATTTTTAATCTCAATAATATGTTGAAGAAATAAATTGGAAATACTTATAAAAATTTTCAAACGAAAAATATTTCATATTCATGTTTGAAAAAAATAATAAGTAGAAAGAAGTAGAGTTTGATTTAAAATACTAAACTATTCAAAATTTAGGTATGAAATTGAAAAATTACAATTTCAATGGTTGTAAGGTTGTAATAAACAATAGACACCCAATATTTTGATTTTTTCAACAATATTGAAAATTAAGTTAAATAAAGGACTTCAAGGTTTATTTTAGAGTAGAGATTCCTTAATTGCATGCAACCTAAAACTCCCTAAACTGCAATTCTCACATTTTTTCAAAAAACATTATTTAACAAGGTTAAGTTTGCTTGCTAGAACAATTTCACCATTGGAATTATTGTGTTTCAATCCCATCTTAGAGCTATTAACAATTTAGTTTTTCTTTCAACCTTGGACATACTTTTACATAACAATTTTTTGAAGTATAAAATTTAAGTGTGTGTTTTTTGAATAATTTTTTCTAGATTTTCAACTCAATTCTTCAACACAAATTTTTTTTAATCCAAAGTCCATAGTGCAATTTTTTTCCACAAATGGTGGTCAAAGTCATCTAAAATTGAAGTCTAGTGTTTTAAATAAATAAATAAATAAACTTTGAATGCTAATATCTCTCAATTTGTATGGTTAAACTTCATGAAATTTTTACTACATGATTTCAGACATGTAAAGTATAAGATCCTTTGGTTAGGTTTTATTTTTTTGGTTTCTTTGAGTGAACATAGTAGAATGAATGGTTTTTGGTAGAAAAATGGCCTTGGGCCTTTAGGGGTTCAACCAGGATTGTAGCTAAAGCAACTCTATGTGGTGCATACAATGGAGTCAAAATTCCAATGAAATTGTAAGTGAGGTGTTCAACAATCAATATGGTGCAATGTCAATGGCACTTGCTACAGATGCTCCACAAAGAGTGGCTCATAAGATGATTGACTATTGGGTAAGAAATTTGTTATGCAATAGAAACTAAACAAATCACTAAAGGTAGTAACAACCAAAGTATGCAAGAATGATCAAGTATTCATTAGAAGAAGAGTTTAAGCATTAACAAGAAGAGAAAAGATGAATAGTTCTCCCCTACTATTGTACCTTTAGGGCAGCTTCATATATTACCCAAGCAAATAATTAAGTAGTTTGGAAATATAAGGTTTTCCACTTAAAAAAGGAACTATTTGAAATTCAAATTTTTGAATAAATAAACAATCATAGTTTTGCCTTTCATCCAATCTTTAACCTAAATTGTTGATCCTAACCCAAATACTCTTCTCATGTAGAAATCTCTAGCATAGCTTCAAAAGCCACCAATTATGTGTACAAAAATGAGAAGACATGCTATTTATACAAGTAGGGTGGTAGGAGATAAAACAAACCATCTAGGATAGGTATGTAAATAAGGATTATAAGAGTTCAACCGCTCATAGGCAAGTCAAAAGCAGAAATTATGTTTAAAGTAAAATTTTAGACTTCATTTAGGTATAGTAGAATATTTTTTTTCATAAAAATTTTAAACTAAGTTAATGTATAAAATCAAGTTAGATTTCATCTCCAAAAATCCATTTGAGATTTTGAGCTTCCAATCAAAAGTTATGTACATAATTTTAACAATAAGTTGTGAAGTTCTCATTTTCAAATTATCTCATATCTTTTGAGAATTCATGATGGACAATGGATTTCATTCTAAAAATGACCTCTGTACCTTTCAATTTCAGAAATTTCTTTCACTTAGTCATCAAATATTTCCTTGGTTACCTATTTGTTTGTTTTTTTCTTTTTCACAAGGCCACTTGTGGCTAGTGCTATGTAATTTACTCTCCTTGCAATTAAATTTTGTTTCATTTGTGTCAAAAAAAATCCTTGATGAAAAAATGGTCAAATGATGGATTGGGACTTACACATAGGTTTTTTCTTCTCATCTTGAAGTCTTTATTTATTTATTTATTTGCTCATGTGCTATATTTTTCATTTTTTTCATTTCATTTCTTTCTTTTTCATGAAAATTTTGGCAAAATTTCCAAAATAATTTGCCATTTAAAAAAATATAATTTGGGGCAAAGTTGCTCTAAAGGCATGGTATTGGTTCAAAGAATTCCTATCTAATCTCTAATTTACCATAATGAGTTGCAGAGCATATTAAGATTATAATACATTTTTTAACAGTCCTCTTTGTTTGACATAACATATACAATGTCATACATGGTAATTTTCATAATCTCGCAAGATATACAATTGATGCCTCTTTAAAACCTTATATAGAAAAATCTTGATTATGATCAAAGATAAAAACACAAATGAAGGAAAAAGAATACAACACCTTTATCAATCCATGCTCATGGTAAAAACTAGTGGAAAAATCCATAAAAGGATATCAAAGGTTTCTACAATTTTCATAATAAATATCTATTGAATCTCTTGCTTCAAAATATTGGACGTTGCATTCTAATGCCATGAACAAGTTGATGATGGATACGTAATGGGAGAGCCTTGGTAAAGAGATTAGCAAGATTATCTATTAGTATAACTTTTTTGATTTCAAGTGCTTGCTCTGTAATCAAGTTATGGATATAACTAAAATATTTTGAATCAATATGTTTAGTCCAATCACCTTTAACCCCTAAAGGACCAACCTTGTATTTTTGGCAACATAACTTTTGGGAGCAAGTACATGTGAGCAAAGTTTTTAATTTTTTCTTTGGAATTTTTACACAACATGTGAATGAGGAATAGCTTTAAATTAAACCCAACAATTTTCATTAATGTTTGACTTCATGGTTAAAAAATTAATGCATAATATGTAGTTTGTTTCTCAACGTAGGTAGCTCAGGTAGATCAAAAATTGGTTCATTAGATTTATATATACATAAAAAAATTTGAACCATTCCATTTGATTAATGAGTCAAAAGTTATGAGGAGTTTTAGTTTGTGGGAGTTATGAATATTCTACTATAAAATAAACTTTGAAGTCCTTTATTTAACTCAATCTTCAATATTTTTGAAAAAAAATAAAATCATTAGGTGTACATTGTTTATTACAACATTACAACCATTGAAATGGCATTTTTCAATTCTATAAAAAATTGTTACAAATTTATATTTTGAATCATTTTCTACTTCTTTCTATTTACTATTTTTTTTGTATACATTGTACAATTTCAAATGATTTGATAATTTTTAAGCATGTAACCAACTTGCCTTGAAGAATGAATTCAAAGAAGCACAATCATTTTGGACACTTTTTCATAATGATATGACCTTGGGAAGTGCAGCTGCCCAGATTTTTGCAGGGGCAAAAAAAAGATTTTTGCCACTTCAAATGCTAATATCTTGCAATTTGTATGGTAGAAATATCTGAATTTTTTTTCACATTTTCTCAAACCAGAATACTACAAGATTTTATAATTACACGTGTCCAAAAATGATATTTTTCAAAAATTTGGTACTTGTACTAAAAAATAGAAATGACAATTTTGGAACAATTTTGGTGAGAACATAGTTAAGGACCTTTAGGGATTAACAAACCCACTTGCATTTGTGTAATACAAGCATTGTTGTCTTCATATAAAATAATTGGAGAATCATCATGTGATAATCCACAGTTCGTTCAAATAAATTTATCAATTAATCTCTACCAAATGCATTTTTGAGACGTGGATGGATAGTCTAATATGATTGATCTTATAAAATTGATAGTGGTTGCTATAGGCATAGAATAATTAATAGTATTAGTCATTCCCTTGTGCTTGTATGGTTGTTTATCATGTCCACAAGTGTATTTGTCCATTGGTTGAAGAATTGAAATATTTTATGGCATTAAAATTCAAATATAGACATTTTAAGTTTCATTCAATGGAATTTTGGTAATTCTTGGTGCATCATTGAATCCATCCAAGTATTGGCAACTTCAGTTTCAGCTAAAGATGTTTTAGAATCAGGATTCAAAGTAAAAGTTTTAGGTGCCTTGAATATAAAGCTCTCAAAGTGCTTTTGAATAGATGATCCTTCTTTCAAAGATGGAAAAATGTCTTCTTTAAATCGACAATTGAAAAAATGAGCACGTAGCAATATACTAGTTGATAGGTTGATATAACGAATAATACTTGGAGTATCGAATCCAACATAAATGTTTTCTTGTCAATGAGCTTTAATAGTGTAGTATTGATGTTTTGGAACTAAAACTTATATATGACAATCAAAGATATTTAGGTAAAAAAAACATTGGGAATATGTCTCGAAATAAGTTCTTATGAAGAAATAATTTTCAAAAATGAAAGACAAAGTCAAATAAAAGTTGTAGCATATAAAACATAGATGCAAGCAAATTTGCATTAAAAAACAATGGTCTCATAATAAGGTGGATTTGCTTAATAAATGATTCTACCAATTCATTTTGAGTATATCCATATGGAACTGAATAGGTCAAATCAATTTTTGTTGCATTACAATAACTTTCAAGAAGATCTCGATTGAAATTCTTGAGCATTATTTATACATAGTGTTTTGATTGGATGATCAAGGAATTGAGCCTTGAAATAGATCAATATTGAGAGAAATGGGCAAATGCCAAATTTTTCATTGATAATAACAAGATATGTGATTGTTTACCTAATGCATCAATCAAAATAAAAAAAATATCATAATGGTTTAAACATGGGATTAATTAAACCACAAACATCACCATGTAGCCTTGAAAGCATATATGGTGATTTGTGAGGAGGTTTTCATAAGAATGATTTTGCAATTAATTTGCTTTGCATGCATACTTAGTATAATGCTATTGAATTGTCATCTGCTGGTTGCAAATTATATCATGAAATATATGAAATAATTTTTCTAAATGATATAGAGCTGGATGGCTCAATTTTCATGTCAAAGTGAAGCTTTATTAACTTTATAAGATAAAGCAAAGCTAAAGACAATTAATTGTTAGATCGCACTCCGATACAAGCCACTTGCCGTAGCAAAGGCTATTTCCATCACTTTATTAGTTTGTATAAAACCAAAGACTCTCGCCTATTTAGAATTTTGGTCAAGAGATGAATGATAGCTGATCAAAATTCAATGCACAAATAGAAAAAACATAGCACTCATGCATATAATGGTAGTGCCTTTTGACAATATCACCTTTGCTAGTCCTCCCTAGAAACAAAATACATTCAATCCAGCCATAGTTATCAAAATTTTAATTTGTCAAGTTGAAAGATTATTTTTATCATAAAAATTCTTATTCTTTTAAATTGCATATGCCATTGTAGAGTCAAGGAGCGCATCACAAGACTTATTAATGGAAGTTTTAAAAAAATATATAAATTTTCAAGTCTTCAACTCCAAATGAATTCATAGATGCATCCATAGTGTAGGCTTTTCAAGTTTGAACTCAGAACTTCTTATTTTTGTATAATATCTTTACAAAATACTCTAATGTTTAGCAAACATTTTTAAGGTGGTCCATTCTACCACATTTGTGGTAAGAATGTGTTTGTGATGAACGTTTACCATGAGTGTTAGTAAAAAAAGTGGAATTTACTTTTGTACATGTTGGTTATCACAACTATGACTACTAAAATGTTTTTAGTGATTTTTTCTATGTTTATGTGCCTTAGAATTAACATTAGAAACCTTGATAATAAGGGATTTAGAAATCGTAGTTCCAACTGAATGGACTTTTGCATTACATAAGAGGATTTTATTTTATTATTCAACAAAAAATAATAGAGACATGAGATCTAAGTGATTATCAAAATTCATACTTTTTTATTGTTGTGTAAGTACAACAAAGATTGAGGAAAATGTTTAGAGGTTTTTCTCAATCATTTTTTCCTTGATAATGGCTTGACTACACAACTTCAACCATAATATTATGCAACATAATTCATTATTGAAAGAAATAAGTGTTGAAAAATCCAACACTTATAAATAAGTCCAATCATAAAGGACTCTGGGATGAAAAATGGTTTTCTAGTAATCAAAATGAGATTTGAACTTGTGCCAAAATGTATTTGGATATTTAAGTTCCAAATATTGATGTTGTAAAGATGGAACAAGATGGTGAACAAAGTTTTTCAAAAAGTAGAGGTAGAAATACAATTAAAAGTAATATACTATGCACTATTAAAAAATGAGTATTTTATAACTATGAAAATATGATTGAGGATGATTGGTGACTAGGCGCAGTCAAATTTTGACCTTGCACTTCATAGGTGTATAGTATACACCCATTGGAAACGCCAAATACTTCATAGGGAACCATAGGGAATATATTTAGGGACGTGAAATTATATTTCACAGTCATATTTTTTTGAGTCATATTTTGTAATTATATCTCCATAGTGATTACATTTTTTTGTTTTGGGCAGTCCAAAGTAAATTTAGGCAAGAAAATTGTTGAAAAAGTGCCTAGTCATATTTTAGGTTTAGTTATATTTCCAATCATATTTTTTGGGGACAACCCTCAAAAAATATAGGCAATCTAAAAAATTATGGTCAAGCCATTGTTTAGGATTTTGAGATCCTAAACGTTTACTTTTGGGATTTTAAAATCTAATCACTACTTTTTTAGGATGTTGAAACCCTAGCCATTATTTTGTTAGGATTTTGAAACCATAGCCGCCACTTTTTTAGGGTTGTGAAAATCTTAGCCACTACTTTTTTAAGGTTTTGAAACCATAGCCGCCACTTCTTTAAGCTCTTTTTCCTTACCTTATGTTCTTGATTTTATTTCTTAATTGTTACTTTTTGTTGCTCTTTAGTTGATAGTTGAACTCTTGTTTCTTCTTGCTTCTTAGTTCATGCCTCTTGTTCAAAATTCTTTCCTCTTTCTGTATTTTAACTCTTGTTTCTTCTTCCCTTTTAGTTCTTGCTTTTTGTTTTTTTGTTGTTGCATTTTGACTCTTTTTTCTTGTTGTTTCTTGTTTTCTCTTAGTTGTAGCTCTTTGTTGCATCTTAATTCTTGCTTATTGTTATCTCTTAATACTTACCACTTTTTTCTTTTTTTTCACTTCATTACCATTGTTATTCTTCCTACTTTAAACTTGTGCTACATATTTTGTGTTGTTGTAAGTTTTTGAAAGTTGAGCTTTGTTGTTCATTCACTATAAATTAATCTCCCATTTTTTTAATTGTATATGCAAACATGAAAAGCTAAAACAAAGTCATTGGAGGCTAGTTACAACCCAATAGAACCATCTTCACATTATTGTAAAGAAAATAGACCCTATTGACTTGTCTAAATGATTCATTCTCATATATATGTTTTGTATTGATGACTAATAAATGTCATTGAAGAAAGTCACATTTTTTCTTGTATGATTGTCTCTTATATATCTCTCAAATCATATGTGTTTGTTTTTAACCACATAAAGTCGTTTATTCAACTATCAATTATCTTGATGTATAATTGCAATGTGTTATATCCATTTAAAATGCATGAAAAATGTGATTGTAGTTTGTAATTGAAGTTATTTTGGACCTCAATTACCCTAATTACAAACCGCACACATGTGACTTTCAATCATCGGGAGAATCACTTGCTTAAGTTATATTTTATAATATATATTGTCAAAGGTATTACTAGCTAGTCATATAATGCTTATAGTTATGCACACCAAAAGATGACTTTGCGCTTTTAAAAATATGATTGCAATCAGTTATAAACTACCAATCACATTCACGTGAACTATCACATCAACCATAAATATGACTCACAAAAGTCATATTCCACATCATTAAAAAATATAACTTGAGATAGTCATTTTTCACATTAACAGAAAATATGACTCACAAGTGTCATATTCTACATCAATAAAAATATGACTTACAGGAGTCATATTTCACATCAACAAAAAAATATGATTATACAAAGTCATATACTATGTTAGTCAAAATATAACTTACTGCAGTCATATTTCATATTAGCCAAAAATATTATTCATTGTAGTCATATTCCATTTTAGCTAAAATACGATTCACCACAGTCATATTCCAACTCAAAAATATGGCTCACTATAGTCATATTCCACATTAGCCAAAAATCTAACTACTTGGAGTCATATGCCACGTAGATTTTTTTTTCTTCTTCCTGGATAGTTCAAGAGAAAGTCAAACCCCAAAAGACAACCAATATATATGCCACATTGGCAAAAAAATTCTAATTATGGCTAATTATACTCACCATTGTTAATATGATTGATGTCCAATACAACTCGTCAATAATGACTAGACCTAGTCATGTTTCGAATCATGTACAATGATTTTGGTATGAGTCATATTTTGAGATTTTTTGACTCATTGCAGTCATGTTTTGTAGTTATAAAACTTGCATTTTCTAGTGGTGATGGTAATTGCTCCACAAAGATATGCACTTTTGCATTTTTCACCCATGATAAATAATTACTACCATCAACTGCTAGTTGTGAAAAAAAAAGAGGCTAAAGTCTTAGTGGTTCAATAGTAGTAGTAGCCACGAGGATTGTTGTAAAAATAGCAATGGAAAATGTCAAAGTATTTATGATAGAGAAAGACTTGTAATTTAAAAAAAAAATTAGGGTTTAAAAATAAGGATGTAGATAAATTAAAGTTAAAACAAGATATAGATAAAAATTAATATAAACATAAATATAAATATAAATGAATGAGAAGATAAAGATAAAGAAATACAAATACAAATATAAATATGTAAAAATATAAATAAAAAATCAAGGTCAATTAAAATAAATATAATTATAAAATAATAATAATAATTAGAAAGGGGAGGTGAAGAAGGGAGGTGGAAGTGGCGTGGGTAGAAGAAGAGAGATGAGGAGAATAATAATTGGGGAGGGAAGGGACAAGGAAAAATAATTAAATAAAAGGAATGGAATGAAGAGATGCGTAGAGTGGCAACTAGTAGAAGAGGGGTTTGGAGTGGCATGGGAGCAGGTCGAGGAGAGATTAGAGAGAATGCTAGGAGCAAAACTCATCGACAAGGGTTGAGTGGAAAATTGGGTGAAAGGAACATGAAGGCACCTAGACGCGAAGAAAGTAGCTAGGTCATCTGGATGTAGGAAAAAACAGACTAAAGCAAGGCTAGGAGGTGCAAGGAGGATTATGGGTTGAATGCTAGGAATGGAGCAACCGCTGAAGGGGTTGTAGAAAAGAAAAAAGGGCAAAAATTGTGTGAGGGGTGAGAGGAGAAGAGCGGCCGGTGGAAGTAGTGTAGGCCGTTGGAGAGACCACACAGAGAAGACAAATGGGGGGTTGTGAAGTCTCCCTTAATAAAAATCTAATTGGAAGTTTGTAACTTAAGACCCTTAAACTAAAAGTACTAAGGGTTGGTTTATACTTGAGGCCGAATTAAAGGCCACCTACAACTCTTCTAGTTTAAATAAATAGGATTGATCTATTTTTTCAAATCTGGCCCAAGGGCTTTATACTAGGGCCGGATTAAAAATCACCACTCATCCTACATGTTTCTTAGGTAGCATGGATTTGGCACCAAACCTTTTGACTCTAAAGGAGCTATCGAGTTGAAGTTTTGGGTGGCCCAAATTTCCATTTAGGGCCAAAATGGGCTCCTCCATTGGATTGTACAAATCTCTACTATTGATGAAGAGAATTTTATTTTTGTTATTCTTAAAAGTTTCTTCTTCTCTGTCTTTCTTTTTGTCTATTCCACTTCTTTGTTCATTGCTTGTCACTTTGTGTGGCATTCATGTTTTGTATTTGGTCAATCTTTGCAGCTTTCATGTGCGACTTCTTTTGTGAGTTGTGCTCTTCATCTACTTTGAATTCTTTTTTTTTTATGTAGTGACACTTCATCTTTTTGTGATCGTTTCTTCTTTTTTCAATCACTTTTTCCTTGTTAACTCCTTGTTGTAGCAAATTGAGTGTAGATGGAGAATTTGCATGATGTAGACTCTTTTCAAAACCCTACCTTTGGATTTGTTGAGGAAAAAAAGATTGATGAAGACTATGAAATACTTGTGACAGAACAAAAGAAGAAGCGTAAAAAAAAATTAAAATCTAAAGTTGTGAAGCTTAAAGAAGATGAGAGCAAATGCAATTGGTTGGACAATGAGGTGGAAGCTTTGATCATGTTGAAGGGCAAGATGTAGCTGAAGTTCATTAAAAATGCTAAAAAAAAAAAGGTCTGTAAAGAACTACATTCAATTTTAGGATTTGAATTGAGTGGTCATAATTATATTTAGGCATTAAGGATCATTAAATTGCTTCACCTTGCTTCCACATGTACTTTTATGTTGTGTTGTCAAGGCTTAGGTTGAAGCCATCCAATTACAGTTGTAAACTTAAAAAGTTTTTTATTTGGGTTCCAAGGTTTAAAGTTAGAGTTGAATGTTGTAGTTAGGGCTATCAATTTAAAAGCTTTCAGTTTTTGTTTGAAGGTTTTTATTAGGCTTGAAAGTTTAGGGTTAGTGTAGAAGGTTTTAGTTACAATTTCATTTGAAGGTTTTGGGTTCAAGTTCTTGAATGAAATTCCAATGAAGATTATTCTTGGTAGATGAGTAAGCAAAATTGACTTAAAATTTGATTTTTGGTTGAATACAAATTTACATTAGTCATAGCTAGTTGTTCCAATTAAATGACACCTCCCCTTAAATTTACACTCTCTTTGTTGAGCAACACTATGTTTTTAGGGTTCCCAATTATTGCTAGCCAAATTGAACTTTGTCATATGCACATGCTAGATTCTAAGATTGTTCTACCTTCATATGCTCATTGATTTTTTGACTCATGATCCTCTTTACAAGTGTTGACATCTTGGTTGACATGTAGCTAAAGTTGCACTTGAGGCTCCTATACCTACAACTGGACTTCAAGAAAACTCCAAAGGCCTGCAAGAGTAATTCAATGACATGTACAAGACTTACAAGGACAACAAGCAAGCAAACAACATTTTTAGAGAAATCACGCCACACTTGTAAGTTCTACAACTCTAAGGATTCTTAATATTATCAAAATTGATCCATACTAAATCATGTTTTGGCTTCTTCTAGTGACATGTCCAATGAAGAGGATGATGTAGTAAAAGGCAAGGCAGAGAACATAAAGCTAGAGCTTTCATTTGCATCAAAGCAAGAAAAATCAATTGGGAAAAGAAATATCAAGAGCAAGCTTTAGAGCTTATAGGATAGCTTGTAGTAAACAACAAAGACATGGGGGACAATATGAAGGTGGCTAATAGATTCATGGGTAACTGTAATAAGTACATGGAAATGCTCATTGAAAAGCTCTAAATTATCTATTACATTATGTCTATTTGTTTCAATGTATTGTCATGTTATTAATTGTTGTGTAGGCCTATTTCAATTTAGTAGCTCATTGTAGGAAACCCCCTTTTGTAATGAAGATTTGTGAATGGAATTCCATTGCTTTTTAAAAAAAAAGATATTGCTCTGTATTGCAATCTACTTCAAAGTGCAGTTCAATTTTTGATAGTCTATTTACATTATGATCTTCATACTCCATCGCATAGGTTGAGTTTTTGTTGCTATACCCACTTGCTTAGAGTCCACAATTTGGACTTTTTGTGGGTTAAATCTTCCAATAACTTTTACATATGTTTTGAAAACCCATATATGTTTTGACTCAGAAGGATGTATAATATTTGTTGATTTGCATTCAATGCTCATTACTTATTATTGCAATTGCTATGTAAGGTGCTATGTTTTTGAAGTGATCTTTTAAGAGTTGATTGCGTTTAGGGGGGAGTTAAACTTTTGAAACCAATTTTGTAGAAATTTTTGTAGGAATAAAAATTATATTGACATGTAACCCAATTTGTTTTATATTTTTTGGACCTTTGTGTAATTAGTTACAAATTTTTGAAGTTGAAATGCAATAGTCATTAAAAGCAATAACTTCCTAAAATGTATAGTGCTGGTACATAGTATAAAGCAAAATTGTACCTTTGCATTATGATCGTTTGTAGAACATAGGTCTTTTTAGTGCAAATTACCTTATGCATTTAAGGATTTTAGGGTATGCATAGAGTGATGATTGTAGTTTTAACCCTAAAGGACCATTGTGTTTAGAGGCCAAAAACAACTTCAAAATACCTATCCCCAAAGCAAGGTCAAAATCTGCATCTATATTTATTTTTTAACGAAACCAACTATATGATCTTTTTTTCAACTTGTTCAAATACATTTTTCCAAAATTTTAAAGTGAATATCCCCATCAATTGCAAGTTCAATGTGCCTAAACTTCAAAATGTATGATATTCTAGTCCTTCCAAAAGGTGAAGTTTTGTCTTTCAAATTTTTAAAGAAAAAACAAGTGTGTAATATAACTTATGCCTTTTATTTAAGAAGTTGAAAAATGGTTTGAAAATCTATATTAAAAAATTCAACCAAAAAAATTTCATATTCATTTTTAAAAAAATTGTAAAGTGGAAGGTATTATTGAATGAGATATAACTAAGATGCTAGTGAACAATTAATATCCTCTATTTTTATTTTTGAAAGTTTTCAAAATTGACTCTATATAAACAACAAACCAAAAAAATAGCCACGCATACAAAATAATGTGTGATACAACATTTCCATTTCATGGGTAAGTGAATCTTTACAATTACTATATGTGAAAAAATCCTTTATTTATTGAAAATTTTAAAATTCTCATGAAGAGAAATGAGGATTCCTTTGAGGCTTACAATTGATTGATAAGACAACTCATTAAATGGCTTAAACCACATATAAAGAATACAAATGAGCTAGGGCTTATAGTAGAACTAAAATCTATTCAGAGTCAATGTCCTCTTAAAGTGTGTCATCAAAAGTTATGGTACTTTCTTTGGCCACATAAAGTTGCCAATAATTTTGGGCCACCAATTCATGTTGAATAGTAGCTTGTTCTAACATCATCTATATATGTTCTTTTTTTTCTTTTTTGGTATTGTTAGAGTCTTCTTGTATGTTGACTTTTAAAAATTCTAGATCATCTCCATCATATTTTAATAGTTTGAACTTACAAGCTTCTTTAGCAGGCAATAATATAATTTGTATTTGCTTCATTGATTCTTTTGCAATAAGAAGAAAAGTAGTATCATCTTTAGCATTTTCAAGGTCTTTTAAGTTTTGATTTGAAGAATCTCTTAGATCTTTATATGCTTATCTCGCTCAAAGCATGTTGAAGCCATTGCCATGAATGATGCATAAGTTATGCAAACAAATACATGCTGGAACTAAATCTAGTAGATTTGCAAGTAGCATATCAAATCATTTTAATAAAATCCTCCATCTTCTTTTCAAACATCCAAAAGCTCTTTCAATGGCCATTCTAATGCTAAATTGTATGAAATTCCAGTAAGCCCTTTCATGCAATATCGTAGTCCATCTTGCACACCTTTGAAAGGGTTGAAAAACCAAGGCCTCATTGGAAATGCACCATCTCCTATTAATTTGTAAGGTCAAAATCTATTATTTATAACATCTTTGTCTAATTGATTTTTCTAAAATATAGACCAATTATGACAACTCCTTGCCCATTGCATCCAAAGTTGAAATTCCAGAATTTACATCGTGCATCTACAACTCTTTGTAATAAAATTGAGTAAAATCCTTTACAACAATAATACTCTAAAGAATCCCTACTAGAGGCCACTCTAGATATGTAGGAACCATCTATGGTTCCTATGATGTAAGGTATACTTTGTAAAAATTCAGATTTCGCATCTTTTGTCTTTATGTTTTTTGGAGTCAATTTCTCAATCACCACAAGTAGTATATGTTTTTTTGATGGCTTTGCAACATTGTCATACAACTATTAATGTTGTGCTGTCAATTATACTATATAACTATATAAGTCTCCAATCATTGACAATATATTGTCAATTGTAAGTCTAACAAGTGTCACTGCAACTCTAGTTTCAACATCAATATTTTAAATCATCTGAGTATTTTTTTTCCTTATATGTGGCTCTAAAAATTTGTACAAGAAGACGAAAGTTTGACTATTTACCCTAAGTTGATCTCGGAACATATTTTTGATATAGCTACCCAACAATTAATTTTGTAGAAATTCCTTTTGTATATTGTATCTTCAAATTGATCGTTGTCGCATTATAAATGCAACATTATGTAAGAATATATATTTATATGCTATTCTAATGGGTTTTGATTATAATATAGAAAAAAATAACATCATTATGGTAGCTTCAAGCTGACGCCTTTGCACTAGGCAACCAATTATATATTAAAAGAGAAACCACCTTGGAGCTTTATTAGTTTGAAGTGATTTTTTCAATATTTAATATCATATTATTGTAGAATTTAGTTTTGATTTCACTTTGAATTTTAATATGTCAAATTGGAGTTTTTTTTCTGAGTCTCAAGATGAAGAACCACAACCAAAAGATGGAGCAATTTTTCTCTTCTAATTCTATTTTTTATCTCTACTAGACATATGTTAGATCCTAGTTCTTTATTTACATACTTGGAGTTAGTTTTCTTAAATTTATTTATAGATATGAAGTTGTAATTTATCTTCTAGTTGAACTTAGAAATAATAAGTCTTCTTGATAAAGATAAGAAGGGATGTATGGGCAATAATAATGGCCAATGGGTGTTAAAATAGCCACATGACAAAGGTATGGGTTGATGTCCACTTGGTGTAGGTGGTGTAGGTAGAAGATAAGGCGGATTTTAAGGAGAGGTTTCTTCTCCTTCCTTTTCATAGTTGTTTAGTTTTGGCCATGTGTTTGGGGAGCAATAGTGTGTTGTATATTATGAGTTTTGAAATGAAAATTTGGAAGCATGTTTTTTTTTTCTTGTGATTTTGAAAAGCTATGACTCATTTTATTTGGAGTTTGTATGAGAAAATTATACTTGATGGAGTGTAAAAAGATTAGTTGTTATAGAGTTTGATGGCAAAATTTGAGCAATCATAATTACGTAGTGAAGAAGTATCTAATCTTAAATTTTGGTATATTTGTATATTAAATTGTTAACTTTCTAAAAAGACATTGCACTCTTAATTTGAAGTTAGGAAGTGAAAGTTATAAGCTTGAAAGTAAAGTAGTGAAGAACTATAAAAGTTGGACAATATGAGATTTTCACTTGAAATTTAGAGGGTTTGTAGATATTTGTTTTAGCTTTTTTAAAAGTATTAAGTTCTTAGTTTGAAGTTGGATTTTGAAAGTTATGGTTTTGAAAATGAAAGAGAGGAGTTGCCTTTGAGATTGGAAGTGTCAAGTTTGACAAGCTATAAAACACAAACAATATCTCATTTGACTTTTATATTTGTATGAATTGTAGAGTATTTTGTTAGCTTTCTAAAAAATTATTACACTTTTAATTTGAAGCTATTATGTAAGAGTTATGAGCTCTAAAGTAGAGGGGTGTATAGTTGCCTTTGAAATTAGAAGCGTCAACTTCAACAAGCTATAAAATATTATCAATATCTTTTTTGACTTTGAATTTTGCGAAGGTTAAAAATATTTTTTTAGCATTCCATGAAGCCAAGATATGTTTGATTTAGAGTTTTGAAGTGGTCATGGCATTCATTCAAAGTCTGACTATGTTTTCAAGGGTTTTACTACATTTATATAGTATTGTATATAATATATATGATATTTATACATGATATATACAAATATGTGTATATGTAACTTATAAGTATTATACGTATATTGACATTTGATATTTATATGTAGTATTTATAGATATTATATACAAAGTCTTATATCAATGTATACGGAGTTATATACACCTTATATTGTATGATTTTACATGACAAATCATGCATTTATTCTACCTTGAGGTGGTACATCATACTTCTTTTGTTATTGTGTCTCCTCATATCGTAGGTTAGATTTGGTAGAAGTTAGAAATCTAGCATTTTCCCAAGGCAATTTCTATCAACACAACATTGTGTCCCTTGAATAACTTCTAGCAAAATGATGACCATTAAAAGAATTGATAAGTCATTTCAAGTTGGACAGCTTCCATAAGCGACAAAATTGAATTGAAACAAACTTGAAACCAAACAACAAAATAAAAATCTCTTTCCTATTATTGTAAATTCAAAAAATAAGAATAGAAAGGAAAAGGTTCAAACAAATTAATTTTTTTTTAATCCAATAGGGGAAATAGAAAGAAAACTAATTTGCTCCAAATAAAGTAAAAAAATTCTCTTCCATTTTTGAAATAGCTAAAGTAGGAATATAAACGAAAAGGTTTTATAAAATCTAAAAACTATCTTTTCTATATTTGAAATAGAATTAATAGGAAGAAAAAAAAACTTTTTTTATTTGTTTGAAATAGAAAAAATAGAAAGAGAAAGGAAAAAATCAGTGTTTTATATTTTTTAAATTGAGCCTTAAGAAAATCCAAGAGTACATTAATCCTCAATCTGGCCTTAGAATTTAGTCTCATCACTTTACATTATTTAGGGTTGAAGTGATGAATCCTCAATCTAGCCCCAAAATCCAACATCACTACTTTACATAATCTAAGACCAAAATGGTAAATTGGGATTGGATGGAAGGCCGGCCCGATTTGCCTTCAATCTAGCCCTCAATCTAGCCCCAATTCACTACTCCAACCTTAGATAGTATAAAGTGGTGAGGCCGGCTTTGGGGGCCGGATTGAATATTCATCACTCCGACCCCAAGTAATGTAAAGTGGTGAGGCCAGATTCTACAACCAAATTTTGGATTAATGTAATCTTGGATTTCTTAATGCTCAATTAAAAAAAGATAAAATACTCACCATTTTTTTCTTTCAAAAAATAAAAAATAAAATTTTGAAATTAAAAATTAATTTTTTTTCCTATTTATTCCATTTCAAATATAGAAAAGATATTTTAAAGATATCTTTAGCCTTTTTTAATTCCTATTTTACTTATTTCAAAATAAAAGAGAGAATTTTTCTACTTTAAAAAAATTCTACTCTCTTCCTATTTTTTCTATTTGGAGAAAAAAGTCTTTTGACTTCTATTGAATCTTTTCTTTTTTCTTGACACTAGAATTGACATTGAAACTAGAGTTGTAGCCCCATAGTAGTTGTCATTTATTTTCATGAGAATTTAAGGAATTTCAATAAATAAATAATTTTTGTCTTGTTATTATAGGGGTTTGAAAATAATTACACATCTAGACACACAATTTGAAAAAATATTTGATTTTTATCTCTTTCTTTTATGTATAATTTTAGTTTCATTTTAAAGGAAAATATGGAATTTTTTATTATTAAAATTTGAATGAATTAAATGATAAATATAAATTAATGAAGTTTTACTGTACATCTTATTTCTAGTAGCATAATTTTTCATCATCATACTCTTTTTTCAAGTATTTGTCAATCATCAAAATTGGTATTAATACACATCATCTCACAAATGTCAAAGTTTGTGGAATAACTTCAACATTGACTTTGCAAATTTGTATTTGTACCAAAAATTGAATTATTAAGCATGTAATTTATCAAATTTAGTACCTATAATACAATATGTAATCTGTGACATACCACAAAATTAAGTATTAATCCTAAACTAAATAAACATTTCATATTAAAGCAATTCTAAAGATTGAACATACAAAAATTATTAACCCTAAACCAAATAAACATCTCATGTTAAGACAATTTTAAACTCTAAAAACTGAACATCTAAACAAGAAATAAAAATAATCATCATATCTATACCACAACATGATTGTATGTTGTATGACTAATAAGTCCTAATGCTAAAGGAATAGTGAAGGAAAATAAAATTGAAAAGCCATAGTACTAAAGGATACCTAAAATACATACTAATGCTCCAAAAATTTAGCAATACAAATGGGATTGAGCAATTAATGTAAAAAATGTGTACCAAAAATGAAAACAAAAGCCCTTGCATTAGTACAGGGTAGAGATTTGTTTGATCCAACGGAAAAGCCCAATTTGGCCCCAAAGCTATGCCACCTAAGGCGATACATAGGATGAGTGGTGGTTTCAATCTAGCCCTAGTATAAAGCCCTTGGGCCGGATTTGGAAAAATGAAGCAATCCTATTGGTTCAAACTTGGAAAGGTTTGGCCAGCTCTCAATTTGGCCCCAAGTATAAATCGGCCCTAAGAGTATGTTGATAATGTGTTGGGCAATAGAAAACTAAATAAACCATAAAAGGTAGCAACAATGAAGTATGCAAAAATGATCAAGTATTTATTATAAGAAGAGTTTAGCATAAACAAGGAGAGAGAAGATTAATAATTCTCCTCTACTATTGGTTCAAGGAATTCCTATTTAATTCCTAGATGACTATACAACTATGATGAGTTGGAGAATGCATTAAGATAATATGTTTTTGAACAAAATCAATATCGATATAGATCCAACAACACTACAAAGTGTCACCAAATCATTTATTTTTTAACAAAAAATCTTAGAATAGAATGGACAATCCCTACAATGGGACAACATACTAGAGAGTAGGCAGGGGATTGCAAATTTTATAGAATAGTGAATCCTAAGGCTTGCATTGAAGGGAAAACTAAACCTTTAATAATTCTAAGATAGAATTGGAAAAGACTAATTTCGATAGTGAGATTGTTCTAGTAAAAAACCTTAACCTTGTGGAACTTGTTGTATTGAAAAAATGTGAAAATTAAATTTAGAAATGAATCCTACAAGTTATTTTTCAAGAAGATGCTCTCATTGTCCAAAAAATAGGATTGTCCATAACTTTTGCATAACAAATCCAAATGGAATGAATCAAAAATACCCATGAAGATAAAAAAATACAATCTATATAAAAGAAATTTTAATACTTCATTTTTTTCAGATTTTTTTTCTACCCACCAAACTAAAATTTGGGCTTTTGTGCCATAATTTTTGTTCTCGTGCATTGATTGAAATATAAATTATATTTCTAAAAAGCTAATGTATTTTTCTATCTTTATATAAAAATTTAGAAATTCAAAGAGAAATATTGAGACCATATTAACTTGATTGAAATTCATTTTGTTCCCTAAGTGGACAATGGGACTTTAGAGGTTAACTAGTGTTTGGCACTTGCTTTACTACGCATTAACTATATTACTTTCATCAATTTCTCATGTGATAGAATGCAAATTAATAAAGTATATATAATATTTAAATAAAAATATTGACATCTTCATACAATATTCTTTGGAAATACATATATTGTGCAATAGAAAGTAATTAAAGAAAATCTTTATATCATAATTTTCACAAAAGAATTCTTTGCAAATATAAAAACATTGCAATAAAAAGAAATTAATCAAGTGAAAAATATAAATAGAATCTTCACATTTGAATATGTAGAAGAATAGTTTCAATTTCAAAAAAATCTTTAATTAAGAAATTATTAACCTTCATATAATAATTTATAAGTCTTAGTACAATGAAATGTAGAATAATTCTAATATTTCTGTAATCAAAATCTTTACAATTAAAGAACATGCAAAATCTTCACCTATTAAAATGTAGAATAACAATAATAATTCAAATTTCAATAAAAGATTCAAATAATAAATTATAAAAATCTCTATAATCATTTGAATATATTGCAATCTAGAATAAAAGAAAAAATATATCCAAGTTAAATTTTATACATTAGAATCTTTGCATATTTATATATTCTCAAAGAAAAATGCTAAATTTTATAAATGGATTGCATCCAAAGATGCATTGTAATCAAGGTTGTACTGTCTGACACTTTTTTGGGTTTTGGTGTCACGTGAGATGTTTGACGTCACGTGTCGAATTGCACGTTGCAAGTTGTCACGAAAGATTATCAACATCGACAGAAATAATTTAAAATCTCACTACAATTATCAATTTGAATTTAGATTGACTGTATGCTACGTTAATTAAAAAATGATTATTATAACTAATTATATTCCTTGACATATATGACTACTAATTTGTGTTTATCAAATTGAAACACTTTACTAAAATGAAACTTAAATATATCAAAATCATAAGTGAAGGATAATTTATTTAAAAGTCAACCTTAAAATTGACTTTATTGGATGTTGTGAGGGCTCTAAGAGACGTCACGTGACATCTCAATGACGTCGCATTGCGTTGTTTCATAGTATAACCTTGATAGTAATATCCTTCCATTGGCTATAAAAGAATGTAGCAAAATGGCTACAAATATCATCCTACCATATTCATTGATATGGTAGGTTGTTTCAATTGAGACAATGAAATAATGATAGACACCAAAAGAATGCAGTTGGATGGAAGGGGATGTCGCTGAAGCGTGCATGAATCCTAAACATGCATAATTTGAAACAAACTCTTAACTTTTCCATCCACCTGATTCAGATGTAAATATATGTAGGAATCTTCGTGACAATGTCATGCAAAACTTCATAGTAAACCGTATTTTTTACCGTTCCCACAACATTTGAATTGTCATTAGCAACATTAATGTTTGCAAGATGTCTACCACAAGACATAGCCATATATAACTGACCATGGCTGAAAACTTCATTTCGAAGATAAATGTCGACTTGGTCATATGATTGGCCCTGTGATTTATTGATTGTTATAGCAAAAGCACCAGTAATAGAAAATTTTCTTCGACAAAGTGTAAATGGTAAGTGGCTATCATTGCAATGATGTATGATTCTTAGAATCAACACTTTTTGATCATAATGGTGCCCTTCCACAAATTCACACAATAATACAGTGAAAAACACTTGCAAAATATGCAGGCAACTATCCTTGCATAAACCATTTGTTGAATTCAAGTTCCTTAGCAATATGACATATTCACCACATTTTAAATTTAATTGGTGAAGAGGTAAACTACTGAGTTGTAATGAATTTAAAAACTCTACCAAATAATGATGGGCATGTTCATCATTTTCATGTACAAAATAAACACTAAAATATTGATGCATTAGACATGCGATCAATGATTTTCCGATTAATTTCTTGAGCATTATTATTTCACATAGCCAAAATGACATACTCAGATAAATCAACTGAATGATAAAAAATGGTATCAATGAGACCATCTAAAGAGTTTCTAACCGTAACCATTCCTAACGGAAAATTCACTTATGAATTGGTTATACCCTCATCAATATCTAACAAAAATCGTTGAAAGTTTGATTGACTTTGCAAATGCATATTTGTAATCAAATGAAAATGTTGCATTAATGAAAACAAATATAAATGTTGCAAGCAAGCCTCAACAGTTTATTGGTGGCTTCTACGTACAACTATGGGCAAGATTTGACAAAAATCACCACCATATAAAACTACAAGCCTACCGTTTAAACAATTTAAATTCCGAATATCTCACAAGGATCTATTTATAGCTTCTATCATAAATTATGTTTAGTACAAGCTTCATCAAGTATAATCAATTGCACTTCACGCAAACTTTGAGCCAACGATGATTGGGCACTAATATTACAAGTTGAGGCCTCATGCAATTGTAATGGAATGACAAAAGGAGAATATGCTGTTTGTCTTTTATGCAAAAGGCAAGTAGCTATTTTCTTGTTGCCACTGCCATACATTTGACACCATAACCACAAAGATAACCTAATATGGTATTGTATACAAAAATTTTGTCAATTCCACTAGGCCTATCCATAAAAAAAACTTATTTGAAAGATGAAGTTTTAAAACGACAAAAATCACTGCATTGAAAACAATGCATTGCTCTTTGTTGAGTCTACTTACATCTTCCTCTATAAAATGAATGTTTTGATTATCTTAAACATTGTTGTCATTGGCATCACCATCAATATCAACAATATTTGGATAACCAAACTCATTCAAATTTTGAATATCAAAAAAACTACAATGTGTTTATCTAAAGATAACAAATACTTATTAATAGATAAAATTATTCTAGAATAGCATTTTAGATCATCACGCCAATTATTACATATAGCATCAAGATGCTTTTTAAATAAGCTAAGAGAATTTAAGAGTTGTTCAAACACAAGAAGCGTTGCAAACAATCACCGAATTTGTTTAGGCAAGGCAATGAGGGATGCTTTTTAAAAACAATTGTTCCATTTAGCATCATCTTACAAAAGTCCTCTTACAATACAAGCAACTTTATACGTTGAATGAACTATATCTTAAAAAAAAAAAAGTAATCAAATGAAGTTGATAATTCACCATGAATCAATAACAAACACAAATAAAATAATTTAGTACCTATAGGAACCATATTTATCCTACCAAATTTTTTTACTTTGCGTTGTTTTCTTTCCCACATGTTTTTTTTTCACATCTCACTTATAGTAAAGTGGAAGATCTATGTATCGAAGAAGCATATGATTACCTTGATTGCCAGAAGCAATCAAGGTATGAATACGGCGATTGAGCTCAAAAAAATTCATGAGTTTAGTCTCAGTATTTTGATCAATCACCGACTGTAAAGATATACCTTCGTGAAAAGTTACATACTGCTGGTTGAGAAGATAAACTGATAAACGACAAATACTATGACTTTTATTATTAATTTCAAAACCAAAAAGTCTTTAATATGCTTTTTGAACGGTCACATAGCGGCCTTCCAAAAAGTCTTTAATCTCATTTATTATTTCATCGATTTCTACCACGCCACGATCTGGACCTTTAAAAATATACATGTAGAAGTATTTGATAGTTTTTACTAAACTGCAAAGCTTCACATTAATATGGCAGTTAAAACGACCTACTAAATATGGGTTGTAGGCCCAATCCATCGATTATTCAAGCAAATAATTTGAACTTGTGTGCGTTTCTCAACATACCTATTGTAATTTCAGCAACGGTATAAAATATAACCATCACCATTAACCTCAGTGGTATTTCGAGCTTGCATAAGATAGATCATTAAACATTCATCGTTTTCCATATAAGAACAATTGGGATTGTTCAAACTACATGGACCGTGCATCATGTATTTTGCAACCGTTGCATAAAACAATGTTTGTCTATCTACATCTGAAATCTTAGCATATACAAGTCTATCTACAATGTTACAATCATTGACTTTGTCTTTCAGCCAAAGAAGAATGTGAGCATGAAGGAGATCACGCTTTTAAAACTCAATAGTGTAACAAAAAGCAATCATCTCTCCCAATACATTTTTTGTGTGATTTTTTTCATCATGACTTTCAATTTGAGCTCAAAAACGCGTGCAACTACATTTGAACAATTCAGAGGGATTTAACTTAGACCAAACTCATCCATAATCTCAGACCAAGTCAGATTGCACGTCATTATAACAAACAAATCCGGTTTACTTAAGACTTTAACAAAAATCATATTATCTAAATTTTTTTTTGTATATATCTAGGGGAATCAATAAATGTTGTAGGTAAAACAATGCAACGTTTAATGCGTGGTCCATTGTCTTCTTGCAAAGCATCTACAATTCCTTGATAACATTCGGCCCAAAATTCAAAGTAAATTTTCGTATTTTATATGCAAATATTGATCTACTACATATTGTTGAAATAATCTTCTAGCTCTATGTAGTACATTAGACTACATAGAGTCGCTTTTGAAGCATATATTGAACAAATGATTTTAAAATCACTCCAATAGTCCAATATTTGCTTTAAAAGCAAATAACCATCTATATTGTCCTTCAACAAAAAATAAAGAATAAAACAATGCATCATAAGAAAGATGAATTTCCTTAATCTTTTGTAATCTTCCACCATGTTGGTGAAGAATAATATCACATTCAGATTTCATGTGTTGTTCATCAAAAACAACAACAACAATCTTAGGAACGACGGGTTGGTTGTATCTTCGATGATATTCTTCAACAAGAACTTCACTGGATATATGAAGTCCTATATTGTGTCTGTCTAAAATAACATTATGTGAAGATTTGAAACCACAAACTAATGCATTATTCAATTCTAAAACTTCTTGAATGGTATTTATGGTATCGCAATTGACATCATCAAAGATCTTTATTCAACTTTTGTTTGTAAATCATCATCCAAAAAGTAAATTTGTACAAATCTTGCACCATGATCTACTTCAAATTCTAAATTTCCAATATGATGGCATAACTTTTTGTTCATACAAAATGTATATACCCCTTAGCCTTTGGCTTGCTTAAAATGAAATTTACTACACATATTTGTAAAGGCAAAAGCTTAATTTTATTTTCTAATGGATTTTAGAAATCCTTGAGACTTAGGAGTGTTGCCCATAAAAAGTTCGTAGAGCATTCTTTCTAAAACGAAATGTCAAACATCTTTGACATTGGATGTACATGGATCCAATGCCATCGACATTAATATCCGCATAGTCATCAATTGTAGCTAAAGCTTGGGCCATAATCTATAATTAATAAAAATCACAAGTTTAAATTAGGGTAGAAAATATCCTAAATTCTTTAATTATATAAGGGTTTAAAATAGGAATACAAATTCCTAAACAACAAAGCCTAAAATCCCTAAAAGATAGAATGTGTATAATATTCAATCTAAAAAGATTAGAGTTAAAGTAGAAATATAAATTCCTAGATCATAAACCCTAAAAAAAAATTCCTAACATACAAATGTAGAAAAAAAGTTGAAGACTTACTTATAGAACTTGTACTTTAAAAACTTGCACCTTTTGAATATACTCCACCATATTTCAAGTGCTCCCACTCCAAATTTTTACTACATATAAAAAACACAAACACATTTGGTCAAATTAATTTGTTGATATTAAGAGGAAATTAGGTCACATTGTGAACATTAAGGTGAAATTAGGTCAAATTGTTTCAAAAAATTGCTCCAATTGCTCCTATTAGGCTCTATTTAATTCAAATTCTTACAATTCATTTGAATTGAAGCTCAAATTACACTCAAATTGTTCAAATGATGCTCAAATTGATCACACTAGGTCACATTGTTGACATTAAGGTGAAATTAGATCTAATGATTTTAAGAATGCTCCAATTGCTTCAATTTGGTTTTAATTATGTCAATCTCTTGAAATCAAGTTAATTGAAGCTCAAATTATATTTAATTTGTTCAAATGAAGCTCAAATTGATCACATTACATCAAATGAAGTTCAAATTGCTCACATTAGATCAAATTAGGTCAAATTGCTCTAAAAATGCTTTAATTTAGCTCCAATTATGTCAACCTCTTAAAATGAAGTTAACTGAAACTCAAATTATACTTAATTTGTTCAAATGAAGCTCAAATTGCTCACATTAGATCAAATTAGGTCAAATTGCTCACATTAGATCAAATTAGGTCAAATTGCTCACATTAAGCTCAAATTAGATCAAATTGCTTTAAGAATGCTCCAATTGCTCCAATTGCTCCAATTTGGCTCTAATTACATCAATCTCTTAAAATTTGATCAAATTGAAACTCAAATAACACTCAAATTGTTCAAATGAAACTCAATGTTCAAATCATCAATTCACCATTTTATATATGAATTCAATTTTGCTCAAAACAAATGTAAAGAAAATACATTGAAGGTATTGTTGAGCTCAAGAACATCACCACTTGATAAATTTCTTCACTCACAAACAATGGTAATGAAAATTGAAAAATTGAAATGCAAATTTGTGAGATTGCAAAGACTGTAAATACTTTGTTGTAGAATCCCAAATTGCTTCGATATAACAAAGCTTCAAATCATTTGGTAGTAAGAAAAGAACATTAGAATTGAGAACATTCAAAGCTTCAACATTCAAATCCTAGAATTGTGGAAGTAAAATGAAGTGTGAAGCCAAGATATATGAAACCTCTGTACCTTTGTAATATCACATTTTTACACTGTGTGATATTATAAAGGTGAAATGGCTGTTGAAAATCTATAATATCATATTGTATACAAATGTGATATTACAGAGAGATTGGACCTCTGTAATACCACACAATGTAAAAATGTGATATTATGAAAGGCCTTGTGATTTTAGTAGTATAATAATGAATATAATTTTTTTCAATTTAAAAAAAATGCATATATATATATATATATATATATATATAAAAGCTGGATATACTAATGCAAACCATTGCAAATCAAGCATTATTATGCACCTCTAGTGTATGATGGAACTTTTGTATACCAAAGTGTATAATTACTTTGTAATTTTTATTTTTTTAATTTCAAAAGAAAAGGGGTGAAAGGATGATTCCATAAAATCGCACTTATAATGTTTGGATATTAGATATTGTATATACCTCATGTCTTCTACCATAACTTTGAATTATATAGTCGACAAATTTTTAATCAAAAATATATATATGATATTTTTACTTTTGTTTTTTTAGTCAAAAATTTTAAAATAATATTTAATATTTAATTTTATTAATTTATTAAAATTAAATTTTCATATATTTTTAAGTTTAGAATATCCAAAATTAATGATTTGGGGATGAGCTCCAAGGAATTTGCTTCCGCTTTCAATGTGAAGTGGTTGTGCAAAAGACACCTAAAAATAATAAATATAGTTTCCTCTAGCTATGTACAAAAATTATTGCGTTGTACCACTTGTGCATATACATACTTAGAGACATCCATATATAGTTTGTCTTCATTTTTTATGGAATCTCATTTCCAAAAAACTCTCACAAATAGACAATGAAAAGAGGAAGTAGTATCAATTTTAATGTTTATTAATGATTTTAATGTCATTCTAGGGGTATGATCTCCTTCACTCTCTAAGTATATTCCATTTTTATTTTATTTTTAAAAAAAAAATTCTAATTTATAAATACTTCCAAAAAATAAGCAATATTGGACCAAAACAAAGTAAATAGTATAAGTGTTTAATGGAATCATATATAAAAGCCCAATGTTAATGATAGGAAACTACAAACCAAATCTAAGGGCCCCATTTCTAGTTCCATGACATCTAGAAGACCTTTTGAGTTTTGGTCAATCCAAAAATTGATGAATTTAAAATTAAAATCCTTATCAAAAGGTTTTTGTTTCTATTTGATCAATAGCCACTCCACAACGTAATTTCTAACTATTTTCAACACAATTGATATAAATATGATAAATAATCTATAGCTTTATCACGGTTGTCATATCGGACAGAATCTTACTGTTCACGGACGAATCGGGCGAATCAAGGTTGACTAGTTGCAAACTTTGGAGGCCAATAACTTTTGAAAAAATTATCCAAATTGGGCATATGAGATGTTTTTCGGCATCTCATATGCCCAATTTGAATAATTTTTCCAAAAGTTATTGGCCTCCAAAGTTTGCAGCCAGTCAACCCTAATTCCCTCGATTTGTCTGTGAACAGTAAGATTCTGTCCGATATGACAACCGTGAGCTTTATAGCTTGTTCAAAAGATTTGATGACATTTAGCACTATTTAGCCTCCAAAAGAATGGCTAGTGGTTTTATAACCTACTTTAAGTTGGCAAAAAAACATGTAACAACTATATTTATTTTAATTTGGAAGTACTAAAATTCAACTAAAATTTTAACTTCTTATTGTCAACATTTTCATCTATTTGAGTATTTTTGGTCCCTTTTCAAGATGCAAGCAATGGTTATTTTAGCAATATATTGATAAAAAAATGATCTAAAAAATTTGAGGGATTATATGGTGATATATTCCCCTAATTTTAGTGGATGAAAATGTTCATTTGCTACATAAACTTAGGACAAATATTGTTCTTTTTTGGATAAATGTACACATGGTTGTCATACTGGACAAGTTACTATTCATTTCTTGTCCTGTAGGACGAGTTACTATTCATCAAATGTACCTCTCTAGTCCAGTATGACAACCATGAATGTACACTCTTTGGGATGAATAATTTAAGTTCCATTTGCATTTTTCATCCATTTATATAAATATATCAACTACCATTATAAGAAATCTAGACCTTGCGCAAGGCCATTTCAGTACATGAGGATGTGTCACTCAAGACTAGGGACTAAAAAAAATTTAAAAGAAAAAAAAATTGCACATCTTCTAAAAGTCAAACATCTTTGCATAAGGTCCAGATTTTTTGTAATGATCACTTCATTGAAGATGGTTTTTTGCACTACATAAGAAAAAAGTCCTTGCATGCGATTCCCCCATTGAAACAACAACTAGTTCAATGTGAGATTTTTTTTAACTTTTTTGAAAAAAATGCTGAGATAGCAATTACTTATAATTTGTTGAAGCAATATATTTCTACATTCATTCATCTTTTTGACCAAAAAATACTTTTCAATTACATGCATGCACTTTTTCATCCACATTTGGTGACTTCATCCACACTTTAGAAAATTTCTTATTAAAAAAGTACTATTTTTATTTGGTGAAGAGTAGAGATTTATTTTGAAATGGTTCAATCTAAAGTAGGTTGCTATAAAACTGTCCCTCTCCTTCAAATTGCCCCTATTATTAGCTAGAAAATGGAGATGATATGATCTTTAAATGAACCACTTAAGCTATTGAATGCATTGAGAAAAAATAATTTTCTTATTGCAAGAGCCAAGCATTGTCTTTGATTTCTTTACATCTCTTTACAAGTTGCAAGTGGACAAATTTTGGAAGACCTAGATGGTCATAAACAAGTGCCTATGCCCCAAATCTTTGAAAATTTACAAGAGTCAATCGTTGTCTTTGCTTACCCCATCTTCCTTTAGAAGTTGCAAGTGAATGGTTTATAGAAGACCTAAGGTTATAAATGTAGGCCTATGACACAACTCGTTTCATAAGTAATTCAAAAATGCTTCAAAAAAATATGAAACCACTTGTGTTATATTCCTCATCTATTTCTCTTTTTCTGAAAAATGAGCTAAAAATATTCCCATCCAAGGAAATACATGAAAATAAGACAGACCAACATTTATGTGAGTGGTCTCTGAACAGGGTTTTTTTTCTGGTGATTTGTTGCTATTGTCATATGATTTTAGCCTATCTGAACTAATCCCTCCATAAATGTGCCACTACACTAAAATTGGTAAATAGTGTTGGCAACACTAATTGTCAACACTAACACTAATTGTGATTTGCAAGGTTAGTGTTAGATGAAAATTATCCCATTCTAACACTATTTTAGCTCTATAATAAATTACAGTTTTCTAGGAAAGGGACAGATTTTCACGACAGAAGGCAAAAATTACAATTTTGCAGAGAAAGAACAAATTTTCACGACGGGAGGCTAAAATTACAGTTTTGCAGGGAAAGGACAGATTTTTGCAGTGGGAGGCAAAAATTACAGTTTTCTTGGAAAGGGATAGATTTTCATGGCGGGAAGCAATAATTACAATTTTGTAGGGAAGAGACAGATTTTTACGGCGGGGGGCATAAATTACAGTTTTGCAGGGAAGGGACAGATTTTTATGACATCAATTAAGTGCCCCAACACTATTTACACATAAGTTGAAAAATAGTGTTGGGGGTAAAAAACAGGGAACAACACTAATTATCACCCAACACTATTTACCAATTTTAGTGTAGTGTGAGCAAGCCTCTACTGTTAAAAAAAACAAACTATTTCTGAGCCTCCTACCTACCTTCCTACCTTAGTGCCTTAGAAAAAAAAAGTGCTGGTTGGATCAGTCTGTTGTGTGGCCCGGCCTTGAGTGGCAATTGACCTTGGAAGATGGAACGTAAAGCCTGCCATGTCTGCCTGCACTACTGTGTCAGTCAAGTCAGGTCAGGCAGCGCAGAGCAGAGAGTTCAGGTGCGATTCGCATGCGAGTTTGGTGGTGGGAACATAAGTTATATAAGGTCGAACTATCCATTACCACACAGACTTGCTATCTAGGTACTTTGAAGAAGCTATTTTCCAGCTCACATTTTTCAGAGATCGAGAGAAGTCAATTGCAAAAAGAATGAAGACATTCCGACTAGAATTGAATTTTTTGTGATTTTTCAAAGCTGAAATGTAAAACTGTGAGTGGACCCTTGTTGAAGCATGACCACACCATTGTTGAAGCTTGGGCTGATGTTTGCGCTCCCCAAGTGCATTGCCATCACGATGAAGGATTAATAAGATTGTGGTAATAGATGGGTTAGTGACGGAAATGGGAGGAACCTGTAGGTGGCGGAATTGGGTAAATGGTGGTATTGGGTAGTCTGCCTAAAAGTCTAAAACCTTAGTTATTATTCTATCAATAAAACGAAATCCAGGCCACCAGCGCATCGACAACCGGCAATTGCAATGCAACCACGAAGCTTAACTTATCTAGCTCGATCTGCACTCCCTCCCTCCCGTACCCTCTCGATCGATCTCTGTCTGTCTCGGTCGGTCGGTGCCCTGCAGAAACTGAAGCATGCATTGGGGGTAAGTTGTGCGTTGAGAGACCCGCTGATTTCTGCAACATCGATCATCACCAAAAAGCGAATCATAATGACGAGTTGACTTTTTACAGACTTGCACTCTGCGAGCAAGCTAGCTAGTGCCCTTCACGATACAGACCAGCGAACCTGTGAAAAAGGACGGGTAACATTAATTGCATGCCACTTGCGAGTTGCTTGCTAGCTGATCGAGGTGTGACAATGAAGGTATCCGTTTGTCAAAAACTGCAAAAATAGGGTAAGGATTAAGGAAAGGGATATCGATGGAAGAAGAAGAAAGCCTTGAGATGGATTACAGTGAGAACACCTAATTTTAACTGCCGTGGGTAGTAATGTATATAATGCAGACCATGATTTCTCTAGTGAATAAAAACAAAACATATCTCAGCAGTGGTGTTTTAATTACCTTCAAGGCACGTTAATTAGATTCTGAAGTAGGCCGGCATCCCTCAAATTATCACTCTTCGTCAAACGACTTCACGATCAGTTTATACTACTGCAATTATCTAGCTCCTTCAGGTAGAGGCAATTCTTTTGCTCAAATTTGCTGTGGAGTTTTGATAAAACAAACTTTTCACGTACAACAATCTCAATGTAAAGAGTCCTTCTCCTTCTAACAAAGTCAATTATGTTACATTGCAATCAATCTTAGCAATTACGTGCATTACCGGCCTGGCTCGGACCAGCAGCACAATTTGTCTGCACAAAAGTCTTACTAAAATTTAAGTTAAATTTCATTCGTACGCCCAGTCGCCCATCTGAAAAATTGGCTAATTATATATATCGTGAAGCTTCCACCAATACAACGAAATTGATATTTAAGATTGCTAAGTTAGTAGGTGCCGGTCAGTACTTTGATGTTGGTCGATTCGTGGCAGTGTAGCTAGCATGCATTGGTGTCTGGTCTTGTAACAACCCCAAAATAGTCAAGTTCGAGAGATCGAGAGAACTTGACAGACATGCTGTTGACGTTCCATGCCAGCCGTTAGTACTGCAAGCCCCTGCTCAACTTCTAAGATGTAAGTTAAGCTAGAGTCAGTACGTAGACTGAGAATGGCCGGGAGGTCTTTGATCGAGGCTTAGACGTACGTACCGGCCCTGGACGTCTTTCACCAAAGCAAGCCAACGGATCGATTATCATATCTTGTCGAGCTAGAGCCAGTGCAGAATCTAAGCACATTGTTGTTATGGACAGGAGCTACCTAGCTGTAAGCTTCGTACGTACCGGCCATATATGGCATGCAGCTCTGAGCCAAAACTGCCCAAAAGTATTTCATTTCAACAAAAAAATCTGCCCAGGAGGAAGTACTTGTACCCGAATATCAGAGAAATCAACATTGAGGAGCTGCATCACAATTTCACACATATCCATCATATATGTTGACAAGTTTGACTATCTGACATCTGGCTCACGGCTAGACTCCCAACTGAAGAAGACTGATTGCAATCTGAGCAGCTACGACACCGGACTCTTACAAGCTGCTATATCGGGAATTTCGTTAAAATGGCAGTCATTCCTCAACTCAACTTTGGCACTTTTACAGGGCAGACAGTTCTGTAATCTATACTGGTCTTAGATGTCTGACATCTATACCATTCTTAGATGTTTGAAATCTATATTGTTTCTAGATGTCACTTTTGAGGTTCAGACTGTGTGATCTGAAATCTATATCAAACCTAAATTTCTGAGATCCATATTAATCCAAGATGTTTGAAATCTATATTAGTCCTAGAGGGTGCTTTTGTAGTTTGATACCGTGTGATCTGATATCTATATCAAACCTAAATTTCTGAGATCCATATCAATCCAAGATGTTTGAAATCTATATTAGTCCTAGAGGGTGCTTTTGTAGTTTGAAACCACGCAGTTTGAAAATGGCACATGGAATATATCCATTTTAACAAAATTCACGATGTATATTTCAATGTCATTTTTCTTGCCAATTGGATATATTGTATGGCATTTATATGGTGTGTTTTTGAGAAGTAGTAGAATTAATTTTGGATTTCAAATGTCAAGTCAAAAATCTTTGTAAGAATCATTTTCATTTTGAGAGTTGTACCTAAAGAGCTATGAAGATGCAATATAACATTGTTTAGGAATGAGACAAGGGTCCCTTTTGCATCTTTGAAAAAGGACCTTTACATTGAAGAAAATTATCTTCTACTATTCTTCAATCAACCCCAATCCTTGAATTAACTAGAGAAGTCTCTTCTAGGTATCTAGCAAAGCATGATACCTTTTTAGCATGGAAAGGACCAATTGCCTAGTTATACAATATTATGAAGGTGGGATTTTGGCTTCAACTACCTTACTCTACCACATGTGGGTGATTGCAAGAAACATTTATACTATTTCCTGTCACACGTTGCGGGCTGAGTTGTTTTTTGGCCATAACTTTTGTGTTTTAACTTCGAATGACTTAAGATTTACAAGGAAGGTACTCATGACTATTCTACAACTTCCTTGATTTTTTGGTAATTTTCAAAAATAATTTACTATCCAAAAATAGGCCCGAAATAAATGTCACACTTACCAATTTGGAGGTTTTTAGTACTTTTGAGTACCTTTTTCATATACCCTACATCAAGAGAATTATATGGAGTTCTTCCTTACATATAAATACAACTTTTCACCGAAGGGTTTTTAAAAATAATTAATTTTGTGTGGTGTGGAAGTCTACGAAGAGAGCTTCCTTCTGCTTGCATTTTGAAACATATAAAATATTATTTTTGTAAGTTTTTTGGTGAATGACCATCTTCATAAAGTTCTTAAAAATGGACACTTTTTATTTTTTGTATTTACTTGTTTTTACTATTTTTAACTAATTTTCACATCAAAAGTCCTATTTTCTTGAGATTTGGTACTTTTCAAGTTCTCCTAGTTAGAGAATTTTCCTACACATTTCCTTCCTTGCAAACCTTCATTTTAGAAGTATATATATAATTCATATTTTTTTAATTTAAAAAAAATTAGTTTTCTATTTTTAAAGTACTACAGAAGAAAAACCATGAGTACTGTGAAAATGCAACAAAATCGACAGGTGTTTCTTGCAATCACCCATGTGTGCAGTTTGGAATTTTCAAAAAATCTTCTTTAAGGTCTTTAAATCAACCTTATTTTTATTTATTTTTTGATTAAATTTTTTTTTAAGTTCTTTAGAAAAAAACAAGTATTGTGAAAACACAACAAAATCAATAGGTGCTTTTTGCAATTGCCTTATTAAGACTTAGTATTTTTTAGGATTGAAAGAATATAAAATATAACAAAATCTAAGGAACCTTGTTCTGAAAAGCATTAGTTTAAAGATTCTAAATAGAATTGATTCTTAAAGGCTTCAAAGGTCATTTCTAGCCTTGTATTTTAGGTTGTGTATTTGCAATCTATATTTTGGCACTATCATATTTGACTACATGATTGGATTTAAAAACACCTTCGTACGATAGTACATAGTATTATTAGTATACAATACATGTGAATATAGTGTTGTATTTCAATCTCTTTATTTGGATTCATAAGATTATGCATGGTACATACATATAAATTCTAATGGGACCTTTTAGGATCAAGGTCATCAAATTTCAACCTACATTTGTCAATATTCAATAGTTTGCAATTTAAGTTTGCATTGGATAACATTGCATAATTTTAGATGAACAACTACGCTATGGTGACAAACTTTCAAAGATGACTTCATTGTCTTTGTCACGTATACCAATTTCAACTCTATGGATTCTACTATTGTTGTGTATGTTTTCTTTTATACATTCTTTATGTATAACAAAAACATGTATTTATACCCATGTAGCAAATGCTTGTGTAAAAAAGAGAATATATCATTGACTACCATCAATTATGAAGTTTGAACAAAAGAAAAAATGAAAGAGGTATTAAATTGCATAAAGGTGTCCACTCATAATCAATTGCCTACTAAAGAAGTAAGTTGATGACATCTCAAGAAGGTGGTCTATAATCCAATTCCTCTAAGTTGGTAGGATACATTATTTGATCATTTTTGACAATTCATACCATTTTTAAAATCTTTTTATTTAATTATTAGAATCATATGTGTTAGTGAAGAAAATCTTATGATCAAATCAGTTATACAATTAACAATCTCTTTATGAAGTACTTAATTTGCATTCATTAAATTAAAATTTTTAAATTTTTATATGAAATCGATCTTCAATGTGCATTGTGGGGGTTCAATGGAGGCAATACTAAGCCTAGTAATCCTTACAAAGCAATTTATATCGATATCTTATATCAATTTAACATTGAAGTTTTCAAGACATTAATTAGTTTTTTGTTTAAAGGAAATGGTTGATGGGATTTTGGCTTTGAATCAAAAAGCATTCATTCAAATGGATAGGCAATTGTTGGTACTAAAGAAAGTAGCTTGATTTTCAGCATTTAGAATCCTGACGAATGATAAAGGAAGGTATTTTAAATACATCAAATGCTAACTTTGTTGCATTTGAACATCAAGTGGTTATGTAAATATATGTTATTTTTTATATCTTTTAATTCTATTCTTCCTTTCGTCATTTTTATTATTTGAAGTGTCGTTGTTGTCACTTAAAACTAACAATTAATTCAATAGGCTATAATCATCATTATCATCAATCATATCAAGTTGTGATTCAAATTTACAGGTTTATAATATGTTAATAAAATGATGCTAAGTATCTTTAATTTGATAGCTAAACTTACCATTATTACTTATGGTGTTTGTTTATAGTATGCAAGTGATAATCCCTTGCATAATAGGTTTATTTCCAAAACTAGTGATTTAAACTTTCAAACTTTTGTTCTTTTTCTAAAGTAGTATTAAGTAGGTGCATGTAGTAGCATGCATACAAATGCAAGTTTGGAACATTTAGACTTGCTCTTAATAAGGTGCAAATTTTATTTAATAATCTCAATTAATTTATATTTCAAGTGTAATTGTTCAATGTTATAATGTTATAATTAGTTACATTTAAGTATATTTGTGGCTCTATTTTATTTTTTACTATAAACATACTAAACTTCTTTTATATGGATTTATAACAAGATTGTAAATTCTTTTAAAATTACTTTATAAAAGTTCCAAAAGTCTAACATCAACATCATCAAAGTTCATATGATGAAACATTTTTCTAATTGTATCAAAAGATCTAGACTACTTTGAGATTATAGTACAAACCAATATGAACAAATGCATATTCTATTGATGAAGACAACTTATAGAGCTAGTAATAAGTGAGTTGCAACGTTACAAATAATAAATCTTAATTGATGCCTAGAATCGCTTTACGCACCACATAGATAGCTTCAAAACTTGAATCAAAAAAGAGAAATAACAACTTCAAATTAATAGAGTAAGCTTTTATTATAACCTTTCCTCTTCTACTCAAATTTGTAAAGTTTTTAGTTCATATCTACAAAATGTTATTATCATTACTAATAAAAATTAGTAACTAAAAGTTTATCAATGTGAAAATTGTTTCTATGGCAAAAATGTATTATCAAGAGCAAAGGCAAACTTATGCATGAAATGGATGAAAAACAAATGATTTATCAATATGATGAATTTAAGTGATCATACCACTTAGTACATGGATTTTGTTGGATTCTCAACTATAGTTGCAAGATAATCTCCATCCAACACTTGATATATACATGAGTGATAACAACTTCAGTAGCTTGTCAAATTTAGAATTTGATGGTAGGATGTTGCTTCATGTGTACAATGCATTTGATATTCCTACAGGTTTTGGGGAAAGTTTTGGAGATTGGCCCATCTATGGACGTGCTACAAATCAATTTTTTAGAGCACTGTAGTACAGTTCTATAGCTATACAAATGAAAGAGGGTGGTGATCAAAATATAGATACATCTTTTGGTAAGATTTGACTTATTTTTAAACTAAATTTGTGCAATGAAAATAATACAATAATATTAATAGAATTGGCCTTGGTGAACATGTATAAGAAGTTACTACAAATTAAATTTTCAAGATTGATAGATTGTATTGAGCTTAGGTAGTGTGAAGGCTACTATTTAATAGGAGAGGTTGAAAGTATATTGAGAGCAATTCTTATGGTACCTAATTTTACAACTTCAGATAGGTTCTTTGTCAATGCTTGTAAATTTTGAACTCTATGTTTACCATAGGGATACATATGAATAAAGAGTCTTTCCTTTGTTTTTTCCTACACTTTTTTTTGCTTCACACATTTTCTTTTCCTTTATACTTTTACTTGTTTGTGTTTTGTAGTGTTGGATGTAGTGATGTGAGATTTGAATGTTCATAGTTTGATTGGTAAAGCCAACAATAACTAAACCTAGTTTTGTTGAATGATAAAACATGTGAATAAATATTTTATAATTTATCTTACTAGTGTAGCTATTGTATAAGATTAATACTTTTATACCTTTATAGATTTGATAGTGTATTGAAAAATATTGTTTGATTGTTTTGATGGCCTAATTTAACCCATAAAGGACCAAATGGCATTTTTTAGCAACATAGAGATTTTGGGTACTTCACTACAAATGGAATTTTCAATTTTTTCTTTGAAATTACCACACAATATCTATCTAAGGAGTAGCTTTAAGACACAACAATTTTCATGACTATTGACTACATGATTAAAAAGTTATTGCATGATATGTAAGTTTTTCATTTCTTAGTGGGCAACTTGGAAGCTCAAAAAAATCACTTTTGTAAGGAATAATAATTTTAATTTGGCTTCTTGGATTTGTATATACATGGAAATTTTTAAATTATTCCATTTTGATTAACAAGATGAAAGTTATGAGGAGTTTTAGTTTGCTAGCACTTATAGTATCTCTACCCTAAAATAAGCTTTGAAGCCCCTTATATAATTCAATTTCAATATTATTTTTTGAAAAAATTTAGGCATTTGAATGTAGATTGTTTATTACATCATTACAACCATTTGAGATTGAAAATTTTCAATTCCATTGTAACTAAATTCTTAACAATTTAGTATTTAAAATCATACTCTACCTCTTTCTACTTACTATTTTTTTTGAAGGTGAATATGAAATATTTTCAGGTTGAAATTTTTTATATATATTACCAACTTATGTCTTCAACATATCATGAAGAGTATCATGTTGTAGGATTTACACATTTTTGTGTAAAAAAGTTGAAAAATGAAGTCTAACCATTTGGGAAGAGTTGAAAATATTTCTTTTTGAAATCGAGGAAACAAGACCTTACAATTGGTAACGTTTCTTATTCTGAAATTTTAGAAGGGTATACTCTAACAAGATAACTAAAGGATCCTATGGTTGGATTTGTTAATAAACAAGAATGATATGATCATGAGGCTCTGTGCACTCCACCCAAACCCTAACCATATTGTGCACTATAAATGCAGTTGTAAATAGGATTTGAAAACTCAAATTCAAAAACCAGAGAGTTAATGACATAAGGTAAACTACCCCATTATGGATATAATGGAAGCAAGCCCATTGTGGGTTGAATTATGATAGTGGTGTACATTTTAGAACTTGAATGTACACCACCATTGTGATTTTGCCCACAATGGACTTGCTCCCATTCTGTTTGTAATGGAGTAGTTTACCTTGATCGTTCCAAGGACGTTGCCAATAAGTAAAGATGAAGATTTTAGCCTTTCTTTTGAGTTTGAGTACTTTGAAGTAGTTTTGAGCCTAAAAACACCCTAAACCTCTTAACCCCTGAACGTCACAGGGGACAAAAAACGTCCTTCTCAGTTTAAAAGTCAAATTCAAAGGGCTATAACTTTTGCATCCAATGTCCAAATTCAATAAAACTTGTTGGAGAAGTCTTGTTTGTGTGATAAAATTTTCGGATCAATACAAGATGTACAATAGTTTTGGGAGCCAATCAAAGTTCACAGGTTCAATTTGAACTCACCAAACTGCATTTGGTGGTTGCAACTTTGGGAGCTTGTATCTTTGTAATCTAATGTTTGTTTTCAATAAAATTTGTTGGGTTTTGTTTCCACTGATTGAGAGCAATTCAAAGTTCAAAATTCAGACATTGGTGAATTCCAGTGAACTTTGGCGGCCTATAACTTCTTCATAAAATGTCCAAATCCAATAAAATTTGTTGGAGAAGTTGCGCATACTAGTCTAGTTTGTGTGGTTAAAAATTTCATAGAAATCCAAGAAGTTATGAGTGACTGAGAAGCATTTTAGTAGAAGGAGGTTCAGTCATAGATGTGATTTTTTGTTACTTTTTTCACTGTTTTCTAACATTTCAAATTCATTTTGCAGACACAATGATTCATTTGAATGATATATTTTTTTTCACCAAATTGTATATATTCTGGTTTTGAATCACTTTGTAGTTTAAAGTTTTTTCATTTGAGTAGGTTTTGAAATCGAATTTCACCTCCAAATGTGTTTTTAAGAAAATTTCAGTACCTTTTTTCAACACTAAAACATTATAATATTTCAATCTATACGGTCAAATTACCCCAAATTTGTTCCACACCATCTACAACATTCACTCTACAATATTGTCCGGTTGAGATCTTCATGACTTACTCTAATTTTGACTTTTCAGACTTGCAAAGCAAGGCAGTTTTTAAGCCTGGTTGGACCTCTGACGTTTAGGGGTTAAAGGGTTTAAGATGATCAGCCGTTCGGATTGTTCTGCCCGACACAAATCCCCAGTCGACCCAGCCACGAGTTCCATCTTCGTCGTCGTCGTCACCGCTGCTGAATCTTTCCGAACTCTCTCAACACAGGATAAATATTCTCGAAAGCCTCATATATCTCATCTCGCACCTTCGCACCCGTGAGAACAATCTTCCCCGAGACGAAGATCAGTAACACAACCTTGGGTTGCCTCATTCGGTATATCAGCCCTGGAAACAACTCGGGTTCGTAGCTTGAGAAATGGCCGTGGGCAAAGGCTAAACCCTCCAATCTGATGGGAAATTTGACATCACAAGACCCGACAATGTTCTGGATTCTGAAGTCCTTGAATTGGACCGGGAAACCAAGCTTCTGAATGACGCGAGCAAACTTCCGGGCAGCCAGCCTGGAGTGTTGCTCAGTCTTGGCACCAGTGCACACCATTTTGCCAGATGCGAAGATGAGGGCAGTCGTCTTCGGCTCCTTGATGCGCATGATGACAGCTGCAAATCGACGAGGGTTATACTCGGCATTTCGGGCGTGCAAAGCAATAGTCTTCAAGTCCAAGCGACAATCCAAGTTCGTCGTCGAGACGATGTTCTGCAATGTGGGGGTGATGCCCGAGGGATGCTTGTCAAGGTCCACAAGCTGGGTGCCCTCCAACACCGGCTCCTCCATCTGTGCTTGAAGGCGGAGAGAGGAGACTCGCGCGCGGGGCGGCGGCGATGGCGGGCGTAGGTGCCGCAGGGAGCACGAAGTGCTTCGCAACACAGGCAAAGGGAAGGCGAGAGTGTATGTACTCACAGGACAAAGGGCCGGAGAGAAATCCAAGAGTTGTAGTTGCAAGAGAATGTGAAGTTAACAAACTTCATCAACAAATTGTTTCTCTCTCAAAACAATATATTTACAATACTTGAATTGGCAAACAATGTGAAGGCAAAGGGAGCCTCAAGCTTTAAATACTCCACCCTGGTTGACAAGCATAAAGTAAAAGTAAAAATTCACATAAAGTAAAAGTTGACATCTATAATTCTATGTAAAGCAAAAGTTTATTTTTATAATTCGACATAAAGTTAAAGTTTTTTGCTACCTAAGGTGAAATCTCAAAATAGCTTAAGGTTCCCAAATAAGATTAATTTGCATCCATTTGACATGGTTTCACACATCACATGACAATGTGGTTGTGGTGGAAGTGTAGAAGCTAGTATAACATCCATTCACTTTTTTACAAATGGATATCATCCATGGATGAGGCATACTGATGAAGTTTTGAGGTTTGTACTTAAGTTTAAGTCCATCCTTAGATTTGTAATTGTTGTTATATTGAGAAATTGCTCACATATGTTAGAAAGACGGAGACAAAGGTCAAGTACTTTATAACTCTAAGTGTCACTATGGTATTGTAAAACTCATGTGCTAATTCAATGTTTGTACTTGTCCTTTGTTTGGATACACCAAATTACTCATCCATTTTATGTTTTTCAACTACTTTGGAGGGATTGACCTTTTGATATTGTAATAAGTAAATGAGTTAGTATTACTACAATTGCATATAAGCCTACACCATATATAGATTGTTGGTTTTCCAACTTTGAAATTTAAAATGAAAATCAAGAAAGAATTGCATGTACTCTATAATCCAAAGCTTACAATGTGTTGTTATAAAAGTTTCAATGTCTTCTTTCCGTTGGATTTTTTTAAGTGATATATTGTTGTGTTTGATAGGTTTGGTGCATAAAGTAGAATTGTCCAATATCAACATCCACCTAATTCTACTACCGGCAAGACCTTTCTATTCATATCAATGGCCCACCCATTATCTTAACAATCCTTTGTTATGATGGCAATGCATTTGGGAAGTAGACATGTCAGTCTACGTTTTAATAAGTGTCTATCCGTGCTTCAACAAGGGTCTATTCACACATTAATATTTTAGCTTAAAAAAAATCATAGAAAATTCACTTCTTGTTGGAATGTTTTCATTCTTTTTGCAATTGACTATTCTCAAATTGTTTAATCTCTGAAAAATGTAGGAGCTAACAAATAGCTTCTCTAAAGTACCTACACTGAATAGGGGTATTAATTGAAGGAGACGAAAAAATTAAAGGGATTGATTCTAAAAAACTTACCTCATGGGGAGTCATTAAAGCTTTGTTGTGTTGTAGTAAAAGTAGCTTAAGATTGGCCAAAGAGTGGTATTTTTATATAAAAAAGATAAATATTTATATAGTGTGAAATGTTGATTAATTAATATGGGTCCCCTTAATACCACTATTCAGTGTAGATAGCAAATCTGTGTGGTAATGGGTTGATCTACTTTAATAGGCAAGTTCCTTCAAATTTAAGCCAACATAGTGACACCACTATGTTTTTTTTTATTTCAATGATTTTTTTGTTGAAAAGCGATGATTTTTTTTGGTAAGGAATCTTGTGTTAAATACTCTTGCTTTTCAATAAATGAAATCGCCAATTTGCTACCAAATCTCGGACAATATTGCTCTAAATGGGATGAATGTTCATTGCTTTGGATGAATAAATGAAATTTCATCCATAGATTGCAAGTTTCATCTACTTCCATGGATGTATATAGCTTCATCCTTCCAGTGGTTACGGCTTTCTGCACTGCCTACAATAAATGAAATAAAAAACCCACCTGACAGTTAATGTTAAAAAAAACCAAAAAACACATTGCTTGTTTCATTTCATATTATTTGACTAAAGTCAAATGCTCATTTTGACTATTTTAGGTGCAGTTAACAGTCAACTGGTGGAGTGACCAGTCAACCTTCTTGCACACAGAAATGTCACCGAATTTGTTTGACCCAAAATCGGAAAGTCTCAAAAACGAAGCCCGAAAGTTTGAAAAGCAGGAAGTCGGTGAAGCATTGAACAACGTGGGATTCAAAACATTCAAGTTTTCAAAACCGTGGAAGAAGTAAGCTAACTGAAGTTCACCTTGGAGCCTCCGCCTTTGACTTGGCTCAGTCCTGCGCCAGCCAGCCTTCCAGTCTTCCCGTAGTGTGCCTTGCACAAAGATTCCAGCCATGGCGGAGTCCCCGAGATTGGCTTTCAGCAGGAAAACGAGTCGCTATTCGAACTCCCGAACAGTTCTCGCACTTCTCCATCAAAGCAATGCGATCACTACCGGCACTACTGCCGAGCGTGTATGATTTTTTGGTATTGAACTCTGTTTCTCGCTGGCCTGGCATTGAATGAAGGCGACTGCGTTGAGTGATAGAGACCCAGGAAGTTTTCCAGAGGAGGTTGTGATGAACCTGAGCTGCCAGGAGAATGATGGTGCCAGGAGACGAAGCAGCCGGCGTGGTGGTCGAACGATGGGGGATGAGGAGACGGGCCCGGCGTTGCTTGCTAAAGTGAGGGAACTCGCCGCGTTCGTGCGGGAGTCCAAATACGCTGTGGTATGTATCGCTTTGGCACTCTCTTTCATATGAGAAATTTCTCGAGGAGGAAAAGAGATTAGGTTTTGGGGGGTGCAAGGATTTTAGGGTTTGCGCTTCTTGTCTACATTTTAGTCAAATTGCGGATAAGGAAGTTTGATGAAAGCATTCCAAATCGCCTGGGATTGAGCTTGGGATCGACACTGGTTCTGGCAATGTCTCATCTGTACTCATCACATCCAAGTACGCGGTGGTGTGTATCGCTTTGACACTCTCGTCATTTGAGAAATTTCTGAAGGATGAAAGTAGATTAGGTTCTGAGCGTGAAATGATTTTAGGGTGTAGGTACCTTGTCTACTATTTTGGTCAAATTGCGGATTAGGTTGTTTGATGAAAGCAATTCGAATTGCGTGGGATTGAGCTTGAGATCGACACCAATTCTGACGGTGTCTCACCTGCACTCATCACGAATTCAGAGTGGGTTAGTTGATATCATATGTCGATGACCTAATTATTTTCCATCGGAGCGCTGGGTATAAAAGCCCTGGTAAAAATAGATGACGGAATCAACGGAGAACGCAAATCGAGATTTCGTGCGTTCTTCGTCTAATGTTTTGAGCGATACCTTGTTGGAAAACTACTGGAAACGCACTTCTATTGAGCTGTAATATGTTTCCTAACTCAAAGTATTGAGATTAGAACAAGCAGATAACCATAAGCAATTGAAAGCATGCAGCGAATATGACTGCATACCATAGAAAGAGCCAACAAGCAGTTTGTTTCTTTGAAATATCTGGGTCAAATCTTCTGAATGATAGCTTGATGGAAAGCTATAAACGTTATGTTTCTAACAAGCCATTACTCATGTTCTGATTTTTAGTGTTGAGATTGCAGCAACCAATTGAACTTCGGTAAGGCTTTTATCTGGTTTAAGATCTGAATCGGAAGAATGACATGCTCATTTGCAGGCGTACACAGGAGCAGGCATTTCTACAGCAGCAGGCATTCCTGATTTTCGTGGACCATCTGGTGTGTGGACTCTTCAAGCCAAGGGCAAAGCTGTTGCCGAGCCAGATTTCACTAAGGTTTGATTCTGTTCTCTACAAGTTTATTGCAGGGTTACTGGTTATCTGAGTAGTGTTTAAATCACGTGACTTTTTCAATCTACCCCGTAAGGACCAAGAGGTTCAAACATTCATTATTAGCACTTTTGAGTGAGTCACATGGAGGCTGTTTTTTGTTCAATTTTATTTGTTCATTGACCAACGCATGCTATGTGCTTCACTGATTCTGATGATATGAAATTTGACCGTATCTGGAATATATTCTTCACTATGTGACCGATCAAATTGGTCATTTTGAAACCATGAAATCTTGGTCCTTAAGAGGTTACTTGACTTTGTGTGAGTGTTCTGTTTTGACGCTTTCAACCTTATTGTTATTTCTCTGTGCAGCTGAATCCAACACTGACACACGATCTTCTTAGAGTACTTATAGAAAGTGGTCACTTCCATCACATTGTTACACAAAACATTGACAGTTTGCATCTGCGGAGTGGCGTTCCAGTGGAGAAACAAAGCGAGCTCCATGGGAATTATTCTTTGGAAACTTGCCCCATTTGTGAAACCCGCTATTTCAGATCTCATGCCGTGTGGAAAGGATTGACGACTCCTGCCAGAAATCCTTTAACAGCTCGTACGGACTTGAACCAGGAGGGTGATGCTAGATCACAGAGATCTAGCAGGAAGCAAGTGCGCAACATTGATCATAGGACCGGGTTCTTGTGTGAAGCAGACAGCTGCTCTGGGGAGCTGGAGAACTCTGTAGTTCTTTTTGGCGAAAGCTTGCCGGCGAAGGTACATTATGCGTATTTGGGACAACTGTTGTATGTCTAACAAGAAATCCTATCCCTTGATTGGTGCCAAAATCCTTTTTCGCTTCTTTCCTCCGTTTTGTTCAATGCCCGCTTTGCACTAGCCTTAATATCAAGATGAGCTTGAAGTCGTGGCGCTTCCACGACTGCTTATGTGGCATGCTAAAAATATTTGAGATAACAAATGTAAGCTACCTGTTTAAGGTGGATTGGACCCTTGTTATCTCAAATGCATCATAAGGTGTCATAAATTCGAAGGAATATTTTAAGCTTGTTATTTCACCCCTAGACGCACATGATGTTGGTTCAAATTTTAAGTTTTTTTCTCAAACTTTGTTGCTTCATGTACTCGAGCAAAATTCAAAGAAGTAGCTTTTTAGTTCTTCCTTTTGGTAACTCTTATTGTCATTTGCGTTACAGGAAGTGAACGCAGCTTGGAAACATACAGACAAAGCAGATCTTGCCCTTGTTCTGGGCTCCAGTTTGAAAGTAGGACCTGCTTGTGATATGCCTGCGCAAGTAGCTAAGAACGGCGGCAAACTTGTAATTGTCAACTTGCAACAGACTCCTTTTGATGGACGAGCCTCTTTGGTATATGATCAACCCCTTTCTAATTTTTCACCTCGTTTGTTGGAGCACGACACTACCTCGTTTTTGCTCACACAGAATCAGGGTTCAGTGAAATTAGACCGTCTTTGGAACTTTCAGACATCCTTGAGAATCTCCTCCGTCATTTATGGAAAGGTCTCCCTATGGTCACAATATAGGGAGGTCTCTACGTGATCTCTGTGACCATAGAGAGACTTCCTTCATTAATTATGGAGAAGATTCTCTCTGCGATTTTTGCTATTAGTTTTGAAAGTCTAGTTTTGCTGCAAACCTTGTTAAAATTTGACTGCGCTTACACCTACTCGAATCTGTTAGTGAAATCCTTGGCGCAAGTATGTAACATGATTGGAAACACGACTATGCAGGTAATCCATGCTCGTTGTGATGAGGTGATGCGATTGCTGGCCGAGGAACTTCATCTTGAATTACGACCAAGTCTTCCAGAGGGACAAAAATTATGTCGTAATTCCTTCAGGCAGACTCTAAAAAACGGCAAATTATCGTGTGAAGATATCCCATCTGCGTATGATGACCAGATTCTCCGAGAGTTTGAGCGAAGTTTCATGGTTCAAATGTCAGATTCTGTCCCTCCAATTTGAGGACAAGTGTTAGGAGTCTGAAGCTTCTGATCCAATTTCGCACCGACTTATCATACTGTACCTTGGTAATGTAGAAATAACATTCTAATTGATGTCGAACAATGGACACGCCAGCTGAATTTGACGTAGCACTCACTAAGTTATCCTAGCCGGCAGAACCATCACCCGACAGGCTTTCATTTGACCCGGCTTTGGGGCTGGAGATCTGCTTCTGATGAGCAATGTGCACATCTTGAGATTTAGTACTTCTTATTATTCACATTCAAAGTTAGTTTTAGTTCATTATCATACCCATGTTGGTAGGGAATAGCAATGAGTTATCGTCATAGATTAGAGAAAAGTTCATCTACATGATTCTCCAACAAGTAGCATGACTCTGGTTTACCTTGTACACTAGGGTGGTTTCTTTTTTCAATCGACGTCTCTCGTGCACATTGATACTTTTCAGGTACTTTCCTGTTTGTATTATAGACTCTTCGGTATTTCATCAAATAACATTGGCTTCATTTTGCATGCGTGTTTTGAGGGTGGGTCTTAATCTTCTCAGTTGTGCCTTGACATGGCCATTTAGAGTTCGTGCACCAAGATGACACGACATTAAAAATGATAAGCAAATGTTAGACTAAGTCACCTTGTATTGTTGACCATTTTGTGAAAGGACATTTTTGGAGCACTCCCAATCTAGTCAACAGGAAATCTTTCTAGCTTTTGACCAATCGCATTCCTGGCTTCTTCAAATCTGGTTGGAATATCTTGTCCTTTTGTCCTCAAGGTTTGTCTGGATAAATATAAACCCGTCCAGACATAAAGCCCCCTCCCCCACCAACACCACAAGAACACTGACTACATATGTATACTATCAAACATGAATCAAACTGGTATCATACTAGAAATACCGTGTAAGTTATATTAGGGTGCCCATGTATATTACATCGTGCAAGCATACTATTTGCATGCTGCAAAGATCACGATATCCTGGCATAAAAATTTCAGCAAGTCACCAGTCAATACAGTGTACACTAGATCTACACAACAGTCCGTGCCCATAATGAGGAGAATTACGCGGATGCGCTTGCAGACTCGGGCTCAATCTCACACTTCGAAGGAAGCTCACCAATCCCATCGAGGACATCCTCAAAACGAGGTAGGCGACCACTCTGAAAATCATACCACGGATACTTCAGAAAAATGAAAACAAAAGTTATCCGTGAACTCAAGATAGTTTTCAAGTCTATTTCATTAACAGGAAAAGATGACACAGAGACTTTGCATCTCTTTTGACACATATAAAGGATAGATCAAGGGAAATACATAAATTTCAAGGTGAGATACCTTTGGCAGTAGCGGAATCAAAAGAAATGTTGGTGACATCAGGCTAAAGGAGCCTAGTACTGAAACTTTGGGATTGAAACGTGTGGAAGCGACAAGTTCCAGGCATAAAGAGTGCTCACCTTCAGCTTTGACCAAATAACATGTCCATCGCTCGTTATCTCGAATGATCCCTTCCTGTCACATGGGAAATACAATTTGTCAATTAACCTCTACTGATAATTTTTTAAATTTTTTTTTTTTTATTCGACTTTAGTCTTAAATATCGTACGTTGTTGACGCTTAGTTTATACCACAGAGGACCTGGAGGAGGAAACCCAAGATACTATAAAGTTTCTTCCTCCAGGCCGAATTGCTTTGAAAAGTCCTACAGACGAAGACCCTCATCCAGGATTCAGTGTGCTCTTCAAAGACTCTCATAAATCACAAACCCCATACAGCAAAATGAGTAAGGTGTCTGACAAGGCTGGAAAGGCTGTGGGTTGATCCCATTGACCTTTTCCTTTTTTATAAGTAAACTGGGGTCCTCTATACTTGGGATTGGACTTCAGTTGCCTTCAGGACCCCAGACCCATATCCTTCCAGAAAAGATACTAATAGTCATCTTTTATGATTCTGCAGTTATAGCCTGACCTACAGGTATTCCTTTGCGAAAAGGGCCTACGTAAACACGTGAATACGAACAGGAGCAAGTGAACTGACTTGTGGTCTTAAAAGGTGGTGTCATGAAAGTACATACCGGGCCTCTGTGTTGTTTGGACTCACGAGGACTGCCATCTCCGGCATTGCAGCCTCTGCAAACATCGTGAATAACATCAGAAGACTCATTTTACAGATAGCAGCAAAAATAATTGTAAAAGCGATAAAGTTATGACAACAAATAATAACAATAAGAAATTTATAGTATAATGCATCTTTTCAAAATGTTCCCAACAAGGAAGAATACGGGATGTGGGCGATGTAGTGCATAATACATTACCGTATTGCAATGTACTGTACTGTACATTATATGTAATGCATAGTACTATGGATTATATCGGCCACTATTGACGGCAGCAAACAAACTGTCATATACAGCATTCTCGAATACACTCAACCCTCTCTAATGACACTCTGTAATTGCACGTTCCCTGTGCACACTCAGAGTCTGTCACATTGAGTAAACATCTGATTGGACAACTTCCACAAGTCAAGTAGTGAGCACATGTGAGGGAGCGTTTAGAAGCTTATTGTCCAACGAAGGCAGTGCAATTAGAGAGGGCTGACGGTAGACAACAAGCTCCAGTGACGCTAGTAGATATTCAACATACTCAATAACCAGGGGACTTTCTATAAATCAACTTCAATTCTCGAAGAAGAAATAATACGTACCAACTTTGTCTGCAATTTCGATGAAATAGTCAGTGTATTCACTATCTTCATCGTACTCAACAATGATCTGCAATCAACATTCAAGATTATGCTCAAATCTTTCTTAAAAAGGAACGAAATGTTGATGACTCAAAATTAGAATAACAGGTAGCTCTAGGAAACACTAATCTCCATCCATAAGCTACTCTAACTCAATTTGACCTTAAGCATGAAAAAAATTATTAAAATTTTGGGCAAAATGGATGTCAGTAGACAGTTTATCAAATTCTAACTTCTTCATCAATATATAAAATAGGACAAATTATTGTAAGTAAACCTAACAATATAGACGTGATTCTTGGTGAGTGTATTCATTTGGTAGGCACGAAGTTCCAAATTTGAATTTCTTCAATTAAGTCATTGATGGAAAGAATTCCACGAATTCTCGTTTTTGTTATTCTTGAATTAATTAGACCAAAATTCACCACGGCCTACGCTATACTGATAATCTCAGCGACGATCTCTAAAGCAATTTCACAATTCGTTCTCATGCTTTACAAATTCTCACACATTCAACGCAACATGCTCTGGTTTCATTCCGTCGGCTTCACGACAACGAGAGCTCAACCCTAAAGAAACTCAAACAAGGCGGAGGTTGCAAAAAACAGAGTCACATACCTCTCGCGGGGGCGGGTTCCCCAAATTGGCACAGCAAGACATGTGGTGAGTCTGAATCATCTTGCGCCAGTGGAACCCCGGCTCGAACGTCACATTGCTCGACTCCCGACAAGGCGCAGCGACTCCAAGGACGGGTGAGATTGTTCGCGGGGTTGCATCGACAACAGCAGAGCAAAGAACTCTAGCGACGTTCTTCAGAACTCCCGATCGCCGCATCACACCACCTAGCATCGCCATCGTTTCCAAAATTGCAACTCCAGCTACCTCTCAAAAACAGCACCTCTCGTTGACAGTATGAAGATGGAATTTTTTTCAGAAAGGACTGAATGAGGATTGAATTCAAGCAATGAGGCTGAAATTCATGGAATGCGCGGTGGAAAATGCACAGGAGGGGGGCACAATCGTGGAGTGCTTTGGTGCTGTGGGCTCCGTCGTTCTTCTCTCGCTTTCCTGCAACGTTGAAGGCCCAGATTGCGCTTCCAAGGAGGGCCTGCGACCGTGGCGACGGTACTGACTTCGACCGTGGTGGCCGTGGTTCTGTTCTATCACCGTGGGGATGATATTTGTATGAACCCTGGGAATCCTGCTCTCCGCCTGGCTGGGAGTGATTTACATCCGGACCAACTTAGTATCACCTGGTAGGGAATTAATGTTCCCATTTAAAAATTTGTATTGTATTGTCTCCACTGTAAGTGAGGTGCAACCGGCACATCTCTTCTAAATTTATTTTTTATCTGATGATAAATTTCCAAATGGCAAAATTCATTTCTAGAAATTCAAAATTTGGACTGAGATCCATCCATTAACCCTTAAACATCAAGGTGGACATTTTGCGTACAATGAATGACAAAGAATCTCTCCATGTAGGACAAAAGTGCAACTATTCATCCTCCAAATTTGGTGGAAAAGGGAATGCATCACAAAATTTAGATCTTACAATTTGTCAACAGTTATCATGTGGTTATCATTGTTTCATGAGTTTGCACGTTAATTACAATTTATTGCATCATTACAATGCATTACTTCGCATTGTTATCACATCGTTATAATGCATTACTTGCAATTGCATCATAACAATGCAAAATAATGCATTATAATGATGTGATAAATTGTAATTAACGTGTGAACCCATGAAACAACAATAACTATAAGATAATTGTTACAAATCCTAGGGTCTAAACTTTGTGATGATGTCTTTTACAATAGCTTGTCTCCCAATGAATGCTTTTGCATTTTTCAAAGCTAGTGTGAACCCATGAAACAACAATAACTATAAGATAATTGTTACAAATCGTAGGGTCTAAACTTTGTGATGATGTCTTTTACAATAGCTTGTCTCCCAATGAATGCTTTTGCATTTTTCAAAGCTAGCAATTCAAGCAGTCCCCAAACAGATGATTTCTACAATGACCAACTCATTGTTTAAGGGTTAAGTAGTTAGGCCATTTGTTTGTTTTGTTTGTTGTATTGAGATCTTGCTAACCGTGCATTCCCAATTGTGTTCTTAGTACCATCAAAAAGCCCTCAACAAGAAGGGGTGCACAAGTTTTGTTTCATGACATTTGGATCTACACAATTTCAAAGTTTTTTATGAATTAAAAAATTAAAAAATTATTTTTACTTTTATTTTGATTGTGGCAACAACACAGGGCACACACAGGGCACACTAGGCTAAGATTGTAGCCAATGTTTTCATCCATTTTGAGTGATATTTTGATTAATTCACTACTGTAGCTTTCATCTGGTTTCATTCTCATTGATCGCCATTCTGGCTACCAGTAAAATAAAAAATTTGCAGGAAAAGTTCAGCTCGCATTGGTTGCCTTGAGCCCGTCGGTGTCGTAATAGCCAGCCCTACTTCCCACGGCCTCTCAGCAATTCTACACGGACCCTCTAGCAATGTGAGATGATGCCCACAAAGGCTAAGATGACGATTGTCAATCAAAACTTAACCGATACAATAACTCAAACAAATGGTAATTGAAACTTCAAATTGCCACATCAGTCACTTTCGCCGTTTTGCAAGCGATAACAGTCTCGTCACAGGCTACAAGGTCCAGAGAGAAAGTTTGTTCTTCATACCTTCAGGAAGTCATGCATCCCCTGTTTGTAGGTGACGCGACACTCGGGGGGTAACTACTCAAACGTATGGCTCTGATCTTCATAATAGACGGGCATAAATTAAGTTATCCTAATCTGGTATTGTACCCCGGCACACAACTAACAAAGGAAAAAGCTGATTCAAGGAGACTTTTACACATTTGGGATACGCATCATTGTGAAGCAGACAAGGAAGCAAGTAAGCTCGTCTCAAAATGATTGCTAACTTCATCATCTACGGACATGATATTGAGAATTTCAAGAAAGAAGATTCTACACAACCGAAGTCTGCAACGACCAAACCTGAACTACGAGCATTGAGTCAATAATTACATGACTACCTGAACTGGCCTGAACGTCGTCTAAAGCGACATCTACTCTTGATATTCTGCATGACACTGGGTACTGGGTACCATATCAACAACAGGAAAGCTGCTTCAGCAGTGGACCATACATGTACAAGTCCAAAATTTGAACTCATGGACTTATCTCCATTAAATAACCCAGACTCGGTGCAAGGTTACCTTCCACCTATGAACTCGAAAAAGACGATGGTTTTCATGATATCTGGAAAATCATGCTCAGTTAAAAACTTGACATGATCTGGGGATGGTATAAATTGGCAATGCATGGCAAGACATACGTAATCGAGATTTCTCGTTTCTCATTTCACCTTTACAGCAGCCACTTTGATGCATAAGTCACGCTGGAACCTGTGGCAGTGCTGAAACGGCATCTGATGCAACGACCTGCTTGGCAATAACATACAAATTGGAGACACTCCCCTAGCCGGACACATAACAATTGAGTCTTCACAAAGAAACCCTAAACTGGCCTCCATATCACATTCGATAGAAACGAATTCGGTGATTCAAGAATCAATATGAAAATGGACACTTACCATCCTGGCAGAGCCCATAGCCCGCTCGCCTCGGCTCGCCTCGAATCTAAACGAATTTCCAACAAGGGCAGGTAGCGCCTACGGATCTCAAGATTCTCTAAGAATCTTCAGTACCTGTAACTGCAATCAAGGACTTCAACAAAGACGATAATCACGGGCTTTCGCCTTGGGCCTTGCAAAGACCCCAATTTCGCACTCAGCAAATGCAAAACAAGCCCTAGCTGAATCGCCATAGTCATCTGAATCGCCATAGTCATCTTCATTGGAAGCTTGAAAACCTACTTTAGCTCCGGAACAGGTTTTGGGAGGAGATGACGACGATGGACTCTCTGCGATACCTTCCAAACAAACCCTCTCAGACGAAAAAACAAGTACAGTAGAACCTCTTTTAACCAATAGGTCCGGGACCATCTGACAAGATTGCATTAGAGAGGTTTATTTGTTTACAGAGGGTCATTTTTAGTCATAACCTTTGTAGTCATAACTTTTGTATAGGACAAGTCCAGGACTGGTCTGACAATATTGGTTAAGAGGGGTTTACTGACTTATGGAGGATGTACTAAGAGAGGTTCTACTGTACATGCTCGAGGAAAGGAATATTTCTCCCGTGTGACTGATAGACTGCAAACTTATAAAATTGGCCATCTCAGAAAAGTAATCTGAGAGAATAGAATCTTCGTGCAAAAACCAAAGCCATCATCTTAGCCCACTCAAAGTGAGAATCAGAATGTATAGATTTCCTCAAAATTATGTTAACCTAAACCACATGCCCAAGAAAAGAATCATTCTCCTATGTGACTAACAGACTGCAATGTGATGAAAAGGGACAACCGCGCATTGCCATTCTACTTAGCGCGCTTGGCAGCTCGTTTGCCATGACCCTTCTTAGGAGGACCCTTGCCTCGTCGCTTTTGCCTCTCCGTCTTCAACTGCCGGCGCTTAATGTTAGGATCCTCAAACATAGGGTCCAACTTCTGAATCGGCGTCGGGTACCACGCCACGATCTTGTCTCCAATCAATTTCTTCCTCAACACCTTGTGCGCAGATCGCTCCCCGTTCCCGATCACATGGCCGAAGATCCTGGCCCTCGCCTCATCGATCGACTTCAACTGCATCTCCCTGGATTGCGCAGCCGTTTGGGCAGCCGCAACCGTATCCCCCGACTGCAAATCCGCCTGCACTTCACTCGGAGTCACCAGCTTTAAAAATCCTCACAAATTCACACAAATTCACACAAATTCACACAAATTCAACGCTATATGCTCGAGGTTCATTCCGTCGGCTTCACTACAACGAGAGCTTAACCCTAAAAAATGCAAACAAGGCGAAAGTGCAAAAGACAGAGCGGCATACCTCTCGCGGGGGAGAGCTTCCCAAATTGACACTGGAAGACATGTGGTGAGCTTGAATCATCTGGCGCCATTGGAACCCCGGCTCGAATGTCACATTGCTCAACTCTTGAATGGGCGCGGCGGCTCCCAGGACGGGTGAGATTGTTCTCGGGGCTGTCTCGACGACAGGAGAGCAAAGAACCCTAACGACATTCTTCACAACTCCCGATCGCCGCAGGGCACCACCCAGCATCGCCATCGTTTCCAAATTGCAGCTCCGGCTCCAGTTCCGGCTCCAGCTCTAAACCTTTCAAAACAGCAACTCTCCGGCGTTGGAGACCAGCGCAGTGTGAAAGTGGGAATTTTTTCAGAAAGACTGAGTGAGGATTGAATTCAAGCAATGAGGTTGCAATTCATGCAATGCGAGGTGGGAAACGCACACATTCGCGGAATGCTTCGGTGCGAGTCCCACGCACATGCGGAGCCGCTCTGCGAGGGGGCCTAAGCCTCGGCACTAAGTCCCACTCCCTTTTCAGTGAAACGCCTGTTGTCCGCTGCCCCCCTCCTGCCCGCAGAAAACACTGAAATTTATTATTTTTTACACAATTTTAAAAAAAAAATTCTGAACTCATATTTGCAATCAGAGGCCCCGAATTACTACCGGGAGTGCAGAAATTCTGAAAAATCGGTTCAATACAGGGGGCTCCTTTTATTTTTTTGGGCGGGCAGGCATGGCCTGTCAGGTGTTTCCTTGAAATTGGAGTGGGACTTAGTGTCGAGGGGGCTAAGGGAACCAATTTCCGGGGAGTTCTGTGGGTTAAATGGTGGATTTCGTACAAAGTTTCATCCATCCCGGGTTTTTTTAAATCTGTCCGGAGGTGCGTAGTGAGGTGGCAAAACTTGTTGGTCAATTTCCTAAAACTTCAATTTTGGTCGGTGGCATTGCCGCCATTGTCCAATTTCATTGGCAAATTTCCTTTACTATGTAAATCTAGCTGGTTTAAGACTTTTTTGTGTCTTCCTTAATTTTTTTTCCCTTTAAAAAAGATTTTTTTAGTATATAGTCATATCCTTGGTAGGATTTGAACCTAGCACTACCCCTACCAATTTAGGGCTAGGGATTCAACCTTCCAAAAATGCACAGATTCAAAACATGGTTCATGCATTTTTAGGAGGCTGGTTAGTATGACATGCCCATACAACATTCAATATTTACAAGAATCAAAGCATGTGCCAAAAAATGGAGAGAAGAACATACAATCCATCACTTATAAGAATCAAAACATGTGGTAAAAGAATGGATAGAATAGGATACAAGCTACTATGATGAATATCAAAACATGTTGAAAAAAAATGGAGAGAGTAGGATTCAACCAAGCATGATCAACATCAAAACATGTTGGAAAAAAAATGGGGAGAGTAGGATCCAACCAAGCACAAGCTATCAAGACAATTCAAGGCCAAATAAAGAAGTTGAAGTGCTAGCAGTAGGACTTGTGGTTGTGGCTAAATTAGACAAATAAGTAGTTGGGTTAGCATAAAAAAAACTTGTATTTTGTTTCATGCTTCCACATGAGTATGGCATCCATCAAAATAGCATCATACTCCTCTTCTGGTCCCTCTAAAGCAACTCTAAACAAAGCATCCAAATTTTTGTTTTCAAATCTATTCCTCACACAAGTTTTTATCAGATTCTAAATGCTAAAAGCTCTTTTACAAGTAGCAATGGAAACACACTGCATTCTAGCAATTTCAACAAGAATAAGCAAATTTGGATACCATATTTGTAAGGCATGATTCCAAGTAATTATACCCCACAAATCTCGGAAGGTTTTGTCCCCCCATTCAGTTGTACACTATAATTTGAAGGAAAGAAACTCCTGCGTGCAAGCATGCACATCCAAAAGGGAGGAAGGAAAAACTTGAATGAGATCGATCAGCTCTATAAAATTGAAGCAAATTGTCCAACTTGGTAACACCCCAGTTTTGCAGTCCAACTTGCTTAGACAGCATATTAGAAGGATTCAGTATTTTAAATCAAATCATTGTTACGAAACCTAGCCTCCAAACCAATATAAACGGCCTTAGCAAACGAACGCTAAAATTGCAGAGCTTCTTCTAAGTCTATTCCTAGCCTAGAACGCTCAATTTTGCAACCGTGATACATGTTCTCTCTAATCTCAAATGGAAGCTTCCTGAGCAAACCCCCTAAAGAGCCATACTCAAGAAGCACATAGTAGTTTGAATCTTCATTGAACGTATCTGCATTCAAATCTATATTTTCTACAATGAACAGCATATGAATCTAGCTATTTCGGAACGTATGATGCTACCTACAATGGTTACATCCACAAACTTGCACTGAAACACCTTTGGCAACATAGCTAAGCAATGCAAGATATCAACAAGGAAATACAAGATATAAATGAACTTGAACTGCCCTAACTTTTGCAAGATCGGAGTGGTTGTACCTACATCTTTGCCCTTCAAGCCACATAAGAACTCAAGGATAGACTCCAAAGACTCGCATAGGGTTGTGATTGTTTGCCACCAACTTAGCCACCAAATTCTGTGGTAACGCTTTATTGTAATCTTTACATCAAAGAACTCCTCTTGAAGTTTAGTAAGCACGTGCTTGCACTTATTAGACTTATTGAGAAAGTCAACAACTGAATTGAGGGGAGAGTCGACTTGGAAAGAGATTACTTTACAATCAGGAGACTTTGTTGCCGCCAAATTCGTCCAATGAGAAACACAGTGGACTGCTAGAAGATAAGGATTTACTTGTTTCTTGATTCAGGCAGCCATTCTCGTCAAACTGCTTACCATGGTATTAGCACCGTCGCTCCTAAATCCCACAAATTTCCGCAAGTCAAGCCTCTACTTCCAAATGCTTGAAATTAAGGTTTCATAAACAACAGTTGAGTCCTTCTTCCCCCCTTCAATCTACAACAAGTCAAGAAACGAAGTGACTGGTAGACCCTCCTCTATGATGCTAGCAAACACAACGAGGTGTCTTGTGATACTAATATCAGTTGATTCATCAATATGACACCATAAAATGTTGAATTCCGTACACGGATAATTAATCGTTACTGAATTACAACTGAATGTACATCATGAGGTCAGCACAAGATTTCTCATCCTGATACATAGACAAGGTCATCGCAGCTTTCACAATGACTAGCAGTTTGCACAAAGCAGGGAATTCCAAAAAATAAGCAACCCAAAATAGTGAAGCCACAACCTTGTCGCTTGCCTCAATCCATGACCTTCTCACTACTTTGCGACGCCCAAGCCAATCGTCTGTACTTTCTAAATCAAAGGTGGTCCTAGAAAGAACTCACCTTCAAGTTCCTGGCACCGTCTTTGGCATACGACGATTGCACACCTTTATCCCTATACACATTACAGAAAAACCTTCCAACATTTGGACAAAAATGCAACCAATCAAATTGAACGCCCCATTGCTCTTTCCACTGTCCTTTAGCAATTTCTGCCTCTAAAGGAGGAGTGTGGTCAACCCTTGAATCAGCTATTTCGGAAGAAGAATTCTCAGACGTTGATGACAAGACTTCAAAGACATCAATTTCCCTCGATTTAGCAAAATAATGGTCCCTTAAGGACCTCTACTGTTTAGCCATCTAGTTTGTAAGAGGAAACCAACCAGCAAGAAAATGCTCGCAATCCTAAACCCTGAAGCCAACAATTGCAAATCCTTAGTATCATTAACAATCCTCAGTTGCACAACGCCACAACCTGCAATTGCACATGCATAGCCCTCAATTGAAATCCTATAGTCTTATATTGATCTCGTCGCCAACATTCAAGAAAAAAAATGGGAAATGAAGAAGGGCAAAAAAAATTGGGTGCAAAGTTGCAAACCAAACCTTAATCTTGCAATGGAATTGTAGTTTCGCACATGAACTCGCCAGAAATTGCACACAAACTCGCACTGCAAATCACACATGAACTCGCGGTTCAAATTGCCAAAAATCGCACACAAAGTCACAAACTCGTGGCCTCGCGTTGCAAATCACATACTAACTCGCCCTAAATCTGATCTCAATTCTTGAAATTGCAAGTTTGCGAATCCTTAATCACCGAAACTTGATCACTGATTCACTGCAAAGGCGCAAACATGTGATCACCGGATCAAACTTGAACACACTTGCACAATGTAGAAAGCTAGGGAGTGCACATTGCACAATTGCACTTGAAAGATTAATAGCAAATTCAACTGCTCAACAAATCTGAGGATGGTTGCAAGACTTAAACTCTCAATCAATGAGGGCCGAGAGCTGCGAGCTTGTGAGGCGGCTGAATGGTGACTAGTAAGTGTGATTGTTGTAATACCTTGGCCCCTATGGTTCAGATCAGCTGGAGGGAGCGATCAACGGCTCCATTGCCTTGGTGGGAAAAATCAAATGGTAAATAGGTAAACCACTAAATTCAAGTTCCTAAGTCCCAACAGTAAAAGGCTAAAAGCAAATGACTTACTCATTGTCTCACTTATTCCTTCTACACACTTACACAATACACAGTAACACAATAACACAGTTACAGAAAAAATTACATACATAGTAATAAAAATTTCCTAGAAAGTATAAGATTGGTCGACTGTCCGCCTAAAAAAAATATTTTTAATAGGTAATTTTCCTACATACTCTGAGGGTAAATGGCTAAATGCCTAAACATAATTTTTCAAACCAACCCATTTTCTAAACTTCTTTTTTTCATTCGGAACCTTAGCCTAGACTTTTCTATTTCATTCGGAAATTCTCAAATTCAACCAGCTAGGTCGTAACTAAATGCCATTGTTCCCCATTTATTGAAGGGAACCATTGTGGTGAATTTTATAAGGAAAATTTAGATCAAATACAAATATAAATTAAGAAATTTTGAAATGTCTCAATTTCTAAAATAAGTGAAATGTCCAAAAGGTTGTGGATATTTTTTTTCCATACTACCTAATTTTTGGAATATTTTAAAATTATATTAGAAATTGTAGAGAGTAACATTTTCAAGTGTAAAATTCTATAAAATTTATTTAATGATCATAATCAAGTTGAAAATAAGAAAAAAAGATATACAAATTATCGAGCAACAAAAAATAACAAAAGTCACAACAACCAAACAAGAAGAGTCATAGTAGATGAAAACCAAAAACATTAATAAACTTAAGTGCCAAAATCCTAAAATGTGAATTTCACCTTATCAAAATCATTCAATGCAAAAAAATAAAATATTTTAATGGTAGGTTTCCAAATTTGACCTCAATGTAGGATATTTTGAATTTTTTTTTACCATAGGTGTATATTATAGTGTAGAACATCATGGTATAAACCAAAATTATTGTATTGTTTTAAAATTAGAAAAAAATAGAAAATTAAAACATTGTCAATAGGCCAAAAGTTCAAATTGCAATAAAAATTTCAAATTTTCCAAATTTTCCACTTGGAGTAGAAATTAAACAATTGTGCATAGATGACTTTAGGTAGGGTTATCTATGTAAATATTTTTGTGAACTTGTAGAATAACATTGCAATTGTTGCAAAAAGGTATTCAAAGTTTTTCAATAATGCTTTCTAATTTTTCAATAAACATGTACACGCTAGAAGTAGGTCAAAAGAGACATTGTAAGTAGGCCATGCTACCTCCATTGACTATAGCTTAGAACTGTGGTGTTACTTGTTTATGATTTTTGCAACTATTATAGTAGCTTATATGTAATCGAGTATGGGGCCTCATAAAGTCTATTGATATTCTTGTAAGACCATTGTGCTTACTTTTATAGTTTAAACTAAAATCCAATATAGTCATTTATAATGCCATTTTTGTATTTCTAAACACTTGGAGGATTTGGATGGTCCTCCAATCATTCTAGGGGTAAATTTTACTGTAAAAATATCTCATGATTGTGGCTTGCACTCCATAGCCATAAACTCATAACATTGTTAACCAATATTGGGGGTACTTTTTGCTTCTATAGAAAATAGGTCCTCTAGCATGGCAACTTCTTATGACTCTTTTTGCAACTTTTCACTCAACCAATGAAACTAATGTTGCAACTTCTAAGCCAACCAACAATTTTCTTATAGATTTAAACTGATTTTATTCCCAAACATATAGGATGGCATTATATAGGGAGGCATATTTCCAAGGAAGAATAATTTAGGTTGGTTAAAAATGTCATTATCTACAAGCCATGGTAGAATCTCCAAAATATGCCAAATTATGCTACAATAGTTTCATCCAAAAATCTACTTATCTATGACATGGAAAGTTCCCTCTGAATACATATGATTCCAATCAAGGAACTACATATAGATTGGAAGGCATCTTGTAAAGTAAGAGGTTATTAAAAACACACAAATTCTAAAATTGCCCACTTCTTCAAATGTACACTATTTGTACATGTTTCTTTTTCATAGCCTTCAAAAATGTACAAACAATGTACATTTTAGGAGGTGGACGATTTTAGAGCCTTTTACCATTTCAACTCTGAAATGATAAAAGGCTAATTTCACACTAATTCCACAAAGTTTCAAAAAATATATATAAAACGACTATGGAAAATGCTAATTCCTCTTGTCTTCCAAGGAAAATTTACTGAAAAAATATTTTTTCAAGAAGCTTCGCCTCCCCCAAAATTCAATTTCAGCTCTTTGGTGGGCAATTTATGGACCTCCTCCCTTAACAGCAGATCGCGTCACTGAATCGGCCCTTCCTCTGCGAAGTTGGTCGAACTTTCGATGCGGAGGATTTGCAGAAACGATTTGCAGTTCACGACGTGTCACGAGAATTCCTTCAACCCTAACTCGTGTCGCTGCAGGGAATTGGCGTCTTTACAAAAACATTTCCTGCAGGAAGAGCTTTTCATGTCGTGAGGGTTTCGGATTGGTGGGGCGACGAATCGTGAGGTTGGAGGGAGCGCCATGGCCGGGCTTCTGGCCTGGGCGGCCGATGTGGTAGGAGGAAACGGAACGGATTCGACCGATCGCACACTGCGCCTCACGCCGCAGCAATGGCAGGCCGTCAGCGCTCTCGACGCGCGCGCGGCCGCGTTGCAGCACAGCCTTCAACTGCTGCGTCAGCGCATGCCGCCGTCCGACATCGCGCAGCGGTTTCCGCATCTGCACGCGGATTCGGTTGCTTCGCAGTCCGCCCTGTCTCTGGAGAAGATGGCGCACGCCGCGACGCTCAATCAGGTGCGGTTCTGGCGGGTTCTAGGGTTTGGTCGAGTTCTTGAATCTAGTTGGTGATGGTATTGTCGTTTCCTCACTGGATTATAGTAGACTTTAGAGGAATGAGAGATCTACTTTCGCCAACTTAAGAATCAATCTAAGTGTGGATAGACTCCATCCTCTGCATTAGAGACCTCGAGCGATCGATGACTAAGTTGTGGGAAATTTAGCACTCGCGTCGTCCCGGTAACCCCCAGCTGATTTAGGATACACGGTGCCAATTTCGTTTGCACTCGGTCACTTTGATACTTTCAATCTTTTTAATGTGACAGTGTAAGCTGTGTGAGCAATTAGGGTTGAAGGGACATGAATTCGAAACTTAGAAATCTTAAGAAAATTGAAGAGAGAGCGCTGGCGATTGAAATGAGCGGATTCTGATACAATGAAGTGAATTATTTATAGTCAAAATGTGTGGGCTACAAAAACCTACTTTGCCTGCATTGTTCCATTGTGAAGGGACAAGAAATTATCAACAGAAGATTACAATCAATTCCTTTCATCAAAGCAGTTCATTTAGTGACATAAGTAGATACTCCAAAATCACTTTGGATTTGGTCTTGAATGGACAATTTTTCATCTATGAACATGTGGTAGCTGTGCACAAAATGTCAAGTTTGTAACGTTGAGAATATCCAAAGCCAACATAGCATTTCACTTAATGCAATTTTCATCGACCTTCGCACCCAATATTGTCATCTGGGAAATCCAAATAGTTATTCCCACTGCCAGTGGGAATTTTGGATCCTTTCTTTGTTCATTGATCCCCCAAACATAGCTGTTCCAATTAAGTTAGGTTCATAATGAGATTTTGCTTCCTCAGGTGAAGAATGAGTTTATACCCGTAATAATTATATCTGGGGTTACGTATGACTTGGTCAGAGTAACTTCCGCTTATTTAGTTTGATCACTGCTTCTATTTTTGTCATGCAAAGTTGTAGGAAGTCTCTTTACCGTTCAATATAATTTTTGTGAAGATCTCACATGCCATGCCATGTTGTGGTTTCCCGAGTTGTTAATTCATTTTAACATTCTGAATTGTGCGATCAGGCGGCAAATTTCACAATATTTAAGAAATGTTGACCTGTATGGTATAATTCGCATGGTCTTCTTATTTTCTACAGCTGCTAACAGTGGCTGTCGACTCAGGGTGCATTGGCGTCCGAAGTACACTTGTACAGACTTTGCCAATGATATCCATCGCGAATTTATTGATGTGATCTCATATTATTTGTGGATTGTGTTTGGAGTGCATTCTAGTGGTGGATTGACATATTTTTGTGTGGCTTGCATGACTTTTCCAGTTGCAAGCCAGAGAGGCATCATTACTAGGAGAAAATGCAAACTATGCTAATGCCTTAGCTGCAAGGCAGCAGCATGCCCGGGAGAAGGCTCAAGAGACAGTACATTTAGCGGCCACTTTTGAGGTATCATTTTGCATTGTTCTTCATCCGGTAACATATGAGTTTTCAGATGAGAGCAGGTCCGTGGATTGACAACCTTGATGAGTCTACAGCGGTAGCACCATATCTAAAAGAAATCAGAGAAATTAATTCAAATGCTAAGCATCCCTTTCAATTCATGTCATTGATTTGTTGACTGTGCTGAAGATCACATATCGTCTTTGGATAAAAGTAAGGAAGCGCGTCGCTTCATTTAATTTTTAATGTTACGATCTATCATACTCAGGAACTAGAGACTGCTGAGAGGAACTTTAGAGCCGAGCTCGAGCGGTTACATAATGCCGTTGCGGAGAGGGAGACTGGTGCTTCTTCGCCAGCAACAGTTGAAAAGAAGGAATTACAGGATGATGGGAAGCTCTCTGAATTGTCTTCTTCACACGATATGTCTGCACTCGAAGAACAAGAGTTACAGTCGATCAAAATTGAGCTGGTAAGATATACATATAATGCTCATCATCACTGTATAGATTTTGAGCTAGATAAATGTGGAGAGATCAGTGAGTGAAATTTGATACCCAATCTCAGTGGTCTTCCCAGTGATACACGGCAGCGTCTGTAATACTGCAGGCGTCGTCTTTGCACTAACTTCCGCGTCTGCTAGATTTCTTCTTTACACTAATTATTGTTATGTTTTGCATTGTGGATGATTCAGACACCCCGAAATGTCTCGGTAATGTGTAAACTTGGATCTTCATCGAATGTCCCGATTAGGGTCCGGATTATGAGATATTGAAATGAAAGTTACTTGAGGTTAAAGTTAATTAGAACTGTCTCAGTTGTATTGTCGTGAACTCTATGCAGACGAGGTGGGAAAATAAAGTTATCAGGCTTGAGAAGGAATGGGAATCTCTGCAACACAACACGTCAAGAACACCCTCCCCAGGTGAAGTTTTGTGTATTGTATGATATAATGTCAGAGTATGGAATTAATGGACTCTTAACAGATCCCAATATGTAAATGAATAGCTGGCTTTTCACAGCTTAAGTCCATTTAGACTATCAGCATAGGTATTGGTCAAATGAACATAGGATTGGTTTGTATGCATATGAGAAATGTCAAATTTTTTGTGTGTAGTTGAGAGAGAGCCTTGATTTTGTTCAAATCAAAGTATGCACATATTTTAAATGATGGGCTCTGTTTCTCTGCAGCTCAACGTGAGAAGGAGCTTGAGCGCCGGTTAAGAACCTTAACAGAACAACTGGTAACTAAGCAGGTAAAGATTTTCTGGCATATCTATTTTTCAAGAAATGTTCTGTGCACAACCAGGACAGCATGTTCACTCAGACCATTTGTGAACAATCTCTCTTACAGTTACCTTTTTTGCAGGCTCAAGCAGAGTCACTTGCCAGTGAAAGGAATGCATTAGAACTTCGTCTAGAGCAAGCTTCTGAGGCTCGTCGGAATTTGCTGGCTGGGAATGGAGACCACGACTTTTTTAAGAGAAACAAGATCGGTCGGTCATCTTCAGGATTGTCATCTCAGACAGCGACGATAGCCTTGGAGAATGCGACTCATCGATCTGCAGCAATGCGTCAAAGAGGTGCCAAGGTCACAGAGAATGTAGCTCGAGTAGCTAGAACTGTCGATGCTTTTAGCATGCATGCTGGGAGCCAGTTAAGGAGAAGCATGCTTCTGCGTACCCTCACAGTTTGTTATGTGCTTGGCCTTCACGTCATTGTGTTTCTGATTCTTTCATCTGTTGGCCTAAGACGCCTTCATTAGTTTTGTATTGCTCCGGAAAGCAACATAGAAGTTCATCTAGTTCAGTCATTTGTAGGCTAACTTGTACATAAATAAATTTTAAAATAATTAATTTTCTTTTCCTTTTATGATCAAAGATGCAAATCGCCGGTATTAAGGTAGAACTACCCATTACCACCATTTACCCAATTCCCCCACCTACAGGTTCCTCCCATTTCCATCACTGGCCCATCTTATTACCATAATCTTACTCATCCATGATCATGATGGCAATGCACTGGAGAACGGACACATCAGCCCATGCTTCAACAATGCTCTGGTCATGCTTTACCAAGGGTGTACTCACAGTTTTACATTTCAGCTTTGAAAGATCACAAAAAATTCAATTCTTGTCAGAATGTCTTCATTTTTTTTGCAATTGACTTCTCTCAAACAATTCAATCTCTGAAAAATATGAGAACTCATAAATAGCTTCTTCAAAGTACCTAGATAGCAAATCTGTATGGTAATGGGTAGTTCTACCTTAGTTTTGAAAATATTGGCCAAGTAGTAATACTAATAAGAACAATGAATTGTTTGTTTTTCTTTCTTTGTCACGTTTTTGATGTCACAAACCGTGAAGCCCGCGAGGGCTTGTGATTTGAATTTTTGGTCAACTTCTCGATTTCTGAATCGATTGTCTTCAGAATTTTCATTTCACATGAGTACTGTAACTTGTCAGAAGTTCATTTCTAAATCATTAGAATTTAGAAAGACGGGTAAGTGGGTAACCTCAAAAGAACTGATCGAGGTACGTGTGAAAAACTCCCAGTCCCACTCGATTAACCGTCGATTCCGTATATGCATAATTCATTTAACTAAGGTAGATGTATCAGTCATCTAGATTCGTCTTTACGTTTCGTGGATTGTCAGGCCGTGTGCAGGTCCTGACAAAGCCCCCTGCTTTGCATTGATGAAGCCGCCCAATACTGCAGACAGCATCCTTTCAGGCACTACTGTAGTGCGCATCCTGTAAAACCTTTCATGGGAGTTGAGGGAGCAGCTTTCTTTGCCGCACGATGATGCACCAAAATAAGTTACTTGCTCCATGAGGTTATCAATGACAACGCTAACCTAACTTGCGTCATGCTAATAACAACTGCTTGCTCACAACTGCTTGCTCACTTGCTCACAACTGCTTGCAGACAGTCTGACCAGGGCCGGCCAGAATATGCAACGTCAGATACTGAGACATTTGTGGTTTTTGTTTTTTGTTTTTTGTTTCTCTGGCACTCATTGCAACATTAAATTTTATGTAAAATGCGTTGCACAGCAGGATGTTTGGGATTTTCACTTTATAAATTTGAGGAAACATTACACTCTTGAAAGGAGCTGCATACACTTCAGGTCCACCTGCTGTTCCAAGCAAGGAGGAATCATGGGATCCAAGATGCTTTGATTTTCTTTTTTCGTTGGCACAAATCCTCACTTCTTGACGTTGGCAAACGGGTTCTCAACTGGGCCATTTGCACCAAAGTAATGGGCCCTTCACCACACCCTTGGAACACAAATAGTATTGAAAGGGTGGAAAATTGCCAGAAAACTTTAAAAAAAAAATCTTGGATGAAATCTCCAGATTGTGGATGAAAATAGATTTGATATGTGATATGAGTGTGAGTGATTTCTATCCAATATGTGGATGAATGTTGAAATTTGGAGCACCATTATAACATAACTATTGCCACTTTGGCACTTCACAAAACAGGAAGAAAAAACAACCCTGCTCCAAGCACGTGTGTTACAACGAACTGATTCAAACAAAACTTAAATTGTAATGTTCACAAACGTGTCTAGCAAAACATCTATTCAATTTGTATCGCTACGAAAAATGTGCAACACCAGAGAGGTAAATTTGAAAATTTAGCACATTTAGAAAATTTCACCATTGTTGCATGAGAATCACAATTAAGATTTTACTAACTATTTGCTGGTGAACATGGGTTCGTTGACCTACCAGTAAGGCAGACAGCGTGTTATTAGCCCTGTCCGTCAGATCATACATGCCAGCTTTCTTTGTACTTCTCAGGAGCCTCTGTCTCAGTTTATTGATCATCATCAATTCATCACAACGGTTTGAACTTAGAATACATCCCGAAATTTTGTTGTTGCAGCCTGAGCAATGGGACTGACATCTCAGATGGCGCCTTGAATGGCTTCATCTCGGAGGAGGAGCTCCCTGCATGGCCGGCTCGATCACAAATCTACTTCGGATTCCCATTTCGACTTCATTGCTCTTTTGTTTGACTGACGGAGTCTGAAGTCTCCATAGCCGGGTATCAAAACAAAGACTGATGTCCATTGTCCTTGTGACCGAAAAACAAGAAATAATCGATCTAGCTCCCAGTGTGGTTGTACCTGACCCAGGCTCGTCGATATATCGATAGATCAGACTGCTGGAATGTGCCACAGCTGAAGGGGTAGCTAGGTCTCTGTCGAGCGAATTCTAGCTTTGGAATGGGGTGGAGACATGGGCTAAGAACAAAAGCGGTACTGATACTCCTGCTGGCAGTGGCGGTCGAGGTGACGGCGTTCGATTTTCCACATGGCAAAGGCGAGTTGCGAGTGGGGCATTATGCCGTCACTTGTCCGCATGCGGAGAGGATCGTCCGCCAGGCGATGGAGCGCGGAATGCATCAGGACCGCAGCATTGTCGCTGCCGTGCTGCGCCTTCACTTCCACGACTGCTTCGTTGAGGTTTGTACTGTTCCGATCGATCGACGCTTGATTGCCTACCTCCATGGCCGCCATTGCCGTATTTGTGTCTCTTTCCATCAGCCTGCGGGCAGCTTCGATCATGCAGTGAATGGGAACGAAGCATCACAAAGTAAGAACAGTTATGTTATCATGCAATCACAAATTCCAGACTGGGGGTGAAGGACTGAGGACCAGTTAGGTAGTATACAGTGTACACACAGTCAGTGCTTGTATCCCATATTTGTCAAAAGGGAGGAGTTTTCACTATATTGACGGGCATAGACATTTAATTAACGGCTGCGTTTTGACCGTGGAGACAGCAGTTTCGAGTTGACTAGCTAATTCGAACTGAAGTGGAGCAGTCTTGAGACGCTTGACTGAAACTGGAGCCCCGCCTTTTAAGTTGCCCTAAGTTTGAGTTTGTGGTCTCAGTTGATCGGCCAGGCCACCTCTAAACTCATTTCGTGGAGCACTTCAAATTATAGAGGCTCGAGGCGCTTGGATTTAAGCCTGTACTAGTTTTCAGAGTTTCAAGCATATGAATGTCACATTGTTGGCGCTCTCAACGAAGATGAGCACGTGTCTCCAGTTTGACCTACAACAATGAACTCCACGCATGCGCGACGACTCAATAATTTATTACAGTGGGAGGGAAAGGCGGAAGTTGATTTAGATATGTAGATTCGGTGGAATATGGAGTGGTGTATGGTTCCAGCTGATGATAGTCGGTGTACATATGCAGGGATGTGATGGATCAGTGCTCCTGGACGGAGCAACCTCCGAGAAAACAGCCGAGCCCAACTTGAGTTTGCGAGGCTTTGAGCTTGTGGACGCGGCCAAGGCGGACCTGGAAGCGCAGTGTCCGGGAGTGGTCTCGTGCGCGGACATCCTCGCCTTCGGTGCTCGCGATGCCGTAGAACTGGTAAGCGTTGTCGATCGATCCATCCCGTTGTTGCAAAAGTCTTTGGCACGGAAGCAAGACTGTCCTATGCCTAAACTGTTGCCTAAACTATTGCAATCTCTACTCTGTAGTTGTAAAAACATTGCATAGTGTTATACTAAACCATTGCAATTAAAACCGGTAGAAAAAACATGGCAGTATCAGCCTTCCGTACTAGTGTTTGCCCGGATATTTGCCCGATTTTGGTTAACCAATTAGGGAGGGATGGAGGTATTCAGACGGGGGGATTAGGGTGGGCAGTGCGAGCCGGCAGACTGGACGGCCGCGTCTCCAGCGCCTCTCGCGCCACGGCGGACCTGCCCTTGCCGACCTTCACCGTGCACCAGATTGAGGAGCTGTTTGAACGCAAGGGCTTTTCAAGAAGTGACATGATTGTACTCTCAGGTAAATAGTACTGCTTCCGATGCCTTTCATGTGGGATATTTTGGAGTTACAAGTAAACCAACAACTTGAACCATATCCGAAAAATTCAAAGATTGGGTCAAAATCGGCCATCTGGTATATGAGAAATGAACTCGAAAGCATGCATGCTTCTGTCTGCTAATTGAAGCTGCTCACGTTCTGTTGCTCTCATGTTAACGAATCGCAAGAGAATTAGAATGCAACCACTAGCTTCCAACCGTGCGGGAAATGAGGGAGATTTTGAGACTGGAGCTCCAGTCTCCACAAAAATGTTTGTAATCGATGTATCACACCAAGTGTATTGTTCAAGGGAGAAGCTAACCTCATGATGTGAAACCGGAAATGCAGCATATATAATGTGGGTATCTTTAGAGCAATGTAATCAAACATTTGGTTCAGATTTAAGATGAGATCGATGCATCGTTCTCAGAATTGGACTATCTACGCTCGGTTGATTAAATCCACCAAAAACTGGACCAGTCGTTGTCTGACTGATTACTGATCATTATTTTTTAGCCTACGGTTAGTTTAAATTTCAACCTGGCCTGGTCGAATTGAAGCATATGATTTCTCCAGCTTGAGATTGATTCAATGTCTGTGCACAATGCTCATATGTATGATTATATATCCATCAGGCGCGCACACCATCGGGCGCGCACACTGCGCTTCGGTGGTGGACCGCGTGTATCCCGAGCAAGATCCACTGATGAGCGACGCCATGGCCGCGGAGCTTCGAGCTGCATGTCCAGATCCGCACGCAGGATTCGCGGCGCAGGGGACGACGACAATGCCAACGTTGAACTTGGATTCCACCACCCCTGACCACTTTGACAGCACGTATTACTCCAACCTCGTGCACAGCAAGGGTCTCTTGCACTCCGACCAGGTGCGCATCGCATTGAATAATTTGTCGATCTACCCTGACTGCGTGCTCTACTGAAACGTATGTACCCCCTCTCTCTACTGCAAATTGATATACCAGTATTCCAATACTTCGGCACGCATCAGGACTCATTTTCTAAAACATGAATCCATGATGTCTGTCGTAGTTTGTGGCTTGAAATTAAACGTTCGTGAAGATATATGGCACAGCATTTGACGCCAGAATCGTGCTAATTTAACGAAATTCCGCTTGATTGCGCTGCAGCTAGTGAACATCATGCATGGACTCACTCATCATTCCTCTTAGAGAGCTTGTAAACTAATGAATGTGAGCTTTGTGAAGATGAACTTGCTCACAACTTCATTATGCCTAGTTTTGCGTAACTGTTTGTTTTAACTGCATAGTTAAATGTTTGATGTGCTCAGACTTTATAAAGTTCGTATGTTAATTTGCTGTGTAGACGAAGCAATGTGGTAGTTAATTTGATGTGGTTAACTACTTCGTAGGCGCTCATGAATGACTTGCGGACGCGTGGGGAGGCGCTGTTCAACTCGCTCTTGGGAGCTCCGTGGGCGCTGCAGTTCACGCACGTCATGGTGAAAATGGGGAACGTGCAAGTGAAGACGACCACTGCCGACCAGGGCGAGATTCGGCACCACTGCAGGTTCGTCAACTGAAGCATGAATGAGGCCGTTCTTCAGGGGAAGGACTGAGAGTGGTGCTAGATAGAGCCTCTGGTGCAGCATCTGTTCTGAAGAGAATGTACCAATGACGTAGATTTCAAGGGACCACTCGTCCCATGGCGACGGTACCCAGTTGCAGCATTTGCAATAGTATTCCATTACATGATTTGAATTGAATGGTTCTCAAATTGTGGATGAAAATGTGACCACTCGTTGGATGATATCATGACAAAACAACTTTCAATGAATAGAAAAGATTGTGTGTTATCTTCTAATTAGGGCTGGTTTATACATGCTCTGGGGTTGGATGGAAGGCCGGCCTGATTTGGCCTTCACTCCAACCCTAAATAATGTAAAGTGGTGAGGCTAAATTCTAGGGCTGAATTTCCAATTAATGTGCTCTTGTAATTTCTTAATGCTCAATTATAAAATACATCATATACATCTTTTTTTTTTTTCTTCCTATATCAAAAATAAAAGAAAGAGTGTTTAAATTTTTTTTTTAAATTCTTCTTATTTTTTCTTACTTCAAAAATAGGAGAGTTTAAAAAAAAAATTTGAACCTTTTCCTTTCTCTTCCTTCTTTTCTATTTGAAAAAAGGAGTTCTTTCACTTCTTTTGAACCTTTTCCTTTCTCTTCACATCAAAATTAGAGTTGATATTGAAACTAGAGTTGTAACCCATACAATTGTTATTTATTTTCATAAGAATTTAAAGAATTTCAAGCAATAAATAATGTTTGATCAGGGTTTTATAATTGTGAAAGTGATTAGAAGTTTTTCAATCCTCTTTTCACCTCTCAAATCTAAAAGTTGATCACCAAAAAAATATGAAGATAAAGGGCCTAGCATGTGTAACTCCAATCAATTTATAGCTTTTCAAAATCTACTATACAATCTTTTAAAATGAATCTTTAACATGATTTTTTCTCCAAAATTTAGTATATTTGAGCTCATTTCCAAAAGCCCTTGATACTATTTCCAAAAGCCTTCAAGCACTCAAGATTGCAATGGACACCTTTGTACAAAATCTTGAATAAAAAAATCATAATTAATCATTTTCAAAATTAGATTTTTGATGCTAAAACTAAACTTCAAGAAGACTTTAAAATATATATAAACTACTAACAAGAACAACTTGGTTAAGTTTTTATTAGACTTCAAAGTATTTTTGACACTAAAATTTGATGCCTTGCACATTTAGAAATTAAGATCAATTCTACTAAATAAACATGTACCAAATATCAAATAAAATAAACATTTTATGTTGAATCATTTAAAAATAATTGAACCAAGTAAGCTTTAAAATATCATATTCAATTAAGAACAATTTTATAGAACATCTTATCAAACAACCAAAACTGTATATATTACATTATAAATTGTATACACTTTTGTTCCAAAGTTCCCAAACTCAATCTATTGTTTTTAATTTTCAAACTAATATATTGACAACAAATTGAGCTCCAAAAATTTACCAATGCATATTGGTGGAAGTTTTTTGAACTCACAATCAACAAGCATCAAAATAGAAAACAAAAGACTTTGTATTAGTAGATAGTGGAGATTTGTATGATTTGATGGAGTCCAATTTTGCCCTAATCTAGTCCTAGATGGAAAATCGGGCCACACAAAACCTCGCCTTGATTGCTCCTTCGATTGACCATCAAACAAACATTCCTATGTGAATTATCTTGGCAAGTGTAATTCCAAAAGTACAAACCCAAATCATAAATTTCAAACCACATAATCTATGGTGTCTAGGATATTGCCATTTTAATGAAATTCCCTATTTTTATGATTCAAAGTTTGGGTTTGTACTTTTGGAATTACACTTGCCAGGATAATCCACATAGGAATGTTTGTTTGATGGTCAATCAACCACTTAAACAAACATGGAAAGGTAGTATTATGTAAAGTTTTGTAGGTGTGATGAAGTTCTAGGCCTATGAGGTCATCTTCTTCTAGAGGGTAGAGGATATGAATCGACTTAACTTAATTTTTATGAATCAACATTCATGGTGGAATGTCATTTTTTTTGCTATAATTCAAATTGCCGCAATAAAGTGTTTTTAATTAGGGCATGGATTTATGTTTGTGATGATTTATATGTTATGTTGAATTTTAAACAAAAAATTTGGAATATATTATAAAATGTTCACCATTTTTGAATTGATGATGTTTCATATTTGGATGAAAACAAGTTGTATAGAATACAATATAAAATACACCAACCAAACATTCATATTGGTAAGTCTATTAGAAAGAGTCTTAGCAAATCAACAAGCCTAGAAGAGTAAATATATAATGAATTAAGCCTTCAAAATTAATTATCCATCATTATTTATTGGCCCATATGAGTCGATTGTGCCTAAATATTATCCTACATAAACTCCTACAAAGTCTCCTTGAAGGTGGGACCATCTTCCATTGGTTGCAAAAATAGAGGAAATTATCCATCCTTGAATGCATTCAAGCTCGAAATGTTCATAATTTGATATCATTGAAAAAAATGATGATATTTCCTATAAGTTACAAGAATGTTTTTTTTAAAAATAAAATAGATAAATCCCAATTTTGATGGCAATTGAAAATCAACTACAACTACTATTTGGGCAATTCATTCATTAGGGATTAATTTTGTAGACAATTCTTTTAAGATTAAGGGGTGATTCCATGAAACATTTGTATTGTTTGAGTGCCATAATACTCATACATCATAAATATCCATACCTTAAATTTAGTTGTTTGTTTTGTTTGTTACATTGAGATCTCCTGGACCATAAGTCCCCTAGTTGCGTACTTAGTACCATTGGAAAGCCCTCGATGAGGAGGGGTGCATGGGCTTTGTTTCGTGGTGTGTTTGAACCTACAATGAGAAAGTTATTGAATTTTGAAGTTTTTATGAACTAAAAAACTAGAAAATTATTTTTGTTTTTGTTTTGATTGTGGCAACGGCGCAAAGCACACTAGTTAGGTTGTTTATTTTGTTTGATACATGGGTGAGTGCAAGAAAGACTCACCAGTTTTCGTAGCGTTTTGCTGAGTACCTAGTTTCAGCGACTCAGTACTATGAGTACTACGGTACTGTACTGCAGAATTGGAAAGCATTTCATGGACCGTTGATAAAACTGCAGATTGAGGTTACAATTGACAAGTGTCTAGCTATTGTACACTTGGCAAGAACTTGATGAAGGCAGGTAGCTATAGGAGTATTACCAAATACTAGATGTTGTCTTATAGTATTGTTGTAGCCTGGGGTCCTAGTTTCTCACTGAAAATAGTGAAGTCCACTTTTAAATTTTTAGAAAAAAAAGAGAATCATTATTTAAAAAAATAAAAAATGGCCATTTTGATAGACTTTGTCCTCATTACATTTCACCCGCCCCCCCCCCAAAAAAAATCATCTATATTGTTCAAAATGACGCATGCAAGTGACCTTTATTCGAGCGCTTGTGACGCACTTGAAATTGAGTTTTCTTTAAATTCCTTTGGTAGGATCATGAAAATACATTATAGGAAGAGCCCATAAAAATTTCAGCTCAAAATAATCAAAATTGAATACTCCCCAGTACTAAAAACCCCTAAACTACAAAGTGTGACAAATTAGCTAAATTATAAATTAATTAGAATTTGATTTTTTTAATTCTTAGAAAATATGGCCTCTCATGGCTATGGAGTTCTCCACCTCCCAAAAAAATTTCAACTTCATTTTCTTGAACCTCCGAAAGTTGTGGCCAATGACAACTCTATCACTCGAAGTGTGACACAAAAAAGGACTAGTCTTTCTTGCACTCACCCACATTGAGATCTAACAATCTGTGAGGCATCTAGTGGCGTTCTTGGTACCACTCAAAAGCTCTTGGCAAGGAGGGGTGCACAAACTTTGTTTTGTGGTATTTGGACAAATGGTGTAAAAGTTATAGAATTTTAAAGTTTTAATAAATTCCAAAATTCCAAAAAATTACCTTTTATTTTGGAAAAAATAATAACTTGCATGTCCCATGTCCAAATGCTACAAAACAAAGCCCTTGCACTCCTTCCGTCCTTCACTCATAAAGCTTTATATTTGTCCCAATGTTGTGGTGTTTAGACCTACAATGTGAAAGATATGGATTTTTTAATTTAATTAAAATTTGAATCAAATTATCTTTTATTCAAATAAACCATAACTTTTATATGGCATGTTCCAAAGCCACAAAACAAAGCCTTTGCACTCCTTTGTGCATAAAGCTTTCTATTCATAGCAAAAATGCAACCTCTTACATTACGGTGTAAAAGCTATTGAATTTCAAAATTTTAATGGATTAAAAAATTAAAATATTACTTTTATTTTTGTTTTGGTTGTGGCAACAACATAGTGCACACTATGCTATGTAAAATGACACAAGCATACAAATTACCAATTCTATAAAAGCTTGGTTGACTACTTCTCTTGAGTTTCTTTCTATAAGATTTTCAATGCAACTTGCATGGCTTGACCAACAAAAGAAAGATTCATTACACTTCGATAGTGAATACTAACAATTTATCCTCTATAAATCATTTGGGATAGAAGTATGCTAGTTCCCATATACTTTTGGCAAACCAGAAATGTACAAAATGTATGAATAGTACTAAATTGTACTATTGAAATTGAAGTTGGGCGATTTTGATCTTGTAGATTTCAACCATGCGGCTATAGTTGGTGGGTTTGAATCAACCAATAATTAAATAGACAATTGATAGAAGCTCACCTATGTAGCTTGCATTGATCTAGCCCATACCAAATTTGGTAGTTTCAATTAAATTTGTTCATTTTTTGGCCTTTTTTTTCGGGAATTAGAATCTATTTTTTGAATTGAAGGTCCTAGTTCCAAATAATCACTTTCTTGCCACCAAAGTTTACATGATCAATGTGCAAATATTTGAAGTTCAATCAAAAGACTACATTTGCCTATTGCATTGACAAGCAATATGACATGAAGCAACAAAAACCTTATATATAAAGCATCCTATATACTAGAATGAGCATAAGTACAAAACAACATAAATATTATGCGCAAAGTATGACAACACGCCCATCTATTTTACATTTTCATCATGCTTCTCAATTAAAGATTTTCTACATCTACAAATTGTATCAGCAAACATGATCATTAGATGGGATTTGGGGCCTTTAGAAGGTCGTAAGTTATCATGGCGGGGAACACACTGCAGCAGCGACAGAGCAGTGACAGCACAACAAGCTAATGTGGCCGAGACCCGGCCACGTCATTTTTGAAAAAAAAAATGAAAAAAAAAATTCAACTTTTTTTTGCATTCTAAAAACTAATTTTTTTGAAATCTTTTTTCCTTGACAGTTGGTTGTTCCTCATTGCGGGGAACAGCAAGGGAGCAGGCCTGAAATGGCCCTCTGTAGGCCTCAAATCCCATCTAATGTATAGGATTCAAAGGTCATGAAAAAGCAAAAACAAATGGAAATAACATTTTTAGTAGAGACTGAAAATGTATTTGATTAAATTGGAAGTTGATTTGGGAGTGAAGATCTATAAGCAAGTGCATGACAAAACTTGCATCAGCCTTCTATGGATAAAGGTATCACTCTCCGATGCTTAGCCTATAAAAGCATTGCAAAGGATCAATTTCATATGCCCTATTGATGACAACATAAAAGTCATATGGATTCCATCCAAGAGCTCTTCAAAAGATAAATTTAATGACTCCATTCTAGCTTTGCTAGATTTTGTTCAGTTGCATTCAATACTCAGTAACAATTGCTATATCCAAAAAAAACAATAAAACTTAATTATTGGACATTAACACAAAAAATAGGATTTGCTTAACACGCTAAACATCAAACTTGTCCACATCCACAAGACTTGTGCCAACTTGTGCCATCTTCATTGTTGTCTTCATCTTGAATTCTGAAGATTGCAAGGTAATATCTCAAATTCATGAACCACACAAGTTTGTAGAATAGGATTGTGAGACAACTTCCATTAGGTACGATGCAAGAATCTCAAAGACAATGACATTCTGTGATATAAATGATTAACCAATACAAACTTCATTAATCCCTAAAAGACCATTGTTCCTTTGAGGGACAAAAATGGACTTTGAGCAAGTATCTATGGTCTCATTCATGATTTCTTGAATTTTTTTTTTAAATTAAAAAAAATTGATTATCTTTGTGGGAATATAATTTTTTTCTAATCGGTGCCCAATAACCCCGCCAATAACAAAAGTTATGCCTTGATAAACTCAAAACAGAGGAGATTGAGTAGCCAAAAAAATTCAAAAGTTTGAATTTTTTAATTTTTTTCTCATAGATTATATTTTTGTCTACATGGAAATCTTTGATTCAATTCATTTGGATAAGTGATGTGAAATTTATAGACAATCTTGCTTTTTGGGCAAACTAAGCATCTTTATAAAAACAACTTATAGGGTTCATTTTTTAATGCAATTTTTACAATTTTTCAAAAAAATAATTCCACATGGTTTAGTTTGCCTACTAGAACAATATTACCATTGGAATTAGTATGCTTTAATTCCATCTTAGAGATATTAATAATTTAGATTTTTCTTCTATCTAGTACCTACTTCTACTTAATAATTTTCTTAAGAATGAAAATAAAGTTTTTTCACCATAATATTTAAACTTCAAAACTCTGTAGTGCAAGAAATTGAAATTAAGAAGGTTCAAAGTCAAATAATCTAATCCCACAATGTACAAAAAAACTTGTTTTCTTCACTTTAAATGTAGATATCTTGCAATTTGTGTGGTCAAAATTGTTGAGATTTATTCTACGCACTTTCATACTAGTTAGGTGGAAGATCCTATGGTTTAATGTGCCAAAAAAATAATTTTCAAATTTTTTACTCTTTACAATAGAAATGGCAGTTTTTAGTGTGTTTTTTTGCAAAAAAGAGGCCTTGGTCCTTTAGGGTTTAAAATACAAGTATGAGATTCAAACTTCCATGTAAGAAATATAAATAAACAGAAATATGACATGATCTTTCTTACCTATTATGTTGCTTTCAATCACATAGTTGTCTTCCCCGGCGTGGCAACAATAAGACGAACATGATGTCCAATATGTCCAATAGCCCCTCCATCCGTCTAATAAAGCCTAATAAAGTCAACTTAAAATTTGACTTTCAAACAACTTTCAAATAAAACACTCTCTCTTTCCAATCTTAACATATTAAAGTTTCATTTTATTGAAGTGTCAATTGAATCAACACTTGTTGTATTCTAAATTTTGAGTCATACTTAAAATGAGATTTCTATGAGCATTCAGCTTTGAAAAAGGCCTTATTAGACATGTTTAGACTAACAAATTATCGTACGACATACAACGTTAGACTGACAACATGACACTTGGACCTTGAAATGTGTCCGACAAGACAACTCTGTTCAATCGTAGTGAATTTTGATACATGTGACTAACAACTCTTTGTGAAGAGCATGCTTTGCAATTAATCAATGATAAAGGAGACTCTTCACACTAGCATCATATCTATAACATGTCAGACCTCCCCTTTTTTTAATTGCAACCTCCACCTACCCAATGCATTGTATTGAACCAAAATTTGCAAGGCATTATCCATTGAGACAAGGTTCTTCACTCATGCTAACTTGGTCAACTTTGACTATGGCCTCAATGGAAAACATGGAAGCTAGTGAGAGACATGAGAAGAAGGCGATTTGTCGCTACTCTCAGCAAATTTTAGCCTATCTGAACTCATCCCTTCATAAATGCACCACTAGTGTGAGGGCATGCAAGCCTCTACTGTTCTTTAAAAAAGAAAAAAAAAACTACTTTAGGGAGGACTTTAAAGAGTTGTTGGTGGAGAGCATCACCGCCACTTCTTATGATGCTCTGGTCAAAGCGGAGGACTGGTGGGCTGGTGGCGATGCAATCAACGTCTTACCAGCACACTTCCTATTAAGACTTTTTTTCCACTTCGTACTTGTACCCGCTTGTACTGGCACGCACCCGCCTTTCCAGAGCACAGATGCCAAACAGGGCCTGTGAGCATCTGAGCGACCGGTAGCTAGCCCACCCCGCTGACAATCCGCGCTCCCTTTGGACGTTTGGACGTTTGGACGTTTTGCAATTTGCACTTCCGTGGATAAAATTCAAAGGAACCGTGATGTGGAATCACGTGGAATTTGTCGCACTGGAAAGTTTCAATCCTGAAAATCAGCCGCCGTCCGCCAATGTGCTTGAGCAGCGCTGAAACGGCCTCCGACGCGCGCGATCTGTACAGCTCGTCGCGCTTGCACTCGCTTCAACTTGCCCCCCTCCCCTTTTCTCGCACTGAGCTCCCAATCTTTAAATCCCCAAACACTTCCATCACCTCCCCCATCTGCAGAAATGCAAACACGTACACTATTAAGTTAGCACCACTTTCTTCTACGACCCCAAGCCGCCAGTTTTCGTAGATCCCACAAATGTAAGCCGCCGGATCGGGCACCAGATTCAGGCGCCACTCTCCACTGAGTGACAGTCTCTCCGTCTCTTTGTAATATTGCACGTAGCTTGCATTGCAGCTTGTATTGTTATTGTAGCTTGTTGCTTGGACAGACAACGTTGCTTGGACGTGCACCATGAGGACTGCGGTTGCAGCGACTGCAGCGCTGGTGCTCTGTCTGGCACTAGCACTTGCACAGACGCCAGCGAGCTTCGCGCTTTCGAATGTCGACGATACGAAACACGGAGTGGTTCCCAGTGTAGTACTAGTACTCCAGGAGAGCTCGAGGAACTTGGTGCCCGATTTGGTGCCCAACCACCGGAGATCTCTGAAGAAATCTTCGAAGAAGGCCAAGAAGATTAAGTGGAAAGCGGGTGAGCCGACGTTTCTGGGGACCGTGATCACGTTGTCGATAATCGTGGCGCTCATTCTTATGTTCGTGGTGTGGTTCCTGATCACGGAGAAGAAGAAGGAGGATCCCAAGTGGAGGGTGCGGGATTTGTTCAAGCGGCGGTTGAAACCGAGCGTGAAGCGCACGCTCACGAGGAGATTTACGCGCAAGACGGCGGGTGGGGAGGACATGGAGGAGTTGGAGAAGCCGAAGATGGTGGAAGATGGTGTGCCTCCGAAGGTGTAATGGGTAAAGCATGCTTGAGATTCTCAAGGCAAGGCCATTCTGATTAAGTAAAATAGAGGCTCCATTGATATTTACGGTACATTAGAGACTCCATGGAGCTTCGATTTGTGCTAACTGTGAAAATACTTCATCCCTTGACATTTGTTGTCGTGCAAATGTTTTGGAGCGTGACACAAAAGAAATGTGCCGAATTTTGGACTAGATTGGTGTAGGGAAAGGTTTAAAGTGGATAGAACCTCTCCCTTACTGTTTAACGAACGGAGACTTTACATTAGACTTTTTCCCTATTTGTGTTTTAGGGCTTTGAATTCCTAGGCTCCTCGCAAATTGAGGCTCCAGTAAGTAACCATACACTACATTAAAGGCTCCATTGACCATACAGGGGAGGTTTCGATTTGTGGTAATTGTGAAAATCGACTTCATCTATTGACATTTGTTGTATCGCAATTGTTTTGGAGCTGGACAGAAAAACTAAATGCGCACTTTTAGATAGTGCAAGGTTCTAGATTCAAAGTGAATGGAACCTCAACCTCTCCTTCACTGTTTCAATTGGGGAATGGAGACTTTACATTACGCTTCTTCCCTTTCTGGGTTCGAGAGATTTGAATTCGTATGACTCCTGAACTCTTCTAAATTTGTTTCGCATCAATTCGTTGGCTTGTGCTGCTGTTCGTTTCTTTGTGGCAGGTTTCGGCCAGTTTGTGAAATTCGATGGTTTCACAACACTGTGTCGGTGTGCATTTGCTTGAGGATCAGTTGTGTTCTGACGATGAGGAAAGCAAATCCTAAGTGTGGAACTGAGTGAGGATTGGAAGAGAAACCGACATTAGTCTACATGCGAACAGAAATCTACACAAGAGGAGGGAGTGTGGGCTACCAAGCATTGTTTACGGAGGATGAGCTCTTATTCTCAAGCAAATGCACACTGGATACCGTGATTGAATGTTAGTGAGATTCTTAGCGAATTGCAATGAAATGTGCCTGAAAATCAAGAACTGATCACGGTTGAAGGTTTTATGCAAAACGCATGAGAGGTCAAAGTTTCCAAATCCAAACCCTAATTTCAGCTACCCTAAAATTGGTAAATAATGTTTGCTACACTAATTGTCAACAATAACACTAATTGTGATTTGCAAGGTTAGTGTTAGAACATTATTTATTCATTTTAACACTATTTTAGTTCTATAGTAAAATTTGGTCATTTCAACACTATTTACACATAAGTTGGAAAATAGTATTGGGGGTAAAAAACAGGAACAACACTAATTATCACCCAACATTATTTATCAATTTTAGTGTAATGAACATTCTGCAATGAGTATTTGTAGTGTGGTTCACTTTCCCCTAGACAGGTCCAAAGAAGCCTAATAAAAGACCATATTTAACCCCTAAATGCCCTAAACACCAAATTTTGGTGTTGACAATACTTTGAAGTTAAATAAAACCTAGCCAATTTTTTATTTTTAGTAGTTTGTATTTTTGACAAATTCTTTTTGAAGTCTAATTTTAGCATCAAAAAACTGATTTTTAAAATGAATGATTATGAATTTTCTATTCAAGATTTTATGCAAGGGTGTCCATTGCATTCAATAGTGTTGAGGGCTCTTGGAAATGAGCCTCAAATACACTAGACCTTGGAGAAAAAATCACATTATAAATTCATTTAAAAAAAAATTTAGAATAGATTTTGAGAAGCCATAAATTGATTGGGGTTATGCATGTTAGGACCTTCAACCTCATCTTTTAGGGGTGACTAATTTTTTTAATTTGGCATGCAAAAAGAGAGACGAAAGATTTTCATAGTTTTGGCACCTTCATAATCAAATATTATAATCTTTCAATTCGTAAATGATATTGTTGGATTTTTTTTTCCTATATGATCTCTAGCATGTCTAGTTTGAATTTGTACGGTTAGAATTCCAAAAAAAATTGATACAACTTATTAAAATGTTGGCTTTTTGTTCAATTTACAACAAATTCGGAGGATCTCAAAACAAGCCTTGGGCATTTAGGCGTTAAGACCATCCAAGGTAAACATGAGGAAAAATCTTGGGCCTTTAGAGGATTGTTTGATTTTTAGTCCATGTGCAAATATAGGGGAATAAATTAAAAATTAAAAACAAAAATAAAACATTCATTGTCAATGCAACGTGGCACACAAGCTAACACAAACTAGCAAGATTCTCTGTGATAAGATTTGAGCTGATTATTTTTCCATTTGTATATAGTCAAATAACTCTTTTAGGGCTAAAATGTTCTCTGATGTGAGCCCATTGTGAACACAATTGTAATAGAAGTGTACATCCAAATTTTGAAATGAACACTACTAATATAATTTTGCATGCAATAGAATCACTCCCATTTAGCCCACAATGGGCTCATTTACCTTATGCAACATCCCTAGCAACATGTCTAAGACTACAAGCATTACAGTGAAGCCACAATTTCAATTCAATTTCAATTCAATTGGCAGTTCTCCATTGTAAAAGTGGTATGCACAACAATGGGACAAATTTCAAATTTAATTTTAATATGATTGTACTAAACTTTTCCATTTCAACCCTCAAAGGATGCTTTGAACGTTTTTTTTTCTTTGGATGACTACACCTAAGTTCCTAAGATGAAAAAAAAACATTTTTTCATTCAAATTGTTTTTACAAGTTGCTTGAGTACATTTTTAGTGAACAATATTGCAAATTCCTTCATTGTGATATATTGACTTTTCTAAAAAAGATGCTTTATCACCCTCATAGTATATTTTGATCATTTATTGCTATCCACTCTTGATGTGAATTTTAGCCATTAAAAAATGATATTTTTTGGATTTGATACAACTAATGATATGAAGTTAATCAATTGTAGTTTGTACTTCAATTGAAAAATTTGAAAAACTTATAAATTTTAATATTTTATAGCAATACAAACATTAGGCTTCTAAACATGGTTTGTTAATTGTCTAATTTTAGAGTGATGTGATAACTTTGGTTTATATCATGATGTTATATAGTATAATATACATCTATGGTGAAAATTTTAGACTTTTAGAGTGCATTTTATATTTGATATGAATTTTTTTTTCTCTTTAAAAATTCTCAATAATTTCAAATATTCCCCCAAAAAATTGAAAATTTTCTGACTTGTAGTGGACATATAACTTCATGTCTAAAAAATATCATTCATATCTAATTGCAAAATTAGAGTAATGGGCCTACTCATTGGCCTATCCTTTAAGGGTTAACCAAACTTTGCCTATTTAACAGGAATTCCCTTATTCTTCCTTTTCAATAATTTTATAGTGGCCCAACACATTATAGTGGCCCTCTTTAACCCCTGTGAGATCAAGGAGTCCAATCTTGACCATGTTTCTTTTAACCCTTTTGAGTAGTTCATTTGTGAATTTATTTTTTATTGGATTTGGTTTGGTCTCCATGGAGGTTAAGCTTCCATTTTTTGTGAAGGTTGCACCACATTCTTCACAGCTTGATTGTATGCAACTCACTTGTGTGTATACGTATCTCATGTCTGGAGGGCTGGAATTTAGATGGAATTGAAAATCAAAATGAAATGAAAGTGGACATAAAAAAGAATTGAACATGGGGAAAACAGAGTGAACTACAAATGAGTTTCAGCGGAAATCAACACGACGTCCAATTGAAAATGTACAGTAAGAGAAATCAAACCGAATTAAAGTCATGAATTGTAAACTAAATCAAAAAGAAATCCTCATGGAACCAAAATGAAGTGAATATAAGATGGACAGGAAATCTAAATGAACAGCTTTTCAATGCTATAAAATTCACCATACAAATAGATTTTCACGATAACGACGAAATGAACATATTCACCACTGGCGTCTCAAGGACTGTCAGAACGAGGCCTGTGAAATTGAAGCTGGCATGGCGGACATTTCCATGGCAATTCACACCAATGATATTGATCCGGATGGTGCCACACTTGCCTAAGTCCATAACCAGAACATTCACATTCATAGAAACACATACCGGTAACTTCAATCCAGATCGTCGTTCACACAGGAGATCTGCCAAGAGCCGTGTTGGCAAAGAGAAAGATGGGCGTTCAAGCGCCGCAGCAGTAATCCAGTGCAGAGTAGCCTTACCCATGGCTCATCTCCTCCCACACAACTGGCTTGATAGCTCATGGTACTCCTCTGCAATTGTGTCGTTGCTGGGGAAATACCGAGTACCAGATGTCCTTCCCACGAAAATCTAATATAACGTCCCTTGAACAGGAAAAGGGCATAAAAAACCAATTGGGCATTCGGGATCAATTGCCCAGGTGTAAACGACAATTCATCCTGATTCAAATAACTAAATCATTGATATAGATCAGGGTCAGGTGCTCACTCACGCTCCTCCTAAATGCGCTCCTGAAAAGGAACCAGCGATTTTCTTGCAAGTTCCCCTTTCACAGGCAAAGGATGAAACGGCATCAAAATTTCAGATATGATTACACTAAACTAATTCCTAGGATTTTAAGACAACTGGTGCAGCAGCTATGGACCTGTCTTCTGCATCCCCAAAAAGGTCATCATTGTCATCTTTCATCAACCCAGGACTAGTTCCTGGGGTCAAGTTCCTATTCGTTTGTCCTTTTTCTAAATTACCCCTGGAAAGTGCTGTTGCATCCTTGTTCTTTATTCCAGGTGAGGTACCCTCCCCATCTGAATTAGCTCCATCTGAAAAACTTCGGGTGGACCCTGCCCAAGAACCACCCACTAATCCTGATCCTGAGTCTCCATACAAGTCCCCGTACAAACCACCCTTGTTAGGGGATTTTACCTTGTCCAAGTACTGCTGAAGCCTTTGCGTCACACCTGGTATTGACCCACCCTGTACTTTCCCCTTCGAATCATCTTGCCCCTTTGGGATAACTGTGACTTGCACCAATGACTCATACTTACCAACTAAACTCCCTTCTCTTACACCAATTGGTCCAGGTTCTGTACTCACATCTGCACCATCGGAGATGCCTACTACTTCCGCAAGAATTCCCCCATACTCGTCCCGAAATGACACCCCCGACTTCCTTGCCCGTTTTGTAGACTTCTCAGATTCCCTTTCTTCCCCTCTTGCTGTTCCGTCTGTAGAAGCATTCCTCTTGTGCCTGCACATGCCCAGGTCTGTGATTCTGCGGTGGGTGGAGCGAACGAGGAATTGTCACATGAATTATAAATTTTATAATATTTAAGATATTGAATCAATGAATATAAGGTTAGGAGTTGATAGTTATTGGTCTATGATAAAAAAAAATATATTATTGGATATATTCCACTTCAAGCATCATGGATAGCCACGACATTAAGACCATAGAATATAGTTGGATACTGATATTTTGGAATTGATGCACGCAACAAAAGTGAATGAACAGGTCATACCTTTGATATGTGAATGTCGGAACAGGATTTGGACTTGGAACTCCCAGTCTGTTGAGGCTTGTGTTGTAAGCCACGACTGCCCCCTCATCGCTAGCATCTGGGGCTGGCGGATACACAAATTTTTCTGGCAACTCCGTAGGGGCTGTGGATGGATCTGGAACTATTTTCCTAAGAACATAGGTCCGTGTTGAAGCTGCAAATTTGAGAGATTGGCCCACTTCCAGCTCCACGGGATTATCTTTGGTCAAGCGCTCGTTGGCCACAAACGTCCCATGAACAGAACCCAGGTCAATGACATACACACTGCCACATGACGACCACAGTAGGAATACTCTCAGACAGTAAATCTTTGCGATCATCGCCGTTGGAGAAGGAAATGAGTAAAAAAAATCTGAATTAGCTCCATCCACAACAACAAAAAGAGATTGTAAAGTAATAACCTTCCATTCTTATGCTGTACAATAACAGCATGCTGGCGGGACACTGAAGGGTGATCTAGTACATAGTCGCACATAATTGCTTGACGCCCAAAAAGTGCACGTCTTTTTTCAAGTGATATCTTGTCTACCACCGCACCATCTTTAACTACCTCGAGAACATGAACCCCATTCTTAAACTCCACAGCCCATTCAGGGGCCTGCCAGTTCGATCCTCCTTGTCCCAATGACGTGCTTGAGGTCTGCACCATGATCACATGAACTCCCAACTTTGTAAGCGTAAGCTTGACTTCCGTTTAGGAACATTAGTTCACAACATGAGACCAATGTCAAAAAAAGTGGGGAATGATGACACCAGTCTTCACGAATAATGTAGTTACATTTGAACAAAAAAGAGAATAACAAGGACAGCCTACCACAGTGACTTGGGCTTCTATAGGAGGGGGAGGTGGCGGAAGCCGATTTTGAGGTTGAGAAGGCGCCTGCTTAAGAACCCCAGGATTTACAGAAAAAGGTTCGATAGATTCTGCTTTCTTAAATCTGTCCATGCCATATCTGTTCAACATCTTGTACAATCCTTTCAGACTCCAGCAGCACTCTCTGATGATAGAATTCTCGAGTCGCTTTCTTGAAAGTAGTAACCTCGCTGCCTCCAGTCAGGATTTGCTACTATTGCAGAAAGCATATACCATGGTCTCCAAAAACACAGCACGTGGACTCGGAGAAAACTGCAACCTCGGAGAAACAGCATTAATATTGCATTTTCATAGAGCTTAATACGAAGACGAAGGATAATAGGGTACCCTTCACCACACCAAGAAGAGAGAACAGAAAATCCAAGGTACTATGAACATACCCCCGGTTGATCCTCTGAAATGTTATGAAAAACAAGCGACAGAAGTCAATTCGAAACAAGCCAACGCATCTAACTTAAAATTGGCCGAATCTCCCTTCAATACAATAGCTGACAAAGAACGAAGAAGAATATTTTATGTAGAAGCTTCCAGAAACTCATCCACCAATTCCCAGTTCGTCTAAACTAAGGTCATAAACACACCAATTGCACACCATTTTCTGATTTGTCCATCTACACGAAAGCTTAGTTGGGCTACACTTCCGATAATCAATCTCGAAATGTGTTTGTTTCCTGGGTTCCAGAACCCTAAAAAAGAACTATTCGTCATCTTGGCATCGAATGACCTTCCCAACGGAATACGTTTCCGTCTCCTATGAAAGGACCAGCGATGAAAGTACAGCATTAATCAGGAGAACGCATGGACGAAAAACTGAAGAGACTTCGCCACCTGACAAGGAATCCATACCTCATAATTCGAAATCCGAAGAACTTAAATCTTCCCTCGCACACAACTACTTCTGTTTAAACAGTCATTATCTCAGTTTATAATTACTGATCAATCTAGAACTTGACCAAAGCCAAAAATTTCAACCCCATAATTCCGTCAAATTAAAGCATAATATATTACAGTACCGCGAACTGAAATGAAACTTCAACAACGACATAATCAACAAAATCTTCGCGCATCCACTATCGGTAATCCCTTTTTCGAGATAAAATCAATAAACAGATACTTATAGTTCAATTACAAGATGTGCACACCTTCAGGTAGAAAGGACTTGAAGCACCATTGCACTCTCATCTCAGTATTCTAATTAATGATCACTCTAGAAAAACTTGACCTAAGCAGAAAATACTTCATCCTATACTCCACTTCCAACAAATCAAATAAAAAATTTAGCATAAAAATTAGTGCAAAAAGGATTGAAACTTCTACGGCGACATTGAAAGTGGCCACAGGCCACGTCAAAATAAAATTTTAAAAATACCTAAGGGTCAAAATACAAGATGTGCACACCTTCAGGGAGAAAGTTCTCGAAGCACCCCTGCGCTCCTCATCTTCCTCCTGGACCTCATCTTCATCACTGTCCTAATCTTCACCCTAAGGATCAACCAATATGCCCTGGACCGCAGCAATCAAACGAGAGGTCGACACAACCATTGTAAATCATCCGCAATTTTGATCTCAAAGAAAACACATCAAGGCAGAAATATCGTCAACACGGTTCTCTTTCCCGACTGAAGGGTTTGCTCTCTGTGGTCCTGCTGGCTATGGCGTAGCTGCGGCGACGCAAGGCAGCAGCGGTCTCGAAACTGCACAGACGATGCCCCGGAGTTTAGAGGAAGATGACGATCCCATTACCGCGCACATCGTATCTTGATCGTCGATATTCTTGGTTGGAGATTGAACGGTGATCGTGCAATTAACGAGTGAGAGATCCTCACCGTTGAAACATTTATCGTCGGATGGTGGAGATTTATTTTCATTTTAACTTGTTCCTTCAATTTTATAGGTGATGACAAGGTGAAGCATGAATTTTAATCTTTTATATAAGTAACAAGAATATGAATGATCTTTCCCTTAAATTAGGTTGTTTTGTTTTGTTTGTTATGGTGAGATCTTGAGAACTACGTATCTTGTGTTGTGTTCTTGGTACCTTCAAAAAGCTCTTGGTAAAGAAGGTGGCATTCCAACTCACAATAAAAAAAAAAATATTGGATTTTGAAATTTTTATAAATTAGAAAATTAGAAAATTATTTTTATTTTTATTTTATTATATTGTAGCAAATGCATAGGGCATACTAATAATGGTTCAAATAGAGCGACTATTCAATCATAAATCTTGACTCAAATAAGATCTAAAATTTACTTCAAATTTGAAGTTTGAACCACCTTTGAAGTAGTAAGGGGCTATTTGTACAAGGAGACAAATTGGATTTCATAGAGGATTTAGGTGGTTCACATGCCCCAATTGTAAACATGAATTCAAGTATCAAACTCAAGTTCCTTCCTTTCTCTACTGTCCTTGACTTTAGGATTTGTAAGCCTGTTCTCCTTCCCATCAACTAGACTTACTATTTATCTAAAGGTATCCTTTACTTATCTCCTTGTCTAACCTATTCTAAGACTTGTCTCTATGGCTAGCTTCACTCATTATTTGCTACATGCCACTTAATCCCAAACATTAGGAAAAAGATGCATATTTTATTTGGAGAATTGGTCCACATTTAGAAGCATGATGTGACTTGGATTGGACTTCATAGCTTGGTACTTGGAGCTCCACCTCCAATTTGGTCCAAGCATGTGAATAGCACCTAAGGTAAGAGGTCCATAAAGCACTTGGCTCTAAAATTGTCCACCTCCTGAAATGTACACTATTTATATATGTTGCTTTTTTTTAATAGCTTTTAACAATGTACAAATAGTCACTATTTGAGGTGGGTGATTTTAGAGCCCTATGCCATTTCAACTTCAAAATTTCATAACTAATTTCACAAAGCTCCAAAAAATATGAAACAACTTGGATTAGATGCCAACTCCTCTTGTCTTTCAAGGAAAATTTACTGAAAAATATTCCAAGAAGCTCACCTCTCCAAAGTTCAATTCCAAGCTCTTAGGTGGGCAATTTATGGACCTACTACCTTAACCTCTAAATGCCCAAAGCCTTACTTGAGCTTTTAAGAATTTCTTCTAAATTGAACAAAAAGCCAACATTTTGATAAGTTGTATTAGTTTTTTAAATTGTAACCATACAAATTCAAACTAGGCATGTTAGAGATCACATGGGGAAAAGAAAAAGACAACAATATTATTTATGGATTGAAAGATTTTAATGTTTGATCACGAAGGGGTAAAACTACAAAAGTGATTTGAAGTCTTTCAATCTCGTCTTTTCACATGTCAAATCTAAAAAGTTGGTTACCAAAAAAATAGGAAGATAAAGGATCTAACATCCATAACCCCAATCAATTAATGGTTCCTCAAAATCTACTCTAAAGTTTTTCTTAAAATGAATTTCTAATGTGATTTTTCTCCAAGATTTAGAATATTTCAGGCTCATTTCCAAGTGTGCTCAACACTACAGAGAGTCAAGATTGCAATAGACACCCTTATGGGGAATTTCATTAAAATGGCAATATCCCATGTGCCATTTTCAAACAGTTCAAACCGGGCGGTTTGAAATCTATTAGTGTCCTAGATTTGTGAACTCTATATCACTATTAGATGTATTAAATCTAGGAAAGATGTAGATTTCAGACCAATTGGTTTAAAAAATCTACATATTTTCTAGATTTCAGATATCTAATAATGGTATAGATTTCAAAAATCTAGGACACTAGTAGAGTTCTGACTGCCCGGTCTGAATTGTGAGAATGCCAAAGTCACATAATAATTGCCATTTTAATGAGATTCCCCATCCTTGCACCAATCATTTTCAAAATTGGATTTTTTATGCTAAAACTAAACTTCAAAAAGAAGTATTCAAAAATATAAACTATCAAAAATAACAACCTGGTTAGGTTTTATTTCACTTCAAAGTATTGTCAAACACCAAAATTTGGTGCCTCGGGCATTTAGGGGTTGAGGAGCTCCTCAGGAGCTCCAGCCTCCATCGACAGGCCAGAAAAGGAAATAATAATCAATACTAATAATTCATCAATACTAATAATTCACCCCACTTTCCACTCAGTGACCGTCCCATGCGCAAGCCCTCGATCCTCACCTCGATTGAGTCCCAAACTCGAATACCCGGACCAGGACGAAGATACCCGCTCACCCCGGTCTCGGCGGAAGCGAACCGCGCAGCAGGACTGGGAGTGCATTGATGCAACTTGGACAGCAACGTGGGGCGACTTCTAAGGTGTTGCTGCTGTTCCGGGCTCCAGTTCGCTTTAAGCTCTGCGCTTCGAAAGCTTCTTCTCCGCAGCCAGGAGGAGAGCGCCTGTGTTGTGTCGTCGTCGTCTCCTGTGGCCATCGAGGGGTAGAGCTGCCGTTAGGAAGGGTTTCGTTCTTCCTGTTTGCCTCGCACCCTTTCTCTCTCTCTCTTGGACAGCCCCGGCCGTCTCGTGTGTCGACCCGTCCCCGCGGGGTGTGGTTGCCGCCATGGGGCTCACCTTCTCGAGGGTGTTCCAGAGGCTGTTCTCCAAGCGGGAGATGCGCATCCTTATGGTCGGTCTCGACGCAGCTGGTAAGACCACCATTTTGTACAAGCTCAAGCTCGGAGAGATCGTCACCACCATCCCCACCATTGGTACGTCATTTTCCTTCCTCTTCAACTGTTCTCTCTGTTTTCCGCAGCCCCTATGCCGTGGCTGCGTCCGCGTGTGGTCGGGGAGAGTGGGAGCCCTTCCGTGCGCGTGCGCTTCTGTGTCGATTCAGTCTCAGTTTTCGCCGACGCATAATTTGTGTGTGTTAAAGATTTTGTTCCTTCTTGGCTGCATTTCTTGGTCCAGTTTCTGTTTGGGCTGCCTATCGTTTCCGAGCGTGGCAGTCATCCCGCGGGGTTAGGTTGCGACCGATCGGGCGATTTAAACTAGGTCACATAACTGGACATGCGAGGCTTTGGAATTTCTTGTTCTGGTCGCCAGCGAGCCTCGGGTGCTCGTGTGTGGTCGTTTTCAAGGTAATGTGTTGGGAGATTCGATGCCCGGTCGTTCTAGAGGCTGGCTTTTCCCGTTTGGTGAGATCTGGTGGCATCTCCGGCATGCACTCAGATCCAAGCGATCCGATGCCATGTTGAATCGACGGACGTCGTTCTTCCGAGAAGGGAACTGTGGAGCGCGGCAGTTGGTGATGCGAGGGAATGAATCCGGCAGCCTGTGTCCGTGTGGGTGTAAGATGCGGCCTTGCGACGCTGTTTGCCATTGCGCTTGGTGTCGGGGTTTCTGAAATTGGTTGGGAGCCTCTGAAGTGACCGTTTCCGCTTTCTTGAGCCCTGACGTGCTGCGATTGGTCGTGCAGGTTTCAATGTGGAGACTGTGGAATACAAGAACATTAGTTTCACTGTGTGGGATGTCGGAGGTCAGGACAAGGTGAGTTTCGTCGGTCTCTCTTCGCGTGCTCCCTCCATCCGGGAGTGCGACTTCGCTTTCGACAATGTGTGTTAGTATGATAAGACGTTGTCCTTCGCGACAATTTTCTTTTTTCCTTTTGAGCCGTCCACATTCTGCATGCATTGTTGGGAGAGAATTCTCGATGTTGATCTCGTTTCTGACTTGATTTCTGCGTGTTTCAGATTCGGCCGTTGTGGAGGCATTATTTCCAGAACACTCAGGGCCTGATCTTCGTGGTGGACAGTAACGATAGGGACCGTGTTGTGGAAGCCCGAGATGAGCTGCATCGGATGCTGAACGAGGTACTGCCTCCATTCCATTGCCTGGATGCTTGAATTCCGTTGACCTTGCTGTGGAACGAATTGTGACGAATTTGGTTTCGTTGTCGTTGCTGTGTAGGACGAGCTCCGGGATGCCGTGCTCCTAGTTTTTGCGAACAAGCAAGATCTTCCGAATGCGATGAATGCCGCGGAGATCACTGACAAGCTCGGTCTGCACTCCCTTCGACAACGCCACTGGTAATCCTCGTCGGCGTTTTGTGTTTTTTTGTTTGTGTTTGGGTCGGATCTTGTGTTCGGTGTTTTTCGAAGTTGGGTGGCCTAGTCCACTCATGGTTTCCGTTTGGTGGGATCCTGCAGGTACATTCAGAGTACTTGCGCGACTTCTGGAGAGGGTTTGTACGAAGGTCTCGACTGGCTGTCCAGCAACATCGCAAACAAGGTAGGGTCTACTTGAACCTTTTTGGACTCGAGTGGTTTCTGGACTGTGGCAACGTGCATGTTTCGTGTAGTGAGGTCGATTTGTTTCGCATCACTTGTAGGACCGTCCTGATCCTTGGAATTGTGTATCTTTGCAGGCCTAGGCACGTTGGTGCTGAGTGCTTCTTTTTCTCTTTCAAGAGGTTTTATGCAATCTACCCCGAGTTGGCACCATTTTATTTTAGTCTAGAGCTTGCACGTCGCGTTTGCCACTATGTTTCTCCCAGTGCCTTCTATACGTACCTCTCGGAGCAGAATATTGTCGTAATGAAACTGTGTGCCTTGTACACATTCCTGTTCACTGATTGCATTATGACATCCAGTAGGTCATTCATCATCAGTTTTGTACCTATTCTGCATTCGAATGCAGATCTTTGAAATTGGTTTATTAGTCCAGCCCATGTTTCGCCTGTTCCTATTCCGGCCCCGCTGATTTCCCGTGTTTGTTTGGATTGGTTGCGAATCTGTTGAGCGTTTCAGATGTTGTCTATGTGAGTGGATGGGTTGTGAAGTCTTGTTCGTGGTCCAGCAGCAATTCCTGGATGTTGACATGCAAACGGCGAGTTGAAATTTTCGTTCAGCGGGGAGGTGGTTTCGAGTATGGGGTTCTGAGGTCTTATTTGGATTTGATGTGATGGAGCGAAGGTTGATGGATGTTTTTCTGTTGGTTTCGGTCCATTTTATGTAGTTATCTGAGATTAAATTCTCGAGGTAATTTGATGTTAGTGCGTTCACTTGGCTGGTAGGATCTTCTTTGCACATTGTGTACTGTTGACTGCCTTTTGACGAGATCCTTTTGACGAGATGATTGCTCGAGTGATAATTTTTCGCTCAGTTTGGGATTTCAGGTAACCCTGAAATGACGGGCCTGTGTCCACTCTTCCGACTTCAAAGCCCTACTGTGGTCTCATTTTTCAACTGTATGTATGAAATTTATCACGTGTGTTCTATAAGTCCATAAAGGAATCAGTGTTTTTCCGGCGGGGAATTTGAAATTACTTTAAACTTTTGAATTAAAGTTGACGAAAATGCACATCAAATACATCTGGCACTTTCGCCATTGGTGTACATCAAATCTACCATCTACCATTTCATTCTACCATTAGAAATTGAGTATCCCAGTGACTTAACTCCAAAATTGAACTTGCAATGAAATATTGGATTTCCGGAATTTTTCATACTCCGGAATAGGAAATTCAGGAAATTCAGGGAATTATGGCAGAAATTCAGGAAAGGAGAAAGTAGAAATTTATATGAAGTAGAAGTTCAAAATATGCTTCATGTTTATATGGATTTTTCATTTTCTTAAGTGAAAAAGTGGGAAAATATGACATGGAGGGAAAATCTATCATCATGTATTCACAAGCTACTTCATAGAATAAATTGGGATGAAAAACGTTTTTCTCCATCCAAAAACTCCCCTTGAAATCATACGAAGGATACAAAGCATCCTTAAGTGTCTCAAGGTCGAAGGATTTTAGTTTGTCTCCACATAATATAGCATGTAGGCCATTATATGTGTGTCTAAATTAAAATGATTTGCTATTATTTTCATTAACTAACATTTGTAGGTTATATGAAATGGATTTGCTAATATATGTGTTAATCCATTAGTGTCTAGGATCTGTAGTAAACACCCATTTTGACTAGGGGTCCCTACCCAACTTGTAGGGTGCAACTATTTTCAACCAAGGGTTGAGTAGATTTCCAACCAAAGCTTCAAATGTGATTTTTTTCTTCTTTTTAAGGATGGAACTACTAATGTCATTACACATGTTCTAAAGTAGTGAGCAATAAAACAGTTTTTGAATGCAGAATTGAAAGAGTTGAGACATTGGGTACGGGTCCAAACCAACTTTGGGTTTCAAAAACTCATAGTAGCTTCAATTCAAGGCATGAAATTACCGAAAAAAATTGAAATCTTTGGGATTTCTATCTTCTTACATGTAGAAAATTTATATTGTCCTATACTACTCCAAAATATATATAGAATCACTCAACCCCTAAATGCCCAAGGCCTTCTTTGAGCTTTTAGAAATTTTCTCTAAATTGAACCAAAAGTCAACATTTTGATAAGTTGTATCAATTTTTTTTGAATTGTAGCCGTAGGAATTCAAACTAAACATGTTAAAGATCACATAGGAAGAGAAAATACAACAATATCACTTATGGATTGAAAGATTATAATGTTTGATCATAAGGGTGTTAAAATTGTGAAAGTGGTTTGAAGTCTATCAATCCTCTTTTCACATGTCAAATCTAAAAAGTTGGTCACCAAAAGAACGGAAGGATAAAGTGCCTAACATGCATAATCCCAATCAATTTATGGCTTCTCAAAATCTACTCTACAATTTTTTTTAAATAAACTTCTAATGTGATTTTTTTCCAAGATCTAGTGTATTTGAGTTCATTTCCAAGCGTCCTCAACACTACCAAAAGTCAAGATTGCAATGGACACCTTGCACAAAATCTTAAATAGGATGATGATTTTCCTATTTAAGATGATGATTTTCCTATTTGAAATACATGCACTATTTTTTGCATATGAATTGTTATAATACCATAATATAATTGTATAAAATTGCACAAATCTTGTGGATGGTGCATTTGAAAGATCATCATGTTTGTATGAAGCATATATCAAATGTGAAAAATTGAGATTATTTGTAGTGCTTTGTATGAGTAATAGGTGTGGAAAATTTGTAGAGTAATTATGTAATGATTGAGCTATGGTCAAATTCCAACTTTAGTCATGCTCATCACCTAAATTGAATGTTCTAGTATTAGAATAAAGTAGTTTGGTCTTAAAGCACTCATGCTCTAAAAGTGATCTTGACACAAAGGTACATTTTACTTTCTTCAATGTACCAAGAGTGCACATTTTAGGAAGTGTTCACTATTATTGACTAGTATATTTCATCTTCAAAAATTTGTAATTAATTTCACAAAGGTCCAAAAAAATATGAAACGACTTGTGTTAAATGCCAATGCCATTTTTTTTCTATGAAGATTTCTTAAGATTTGTTTCAAGGATTTTGTTTCCTTGGAAAAGAAATCAAGTCTTAAATGATCACTTTAAAAGTGTACTACCTTAGCAATACTACAAATAAGATAGTATGCTCTAAAACTATCCATTTAAGGGCTAGTTCCCCTATTTCATAGGTTTTCAAAGACAAATATTTTTAGATCATTTTTCAAAGATAGAGAAATAGATGTGGACCCTAACACGTATTTTTCCACGTATCTTTCAATTACTTATAAATTTTCAAAGATTTGGGGTATAGGCACCTATTTGTGACCATAGATCTTCCAAAATCCGTCCACTTGCAATTTGTAAAGAGATGTGTGAAAATCAAAGACAATGATTGGCTCTTGCAATAGAAAAATAATTTTCTTTGTTCATTCAATGGTTAAAGCCGTCCATTTAAGAATCACCTCATCTTCATTCTCTAAATAATAATAAGGTAGAATTGTCTATTACCATAGATTGGAGAAGTTATTTGTCATTTCTTAGAGATTGAAAAGTTTGAGAGAAGTCAATTGCAAGACATTCTTACAAGAAGTGAATTTTTTTTTATTTTTCAAAGTTGAAATGTTAAACTGTAAGTAGACCCTTGTTAAAGCGTGGGTTGATGTGTTCGCTCCCCAAGTGCATTGCCATCATGATAAAGGGTTGCTAAGATTGTGGTGATAGATGGGTCAATGACATAAATGGGAGGAACTTGTAGGTGGTGGAATTGGGTGGATGGTGGTATTTACAACAAACTGCTTTAATAAATAATTTTCAAGAAAGACTTGGAGCACAATTCAAGTGTTTATTTACAATTGTAATTTTGGTTAAATAGTGGAGATTTTCTTGGATTGCATTGTAATTAGAAATCGTTTTAAAAATTATAATAGAATATATCTAAATTTTTAGGTTGTTACAAAGATTAAATTGTAGGGAAATCAAGGCCAAGGTGAACCAACCCCTTGTTCATCCCCAAAATCATTCAAGGGGTGCTTTTAAAAAAAGGACCCTGTATTTTGTGCTTGGTTAATTTATCTACACACACTTCTAGCTAATTCAAGGTCTTTGATTGCAAATTATGGAGAACTAAAGCAATGTAAAATCTCAAGAAAATTAGTCCTCTCTGAGTCTTTGACCTTATTATATACTCCATTGAAAGTATATAGTTACTATTAGTTGAAAGGTGAAGAAATTGTTAAAAAAATTCAAAAATTGCCATCTCAAGTCCCAAGGCCATTTTTCTATTGAAAATCACTTGAAACTGTCATTTTAGTTGCATTTGCCCAAAAAAACAAAAAAAATAACTTTTTTAGAATTTAACCATAGGATCTTGGTCTAAGATCATGTGGTAAAAATTTCATGAAGTTTGACAATATACATTGGAAGATATTAGCATTCAAAGTTGAAAAAATAATTTTTTTTGAATTTTGGCCTGCAATTTCAAATGACTTGATTGCCATTAGTGGAATATTTTTGCACTACACACTTTGAATTTAAATTTTATTATGTTGAAGAATTGAGTTCAAAGTCTAGGAAAAAAAAGTAAAAAATAACATACACTTGATTTTCGTTCTTTAAAAAATTGTTAAATAGAAATAAGTCTAAGATTACAAAAAAGACTAAATTATTAATACCCCTAAGATGGAATTGAAACACAATAATCACTCTTACTAGTGAAATGTTCTATCAAGCATACTTAACCTTGTCAATTTTTTTTTTAAATGTGAAAATTGCATTTAAAAATGAATTCTATAAATTATTTTTTGAAGAAGATGCTAAAAGTGTCCAAAAAACAAGATTGTCCATGACTTTCTCATTACTAATTCAAATAGAACAAATCAAAGCTTCACATGTAGAGAAACATATAATATTTAAAAAATAAATAAATATTTTTTTTATTTTTTTTGCTGCCCGCTGACCTTCGTTTTTGGATAATTGTGCTATAACTTTTGTTCCTAAGCACTGATTGAAATAAAATCATATTTCCATAAAACTTATGTATTTTTCTAAGCTTCGCAAAATGTTCCAAAAAATTACGATGAATATTGAGATTGTATGAGCGTACTCAAGGTTGCATTATGGCCTTCGTAGGGCCAATGGGACTGTAGGAGTTAATGCTCAAAATCATTGCAACAAATGAAGTACAAAATTGTTGGTATGCTTGCTTGAAAACATTATGAAGTTATCGATAAGGTCTCGAACACAATAATATTATATGAAATTGAGTATGTATGTGCTTATGGTACGTTTGCACCTAGTGTTGAGGCGGAGTCTTTTGGGCACTATTAGAAAGAGAATTGAGTGTGTGTTTTTACTTTCGCTCTTTAGAAAATGCTGCCTGTAGGTGGATGGCAAGTTGGAAAAGGAAAAGAATGGTGGTCACATCAATAAATATTGTTCACAAAGTTATGTGAATTTCAAAAAATATTAAATAGCACCTCAATTAGTAAGAAACATAGATTCTAAATTGTGAGGAGCACTACTAGTTTAAAAAAATCTAAACTATGAAAAGTTGATTAATCAAATTAGCATCCATCTTCAAAAATCTATTTGATATTTAGAGCCTCCAATCAAAAGTTATGAACAAATTTCAGAAAGGGGTTGGAAAGGACAATTTCTTTAACATTTTCAAACACCCTTCTTTGAAATTTGTTCATAATTTTTTATTGGAGGCTCAAAATTACAAAAGGATTTTTGGAGATTAAATTTAATATGATTTACCAACTTCTCATAGTTCAAATTTGTTTAAAAAAAACTATTCTACTATACCTAAATGAGGTCTGAAATTCTACTCCAAACACAATTCCAACTTTTTGATAATGAATGTTCAAGCTGTCATCTTCAAATTATCCCATACCTTTTGAAAATTTATGATGGACAATGGATTTCATTATAAAAATGACATCCCCACCTAATGTTCTCACATCTACCAGGAAAGTATTCACTTCATATTGCCATCAAACTTATTTATTTGTGGCAAATGGTCAAGTGCCATTAGTATTGACACTTATTTTATTCTCTATGGTGTGAATGAAGTTTTTGGATGAGGATTGCAAAAAAGAAATGCAGTGGTAGCCATTGTGCAAGCTATAGAACATTATACCCCAAGTCAAAACAATTGATAATTTAACCCCTAAAGTCCCAAGGCCTTTTTTCCATCAAAACCTATTCAAAACTACCATATCTATTGCAAAGAGAAAAAACATTTAAAATATCTTTTTAGAATATTGTTTCTTTTAAATATCTAACCACAAGATCTTGTACTACACTAGTATAAAAATGCATAGAAAAAATTTCAGAAGCTTTGACCGCATAGATTGCAAGATATTTGCATTCAAAGTGAAGAAAATAAGTTTTTCATGACACCTTGATTGGCTAGATTTTTGGCTTTGAATCTTCTTAACTTAACCCCTAAAGTCCCAAGGCCTCTTTTCCACCAAAAACCATTCAAAACTACCATTTCTACAGCAATGAGCAAAAACTTAATTTTTTTTTTCATATCTAACCTTAGGATCTTGTATTGGACTAGTATAAGAATGTATGGCAAAATTTTTACAAACTTTAACCACATAGATTGCAAGATATTTGTGCTTAAAGTGAGAAAAACAAATGTTTTGGCACCTTGCTTAGCTACATTATTTGGCAATAAACATTCATAACTTATCATTTTTGATCTACTGATTTTGAATTTATAGTTTTATATGATAAAAAATTGAGTTGAAATTCTAGAAATTTAAATTTTTTTTTAAAAACACTTAATTTTCATTCATTAAAAAATTGTTGAGTGGAAGTAGGTTCAAGATTGAAGGAAAATCTTAATTGTTAATAGCTCTAAGATGGGATTGAAATATACTAATCTCAATGGTGACATTGTTCTAGCAAGACATTTTAACCTTATGAAACTTTTTTTCTTTTAAAAATTGTGAAAATTGAGGTCAGAAATGAATTCTACAAGTTATTTTTTCAAGAAGATGCTATAATTGCCCAAAAAACAAGATTGTTCATAACTTTCTCATAACAAATCCAAATGGAATGAATCAAAGCTTGAAATGTACATAAAAATATGATATACACAGAACAAATTTTTTAAATCTTTTACCTTGAGTTTTTTTGAAGGTTTTTTCTGCCACCGAGTGAAAAAAGGGCTTTTTGTTCCATAACTTTTGCTCCCAGGCTCCGGTTGAAACATAAATTATATTTTTGGAAAGCTAATTTGTTTTCCTATCTTCACAAAAAGATTTTAAAAATTACAACAAATATTGAGACCATAGGAGCTTGCCCAAAATCCATTTTGTCCCCTTAGGGGACAATGGGACTTTAGGGGTTAAAATTTTTGCACTATTGGTTTTGATTTTCTAATTTTTTATGTTGAAGAATTGAGTTGAAAATCCAGGAAAAAAATTAAACAAAAAAACACGTAATTTACATTCACTAAAAATTGTTAAGTAGCTCTAAGATGGAATTGAAACACAATAATCCTAATGGTTGGAATTTTCTAATAAGCAAATTTAACCCTGTCTAATAAATTTTTTAAAGATTGTCAAAATTGCATACAAAAATGAAGTTTGTAAATTATTTTTTCAAGAAGATTCTTAGATTGCTCAAAAAACAAGATTTGTCCATAACTTTCTCATTACTAGTCCAAATAGAATGAATTACATGTAGACAAAAATATAGCCTTTGAGAAAAAAATTAAAAATTAAACTTTTTGTGATTTTTTTTGGCTACCCCTTGAGTTGCTTTTCGAACTCTTGGTGGAATAACTTTTGTTTCCGAGCAGCAATTGAAATAAAAATGATATGCCTAGAAAGCTTATCTAATTTCCTATCTTTAAAAAAAGTTTAAAAAAATTATATCAAAAATTGAGATCACATGAGCCTATCCCAAATCCCAAGAGTCCCCCATAGGGACTTTGGGACTTTAGGGGTTAAAATGACCCACTTATGCCAAACCAATGCCAAACCAATTCAAAATAAATGTTTTTATACAACATGTACCTTTTGATCTTTGTTAGAGGTATATATTTTTATGAGTGTTGTTACCAAATGCCAAGTGAGAACGTACCTTTAGAAGTTTTGACATTAAATTCTTGTGCCTTGACTTCCTCTATATGGAGTTTCTCTTTTGTAATAGTGGGCACCTAATTAGAGCAAGAAAAAAATTAAGAAAATTGTTCAAGGTTATTATAAGCCTAGTGATGATAACAACATACAATGAAGAACAAAATTGAGTACAAAGTTGAAACGTTTTCTCATTCAAATAATCATATCATAAGCATTGATGGACAAAGTCCAAAAGTAGATATACAAAAGTTTTAGTGTGTGACATACTACATATTACCATGGAAGTCTGAAGAAAAAATTAGTTGTGATTTGAAAGAGAATTGATTTCAAAGTTAGCCATGTCTAAAACTCAATTTTTTTCAATTGCCAGTTTTCCCTTAAAACTCCAAAATAACTTTTTGTGCATTGACATGTTGGTATACATCAAATGAAAAAAATAGAAAAGAAAGGATTTTGCAAGTTGTGAAGGATTATTGGGAGTAACTAACTATACATTATTTCAAATTGTTGCACACAAAAATTGAAGGAGATTGACATTAATAGAATTTAAAATAATAACAATTTGACAAACATACAAATGATGTTGTTTTTGACTTTTTTGGGGGGAAATTGTGAGTAGGGGATAGCATTAGCCATTGTAGAGAAAGTTCAAGTTGCAATATGGACCATTGTTACATCTTAATGCCTTGCATTTGAAATATTTGTTGAATTGGGCAATGTGTTCAATTTATATTTCATAGCCATATAATGTGTTTTTAGGTTCAATTCTTTTGTTCAAAGATTGGAGTTCATGATGCACATAATTGATCCAACAAATCTAAGAAGATAGTAAATTGTCATTGTCAATATTTGTCAAAAAAACTGCCAATTTAATGAAGGTCAGTGAAATTTTTGGCACTTTTCAACTTTTTGATGATATTGACAATGATAAATTTTTTGTGTTTAAATATACTATAAGTGGCAGAATGGAAACGATCAAATATTATGCTTGTTCTAAGGATGTACTATAAAATGTTTTTTTTTCCACCATTGTTCCTTATTGTTTGGGAATTGATAGCCCTCTATAGGGCTTATATTTATTTTAATGCAAAAGAGAAGATTTATTCATGTATAGGAGTGGTAGACATAGTAGAAGGAGAAGTATTGTAAAAGAATAGTGACACATGTTAGTGTAGAAGAAAAAGTGTGGTAGTATAAGAGAGGGAGAAGTACTATAAGAGATTAGTGATTTATGTTAGAATAGAAGAAAAAGTGTGGCAGTATAAGAGAGGGAAAAATATTGTAAGAGAGTAGTAACACATGTTAGTGTAGAGGAACAGTGTGGTAGTGTTGGCACTATGTATGGTTATTGAGTATTATGTGTATGTGTGTTTATGCTAAAATGCATATTTTATGTGTTTCATGTTAATTGATTAAAAAATAGAGAGGTAATAAATGTGTCCTATTTCATATTACTTTGATAAATGATTGTGTTAGTGATTGCACTTATTACTAGTGTACAAGTGAAATTGGCAAAAAAATTGTACAAAAGAAATTGTTCAATAATCATGTTATGGCACCATATAAAGGTAAAAAATGAAAGTATAAAACAAATAAGAGTTTATTTGATAAAGATAGCAATAATAATTTGTGTTTTGTTGAGATAAAGAGGAATAAGAGTCCCCATGAAATAAGTGACATATGCAATATTACACAATGGAATAGAGAGTATGTAGTTTTGAGAAATTTGGAGGTACCAAAATTACCCTAAACTCATTTCCAACAAAAAAATTGTGTGTACAATTAGTGCACTTAGCCAAGTGCAAAAATGTCTAATTCTATGTTTAAATAGGGAAGCTGGATTGTTGTTCATTTGTACCTTATTACAGTGTGGGTATATTTGCTTCAATGTACATGTGTATATTCTAATAAATGTAGTTTACAACATCAACTATTAGCGATGTAGAGTGACACAACATAGGAGTCTATATCATAGATACCTTCCATTTTTATATATGTTTATGTTATAGATACCTATGTTATAAACTCTTTCCATGTTATAAAGACTTTCAAATGGTTGTTGTAGTTACATACCTACAATTAGGTTCAAAGCTCATAGTGTCGTATCTTTGCACTCACCCACTAGCATTGTTGACCTTACACCATAGCTTTCTTCTTGTTAAACAAGGCAAATCTCAAATTTTGAGCTTTATATAAATCCTTTAGTGTCAAGGTGACTACCATGTGGTCATTAGGTCATTTGTAAATCAAATTTGCCAAACATTTGAAAGACTAACCTAGATTCTACAACTTAATGTTTGAATTTGTGCCCTTTTTGTCTGCATACTATGCAAGAATTGGATCATGATTTAATCATATGTTTTTTTGCTTATAATATAGGGTCATGTTTATGAAATATATGAGATATAACTAATATAAGGTACTTAATAATCATGAATACTTGAAAAATATTATAATGACATTAGAATGGGATATATTTGTGTTAGGCATTACTAATTAGCAAGTTTAGTTTTGAACTTAGCAAGTTTATAGCTTGTGTTGTATATTGGGTGGAGCATCTACTTTGAATACATTTCAAATTTGGGTGGGAAAGCTATACATGTGATTTAGAAATTTGTTGGCATGTGAAAAAAATATGCATGGAGTGTAGACCTTAGTGTGATAATTCTTTTTGTTTTTATTTGTAGGTAGTCTTTTATTATTATGTTGGTGTGAAGACATTGAATTTTGTAGTAACTATAAACTTGAATGGGAGTTTGTATTTTTTAATTCTTTAGTTCATATACTACTAAAAAATTTGTGACCAAATCAGCAAAAGAGTGTAGATCTTAGTGTAACCAATTCTTTTTGTTTGTATTTGTAGGTAGTTTTTTTATTATTATGTTGATGTGAAGACATTGAGTTTTGTAGTAACTATAAACTTGAATGGAAGTTTAGGTTTTTTTAAACCCTTGAATTCTTTAGTTCATATACTACTAGGAAATTTGTGGCCAATCAAATGGACTAAAAGTGTTGATTTGGTTTGTCAATTTTTTTGTTGATTTGGATATTTTGACTTCAACATTTTCCAACAAAAACTTGTTAATGTTTTTGTTGATTCAATCAAATACAAAAAGAATTTTTTAATCAACATTGGCCAATTAGAGACCAATATGTGGCATTTGTCATGTCATCAAATTAAGATGCCACCTAAGCTACCCCACTATGGTAGCAAAAACTTCTTAATGTTTTTGTTGATTCGATCAAATACAAAAAGAATTTTTTAATCAACATTGGCCAATTGGAGACCAGTATGTGGCATTTGCCACATCATCAAATTAAGATGCCACCTAAGCTACCCCACTATGGTAGCAAGTCACCTATACAACCTTGACATGTAATGGGTAGAGGCACAAGGGGTTGAACCTTGCACCTCATGCTTGAAGTGCAAGGCCCTTGGCCATTAAACAATGCATTATATCAAGTGATTGAAAAGCATAATTATTAATATTTATGTATTTTTCATTAGTTTGTAAAACCAATAAACTTTGGAGGCCATGTTCTCATTGTAGAGCAACTTTCTTTAACTAGAAAAAGTTGGAAACTAAAGCTATCTTTCATCTCTAAAAATCCATTGAGATTTTGAGTCTTCAATCAAAAGTTATAAAGAAAATTTACAAAGGGTCTTTAAAAATGTCAAAGAAAATGTTCATTCCAACTCCACTTTGAATTTGTCTATAACTTTTGATTGGAGACTTGAAACCTCAAATAAATTTTTGGAGATAAAAGTTAGATTGATTTCCAAACATTTTTGAGTTCAAAGTTCTTTTTAAAAAGTGATTTTATTATGTGAAAACAGCCACCAAAGTCATCTGAGTTTAAAAAACCACGAGTTGTGAGTGATTAAGTATTAGAAAAAAAATTTGTACATAGAATGCAACTATGAGAATTTATACATTGCCCAAATGACAATACCTTATTTGAAACTTTTGTAAGTCAAAATGAACAAAAAAAGTGTTAATTTTATTGTTGATTTGGATGTTGTACTACTCAAATCAACAAAAAAAATTATTACCATTTTGTTAATTTGTACCAAATCAATTAAAAACTATAAAAAAAGTCAATATAGTACCTACTTCAACAAAAATTTGTTGATTTTTTGTTGATTTTAACATCATATTTTAGGAGTGATGTATTTACAATTGATACCCTATAAAAAATCCTTGATCCTAAAATTCATTCTTTTATTGTAATTTTGCTTCAATTAGGAGAGTTGTAATTTTATTATGAGGGTTGTTAAGGTAAACCTGCATAAAACAAGCATATTGAGTGATTCGTTCTGTTGCCATTAGAAAGCAAAATTCAAAATTTTCCCATACAAAGAAATCTAAAATTTTATTTTTTGGAAAAAGTATAAATTTGTTATGAATTTATGAAGGATACTACTCCAAATCAGCGAAAGTGTTTCCATGATGGTCATCTTACCACCTAAAGCAGCCACAATATTTTCTAATATGGCTATAAGATTTCCTAACATGGCCATGACATGAAGGAATATAGCAAATAACTTTTTATGATGAGTTTACACTAAAACGAGCACTAGAAAGGTGTAAGTGTTCTATAATAATCCCTAATAACTTCAAGACCTTCCAAGGCATGGATTATGGCCACAAATCAACCTAATGTAGTCCTAACCCCATTTATTAAAAAATATCTACCATAGATTGATGTAAGACTTTAATGAATAGTTTCCTATATGCCTGCCATAAATAATTTGCTTGTCATCAATAGGTGTACTCAAAGTTGTGTTGTCAGACACATTTCAGGGTCCAAGTGTTGTATTATTGGTTTGACATTGTATGTTGCAACAATTTGTCAGTCCAAATATGTCTAATAAGGCCTTTTTCAAAGCTAACTACTCATAGAAATCTCATTTCAAGTATGACTCAAAATTTAGAATACAACAAGTGTTAATTCAATTGAAACACTTCAATAAAATGAAACTTTAATATGTTAAGATTGGAAAAAGAGAGTGTTTTGTTTGAAAGTTATTTGAAAGTCAAATTTAAAGTTGACTTTATTGGATGGACAGAGGGGCTATTGGATGTATTGGATGTCATATTCGTCTAATGGTCGCCACGTCAAGGAAGACAACTATGGGTGTATCTTATTATCTAAGCCTTGGAGTGTGAGCCTATGAGTCTAAAAGACTATATACTTTATACTATAAAAAACTTCTAAGATTACAATGTAATTAAGTTATATAGTGACTCCAAAAATTGAGTCTATGTTGTGTTCATTTTCATTGCATGCATCATATGTTCAATTTGAGTGGACAAAACCCAAAAGACCAAACATGAACCTTGTAGAACACTTCATACACTACAATTCACAAAAAACTTGAAGCAAAAAGCAATTACAGTTTGGAAGTAAATGAATTCCAAAGCTAACCATCCCATAGACTCAATTTTTGAGGCAAGTTTCATAATCACTCCAAAAATTGTTTAGGCTTTTGTTTTGAAAGTGGATGACTTCAATATTTTACAGCATGTTGTTGTACATCATTTAAGACCCACTCTCATTGGATTTTTAAAAATTTGAAATACGTATGCATCAAAAATACTATTTAAAGAAGAAAATGTAGATAATTTTACTTTGAATGGAATTTGAATTTTTTTTTGGAACCAAAGACTTGGGATATCAATTATAGTCATAGATGACCAATGGGTTGCAATTTGAGTTGTTGTTGCATGTATTTTGAGTAGATTTGAACATATTTGTTGTAATACACAATAAACACAAATCATTTTCATTTTCATTTAGCAACCAAAACAATTATTTTTATCCCATATTTTCAATTTGAACACATTAGATTATTGCAAGGGTTGTATATAGTACATTTATGTGAAATACAAGTGATTTGATGAGGCAAAAAAACAATAATATGAAACCAAAATTTTAATTTATTTGAAATAAATATGTTTATATAAAAGTCAACAATTTACTAATGCAATAAACATGTATAATAAGTATGTTACACAATTAAGAAACTATGTATGGCAAAATAATTATGAATGCATTTGATAAAAATAGAATTCAATCATAAATTAAAATTTTGGTTTCATATTATTGTTTTTTTGCCTCATCAAATCACTTGTATTTCATATAAATGTACTATATACAACCCTTGCAACAATCTAATGTGTTCAAATTGAAAATATGGGATAAAAATAATTGTTTTGGTTGCTAAATGAAAATGAAAATGATTTGTGTTTATTGTGTATTACAACAAATATGTTCAAATCTACTCAAAATACATGCAACAACAACTCAAATTGCAACCCATTGGTCATCTATGACTATAATTGATATCCCAAGTCTTTGGTTCCAAAAAAAAATTCAAATTCCATTCAAAGTAAAATTATCTACATTTTCTTCTTTAAATAGTATTTTTGATGCATACGTATTTCAAATTTTTAAAAATCCAATGAGAGTGGATCTTAAATGATGTACAATAACATGCTGTAAAATATTGAAGTCATCCACTTTCAAAACAAAAGCCTAAACAATTTTTGGAGTGATTATGAAACTTGCCTCAAAAACTGAGTCTATGGGATGGTTAGCTTTGGAATTCATTTACTTCCAAACCGTAATTGCTTTTTGCTTCAAGTTTTTTGTAAATTGTAGTGTATGAAGTGTTCTACAAGGTTCATGTTTGGTCTTTTGGGTTTTGTCCACTCAAATTGAACATATGATGCATGCAATGAAAATGAATACAACATAGACTCAGTTTTTGGAGTCACTGTAGATACTTGTATTATAAGTGTTTATACTATAAGCATCAATGGTTGTAGGATATCTACTTAATATACTTATGCTCAAGGCTCACATACTCGCATTTTCATACTCACATACTAGCATTGTTGGTTTTTTTATTAGTAGTTGATGCAAATTTTTTGATTGTAATATCAAGAAATACATGATGGTAATACTAAAAATTCTAACTAATACAGGGTAGCAAAAATAAATACAATTTCCTAATTAGAACTATCCTTAGTGAGTCAAAAATTGAGGTCATTTACAACATTAGATAATCATAAGGTGCCAAAGCTTAAGATACCATTGGCTAATATCTCCTCATTTAGAGGGAAGGAGTTTTTTTTACAAGGAGTGTCCCCCATGAGATTTGGATGCACAAGTAACAAGTCTCCCAAAAAACATGATTGTACGAATGCATTGCCTCATGTATGTATGTTGTCATAAAAATGAAATTGACCAACAATATGTTAAAAAGGTGGCCATGAAAAAATAATTGGTGTAGTGAACTTTGGTAGGATGAAGATAAAGAAAAGGGATGTGATTTTTGTTAAAAAAACGGAGTCATAGAAGGAAGGTTCACCATAATACTTAGTAACCTTTACAACTTTTGACAACAATGTGATATTTCAAAGCTTAATATTGATGTTCAAAAAAATTATCCATAGAATTATTACAAATCTTCAAGTCTTTCAATTCTCTTATGATGATCATGACTTCAAACTATTTGTAAATTTATTGTTTGTTTTATAATTCATTGCAAATCACCATAATTGTGCTTTAAACAAGCAAGAGTGTAAGAAATCATTGGAAATTTTGAAGTACAACTTAACACATGCATAACTATGTTAGTGTATACTATGCCATTCTTGAATTGCTAAGTGCATATATAGCTCAGTTTGCACATTATCACTTTAGAAATTTTTCCACACCTATTACTCATACAATCAAAATACTATAAATAATCACAATTTTTTACATTTAATATACACTTCATACAAACATTATGATCTTTTTGATGCATTGTCCATAGGATTTGTGCACCTCTATACAATTAAATTATTATAACACGTCATACACAAATTCTACTTTCTATTTATCCAAATTTTATCCATAAATTTTTTTCTTGAATGTTAATCCAACTAATGCAATGAAGCTTGTCAAGTCTAGTTTTCACTTGAATTTGAAAATTTGAAAAATTCGTAGATTCCTAATTTATTGCAAATTGAACTCTAGATTTAAAAATAGAAGTGTTGAATTTCTAATTTTAGAACAAAATGGTTTGATTTACACCATGATGTGCACTAATGGAAAAAATTTAAGACCTTTTAAGCATTTATTGTATTTGATATACATTTGATTTATCCTTTATTTAAAAATTTGGAATAATTTCAAATTTCCACAAAATAGCCTAATCCTATTATGACTTATAAACAATATCTAGTAGCATCTCCAAGAAATATAACCAAGGGTTCGTTTACACTAAGATTGAAATAAAAACCTTTTAGAACTATCAAAGTAGTGATTGCTAGAGAAATAGGCATAATCCAAGTTAGGTTTATACTTTAGCCAAGTTCTGTGCCATTTTTCATGGATGAGAAGTTCACTTAGAATCCTATATGGACAAAGTAGATAATGTTGTGCCCATTCTCAAGAATTTTTTTGACCACATTTTTAACCCTTAATCGTCAAGGTGGACGTTTGGTGTCTGATTGATAACAAAGAATCTCTCCATGTAGGACAAGAAGTACAATTATTCATCTTCAAAATTTTGTGTGGAAGGGGGAGATTGTCTACAATACTTTGACTTCCAATGAGTGCTTTTGCAATTTTTTAAGCCAATGCTTCACACGGTCATGAAAATTGATGATTTCTAGGGTCACCCCATTGTCCTTTAACCCTGGAGCGCCGAGGACGCCATTTCGTGGCGTTTTGATGACAGTAATGTTCAGAAGAAAGAGTCCAAAAGCATTTTTTTCATCCAAAAAGTTTTTTGTTGATCTTTCATGTTGGGTGATGAAGAGTATTCAATTCAGTTTGGAGTCTTGCTAGTGTTTGTCTTCATATAAACAAAAAGTTATTAAAAAAAACGGATCACAAAATATGCTATTTTAGAGTATTTTGGGAAGTTGTTGCTCCTTGTTCTAAATCTGAAATTTCTCCACAAAAATGATGTTTTTTGAGTTTGAACCCAACAAACAAAATGAAGGTCATCTACTCTAGTTTCTACTCCAATTTGAATTTTGAAAAAATTTCCAATACTGAATATTTTATTGCAATGCAAACTTTAGATGTATTTTCAATGTCTATTATTTTCTAATTATAGAATGACACGGAAATTGAGTTTACACTATGATGTTTGTCACTATAATATATACAAATGATGAAATTTTGAAATTTTTTGAAGTTTTTTCTATCTGATATGATTTTCCTTCACTTTTTCTTCAAAAATTCTCAAAAAAATCAATTTTCCACAAAAAAATCTAAAAAATTTATGAAGTAAAGAAGACATGTATCTCCATCTCTGAAAAATAAATTTAAAATTTTTCATTCACATCTAATTGCCAAATGGCAGCAAACTGAACGACAAGTGGTGAGGCTTGAAATCAGTGGTCATGGGTCCATCATTTAGGGGTTAAAGTAGGCCTAATGGATTTTTAAGAAACTATGACAAACTAAAACTTCACAACCATAGATTTTGTTTATTTATGATGTCAAATTTAATACTCCCTCCATTCCAAAATCATCTTCATATTGGCATTCATTTTTAGTCCTAAAATGATCTTCATATTGGCGTTAGCTTTTTTAATCTAAAATGATCTTCATATCAGAAATGATCTTCCTATTGGTGTTAACTTTTTTGTTCTAAAATGATTTTCATGTTGCACTTTGTAACAATGTGAATTAGTATTTGATTTTCAATTGCTATTTGGAACTAACAAAATAACTCCAAATAATCATTCCCCCTACATGTCCCCCCAAATATACTATTCAATATTCCAAAACTTAACTTTGAAAAAGTACTCAAAAACGTCTCCAAAAAAATAAAAATAAAAATACTCAAAAACTCAAAGTTTCTTGAATGCAAGGAGTACACCAAATCTACTATTAGCATAAAATTGATTTTTTAAATGTTATTTTTAGCTTTAATCATGCACATTTTGTCCAACAAAATCATTTGGGACAAAAGTAGTAATAAATGGATATAATCTCTGTAGGGTCTAAATCTATACCAAATACAATCTTTCTTGAATTTATTCCAAGACTATACAAAGTACTATTCCTATTTTCTATCTTGAGCTCCTCTATGCATGATCACATCAATAACACAAAGTGGGGCACCCTACCATGCCTCTAGTCCTTGCCCTCTTGCTTTGCATAGTCACATATATCAAAGTGACGTACCCTAGAGTGCTTATGGTCCTCAGTCAAGCTATGGAGAAAACCCACACTAATTTCATTCATAGAGTAGAAAAATGAAAGCCCAAAAGGACTTTCGACCCTAAAAGGATAAAAGTACATAGCTCCCATTAATGGACCATGGAATCTTGGTTTCTACAATGAAGAATGAAGTCATCTATGGCTCCCATTAATGGACCATGGAATCTTGGTTTCTACAATGAAGAATGAAGTCATCTATTGACCACTTTCAGCTCTCCGCTTCAACTATTAACTTGGTCGAAAGAGTGAACATAGACCCGTCATTTCAGGGTTACGTGAAATCCCAAACTGAGCGAAAAATTATCACTCGAGCAATCATCTCGTCAAAAGGATCTCGTCAAAAGGCAGTCAACAGTACACAATGTGCAAAGAAGATCCTACCAGCCAAGTGAACGCACTAACATCAAATTACCTCGAGAATTTAATCTCAGATAACTACATAAAATGGACCGAAACCAACAGAAAAACATCCATCAACCTTCGCTCCATCACATCAAATCCAAATAAGACCTCAGAACCCCATACTCGAAACCACCTCCCTGCTGAACGAAAATTTCAACTCGCCGTTTGCATGTCAACATCCAGGAATTGCTGCTGGACCACGAACAAGACTTCACAACCCATCCACTCACATAGACAACATCTGAAACGCTCAACAGATTCGCAACCAATCCAAACAAACACGGGAAATCAGCGGGGCCGGAATAGGAACAGGCGAAACATGGGCTGGACTAATAAACCAATTTCAAAGATCTGCATTCGAATGCAGAATAGGTACAAAACTGATGATGAATGACCTACTGGATGTCATAATGCAATCAGTGAACAGGAATGTGTACAAGGCACACAGTTTCATTACGACAATATTCTGCTCCGAGAGGTACGTATAGAAGGCACTGGGAGAAACATAGTGGCAAACGCGACGTGCAAGCTCTAGACTAAAATAAAATGGTGCCAACTCGGGGTAGATTGCATAAAACCTCTTGAAAGAGAAAAAGAAGCACTCAGCACCAACGTGCCTAGGCCTGCAAAGATACACAATTCCAAGGATCAGGACGGTCCTACAAGTGATGCGAAACAAATCGACCTCACTACACGAAACATGCACGTTGCCACAGTCCAGAAACCACTCGAGTCCAAAAAGGTTCAAGTAGACCCTACCTTGTTTGCGATGTTGCTGGACAGCCAGTCGAGACCTTCGTACAAACCCTCTCCAGAAGTCGCGCAAGTACTCTGAATGTACCTGCAGGATCCCACCAAACGGAAACCATGAGTGGACTAGGCCACCCAACTTCGAAAAACACCGAACACAAGATCCGACCCAAACACAAACAAAAAAACACAAAACGCCGACGAGGATTACCAGTGGCGTTGTCGAAGGGAGTGCAGACCGAGCTTGTCAGTGATCTCCGCGGCATTCATCGCATTCGGAAGATCTTGCTTGTTCGCAAAAACTAGGAGCACGGCATCCCGGAGCTCGTCCTACACAGCAACGACAACGAAACCAAATTCGTCACAATTCGTTCCACAGCAAGGTCAACGGAATTCAAGCATCCAGGCAATGGAATGGAGGCAGTACCTCGTTCAGCATCCGATGCAGCTCATCTCGGGCTTCCACAACACGGTCCCTATCGTTACTGTCCACCACGAAGATCAGGCCCTGAGTGTTCTGGAAATAATGCCTCCACAACGGCCGAATCTGAAACACGCAGAAATCAAGTCAGAAACGAGATCAACATCGAGAATTCTCTCCCAACAATGCATGCAGAATGTGGACGGCTCAAAAGGAAAAAAGAAAATTGTCGCGAAGGACAACGTCTTATCATACTAACACACATTGTCGAAAGCGAAGTCGCACTCCCGGATGGGGGGAGCACGCGAAGAGAGACCGACGAAACTCACCTTGTCCTGACCTCCGACATCCCACACAGTGAAACTAATGTTCTTGTATTCCACAGTCTCCACATTGAAACCTGCACGACCAATCGCAGCACGTCAGGGCTCAAGAAAGCGGAAACGGTCACTTCAGAGGCTCCCAACCAATTTCAGAAACCCCGACACCAAGCGCAATGGCAAACAGCGTCGTACAGGCTGCCGAAGCATAACACAAACAATTCGGCTCATTCCCTCGCACAACCGACCGCCGCGCTCCATAGTTCCCTTCTCAGAAAAGCGATGACCGTCGATTCAACATGACATCGGATCGCTTGGATCTGAGTCCATGCCGGAGATGCCACCAGATCTCACCAAACGAGAAAAGGCAGCCTACGGAACGACCGGGAATCGGATCTCCCAACACATTACTTGGAAACCGAGAACAAACGGGCACCTAAGGCTCACCGTTGACCATAACAAAAAATTCCGAAGCATCGCACGGCCCAGCATGTGACCTAGATTAAATATCCCGATCGATCGTCACAAACTAATCTCATTCGCGGGATCGCTGCTAAGTCCCAACACAAAGGCAGAGCGCGAGAAGCCAAAACAAAAACCACCAAGAAATGCAGCCAAGAAGGAACAAAATTTTAACACACGCAGATAATGCGTCGGGGAAAACCGACCCGGGCGCCGCATCCCCACACAACCGAGTTGGAAACGCGACAAAGAAGCCCGCCTCCCCGACCACACGCGGTCTCAGCCACAGTATAGGGACTGGAAAAACAGAGAGAGACAGAGAGTGAACACTTGGCGAGGCGAAAGGACTGACGTACCGATGGTGGGGATGGTGGTGACGATCTCTCCGAGCTTGAGCTTGTACAAAATGGTGGTCTTACCAGCTGCGTCGAGACCGACCATAAGGATGCGCATCTCCCGCTTGGAGAACAGCTTCTGGAACAGCTTCGTGAAGGTGAGCCCCATGGCGGCAGCACACCCCGCGGGGACGAGACGGGACGAGACGAGACGAGACGACCGGGGCTTTGGAGGCACACAGGCGCGAGAGAGAATGAAACCCTTCCTTGGCTTGCAACTTGCAGCGGCAGCTCTTCTAACCCTCGATGTTGGCCACAAGAGACGACGACACAACAACAACAACAGCAGAGGCGCAGGCAAGACTACTGGTGAGGAAGAGCTGGCAAAGGCGGGGAGCTCCAACACTAGAAGTCCTTCCCTTCCCAGTTGTTGTCCAAGTTGAATCAAATGGTCCCTCATCATTTCTAACGCGGTTCGCTTCCGCCGAGACCGGGGAGTCCGGGTATCTATGTGCGGTTCCGGGTATCGGTTTGTTCCGTCTCGGGCATCTGCAGTGACTGAGTGGGGCAGTTGCCGAGGCGGAACTCGTATTATTTCGTTCTCTTCGCTGGCACTTGGGGTCGGTTTGGGATCCAATCGAGGTGACGATCGACGTCCTTTCCATCGTGGGCGAAATCCAGCGGCTGCATCGGACGGTTGGACGATGCTGGAGTTGGGGTGATTAATTATATTTCTGGAATTATGAGTCCCGTGTTTCGCGTTTCGTCCAGGTCGCCGCTGCCGGTGCTGAAAGGGTCCGTCCGTCCCCGTCCGTCTCCGTCCGTCTCCGTTCCCAGCCGGGTGTTCTGTTTCCATTGGAAACCGGAGCTGGAGGCCCATCCAGGTTGACCGCAGGTAGAGAGGAGAAAAAACTCTGAAATCTTGATGGAAGGTTCAGTTGGGAAAGCAAGCTCGGATCTAGGGTCTAGAAGGTTTAAGAATGTTTTCAACATTTGCAGGGATGGAAACGGGTACCAATTGTCAACCACGCCCAATACCCAACTAGTAGTAGTCATCCCATTTTTTTTTACTTTTTGAAAAAGTGCCAAGACAGCAATCACTTAAAAATTGGTGAAGCATTGTATTTCTACATTTATCCATCTTTGGGACCAAAAGACACTTTTCAATTATATTCATGCACTTTTCATTCAAATTTGGCAACTTCATCCACTTTTAAAATAAAAATGGGAAATTTCTAGTGAAAAAGGATTACTTTCTTTTGGCAAAAAGTATAAATTTCAAGCAAGGTTGGAAGAAACTTCCATTTGAAATTCGGAATCAATTTTTTTAATCTTTTACAAGGTTGAAACTAATAAGATTATGACACATGATGCGAAGTAGTGAGCAAGAAAGTAGGGAGTAATGTATTGGAAAGTATTTCTTGAATGATCAAAATTAGATGACTCTAAACATTGGATACTGGAGAAGTGCACTTTTGGGCTCCTAAAATTCACATCAATTTCTATTTTAGGAATAAAATTCTGAATTTTTTGCTATTTCCATATTTCCTATCTTCCTATATGGAAAAATTTCCACCACCTCATACTATACATGGGCTGCTCCAAACTTGCCTAACCTATTAAGGATGGCCCTGTGATAGTAGAAATCGTCTCTTTTGGCATTGTGTAAATAGTTGGTTTAAAAAATCCTAAAGCACTCATTGGAAGTCAAACTACTAGAGTAAACCGGCCATTTACTACACACATCCAAAAACCACACAACAATAGTTGCCAATTATTGCATAGTAACCACATAGTTCAACTATCAATTCAATTGTGATGGGAACAAACCTTTGTATCACTGTCTAATGACCGCATATTGTGTGGTGAAGGGGCGTAAGGAATTTTTGACTAAATTTCAAGTGCATCACCTTTAAATTGCAATAAAATTTGTAGGAAGAAATTTTTTTGCATTTTGTTTTTTGAAGGTGAATTTTAACATGACATTTAATAATCACGCCAAATTTCAAAACATGCAAGTCTCTATATTTACGTGGAGAAGGATTTGAATTTTGTCTATGCAATGATTGGCAATTTTACTATATATAAGACCTCCTTTTTCATGTGACTGTGGAAATCATCCCTTTTGGCGTTGTTTTAAGAAAATCCTGAAGCACTCACTAAAAGCCAAACTACTATACAAGACCTCTCCTTTTCATGCAAAATTTTTGAGGACAAATAGTTGCACTTTTGTCATTCATCAACCAAAAAATGGACACAATGTCGTTTATAGGTTAAATGATCAACTACTGCTATCTCAATTTCAGAGTAGCCACCCCATTTCCAACCTATAGACTACCATGTTTCCATGAAATTGTGGTATAGTTCAAGGAGTAGTTGTGGCACATTATGATTGGCTACAAGGCTGTCAATTTTGCAATCAGTCCATGGTCAAAAATAAAAAGGTCTATATGACCATTACAGGTCAAAGAGAATCTTCTATTAAAAAATTCATGGTAATTACATTTCGTGTAACAAAATTTTGGAAAAATATGCAATCCTTCCAAACTCTATTTCTGTACACGGGAACAATTCCACACTCAAAAAAACCTGCGCTCCAAATATGCGGAATTGCTTAAGTGGTTGGAAATGGGTCATCTGCCCTTAGCGTGCTTGTTGGTTCGGTTAGGAATTTCAAAATCATGGGTGGCTCTCCAGGTCCTCGTCAGATAGGGAATTCGACGGACGTGGCATGATTCTTTGCTGAGTTGGCTTTCACATGTGATGGAGAGAGAGAGAGAGTCGGTTCACTTCCGCTTGGGTTTCAGAGCTAAAGCTTACCCTGCATGAAGGTTAGATTCAACATGACTTAAATTAAGTCATTTTTATATTGAACCCTTAAACGTCGAGGCGGACGTTTTGCGTCCAATGGATGACACAGAATCTCTCCTGGTAGAACAGAAGTGCAATTTTTCATCCTCCAAATTTTGTAAGAAAAGGGAACGTCCTCTACAGTTAGTAGCTTGTCTGAGTTGTCTCCCAATGAGTGCTTTTTCATTATTTTAAGCCAACTATTTCCACGGTACCCAAACAAGATGATTTCCACAGTGACTGGCTCGTCGTTCAAGGGTAAAAAAAAAGGTGTGAGGCAACATGGACCCCTCAAGAATCTGACGTGGAAATTCAAATTCAATTTTCAGTGCTTCAGGCCTTCAGGTACGGTAAGATTATTCCTGCCCCCCTCAGAAGTTGTTATTGGGCCTTTTAGGCTGGTTGTGGGGCATGGATGGGCTGGGGGTGAATTGAGTGTGGAATGATGTGGAATGAGTGGGGTTGCTTGGAATTTAAGCAGTCCAGGCCTATCGGTGTCCGCCACGTGGCGGAGAGGGGGCATGCCGCCAGCACGGACCAGGTCAACTTATATACCATTGGGTCTAGGCTCTAGACTGGTAGTTGGGAGGAGGAGAATGTGACTAAGCTTACTCCCTCAGCCCCCTGATAATACTAGTATAAGTTACCATAAAAAGGATTGCAATCTGCACGGTGGGAATTTCTGAAATTTTTTCCACATCTTTTTAAACTAGCTTATTACAAGATTCAATGGTTACATATTAAAAATAAAAATAAAAATGTCTTAATTGGAACTTAGGTGACCAAAATCAAAAGTCCACGTCAGACTAGTGTGCCTTGTGTCTTGTTGCCACAGTCAAAATAAAAAGTAAAAGTAATTTTCTAATTTTTCTAATTCCTAAAAACTTCAAAAATCAATAACTTTTACACCTTGAGTCTAAACACCACGAAAGAAAGCCCGTGCACTTCTTCTTGCTGAGAACTTTTCGACGGTACAAAAAACGTGGCAGGGGACACATGGTCTAGGAGATCTCAACGTAACAAACAAATAAAACAAACAAACAAATAGCCTATCTTAAAGGATGGATTCTTATTCTTAGGGAGGTATGTCACTTCACACCATTTATAAGATGACATGTGGCAGGGTTTTTTAATGACTTGATTTATGCCGAATTTGACCTTTACATAGACTAGGGTAGTCCCTTTGGGTTTTCCATTTGTCATTAAATTACTAGTCCCCCTTAGTTCATACCTAATTTTAGGGTTGAAGATGATTTCATTAGTTTTTGATGTTAACTAATGAAATAAAGTAGTAGAAGCCTAGTTTATTATACACTTTACAAATTAAAAAAATTACGAAATTTGAATTTTTTTTAATAGCAATTTGAAGTTCTATAGGTTAAAGAATAAAAGACATTGAACTTTTCATTGAATCAAGGGCTCCTTACCTATAAAGCGTATTCTTATTTATATGTTGCACTTTGTATCTATTGCATCCTCTTTCTTGATCTTTCTTTGATTACATTGAATAGCCACATTCACTTGATTTTTACTTGAAAAGACACATTGTGCATTTACTATAGAATTCTTTGATTGTAATATGCATTAAAAAAATTATTGCCAAATCTTTTTTGGCTTTCATTACTACAAAAAGCACTAGCATCATGAAGCAAAAGGAGTATTTGCTTGGGTCTAGACATAATTTCTACACCCCATGTGGAATCACTACAACCCTTAGTTTCTTCAAGCCATTTATCATGTTGAATTGTAATTGTGTTTTTAGCCAAAAAATGAATTATGATTAAAATGGATGCCTTTAGCTAGTGGAAATTTCATTGATAGAGTATTTACTTCACTATAGAAATGATGCTAAAAATTTGGGTCACATAAAAAATTTTGACTATATTTTTCCAACATTTGCCTCAAGACTTGCTCCAAACCAAATTTTAATGATTATTTTTGAACTTGAGACTAATTAATGAAGTGAAGTTTAATAAGTCTAGTATCTACTTCAATTCAAGAATTTGAGAAATTCATAAAATTATACATATTTTATTGCAATTTGTCAATAATTACATATCTATTGACTTTTTAATCATAGAATGATATAGAATTTTGGTTCACACCATGATTTTCTACTATAATACGTACTAATAGTAAGATTTTCACACTAATTAGGCTTATTCTATATATGATATGAATTATTTTTATTTATTTTTCAAAATTCATGATAACTTCAAATTTAAGACGAGCATTTTGAAAGTTTTAGTATGTATAGAAAATACTTGATTTCATCATTGAAAAATAAGGAAAAGAATTTCTAATCATATTCAATGGTAAAATTTAGTATATAAAACAAATGATAATTACATTGATTGTATTGCCTATGTTTTTGTAAATTTAAAATTCAAATTTTAAAGGAAAATTATGAATCAATGAAGTTTAGTTTCTAGTTTTTAAAAATTTATTCATGGTTATTATATATATATATATATATATATATATATATATATATATATATATATATATATATATATATATATATATATATATATATATATATATATATATATATATATATATATATATATATATATATTAAAATTATAAACTCATAGTATTGCAAAAGAGGAGAATCTTATCTAATGGGTCAAACTTCAATGATGACATCAATGCATCCTAGATGAGGAGACAAAGTTCAAAGAGCTAGAAAACTATTGCATTGTGGATGGAAAGACACACAAAGGACCCTAGACTTCAAACATATACTATTGTAAATGGATTCTATGTAGAAACACTAGATTCTAAATATATTGTGGATGTAAAGACATGTGAAAAAGGCACCAAAATAGTCTTGGGAATAGAGCACAAAGGCATAATGGATCAAAAAACTAATATGAATGATATACATTAAAATAGATTGTCATACCCCTTAGTGACTTAAACTCATCCAAAGTATTTAAGTAGCACTTAACTCCTAGTCTGATGCTAATGGTCATAATCTTTTAACACTACACATGTTAAGTTCCAACTCTAATCATGGGGTTTTCCATTCTTCTATGAATTTTAACACTTAATTCCAAACACTTAACTCCCTTAAGACACTAGACATGTTATTTGATGACATAAAACGGACCTTCCATTGATATCCAAAGCACTACTCCACACTAGTGATAATCACCCTTGAATAGTTCCCAATTTTCTACTAGATCAAATCAATCTCAATTCAAGTTTCACTAATCGAGACTCACACCATAGCCTAGTCTGAAGCAGGACACCACCCAACCAATATCAAGGAATTCACAAGCATTTTGTGATAATACAAAAGTGATGACAAGGTTCTAATACCAACCTTACTACACATAGCTACTATATCTCACCATTATAGCATCATTTGGGAGGGAAGAGGGAGACCACCTCTCTTCATAGTATTCTTTGTTGTATTTAGCAAACACCCCATCTTAAGGGGCTCCAGGATATCTAAGCCCCCCCAATCTTGGAATACTACCCAATTCCATGTCTTTTCTTCAAAACAAAGCTCCAATCTTTCTATTGAGATAAATTTTAACTCTAAAATCCAAATATTGTGTGCAAGCCCATTTTTGTGATTTGATATTTTTGTAGATCACTAAAGATTATTCATTTTTTCAAATTGACAAATATTGAGGAAGTTATAGCCTTTCAAAGATCCTGGTATCTTAGATCCTAAAATCTCACCTCATCTCTTGCAAGGCTTGGGGCATCACCCAATGTCTCCCTTACTTACCATGGTGGTGTGGGCACGCCTTAGAGTGAGGATCATGATATAGATGCACCTTCTAATGTAGCCATGCACATTCAAAATTCTATTGATATAGTTGTGTATCTCAAACTTAGAACCTTTGTGGTCAAAATTTGAATTCTAATTTTTCTAATTTAATCCTTAGTTGGTAAATGACAAGTTCCTATTTTTTCTATGAAAGTGAAAATTTTGGAATTCTCTACATTAGTTTTTTGCAATTATTCAAGATAAATATACTTTTGTTGTAGTATAGGTTGGGTAAACTATAGTTTTAGAACTATGGTGACTTCAAAAACTGAGTCTATATTGTATTCAGTTTCAATCTATTCACTATATGTTGAAAATAAACGGATACAATCTAAATGAATGAACACAAATGTTGTATCTTTTGTGCACTACAATCCTAAAAAAGACCTTGAAGCAAAAAGTAATTACGGTTTGGAAGTAAGTGAATTCCAAAACTTACCATCCATAGACTCAGTTACTGAGGTGGGTTTCATAATTACTCCAAATATCGTCTATGCTTCTTTTTTAAGAATTCATGACTTGAATATTTTATAACATCTTGTTGTGTACCATTTAAGACCCACCCCCATTGGAATTGTAAAAGATTAATGTACATGTGCTTCAATAAATTATATATGGAGAAAAATATAGATAATATTAATTTCAATGAAATTTGAAGATTCTTCATGAATCAAAGACTTCAAATTTCATTTCCAATCATAAATGAGTACATGTTGTAATTTGAATTGTTGTTACATCTATTTTGAATAGATTTGAAAATATTTGTCCTAATACACAATTAATTTATATCATTTCAATTTGTATTTAGCAACTAAAAAATTTATTTTTACCACAAGTATTTTTAATTCAACATATTAATTTGTAAGGGTTGTATATAATATGTTTGTGTGGATTGTAGGTGATTTGATATGATATGACAACAATAAAGTGATACCAAGATTTTGAGGTATTTTGAATAAGCACTTTTAATTGAAATCCAATAATTTACTAATGCAATATATATATTGACAAACACATTTGATAAAAATAAATTTTAAGATATTGTCAAAATTATGGTATCATTTTTATCTTCACTTTCATCTTCAATCTTCGCTTTTGTTAGACCTTATTCAAGCAAAAATTAAACCTTTGGACTGAACTCATCAAACCTCAATAGAAATAAGCCAATTTGTGTGGAAGTAGTGTGTTTAAAGGTTGGTGTAATGAGTTATGAAGTTGTCCTCTTCATCAATTACACTTTTTATCAAAGTGATCTTATTTGCATGGGCTTATTTTGTAATATCAAAAAAATTTCATTGATAAAAATGACTTTTTTTCTTTGGGGGGTATGTTCTAGGAACATTAGATTTTTTATTTTCATGTATTTTTTTATTTAGGATTTAGATCCCAATCATCATCTTCTTTATGTTTATTTTTTCTTCAAACAATTATGAAGAATAGTATTGTGAATTAAAGCTATAAGTGTATTTTATTTTGAAAGCAATTTGAAGAGTGTAGGCAACTCAAAAAATCATTGAAAGAATAGGTGACAACTTTATAATTCACTTATCTAACAACATTCCTTACATTAACTTTTTGTAGACAATTTTAGGTGCGTGAATGTTGCAACAATAAATAATGTGATTGAGCCTAATTTTGACCAAAATGTATAAATGATTATTGCAAATATGTAAAATCTTTATTTATGAGACCTAATAGTCAATTTTGGATACATATATTTTCAATACTTTGAAAGTTCATAGTTTATTACTACAACTTTACAAAAATGCATTCTAAGTGAGACTCAAGAATCCCCTATCAATTACCAATAAGACTCAATACAAACTTTTATAATTCAAGCCCTTCTTCTAATAATTTTAGATGTTTTTTCCTCATTGTGTTGTTTTCTCTATAGAGTTGTAGGAATACATTTAGATATACTTTGGAATTAGATTCACTCCTATATTGATTGGGATTTTTTTTTACTTTTCAAGAAAGTGCCCAAATGACACTCCTTTGGAATTGGTGAAGCACTCTACTCATCACAAAGTTTAGACCCTCTAGTTTGTGAACAGTTAATATCGTGTGGTTATCTTGTGTGGTTATCATTGTTTCATGGGTTCGCACATTAATTATAATTTATTGCTTCATTACAATGCATTACTTCGCATTGTAATGATGTGAAGTAATGCATCGTAATGATGTGATAAATTGTAATTAATGTGTGAACCCATGAAACAACGATAACCACATAATAATTGTTAACAAATCGTAGGGTCTAAACTTTGTGATGTATTTCTATATTCATCCATCTTTTGATCCCCAAATCACTTTTCAATCATATCCATTCACTTTTTCATCCAAATTTGGTGACTTCATCCATATATTAAATAGAAATGAAAATTAATGAAAAAAAAAAACTACTCTTTAAGTGGCGAAAATTAAAATTTATTTTGAAATGGTGCAATTTGGCCCTATCTCCTTACTCCTTACACTAAACTTATGGGGGACGATTTTTAGGGTTTAGGTATTGGCGTGTATCACCACTGTCTATTGTCATCGCTTTGCAATCTGGTTTTGTGTCTTGACATGCACGATGAGAAGGATGCGAGGGTTGCTCGCGACGACCGCCATAGCCGCTGCCACCACGGGCGCCGCTCTCACGTACGCTTTCTTAGCAAGGACGCGTCCTCCCGTTCCTCCTTTACCTCCTCACCAATTCTCTCCTCCGCCGCAGTTACCGTCGTCGTCCAAGCTTCTCATTCCCAACATCAATCTCGCCTTCTTGCCGGATCCCGATGTCCAATCGCCGCGGTGTGATTACGGACCTCTGTACGAGTGTATTGTCAACGGCAACGGAGGATGCGAAGCTCTCGAACAGGATTTGCGGAATTGTTTGGACAGGGTGGAGGAATCCGAGCCTGCGAGAGTCGGTACCTCGCAATGTGACTATGCTCCGCTTTGGGAATGCATTGTTAATGGAAATGGAGGATGTGAGATTCTAGAGAAGGAATTGCGGAATTGCTTGGAGAAGGCCTCCTAGCTTGTACGGGAAATGTCATTCGGGTACGTTCGTTTTATATGTATCCGCCGCATTGTGAAATTTATGCCGTTTCCTTGTAGATACTCCTTTGAGTAGCTGATCTACTCACATGATTCTTGGAATTTTGGCGCATAGCGAGATTTAGGACTAGAATGATTTTACTTCCAGAATTTTACGAACGAGCTAGAACTAGAATTTTTAACCTAGGAGCTTTGACATGATACAACCCCAGTTCATTATAACAGATTGTGAACCAAAGTAGGGACACAGTTGCTGTTGAGCATAGTTACTATTGTTAGACTAGTCCAAGTTTTAGGCGACCTTGTTGAGGAATGAAAGAGCGTTCCAAGGCACTATGAATTCGTTATTTGGACTCTGTGTGGCGAAGTTATAAAGGGTTACAGTTTTTTCGGTAGATTTTCTAAAATCGTTCTTTTTAGAATTGCTTCTAAAATTTGCTTGTTTGACGGGGATGTACACTGGCTTATCAAATGACTGTTTAGGGCTCTGTCGATTTTCGGGGTCCCTACCTTAGCAGTAGTCTCTTAGAGTAAGTGCATTGTAGCGCATGCACATTGATGATGTCTCAAACTCCGCTTGCAATCAGTAAGAGTTAATAGTCCTCAAGATTTGGACGAAGGGCGGTTAGGGTTTTTTTGGCGATAATCTTCATTGTAGGTGATCAAGCTACTGTTCTGTAGATTATCGAGCTTCTACTCGACCATAAGTTTCTATCGACTTTGGCGACAAATGCATAATAATTTGGCGGATTTTTGTTTCTGGCCTGTTGTTTATTTTGCATTCATATAATATTGCTTCTTCTGTTTCAGGCCTACTTCGGGAAAGATTATCAGCAGTTGAAGTCTCGATGTTGATGATGCTGTTACAGGAGTAAATAAATGTTTCAATCTATTCTTAAGATTTGCAAGTAAGGTTTGCAAGTAGATTTGCAAATAAGACCTTATCCAAGTGCCTTGGTATCAGATACTAGTACTACAACTCCAACTTGCATTAATTGTAGATTGACTTCAAGAAGATCGTATTTGTAGGCCGCATTTGACAGCGTTTTGTCCTAATTCTTTAAAGAAGCCAAGCTAAAGAGTTGGGAGAGCAAACCAGATGGAGGGAACGTTTCGAAGGTTACCTCGCTGATGTGCTGCGTTTGAGGTGAGTACCTATCTGATGGAATGCAAAACTGAAGTGTCTCTACCCCAAATAGAAATTTATTATTTTCATTAGTCTCTTTCTATATAATTTTTAAATTCAAATCGCAACAGAACTCTTGAAGTAATAATTGCTAATCTTGAAGTCCAAAAATTGTCGGCATTGTCCTCACGGGTCTAATTTTTCAAAGAAACTATTGTTATAATAGTTTATCCTTGAGCACCTTGTGGACGCCCTTTCTTGAACTATGTGTAAGTTATGTAATGAGATTTGTAAGTTCATTGTTATGGTTTCTTGTAAAACTTGAGAATGTTTGAAAGAATAGGATATTCTGGCCCGAAAGTATGTATTCAATGCACTTAATTGGCTCCACTTGTGCAGGTCGAAGGTGATTTGTGGGTCATTCTCAAGTTCAAGGTGCAACATTGGATCAGGAGGGACTTTGCCACATTGGTGATGGATCATGGATCTTATTCTTAACCCTCAAAGGATGACGGGGTGACTTTGGAAATCATCAGTTTTTATGACCGTGTGAAGCATTGCCTTAAAAAATTGTAAAGGCATTCATTGCAAGACAAACTACTGTAGAAGAATTCTGAGGATGAATAGTTGTACTTTTCTCCTACGTAGAGAGATCCTCTGTCATCCGTTTGCGTCCGCCTCGACGTGTAAGGGTTAAGGGTTAGTAGAAGTTCTCTCCATTTTGGATCAGCTCAGTGTAACAAAACATTAGAATCATCCAAGGTTAACGATGTCTGTTGCTGTACAGATTGGTATACCACCTGTGTGTTTTCATTCTGTTGTTAAACCTAGAGTGCAGCGATGCATTTATCAACTCAAACTGTGCTGTAGGAATGAGGCTCGCCCTGTATGTGAGGTGAAAAATATCTCCACTGTACAATGGGGTCCAAAAATATTTCGAATTTTTGGCCTGGAGGTGAATCAGAATGAAAACTGCAAACTTTAAAAACCTCTTGTAGGTTAAAAAATTCATCAATTCACAAACCATAAATTGTGTTGGAAAGATAATAGAGTCTACTTTGACTATATGAAAAATTTGCATTATAAAAGTAGAAAAGCATACATTTAAGAAAATAATCATAATATAGTATCTACCATCTAGTGGTACCACCTCCTGTTGAAATAACTGCTTGCATTCTATCAGGCATGGTTCTAATTAAGGTTTGGAGTTGCTCCAAAGATATTGTATCCCATGTTGATTGAATGGTTTGTGCCATTTCCTCCTTGTTTCTTGGTATAAGACGATGTTGTAACAAATCCTTGAGAATCTTCTATAGATTTTATATAGGATTCAAATCTGGAGAGTTTGTAGGCCAAATTAATTTTGCCATACCATGAACTTGTCTCCATTGCAATGGAAGTGAGCTACAGTGGACTTGAGCGCCATCTTCCATAAGTTTCAATTGTTGAGGGTGATCATGTAAAAAGTAAAATCCACTTAATGTTGCCTCATAAACAATGGTTACAAAATCGCTTGCTGTTCTTTTGTCTAGAGGTATAATAACAAGAGGGCATTTATCAAAGCCAGTAAATGCACCCCGAACCATCATTGAAGTACGGCCACTCTTAAAAATTGGAGCTATACAATCCCACGCATATTTTTCATATGATCTTCTCTACACTCTAATTTGCCACGAATTTTTACCAATTTCAAATGATGACTCATCTAACCACATAACATTGCACCAATCCTCAAAACTCCACCTTTCATGAGCATGGGCAAATTTAAGCCTATCAAATTTGTGCCTCTTACTAAGATATGGTTTCTTGGGTGCAATGCAATTTCTAAAACCCAAGTCATGTAAATACAATTGTGTTGTGTTACAACTCACATTCAATAGGCTTGATAATTCCGACAATGGTTGTCTTCTATCATCTCTAATATAACGTGCCAACACTCTAGTATCACGATCACTCAACTTTCGATGCCTACCACACTGAGATTTCAAAGATTTTACACTCCCTTAGATCTTCTAATTTGTCAAGATAGTAGAAACATTTGACCGTGGAACATTCAACACAGATGCAATGTTTGAACTCTTCATTCCACCCTCACGCATTCCCACAATGCACGATCACTCAAGATTTCCTCATCACTCAAGATTTTGTATGGCATTGTACCTCTCAAAGACCCATTTCACAATCTAAAAATCAAAAGATTCAATCACTAACAAAACAAAACAAGGCAACTCCAATGCTTCTATCCAAATTGCCTTTAAAACAACTTCAAGCCACCATATCTCATCTGTGCAAGCTAATCTCCATTTCAATGACACTCTATGTTGTAATCTTGAGCTTTATACATTAAACTTTGCAATGAATACATGCCATCAAAGCAATGAAGTGGCGCTAGGAGCTCCAGAAGAGAACATGCATGTTTGAGCTCTTGACAACACAATTTACTAATTCCAGCCAAATCTTTTAATTTCCGACACTTGCTCATGATTAACATATGGTGATTAAAGGCCACTGACGGCTTCACAAGTTGCAATTGATTTGGTGAAAAAAGATTACATATTGAGGTAAATACATGCAATTGAATGCAACTATTTTTGAAGCACAGAACTGAGAACACATCCAAAATTCGAATTATTTTTGGACCCCACTGTATAGTATACTGAGATGACAAAATTTTAATCCAAATATGAGGGCTGAGGCAAATAGTTGAAACAATAAACACATTATTCCACATCATTAAACCCTTAATGCTTGATCAAATATCAAAGGGAGCCACAAGAATGAAACAATTTGAATTAGTGCAGGTCAGTGTTCACAGAACTGGCTAAAATTTGCACCATTTGCTACTTAAATTTTCAGTAGTTAAATAGTTAAATGTATAGTGGAAAAAATCCTTGAACGAGGTAGATTTTAGGCACTATTGCAACAAAACAATAGAATTTGATAGCCAATTTGCAACTTCCTCCACATTGGAATTAGCATATATTTGTATTATAGTACTTCCAATAATCCTTTACAACTTGCTAAATCCTTTCTTTTCTAGCTTTTTGAATACTACTCACTCTCAAGGTAACTAGAGTTGATACTCACTTGTCTTGAAGGTAGCATATCGTACTAAATTCTATAAATTAGTTATGGGATTACTAATACAAGCAACTAATATCATCCATAAATTAGGTTGTCTTGTTTTGTTTGTCACCTTGTGATCTTTGGAATCATACATCCCTTGGCACATTTTTGATACAATTGAAAAATCCTTTACTAAGAAGGGTGCTAAGACTTTGTTTCATATTGTTCTGACTCATGACATAAAAGATATTTTATTTTGAAGCTTTTGTGAATTAAAAAATTACTTTTATTTTTATTATATTGTATTGTGACAACATAGGACATATTGGTAGATATTGAAGTAAAACAACCAATGAAGGTCAAAAGACACATCACAGATGCCTAAAAATGACCCTATTATAGATATTGTTTCAATAAATGAAATATAGGCCACAATTTATGTCTTAGGTGACTAGTGATAATGGAGAGATTAGTGACTACAAAAAAACTTTCAAGTTTTGAGTATAAATTCATAGCAGGAAGTGATTTTTTATAACCATCATGTTGTAGCCATGTTAAAAAATATTACAACTACTTTAGGTGAATAAGATAAACATCATGGATACAATTTTGTTGGTTTTGGGATAGTCTAGAGACTCCTCTATGCCACGATGGGCAACACACTTCAAAAATTCATAACATATTCTTGCTCTCACCATTTCTGACACTTGTCTTTTTGTGAAATTAAAAAAAAATAAAGCAATGCCACGATGAGTTGTTCTATCTTGCACATTCTTCGACTAAGCACGTGAACTCATTGAAGCAATTCTTCTCAACCGCCAGGTCGATAGAGAACACTAAAACCATTGAGACCTGATTCCGTCTCCTGTACCGAATCCTTATAACAGCAACTCATATATTCTCACTTGGTTGTACTGACTAGAAAGTGTAAGCGAGACTAGGCTACATGGCTTGTCCTACTGATCTTTGAACACTAATGGAATTGTACTTTTGGAATCAAATTTGGCTCTCGTATGGAAAGATCTCTCCAAAACTCTACGCCTCTCCCAAAACCCCTCCAACAAATGCTTAAATGCTTAAGACGCAAATTGTATCCGCTACCTAATTAACTGTATTACTTGCGTAAGTGCCCATTCTCGTGACGCAAAGAAATCGATTACAAATGTCGCTCCTCATAATCAACTCCAAAAGATACACCTTGTTATTGACCACCTCATGGGGAATGTGGGGAATAAATTTTTTTTTAAAAACCCACGGATACAACCGAAGCTCTCTAATTCCTGAGATACCTCAACATCGGCTCCCTTGAAGATGGATAAAGCTCTAGAACAAACTAGTCAAGCTCAGCAAACCTACAGTCAGGCAAGAGAATTCAAGAAATAATTGTTCTACAACTCTACTGTCTCGGATTTTTTTTATCAGAGACGAGACCAGTAAATTTAATATACGGCTTGTAAAAGGTGAAGAGCATATAGAACAAAGAAAGATTAAAACAGAGCAAAAATAAGAGGGAGACATCAATTCATGTATTCGCTTGGCAACTCAACTAACAAAATTAAGGCATGGAAAACGCAAGAGAAACGCTTTCCATGAAAAAATAAGGAAAATTTCAAAACTGAACTTTCCTTTTGCGACCTGTATATTTAGAATCCTCCGGCACATTCGCATACCCTCGATGTCTCCTCTGCTCTTTCTTCTTCAAAATCCACGACCGACCCTTCATATTTTTCTTCCCATTCTCCCTCCTCTGTTTCTTCGCAGGTCGTTGCCTCTCTGACACATTCACAGTATTTCCCTCTCCCTCTTCCTCACTCCCACTCTCCTCACTGTCACTCACCATTTCACTCCCCTCTTTGCCCTTTGGCAGCGCTGTACTCGTACTCGGGGGTCCACAACTGAGCACCAGAAAGTACTTCTTCGCCCTTGTACTATGCGGGTAATCCACGACCAACCCTCCCGAGAATCCCGACTTCATCGCCGCAGACGAGATCATCTCCAGCTGCGCAGCGTTCTCCGGGTAAAGCTGCAAAACAGCCCTGGCTCCTCTCGCTAGACTCTTATACAACGATCCGAAGAAAGCTTTCAGGCGGAGCCGCGGGTGATTGCACGTCTTGTCGGCGTTGCATAACCATTGCACAGCGGAAATGCTAATGGCGCCATCTAGGGTTCCGGGTCGAAACCCTAACCCCTGGCCGATGTCGCTTAGAAGAAGGTCCCCCTCGGTCTCCCGCTCCACGGCCACATCCAGCATCGACTCAGAGATGTCCATCCCGATCCAGTGATGCCCGCTCTCACTCAGAGTCTCCCCGCTTAGTCCCGACCCGCAGCCGATGTCCAAAAGCAGGCGAGGCACGTCGTCGTCGGGGAGGGCGAGAAGCTCCAAAGCGCGCTCCGAGAGCTTTGCCTGGATTTTCACGATGCGAGACGAGGTCGTGTACTTGCGAGCCTCCCTATCGTTGTAGAAAATCTCCGGAGGCGCTTGCCGCTCCGGCCGAATCGACATGACGAGAGTTGCGCTCCCGCTGCTAGCGCCTTGCAACTGATTTCCGAACAGCCCTAAAAATTTGTGAGCTGGAGATTCTACCAGGAAATGCACAACAGAGACAGAAACCCAAGACTGAACATGACGACGGTGCGGAATTGATTGGGTGCAGAGAGGACGACGTGCTACGGGTCGAGAACGCTTGGGCGACGCGGGCAACTGCAGAGGGTCTGAAACAGTATACTCTAAAACCCAAAACCCATAAACCCTAACTCCTAACCCTAATTGGAGAATGCAGACCACGGAAGCTCCAAAGTGACGACTGACGAGGAGTTCTCTTTTCCAGTTGACTGCTGACAGTAGAACCTCTCTAAAGTAATATTCTTTAAAGTAATAATAATAACCACTTTAAGGTAATATTGATTTTCCAGTCATGGTTTAACCCCTCACCGCCCAAGGCCTAACGATGTCAAAAAACAACCTTGCTTTTCAAGTGTTATAAGTCTAAATGTGAGTAAGTTATGAAAATCTCAACCATACAATCTTGCAATGTATATGTTGTAGATGGTGTAAATCAAATTTGGGGTCATTTGACCGTATAGATTGAAAGATTATAATGATTTAGTGTTGATAAAAGATGCTGAAATTTTCCTAAAAACACATTTGGAGGTGAAATTCGATTTCTAAACCTACTCAAATGAAAAAACTTTAAACTACAAAGTGATTTAAAATCAAAAGACAAACACTTTGTTGGAAAAAAAATCATTCAATTGACTCATTGCGTTTGCAAAATTGTTTTGAAATGTCAAAAAACAGTGAAAAAAGTAGCAAAAAAACACATCTATGGTTGAACCTACCTCTACTAAAATGCTTCTCAGTCAATCATAACTTCTTGGATTGATATAAAACTTTTACCATGAGAACTAGACTAATATGCGCAACTTTTCCAATAAAAATTATTGAAAATAAACCCTGTCTGAAAGAAGTTATAAGCCGCCAAAGTTCACTATGATGCAAAAATATTTGGATTTTGAACTTCAAATTGCTCCCAAGCATTCAAAACAACTTGGATTGACATGAAAATTTTATCACAATAAGTAGAATTTATGGAGAACAAAACCCAACAAATTTTATTGAAAACTAACATTTGATGAAAAAGATACAAGCCCCCAAAGTTGCAGCCATCTCATTGCATTGTGGTGAACTCAAATTGAATCTGCGAACTTTGAATGGCTTTCAAAAACTCATTACATCTTGGATAGATATGAAAATTATACCACAAAAAATAGACTATTATGCGCAACTTTCCCAACAAGTTTTATTGAATTTAGACATTGGTTGCAAAAGTTATAGCAGTTTGAAGTTGACTGCTAGACTATGTGAGGACACTTTTCGTCCCCTTGGGCGGTGAGGGGTTAAGGTAGGTACACCCAAATGTGCCACTGACCTTAAACCGCCATCTATACTATATATACATTTCCAAAAATCAATTCTGTACCTATGTGGAAGAAACACTTTTAGAACCAAACTTTGTTCCTTAATAACTTTTGCATACAGTATCTAAATGTCATGTTCTCTAATGCGTTGGAACCTCCTTTCACTTGCCAACAAGAACATATGAAAATTTGACCAATCTAATAATAAAAAATAGGCTTGGTAGCAAAAAGTGGCAGTTTGGGTGTACCTACCTTAGGCCACATACAAATGTCATTAATGCAATGACCCTTCCCTAATGAAATATAGTTAGTCTAGCTTTGACCCTATTACTTTAAAGAGGATTTATTACATTAAAAGAACCCTTGAAAACTTTAAAATTTATACTTGCAAACAACTGTACACAGGTAATAATTTTGTTCTAGCCCTTGTTGCAATATATCACAATCCTCACTCTAAAGAGTGCCCGTGCCACCTTGGTGAACAAGGGGGGACATTAAGGGTGACTCCCCAAGCCTTGCAAGAGATGAGGTGTGAGAAATTGAGTTATGAGCAAACAAAGCATTATAGTGTTTTGGTCGAGTCAAATTGGATGGCATGTTTCACATACTTGAAAAACTAGTGAGAAGACATGTCCATGGGTTTAAAAAATGCAAGGATCTAAGTTGGAAGCCAAAATTTACAGCTCCTCAAAGTTGGCACTATCTCAAACATGACCCAAGGTGTGAAAAATGGGAGTAGGATTTTTGAAACAATCCCTTAGACCAAATAGGTTATATTGCATATCGTTGGAAAACTAATAAAATAAGATTTCCAAAATGATAAGGATGACAAAGAAATCAACTACGAGCTAAAAGTGATAGGCATCCAAAGAGGGTAGAGTCCTAGAGAACTATACCTCCCTAAGGACTTGGATCTTTAGAAGGACATAACTTCAATATTTGTTGCATTGGAAGAGATGAATAGTCCACAAAGATCCATGAAAAGAATAGATTATGAAAATGGGCTTGTATTCTAGACTTGAAATTTGGAATTGAAAGTTATCCCAATGGGACAATCAAAAGTCTTTAGGGCCCTAGTTTTGAAGAAAAGATATAAATTGGGTGGTCTTCCAAGATAAGGGGGATCTTGGATGTCTCAAGGACCCTTAGGATGGGGTGATACCAAATATCAAAGAAAGTACTATGAGGAGGGTGGTCTCCCTCTTTCCTCTCGAATGATCCCATGGTGAGCTATTATAACCCCAAATGGTGAAGTTGGTTTTGGAGCCTAATTGCCACCTTTGTCACCATTGATACCAATTGGGCGGTGTCCCGCTTTACATTAGGCCATGATGTGAGTCCCAATTAGTGAGTGGGACTCACTAATCTACAGTCCGGGGAGTTCTGTGAGCCAAACAGTGGATTTCCGTGAAAGTCTCATCTACCCCGGATTTTTTTAAATTTGTTCAGAAGTGTGCCGGGAAATTGTAAGATTCGTCAGTCAATTTCCTAGACCTTGAATTTTTTCCTGGTGCCTAAACCGCCATTGCTCAATTCCAATCGGATAATTTCCGTGAGAGTCAAAATGTACTCAGTTCCATGTTTTTTTTTGTTGCTTTGTTTGTTTAAATATCCCTAGCAGGATTTGAACTTGGCAATGCTCCTACCAATTTAGGGCCAAGGATTCAGCCTTGAAAAAATGCAGGGATCCAGAAGGGGGGCCATGCATTTTTAGAAGGCTGGTTAATACGACATGCTCACACAACATTTATAAAAATTTAAAGAACATCTATCAAAAATATGGAGAGAACATACAATCCACCATTCATAAGTAAAACACAACACCAAAAAAAATGGAGAGAGGAATACAACACAAGTTGTCAAGAAATTAGTGTCCCATGCTCATCTAAGTATGAAGATGATGCATTGCTTGCACTAGGACTAGGGGCAGAATCATTCTTCCATATAGATATGGCATCTTCAATTATACCATCATATTCCTCATCCGGACCCTCTAAAGCAACTCTAAGCAAAGCTTCCAAGTTTTTGCTTCCCAATTTGTTCCTAATACGAGTTTTAATTAAGTTTTGAATGCTGAAAGCTCTCTCATAGGTGGTAGTGGAAACACTCTGTACTTTAGCAATTTCAGTAAGGATAAGCAAATTGGGGTACCTTGTTTGTAGGACATGATTCCAAGTAATCATACCCTACAAATCCCGAAATGTTTTATTCCCCCATTCAGTTGTACACTGTAATTTCAAGGACAGAAATTCACGTTTACAAGCTTGCACATCAAGGAGGGGGGAGGAGAAACCTGAGTGTGATTTGTGTACTCCATACAGCTACAACAATCTATCCAACTCTGAGCCCCTCCAACTCTGCAATCCAACTTGCTTGGAGGGCATGTTAGAAGGGTTAAGCACCTTAAAGTAAGAAATGATGTTATTGTCCCCAAATCGAGAATCCAGACCATCACAGACAACCTCCGCAAATGCTCGCTGAAACTCAAGAGTTTCCTCCAAGTTAGATCCTAGCCTAGACCATGACATTTGAAAATTGTAGAACATGTTCCCTCTGATCTGGCTCGGAAGCTTCCACGGATGCCCCCCAAAAGGGCCATACTCTGGAATAACATGGAAACCTGTACTCTCGTTAAAGGTATCAGCATTCAAATCTGTAGTTTCCACAATGAACAACATCTGGATTTGGGCAATTTTAGTGCGCACTATGCTGCCTATGGAAGTAACATCCACAAATTTACATTGGAACACTTTAGATAACATAGCAAGGGAATGTAATATGTCAGCTAGAAAAAACAGAATATATATAATTTTGAACTACGACAATTTTTCAACAATGGATGTGGCCTGAGCTGATTCAGCGCCCTCTATATCACGGAAGTAGCACAGGACAGATTCTAAAGAATCACATAAAGTGCTTACCGCTTGCCAACGGCTCAACCAACAGATTTTATGGTACCGTTTCATACATCTTTTGGCATCAGAAAATTCCTCTTGCAAGGCGGTAAGTGTGTGCTTTCGCTTACTTGACTTATGGAAGAAAGAAGCAATTGAATTCAGAAGACCATCAATGTCGGAAGAGATTACTTTGCAGTTAGGAGCCTTTGCAACATCAAGTGCCACCAAGTTCGTGCGGTGCGCTACGCAGTGACAGGCTAGTAGGTAAGGGTTTACCTCGTTCTTTATGCATGTAGACACCCCATTGTGGCAGCCGGTCATTGTACTTGCCCCGTCGTTGCCGAAGCCCACGAACTTCTGCAAGTCTAGATTCCACAATCGGAGGTGTGCAATTAGGGTTTGGTAAATGGCAACGGCGTCCTTCCCACCATCGACTAGCAACAGTCCCCAAAAAATTGTCACCGGTAGACCCTCTTCAACAATGGTAGCAAACACGACAAGGTGCCCTGTCACACTAATATCAGTAGACTCGTTGACCATCACCCCAAAGAAAACTAAATTTCGGACACAATTCAAAATTTGCTTTTGAATTTCAACCGATAAACAAAGCATGAGAGTTGCACATGATTTCTCGTCCTGGTATAAAGACAAGGTCATCGGGGCTTTGACACTTACCAACAACTTACATAAAGAACGGAATTTAGAATAGGGTAAAGATTGTTTTCTCCAAAAGTAGGCAGCTCGCATCAAAGAAGCAACTGCCTCATTGCACGCCCTCTAGCCATTCACGATGATTTTCTCCATCGTTTTGCCGCCGCTCTGCAATGCCCAAGCCAAATGTCTGTGCTCATTGGACCGGGAGTGATCCTGGAAGGCACTTACCTTAAAAATTTTGGAACCGTATTTGGCGTATGCTGATCGACCGCCTTTTTCACTACACACTTTGCAAAATACTCTACCAACATTTGGAACAAATTGCAACCATTGAAATTGAACAGACCACTGTTCTTTCCACCGGGTTTGAGCGATCTCTGCATCTAAAGGAGGAGGTCGATGCACCCTTGAATTAGCGGTATCAGGGAAGAAATTGTTTTCAGACCTCGAAGATAAGATTTTGACAACATCAATTTCCTTCGACTTTGCGAAGTAATGGTCCCTCAAGGACCTTTGGCGTTTAGCCATGAACCCTACAGGATTACAAGAAGTCCCAAATGTATGAGAGATTTAAGTAAACACGCAAAAGAAAGCAAGAAAATACCCTAACAAAATTGAAAGATGGATTGAGCGTGAAAGTGAGTTTTGTTTGCATACTTGATGTGGAGAGGAGCAACAACAATAGCTGCAAAGCCGCAACTGCTGTCGTAGGGCGGCAGGCAAATGAGATTCACAGGAAATTTCAAAACAATCCGAACCAAGTAACCAAGCTCAAGGAGCATCGGCGGGGCCGTGTGAGAGATTTTTCCGCCAATTCCGCCAACGCCAACATCACCCACAAGGTTGCAACACTTTGGAGTTTGCAATGTTGGGATTCTGAGAGCAATGAGATGTTTGCAACTTTCTAAAACTACACGATGCTGCGCAAGTGAGCCCTGATCAGTACTTCACCCAACCAAGGAGATGCAAATTCAAAACACATGAACACACCATGAACAATGTAGTCGTCACTCATCACTTGCCACTACAGATTATTGAGTGAAAAAATGACAATTTGGGAAACCAATTACCCCAAATCTCAAGCGATCAACAGACTGAGTGACTGACAGAGTGTCATTGTGAAGTTCAACACTTCGACTGCGAAATTTGGCTACGGCAGTCGCCAAGGCGTCAACTGGGCCCCACTCTTCAATCGCATCGCCTCTTGCAGAGTCAGTCTCACGTCAAAAAACCCTAGCCATTTGATCCAAAAAACGGACAATCCAAATGTGCCGTTTGGCTGGGTGAAGTACCGATTACTGAAGCGTACAACAATAAACTTTCCAATTGCAAGCTGCCAGCAGGGGCACAGGGCGGTAGGTGCATTAAAACTAATTTTCTTAAAATCTTATAGACATTAAGTGCAGTAAATATACACTAATTCTCCTCTTCCAAATTTCCTACTCCTAGAGTCCTAGACTCCTAGTAATGAAAATTTCCGACAAACCTTAAACTCGGTCGGCTATCCGCCGAATAAAATGATTTTCAATCGGTAATTTTCCTACACATTCCTTGGGTGGACGGCCAAAAGCCGACATTTGATATTCCTATCCGTTCCATTTCCAAAAATCTTTTTTTTCGTCCGGAACCTCTGCCGGAGCTTCTAAATCTCATTCGGAAATTTTCAAAATCAACCGGCTAGGTTGTAACTAACCGCCGGTACTCCCCGGACTTGCACTAATCAAAACTTATTAATGGAGATTCAAAATAAGATTAGTTGGATTTAATAGGGAGTTGGGTCACATTCAAGGACGGTTAGCATTGGTAGGGAATAGTGCCACTACTAAGTGCTTAGACATCAATGGAAATTTTGTCCCATGTCATCAAGTGACATGTTGATGTCTTATGGAAGTTAATTGATGGAAATTAAATGTTGAGAGTCATAGAAGAATGGAAAACTTGTGACTAGAGTTGGAATTTAACATTGTAGGTGTGTAATATGTGTGATATGTGTGATGTTAGAAGACTGTGACCTTTAGTATTAGTAGAAGTTGAGTGCTATAGAAGCACTTTGGTAAAACTTAAGGTGGTAAGTGTCACTAAGGGGCACGATAGTGAAAGTGGAAATTGGTTGGTAGTGGGTATGTCTACTAGATTGTTTATTCATCTAGATGAGCTTACATATAGAACTTTGTTAACTTCAACATGCATGACTTCAAGGACAAAATATACAATACAATTTCATGTCAATTTTTTTTAAAAATCTTCTATTCGGATAGTCATCCCCTTTTGGTTAGCCTTTATTGTGAGTGAAGGGATGGGAGTTTAGGGACCCTCTTTAGTGGGATGTGCTATGGATTTTAGTAGAGTTTAAATTTTGACTTAAAGACAAGACACAAGGATGTATAACACTATAAGAGAGGTCATTTGAAGTAGAATGAAGTAGAATGGTAATACACATCAAGTTTGAGAATTTAGTAACTCAGGGCAATATTTGCAATTGCACTCATAAAAATTGCAATCATGAACCAAAACCTAACCCTAACCCTAATCCTTTATTTGATGTGAATTGGTCAAATCCTTAATCAACTTCATATTTATCTTGAATCTTGATTTCTTATCTCTAAAAGCAATTGTTTATTTTTTGGGAAGTATCTTTCTAAGTTACTAAACTAGTGCGGAAGCAAAGAGCCTTAGAATACTATTGAATGACCAAGGAATAAATTGTAGATTCAAAAAAAAATTATCTTTCTTTTGAGTAAAAAAAATACAATCACTTCATATTCTTGAATGCACGTTTGTTTTAGATACTTGGGCTCTTTCCAAAATACTTTAGGGTTGTTTTATACTTGTTCTATATTCCATATCTTTGAATACTACTTCAAGGCCAAATCCATCTTTCTTTCATAGAAGGTGAATATGAAATATTATATATGGGACTTAGAGCTTTATAGTGTGAAGGTCAAGGTCCCACTCTAAATTCCATTTTTTTACAAATGTAATATTATGCAACAAATATATGTCAATCTAATGGATCAAAAGTATAAAAATAACATTTGAAGGCACTTTATACACGGACCTTGCAATAGTCAAATTTATCTCCAAAATTAGCCAATGAAGATCCTCAATTTAATGTTATTCTTCTCATTTTATATACAAACATTAGATGGGACTCGGAATCTAAGTTCTCTATTTTTTAGCTCTAATTTGGGTTCCAAATCCGACTTTTTTTTATTGTCAAAACCTTCCAAAAGTATTAGATGAGATTCACCTACTCAACAAGGCCATGAATTCCCTCAAGTTGCCAAATTGTGGGAACTAGGCCACAACAATAGTCTGTGGCAAAGCAATTATCGCATAAGATAGTAATTTTTTTAATTTTTTAATTCTAAATTATTATTTTATTATTCTTTATTCTGGCTAGTAGTGGTAGATTCACAACACAGGGAGTGGGCATAAAATGGCCCTCAAATGCCCCCCCCAAAAAAAAAAAAATACTAATATGTTACTATACATGTGGGCATTTTACTTGCACTAGGCCTTGGAATATAGTATAGAGCTCTAATCCTAATTTCTAACTTTCCACCAATTAAATTTTGAAATTTGGTAGGATGTGAGTAGTGGAATATAGTGAGAATTAATTCTATGGTTTTTTTTTAAGATTAAGTACAAGGTGTTTGATTTTGATTAAGAATGTTACAATGCTTTATAAAATTATTTAACAATGGTAGTAAGATGTATATCAATTGAAACTAAGGTAATTTATTTACTAAAGTAGAGAGTAATGTACTAGGAAAAACAATGCAGCAAAAAGATGCAAACACAACTTGCTCAGAACCATTAGCACCTTCCTCTAGTGGAAAAAACCACAATAATCTTGGTCGTTGAGATTAGTATTTATGATATGAAATCCAAATTTACCATCTAAATCTGTTCAAATACATTTTGGGATTTTTGAAGATTAGAATTACAACAACCTAGTCACTTCTAAAATGATTAGGGAACCTCCCAATTAGTTTTTGACCTGATAGGACTACAACCTTCAACCTTGCTATAGTACACCAATGAGCTGATCCATTGCATATTATGTCAATGTAGGATGTGTGAAAATGGCCATCTATAAATTATGTGCATAGGCTATGGATGTTGCACACTTGGAGAATAATTTGTAAAGGGTCTTTTGTATGCTATGTCTCTAGCTAATCTCACTGGATTTAAGCTCATACTCACAACCAGATACCTAATCATGTAGAATCTTCTATTCTCCCCTATTCAAAATTTTAAAAATATTAGCAAATACAAAAATAACAATAAAAACAAACCCTGCAATCAAAATATAATGAAAAATGTGAAATAAACTCTCACCTATGAGTACATTTATGTATGAGATTACAAAGGCATGAATGTCTTCATTGTACGTCTTAGATGAAGAGTTTAAATTCTCTTCACCAACTTCAAACCGCATCTCCATCTCATCCTTGCTTATGGAAAAATCTCAAATAAATTAATCGACCTCGTTGCATCAAAATTTTTGGTGTCACATCACATTTGGATAGCATGATGTCTATCATAACATTAGTATTCAAGCCCAATGTTTGTCATGATCATATTTACACGAAAATAAATAATAAATAATTAAATAAATAAATAAAGTAGGGATGGCTTGTCCATCCAAATTGATAGACATGGATTAAAATGAAATTAAAATTAAAATTATTTTTTGTGGCAAAAGTGATTTTGAATCTTGATGCTTCAAAACATATCCCAACCAATGTTGACGGACATCTTGACATAAAAAACTAAGTCATGTTAGGATAAAAAATCCTACAATGTGAGAGAGTCCCTACATGAATGGGCACAGCAATATACAACAATGGGCAAATCACTTGGAGGATCACTAAAATCAATGGAATCATCAACATGGCTCCCTCCACAATAACAAATCCCCAAACCTAAATAAGAAAAGCCACTGCCATGGCTCCAAGAAGGCTTGATGAAAGCCATTGCAAGAAAACTAGATGAAAAAAGCACAAGAAAACACCATAAACAAATACAAGCAAAGTCAAAACATTAGGAAAAAAATGAACCCTTAAAAAAGTTGCTTCATAGTAAAAGTTCCCTTCAATAGAACTCACAGCCGCTTTGAGGGACAATGGCCACTGCTTATCATTAGTGATGAATAGTGATCACATTAAAAAAATTAATTTAATTTAAAAATGATAATTAATAATAATTAAAGTAATAGTAAAATAATAGTAATAAATACATTCAAAAATAATAGTTTGACATAGTTGTACTAATGCCACATTAAATTCAAAAAAATTATAATTTTGTATTTGTTTAATATTAATTTTTAAGATATATTTAAAATAATTTAAGAAAATTGTCTCATGTTGATTAAGCCTTCTAGTTCATTGGCCAAAAAAAATTAATTTTTTTTAGCTTGTTGTTCTTTGTTGTTCTATGTTATTTCCATTGTTCACAAACTCACGGCCCTTTTGAGGGCTCATTTTTTTCTAATGAAGCATAAGAAAATGTCACAAACAATCACCGCAAACAAGATAGACACAACACAAGCAAACACCACAAACAGGTCATCTCCTTTGTTCATCAATCTAGATGGCCAACCAATTAAGATAGCTAGTTGATCAAGCTAGATAGCATTCGAGAAAATTTAGGCCTTGTGAAGGGCTGTTTGACTTTTGATTGCAATAAAAAAAATTAAAAATTAAAAATTATATTATTTTAAAAAATATTTATTAATCACCAATATGACAAGACATATAAGGTAGCACAAGATAGTCTTATTTTCTTTGACAAGATTTGGGATGATTTTTGTTATATGCACATTTATATGCAATCAAATGACCTTCTAAAGAGCTGAAATTTCCTCTAATAGTTAATCATTCAAAATGGATGGCCTATACAATAGGAGTTCTTAACAAAGGGGAGACAATCTAAAGAGGCTTTTGATAGCTATCACAACATGTCTCTTTAGTTGGAAATGGTTATTAAGGTACTAAAAGTATTTGATTGTGACATTGACTTAATTATGATACAATTTGACAACACCATATGATAGTACTTTTACTACAGAAATGAAGAAATCTTTGGTGGCTTTAAATCCTAAGCTAATTTTTTGATTTATTACAAGTAGATCAAAAAGTGTGTAGGTGTAGTTACCTTTAGGCATTTGTAGCTTCTACTCTTCTTTGTATTTGTTGTTGTTGATATTTATCATTTTTATGATTTTAATGTGATTGGGTTGAAAGCAACCCTGTTGTTTGTAATTAGTTGTAAAACATGATTTTATAAGGTTGGGAACTAATATGCTAAGTTCTTTGTTGTTACGAGATATTTTCATTTTTGAAATGTATTTTTTTCATTTCAGTGGATCATGTCGCATTTTGTAGACAATTCTAAATTTGCTAATGTTCAAGTATACATAATGATTTAATTTTGTATGTATAATAATGAAGAATGAAAAGTTTAAAGTTAGAAGATCCTTGAATTACTAATCATGAGTCTACTCAACCATTGAACCATGGTAGTGTTGAGCATCCCCTGGAAGCATCTTGGATTGTGATAAAGCTTTGAAGTACTTCATTTTCTACAAGACACACGTTTGGATCTCACTTTTAGATAGATGTATCTAAAAGTAATAGGATTTGTTTAGTGACATCTAAAAAACGACCTAAATCCAAGTACAAGTAGGCACAAAATAGATAGGTGGGATTATAGAAAGTTATCACAGGTATGAGGGCAAGTTTTGCTCTAGTCAATCTCTTGTGAGTAATACAAGTCTATTGTCTATTGCTTTGGGATGTTTCTATAACCATTTGTATATTAGTCTAAAATCTATAGGCCTTTAGTAGGTCCATCTATGGAGTTGTTCTACAAATTTGCATTATATTCATACAAGCTCGAAAAAATACAGAATCAATTTTGTTGGTTTCCTAAATCATTTCCTAATAAGCACACATCATTTTATTCTATAGCTACCTTGAAGATTTGTAGATTTTGAACAAGTGTTACTTTTAGGTACATCTACTTTAAATAGGTAACAATTCTATCCATGCAACATGGACTACAAGTAAATGTGTTCTTGCTCTCTTTCATTGAACTTTGATGTTGTGTTTTACCCATGTTCTAACTTACTTAAAGCATTTTTCAAAAGTAAAACTAGGTACTCCTTATTCTTCAAACCTCAAAACTATGGTTCAATGTCTTTACAGTTTTTTTGAAAGAATTTTCCAAAACTTAGAAGACTCTATGTAATGTTTAAAAACTAACTATTAAGAGAAGAGAATTGAGAAACTGTTCAAAGAATAGAAACAATAAAAAACTAAAAATTTAGAAAGAAGTCCCTCGTCCCATCCTATAACTAGGATGGTGGCCTTGTATTTTATTCTTGCCTTGGAAATGAAAAACTCATTCTTTCATTTCTTTGAGTGTACTATTTTTTTTTAAAAGTTCAAAGAAAAAGTTGATTTGGACCTTGTGGCAACATAAGAAGGGATTTAAGGCATGAGAGAGCCGTTTGAAGCCTATTTCTTAAATTGTGAACCAATGCAAATATTTAAAATTTTAAAAATTATATATATATATACATATATATAATTTTAAATATTAAATTAATTAATTAATTAATATAATCTGATGTGGCACAGTTGCGACCATGTCAAAATGTTGATTTGGTAGAGTTCCCATTGTTCCCCACAGTCCAAATGTTGATTTGGTAGAGTTCCCATTGTTCCCCACAGTCCAGAAACTCCTGGAAACTTGGAGTCTTGTTTTGACCCCAAAAATCATCTAATGACCCATCTTCAAGATACACTACATACGAAAAAACTTGTGAACACTGTAAGGATGTGTCGCTTTTGCCCTCGGTAATGGCCTAAAACTCTGACCAAACTGTAAGTGTGGCCAAGATACTCTACCCCTCTTCATTCCATTCGTGGATTACAGGAGGTTCTCAATGTTAAAATGGCGGCCTAGAAACACCAATAGTGTCAATTAGACAAAACTAATTAGGCTGCCTCAACATTTTAGCCTCAACGAGTAGATTTCAACTACTAGTTGCTTGTGTCCAATGCCATACAATTATGAGCATTTCAGGAGCTTCCAGAGAATATTTTCCACTGATACTTTTCTCTGCTACATCTACATATGTGTGTAAATAAGGTCTGTTTTCAATTTCAGGCGTCCGGTTCAGTATTGATTTCAGACATGCAAAATCACCGGTCTAGACGACTGCTGATTCCCAAGCCATTGCAGGTCAATATCAAGCTCTTAAATCGCTTTAGGTAATCCTGCAAGCACCAGAGAACAAAATTGAAGATTCAATGCGTTTGGGGATAACCAATTTCAAATGCTTCAGATTTAGGCGAACAACTGAAGAAGAGCAGAGCCTAACAGTAAGCTCTAGGTTTGAAAGTCTGACTATCCCAAAAAAGGGTCAAAAGAAACATGGTCAAGGAAAGAAACGAACTGGGAGCAATGTCGTTTCTCACAGTGTAATTGTAGTCCTGAAGGCCGTAGTTTCCGTGCATATCATACTCATGTCGCATAAATGGGTCACTCAAGACTATCCTCGACAAAATAAAACCACATGAGCATGCTGTTAACGGACTGCAAAAAGCATCTGGTCGTTCTGACAACATCCTTAATAAATCACGATCCTAAAAAGCAGTGGAGATTCCACCCACACCTAAAACAGACAGCTAAAATCAACAAATCACCCTTGGTGTGTAGCTCGATAAAAACAATAAGAAAAACTAACTACTTAGCATTTGTTCTGCAAAGATTTAAACTTAAGACCCGAAATTCCACTACGCATCAGTTGCACCATTGGAATTTAGAGTCCAAAAGAGCTAACCTCGATATGCTTCATTGATCTTCTGGAACTCGAGAGTAGCCGCAGTTGCACCATTGTGCTTATCCGGGTGCCATTTCTGCAGGCGAACAGGAGATGCGATAAACACTAGGTGAATGTCCCGCACCACGTCATAACCAATCAAGAAGGGGACGCTTGATGTAAACTTTCATTAAAAAGCAACAGGGGTTCTGCATCGTTGCAGATTGGAAGGAAAGACAAAAGGGACAAAAAGAAATAAAGAAGCATTCATACATCCAGTTAATGATGGGTTGAAATGGCAAGAGGGGAAGAGTATGTACTCCCTATATATGACATACAAAGCTTCCTATACAAATGGAGGGATGCATTAACGTTCAAGCACCAACCAGAGCGAGGCGTAAATAGCTCGTACGGATAGAGTCATCCGTTGCATCATAATCGACGCCAAGCACTTTGTAATGATCCTGAAACAAACACAGACTCACCATGAATATGATCGTATGTCAAAATGACAAAATGATGGGGAAAAAAAGAAAGAGCTCTGAATCAGCAACTGAGATCCTCGATGGTTGATGAGACCAGGTGCGCCACCTTCTAATAATAAGGAAATGCATCCAAATAAGCAATTGAGCAATGCTCCTATTATTAAATTGCCTAATTTTCTTGTGGATGTTGGAGGCAGTCCAAAGAGAATTCAAGATTCTCTTCTTTTGCATTTTTGGCACACCAAATATATAAACTATCTATTTTCAAAGTGCTCAAAATAGGTGTACCTAAAAGTGACCCAAGGCTCTCATGAGTATTGTACATTTTAGGCAAGAATCTGCAGGGCTTGGTTTTAGAAAAGGATCACAGTTAGGTGCTGTTACCTTATTCTCTCAAACACATGCGCAGCTGCATTAACCCTTAAGCTCACCTAGCTAAAACCTAAGAAAGAAAAACAAAAAGTTCTGTGGTCACCATATGTTAGTCAGAATACGTAACCTTAAAAATCGTGATTCTTAGAGTTTGAAAATTGGAAGGAGAGATTGAACCTAAAGGGAGAGTACAACTTGGATCTCTACTAGTGCAGGTCTAGGCTGTACAGTCGATCATCAGCTGTCCAAGTTAGTAACTGAAAATAAGAATGTAAACAAAAACTAAGAGTAGAGGAGACTGTTATGTACAGAAGTGTCAACTTTGGGTGCCTGCTATCTATTCGGCAGCACTTGTGTGCCACATGGACATCGCATGTAATCTTCACAATTACTGCAGGACTTAAGAAATGACTCTAGTCCGCATTACTAAGCGAATTGCCGCGAATTGTCGAACAGAATGCAGAATTAAGTTAGCGCACTCTTCACCCTTTGCAACTCTTTGATACTCATATAGTCATATCAGCTGCGCTCACCAAACTAACTTTCGTCTAACTGTAGGCGAAGAGAGAGCTAGAAGAAACATGGATGCCATCAAAAGCAAACAGGAACGCCTGTGGTAGTCACCTCAAAGAGCCAAATAAGTAGATCCAGACACAATTCTCACCTGGTCCAGTCGAGTGTTTGGGCTCTGCATCCTGTCCTCTTACACCAAATCCACAGAAGCCATCCCAAATCCTCCACATCTAAAAGAACCCACCAACCCTATTCGCTACCTGCACCATCCAACTCCCCATCTTCGTCACCGTCCTATAACACAAAAATCTCTTCAATTCTCCAATCAATTCTCCTCCAATTGACTTCACAATCACCATTCTATCGCTTGCAATTGCTATCACTTCATGCAGTGAAATAACCAACAATTCCCCTTCTCAATCCTACCACGACTGCCACTCAACCTTGTACAATCACCACACGCCACAAATCCACGATTTCGTCACTAGGGTTCCAAGCACCTCGAACTTCAAGAAACAGATCCAATTCTCCCCAATCCCCAATCTTCTCAAACCCAACTCAATTCCACAAACTGAAATGCAGTGAAAGGTAAGGCCGCACACCTCAATCTCCATCGCTGCGGAATTGATACCAAATTTCACGACGAATTCGTCCGCATCACGCATTCATTAGGGCACCCACCAATGAAATAAGCCAGAGATGGAATTTCCGGATCACGTGAAGGAAACGAAAAGACAAATGAACATGAGGAAAGTCTGTGGGTTCAACAAATAGGAGCAGCTGTTATGTCCAACCAGATGAGTTTCCGAGGAGGCGGGTGAGGAGATTCAATTCGCAGCTGAATCTATGAAACCAGGGGCTGGTAAATTAAAAAGGGTGGATGTGGATATTCTTCTGCTTCTGTGGGGACGGGGATTTAGTTGGGGAAAACCTGTGGACGCTCTGCATTTGGACAGAGTGCTGCGACTTTCACGATTCTTTCTCGACGGAATCATAGCTCGCACGGTGACTGTTTGCTCTGATCTTTGCACTTTTGTACCTGGCTCTTCCGACAGGGCAGCTGCGGGAAAACGTGCAGAGTTCGCACGTCGTGGACGACGGATTCGACACTTGCATTGCGAGCTGTAGAGCTAGGTATTGGACAACAAGGACGAGAGGCTCTTTCCCTGTAGCATTGCTTGCTTTTCAAGTACGGTAAAGAGTCCTACACTCCTTCAAGCAAAGGGTTAAAAGGACAGGCCGGTGACCGTGGAAATCATCCCTTTGGTTACTGTGTGAATCATTTGCTTAAAAAATTGCAAAAGCATTCATTGGAAGTCAAAACTATTGTAGAAGACCTTCCTTTTTCACAACAAAATTTCAAGGATGAATAGCTGCACTTCTATTCTGCTAGAAGGATTTCCTATCATCTATTGCACAAAAGATGTCTTTTTCGACATTTGAGAATTAACCCTTAAAGGACTAAGGCCATTTCTCTACCAATAAATAGTCAAAACTGCCATTTCTATAGCAAAGAGTAAAAAAATTTGAAAAACATTTTTTTTCACATCTAACTATAAGATCTTACACCTAATTAGTATGAGAATGTGAAGAAAAAATTTCAGAAATTTTGACCACATAGATTGCAAGATATTTGCATTTAAAGTGAAAAAAAAAAACTAAACTTTTCAACACATTGCAGAACTAGATTTTTTGACTTTGAAGCTTCTTAACTTAAATTTTTTGCAGTACAAAGTTTTGAAGTTTAAATCTTTGTGGTAAAGAATTCAATTGAGAGTCTAGGGGAAAAAATTTCATTAATTTTCATTCTTAAGAAAATTGTTAAGTAGAAGTAGGTATGAGATAGAAGGAAAATCTAAATTATTAATTTCTCTAAAATGGAATTAAAATGCACTAATATATCCTATTTTCTTGCTCACTACTTTAGTTTTGGACATGTATCATAGCCTTAATAGTCCCAACCTTGAAAATGACCAAAAAATCCAACATTCCAAGTTTTAGTTGGAAATTTGTTTCAACCTTGGTTGGAAATACTACCCCCCACAAATTAGGTAGTAGGTGTGGTTGACAATTTGTGCCTCTACCTTAATTTATTTCAATTTGAGGGTAAGTTAGTGCAAAGTTAAAAGTGATCTTTATAGATCTTTTAATCCATGGATGAAACATGAAAATTGTAGATGATAACATGTTGATTCCTCCAAATGTGCATAATCTCTACCAAGTGGAACAATCTTCTTCAAATGTTATAGTAATTCAACAATTTCATCTTAGATTGCAAAAGGGGTAGAAGGGAAACAAGATTTATCCTACAACTAGGCCTAATTTGGATATTTCATCAAAATTTAATCAAAATTTTACACAATTTTACAAATTTATAGGAAATTTCATTAAAATGGCAATATTCCATGTGTCATTTTTAGACTACGCAATCTAAACCACAAAAACAATATCTAAGGTCAATATAGATTTCAAACATTTGTGACTCATATAGATGTTAGATATTTAGGATAGTTTTAGATTTTAAACCACACGGTCTAAACTCCAAAAGTGCCATATTAGAGGGGGTATTAGAAGGCCATTTCATGTCCATGCTCCATGCTATAAACCAGCCAATGCTAGCCAAAATAAAATTTAATTAAAATTTAATTAATTTAATTTTTAAAATTTTAAGAATTAATTTTTTTAATTTGACATGGTAGTCACTTTGCCATGTCAAATTGTTGTTGTGGCCAAGTTCCCACAATCCGAGAACTTAGAAGAACTTAAGGCCATATTCGTTATATTGAGACTTTTGGTAGTCTCATTTTTATCCTTGACTCGAAGATAAATCATAATAACTATTTGGTAAGTTGAGATTTCAATGTATTAATATATATAAAAAAACTTTGATTTCCCAAAGGTTGCAAGCTCATCTTATCCTCGACTCGAGGATAAATCACTATAACTGGTTTAAGGTTGTAGTCCCAAAATATGCAGATTGTCTCATTTTAACGAATAAGGCCATACTTGCAAATGAAGTCACTACATTGTTTCAATCTCTTGAGATGATATTTTTCTTCGAAGATGAATATACCCACTTTGGATGAACAACTAAGTTCCTCCATAGTTTTCATATTTCATCCATGTCTAAAGACGCAAAATATTGTCATCACTAAACTTTAGTTTCTTTTTGCATTGCTTTCAATGAATAAAATAAAAACCCTCTTAGTGGTAGGTACAACATAATATACAAGTAATTGTTATTGCATAACAAGACAAATAAGGTAGGAGGCTTGTTAAACCATTTGGTCACTATGCATAGTTCTATTCAATGAATTTTTAATTTTTTTTGCAAAAGAATGACAAATCAAAGAATATTTCACATGTATTCTAATGAATTCCTTTGTAAAACGTGAAAAAAATATAATAGCTTTCCATTGTAGACCTAAGTGAGGCGGGACTATTTTTGCCCTTTTGGATGCTAATATGGGCTATAATTTATACAAATTTGGTTCTTTATACGTGGAGATTATCCTTCTTTTATTTATAGGGGTAAAAAAAATTTCCAATGATTTTATATTAGAAATTCAAGTCTGATAGAGAAAAATGGCACCAATTTTTCATGTTAGCCACTCTATAAACAAGAATAAATGCCAATTTTGTTTCGTTAAATTAGCACAATTTCATGTCTTGGAAGTTAGAACTTATTTTTGAACAAATGAAAAGGAAAATTCCGTTGCAAAAGGAGATTACAATAAAGCCCATTCCAAGAATGTTTTACCTTGGAAGCTAAATAGACTAGAAGTCTAGAAACAATTAATTCAAAGTTGAGACAAAAGAAGTTTCTACCTATAATCATTACTATCTACAATGCAACACCTACATTTGCATCAAATAGAAACACTAAAACCTATACACTAATGTATACAATCAAGTTAAAACATGAGAGCCCAAGAGAGTTTGAGTATTAATTTTTGGTACATCTATAGACCACGGTTGTCATATCGGACAGGATTTTACTGTTCACGGACGAATCGGGCGAATTAGGGTTGACTGGCTGCAAACTTCAGAGGCCAATAACTTTTGGAAAAATTATTCAAATTGGGCATATGAGATGTTTTTCGGCATCTACAGAAATTGTCCGATATGACAACCATGATATAGACCATAATATCATTTTTGTTAACCCTTGAAGTTTCAAGTGTTTCTAAGGGGATAGTTGGGAGTTTGTGCAAGTTCCTACAACCTCAATTTTTGGTTATTTTTTTTGAAACTTTCTAAAAAGATAGAGAAACTCATTAGCTTTGTAGCAATATAATTTTATTTCATTTGGTGACTAGGAGCAAAAGTCATGCCATTTTAAACATAATTTTTATTTTGTTGAACAAAAAAAGAAATCCAAAAAAAAATTACGTTAAAAAAAATTTCCCTTATAAATCCTATTTTTCCTACACTGAAAGCTTTGATTCATTCTATTTGGATTAGTGATGTGAAAGTTTTGAAAAATTGTATTTTGGGGGCAATCTAAGCACCTTCTTGAAAATATAACTTATGAGATTCTTTTTTGAATGCAATTTTCACAATTTTTCAAAACAAATTATTTGATAAAGTTAAGTTTGTTTGCAAGAACAATCTCACTACTTGGATTATGGTATTTCAATTCCATCTTAAAGCTATTAATAATTTAGTTTTTTGTTGAATTTTGAATATACTTCTACTTAGCAATTTTTTAATGAATGAGAGTCAAGTGTTTTTCTTTTTGAATTTTTTTCCCAACTCTCAACTCAAATTTTCAACATAATTTTTTTTAACTCAAATTCAATAGTACAAAAAATTTGAAATTAGGAGATTCAAAGCCCAAAAACCTAATTATGGAATGTGCAAAAAAAACTTTTGTTTTTATATAATAGTCTAGTGCAAGATCCTACAATTAAATATGCCAAAAAAATGAAAAAATTCAAGAGTTTTGCACCTTATAATAGAAGTGACAATTTTGACTGCCTTTTGAAAGAAAAAAGGCCTTGTGACTTTAGGGGTTAAATTGGTATATTCTGCAACTTTAGCACTTTTAGGACACATGACCTACAACTTCGTTGATTCTATAGATTACATGTCCTTGTCAATCTTCAAAGCTTTGTATAATTTGGGTCACAGTTTTTAATTGGCACCATAATTAATTGCACCATTCAACAAAGTTGACAATCAAATCTTTAGAATTTCATAAATCATTCAAATAGTATCCAACTAATGCTTGCCAAAATGCCTTAGAATCCTCTTTCACTTGCCAATAAGATCCAATAAAAATGACTTATATATTTTAATTATAATAAGTATGCCAAGTCCCTATTAGTGCTGAACTGCCCATTATATAATGTATATGGCCGGCTGCACTAACATATATATACACCCTAGCTTCTTACTTCACAAAAATGAGATGCTTCATACACGAGTTACTTGTGTCAAAAAAAAACTTTAAATTTTTTTTTTTAAATTTTAAAAATTAAAATGAGATGCTTGGTCCAATATACGTGCATCGATCTCATGAGGAATCCCCGAGGACTTGGCACGTACTAGCTTGGCACTTTTCAATGAGCACGGTCTGAAACGACGTCAATGAATTGAACAGCAGTGAGTCCTATTTTTTAAGAGCTTAATTTGGGCCACTTGAAATTAAAGTCTTGACCAATTTTGGCCCCCATGCCAGCTAGAATCGCAACAATGTAATTAACACAGAAGAAATCCAAAATATATGTCCATGATCGATCTAGCTATATATGGGAGTTTTGGAAGAATTCCAAACGGAATGCAAGCCATGTCCAGTGGTGATCGATCGACAGAATTGGATCGGATGCACGTACTAGGAATGAAATTTGGACACATAATTCGATCAAGGGGCATTTGTCCAATCTCTTTCTAAAACCGATCAGTTGAGATTCTTGTCTAAAATGAACTCCAATTATTGATCAGAGTCCACGGTTGGTTTTAGAACCACCTATTTCCAGCACTTTGAAAAATTCGTAATTTATTTCATACAATGTCCAAAGAATGCATTCTAAGAGAATATAGGATCACCGCTTTTGACTACCAACAGGACCCCATAAAAAGATTTTCAATATAAAAAATGGGAACCACAGTACTGAATTGGTGTACTGTAGTGACATTATTGGATTTCTCCTGTGTAACGTAATTCTGGGAAGCACAGTAATTCATCTCTAAGTGAACCATTTATGTACAGTTCGATCGATCGATCAAACGCAGCCGTATTGATTGCATGTCGGTAAGCTACACATCGATCGATCAAAAGAGTAAGTTATCATTCTGGATAATTGATCGAACTCCTCTTCTCTGCATGAGAAGTCCATTTCATGAAAGCCAGTCTAAGTCGATCACGAGGCCAGGTACGTTGTAATTAATTAAGCTTAAGCGAACGCGATCGCGTTTAGTTGAAGCTTTAATGGCAAAACAGATCGATCACTAAGCTTAGATCGATTCGATTTCGCTCTAGAGGCAAAGAATTGAAGGAGCCTGAATTGAACTTTTACGATACCCACTGGACGTGTACAGTATACGTTCCTTAGCTTAGTCTACTAACTATATTTATAAGCTCAAGTTTAATTCATTGGGATTGTGCATGAACCATGGGCGAAAGAAAATTGATTGTCATCGGAACAGGTAAATATATGTAGTTTAATTAGAAACTAATTAAGCTGCATGGAACAGTGTTCGGTGGCTGGAGTCGATCGATCTAGTAGCAAAACAAAATTAAGTGCAAGTACGAGCAAAATATATCTAACAATTACATATAGTAAGGTATGTTCGCACTTCGTGTTAAAGAGTGTTGTTACTGAGGGTCAGATTTAAGAATGAATTCAGACCTACATGTGGACTGGATTCACTACAAACATCACCCCTAACACCAAGTGCGAACATACCTTCATTATATAGTTACACGTACTAGTATGGATAAATTGCATCGATCAAGATTGCTGCATATATTGACATTTAGGCCTTTGATCGATCTGTAAGTTAACAGTTGCTAGAGTCAGAAGTCGAAATCAAAGGTCCCGCGCATAGACCGAACCTCGAAATGACAATTGTCAGATATATATTATACAGTTTGCTAGCTAGTGCGTTGCGAGTGCAAGCTAGCATACAGGAGATCTTGAACATTGTCAAAGAGAAACTAGCTATATATAAAGAAATATTTGTACTTTAATTGCTCAAGAGGATTAAACATCGCATAGCTTCGATCGATCGATACACTGCATAAACTGTATGCCCAGGTGATCGTAGCATCTCGAGGAGCATCTCGTTCGGAAAATTAAAGACCGGGAATAGCTACATGAGCATGGGAAATTGAACTCCTGACCTCATGGATTACACATTTGCAGTACGAATCGAGACTAATTGACAGGACAGGTAGAAATTGGACAATTTGGGGGGAATAAATTAAAGTCGATCCATACGGCCGATTCATCACCATTGATGCGCGCGCAGATTGAGGTGATCGTTACGTTGCATATACAATATAAAAGTTCGCGCGGTCGGCCAGAAAAGAGTCTAAATATATGATCGATGAAGTTGGGAAAATGCAATCAAACTCCCGATCGATGCAATGCAATGCATTCATGGATTTCAAGTACTTATAGCTGAAATAATTCATTAACCGGTCAGTCAGAAATTAGCATTATGTGGTGGAGATCAATTGATCGACACATCATCAATTTCGCTAAATTGGATCCAGCTATTGTGACATACGATCTGCTCATAGCTATGAATCGAGGACAATAACGTTCAATTGGCGGTATTCCAAGACTTTGGCACTTTCAAGCCCTGAAAGGTAAACAATTCGTAGTTTTGACTTTTTCTGTAGATTTCTAGCTGTCAAAATAACGATATTAAATTTCGGTCAATTTTAGCTAATTTACCGAAATTGATGATAGGTACAGATTTACGTTTCAGGCCCTTCTCTTGAAATTAAAGGTGCCACAGTAGTGGAATGTTGCAATTTTAACGAAATTGAAGGTCAGCAGCTGGTCTCCACGCAATAGAATCCTACTGTAAGCATAGCGCTAGATGACTGCCATAATTATACAGTTTTGAGCATTAGTTGAGCCTTGGTTAATTATCAAACATGATTATTGGAAATTCTATCACAATGTTATACAAATTATGTTTCAAAGTTGAACGTACGTGATAGGTGATAGATGTATGACAATAAGAACATCAACTAGTAATCTGCAAGTTTTTTTGGAAAAAAAGACAAGTATAAGGTTCAGAAATCACTTGATAATTACAGAATGACTATTCAAGCTTATTGATTCAAGCTCATTGAAGAGTACGTGTACACAATCAATCAGCCTTTGCAAATATGCCAATTTAGCAAATATGGGTTTGTATCGAATGATCTTCCAGCTGGAATTTCTGTTGTCGTTAATTCTTGCTCTTGAAGGTACGGGCATGCATGCCCAGTGGCCTTGCTACCTCAGTCTGTGGATATGCTTAATGCTTTACAGTTCCGTGAGGGTGGGAAAGTAGTACTGAGTACTGACATTGCACTTTCATAGCCACACAGCCTGAAACATAAATATACAACATGCTAGTTTTTAGTGCTTTAGCTTTACGTACAAGTACATCTCAATTCAATCTTTTTTGCTACCAGAATCTTTGCCAAATTAACGAAATTGACAATAAGTTCAAGTACTAGCAACGAGGGAGTGCAATTCAAGGAAATGGGTTTCATAATATATGGGTTTCTCAACAGAAGTTAGGGTGCAGGTAGATTTGATTCCTAATCATGCTCGATCTGATTCTGCATGTGTGAGTAATTTTTCTGTTTGTAAATACATGCATGCGTGATTTGTTATTCTTCGCACAAACACCTATGATCGATGTCTTTGGTTTTGGACCTTTTATATAATTAACAACTTAGCTAAGTTAGAGCAGACTTCTTGAGTGGTGGATGCAATGCTCAGGACCTGTTCATGCTGAAGCTCTGAAGGCTGCTAAGCTTGAGTTATACATGCAAAAGCAAGCACATTTGGGGGATTCCTTGTAGATGATAAGTTAATCAGAGAGAGAAGAAGCTGGATGGATCAGAGACAGAGTCACTTGTAATTTAAATTTGGTCCTTCCTTGGTCTTGGTGTTAATCTCCCTACTGTATATCTTCTTTATTTACTACTCCGTATTTGACACGGGACCTGGAATTAATGAATCTACTCACTCTAAATTCAACAACCTCAAAAAGAGGGTGGAATTTCCTGTATGGTCTCTCCCTTCGCTGTTGAAAGTCGCCTTTTGGAGTAACTTAGGTGATGATACCCACAAACTGAAGATGATCTGAACTGGAGGTTTTTGTTGCATCTTAACCCATAATGGACGCTACAACCAGTTTTTAGTCAATGAATGACAGAGAATCCTTTTGTGTAGGATAGAAGACACAATAGTGTAACTATTCATTTTCTGAATTTTGCATGAAAATAGGAAACCTTGTATAGGAATTTGACTTCCAATGAGTGCTATTGAATTTTTTTTAAATCAACTATTCACACAATACCAAAAAGGGATGACTTCCATGGTCACCATCCTGTCCTTTAAGGGTTAACTGTAGCAAGGACTGCATGAAATAAATAGCTTTTCCAATATTCTTTGTACCAGTTTGCCTCACTCTGATTCCGTCAACAAAGAATCTATCATCATATATTCCTATTCATGCATGTTGATTGTTCAAAGTGCAAGCACAACAATTATGTTTCAGCCATGACTGCTAATCTGAAAATAATACTTCAAAATTTCTAGTAAACAACCTCAGTCAGTGTGAGTGCCACCTGCACGTGCACCTCAACCCTAAACATGAATGCACGCAACATGTTTGTGAAGAATTAATGTTGGTTTGAAAGTGCATGCATCCAGAGGCCTGTTCATATCCAGAAGGGGAATTGCATGCAATACTGAATCTGAATAGCCGGCATTTGAACTAAGGTAGAAGAACCTATTGCAGACATGCCCCTATGATGGCTAACCTATTGTAGACAGCAATTGAATGCACTAGTTATTGAGAAAGATTTTTTGTCTGTACCTTTTCATTCATTCATCTCTCTTCTTTCTTAGCTTAGGGAAAAGTGGCAAAAGGTGACCTTTTGCCAGGATATTTTAATAGGGTTTACTTCCAATTCTTGCTCCGGGGATATTTGAGTAACACTCAATTTAACAAATAATAGTAAGGCCGAAGGCCTGCCAATATCTAGGATTTCAAATCAAAACCTCGGCTAGTTTGAATTAGTTCCTGTTGTTGTTTTTGGGCAGTTGAGGGAGTTTCTAAGAAAATTATTGACTATTATCAAATTGACCGAATTATCAAAATTAGAAGTCAAAATTATTTAGTTGATTTGGAATTAACGAGAGTAAATAAGAGGGATATTAAACAATTGAAACCAGAATGGGCCTAGTTGAAAAATCTTCTTTTATATTCAATAAAATATTCATTCTAAGAGAAAAAAATTCCATTTTTGTTGGCATTCTTGAGCAACTTCATTTTTGCACACCCTGAATCAGTTCCTCCATGACTTTCCCAAATCATACAGTCATGGTTGTCATACTAGACAAGTTACTATTCATTTTTCGTCCTATAGGACGAGTTACTATTCATCAAATGTATTTGAGAGGTACATTTGATGAATAGTAACTCGTCCTACAGGATAAGAAATGAATAGTAACTTGTCTAGTATGACAACCATGTCATACACACTGAAATGCTTAAGTTATCCAAAATACGTACTTCTACCTTATGGTAGAGGTACCCATTCCTAACCAGACCCCATGAGCAATCAATAGGGTGTGTTAAATTTGGAGAGGCTAGGACTCATTTTTGTTTTTTTAATATTTTAAAGGTTACAAGAACTCAAAAAGCTTCCTTATTTGATTGATTGTCACAAAAATTACAGCATGTCTTATTTTCTATGCCGTTGTAAATAGCCTTCAATCTATTAGTGAACAATCTTGGATGACTCTAAGCATTGGCCATCGGTCAACAACAACTTTGGCCTTTCAAAAATCATAGTAATTTCACTTTCAATGCAAAAATTACCAAACTTTTTGCAATCCCCATCATTCATATTAATGCACATTGTACAATATTTACTTCACCTTCCATTGCTCCTCATCATGTTCCAAATTCCTTATTTGAGTTATGGGTGCCTTCACTATAGTATGTTGTAGGTTGTATTTGTTGAATATAGAGCAATTAATTAAATGAGGGTGAGCCTTGCAATATTATAAGGAGTCTTTAAAAACCATAACTACTTGCAAACTAAAATTCCTCGTAACTTTCATCTCATTAATCAAAATGGAATGATTCAAAACTTCTCACTTATATATAAATTTAAAGAATCAATTTTAAATTTTTATTTTAAAAAAAATGATTTGTAAAGAAGTTTTTTGAGTTGTCCAAATTGCCTACTAAGCAATGAAAATGACATATTGCGCAATAACTTTTTAACCATGTAGTCAAAAGTTATGAAAATTATCAAAGCTTGAAGCTATTCCTCAAGAAATTGTTGTGTGAAAATTTCAAAAAAAAGAACAAAAATTCCATTTGTAGTGAGCTCCCCAAAATCACTATGTTCCCAAAAAAAACGTAGTTTAGTGCTTTTAAAGGTTAAGCTTAATGGTTTTTCATTTTGGCACAATGAAACCTCACTTCGTATTTATTAAAGGTTTGCATATGAATGAAGTGACCATCAATCAATAGGCTTTATAATTATTGTATTAATTTTAATTTGTACACAATGGTACTAACTTTGATCAAACACTCTCAAAGGATTGATTAGGTCACAAGAAGGCCATGATTTGAATGATCAATGTTATTGTGTCTTAATTTATATCGTACATATTGAAAGATAAAACTTAACAACAAAAGCATTTTTTACAGCTTATAACTTAGTACACAAAAGCCGATCCAAGTGAAAATGGAAGGCTAAGTTATTACACTTAGTACCTAATCAAATAAGGTACTAGGTCCATAAATTGCTCATTCAATAGTTGAAACAGAATTTGGGGAAGTGAAGCTTATTAAAATATTTTTTAGAAAATTTTTCTTGAAAGATAAGTGAAATTGGCATCTAACTTAAGTTGTTTTTTTGGAGCTTTGTGGAATTGGTTATGAAATTTTGAAGTTGAAATGGCATAGGGCTCAATAATTGCCCATCTCCTAAAGTGTACATTTTTTGTATATTGACGAAGGCTATGAGGAAGAAACATGTATAAATAGTGTGCATTTGAAGAGGTGGGCAATTTTAGAGCCTGTGCATTTTTAGAAACCCCTATCTTACTAATACTCTCCCTCGCCAAGGACTTATTTTTGTGGTTCTGTGTATTTTTTTCCCATATCAATGGAAATTGTTCATGTATTTCAAGAAGAAAAAAATTACCAATACTCTATTTTAAAGAAGTTGAATGTAAATGATTGAATGATCATGTTGTAAGTTATAATTGTAAGGTCAAGGTACCAATTGTCAACCACACCCAATACCCAACCCAACCTGTAGGGGTGCAATATTTTCCAACCAAGGCTAGAAGTGTGGAACAAATTTCCAACTAAAGCTTGGAATGTATTTTCTTGGTCACTTTCAAGGTTGGGACTAATAAAGTTTTGATACATATTCCAAAGTAGTGAGCAAGAATGTAGTTCTTGAATGATCAAAATTGGAAGAGTCTAGACATTGGCTATTAGTTTGGATAACCTTTTAACTTCCAAAATTCATAGTAATTTCAATTTGGGAAATAGAATTATGAAAAAAATTCAATCCCCATATCTCATCTTCCTACATAGAAAAAATTCCACCTATTCACATTGCTCACAAACTATTGCAAAATCGTTTGAGGTAGGAAGTCCATAAAGTGCTTAGGCTCTAAAATTGCCCACCTCCTCAAATGCACACTATTTGTACATGTTGCTTTTTCATTGTACCAACAATGTACAAATAGTTTAGATTTATGGAGGTGGACAATTTTAGAGCCCACTACATTGTAACTTCAAAAATTCACAACTAATTCCACAAAACTCTAAAAAAAAAGTATGAAACAAATTGGATTACAAGCCAATTTCATTTGTCTTTCAAAGAAAATTTACTGAAAAAATTTCAAGAAATTTCACCTCTCCAAATTCAAGTTTAGCTCTTCAATGGGCGCTTTATGAACATCCTACCTTAAATGATCGGCTACATGTGCCTCAATCTTATTCACAACATGCGGAGTGTTGGAATCATTACAAAAGCATTTACAAAATCAAGTGTGAATAAAAAAATTCAACTACTCAACAAGACCGTGAGTTTCCCAGAGTTTTTGGATTGTAGGAACTCGACCACCACAACAGTCTCACGTGTCAAAGCAAATGCCACATCAGATAATAATTAATTTAAAATAAATAAATAAATAATAAAATTCTTAATTTTTTTTATTATTCTTTATTATGGCTTGGTTGGTTCACAACATGGGGAATAAGCCTGAAACAGCCCTCCAATGCCCCCCCCAAAAAAACATCTAAGGTAGGGACACCCAAATAGTGCCATTGACCTTAAACTGCCATCTATACCATATGTACATCTCCAAAATCAGTTATGTACCTAATTACGTGGAAGAAACGCTTTTAGAACCAAACTTTGTTTCTTAATAACTTTTGCATACAGTATCCAAATGCCATGTTCTCTGGTGCGTTGGAACCTCCTTTCACTTGCCAACAAGAACATATGAAAATTTGATCGATCTAATAATAGAAAATAGGCTCAGTAGCAAAAAAAAGTGGCGATTTTGGGTGTACCTACCTTAATGATTTCGGTATGGTCAAGAATATGAGATCCCCAATTTTTTTAATTTTTTAATTTTTTTTTTCTCTCTTTTGGGCACCACAACAGATAGCAAGATGAGATAGCATTTTGGATAGGCTCTAAGTTAAGTTAGTTGGCTTTGTTCAGTAATCGTCCTTTAGTTAGCTTATTTGTCCTTAGCTTTAGCTTCATGTCAGCACATGCTTCAATTTCAACTTGCTAGCAAATCTAACTCAGAAAAAAAACGACGTACTCTACAGTACACATCCAGCAGCACGGCAGGCTTCTCAGAGGATCCCACAGCAACACGCTGAAGCAACACTGCAAAGGTTCTGCACCATTGATCTTCTAACAATGAGGAATGTCCTCCATTGATTTGCTTCACAGTGTTGCTTCAATCAACGTGTTGCGCTGTGGGGGTCTTTTAGAAGCAAATCAATGGAGGACATTCCTCATTGTTAGAAGATCAATGGTGCAGAACCTTTACAGTGTTGCTGTGGGGATCCTCTCAGTTAGTGTGCCCTGTGCCGTTGCCACAGTCAAAATAAAAGTAGAAGTCATATTTTTATTTTTATTTAATTTTCGTTCGTGAAAACTTCAAAATTCAATAACTTTCACGTTGTAAGTCCAAGTGCCATGAAGCAAAGCCCGTGCACCCCTTCCTTGGCAAGAGCTTTCCAACGGTACAAAGCACACGAACAGGGGACCCACGGTCCAAGAGATCTCACCATAACAAAGTCTGTTGTGAGGATGCTTTGATGTCATTCATTTTTTGGTCTTGTTTGCACGTTGTTAAGGTACACAAGCCTCTTACCACCTTGATTTGCAATGTGACTATCTTGGGGTCAATTTAAAGAAGGGGCACATATTTTTCAAAGGTGTGTGCTTGTTTAGTGGATCAAATTCAAGTGGAATTATAATTTTCCAATTAAAATTGTAATTTCTATGAATTTTTGAAGTGGGCGGCCCTACAATTACAAAACCACTTATAAAAGGGGGGCAAAAATGTCCCCTAAACAATCCAGTACCGCCTAATCAAGTACTAGATATTCTCTATTAATGCAGTGACACGTTATCCTTTGTTGTCATAAAATCCTTGATTTTGTCGTGGAATTCTCTGATTTTGTCATAAAGTGAAGGAAATTGGGGGGGATTTTAGGTAGAATTGGGGCCAAAGGTAGGCGACGGAATTGGACTAGTCTATTGATGGAATTGGACTGCAAATGGTAATGGATTGGTGTACCTTAATCCCTAAATGCCCAAGGCAACAAATTTAGTGTCGACAATACTCTAAAGTTAAATAAAACCTAACCAATTTCTATTTTTAGTAGTTTGTATTTTTTTTTAATTATTTTTGGAGTCTAGCTCTAGCATCAAAAATCCAATTTTGAAAATAAATGATTATGAATTTTCTATTCAAGATTTTGTACAAGGGTGTCCATTGCAATCGTGACTTTCTATAGTGCTGAGGGCTCTTGGAAATGATCCTCAAATACAATAGACCTTGGAGAAAAAATCACATTATAAATTCATTTAAAAAAATTGCAGAGTAGATTTTGACAAGTCATAAATTTATTGGGATTACGCATGTTAAGCCCTTCAACCTCATATTTTTTTTTCAGTAACCAATTTTTTAGATTTGACATGCAAAAAGAGAACCAAATAGTTTGAACACCTTCATGATCAAACATGATGATCTTTTAATTCATAAGTGATATTGTTGTGTTTTCTTTTCCGGTGTGATTTCTATCATGTCTAGTTTGAATGAATTTATACGATTACAATACAAGAAAAATTGATACAACTTATCAAAATGCTAGCTTTATATTCAATTTAGAGCAAATTCCTAGGAGCTCAAAACAGGCCTTGGGCATTTTAGGGGTTAAGTTATTCTCGATCATGCAATGTGCCGGAACAAAAGCCCCCTGGCCCGTCTTTTTTCCTTTTTCCGTCAGTCGGGTCCAAACTCAACCCCTGAGCGCCCCAGCAACATGATCTTGCCTCTCCAAATTGCCCTCCGCCCATTGCCAACGAACATTTGACCGATATAATCTCCTCATTCACTTGGTGAAAACGCTTGCGATCAATCCCTGCATGATCCCTTGACTTCCAACTACCGTTCTATATGGTCAGATCCCGTAGATGGCAAAGTCGCGGTAGTGGCGCCAGTTCGATTGCAAGTAGTTCGTTGGACCCTGCTTTCTGTTGTTCATGGGCTGGATGCTCAGGGGTTAAATCCGGCATGATGGGAAAGGCTGGATCCGCCCGTCCGTCCGTCTGTCCGCCCATCCGTCCGCCCATCCGTCCGCCTGTTCCCGGCCCAATGCAACTGGGTTCCCAAGTGGCCCAGCCAATTGGAACTCCCCTCAGTCTCATCTCTCCAGCTGTACTAACCCAATAGGAACCTCCAAGTAATCTCCAGTGTGGGACAATGGGCCTGCTTGCATGAGGGCGGGGCTCCAAATGTACTGCACAGTAGATTTTTTTTTTTTTTTTTCCCCTCCCTTTAAAATTTAAAAAAGTGGAAGAAAAGCATTCATATTTGGAAGAGTTAAAAAAAATAAAAAAATTCACAGTTCAAATTGGAATGAATGTGAATTTGAAGTTTGATGCGGTCACGGTTGCAGCAGTGTTTGGAAAAAAACTGGCGGCTAGTTCAAAGTTAGCCGGAGGAATTGGGGGAAAAAAACGGTTGCAATTTGAAAACATTGGCATAAAACCGGTGAAAAAATCTATAAAATTTCCATTTTGAGTAAAAAAAAATTAGAAAAGAAAATAATTGGACTCAGTTCTTCAAAAACCAATTCAATATGAGAAATAAAGGAAATTAATTGATAAAACTCAAAAAAAAAAATTGGGACAGTGTATGGTAGTTCAGATGGTGGAGAACTTAACCCCTTATTTATTAAAGGATGGATTGGTGATTGTGGAAATCATCCCTTTGGTTACTGTGTGAATCATTCGCTTACAAAATTGCAAAAGCACTCATTGGAAGTCAAACTACTGTAGAAGACCTTCACCGCTTTTTACAACAAGTTTTTGAGGATGAATAGTTGCACTTTTGTCCTACTAGAAAGATTCTTTATTATCCATTGGACAAAAAATGTCCTTGTTGACGTTTACAGATTAATCCTTAAAGGACAGAGTGGTGACCATGGAAATTAGTTGTTTAGAAACTATGTGAAGCATTTGCTTACAAAATTGCAAAAGTACTCATTAGAAGTCAAACTACTATAGAAGGCCTCCCTTTTCACAACAAATTTACAAGGATGAATAGTTGTACTTTTGCGCTGCTATACTAAAGAGGGGTTTTAATTGACATTATATACTATATGAATATCTACTTTTGTTGTATACCAATAGTTACTGTTATAGTGTCTGGATGTTGTACATCATGTTTCAAACATCTATAGTTTTTTACAATAAGTTCCTTTAATTTCTGGCTGCTTTAATACCCCTATTTAGTGTAGAAGGATTCTCTATTATCCATTGGCCAAAAAATGTCTTTGTCAACATTTAAGAGTTATGAGAGTCAACCACCATTTCCAACCAATTAACCCTTGAAGGACAGATTGGTATCCGCGAAAATCATCCATTTTGGTGTCGTATAAATCAATAGTTTAAAAAATTCAAAAATACTCATTGGAAGTACAAAATTTGGAGGATGAATAGTTGTACTTCTATCCCATATAGAAGGATTCTTTGTCATTCATCAGCTAAAAAATGGTTGCAACGTTGTTTATGGATTAAGCAATTACGCAAATTTGAAGTGTAGGTTTCTTGAGTGGGAAAAATTTTCCTTGTATAGAATTAGAATGTAGAAGAATTCTATAATTTTTCACATTTTCTTTTGTCAAAAACATAATTACCATGAATTTTTTAGTTGAAGATTTTGTTCGACCCATACTATTCATGTAGGTCTTCCTATTTCCAATCAAGGGCTGGTTAAAAATTGACTAAGGCTTGGTTGCAATATTGACAAACTTGTAGCCGAACACAATGCTTCACAATTGCACCTTAATTGATCACTATATATTCATCTCTACATGCATGGAAAGGGAGCCCCTACAGTGCCAAAATGGAAAGTGGGGTGATTAGAAATGAATTGGCTTCAATACTATAGGAAAACAAAGCGCAAGAAAAGAGAGAAATTGTTTGGTTTTTATTTTTTATTTTATGGTAACGTATCCACTTCTAATTGCATTATAATTGTTGAAGATTTGAAACCTACATATCTTGTTTAAAATATACACATTTGTAACTTCAAACATTATGATTTTTGAAAATACACTCAAAAGTCAGTCCAAAGGGCTTGATGCAATGACGCTAGACTATGAGATTAGAAATGTGAGCTTGCGAGCCTTGATTCTAGGGTTAGTGAGCCTATATTTTTGGACCCCCCCAAAATAAAATTTTAGATATTATCCTTGAAAATTTTCAAAAGTGGTAGGATTTTTTTTAGAAAAATATGGTATCTATGACCATGGAAAATATAGATATCTTATAATCATAGAAGATAATTTGAATCACCAAATTTGAATCACCAAATTTGAAAAGTTTCAAAGTTTTCAAGTGAAATGTTGAAACATGTTCATGTACACTAGAAACCTAATGGAATCAAAAGTATAGTACCTATGAATGTAAAAAATGTAGGTACATTATTTCTATATCCTCTGATTGCATGTTGCACATAATTATCATCTGAACTTGCTAATACATAATTTCAGTGGAGGATTTAGTGGAGAATTTCATGAATTTTTTTATATCCCCTCCCCTTTAGAAAATGAGATTTTAATCCTAAGATGGATTTCTCGGTGTAGGGATGAAGATTTTACTCAATTTTTGTGAGGCATTTGGTCATGGGTCCTAACATGTGCCCTAATGACCTATTTTGTATTCTTGAACTCTAAATTCTAAAATTCTCTAAACCACGGTCATAGACCTTAAACAAAAAATCCCAAAAGATATCTCAAATGTTAGAGGCTTGATACCTAGGGCTTGATGTGATGGGGTAGTTGCATGGATGACGGGATGGATGAGTGGCTCAAAATTGGCACCCATAGACTTATTATAGGTCACTAAAATTGAAGGCTATTCCCTTTGATGACTACTACGTTGTAAATAAATAGAAAAAAATTCAAAGTGAAGGATTGACTACCTTTAATAATCCCTAAAGTCCCAAAGTCCATGTAGAGACTTTTGGGAATTGGATAGGCTTGATCTCAATTTTTTACCTAATTTTTGTAGCATGGGAACAAAAGTTATGCCACCCTAAGTCCAAAAAGCATTTTGAGAGGTAGCCCAAAAAAAATCACAAAAAATTGGATTTTTATAATCTATAATTTTTTTTCTCAAAGATCATATTTTTGTTTATATATGAAACTTTGATTCATTCTATTTTGACTAGTGATGAGAAAATTATGGACAATTTTGTTTTTGGGCAATCTAAGCATCTATTCAAAAAAATAACTTATAGAATTCATTTTTGAACAAAATTTCTACAATTTTTCATAAATACTATTAGGCAAGGTTAGGTTTGTTTTCTAGAACAATCTCACCATTGGAATTATTGTGTTTCAATTCCATCTTAGAGCTATTAATGGTTTAATTTTCCCTTCAATTTTGAACCTACTTCTATTTAATAATTTTAAATGAGTAAAAATTAAGGGATTTAATTTTTTTATATTCTCAACTCAATTTTTCAATATAAAAAATTAGAAAATCAAAATCAATAGTGCAAAAAATTTAAATCAAGAAGGCTTAAAGCCACAAAATCTAGTTGAGCAAGGTGTAAAGAAAACTTGTTTTCTTCACTTTAAATGCAAATATCTTGCAATCCATGTGGTCAAAAATTTTGAATTTTTTTCTTGTATACTAGTGTAGTACAAGATCTTATATTTAGATATGTAAAAAAATAATCTTTAATTTTTGTGCTCTTTGCAATAGAAATGACAATTTTGAATGGTTTTTGATGGAAAAATGACCTTGGGACTTTAGGAGTTAATCTTTTAAACTAAAACAAAATTAAAAAAATAATAATGATAATAATAATAATTACTTATCAAAGAAATGTCCTCCAAATTCTTAACTACTAAAACTCATTTTAACTACTAAAAAGTCCCTAATTCTATATTAACAAAAATTCTTATCATATAGAAAGCATTTCACTTGAGTAAAACCTTTGGAGCACTCATAATAAATTCACTAGAAAACATTGAAATATTTATATTCTCAAAAATCCATATATTATGTTTTCTTGAGCTGGGACAAGTCTATATACTATACTTCAAAAGTCTCATACTCTTATTAAAAATTGAAAGCTCTTAAACCAACTACATAAATGTCTTCACAATCAAGTTATTAAGTCTTTTGGTCCATAAAATTGTGAAAAGACAACCATTTGTGGCCTAAAGTCTTTGCAATGCTAACATTTGTTGAAAGCATCTTTGTGACTAGTTTTTTGTGACATTCATCCATGCATTTAATACTTGATGTTTTAAGGTTTGACATGAGGACCTAGGGTCAATAATAGATACACCTAAAATCAATAATTTGGGAATTTGTAGTTTGTTCAATTCATGTGATGTTTAAGAAACTGGTATGTTTTTTTAACTTCCTTCAAAGATTTGTCAAAAAAAGTTGCGTGATATTGTAGAATTTTTCTTATATACTCATCAATTGAAACATATTAAAAGTAAAAAAATTCTCATGATTCTCTTAAATCCATAACTTTTCAAAGAGGAGGGACAAGAGTTTATATTTTGTCTTAAAATGATGGAAGTCCTCCTTGCATTTATTATCTTGTAATTTGATCTTGTTAGGTTTTTGTTCTTTTGGAAGACAAGCCATATTTAATAAAGATGAACTACACTTAATTCTTGGTGGCCTAACCACATCATAAATGCAAGAATGGGTTTTGCATGTAAAAAAAATCTGAGATGATTTAAGTAAAATTTCTTTCACTTATCCCAAAGATTTCATGAAAAATTGAAATAATTTAATAACAAGAGAAGATACTAAGATATTTATTCCAATATTTTTGGGTTCAAATACCACACATTCTATCACATCTATAAATATAATAGAAATCTAATCCTTCTTTGACCAAATTAAGGTACATACAATTAATAACGACTCCCTTCTAAATGTAATACAATATATCCTAATTCATTTTAGAATCTAAATCATTTGTTTTCATTATATCCTTGTTTATGAGGCACAAATCTAACAAGTGTATTGATACAATTTTAGCTTTAGGTCTTTGAATCATGAAGAGTGCATATTGTGATACAATGATCTAAAGTTTCAATTTTGGACATGTTGTGGTACAAGTAACACACTTGGAATAAATATTTTTCAAATACTTCAAATTATTTTGTATTTTTTAATAACTTAAACAATTTTATTAGTAAAAATATATTTTAAAAAATTTCCATAATTTTGAGAGATTTATGGAGTAAAATATTAAAATATAAAATTTAGAGCTATATTTTAGTTAATAGTATTTCACTTAAATTTTTTTCATAGGTTGTGAAATTTTTATTAGGAAATTCTAAAAATATTTGTCAGTACACTTATTAAAGAATCCTCAAAAAATTATTTTTATTAATTTTTTTCACTAATATTTTTTATTAAAATTTTAAAAAATAAAATAAAATAAATTTTATTGAAATTTATGCAAGTATGTTACTTGTCCGACAACATGTCTAAATTTTGTTGAAATAATTATTTATTAAGCTATGGTAATTTTTGTAAGTGTACAAAACATTTTGAGAGTCATTATATAGAAGTAGAAAAACAAGGGCAACCAAAAAAGAATTAATTACTCCCTAAGGTACATCCATAATCCAAAGGGAAATATAAAACACATGAGGTTAAGATTTCAAACTCTCAACTCCAAAATTTCCACCGAGGGGAAAATTGTCATCATAAGCCAATGTGTAGCACAATATGGACAATGGATTTAATTTTTAATTTTTACCAACATGTTATAACCTTCAAACAATTAGTTGGAGGGAATTTGAATGTGAAGGGTCTTATTTTGTTCATCCCTTGAGTTTTATAATTTCCCCGTTTGTATGAACATATTTTGAATCATGGAAAGAATGTTTGTCCTCATATAGATGAACTTCTAAAGTCTTCACTTTTTAGTTTTTTTTGGTCAAAACTTACTAAAAAAAATGTCATTTTGGGTGTGAAGAGCAATTTATTATTAACTTATTATTATTATTTATTTATTTTGCATATCTAACTATATGATCTTATAATAGATTAGCATGAGTATGTGTGGAATTTTAAAAAATTGACTTCATACATTGCAAAATTTTAATTAAATCACACTAATTCCAATGACAAGATTTATCTTCCAAGTGAATTAAATCATAAATAATTTTTTCTTTTAAATAAAATTATTAAATTTGAATTCAAAAATAAATCCAATACATTATTTTTTCTATGACAACTTGGAAAACAAGATGCTCTCTAACTTCACATCACTAATCCAAATGAAATGAATTAAATCTCATTATGTAGAAAAAAGTCTATGAGAACCAGATTTTTAAACTTTTTATTTCAAGTTTTTGTAGATTTATTATGCTACTCAACAAGTTGACATTTGTGCTTTGGATGGCATAACATTTTCTCCTCGGTTTTGATTGAAATAAAAACTATATTCCCAAGAAGTTAAATTATTTTTTTATTTTAAGAAAACTTTCAAAAAATTGTACCAAAAATTGAGACTATAGGAACTAGCCCAAACTTTCATAATTTGTCCTCCAAAGAGACAATGGGACTTTGGGGGTTAAAATTCATTCTTTTCCATTTCTTCACCCTCAATGTGAATGTGATCTTAAGGGAATATTCAAACCAAGGCAACATATCTTAATCCTACATTAAAGAATAGTTTATTCCTTATAACAATAGACAATGGAATTTTCTTTTTTACTTTTACTTTCAATAGGATAGTATCACATAGAAAAAAATGCAACTCAATCCAAACCCATGGAGAAGTTCTCTACTTTAGGGGTAGTCACACTTCCTCTAAAAAGCAATTTTTTTTGAAAAATGCAAATTTGATGAGAGAAGAGAGGAGCCAATGGTGAGCCGTTTTGCATGAAGAAGGTGTAACACCTCTCCAGAACGTGAGCAACATGGAAAATTTTCTCTATGAACCAAATTCACTATTGTTAATGCCACGATGGACTTGCAAGTGGTGTGGAACATAGGCATCGCAAATCACGGACAAAACTCTAGTATAACAAACTAGAAATGCCTTGAGTTGTGGAAAAAGTAAGTTATGCATGAATGAAAATCCTTTGCAAATTTTTTTCATCAACCCATTTTTGGACTTGCAGGGAAGAAGAACGACACTTCGAAAAACTCAGAGATTGAGAGCTCCAGAGTCCATAGACAAACATACATAGAGCACCACCTCTCAATTCTTTGAGAATTGAACTCATGATGAAGAAGGTGTGACTATCCCTATTGAAAGGGAAAGGAGGAAATTTCCAACTAGAAGATTTGAACCAACTAAAACTCTTTTAAATCCAATGGTTAAAATGTGGGTTATAAACTATTTTGATGACTTTAAATGAAGCAACAAAAGTTTAAAAAAAAAAAATGTATAGATGTCACTTATATAGTCCTTTGAAGACCTAATTTTTTTTTTAATCAATGTCATTGTAGCATAAGTCAAGAATGAAATCTTATAGTTAAAAGTTCTTCAAAAATTCAAAATTTTTTAATTATAATTTTTTTTGTCCAAGGTGTAGTTTTTGTGCAATTTCAAGAATATTATAGTTAATTGTAAAGTGAATGAAATGAAGGACCCGGAACCAGAGTTAGTGGAAAATATAGGACAAATTCCTTAACCTTAAACGATGAGCCGATCATTGTAGAAATCATCTATTTGGGTACCGTGTGAATTGTTGGCTTAAAAAAATGCAAAAGCATTCATTGGAAGACAAACTACTATGCAAGGCCTCCCCATTTCATGCAAAATTATGAGGATGGATAGTTAGTTGTACTTTTGTCCTACACACAAAGATTCTTTGTCATTCATCGACCAAAAAATGGCCACCATATTGTTCATGAGTTAAGTACCAAAATTAGGATTTGATGGTGTTTGGTGTTGTGTTTTTTTGCACCGTTTTAGTTAATCCTTCTCTAATACCCATATTATAAAGTAGGGATAGCATTACCAATAATCTCTTCTATTAAGACAGGTGGTTTGTTTTGTTTGTTTTGTTTTGTTTGTCACGTTGAGATCTCCCGGGCCGTGTATCCCCCGGTCGCGTGCTTGGTACCGTCGGAAAGCCCTTGACGAGGAAGGGTGCACCGGCTTGGTTCCGTGGCGTTCAGGCGTATGGTGTGGAAGTTGTGCATTTTGGAGTTGTTTTTGGTTCTCAAAAATTAGGAAATTACTTTTTTTTATATTTGGTCGCGATCTTGGTACCGTTGGAAAGCCCTCAGCGAGGAGGGGTGCATGGGCTTGGTTTTGTGGCCTTCCGACTCATGGTGAGAAAGTTATGGATTTTTGAGTTCTTTTTTATTTTAAGAAAATTAGAAAATTATTTTTACTTTGGTTTTGATTGTGGCAATGCCATAGGGCACTCTAGTCTCTTCTATTAAGACAAGTGGTTTGTTTTGTTTTGTTTTGTTTGTCACGTTGAGATCTCCCGGACCGTGTATCCCCCGGTTGCGTGCTTGGTACCGTCGGAAAGCCCTTGGTGAGGAGGGGTGCATCGGCTTGGTTTCGTGGCGTTCCGACTCACGGTGTGAAAGTTATTGAATTTGAAGTATTTTTTATGAACTAAAAAATTAGAAAATACTTTTTCTTAAATTTTGGTCACAATCTTGGTACCATCGGAAAGCCTTCGGCAAGGAGGGGTGCACAAGCTTTGTTTCGTGGCCTTCCGACTCACAGTGAGAAAGTTATAGATTTTTGAGTTGTTTTTGGTTTAAAAAAATTAGAAAATCACTTTTACTTTTGTTTTGATTGTGGCAACACCATAGGGCACTCTAGTCTATACCTTAAGAAAGGTTGTTTGTTTTGTTTTGTTTATTTGTCACGTTGAGATCTCCTGGACTGTGCATCCCCTGGTCACGTGCTTGGTAACATCGGAAAGCCCTTAGCAAGGAGGGGTGCACCAACTTGGTTTTGCGGCATTCGGATAGACGATGTGAAAGTTATTGAATTTTGAAGTATTTTCTGGATCTAAAAATTAAAAAAAATTACTTTTACTTATGTTTTGAGTTTTGATTGTGGCAACGACAAAGGGCACACTAGTTCTAATGACATTAGACCCACAATGGGCTTATTTTGACCCCATGATCTTAGTAAGGTTATTGTATCCCCCCAATGGTGTGGCATGCACCTAATTAAATCAACAGAAAACCTGGACAGCTTAATTAGAACTTGGGCAGGAAGTCATGAAAGGACCAAGTCCGGGAGGACTTGGTCAAGCCCCAGAACAAATAGACTCACTGACTTCCCTCCTCCGGGATCCAAAAAGTGGATGGACCCATCTCCATCACCCCACGAACCTTCGGGCTGCCCCTCTCGCCCCGTCCCCATCACCCGACGAATCCCCGGGTCGCCCTACTCACGTTCATACATCACCGCCTTCCTGCTCTCCCCGCCTTCAGTTCACCACGTTCCGTGCACCTTTGCTTTCTTTTCCTTCTGGGTTCTGTTCTATGGACCATCGTCCCCACAGTCACGGTCTTCTGTATTCACCATCCCCGTCGCCATCGTCAGCAGTGGTAGCAGCAGCAGCAATGTGATGAGAATTAGGCCCCGCCAGCAGAAGTAGGGCACATATGGTGGTGGAGTGGGACCATTGGAGGCAGTGAAGAGCCTTTGGCATTTGTTGCGATGAGAAGGAGTATGTGAGGGGATGCAGAGGATCTAGTCTGAGAATGAGACAGAGAAGTGGTGAAAGGGAAAGGAAGAGATAGAGGTGCGAGAAGTAGAAGAGGAGGAGGAGGGGGGGGGGGGTGCGGAGGGGAGAAGTGCAGGGTGGGAGAGTGAGCTATGGTGATTCAAGAGAAGGGAGAGTGGTGTAGAGGAGGTGGAGAAGACGAGGATTGTGAGCTCGGGTTGATATTCAGGGGCGGAGAAGAAGAAGGCGGTGGACGAAGACAGGATCGTTGACGACAAGCCAGAGGGGATCTGGCCTTGGGAAGGGGGTGAGGAGAACCCTATGAATGAACTTGGCCGTAGGGCGAGGTGGTGCGGCATCGCGCATCATGTTGGCACGGTCGACGCGGCAGAGGTTGGATTTGCAGGCGAGTGGGGCGAGCGGCGTAGCGGCCGCCGCCGCCGTGGGAGCAAATGGGGGAATCCTGGACGAGAAAGTTCTCCTGTTGGTCTTTAAGTCCATGAATTACAACCCCTTTCTTATTGCCAAGTACTCATTGGTGTGCAAGAGGTTCGCGGAGGTGTCGAAGCGAGTGATATGGAAAGAGTTTTGCCTGTCCCGGGCGCCGAAGATGGTGGAGGATTTGCTCAGTGCCACAGCGGGAGGGCGGAATGGCGTGGTGTCTGGGGGCTGGTTGCCGCTAGGGAAGCTGCTGTTTCACTGCCCGGGGTGTCACCAGAGCAAGCATTTCTACTCCAAGCACATCTCGGAACACTTCGTGTTTAAATCGCGATTCTCCAAGACATCGGGGAAGAGCTTCTTACCGGTCAAGTGCCGGGCGGATACGCTTTACATCTCCGACTGTTGCGAGCATCTGGACAATGGCGATGACGATGATCTCGGCGTCTATCGAGGAATCTTTCGCGCCTTTGGATCATCCCGGACGCGCCGTTTCTTGGTGGAAAATCGCGTGGATTACGAGGAGGCCGAAATCTGTCCCTTCTGTCGTGGAAAGGTACTTTGGCTTGCATTTTGTCTTCCTATTTTCTTGCCGTTATAGTCAATCAACTTGCTGGATTTTGGCCAATTTGCAGTCATCATATCTACTGACACTGGCAGTCAGTGTTTAACCTGAACAACACCATTTCCAAGACAACCTAATTTCGATTTTCTTGGACATGGCTCCATACTTCTCCAGTCTTTTCTGCGCAAAAACTCATTTAGCTCATGCCTGTGTTGCTTATAACCTCATGTAAATACCTATATTCTCAGTTTTTTCTGCTAAAGCTCTTCTAGCTCGTGCCAGGGTTGTTTTATAACCTCATGTTCATACCTAGAATTTCAGCCATGGTACTTTCTCTTCAGTTCATCCGAGAATTGGTCTCTGCTGGACGTTTGAGCTTCCTATGATTGAAATCGTATTGTAATGGTTAGGTCCAAAGACTGCAATTATTTTCGGAACAATCTTAAAGTCAATGTCAACCTCCGAGTGTACATATCACGTCCATTCATCAAGTTGTAGTCCAGACGGGCACTAGCTGGTTGTTTTACTTCAAATTTTAGGTTTAGCATCTACCTTGGGTGGGGTTCCAAAGACTTCAATTATGTTAAGAGCCATCCGTACATCAATTTCAGTTTCCGAGGGTTCATAGCACATTGATTCTTCAAGATATAGTTGAGGCGGGCATTAGATGGTTGTTTTCGTGGAATCCTGAGCTTAACGTCTACTTTGGGTGTGGTTCCAAAGACTTCATCTACATTAGGAACTATATGCTAGTCAACATCAGCTTCCAATTTTTCATATCACATTCATTCTTGAAGTCATAGTCCAAGCTGCATTAGCTGGTTGCTTACTTTGAATCTTGAGCTTGACGTCTGCCTTGAGTTGGGGTGAAGTTGCTTCAACTTGCGTACCTACTCAAGTACAAGTGTCTGCCATTGTAATGATGTGAAATGCAATGCGTATAACAGAAACCTAACTGAGATGTGACCGTTCATGTAGGTATGGAGTATGAGAGGGGCGGAGCTAGTACCGCCAAGCGCTTTTCGAAGGCTGGGTGCGTACAAGGACAATGTGGACTACTTTGTGTGCGTAAATGGGCACCTTCATGGCATGGCCTCTCTTATCTCGCCATCCGACTCAGAACTGTCGGGAGACGACGACGAGAAGTAGGTTTCTTTCTCATGTCATTTGTACTTGTATGTATACTCAAGACCAGGCTTACTGGTTTTGAATCATTCATCAAGGCACGAAATGGGAGAGTCCGCCTCAATGGTCTGGCTCTCTCGGTCAAATTTCTAAACGTCTTTCTGCTGTAGGGGGAGGGGAGGAGGTTGTTAATTCTAGACGTAGTATTGGTCTTTGGTTGGTTGGAACACAGGATGTTTCCTTCATCCACCAGGTTGGTTCATATCTTCTATTTTTAAGTGCACGAAATGGAAAAGTTCTGCTTCACGCAGCTTTTTCCGCTTGTTTATTGTGGTCAAAGAGGAAAACACTATCTGGATCGGCAGTGCATCAATGTAATTTATCCGCGATCACTGGAATACAAATCTGGTTGATAGTTTTACCACTTCACAGTTTGTTTCTTTACGGCAGCGATGCTTTTGTTTTTCTCATTTCCATTAATTCGTGATTTTTATTGTGCTAATGTTTTTTTCCCTCTTGTGATATAAATGGCAACGGAGCGACCTCTTCAAGAGAACTAGCGCTTGCTACAATACATATCCATATTAGAGGCGTTGCTTTGCCTGAAGTGTTCTTATTCTCTTGTTCTTATTCCCTTTCGAAGCATGTGTGTCTTTGGTGATACAAGTCTCACAGTAGTCGATATAATTATTCAATCCGAGGCGACTCGATATGCTTTCCACTACATTCGGCTAATAGTATGTGTAACGCTAATTAGAATGGGCCTCTGTATTCAATCATTTGCTAACATGGAAAGGATCCAATCGTACAGGCTTACAGGGATGCTTGAGTAGTCACTTGCTAATAATCATTATTAGAGCAGGCTGTTACTGGCAGTCAATTAGCGTATGCTCTGCATCCTGCCTTTGTGCAGTGCCTATTTTTTTTAATTTTTTTTCGAAAAACAAATGGGAATCCATTGCCTTTGTCGTACATTAGGCTTCCATCCTGAATTGCTGACCTTGGTTTCTGGGAATCGGAGCCAACACAAGGCCATCCTGGATTCCTGAACTGCTGACTCTTTTCTCCTTTATCCATTAGTCTGGTGTTAAAGCGACCATTTAAGGGCTGGTCAGCCTTTTTCATTGGTTTCCGTGGACAGAAATAATTTTAGAGCATTTCTCAGACAAAGAAAAATAGATGTGGAACTTAACGCAAGTGGATTTGTATTTTTTTCTAGCATTTTTGAATTACTTATAAATTTTCAAAGATTTCAAACATAGGCACCTATTTCTGACCATGGGTCTCCCAAAATCCATACACTTGCAACTTGTAAAGAGATATGAGGAAATCAAAGACAATGATTGGTTCTTGCAATAAAGAAATTATTTTTTCTTGATTCATTCAATAGCTAAAGGGATCCATTTAAGGATCACCTCATCTCCATTCTCTAACTAATAATAGGGATGATTTGAAGGACACGGATGGTTACCTTAGCTCCTTCCACATGCCCTTGTTGTTCTATTTGTTTTCAGGGTTTTTGTTTGATGAATTCTTATGTACATGGTCCAAATTGTCAAATATCCCTAGGGGTTTTCACCTAGAATCACTCCAATACTGTTATTTCTACTACAAAGAGCTTCAATGAAAAGAAACTACTTTCTTTGCATATTCAACCATATGATCTTGCATAGACTTCTAGGAAAATGTGTAGAAAATTTTTAGGACACTTTTACCATACAAATTGTACTTTGTATTTTACAAAGAAAATACTAGCCTTATTTTGAAATAGAGGGAGTAAGATATTAATATTCAAAGTGAAAATTGAAGATTTTTTTGCACCATGGTTTACAAGATTTTTATACTTTGAAGCCCCTTAACTTACATTTTTGGTATTATAGAGTTTTGAGGTTAAATTTTTATGTTGGTGAATTAGGTTGAAAATCTATAGAAAAAATTCAATAAAAAACTTCATAATTTTCATTCGTACAAAATTGTTAAGTGGAAGTAGATATAAGATGGAAGAAAAAATGAAATTCTTAATAGTTCCAAAATGGAATTGATACATGTCAATCCTAATGGTGAGATTGTTGTAACAAGTAATCCACACTCTAAGGACATTTTTGTTTTGAAAAATTATATAAATTATGCTCAAAAACAAATTGTGTATATTATTTTTTATGAAAGATCTTCAATTGCCTATAAAGCAAGACTCTTCCTAACTTATACATCACTAATTCCAATGGAATGAATAAAAGCTTTCCATGTTGATATAATTATACTCTATGAGACAAAAAATTTGAATTTTGAATTTTGAATTTTTGGTGTTTTGTTTTCCACTATTTAGAGTCAAGCATTTTGAATTTATAAAGGATATAACTTTTCTCCAATGCACCAAATGAATTAAAGATTATTCCTCGAAAGTCATTATATTTCTTTACCTTCAAAAGAATTTTAAAAATAACAATAAAATTTGACATCATTGGGACTTGCTTGAAATTATTAAAAAAAACCATTCCATCTTTGGGGGTTAACCATGAAAAAATGAATTGAACATCACAAATCCTTTCACTTTGTGTAGTCCCATTTTATAATTATTTATAATTGAAATTTTTTAAGATAAATTATTCAAAGATGAAAACACATGTCTTCTATAAGTCATAAAACTTTAGATTCTTTTGTAAAAAATTGTAATTATTGTTAATTTTTTTAAGGAAAAAGTGAAAAAGATTGATATCAAATACAAAAACATGCTATCAAAATCTATTTTGTTTTTCACGGGTGTATATAATAATATAGAATATCACTAAGTAAAAGTATTTTTAGTCTCTTTTTATAATTAGAAAATCAAGAGATTGTGGTGATAGAACCAAAGTTCAAATTGTAATAAAATATTTAATATTAGGAGATTTTCAAATTTTCAAATTCTATTTTACAACACCTTGTGCTTTGTTTATATTTTATGGATTTGATACATATTTTATTAACTTCAATTGTATAATAGGATTATCTTGAAAATAATTTTATATATTTTCATCTTGTGTTTTCAATTTGATGGTCTAAAAAGTGTATTTGAAATTTTAACAACATTTTTGCCTTCTTAGAGTAATTGTACCCCTATAAATTCAAGCTATCAACCATTAATTAGTTGTATTTGAAAGGATAAAGCCTACGATTATAAAATCAAACTTCAAAATCTTCCACTATGTATCATCTATTTTGTTGCTATGTATTATTGAATTTTCTTAGTTTTACTTTTCAAAGATGAAATCACATATCTAATAAATTCCATAAAAAAATTAGATTTTCTTGTGAAATTTCAAATTATGATAAATTTTTGAAGAGGAAGTGAAGGAAAATTCATATCAAATACCAAACATACTTACAAAATTTGAAAATTTTGGAATAGATTACACTATAGTATAAAACCATATAGCATAAAGAAAATTCCTAGTCACCCTCTATTAAGACATATGGCTATAGACCTTCAACTACAAACATTAATGAAAATATTCATTTTAAGGATTTTTTCAAAAATTTTAAGTGGAAAGGTAACAAGACTTTAATTTTTTGATTTTTCTGGTTTTGTTCAAAAAGAAAAAGAAATTATTTGAATATCAAAATCAAGTTTTAAGGAAAAACCCCTCAAAGTGTTGAACACATTGCATAGGTATACTTTTAAAACAAACCTTTTACCCTATATAAAATCAAGAAAACAACTATCATAATTTGAACTTAACTCAATGATGTAGAGCATTAATATTAGTAATAATATAGTTTTGTATACAATTTGGATGAAAATCATCCATTCTTCAATATAAATGAAGATTCTATGGCTATAAAAAGGATATTTGGGTCCATCCAATTAAAAGATGAAGATCAAAGAAATTCATTTTTTAAAAGTAAAAGATAAAATAGAAGATGTAGGTTGATCTTGTCTAATTCACTTGATGCACTTTAGATTTGATTTGAGGAGTCTTTAATGCTTTTTATATTACACTTCTTTAATTCAAGGAAGCATATCCTGCCTCCACCTCAAATCTTTACTTATAAATAAGCATTGAATCCCTAAAAGTTTTAGACTATATTTTCACCAAAAACGATTCAAAATTGCCATTAGTACAAGCACCAAAATTTAGAATGTTTTTCTTTTGGAATACATGTAATTGTAGGATCTTCTAGTACTTTGGTTTAAGATGATGTAGAAAAAATTTCAAAAATTTCCATAGTGTAGATTGTAAGATATTAGCACTTAAAAAGACAATTTTTTTTTGGCCCTACAAAAACCGGGCAGTTGCACTTCACAAGGTCACATTTCTATTAAAAAAAATGTCCAAAATGATGGTTAATCTTTGGATTCATTCTTTAAGGCAAGTTGGCTACATGCTTGAAAAATTTCATATCATTTGGAATTGTACAATATGTTGGAAAAAATAATAAATAGAAAGTTGTAGAAAATGATTCAAAATACTAAATAGTTATCAATTTATTTATGGAATTGAAAAACACCAATTCCAATGGTTGCAATGTTGCAATAAATAATCTAATGTTTTTATTTTATTTCAAAAATATTGAAAATTGAGTTAATCATAGGACTTCAAAATTTATCTTAGAGAAAATATTTCATGACTACGTGCAAACTACTTGCAAACTACTTGTACACTAAAACTCCCTATAACTTTCATTTCATTAACCCCTAAAGTCCCAAAGCCTCTTTTCCATCAAAAACTACTCATAAATGCCATTCCTATGGCAAAAAGAAAATTTAAAAAAAATATTTTCTTTGCATATTTAACCATAGGATCTTGTACTAGACTAGTATAAGAATGTGTGGCCAAAATTTCACAAACTTTGACCATGTAGATTGCAAGAAATTTGTATTTAAAGTAAAGGAATCAAGCTTTTTGCACCTTGCTCAACTACAGTTTTTGACTTTGAACCTTTATAATTTATCATTTCTAATTTTATATGAAAAAGAATTGAGTTGAAAAAAAATTTAGAAGAAACACACTTAGTTTTCACTCATCAAAAAATTGTTAAGTAGAAGTAGGTTCAAGATGAAGGAAAATCTAAATTGTTAATAGCTCTAAGATGGAATTAAAATACACTAATTTCAATGGTGACATTGTTCTCAAAAGAAATCTTAACCTTGTGATTTTTTTTTTTAAATTGTGAAAATTGAGGTAAGAAATTAATCCTACAAGTTATTTTTTCAAGAAAAAACTCTAATTGCCTGAAACACAAGATTGTTCATAATTTTCACCTAACAAATCCAAATGGAATAAATGAAAGCTTCCCATGTACATAAAAATATAATCTATACAAAAAATGTTTAAAATTCTTTTACTTTAAGTTTTTTTGAAGTTTTTTTTTGCCCACTAAACTAAAAAAGGGGCTTCTTGTTCCGTAGCTTTTGTTCCTAGACTCCGATTGAAATATAAAGTATATTTTTGGAAAGTTCATATATTTTTCTATCTTTAAAAAAACTTAAAAAAAACAAGACAAATATTGAGATTGTAGGAGCCTATTCAATATCCATTGTGTACAATGGGACTTTAGAAGTTAATCAAAATAGAATAATTCAAAGCTTTCCATGTACATATAAATCTAGAGAACCAATTTCAAATTTTTATTTAAAAAAAAATGATTTTTAAGGAAGTTCTTTTAGCTACCCAAGTTGTTCACTAAGTAATGAAAACTACATATCATACAATAACCTTTTAACCATGTAGTCAAAAGTTATGAAAATTGTTGGGCCTTAAAGCTATTCCTTGGATACATGTTTTGTGAGAATTTGAAAGAAAAAAAATTAAAAATTCCATTCATAGTGCCCAAAATTGCCAAAAAATGCAGATTAGGACTTTAGGGGTTAAGTAGTAGGACAAGAGGGAAGATGCATTTGTGGATGCACATTACAAAAGGAACCCCTATTTTGGGGATTGTGTGGGCTTTGAAAATTCCATGGCCCCTACACATCCAGGTACACCTAGACAATACCCACCTCCAAAAGACAACCTTAGACAAGAAATATAGTGGTTGAATGTTGAAAACATAGACAAATTTGCACTTTTGATGACCAAATTTTATTTTTTTATATGGTTCGGTAATACTACCTCCATCTCAAAATAAATCTATGTTCTCTAGTGGAAAACTAGTTGGAATTAGAATAAAGTAACAAGCTCTAAAACTAGTTGGAATGCTCTAAAACTATATAAGCTCTAAAACCACCCACATCTTCAAATGTGCACTCTGTGTCCATGTTGCTTTTTCATAGCCTTCAACAATGTACAAAAGGTGTACATTTTAGAGGTCGGGCGATTTTAGAGCCCTATCCATTTGAACTTAAAAAATTTCATAACTAATTCCACAAAGCTCCAAAAAATATGAAACGACTTGGGTTAGATGCCAATTCCACTGGTCTTTCAAGAAAAAATTACTGAAAATTATTTCAGTAAAGCTTTTAGGTGGGCAGTTTCTGGACCTGTTACCTTACCACAGATTTATTTTGAGACAGACGGAGTCCAAAAGATGAGTTTGCTCGAGGGGGTGTTACTCTTCGCAGTTCGCAGGGTTCAGGGTTTAGGTTGCCAAGTCTGATATGTTGGGTCAGGGCACTGCATGATCTGGCCAGGAAACTGATCAGAGCCAGATCCGAATTTGTGTTGGCCATTGGGCTCCCAAGTCCAACGAACGCACTTCACAGAAACTCCGATTAGCACCAAATATTCATAAAATGACATGAAACAGACCAAAAAATGTTACACCCTCATCTTGTTTGTTCATTCAGCGATTGACGAAAAAGAAAGGAACAAGATGAACGAACCAGAGTGTTTAATATAATACAAATTAAGTACCTACAATCAGATACTTAAAAATTATGGATACAGTACTACTTTTCACCCTTTCATTCTTTGAGTAGAAGGGCAATGGACCAATAAATCAAGCATGAGAAGTAAGTCAAATCCTCCCTGACCTGAGAAATCAAGCCATGTCCTTGATGAACAGAACAGAAGAGCGATGATGGCCTAGTATACGGAACATAGCTTAGCTTAGCTTAGCTTGAAGTGAGCAGGTTAATCCTCAACATTGTTTAGCACTTATTCACTTGTTGAACCCTAAGCCCTAGTTGAACTAAAGGAGCTTGTACTTGCTTCTCATATCTACGATGAAAGGACCCTTTCATTTGTGTCATAAAAGGAAATAAAGGAAAATACGGTAACCTGGATTGATGTTGTACTGTACAGGTTGGGCAAGAAGAGTCCCATTTAGTGGCCCATGGGGGCAGGCTGAAGAAGAGGACCCGAACGACTGTCTCCCTGATGGACCCTGGTTTGAGCATCCGCAATCGAGAGTGCCATAGCCAACACCATCTGTTCCTCAAAGCTGACCTTCACGCAGTCACTGCTGCTTTCTGCACTTGGAGCATCAGATGCACAAGGTACACTACTTGCCAAGTCAGTGCCGACCTCCATTCCTCCTGAGCTTGGATCTCCGTCCCTCGGGTGATACCTTGCTGGGGTGCGGGTGCTTTCCGAGGCTTCCTCGCCCATAATTGCGAGCTCCTCCTCAACTCTGTGATTCACGTCAAGGTCAGATACATCAAAACACATCCAAATGTGAGTGAGTGAGTGGCTCCTATTCTTAAGACTGACCTTAATTTCTATGAAGCGGGGTTGCCAACACATCTTAGCATGCATGATTTGGAAACTGGGCATGAACTGCGAATTTTCATGTGCAGATTATCCCCAAGAGTCGCATCCACTGGACGGATTAGGAATGTTTTCAAGACTGTTACTGGGGGAGCTACAAGAAGTAGATGAAACACACCCAAGCCTGCGAAAAAGCATGTTGTGTCTATTCTTCACCAATATAACTCGCATGGTCACTCGATGCTTCATGATTATACTGGAAAATTCTGAATGAGTTCACGTAGGGATAGGAAGAAATGAAAAGCTTGCAAAAATGAAGATCTTATGCCTAGGCTCTTCTCATCCTATAACTTATTTTGCCTAAAAAGATCCAAATCTACATCTGCCTTCGTACCTGGGACTTTTTAGGGGTTATAGATGCACCTAAAATCAATCTTAAACTCTCTAAATTCTCATGTTCAGACAGAACATTCTGATCTTTCTGAATTGTACGGAATATTATGCAGCATGTCAAAATCTCAACCTTCAGCAAGTGGAGAATCAAGGTGTCGGTGTGCCAGTATCCTCTCCGAATGACACCCCCAGTCTGTTGCTCAATGATGTTTCGGACAATGTGGATTTTAGGCAAGAATTTATTGAGGTTGCTTTGGGGGAAGGATTGCAATCAGGGGCAGTTACCTTAAGCTTGGAACAGTTGGCTGGGAAGCAGCAAGTGTTGAGTCTCCCCCCCCAACCTGCCGTTCTGCCAATGCAGCAATGGCACCTGCCAGGCCTCCTTGCGGTTCCCAAGGCTCCGCTTCAGGTACTGGATGGAGAGGGGGAGGTAGACCGGCAGGGTCGTCATCTGGTCCAGAGTCTAGACTAATTTCAGTCAATGCTTCAGAGTGACGATTTCGGACGGATGCTGCACCTGAAGATCTGTTGCGTGCTCCCTGTTCCTGAGACATGCATGTCTTGTCCAGTAAGAAAGCTGCCTTAAAAATGTCAGTAAGCAAGTGGCACTTGCTTTTTGATACTGCAACTGAAGATCTGCTGCACCAGTAAGACAATGACACTGTTTCTTTGAACACTAGACTTGGCATCATCGATACGACCAACATGGGGGTATATAATGAGGAACACAACACCACGATACAAAATCGGTGGTCATATTCATTAAAATGGCAGCTTTCGAAGTGCCAAAATTGTGATATTCAAGTGCCCAGCGCTCTGAAAACTAGGACAGGTATAGCTCAAGCTCTGATGTGTGACTGAAATTGCGTCAATTTCACTAAAAGTTCGTCATTTTAACAAATCTAAGGTTACCTGCTGAGAGAACCAACCAACAAAAGCAATAAAAGAGCCAGTGAAAGTTAGAAATGGAAGCTATTCTCGCAACTATTGGACCAGGAGGGCAAACCTGAATAGAGAGCCATATCGCCTCCATGACCATTATATTCTCAAGGTCAAGATCAAACTCATCCTCTCTGGCATAACCACAAACACCCGCATCAGGGTTTAGGTACCTTTCGCATAGCTCCTGGGCCAGAAATCAGATATAAATATTTTAGACTTGAATGCCACTCTCCACCCCTACCCATCCAACCCCCTCTGTCCTTTAAGTTTAGAAGGTATAAAAGCAGTAGTCAGTTTTAGACATTCCTTCACTAATTTTTTGTCGATGATCGCATGGAGCTCTAGTGTATTACACGTTCAACTCCGTGGCAAACACAGATATAAATTAGTAGTAGTAAAGGTACGATATTACACCTGTGCCGTGCTCGGGGCGCTCCCAGTGCGAATTGAGTAGAAAAATCAGTTTCAGCCTGCTGCTGATTTACTGCAGGCGTGACATTCGATGATATAGACATGGCTGACTGTTGGCCTGGTACAGTTATGTCAAGCCCTCCTGCCCTCTGGTAACCTCCACCCACCCACAAGGAGTATGGGTTCACTCCTGAGGTGTTCCTTTCATCTAGGGCAGAAGTTGTAAGTACCTGCACAAATAGATAAAAGTATTATGAACGGAGAATAAGTCTCTTCATACACATCCTTATCGCAGTGCTGAAAACAGGCAAAGTCACTGGACACAACAACACACAGTAATATGACAGGAATTTTGGTAAAATTAGACTGTATCAGGAATTAATAGCATCAACAGGAAAATCATGCGATGATTATTGTGACCACACGGAGACCTCCCCATGAATCATGGCGAAGGTTTTTCATGACGTTGTATAGAAGCTCCTAAAACAATCAAATTTTGCTGAAAACATTATTTTCAGTAAAAACAATTTGAAAGCAAGCCTGGAATCATGTCAGGCTTGAAATGAAGCATCTAACGTAACGGTAGGATAAATATTAAGCTCAATTGCTATCTACACAGCGGCTACCTGAGTAGTCAACACAGTCCTAGGGGTGAGTTTTCTCTCCAAGTATGTCTACTGCAATTCTGGATAACAAAGTGAAAAGTTACAGAATCTTGTTAGTACCACAAATTGATTTCAGAGTAAAGGCAATGGCACATACTTGCTTTTGGTAATACTGATACCAGCTTGGTAACACTGATTTCAGAGTACAGGCAATGGCCCAGGCAGCATCAGTGTTACCAAAAGCAGGTATCACTTGCTTGGAAGCAGGTGATAAGTAGGTAACACCTGCATTTGATGGCCACGTCAGAAGCACTAGGAGACATTAAGAAATTGTCTACAAATAAAACGTCTAAAGGGAATAGTTTGGCCATAAGGGATTTCACCTGTGGTTGACGATCATCTCTGCCCCAGCCAGAACGCCAATTTATAGCTTCCATTTCTTCTATAGAAGCAATTGCTGTCAGATGGTTAGTATTATTAGGCTGAGATCGAGGTGTTGGTAATCTAATACGACCCGCACGAATGTCCTCCTCCCTGCGCTGCTCTCGCTCTTCATCATCCTGAAGCTCCTGTTGGCGCATGCGAATCTTTGCTTCTATAACTTTTTGCTCTTCCTGCACACGCCGAAATGAACAACCAAATTTATTATTCTGTTATTCATCGAATGGAGTTCAGTAACAGAAATGAATAAAATCAAGTGAGCATGAGAATGGGATTGACTAGGTTTGTGCTTCAATTTTCAATGTCCTCCTTTGAAGGAATGGAAAATTCAATAACCAAGTCAATTACCAAAAATATCAAACTTTTGCCTCCACTTTGGTATATTTATAAAGAGAAATTGTAAATAAGAGGGAAATGAGGGGGAAATGACCCTCAATAATAAGAGAAAAAAATGGATATGTGCGGGATATTGGTGAAGAAATTATGCAAGAAGTGAAGATGTCTACCGCTTGTTCCATGCCCTTCTCCTCTAATGTCTTGGCTCCTCGGTACTCAACAGCGTAGCAAGGGGTCTTACAAAACGGGCACCTTGAAAAACAAATCATCATCTCAGATTTCCCCTTAATGACCAAAGCTAGAGCGCACCTCTCAAAATTATAATAAACAACCGATTAACTCAGTAGTAGCAGCAACATCAAAGATGCTTGGATGGGCCTCTGGGAATTTTCAACTACAAACGGCCAGAGGTGAGTTTGTCTAGTTAGCGTATCCTGAACATGATTGAAAGTAGAGATCCTTTCTAGGCTTGGAAACTCACTGGGTTGGTCGCGATGCATGTGGAGCTTTCATCTGCAGGAAACACTCTGCAACCAGAACAGTTTGAGCGTGTTACAATAGCTGCAGATAATACTAAAGTGAATCCGACCTTTAAGAGCAAGTGCATGTCCCTGAAATACGAGATGTTCTTTAGCCAAGACTGTTATCGCAAGTTTCAATTTCCTACACAAAAATTAATTGTGTACAAAGATTACTTACCAGTACATATTCCTTTTGAGCAACACTTGGATCTGTTCAAGCTTGGATATTGCTGTTATTTCACCCCATCCACAACCAGTTCCCTATATAGTCAGCTCTAACTCCATGAGGAAAGAACAATAGGAAAAAATGACCTTGAAATGGCCCCCCAAGGAAATAGTTTCAATTATTCAAATGACTATCACTATGCTACATGGCCTCATCACGTGTTTTAGACATTACATTCAACACTTCACTGTTGGTAAAAGAAACAATAGAAGATCGTCGTATGTAGAACAAGGCTACGTTATAGTACAGAGGTATTAAAACATGATACGTTTTACTCGAAGAAAAGTTATCCTTGGAATGGCCCCGTAGCAAAAAGTTCCCATTGTTCAAATGAACAAAGGTAGCTGCACCTAATTGCGTCAGGATAAGTAATTGAGCATTGTTCCTATTTTCATTCATTGCCTAATTTTTGTTGGTTATTGTTGGAAGTCGCTCTGAGCTTTCAAATAGGTAGCACCCAAAGGAATAGAGGCGATACATCTTAGGCAAGAATCTGTGGAAAGGGTTCACAATTAGTTGCAGTTACCTTATGTGTGTGATTAGGACAATGCTAAAGCTTACATGGCCTCATCACATTTGTTCTGAACATTCCAAAATTAGGTCACTATTAGCACAAACCGTAGAAGCTTCAGTTGTCTAAAACACGTCAAGGCAATACTTTACATTAAAAAAGAAGATTGGATGAAAACTTCTCTCAAGGTCCGCTAAGCGGATCTATTTTCTCTAACGCAGCTCTCTACAGTACATAACATTCCTGAAAGGTCGGTCTTGTAACACTGTGGTTACCATATTGACTCCTTGGTAGAAAGGAACCTGGCATATTGGGTTCAGGAGTGTTATGTACTTCTAGTAACCACTGTTGACTTCAGACGGTAAAGGAGTATGAAGGCGCACCAAGAAGCAGATTGGACATTCTTCAAGGTCTTTATCTGCTTCCTCGGCACCAGGGTAACAGGGAGCGAGCTTGGACTTATGGATAAGGCGACGAAGCTTCTTTTGATCCACATCACGATTCGGGTACAAGCCCTGCGGGCGAGTGTAGCGCTCGTCTATCACAGTGCGTCTTCGAGTTATCTTGTTCCCCATGACCGTGGACGCAATTTACCCACCTGCGTGCTCCATATGAAGACTTTGACCCAAAAGTGTCTCCTTCAAACCTGGATCAAATCAAAAGAAAAATATTGTAAGTGTGCAACAAACATGAAATTTGTTCGCATTCCTAAATACTAAAACCTTAGATGGCTCAAAACATGAGGAAGGGTAGAGGACCAAATCTGCAACTTTGAGAGAAGGTGAGATGAGGGAGCATAATCTCAATACAGAATAGCACCAAAGTTTGAGGTGCCGAAGGTATAAATTCCGACCATGATTATAAGTTAAATTAAGGTCAAACTTGATTGTACAGTACAGCAAAGGATTGATAAATTAGGCTTCACTAGGTGCATTAAGTGACACTGGACTTCAAGCAGAGATGATGAATATAGACGTCAGGGTGTACATAAAACACAGTTAAGTTCCAGAGAAGTGGTCACGCTTCGAAACGACACCGAGGACGATGAATCCAATTCAAGGATTCAAAAGTTTGAAACCACTGATTCAAACAACTATCAGAAAAGACAATATCGCAGGAAATGATCCATACGTGTCAAAGAATCTAATAAACACTGGAGTCCGTTTTCCACATGCGTTAGGGACCCGATCATGTCTCCTGTGCTGAGTTCTGTTACCAACACCAACTATTCTACAAATACACTTCATACACTTGCTCGGCTTTCAATTACCAAGTTGGGTGGAAGCATGACTTGGCTAAATTCCTATGGCTTCTCATCTTCGAAAAGAAATGGGGCTGTCCACCATCACAATGATTTACAATAGCCCACTTTGAATGCATAAATAAAAAATGCATAGCGATAAAAGTTTGATCTCAACAAATTTGCAGTACCTAAAGCGATCTCTCCAGTGAGCTCTATTCAGTGATTCCCCAACGAACGCACACTTCTACAGAATGGTTAGAACGCTTGAAGTGACGGAAAGAATATACTGTAGCGTCATCGAGAATTTCTGTTTCAAGTTTCAAGTTGTCATCACTCGAAATCCATGGAAAAAAGTCCAAACAGAGCCAGAACAGAGCTGTAGCGAACAAGAGCTCGCTCACGCCAACAGTGCAACTATTGCCCAACTGCAATGAAAAAATTCGTCTCACATTCCTAAAGAGAATACGTAGTATTTCTCTGCGACACAGTTGCTACAAAGAGATACTGGCCAGGGCTTTGCTAAATCTTACGCAAAGTCCCTGGAAAACTAGGAAAACTAATCCACTCTTTTCGAAATGAAACTAACAACAGCTAAACCAATCACTCAAGAACGTTGCACCGTCAGCAATATCCCTCGAGTCATAACCCAAATTCAAAACTATATAATAAAAATGGAAAAAATTACAGAACAGCCAATCCGAACTCAAGCGATCAAAGATTCAAACACGCATCCAACGAGGCAAAAGCAATCCATAATCCTAAACATGAGTCATTAGGGTTCCCCAGACCCCATGAACTCGTTCCTCCATGATTCTTTCAAAAACCACACCAAAATCCACCACAGCACCTGACAATCTCCACTTTGAAAAGAAAACCACCCTCCACTCTCAAATCTTTGAACTATCTCCCGCAAGTGCTTGCACAAGGTTACGAAACTATACCTGTGCAAGTATACAACGATATTTATTCAACGCGTGCTCACAACTGAAAGGGAAGCAAAGGCGAACAGGCGGTGTCTACGGCACGTCAGAAAACGGACGGGGCGAGAACGGAGATGGAGTGCACTTGCAGGGGATTTGACCCCAACTTCACGAAACGTGACTGGGGGATGGGTTACAGACTTCAGTCGCAGAGGAAGAGTAAACAAGCAGGTTTGATTCCACTGGATCAGAAAAAACTTGTCCCTCACCTTAAAGCTTCCCTAAAACTGAAGCCAAATGAATCCAAATGGAAGCCAAATGGAAGCCAAATGGAACCCTAATGAAGCCAAATAAGTTTAGCCCAATTGCAATCCAAGCTGCTAGGAACGACCCCGCCTGTCTGACCGAGAGCCTGACGCTTGCAGCCTTGAGTGCAGCCTTGCAGGGGCAGTTCTGCATTTCTGTCAGACACGGACTTCTTACGTTTCCTTCTTCAGTTCCGCTTCACTCCTCCTGTAAGTTATGTTAAAAAGATTTTCCTTCAAACTAAGCTTAGTTTGAAGTTTTTCCTTAATCCGCGTGCTTGCGTTTCATCATCCGCTGTTCTCGAAACGGCCGTGGTGACGGACGCCGAGAGTTGTGACATTTATTGACAGCCACCAGCATGCGTTAGGACAGTTTCAGTTGTTTGATGCTTGATTTCGCAACTGCGCTCCGTCTGTTGTGAGGAGTGGCTTGAGGGGTTGCGATTGTTTCGGAGTTGTGATTGATTGAGGGTAGGATTGGTAACGGTCATGGCGAAATTGAATTAGAACTGAATGTTTCGTATATACGATTATGCTAGTGCAGTTGTTGAGTGATCTCCGGCCGCCATAGCTGGGGCCCTTGCCACGTGAGTGGGAGGGGCAGGCTCGAGGGAGGAAGCGCAGAAAGCAATCTCCAGAGAAGTGGTGAATCTATTTAACCTTTAAAGGACATTTCATGATTAAAACATAGATTTTAAAATTTTGATATTTATTACATATAGTAATATATGGGTAAAGCTTAATTTTTTTTTTCATAATCAAAAAACTTGAAATTGAATTATATATGATTTTTAAAAGAAATTTCCATACACAAATCATAGTAATTATAAAAATGCTTAAAATAGTATGAAATTTTAAAGAAAAATGGAAACAATAGTGACAAACATCATGGTGTCATTGAAGTAATCCTTCAGATTGCACCAAGAGAAATTCAATAAAAAAAAAGTTCAAAAGTAGTGTATTTTGAGTTTTCAAGAAGCTATTTTGAAAGTGTCACAAAAATTACAATTTTAGCAATTTCAAAAAAACTTCAAATGGAGTAAAAGGTAGATTGTTGCACCTACATTTTCTAAGTTAAGCTTAAAAACATTTGAAAACAAAAACTATTTGAAAAATTCAAATTTTGACTTTCAAAATGCCAAAGGGGCTTGCATTGTCCTTTAAGGGTTAACATCTGTCGAATATATGAAACATATATTCATCCAAAAGTGTGTAAATTCATCTATAAATGATTGATAGTATCTCTAGATTTTGTAAGAATGGAATGATTTCATCCATTGAAAATAGGGTGATCTATCACCAAATATTCTCTCAAAAAGAAATTGCCAATGGTAGCCAATCTATTTCTAATTGCCCCCATTTCCAATCTATAGGGTGCTCTCTTTCTAAGAAGTGGTGTAGTTTAAGGAGCTGTTGTGGTACATTATGATTGGTTGCAAGGTTGTCACCATTGCAATTAGTCCTTGGTTGATTTTGCAATCAACCTACAGTCCAAAATAGAAAGGTCTATATTACCATTGTAAGTCAAAGGAAATATTCTATTAAAAAATTCATAGTAATTATATTTTTGTAATAAAATTTTGGAAAAATATGCAATCTATCCAAACTCTATTTCTATACATGGAAAAAATTCTGCACTCAAAAACCTTACACTCCAAATATGTGTAATTCTTAAAAGGTCGGAAATGGATTGGTTATCTGTTGTGAACACAAAAACAAAAACAAACCACAAAACTAGCAACAAGCAAAGTACATAAGAATGAATAATTTTCATTAGAGAGTTTGAAGTATATACAAAGGGAGAAAGGAAAGAGACAATGAATAGTTGTCTTCTCCTATTGGTCAAAAGGAATTCCACCTATTCTTTATGACACGTGTTACTCACCATATTATGGTGAGCGTTCACACCTCGTTTCTTAACACTCCTCCTTACTCAACATAATAAGAGTAAAATAAGATAAAATAAAAATTTGATATGAACTAGTCTATGGAGTTTATAAAATTAATTAAAAGTCAATCATTGTCACCAAGTTGTGGACTTGGTCGGCTAGTTTCATACATCGGTGGTCAATTGATCGGTCCAAGGTTCGATACTCATTGGCCTCGTCAATTGATTCAGGGAATTTGTGGTTTAGTACAGCTAGTGAGCAAGAATAAGCAGCCAACTCACTACTCCACCTTTGAGTTGTGATGTGACAAGATGCATGGACACCCCAAGATGGTTAATAAGTTTTAACATTGATCCCAAAATTGTGGTTCTCAACATGATCCTACCTTTTTCTATATAATTTTCATATGTCTCATTAAAACCTTATTAGGAAAAATCTTGATTATTTTTAAGGACAAAAACGCAAATGAAGGAAAAAGAGTACAACACATTTATTTATCCATTCTCATAGTAAAATCCAATGGAAAAAAAGTTTACAATTTTCATAAAGAAATTTATTGAATCTCTTGCTTTAAAATATTAAGTTGCCGCATGCTAATGTCATGAATAAGTCAGCAATGGATACTTAATGAAAAAAACTTGGTAAAGAGATCAGTAAGATTATTGGTTGATGTAACTTTCTTGATTTCAAGTACTTTATTTGTAATCAAGTTATGAGTAAAATTGAAAAACTTTAGATCAATATGTTTTGTTCAGTCACCCTTAACAAAACCTACTTGCATTTATGCAACACAAACATTATTGTCTTCATATAAGACAGTTAAAGAATCATTATATGGTAATCCACAATTTATTCGAATAAACTTGTTAATTGACCTCAACCAAATGCATTTTCAAGATGCTTCATACAAAGCAATAATTTCGGCATGATTGGATGATGTTGTAGTAACTATTTGCTTTATTGATTTTAAAGATATTGCATCTTTATGTCGTAAGAAAACATAGTCCATTTAAGATTTGGATGTTGCAGAGTCAAATCTATATCCAACATCAACATGTCCAACCAATTTTGGATCCATTGATCAAGTATAATGTAGTCTCAAATCTTTAGTTCATTTTAAATAATGGAAAAGATATTTGATGTCATTCCAATGTCGTAGTGTGAATCGAGAACTATGTCTTGCAATGATACAAACTACAATTGCAATATCAAGCCTTGTAAACATAACCAAATACAAGAGTGCTCTAACTGCTGCGAGGTATGGATATTGTTCATTCAATGGTTTCTCCTCCTCATAAGGGCGATAAAGATCATTTTTTTTGCACTACGACCAACCATAGTGGATAGGCGTTAATCATATTAAATCTTTTGAGGATTTGATTAATATAAATGGTTTGTAAAAGAAGAATGCTATCATCTTTCATATGAAGAATTTGTAAACCAATGCAAAATGTAGTTTTGCCAAGTAATTTCATCTTAAACTCACAAATAAGAAGTTGAGTGGATGCAGTATATGCAGATTTGGTGCCCACCAAATTCAAGTCATCAACGTACATAGTGATAATAACAAATCTATTTTTGTCTCTTTTGATAAAGAGACATGGAAGTAATGCATCATTTATAAAATGATATTCAATAAAGAATTGTTGTAGTTGTTGATATTACATACGTTTAGATTGTTTTAAACCATACAGTACGCATTGTAATTTAACGCCATGATATTTGCTTAAAATAGAGGGATTTGAGTTGGTGGTTTCAAGACCAAGTAGGACTTTCATATAAATATTAGCATAAAGAGAATCATAAATATAGGTTGTCATTACATCCATGAGATGCATCTCAAAAATGGCATGAACTGCCATTCCAAGAAGATATCGAAAAGTAATTGAATTCATAATTGAAGAATAACCGATATCATAATTAATACCAAACTTTTGTGTGAAACCTTGAGCAACTAAATGATTTTTGTAGCAAATAATATGACCTTTGTTATTGTGTTTGCAAACAAATACTAATTTATACCTAAGAGGTCGTGAAGTGAGATTGTTCATAATAGGACCATACACTTATCTCTTGTTTAAAGAAGCATACTCCTCTTCAATAGTAACTTTCTACTTTAGCCGATCAGAACGATGCATTATTTTTTCAATTATACGTGGTTTGAAATCATTTTTCTTGCAAGAAATTTTTTTTGCAACCATATAAATGAATGAATTATTGATGTAAATATTTTCTCTATCCCATACATTTCTTGTACCACAATACATGACAGATAATTTATTAATTTTATATTCAACTTAAACTTTTTTTGCTTGTGAATAAGAATATTACCATCAGAAATAGATGAACAGTCATCTATAGGTGATCTTGTGAAATTGGCAGTGGTTGCTGTAGGTAGAGAAGGATCAATAGCATTTGTAAGTGCTTTACATTTGCGTGGCTGCTTATCTGTTTCACAAATTTGTTTGCTTATTAAGCGAGAAATTGGAGTTCTTATAGTGTCTAGTATAAAAATTCAAGCAGAAAGATTATGAGTTTTATTCAATTGATTTTTAGTAATCCGTGACGCATCTTGAAAACCATAAGGTATTTGATTGGCAATCTTTTACAAATGTAAAATCTTAAAAACTTCAATTTTAATTATAAACATTTTGGGATCAGATTTTGATGTAAATGTCTGAGACGCTTGAAATATAAGACTAATAGAAGTCTCTTGAATAGATGCTCTTTTTTTGAAAAATGGAAATATATCTTCTTCAAATCAACAATTGGCAAAACGAGCATAGAGTAAGATACCAATTGATGGAGTAATATAACGAATAATACTTGGAGAATCAAAGCCAACGTAAATTCTTTCTTGTCAATGAGTGCTAATAGTGTGGCGTTGAAGTTCCGGAATTGGAACCCATACACAACAGCTAATGACTCGCAAATGAGATATATTAGGAATGCATCCCGAAAGAAACTTTCGTGAAAAAACAATCTCCATAGATGAAGGACAAAGACAAATTAAAGTTACAGCATGTAGGTCTGCATGTCCCCACATAGATGAAGACAAATTTGCATGAAGAAGTAATAGTCTCGTGATGAGTTGAATCCATTTAATAAAAGACTCTATTAAACTATTTTAAGTATGTTCGTATAGAACAGAATATGTTAACTCAATCTCTGTTGCAATACAATAGTCTTCAAAAGATCTTGACCGAAATTTTTAAACATTGTTCATTCGTAATATTTTGATTGGATAATAAGATAAATGAGCTTTGAAATAGATGAACATAAAAAGTAAATTAGCAAAAGCCAAATTTTTAGATGATAATAAAGATACATGTGATTGTTTGCCCGATGCATCAACTAGAACCAAAAAATATCGGAATGGTCTAAACATAGGAGATATTTGACTACAAATATTACCTTGTAGTCTAGATAGCATTAGTGGCAATTCATAAGAAAGCTTTCATGAAAATGGCTTGGCAATTAACTTGCCTTATACGCATGCATGACATAATATCATAGAATTGACATCTGTTGTTTGCAAGTTATAACCAACAACACATGGGAGAATTTTGTGAAATAAAGTTGAACCTAGATGGTCCAATCTTCTATGCCAAAGAGAAGTTTTATTATCTTTAGAAGATACAACAAAATTAAAGACAATATGTAGTTGGATTGGAATTCGATACAAACCACTTGCGGCATCAAAGGCTGTTTCCACAACATTATTGTTTTGTACAAACCAGAGCCTCTCGCCTATCTATAATTCTAGTTGAGAGGTGAAAATTGTTGGTGCGTGCATTTCGATAGCTAATCAGGCTCCGAGGCATAGAGAGAAAATACATTGTACGCATACATGTAATGGTGATACCCTCATACAATATTACTTTTGTTGGTCCCTCTTAGAAACAAAACATATTCAATTCAATTATAGTCATTAAATTTTTGGTTTGCCAAGTTGAAAGATTATTAATATCAAAAAATTACTTATCCCGCAGAATTGTATGAGTAGTTGCAGAGTCAACGAATGCATTATAAGACTCACCAGTAGAGATATTCTCAGCAACATATGTTTCCATATCGTTATTGCCATATGGATTCATGCATACATCCATAGTATAGGCCTCACGACTTTGAGCTCGGAGCTTCTTATTTTCTTGGAACATTTTAATAAAATAGTTTGATGTTTGGCATACATTTGTCAAATGTCCCACTCTGCCACATTTGTGACAAGAACGCGTTTCTAATGAACGATTACCATAATTGTTAGTAAAAGAAGCAGTATTCTTCCGTTGGGTATATTGGTTGTCACGACTATAGCTACCTGATTGTTTATGACGATGTTTAGGACAATGTTTTTAGATTTTAGGTTTTATAGTTGAAACATTAATAGTATGGGACTCTAGAACTGTAGTTCGAATAGAACAGGCCTCTGTATTACGCAAGAGGATCTCATTTTGCTTTTTAGCAAAAAGTAATAGAGACATGAGGTCTGAGTAATTCTCAAATTTCATGTTTCTACACTGCTGGGCTAGTACAGCAAAAACAGGTGGAAATGTTGAGAGGGTTTTTTCAATCATTTTTGGTTCAGTGATGGTCTAACCATACAACCGTAGTTGTGACACAATATAGTATAACTCATTGTTGAAAATAACAAATGTTAGAAAGTCCAACACTTGTAAATGAGTCTAGTCATATAATGCTTTGAAAAAAAATTGTCTTTTGGTGATCAAAATGGAATTTAATCTTTTTCCAAAGCTCTTTAGGTTTGTCTAATTTTAAGTATCGATGTTGTAGTAAAGGAACTAGGTGATGACATAGTAGTAGTAAAGTTTTCTAAAAAATAGCAGGAGAAATAAAAGTACTTACAATAGAATCTGTGTTAAATACAATACAATCTGACAGTTGCTCTGCATATATGTGTACTTTTGCCATTTTTGCCCATAATAAATAATTGTTGCCATCAGTTGCCAATTGTGAAAAAAAGAAGTGACTAAAGTTGTCGTGGCTCAATAGCGGTAGAAGATACTAGAACAGTGGTAGATGTTGCAATGAAAGAGGTTGAAGTAGTTATGATAAAAAAGAAAAGTGTTATATAGAAGGAAATTGGAGAATTAGGATTTAATGTGAAATAAAGGATAAAAAAAATTATGTAAAGATAAAGATAATTGATTTTTTTTTTAAAACTATAAAAATAAAGATGAATTGTATAAATAAGGATAAAGATACTATAAAGAAAAAAATTATAAAAATAAAGATAACTATAAGAGAAAAAAAAAATCAAAAAGATAAGATGTAAAAATTGTAAAGATAAAAATAAACTGAAAAATAAAGATTAAAAAAAATATGAAAAATAAAATTTGAACGAGAGAAAGAGAGAGGAAGGATGGAACAGAGAGGAAAAGAGAGGGAAGTGGAGGCAAGGAGGGTGGGGATGGGGATGCCAAGGAGGAGGTGGGTGAAAGGTAGAAAGATGGGGGGTAAGGAGGTAGGGGGGAGAGACTATGAGGAAGTTTGAACGTGGGGAAAGGAGGCTCAGTAAGGAAGGGGTGTGAGGAGTGTGGAGGTGTAGGAGGGGGAAGAGGGGGGAGAGACTATGAGGAATTTGGGAGAGGTCTAAAGGGTCTGTGAAAAATAGACACAGTATAGAGTGGAGTAGAACTGCAAAACTCCCTAAATCCAAAAACTAAACCGGAATCTAAATTCAAAGTGAGAATTGAAAACAAAGAATGTGAAATCATATGAACGATAATATGAGAGCGTGCTAATAACATGTTGTGAACACAAAACCAAAACCAAACCACAAAGCTAGCAACAAGCAAAGTACACAAGAATGAATAATTTTCATTAGAGAGTTTGAAGTATATACGAAGGGAGAAAGGAGAGAGACAATGAATAGTTGTCTTCTTCTATTGGTCAAAAGGAATCCCACCTAATCTTTATGACACGTGCCACTCACTATATTGTGGTGAGCGTTCACACTACATTTCTGAATATATCTAATAGCTTTTGAGCAATAAACTTCCCCCTCCAAAAAAAATACATTGAGTAGGAGATCTCTAATTAATACTATCTATTGATTTAAGTTGATTTGCACATATAAGTAAAAAAAATAAAGTTATAAACTAAACAAGTAAAAAACAACAAAAATTTACATACAAATTTTAGAAAATTAATTTGGATGATTTTTGTGTTTTGTTGAATTTATAACCTTCAATTGCATAGAGGACGCTAAATGTTGTCTACAAAGTGGGCCCCATGTCAAGCCATGTTGATGTGGCCTAACATGGTCTACAAGTCTTGACTAGAAGCATAGGTGCAAATTTGTGCCCCCACAAGCCCATGCCCCCACAAGCCCATGCCCTTATAGGACAATGTCACAAGAAGTCCTATACAAGGCGACAAGTTTAGAACTTAAGATGGTAGTTTAGGATTTTAAGTGTTTTTAAAAAAAAGTATGAGCAACTTAGTGTTTTGTATATTAATATACAAATTCCATATGGATTGTTTTACCTCCTACCACCTCTCATGTATATAATGAGCTTGTCTTCTCAACTCTAAATGCAAATAATAAATGGCTTTTCAAGAAAAGTGAGGTAGATGTGACATCATGCCACATCAATTTGGGCCCACTTCAAATAGATGATTTCATGTCCTACAAAGCAAAACAACATTTAAATAAGTTCTACTAAAACAACATTTTGTGACGCAATTCAAACAACATGTAGGATTTACTTTAGTTGTTCAAAAAATGATTAAAAACTTCAAAAACGTCAAGAATTGTTGTTTGAATTGCGCCATAAAATGTTGTTTTAATAGAACTTGTTTAGATGTTGTCTTGCTTTGTAGGACATTAAATCATCCGTTTGAAATGGGCCCAAATTAATGTGGCATGATGTCACATCTATTGTGACTCCAAAAACTAAGTCTATACGTCAAACAAACACTTTCATAGCTACTTAATAAAGAGATAATGACATATTTACTAGATGTAAAATTTGAATGAAAAAAAACTACAAGTTGACTTTGAGAAGATGTCATGATAATGTCATCATCTTCACTAGGGTTTTCATAAGAGAAAAGAAGATGTCAGAATACACAAACTCAATTTTTGTGACGTTCTTCGCTACTTTCTTCACCGACTTGTACGTTCTAGTTTCTTTGTCAAATTTGTTCATTTTTTTCTGAGGGTTTGTGTAAGATTGCGTTGAATACATCTTGTATTGAATACTTCTTGTAATTTATAGAAATTGTAAGGGAAGATGAGGCCAATTTCTAAAGACAAAGAATAAAATACTGTAACCTTAATAGAAAAGGAGAGAAACAATAGAGAGATTGCAAAGAATGTGGGTTAATCTGCAATTAATAGAATGAGAAAGCGTCTTTCTCTCAACTTAGAATTATCCAAAAGAGGATGTCCAAAAGTCCTTATAGAGTGGAAGAAGCGGTATGCTTCACATTTAATTACTATTGGTGATTTAAAAATTGCAACAGAGGTTGCAAAAGTGCTTAGAAAAGAAATGGATATAGAAATGTATGACAATATGTTGAGGAATGCATTGAGAGAACAAGGATTGTCTTCTTCTACAAAGATTGAGAAGTCTTTTTTGAACTAGATTTCGTTTTGCTCAAACCTACAAAGATTAGATAGTGAGTAATTGGGAGCGAGTGGTGTTTAATGATGAAACAAAAATAAGCCGTTTCAACTTAGATGGGAGGATGTGGTGTTCCATTGAGGACAAAGAAAACATTCATGTACGTGTTGTAAATCAAACTATTAAACATTGTGGAGGTAGTTTAATAGTTTGATTTACAACATGTACTTGTGTACAATAGTTGTACACTCCAACATAAACTTGTGTACAATTGTTGTAGAAGTTCTTTTTCATATGGCCGTTGTTACATAGAGGTAAAGCTAGCAAAGCATGCTTAGTCATAGTATATCCTACAGTCAAATATAGTGCAAAGGCAAATATGCTAATTATATTACGCATTAATATGAGCTAGCTTTTGACTGTCTAAGAGAATTCGAGTACTTGTCGTCTGTGTACATAAAATATGAGTCTAGTGTCAGTATACTTGGCGTGATGATGCAGTAGATTCAATAGGTTATAGGCCCTTTTTTTACTGTAAACAAAATTGTGTTTTAGAATTTAAGCTTCAAATACCAATAGTATCCACCTTGGTACCATAGTTGACAGTAGTCGTGACCTTGGCGGCATCTCTTGTTTTAAGGGAGCCAATTTTCATATTTGAAAGTTTCAAATGCGAGCAATCTTGCTTGGTCAGGACCTTACGGATGTTGTAGATGGTTTAGAAGATAAACTAGTTGCTACAGTAGAAGCTAATATTAGAGTTGCTTGGCATAAGATAGACAACCAAGCTAGCCGTTAGTCTACTTTGTTAGGCCATTGACGACAGCATGCTCAAGCATATTACTAGTTGTCTCACATCCAAGCAGATTTGGGACAAGTTAAAACTCTTTCATGAACGGAATGCTTCAAAAAATATACACACTCTACAACAAGAGTTTTATAAATACTCCATGACTTAAGGACATAGTATAGCAAATTTCATAGGAAAGCTCGATGTAATTGTTCAGTAGTTAGCGTCCAGAGGAGACACTACGTTCAATCATTAGATGAGATTTGAGGCCTCTAGAAGGCCGCGAGTTATCATGTGCTGAGAACTCGCTGAATTGTACTGCAACAACGATAGCATAGCCAGCTGACGTGGTTGAGACCCAACCACGTCATTTTTCAATTTTTTTTTTTCAATTTCAATTTTTTTTTGCATTCTAAAAAAAATTATTTTCCCCCAACAGCCAGTCATTCCCTTGCTACAAAGGGAACAACAAGGGAATAGGCCTGAAACGGCCTTTTGCAGGCCTTAAATCCCATCTAATGGAGTTAGTAGTAATTTCCAAAATTTTGTGCAAGTTATTAGGAGGTTTTGACAACTTGATATCTACATGGCACATACAACTCAATGTATCCAAAACCCTGGACAATCTCACTCTCTAGTTATTCCAAACCGAGAGTAAGTTAAAGGCTAGGATAGATAAATTCACTGCAATTGCTACTTATATAGCTTCAGCTAGTAGCAAGTCTTTCAAATACACAACTAAGTAATGAGCTGCTAAGCAAAAGGAGATCATAGACCACAAAAAAAATCACAAAATGTTGGAAATGTGGCAAAAAAGGGCACTAGGGGTGTGAATGCACAACCTCTGAAGAAGACTAGAGGAAGCATCAAGAATCCCAAACTCAAGGTCAAAGCAGCTAGAAGCGTACTAGCCACAAGACATTTATGGCAACGATTGAGGAGGCACCTTGGAAATTCAATTGCTAGTATATCGACAATGGGTGTATCAAGCTTATGACTAATAACAAGGCATATTTTTCTACATATCGAGATATATCTCAAGAGCAACGACTAATTCAAAGCATTAGTGGCGTTATGCTTACTATAGCTAACATTGATGACATCATCATCAAAATCTACCACAATAACAAGTTATGCTTACTATAGCTAACATTGGTGACATCATCATCAAAATCTACCACAATAATAAGTTATGCTTACTATAGCTAACATTGGTGACATCATCATCAAAATCTACCACAATAACAACTTCAGTTTCGGCATGCTCAAAAAGGTAATTCATATCTCTTCTTTAGGTCAAAATTTATTCTCCTTGTATGTTGCCATTCAGAAAAAGATCCATATCCCTTACATAGACACTGGCTGCCAAATGCTTAAAAATGGCAAAGTAGTTATGATTGGTAGTATTTACAACATAATGTACAAACTTAATATAGAAGTTGTTCAACCTAAAGTAGACACCATAGCATTGGTTGCTACTTCTACATTTTTGGGTATTCCTACCGTTGTTGAGAGTACGTAAACTCTTGACACTTGGCATTAGAGATTTGCCCACCTAAACCATGTCACTATCAAAAAAATGGCATCAAATGGTGTTGTTAATGGTTTAATATTAAATAGTAAAAACAAATCTTTTTGTTCTAGTTGTGCATATGATAAATATTACAGAGTTCATTTTCTGAGCAATGAAAATAGAACTTGATCTAACACCCTAGGTGATTTGATCCATTCCTATTTCTGTGGACCTATAAATGCTCCCATAGTTAGAGAGGTTGTATATTTTATCCTCTTCAACGACGACTATTCAGATTTTCGTATCATCAAGTGTCTCAAAACAAAGCTAGAGTCACTTGGAGTATTCCAAAAGTTTGTCGCATAGCTCAAATGTGATACAAGCAACACTATCAAGATCGTCCGCAGTGATCACGAGATTGAATATACAAACAGAGTTTTTGTCAAGTATTTGCAAGAACAAAATATCAAACAAGAGCTAACTAAACTGTATACACCTGAACAAAATGGGACCTTGGAATGTGACTATCGTATGATCATAGAGGCAGTATATAGCATGTTGCATTTATCGAATGTCTACATCCATTTTGGAGGAGAAGTTGTACATACTACAGTATATTATCTAAATCACACATTCATAAGGACCATTGAAGGATAAAGTTTTTTTGAACTATGGTATAAAAAGAAGCCTTTAGTATCTCATATGCGGATTTTTGGCACTACAACATATGTCTACATTTCTAAAGAGCTCTGACAGAAACTTGCGCCCAAGAGTAAGAAGAGAATTTTCATGGGCTACTCAACAATGAGCAAAGCATATAGGATCTAGGACAATGTGCTAAGGCGAATGAACAAAAGCCGTGATGTTCTCTTGAACGAAAACCTTACAAAAGATGATCTTGGAAATGATCAATCTTACCAATGGTTTGGCATCAAAGGAGAAACCACACCATCTATTTTTGTATCGGCTATTCAGCAACCACTTCCCGTAGCTCAACTAGCTCCAATTATTATTGACACCGTCAATTTCAGCCCACTTGATGCTTAGTCCAACGACACACATAACCTTGTCAACCTTGGCTTACATTTTGATAGCCTCGATGATACTCTAATAGTTAGTGATCACCATACAAACTTCAGCAATGATTTTTATGATTTCAACGTTGCCTCACCAATTCTATCGACTTGTCAATCATCACCAAGTCTTGAAGCAGTGGGAAACCAAGCCCCAATTGCCGATGATATTATCCCTGTTCTACATACAATACAGCCATGAAACCCGCCAACTAGATTAGGCAAATGAATTTATCTAGTTGGTCAGAATTTGTATGCATGTTTAATACATACAGAAATCTATGAGGAGCCAAACACTTATGAGGAAGCCATAGCATCTCTAGAAAAAGAATATTATCTTGCAGCGATGCAAAAAGAATATAAATTGCTTGTTAAAAATAATACATGGACACTTAAAAAATTCCTTCAAGAAAGTAATCTAGTGAAGTACAAGTAGGTTTTCAAATTGAAATTTATAGTCGATGACTTAGTCTCTCGTTATAAAACCAAGCTTATAGCAAAAGGTTTTATTTGAAGAAAAAGCGTTGATTACAAAGAAACCTTCAACCTAGTTGTCAAATTTGATGCTATCTGGACTATTCTCTTCATTGCAGCAACAAAGGACCTCAACATCATACAATTTGACATATGTACTACCTATTTTAATGGACTTCTACATGAACTTATATACATGCAACAACCCATTGGGTTTGAAATTATACATCCAGAGAGTAGGCACCTTGTTTGTCGACTCAACAAGGCGTTGTATGGCCTCAAACAAAGCATATGTATTTAGAATCACAATCGCAAGTTTGATTAACTCTTACAAGTATACAATCTTATCATTTCCGATGCTGGCAATTGCGTCTACGTTAACAAGATTGATCCAAAATTAATTCTATGCATTTGGATGGACGATGGTATGATATGCAATACATTCAAGGACAGCATCAAGGACATTCTTAATTATATGGAAGGTGCCTTCTAAATCACGAAAGGATTAGCAGAGGTGTATGTAGATCTACATATCACTAGGGACCGAGATCAGGGCCTCATTCATGTCAATCAGTACCGATACTTTGAACGAGTTCTTTGCCGATTCAATCACGAGGATTGTCACCCTATTGCGGTACCATTTAATCCAACTAGTGCTACATAAATGCATATAGCATCTGTCGAGGAACCCTCCATGATGCTTCCTTACAAAGAATATATCAATTGCCTCCAATTTGCACATATTGAGACAGGTTTCGACATTAGCTACACAATGAATGATATGTTTAGGTTCAATAATCGCCTAATTGCTGCACATGTTTTAGGAGTCAAGCAGATCTTCAAGTATCTAAAAAGGATGATTGGACATACAATCACTTATAGACATAGGCCAAGCCCAAATCATTTGATAGCCTATTGTGATGCCGACTATGCGACTAATTGCAATGATCAAGAAGTCTCACTCAAAATTTTTACTTATGCTCAATGGTGGCTTGATTGCTTAGGGCAACCGAAAACAGACTTGCACATCTCTCAACACTACCAAATTTGAATACATTGCCGCTGGTCTTGCCACACAAGCGATACTTTGGATGCGCATGTTACTCCACAATATACGATCATCCCAATTGAACCCCACCTAGTTGTTTTGTGACAATCAATTAGTTATCCAACTCATCCTAAATTTTGTATTCTACCAACAAACTAAGTACATCGACCATCAAGTACCATAAGATCCAAGATGTAGAGGCGGATGACAACATTACTATTGTCTATATCAATACAAAGGATCAAATTGCAGACATTATGACCAATCCACTTCTCCGTGATCAATTCGAATGCTTTCGTAGCCTAGTGGGGTCTTCTACAAGTTAAACAATCACCACTGTATTGAGTGGGAGGTATTAGTAGGTCATTATAGTGCTGAGTGGGAGTATTGGATCTAAATGGATGAATGGATCAACATTGGATGACCAACCTCAATACATGTTGAATCATTAAGAAGTTTGAATTAATGAAATTAAACTAGCGGAACTAGTTGAGCTTCTTGAATTTTGATATATGCAGTAATGATGTATCTCTAGCTTAAGATAGGGAATAAACTTGTGTATAGAAGTTGTAGAAACTCTCTTTTGTATGTCCATTGTTACACAGAGGTAAAGCTAGCAAAGCGTGTTTAGTCATGGTATACCCTATAGGCAAGTGTGCTAGTTATATTACACATTAATATGAGCTAGCTTTTGACTGTCTAAGAAAATTCGAGTACTTGTCATCCTTGTGCATAAAGTATGAATCCAGTGTCAATATGCTTAGCGTAATGATGCAGTAGATTCAATAGAATGCTAGAGGCTACATTGCAAATTTAGAGCAAGATTTGTATACTACATTGCATGCATTTGACTTCAATCTTGAAGAAGTCATTTTCCAACATGACAATGCTAGTGTGCATACAACAAAGATTGTTCAAGACTAATTTGGAAAGCAACCATTTTGTATTTTAGAGTGGCTTGTACAATCTCTTAACCTAAATCCTATAGAATATATACAGGCTTCACTCAAACGACAATTGAATTCTTATTCGACTCCTTCTAATTGTATCCATCAATTATGGGAGCAAGTACAAGAGGTTTTCTTTTCTATTAGTCTAGAAGAGTGTAAGAGATTGTATACTCGTATGCTTAATTGAATTGCAGTTGTTTGGGCTATAAAAGGACGGTAGACAAATTTTTAAGTGTTTTTTCATGTGTAGTGCAAAAACCAAGTCTATGTATATATTTTGCTTCAACATCTTTGTCTACTTTGTGGTAATTCAAATCTTTTTTACTCATTATGGTGTTTTGTCATACTTTATACTCTATAATTTTTATTCTTACAACATTTGATTTTGATCACTCATGTTTGCGACATTGTCATTTGAAATCATTTGTTTTATGTATAAACTTAGTTTTTGGAGTCAAAGTACCTTATTTTTCTTGAAAAAAACATTTATTATTTGTATTTAGAGTTGAGAAGACAAGCTCATTATATACATGAGAGGTGGTAGGAGGTAAAACAATCCATATAGGATTTGTAAAGTAGGCTACAAAATACTAAATTGCTCATACTTTTAAAAAAAATTAAAATCCTACCCCTCCTAAACCCTAAACTTACAACTTGTCGCCCTATGTAGGACGTCCTACAACATTGTCCTACAAGGTCACGATCCTATGGAGGCATAGACTTGAACCCACACACCCAACTAGGGCCCACAGATCTTGTCTGGCTACATTAGCATAGCCTAACATAGGGCCCATTTTATAGGCAACATTTATCATCCTTCCAACTACATTGTATGTTTTGTCCATCTCCAATCAAAATTAACCATTAGGTAAAATACACAACATGTTCAAAAAGTGAGTTGCTCAAAAGTCATTGAGTTTAAAATTCTCCACAATTTGATGTTCAAGTACTTTGAATTTTTTTTTTTGTGTAAACCAAATTATAAGCTTAAAGTAAATTAAGCTAATTTATAAAAATTTGAAGCAATAATGTAGGAAATGTTGTCTTGAAAGTGAAAAAGATTGTAGGCCAAAATTGTTTGAGGACCCTAGATATATGAGCTTTCAAGCTTCATAAATTAGATTCATTTGATCAAGTTGTGTGAAAATTTTAATTTATTTCTAAAGGGCCCTAAATACATTTAGCCCCAAGGTAGAGAAAGTGTGCATGTGTCTTAGGATACAAATTGTATTTGAATGGGGAAAGAAGTTTGAAATGGTTGAATTTTTTTATGTGAACTCAACAAGTGTGGACATTCAAGATTTTTTTTAATAGAATGAGGCATTATTCAAAAATATTGAATATTTGAGAACAACTAGAAAAAGGACATTCTCTAGAATTCATGACTTCAGTAGGGCATTGACATTAAAGACAAGCTACAAATATGATGCCAATTATATGCAAGTTAAGAATGTTGTGGTGGTAACAATTTTGTACCTTTCATTCTATGGGATTCCTACATACAACAATACAACAAGGAATTTGAAAATGTAATAAATTTGATTCATATTTATAGATCTTTTTTTGCATACAAGCGTGTGCACATAGAGAGTTTCATTAAGTATAAATTGTTGTATATTCTTGAAGTGTGCCATTCATCACATGTAAAATGCCATATATTCTAGAAGTGAACAAAAACTTGCCCTTGGACATGTATACAATGAGAAGATTTTTTTCAACAATAACTCTTATATTAGCTTGTACATTATTGTATTTAATTTTTTTTATAAGAACACCACTACATAGCCACATATTGGGCTTGAGAATATGCATAAATCTTCTCTTATTTTATCAAAAAAGGACAATTTGCATTATTATCTTATATAGATATTTACAATAATTTTGCATAAAATCCCAATAGGGTCATTTTACTTGTATTTATGATGTAATTAAACATTTTTAAGACTCCATTGGTCTTGTAAATCCTTTAGAGGTATGTTTACCTATCCAAGAATGATTTTGTTTCAAACTTGTCTAGAGACAATGTTCTTGCCCATGCTTAGTTCTTATTGAAGCCATACTATAAAATAAAGAGTATTCACTACTTTCTAAATTCATTTATATTGTCTTCAAAAAATCCTAAATTATAAACTATAAACCTCAAATCCTAAATCCTAAACCGTAATTGTAACATACAATAGAATAATTTTTATTGATATTGAAAATATATGCTAAAATTAGAAAAATATTATAATTTTTATTTATTTTTAAATTGGAGAATTTTTGTGAATTTTCATAGTCAAAACTTGATTAAAAAAACTAAAATTGCCCTACTAGTATATGTATGAAATGCCTTCAAAAATATCTAAAACCATCCACTAAAAGTCGCTATATTACTTTACAACCATCACCACATATACTAGTAGGGCAATTTCAAACATAGAAAAGGATGTTGTAGAGCACCAAGCAATAGTGTTCCAAGACACCATCTCCACTAGTGCACATAGCACTATCTATGAGTTCTATGTTTAGAATCATATAAATAATACTTCACGAGAATCTTTCTTTACATAATTAAGGTAGAAAACATAATCAAATATTGCTACGTACTTTATGAAAACTATCATTTTTGTTTATACCATTCATAAAGTAAAATCACCAAAAAAATCCCACTTTTTTGGCACCTACTAGATAGGTGGTCTAAAAGGGATTTTTGCTATAGAAAATGTTAGCCTCTTTGAGAAAAAACAATCCAAATCATTTTATAATTTTTTGATAACTACACAATATTCTACAAATTTTCAAAGTTGAAAGCACAAGATACCTACTTATACCACTAGATGCCCCTTAAATGGCCATCCTCAATGCAAGATATATTTCAAAATTCAAACTTCCCTTGGTTACTTCAAAGAACCGGTCAACTTTCATTGGTCATTCTTCACAAATTATTGTAGTTTGGGGTGCATCAATGTAATCATTCAAGGTCCAAATATGGGTGGTATGAAACAAATTATGACACTTTTGGGTGAACATAACTTAGTGTGAAGTAAAAGCAAACAATTTACAAAGATTGAAGAATTAAACCATTGTTCTATCTTAATGAGTGGACCTTAGTTGCATTGCTATTAGGAAATATTGTTATTGATATAAAGCTATATTTGTTCTATGTTGAAGATTCAATGACAACAATTGGTTATATGTAACCATATAAGTATAGAGCAATTTTGGCCACTTTTTGACTACAATGTATTAGAGTTAATCATCATTGGTTGCATGCTAGAAAAGACATGAGAACACAATCGAAGTTTGTAAAAGGGCTTATCAAGGTTTAGAGGACAAGATGCCATTATTATTTCAATTTTTTTAAATACTTTTTAACCCTTAAAAAGACGGGCTTGTGATCGTGGAAACCATCCTTTTTGGCAATGTGTGAATAGTTGGTTTAAAAAAATCCTAAAGCACTCATTGGAAGTCAAACTACTATACAAGACCTTCCCTTTTCATGCAAAATTTTGAAGATGAAGAGTTGCACTTCTTACACACAAAGATTCTCTTTCATTCATCGACTAGAAAATGGCTACAATGTTATTTATAGGTTAAGGTGTGGGAATGTGTTGGTTTTGCTGGTATATATTCACTGAACCTTCCAGAAAAAAGTTATGCTCCCCAAAGTATAATACCAAGACTATTAAAAACTATTTAATAACTGAAAAAAATTAATTAGTTTTTTTAATAAATACACTAATGTCTACAAGAGAAGCTTTTATTCACTCAATGTTGAGTAGTAAGGCAAAAAACTTGAAAATATTTGCTTGTGGTTAGTTATAGCATTTTGTTGAAAAAATGACAAATGATGCCTGCTTTTTTATTTGAATTTCACAAATTTCAAAAACACAAAAAGTCTGCTAGGTTTAGAATGCTTGATACAACACTGTTTTCAGAATTGGGACTGGAATTGTTTCCAATTTTGTAGTGGTTTTGTTAGCAATGTAAATTCTCTTTTCATCATATTCCTCTTACTTGATCTTAAAATTTTCAAAATAGCGTTTGTGGTTTATCGTTTGAACCAATCAACAAGCAAGCATGTCACTTACTGCTAAATCTCCGCCATTTCAACGTGAACTGGACTGTCGAAGTTAGTTACAAATCTTGGGTGCCAGAACCCCTAAAGAAACTGGTAACACAAACACGTTAGTAGAGAAAAAAAAAAGAATTTGTAGTGGAGTGCACCCATAACTTTTCCATCTCTTTCAGCGACAAACTCAAACCCTTTTTGTTCCTTGTCATACACTCTTCCGCTGTAACTTACGTTAATGCAGACCCTGTAGGCCCCAGGAGTACCGTAACATCACCCCAGACCAGTATATCTTTGAGTTGGAAAATGAACAGGTGAGAAGGACCTCACTCCCTTGGTTCAAATTAAAGAAATTAGGCACAAAACCCGCACAACATACCTGGTAGCGGTTGATCGAGACTTACTGCTGCATCTTCTCTACTTCAGCAGGAAACACAATTTCTAACTAAAGTCTATTCCTGCAGTTCGGATTCATTTACAAACTGCTGCAAAGTAATCGGGTCAAAAAGGGTGTTGTGATTTTATTTCTTGGCCTGAATGGCCAACCTTAGCTTTGCGAGCCCTGTTGGTATGAAGTCTTTGCAGATTGACTTCTTGTCCAGCTCCACCTGATAATTATTGAATCCTGATATGCGCCGCTGAGTTGCCTAGTAGGTACGATTTAGCATCATAGCACTGGGTTCTTAGTTGCCTTGCTTCCGTGATATACGGTATTTCGGCTTGCCACGCCTGGCTAACCGTGAGGAGTCTCTTTTTCTCCTGAAAAAAACGCAGGGCAAAGGCATGGGGTTAAAATATGTGCATGCGAAAACTACTGCTAGTACCCATCAAACTGTAGGTTTCTTCCCCCCTGGACCGATTCTTTGAAGATCACGCACAGGAAGACTCAATCAAGGTGCTCTTTGAAGCCCCTCATAAACTAAAAACCCTACAGAGCTGAGAAACTGGGGTTTGTGAAAAAAGAAGGGCCGCGTAGATCACCACAGGTGGGGTCTAATAAAAAATTTACGAAAAACAGGTCTCCAAGGATTTGATCTCATCGACCTTCAGTTTTTAGAAATGAACTGAGGTCCTTTACTTCGGATAAGGCTTCGTTAGCCTCGATACCTCTAGAACGCCGGGTCTGCAAAGTGGACTCTCTATAGTACTTCTATCCCAAACTACCAAATAACATCCAGTTACTAATGCTGTAGAGTAAAACATTTGAAAACATGGAAGTAACTGCAGGTCTAAGATTAACTCCAAAAATACACTCCGAGAAAAGAAAGTCGAGACTGAGAAGATATGTCAATGCAGAACAAAATCTCTACAGTGATATGGTCACCTACATGGATCTAAGTTCAATCGTAAGGTACCATATTGGCACACTTGCAAATGTTTCACATCGAAGCTGGCTATGGTCAGACTGTTTTTAAGTAACTCGCCTGAATCACCTTGGGACAAAGACCATGCGAGACGCCAATTCTGGACCCACGGCCAGCATGTACGAGATGAGCTCCTCAGTCAATACTGCCATATACTCTGAATTTACCACACGCATCTCTTCCAATCGCTGCCAGGTCCAACAAAACGCTTCAGCTCTCGGAGCTTTTCGTGTGATTAACTAATTCAAATTATGAACCTGATCATTTGTGCGTAAGTATCAACCAGAACATACCAGATCACCACATCCAATCATAACAGCAAGAAACCGAAACTCCAGAAGAGAAAATGGAGGAGTGCCACATAAACACTTGAGGGTATCTTCGACAAAATAATACCTTGAATGTTAAGCACTTGTTGTTCACCAGCAGGATGACTTTTCCTAGACTCTCGGAATGCTCCTTGAACCTCTCCATCGTCTCACCCTCTTCACTTGAAAGAGGAGAGGGTGGGCCGTTCGCTGTGTCTGAGGGCTCTTTCCCATTTGAGGGCAAGTCATTAACCTCAGCATCAGCTATTAATGTGTCAATACTCATTTCTTCATTACCATTTTCAGAGGATTCCTCCATGGTCTCGGCCTCCTGAAGATCCTCAGCGGACCTCTCTGTCGTTGACCCATTTTGCGTCAGCAAATCAGAGAGGCACAAGTATTGTGAACGGGCAAGCGCTGCCCGAGTTTGTTCGTAAGGGACCCATCTGGGTCACCAATAAACAAGCCATCAGACTTGGTAAGACAATAGTAGGATTATGAAAAAGCAACCTTGTGGTATAACAACTCAGAAGCAGCACCCTACCTCTCAAGCACGAAAGACACAATGACTCACATGTACTTTGAGGGGCAAAGAAGCTCGGAAGGTGCATACGAGGCCTTATACCGCATCTTTGGACAGGTATGAATGTAGAAACCAAGATAGTAATATGAAAGCGACGGGCACACCTTGCGCTCTTCCTGTACCCATTGAATCTCTCGTAGGGCAGAATATTTGCCCAAAGATAAGAAGGCCAAATCAGGGTCCCAAAATAAATATTTACTTGAAAGGCAATGAGGTAATATGTCAACAACTCCGACAGCCACTAGCTTTCCATCTATGCGGTATTGCTGATGGAAAGAGCCGAATCCGCAGCTTGGGGTCGAGCCATCTTTCTCTGGAGCAACATAAATCAGAGGTGTATCTACAAGAAATCTACAATATGACGATTCTTTAACCTCATCGGGTTTATCGTTATGCACGGCAATCTGGTCCATCCGAGAAAGGCGATTGCCAATTGTTAGTCTGGCAAATGAACTTGTGACACACCAATGTACTCAAATAGAACAACTAAAACGCAGGTTTACAAGAATCCAGAACAACTGCCAATCAGGAAAACCTACCAATCAAATGACAATCGCTTACATGTGATTTGAAAATGTAAAACCAATTCAATTGACTTCTAGAAATAAGGCAGATAGGCATGCAAGGAATCCAAACCTGATATTTTTTGTAAAGAGCGAACTCTTCAGGATCAAATGATGACTCTTTGATTTGGATCTCTATATGACGCGATTTTACAGGTGGTAGAGGAGATGAAGGAGGATTGAGTTCCCTTCCGTGACTGCCATCTGGTGAAGGCAAAGGCAGTGCATGAAGTGGTGGAGAACGATTGAGTTCTTTTCCCTCACAACCAATGTCTTCTGATGCTGGCTTCTTGGGTGTGCCTAAAGAAGAACCAAAATTGATAAGGGAACGGAAACTTAAAATATCAGTACATAGCAAGGAAGATAGAAACTAGAAGAAACAACAATTCGAGGAATATTATCCAAAGAACAACTAAGCTTTCAAAACATCACATTAATGAATTGCTATATGAAAAGGGCCAAAACTACAAGCCTATAACTAATACGACTTGCGAGCAAGTCTGATCGGGAAAAGACTACAGAAGACAACAGGAACCAAATCCTGACTAGGGATAACCTGACTTACCTTCAGTAGTGAGTGATAAGACAGGGGAACTCTTTCCAGACGAGGGTGAGTTGCCCTCAACCCTACATCCAACAGTGAAAAAATTGAGATGGCCTTTGCAAGCTTGTGGAATACACCCACTAATGGCACCAGAGTCTCGCAGTTGAGAAACCAATATTTCAGCAACATGAGATGGGGAAAACTCCAGTTGTGATGATAAGGACTCCAGTCCATTCACCTTACTCCCTGACTCTACTTCCATTTCCGTGATTGCTTTCCTTCCTTGCTTTTTCACTGCTGCATCAATACCAAAAGCTATGTTGGATGTGTAATCTAACTGTCCTTCAATGCCTTTTAATTTGCCGCGAGTACTCTCTGTTACTTTTCGCACAGATATTTGTGGAAATACTAAGTCTTGAGGCAAAGACCCAGACTCAACACATTTGGTAATGGCACCCTTGATTGAAGCAGAAAGCTGTACTGCTGCTTCATCTTCCATTTCTGACGTCTTTTTCTTCTTTGCAGAACACAGAGGGCCCAATTCTGGTGGGACGCTTTTTTTCCCTCGAGGCGTTGTCACAGCTCCAACCAAGTCCTTACCATCTGCTCCAGACGCATTGCTAGAACTAGGATCCTGGTTATCACTCAGTCGATTTCCATGGTAAGAACCCTCCAGATACCTGTTAACCAGGCGACACGTAAGTACCTTGTTTACAAAGCCACAACCAACTAAAAACCTTCCAGTGAGAGAAGTTTTCAAGATTCGTGAAAGAAAGAGCCTATACAAGTCGAGTCAAAAATCCAGCACACAGATTCAATACTAGGCCTTTCAGTTAACGTCTGTACTCCTTCAGATATTTAAGTCTGTTCACACACGAACACGGATTTTGATCCTTACCTTTGCATGCGACGCATAACACGAGACTGTTCTTTCGAGATAACAAAAGCGTTAACATCTAATCGGATGCTATGTGGAGGGCAGCACGTTCGGTGCATCTTTGGCTTGTAGAGAAACTTTCCTGATCGCCTCCATCCCCTATTCAGCAATTCTGCCATGCAAATATTTAAGTTTTGTTAAGAGAGATACAACTTACAAAGAAGTTTACTCGGTCGTATTCGGCATAATAAAAAAAACTTGCAGCAGTCAAGTGGAGATGGAAAATGCATTGTGGCAAACCTTGGTAATCGTCCACCGTGAGAGTGTGAGCCCATAATCCTGCACCGGACGCAAAAAAGTTCAGAGATGAGCTAGAAAGCTAGCAGTCGACTTATATAGTTGTATAGGTATCCAAAAAAGCGACACAACTTCAAAGTGATAAATTTTTGTCAGAAGAAGCACATTACCTCCCGATAGTAGTATACTAAGGGCCGGTTTACACTACTCCGGACAAGTCTTGGGTAAAAGCAAAAAAGTTGAGCCCAAGAAATAGCTAGTATTTGAAGCCCATAGGACAAGATGGCAAGAGATTAAAAAGCAAATAGACTAAGTTAGACTAATGGTACTGTCCGTAGACAGACGGCATTTGGAGCACTCCACAGAATGGTCAAGTGGACAAGATCACTCAGAAGAAGTATTGCCATGAAAGCATCTATGCCATTGTCGAGCATGGCTGTACAGACAAAGAGTACAGCTTATGGACAACTCTCCAACTATTGACCAACGATGTTGCTAAATATCTTAAATATGGTTGCAATGTCAAGGCCCGTCCGGAAAAACGTAAACCGAGCCTATAACACACATAGTGATATCATACTGAGGATCCCGAAAAAGAGATTCGAGACCAGAGCAATTGGAAAATGCGTACCTTGCGCTTCACTGGTTTGTGAGGAGGATTTGCAGTAGCCACAGGAACTGCTGTAAGAACCCTGGTCCTCAACAATACTCGTCACCCTCCTCCTCATCATGCTCCTGGTGATAGTAATCTCTTCTGCTTCTGTTCTTGACATACTGAAATGCTTTAGCTCCTTTTCGAATACAAGACCTGCTACTTTTCCAAGCTCTTGTTGCCAGGCTCTAAGGCAATCATCGTGTCCCCGAATTGTAGGCCCGTAAAATTGTTGACACCCAAGGTGCGTTTAGCTTTGCGAGCTAAACCTCGTAGTTGCGCCGCTCAATTCTTATGAATTTCACTCATATCTGGTATGTCACAGAGTGAGGACGTTAGAAACAAGATCACTCCAAGAAAAAGAAAATAATGGAAGCTGTGCTAAACCAGAATGAAATCAGTGGATTGATAAGTGACTAGTTCCTGATTCCATCACTCGAATAGTACCACCAGCGTGAACGAAGAATGCAATCATTAAAACAAGGTTCATTTTATTAAAACATATGTATACCCTTAACAAGTGTATTACTCCCTCCGTCCCATTAAAAACCTTCGAATTGGACATGGTGCATTGTACCTCCATTTATTGATTTATTGATTTTGATAGTTGATCGTTGAGCAAGCGATGTAGAATTTCTAGAATTGATTGAGTGGGCATTGATTTATGGTGCATGCAATATTTCCAATTCGGAAGTTTGTAGTGGGACAGAGGGAGTACTTATTAACCCCTAAGCGGTCAAATGGTCAAACTTGGACACTTCCGTATCCGTACGAGTTGAAATAAATCATTTCGAAAGCTCAAGGTAGTACCGATCGAAATAAGAAACAATGCTCTAACAATAGAGATATGCTATAATAGTTACTGCAATTGACTACGAGCTTCCAAAGTTCACATTCTAATTTTAGCTTGGTCACTAGGGGTTAACCATGCCAATGAGAGAACTTCCTAGGTATTCAAATAGGTCTCTTGTTTCCAAAGCTGTGATAGTTGGTAACCCTAACTGAAATACTAATTTAAAATGCAATAGAGCCAAGAATTCAACGCAATAACAGAAAGAAACATTGCTAGCGAAACTTGAAACAGGAAACATTTGCGACAACTGCATTGTCGACAACGGCTATTCAATACCCTAACGAGCAGAGGAGGAAGCCAAATCATAGGGGATCTCACAAGTATAGCTACGCAACACAGCTTCTATGTACTGAGAAGACATCAACACCACAACATCACCCAATCAATACCGAATCAGAGGGTGTAGATACACGGCATTTTCAACAATCGATGACTAGGGAACCATCAACGACAATTTTCCAGATTGAATACCTAGCTCAAAAGAAGTAGCTTTCATCCTTCCTAAAATAAAACACGGGACTCTCGCATCCCAGTTGCCGAGTCATCGAAAATTCAAACCAGAGCCAAATTGACTGTCTCTGAAGCAAGGTATGCATTCGAGCTCCTCCCTGACCCAAGCATCTTCTCTCAAACGGTAATTGCCAAACACTATAAGATGCTCAATGGGCAATTTCATGCTCAAACTAATCTAATGACTACAATGCCTATCAAGGATGGATCACAGGAGTAGAAAAGACCTAATTTCGTGAGCAATTTCAAGACAAATCACTAACTTGGAAAAGTTTAGGGTTTCTCTAGAAAGTAAGAAAATACGCAATGCTCAACACATGCTAAAACCAGCACCATCTCGAGACGTAGAAAAAGAGAAAGCGACATCACAGTAAACAATTTTTACATAATCAAAGACTCGCCCATCGAATTCAATCACTCCACACGGTCCCCACACGCTCGAATATTACGAGAAAACACACACCACTTGTGCGCCACCAAGGTCAAGGAAATTGATGCTCTTACCGACAATTGTCGGCGAATTCCAATCCCGGATGCATCTCATGAGTAGAAACGACCTAATTTCTTGAGCGATTTAGAAATCCAAGTAGCCATCACTGTAATAGAAAATTCTAGGGTTTCTCTAAACAAGAAAGGATCGCAGCAAGCTCCCATAACCAACATCATCTCTAGACGTCAAAAAGCAAGAGAGCAGGACATGCAGTAAAGAATTTTCAAACAAACAAAGACGCACACATTAATTGTCACTCAACGCGGCCTCCACACAAGCTCGAATAGTACGAGAAAGCACACTCCAATTCTGCGTCACCAAGACACGATACTCAATTGCCACTCTGTTGACCAACAAGATCTAAGATGTCCATCAATCTATGGATCAGTATGAATCACAGGAGTACCAACGACCTCACTTCGTGAACAATTTCGAAATCGAAAAAGACATAAATTTTAGGGTTTCTCCCCCAAAAAACAAAAATCGCAATAATCACGCATGTTTAGCGAGATATGCAAAAAGAGAAACCGATAGCAGAGTTTGAAGGGTTTTCAAAGCGGCACTCATCACATCGCAATTATCACACCACGCAGTCAACACAACACAAGCTCAAATTGCACGAAACAAAAACTCACCAATTGTGCGGAAAGAAAGAGAGAGATTTGAAGCTCTGAACGACAAATCGTGAATCCCGCAAAAGAGTGGGACTCTTCCACACTTTGAAGGAATGATGTTCACATCATGGATTTCGGGGAAGCAGGGGCTGCAGACTGGTTTGGTGGTGGTGAGCCAGCAATGGGAAGGCCTTTCTCCTCTGTCCTCGTAGACTAAGGTTCAACAGTGACTGCTGGCCACCCTGATTGATAGATCCCAGCTGCCTAATTCGAAATTTATTAAGGTAGCAGCACCCATAACCGTCACTGTACCCATACTTGTCACCTCTGGAATCTTGGGAAGTGAATAGATGTGGTTACAATAGATGTACTACACCTGAATATCAGACCCTGTGTCGGTATTAGGTGCATCTACAGTCAGCTCATTAGAAATTCACAACTTAATCTCGCATTGCCCAAATAAGACGTTTGAAAGTGTACAAGAACTATTTTTCTCTTGCTAGTAGGGTCCAATAATTTGTTGAATGTGTGTTAAATAGGGAATTTCATTAAAATGGCGATTATTCTGTGACTTTGGCATTCTCACAGTTTAGACTAGGCGGTCTGAACTCTATTAGTGTCCTAGATTTTTGAAATCTATATCATTATTAGATATCTGAAATTTAGGAAATATGTAGATTTTTTAAACCGATTGGTTTGAAATCTACATCTTTCTTAGATTTAATACATCTAATAGAGATATAGAGTTCACAAATCTAAGACATTAATAGATTTCAGACCGCCCGGTCTGAACTGTGGGAACGGCACACTGTGAAAATGGCACATGGAATATCGTCATTTTAATGAAATTCCCCATATTAGTAGACGCCATGTCCAAAACCCTTAAATTAATAGTTGTGGGTGTGGCTACCTTAGACCAAATTGCAAAATTTGCAACAATCTATGATATTTAGAAAATGTTTTCTTTCAAATAATTGTGAATGTAAAAAGTAGGAGGTCCTAAAATAGTTCAAGCTCTAAAAGCATTCTCTAATGCAAAGGTTGACTCTTAAAAGACAGAGGGCATCCAAACCCTCGAGCTAGCAACCGACAATGCCAACTAATTTGCACCGTCAAACCATCTGGAGGGTCCAGATGCACGGAAGGCTGCCTTGGGGGGCTTGTGACCGTGGAAATCATCCCTTCTAACATTGTGTGAATAGTTGGTTTAAAAATTCTTAAAGCATTTATTGAAAGTCAAACTACTACACAAGACCTTCCCTTTCCATGCAAAATTTTGAGGATGAATAGTTGCACTTTTGTCCTACACACAAAGCTCCTTTGTCATTCATCAACTAGAAAATGGCTACAATGTCATTTATGGGTTAATATTACTTTTTCTAATACATCAATTGCATTTGTTGATGTACCAAAGGTGAACATATTAAGGGATGGACATTTCTAAAGTCTTTTGTAATTCATAATTCATGATTAATTTCACAAAGGTCCAAAAATAGAAAATGACTTGGGTTAGATGCCAATTCTATTTGCCTTTGAAGGAAAATTTATTGAAAAATATTTCAAGAGGTTAAACCAAATCAACTGGTAAAAAGTCACTTTTAAAGACCTCCTATTTTTATGAGGTTTGAACTAAAGATTGGATAATTCCTTCACTACATCCCACTCGGTTATGGATAAATAATCAAGTAAATAAAAAACATATGTATTTATGACCTCTTTACACCAAAGGTGAGAAGTTGTGGATGGTAAACTCTCAACCAATGAGAGCTTTTAAAATTCAAAAGACTAAAGAATATGACTTCACACTCAAAATTATAAGTCTAAGGGATAGAATGATGTAGACAGCACTTGTGTCCTCTAAGGCAAAAAATTACACAAGTTTTGAGTCCCTTAGAATTGTAGTTAGTGTATTCCGAAAGGTTAGACTACAACTCTAAGGGACCTTTGGGTTACAAGAATCACAGCCAATCATTTAAGGATAACTTATATTATGAGTGCCTTAGTTTATAATTATAAAATATATTAAAAAAATAGATAGAACATTTTTGTGCCTTCTTCTCATTTTACACTACCTTCAAATGTCATCACCTTCAATGGTTGGCCTTTCACAAACAAGCCATAAAAGATTTTCTTTGAGGCTTTTCAATATGAGTGTAATTTCTCAATTCTTCAATATATTGATTTTTTAATTCAAAATCTACTTTGCAAAACTTTTAAGGTAAGAACATTCAAGGTCTTAAAATCTAAGTAGACAAGGTTCAAGAAAAAAAATTCTTCACTTTAAATGCAAATATCTTGCAATCTATGTGGTGAAATTTTCTAAAATTTCTTTCACATGATTTCATACTAGTCAAGTCCAAGTTCCTATATTTAGATATGCAAAAATAAATAATAAATAATAAATAAAATTTTGCACTTTGCAAATCAAGTGTAAAAAGGAGGCAATTAAAATATTTGATGTTTTTTCCATATACTAATTGATTTTTCACCCTACTAAATTCCCCTCCAATTTAACATCCTTTTTAAAAATGTGATCCTTGCTAAAGGAATGCAATTGCTTACGTCTACATAGATGGATGAAATTTAAAAATGAGGATGAAACTTCAGTTATTCATCCAAAAGAGTGTTCATTCATCCCAAAAAAAGCAATATTACTTTAAAAATATGTAATAGTTTAGTGATTTCATCCACTAAGAATGGAAGAGATTTCAATTGCCATGGGATAAGAAATAGTGGTTAATATGTGAGTGGGACGAAGATTTCCAAATAATGTAGAAAAAACGCATTAGGTTTGCTAAGGGTGGGTATTAGCCTTGGTATAGTTGAATATATTGATCACCTAATATTCCCTTAAAAAATGTATTGCTTTTGAGCAAAATATTGCACAAAAAAACACATTTGATGGAAGTAATTTGAAGGTAACAAAATGTACAATGATTATTAGGTATGTTGGATCCTTTTAGAAGTACCACATCCTTTACTTGTGTATGTATTCATATCTTGGTATTTAAATATGACTTTATCTAATTTTTCATACATCACTTAATTATTTGTATTTGAAAAAAAATACCAATATATTGCCTCATAATGGACTATAACATATGTCATGTAGTCCTATTTTGTTTTCAAAAAATTAGACAACTTGCATCTAAACATAATGCAACAATTCATTGTTCAAGCCATTTTTTCAAGCTCAACGGTGATGTCTTTAACCCTTAATAAGTGCTTTGACGTCTAAATGATGAACAAATTCATATTCTTGTTTGTTTCTCATTGTTGTTTAGATGAAAGTCATTTTAATTCATAAAGATACTTTATTAAGTTTTTGTCCTATTTATTGGTTGGATTTGGTGTTACTAGAGTACATATTTTTCTAAAATTACAAATGTAGAAGTATTTCAAGTAGTTGACTAAGCCAAAATTGCATTAATTCTAGTTTAAAATTGGATTTGCAAAAATGAGGTCATAAACATGAAGAATACAAAAAAATTCAAATAATACTACATCCACTTCAAAAATAATACTACGTCCATTCCAAAATGATCTTCCTATTAGAAAAAATATTTTGGATTAAGGCTAAAATTCTAAAAATAACATTAAAAAAACAATTTTACATTATAAGTAGAGTTTGGTGCAATTCTAGTATTTTAAATTTTTTGAGTTTTGGAACCCTTTTCAAAGTATAGTGAAGGAATATTGAAAAGTAGATTGGGAGGGGGGGCATTTTCAAAGAGCACAACTAGTCAATTAATTGTTGAGTGTGAAGTTGTCATTTTGTAGGCATTTAGTATATATACAAGACTTTGTGTGGCCCTTTGTTCTGCTTTCCAAAGCTTCATTCTCTTCAATTGAACAATATTCAAAGAAATGCAAAAAATAAAAATGAACAATGTTGATTAATCCCTTTAGTCATTTCATTTGTATTTTGATTGATGATTATATAGATGGAGGAAGAACTACTTGGAATTGCTTTGTTGGTCCGAAATATCAATCAAAAACCAAACCTAACCAATTTGCAACGTTACAATGTACAACATGAAGATAATTTTGGTTCAAAAAAATAAAGGCCAAGGTAAAGATCATTTTGGGATGGAAGGAGTAATATTTTGCTTGTAATTGAATTTAGGAAGAATTTTTAAAAATTTCTTTTAAAATTCATAAAAAAAATATTGGTGATAGCATTGGTGAATCTAACCATACGAATGGAATCTAAAATTCAAAAATCTACAACACTCATTTGTATATCAATTCCAAAAATTCTTCCAAACAATATTTCAACACTTTTTCTCAAATTGTCAATTCTAAAGAAGACTTTGGACATTTAGTGGTTAATTCCTTAAGGATGTTGCCCTCAAAAAAAGTTGGCATATATTGTTCATATATTGAATTTATTTGATTTTTTCCAAACACTCAAAAATTCCCCCAAAATTCTCAATTAACCAATTGTGTGTCTGTGACTTGGTTTGAAATTTACAACTTGATAGGGATTCATATGTTCTTCAATTTTCCCTTTTGTATACAACAGGGGAGGGCATATAGAAAACAACAACATCCCTAAGGGTTTAACCCCTAAATGCCCAAGGCATGTTTTGAGCTTCTTGGAATTTACTCTAAATTGAACAAAAAATCATTATTTTGATAAGTTGTATCAATTTTTTTTTAATTATAACCATAAAAAATTCAAATTAGACATGTTAGAGATCACACTAGAAAAGAAAACACAACAATATTACTCATGAATTGAAAGATTATAATGTTTGATCATCAAGGTGTTGAAACTATGAAGATCTTTTAGCTCTCTTTTTGCATGTCAAATCTAAAAATTTGGTCACACAAAAAATATGAGGTTGAAGGGCCCAACATGCATAACCCCAATCAATTTATGGCTTCTCAAAATCTACTCTACACTTTTTAAAATGGATTTCTAATATAGCCATTGGAATTAGACTTTGGGATTTAGGTCATCATCTAATGAAATAATGAATGCCATTGTTTTGTATACTGAGAATGCCACTAAGTTTCATCACTTATTTATCAATCATGAGTGATACTTTACAAGGGCAACTAGAAAAAACACTTAAAAAAGATAGAAACTATGATTCCTAAACTCTTTTAATTGAATTTATTGAATTTTTTTCATTACCATTTTCAACTCCATCTTGGATGAGTTGAGAGGATCCTTGGTCTTCATATAATGAATTACCATGTGATGTTCAATTCTTGCCAAGTATACAATATGAATTTGTATTTTGCAATTTGCAATTGATTATTTTTCATATATTAAAGGATTTTAGCAATCTAATTGGTGCCAATTTGAGTTTGAACAAAATTGGTGGTGAGGAAATGACATCAAAGGACATAAATTGGTAGATTTTGAAGTTGAGAGGATGGAACTAGTGTCCATTGAAAAATCTCGGTCTATTCTTGTGAATAGAGGAAATGAATTATGGGAGCTCCAAAAAATTCTTGAATGTTGGTATAAATCAACACCGTTTTCTTTATACAAACCAAATGTATGGTGTTTTCAAATCCAATGTTGTATAAATAATTTGGTACATTTTTTAGTAATGTTTATTACAAAAGCAAGCATGTGGCCACCCCCACAACAAAGAGTTCACACAAAGCAAAAAATAGTAAGTAATTTGGACCCTCCTTTTTACATTTTGTGACCTAACAAAGTAATAGTATACATGGAATTGCAACATTTTTATTTGTTCTACTAGTACAAAATATTATAAAAATGCAGTAACCAAATCTTAAAAACCACAAAATATATACAACATTTCTATTGAAATTTTATAAGTTTACAAAAAGATTTGTGTCGATTGACCATCCTTGCATCTCAAAATACATCTTGGCATCTAGAAAAACACATTTTGAAGAAATGGCTGATTTAATAGGCCTTCTTTTTCACTATAACTTTATCCATAACTCCAAAATGGAGTTACATACCATGAGGGGAAATGTTTTCAGCACCCTTTAGAAATTACCTTACATTTATGAGTGTATTGGTCACACCTTGTAATGAGTCTTAATGACTATCACTATCTCAATGGCTATGTATTAAAAAAAATTCTTTTACATTGCATATTTGAAGTAAATTTCACATGATAATATTATTCAACCATCAAACTCTCTAGCTCTTCAATCCATTGCCTTTCTCCTTTGCAAATTTTTGATTTTTTGATAGATTTGACTTGAAAACTTCTACAATCCTTTAAAACTTCAATAGCTTTTACCTTTAATTGACTAAGGATTTCACTTTGTTTTTTTAGAACTTGGGCAACCTCTATTGACTTCATAATTTAGAATTTTAGCCTTGCTTTGGATACAAGTATTTTGTCAAACTAGTATTGGGCCTCAAAACACTACAATAAATTAGAGGTTAAAAAAATATTCAACTACTTGAATTGGTATGTGGGAACTTCAAGCCCTACCCAACTTTTGATTAATTCCTAAGTAACCAAGGCCTTTATTTGGTAAAAATAATTAAAATTACCATTTCTAATGTGATTTTTTCTCCAAGACCTAGTATATTTGAGGCTCATTTCCAAGAACCCTCAACACTATGGAAAGTCAAGATTACAATGAACACCCTTGCAAAAAATCTTGAATAAAAAAATCATAATGAATCATTTTCAAAATTGAATTTTTGATGCTAAAACTAGACTTCAAAAAGAATTTTACCAGATATATAAACTACTAAAAATAACAACTTAGTTGGATATTATTTAACTTCAAAATATAGTCCACACCAGAATTTGGTGCCTTATGCATTTATAGTAAGCTTGTCAATCACCGCATAGACAAAACTCAAATCCTTCTCTACATAAATATGGAGACTTGCATGTTTTGAAATTTGGCATAATTATTAAATGTCATGTTAATATTGACCTTCAAAAAATAAAATGCAAAAAGATTTCTTCCCACAAATTTTATTGCAACTTGAAATCTAATCAAAAATTCCTTAAACCACTTCATTGCACAGTGTACAATCATTGGGTGGTGATACAAAATTTTATTTCCATCACACTTGAATTGGTGATTGAATTGTGTAGTTAAAGTAGAAACACCCAAAACTATTACTTTAAGCAATTCAGCATAGTTGGAGCTCGGGGGTGCACTACAAAGGAAGTTCATGGGTGAGGAGCAACCAAACCCTAACTATCCATTTCTACTTTTTCTAATTACTTTCTAATAAACTATAATTTCAATCTATAATTTTGAGTTTTGTTTAACAATGTCTATAGGTTTCTATTGCCAAAAATTTCAATCCTAAATAACATGTGATATATTGTCTGGAAAGGATTGAAAAATGAACTAAAATGGCATGTTTTTCAACTAAAATATTTATAGAGATCACATGAAGATGACTATTATATCAATATTCAGCCAAAATAAACTTTCAGTAGAAAGTTATTTTATAGAATTTTTTTTATTTTTCAATTTTTTTTCTTATATAATATAGGGGTGTGAAAGTTATTTTTAGCTTTATAGGATATCTTTTTTTTTTCTAAAATTTGTAACTAATTACTATTAATATAAAAATACCAATAATTTAGAACATAAACTTTCAAAGTAGGAAAATCTATTCATATTTTTTTTTTTGAAAAAAAATAAAATTTTAGGATATAATATAGGGGGTTCAAAATTTGGTCGCTCCTTATCTATGAACTTCCTTTGAAGTGCACCCCCGGGAGTTGGAGGCATATTTTTTTAAAAATAATATTTTTGTAGTATATGCAAGTAAAAATCATGAATATTAAAAAATATATATATATTGGATATTATATGTAATTTCTATAATTTTTCAAAGTGTTGGGTGTCTAAACAATTGAAACTGTTCTATAGGTGCCCCAAAATTTGAACCTTGCAAAAATCAACTATTAGCAAATTGCAGTCAAATATGTGTCCTTCAAATGTGTTGGCCAATCAATGTTAAGTATATGAAGGACACATTCACCAAAGTCTACGGACATAATTGGGTGAGTTTAGAAACAAAGAATAGGAACAGGTGTGGTTTTGGATGTTTCTACCTTACTGTGCGGTAAAAGGCAACGATTGTTGTGTGATTCTTGGATGTGTGCAATAAATGGCTTGTTTGCTCTACGGGTTAAGGGTTAATATTTCTACCTAATTAGGTCTATATGGACTGAGCCTTCCCTTAGGTCTTGGTTTGGGAAAGACCAGAAGAAGCTTCATTCCCAAAGCAACATGCCAACCCTCTTTCCCATGCAACGCAGAACCCAAGCAAGGTAGGCTCGGTCCCTTCCCTTCCCTTAGGTCTCGGTTTGGGAAAGACCAGAAGAAGCTTCATTCCCAAAGCAACAAGCCGAACCTCTTTCCCATGCAACCCAGACCTCAAGCAAGGTAGGGTCGGTAAGGTCGCATGTTCTCCATCGGTCAGTAGAAACAAAATATCTCTCTTATAATTATTATTTCATGCACTCAGGCAGCACTTCCGTATCTTCCGCAGTCCTATAAATAAACTAAAATTCTAGAACCTCCTGATGGAGCCCCAATGTGAATAGGCAGAAGGTTCATAAATCGCCCACCGAAGCCTATTTACCTCATCAATGACAGTAATAGATATTTCAAGGAGCATGTCTCTCACTACTAATGATAGAAGACGCATTTAGAACCTGGTCGATTTAAAGACCTCCTACCGACCTACCCTACACTAAGATAGTCGGTCAATTTCTATTTCAGGATACCCATTGGCTGCCCTTCCATGTAGTACCACGTGGCATTGACCACACCAATGGCACCTTGCCACTTCAGACATGAATGTTTCTAGACGCTTTTGACTGGCAAGGGCCCTAACTTTTATCATAATATAGTAATATATATATATATGCCTTCGCTTTCCATCTTTTTCCAAGGATTGGGGAAACCAATGATGTGGGCCATTTGGCACCTTCCAAAAGACTGAACAGTTCAGGTGACTTATTTTTTCCTGTTTCTCAAACTTTAAATTTTTTTAAAAGAAAAAAAATTCCATGGGACAAATGGACAATTTCTATATTCTCTCAGTCAATGCATCACCTTTCTATGGAGCCAGCCCCAATCACGTACCTTGCAGACTTTGGGACAAGGAAGGGAGGAATGTCCAATTGGGGTTGGTACCATTAATTCAACACTCAATTTGCGTGACATGGTGACAATGGCGTGAGTGACCCGGACTTTTTTTTTGACAAAATTTCACCAGACTGTTAGAAATTTGACCTCTCCGGTTTTGTCCCTCCCAAAACTGGCCTCTTTAGTAATGCCAACAGGGGGATGGTGGTTCAAAAAAAAAAGCCCTGATCACGAGTTAAGTTTACAAATAGTGATAGTTTAAAAAATTCTAGTGATGCAAATTTCAAAAACTAGAATGTACACCATTAGTACAATTTTGCCTGTGATGAGATGGCTCCCATTCGGACTGTCATAGGCAGAGTTACCTTAACTTGCATGTTACCAATTGGAACAGGTTTCTATACTTTGTTTATCCTTCACCACCCAAGGGGATCAAAAGTGTCTTCGCGTAGTGTAGAACATCCCTTTTAGGAAGAACCATGGGGCCACATCGCACCATTTCAAAATAAATGTTTACTTTTTGCCAGGTGAAAGTAATCTTTTTTTGTTATAAATTTTTCATTTTTCTTAGAAATATGGATGAAATCAATCTACACAAAAGATAGTCGAAAAGGGAGGGAAAGAACGTGCATGAGGAACTTCTACTTTCCATCTACAAATGGACAAAATAATGAACGTCCCATTTTGGGTTGCTATCTATCTGTTCGCTCCAACTCAAGTTCATAGCGGGTATTTTTCAAGGGTGCATTACATAAGTCAAATTTAGTCAATATAATATCACTTGAGGGCTTTTCAGTTTTTGTGATTTTTTTCTCCTATTGTATATGTATGATTTGTTTGATATATGATGTCTATATATGTATTGTTTGAGTGGGTTGTATTCTTGTTATAGTTAGAATATATATGTTGTATTAGTCAACTTTAAAACACATATACATTTTTGAACTACAATAGGAACATGTTTAAATGCCTCCCATTTCAATTTTAACTACCATAGGGCGTAGTAAAATGGATGAAAGGTATAAATAGAAAAAAATAGGAGTACATCCATTATGAAATAATAGCTAAATAGCCCCCAAATAAAAAGTTTCAATGCATGTATATATAGATTATAAAGTAAGGCCATACCTGAAGATTCAAATTGCACTTTTTAGTATAATTATTGTAAATTACACAATTTACAAAAAAAAAATCTATTGGGGGAGCTCACAATCTTCATATTAATGAAAATGTCAACCTATAGCACAATTGGCATAATGTTGTATAACCAAGCAATGGTCCTTCCGTATTATACTTTGTTAGTTGCTTAGGAGGAACTTAATCCTTAAAGGACATGCTAATGATTGTGGAAATCATGTCTTTTGGTATTGTGTGAATCATTGATTTAAAAAAATTCAAAAGTACTCATTGGAAGTCAAACTACTATACACAAAGGTCAAATTCAACATAAATTAAGTTTTTTTTTGTGAAAAAGGTGTCACATGTCATCTTCTAAATGGTCTAAGGTGACTTGGATCCCTAAGAATCTAACGCGGAAATTCAATTTTAGCACTTAGCTGCCGAATTAGGCCTTTGCATATGATATTGTAGAAGATCTTCCCTTTTTACACAAAATTTTGAGGATGAATAGTTGCACTTCTGTCCCACATAGAAGGATTCTTTGTCATTATCGTTATTTATAGGTTAACATCCAATTCAAGGATTGGAATTTTCTAAAGAACCATATAGTACAATTTTGTTCACTATCTATAGAAAAAAGGACTACAAAAGGCCCCCTACCTCATTACTAAACAATGTTATGTGGACACTAGGGGTAGTCACATCTTCTTCACCGAGCAAACTTTGCAGCATAATGAGAAGCTGGTGAGCAAAAAGAGGAACTACTTGGAAGTTGTTATGGGTGAAGGTGTGACCCCCCATTTTGTGTGTCAATAGTGGAGGATGCAAAGCTGCGGAGCACGGTTAATTAGAGAAAGTTTGCTTCGTCCAAGGACCCAATTGAGCAACAAAAGCAAAAATGAAATTGGCAATAGAGGGGAGAAACTACATAATGCAAGAATATACTTAGCTTGCAAAGTCTTCTATGAACCCATTTTGTTTTTGTTTTGGAGGAGGATAATCAACATCACAAAGCTATCACAACAGAAGTATATTCTACCATCGGCAAGCCGCCACTTCTAGTTTCTCCACAAAATGATCATGGAGTAAAGAAGGTGTAACTAACAAAGGTGGAAGGTTCTAAAAGCGCACAAGCTATAAAATCGCCCACCTCCTCAAATGCACATTATTTGAAAATGTTGCTTTTTCATAGCCTTCGACAATGTTCATTGTAGGAGGTGGGCGATTTCAATCCCTATGCCAATTCAACTTCAAAATTTCATAACTAATTCCATAAAGCTCCCAAAAAAAATGAAACGACTTGGGTTAGATGCCAATTCGACTTGTCTTTTCAAGGAAAATTTAGTAAAAAATATTTCAAGAAGCTTCACCTCCCCAAAATTCAGTATCATCTTTTAAATGCGCAATTTATACCCCTCCGGTGTGCTGACTTGTACCTTCAATAGTACTGAAGTGCAACACTCATTGTACCTTAGCCCATCAACGTCCACTAAGTTGGACCGCCCCAATTATGGACTCCCAATTAAGCTTAACCCTTGAGCGCCCCCAGCGCCCCAAATGTGGCCTCCTACTATGAGACATTTGACCATTATAATGTCTTAGGTTGTATGGTGAAAACTTCCACAAATTTCTCCAAAGATGTCCTCCCTACCTCTCTTGCAATCTAAACGGTCATGTCTCTTGGATCTTATTTTTTAATCGGTGGGGTCTACTTGAGTGGCAATTTGTAGCTTGTTTTTGGAATTTGTGCTGGGCGCTAAAGGATTAACTTGCTGTACCACAATGTTCTAGACTCTTAGTCTTCTCAGTCAGTCAGTCAATAGGTTGTCAAGAGGGAAGCTTCTTGTGGAGGTGTGAGTGATGAACTGATGATGCAACTTAGTTGACAATCTTCTTTTTGGAATTGCTGCTGCTCATGCCGATGCTTAGTTAAAGGGAGACGACCTGGCTGCTGCAATCAGCCTCCCATCCTCACTCACAGCTTAGGTTGCTGAATTTCCAATCAGCTGTGCTGTGCTGTAAGGTGGGTACACCTAAAACTGCCACTTTTTGCTACTCAGCCTATTTACCATTATTAGACTGGTCAAATTTTCATATGTTCTTGTTGGCAAGTGAAAGGAGATTCCAACGCACCAAAGAACATGGCATTTGGGTACTGTATGTAAAAGTTATTAAGGGTCAAAGTTCGTTTCTGAAAGCGCTCCATACAAATAGGTACATAACTGAAATTCGAAATTTACAAACCCTGTAGATGGCGCTTCAAGGTCAGGTGCCATTTGGGGGGTGCCTACCTTAAGTGGTAGCTCACATACAACATGACCAGCAGGAGGAGCTGAAATGTATGGGAGGTGTACATTGAAAGCCACAATGATCAGATACATTCAAGATTTTTTTTTACATTTTTTTATGGAGTGCCAAAGTGGTGATATAAAATGTTATAGTGGTGTTCCAAATTTTAGCATTCATCTACATATTGGATAGAAAAATATTGCATTCGTACATGTTACATGTATTCAATTCTATTTTCATCCACAATTTGGTGATTTCATCCAAGTTTTTTTTTAATTTGAAGTTTTAAGGCAAAAAAAGCTTCACGATTTTTTGCCATTTTCTAACCAAATTATTTTTTCTACTGCAATCTCACACTAGAAAGCCAAAAAAGAAACCCTACTTATATTCAGTTGTGTAACCAACCTATGGTTGGAAATTGGTTCACATGTATATCAAGAATGGGACAAGTAAAATCTTGACAAAAAAAATGCTGATAATTTTGATTTTGAGTGAAAAAATGTCAAAAAATATGAAATCTATTTCTATTTCTCTAAGGTAACAGGTCCAAGAATCGCCCACCTAAGAGCTGAAATTGAATTTTGGAGAGGCAAAGCTTCTTTAAATAATTTTTAGTAAATTTTCCTTGAAAGACAAGTGGATTTGGAATTTAACCCAAGTTGTTTCATATTTTTTGGAGCTTTGTGAAATTAGTTGTAAAATTTCACATGTTGAAATGGCATAGGGCTCTAAAATCGCCCACCTCATAAAATGTACATTGTTTGTACATTGCTAAAGGCTATGAAAAGCAACATGTACACATAGTGTACGTTTGAGGATGCGGGCGGTTTTAGAACCTGTGCGATTTCAGAACCTGTTACCTTACACTGGTGAATTTTTCCCTCAACCTTCCCCATGCCATAGATGGGCCAAGTTACTTTTAAGTGGTTGGAAATAGGTTGTCATCTTGATAATGCAGGACATTAAATCGTGCCAACTAAGGTGGGCCCTGCTGAAGTGGATTTAACCCGGGGAAAACGCAGGAATTTTTTATTTGCCACAAATGATTTTTTTTGCAACTTCTGAATTCTTATTTGCAATCAGAGACCCCAAATTAGCTAGGTAAGGTCTACAATATACCCTAGACATGGCTCAAAATAGGGGGATTTTTTTTACTTTTATTCCTAGAACACAAAGTTTACCTTGCTGGGCCCACCTTAGTTGGCATGATTTAACGTCCTGCCTTGATAATGCCCATGATTGATGGAGTTGCTGAAGTTCATAAGTTACTCTGAGGAGAATTAAACTCATACTCATGTAAGTTGCCACCAAAAAAAAAATTTAATTTAATTTGTTTTGCCCTTGTTTTGAAACAGAATGAGTGGCTCTTCATTCACAATGGTCTTCAGTCCATCTTCATTGTCATTATTCTCAACTGTGAGTAAAACGATCACTAGATTCAAACTGAATATCCTTCACAAAGGTTAGCAATACATGTCCCACATTAACCTTTAACCCTTAAAAGGACAACATGGTGACCTTGATTTTGGAAATCATCTGTTTTCATGACCGTGTGAATCATTGGCTTAAAAAATTGCAAAAGCACTCATTGGAAGTCAAAGTATTGTAGAAGGTCTCCCCTTTCCACACACAATTCTGAGGATGAATAGTTGCACTTTTGTCCTACATGAAGAGATTCTCTTGTCATCCATTGGATGCCAAACGGTTGCCTTGATGTTTGAGGGTTAAAGGGTAGATTGGTGACCGTGGAAATCATCCCTTTGGTTACCGTGTGAGTTGTTTCCTTAAAAAATTGTGAAAGCACTCATTGGAAGTTGAACTACTATAGAAGATCCCCCCCTTTTCACAACAAAGTTCAGAAGATGAATAGTTGCATTTTTGTCCTACTAGAAGGATTCTCTATCATCTATTGGGCAAAAAATGTCCTCGTTGGCATTTTAAAGGTTGATGTACTGTACTTCATATGCTATTGCATGTGACTAACTAAAGTAGAATCTTGTACCTGATCACTTAAGTGATTTTGGGATAAACGAGGAGCAGTGTTAGGCAATGGAAAATTTTCTCACGTAGAAAAATAAGAAATATTGGGACTGTGAATTTTTTGTAATTTTACTCCAAAAATTGAAATTATTGTGAATTTTGGGAGTGAGCAAGAGTTCCAAACCCATAGCCAATGTCTAGAGTCTTCTAATTCCGATCAGTTCAGTTAAGAAACTACTTTCTTGATCAATACTTCATGCACACTTTAGGACAATTTGGGACATGTGTCATGACCTTATTAGATCCAACCTTGAAGATAAGAAAAGAATGTATTTCATGCTTAGGTTGTAAATCTATTCTAGCCTTGGTTAGAAATAGATGCATCCTATATATTGGGTATGAATCCTTGTTCAAGAATGGGTGCCGAGAATGGGTGGTTCTACCTTAGGTTGTTCTACTTCCTCATTGTTACAGTATTCCCCAAAACAAGAAAACAACAAACCATGTGCACATCTCACAAGATGTAATTTGCTTATGTATAAAAAATTTAGTTCTTGCAACATGCAATCAATAATACTCTGTGCTAATTTATTAGAATGAAAGATTGTATGTGAAGGTCAGATTCAGTAGAAATTAAGTCGTTTTTGAAAAAATGTGACACATGTCATCTTGTGAATGGTTTGAGGCAATGTGAAATTTTTAATTTTGTTTAAATTTTTTGTGGATTTCTTTTACTATTTGACAATGTAAAACTTGGGTATAGATGAAAATTTGACGTAGAAACTCAATTTCGGCACTTAGGTGCCAAATCAAACCTTCATGTATAGTATTCAATGAAAAAGTCTGCCTCATGTCAGGGGATTTGTTGAAATGATCCTAACTTTAAATATAATCAAATGATTTTAAATAATCAAGTAATTATAAATAATCAAGTAATTATAAATAATCAAGTAATTATAAATAATCAAGTAATTATAAATAATCAAGTAATTATAAATAATCAAGTAATTATAAATAATCAAGTAATTATAAATAATCAAGTAATTATAAATAATCAAGTAATTATAAATAATCAAGTAATTATAAATAATCAAGTAATTATAAATAATCAAGTAATTATAAATAATCAAGTAATTATAAATAATCAAGTAATTATAAATAATCAAGTAATTATAAATAATCAAGTAATTATAAATAATCAAGTAATTCTAAATAATCAAGTAATTATAAATAATCAAGTAATTCTAAATAATCAAGTAATTATAAATAATCAAGTAATTATAAATAATCAAGTAATTATAAATAATCAAGTAATTATAAATAATCAAGTAATTATAAATAATCAAGTAATTATAAATAATCAAGTAATTATAAATAATCAAGTAATTATAAATAATCAAGTAATTATAAATAATCAAGTAATTATAAATAATCAAGTAATTATAAATAATCAAGTAATTATAAATAATCAAGTAATTATAAATAATCAAGTAATTATAAATAATCAAGTAATTATAAATAATCAAATAATTATAAATAATCAAATAATTATAAATAATAAAATAATCGTAAATATAATCAAAATAAGTTAGGCATTTATCCAAGTTGTTATTATAATTTTTGATGCTACTTTCATTTAAAGTGGTTGCATTTACATAAACTCTTGTCTTGACCTCCCAGTCCTAAACCCTCTACTTTGTTTATCAAGTTTTTGTTAAGTGCCAATATTTGTTATCCATTTTAACGAATAGAATGTTTCATTTGGGTGTGAATATATAGGTACCCTACGCATTAACCCCTAAATGCCTGAGGTACCAAATTTTGGTGTCAACAATACTTTAAAGTTAAATAAATCTAACCAAGTTTTTATTTTAGTAGGTTATATTTTTAAATTTTTTTTGAAGTCTAATTTTAGTATCAAAAATCTGATCTTGAAAATAAATGATTATAATTTTTCTATTCAAGATTTTGTGCAAGGGTGTCCATTATAATCTTGACTTTTTGTAGTGTTTGAGAACTCTTGGAAATGAGCCTCAAACACACCAAATCTTGAAGAAAAAATCACATTAGAAATTCATTTTAAAAACTGTAGTGTGGATTTTGAAAAGCTATAAATTGATTGAGGTTATGCATGTTGGTCCATTTATCTTCATATTTTTTTGGTGACCAATTTTTTAGATTTGACATGTAAAAAGAGGATTGAAATACTTCAAAACACTTTTGTAGTTTTTATACCCTCATGATCAAACATTATAATCTTTCAATCCATAATTGATATTAAATTTTTTATTCCTGTGTGATTTCTAACATGTCTAGTTTGAATTTGTATAGTTATAATTTTTAAAAATTGATGCAACTTCTCAAAACGTTGGCTTTTTGTTCAGTTTAGAGCAAATTCCTAGAAGCTCAAAAAAGGGCCTTTGGCAATTACAAATTAAAATACACACTTGAAGTCTTGAAGTAGTTTATTTTCTTCTTTTAGCAATTATGCTATTACTTTGTACCCCCCCCCCCCCCCCAAACTACATAAAAACTACTATATTGTACGTAAGGTAGGAGGTCCATAAATTGCCCATTGAAAAGCTGAAACTGAATGTAGGGAAGGTGAAACTTCTTGAAATATTTTTTGATAAATTTACCTTGAAAGACAAGTGGAATTGTCATCTAATCCAAGTTGTTTCATATTTTTTTGGATCGTTGTGGAATTAGTTGTGAATTTTTGAAGTTGAGGGCTCCAACAGCGCCTACCTCCTCAACTGTACGTTGCTTGTACGTTGCTGAAGCTATGAAAAAACAACATGTGCTAAAAGTGTACATTTCAGGAGGTGGGCAATTTTAGAGTACAATTCCACTTGAGTTCAGGCAGCACCACAAAAGTGGAGCAAATTTAGCTTTTCTCATCCTGGAAATCATTGACCACGTATCTTCCTTTTAAGTCCCAGCCAATAAAAAATCCAGGAATAACTGTAAAGCTATTATTAAAAAATTTAAAAAGAAAATCTACATTATAAAAATAAATTTAAAAAACCCTTGTTATAAGGCCCAGTCGACTAGCCAACACAAAAGCAAAAAACAATTAAGGTCCAGTACCACACCGCCACGTGGCAGAGCGCACTCCACGTGGCAAAACATGAAGACCCCGAGCGCGAGACCAAGTGTCTCCAAATCGAAGACTCGAAATCGAAGCCTCAGTCAAATCCCAGGGCTCATCGAACGCCAAGACTCACGACCCAAGACTCTACATTTGGCGGTTGGAACCGAAGCCTGAAGCTTCACGCCGCAATTCGGGCCGCAATTCAGGCCCGCAATCCAAGCGCAGTGACGATGTGAAGCTGTGCATGCTCACCCCCACATGCAGGGAGGACCGAGGGGAGGACGATGTGTTGATTGAGGACGATGACTCATCGAAGAGTCCATCCCTCCGTCTCGAAGACTTGAAAACGGTTAAGATTGCCCCTTTTGGGTGAATGCGCACTTCGCTGGCCTGGTGGGCTCCATTTTGCAGCTCCGCAAGACCAGCGCCCCATGATTTGCGACACAAAAGCGAGCTCCGTCCTTTTACCAGTAACTTAGAAGTTAAAACAATTGCGTTTTCCGATCGACTGAATCCGAACGTGTGGCGCCATAGATTTCACGGTTGTATGAATTGTGCGAAAGCGGTGCTGCATCGAACGGTGAAATGCGCAGACCTCGTCCAGGTTTTACTCTTGGGTCAGGCTCGGACATGCATGCACACACGCCATTGAACGAATTTGGGGCCGTCTTTGCACTCGCGATGGCTTTGTCTGGGGGGAATTTAAATTTCGGTGGGTGAATTGGGCAATGACGGGCGTCCCGAGGTGGTGGGTAAAGTGGGCGGTAGATATTTCTTCTCGGCATTTGTGGGGTTGTGTTTGGTGAGGGGGGTACCGTGATTGCCGCCGTCGTTGGAATTTCTGGGCTTTGGAAATGTTCGGAGATGTACGCACGGCAGGGGCGCTTGTCTTGATCTTTTGGTCGGTTTCTGGTTGTTATTCTTGCTACTGCTGACTGCGGTGGTGATTAGCTTACGTTCCGTGAGTGAAGATTCACGACTGTCCATTGCATGTAAGTGGCGGAGCTTCTTGCCATTCTTGGATTTCGGTTCTGTGAGAATTGAGGGTTCGTGGCGTCGAAGTAGGCTTATCGTGACTCTACTGGTGTTTGAAATTGAGTTCCGCGAGGTGAATTTGTAGAGCTGCAAGGGAGTGCTCGTGTCAGACGTGGGTGATGGTACTGACATGCGTTTTTCGGGTTGATGGTGGAGCCTGGCATTAATTTTAGTGCTCTGCTGGCACTTTCGTACATCGAACCTGTAGAAGATACCAATTGTATGCAAGTGACGTGTTTCCGTTGCACATCTTTCGTTTCCTTTGAACTCCAATTCTTGGCACCATTCTTTCGGTTCTGTAAGAATACAGGCTTCGTGTCGACTCATTGCGAATTCTTGCTTGAAAGAATTTTCTATTTCGTGAGGAGAACCAGTGAGCTCCAAAGTAGTGTTTCTATCAGTTGCATCTCGTTGTTGTTCCCATTGAGGGTGTACGGAGGAGCCTGGCATTTGAGCTTTTGACACTTTTTGTATACCGGACTTTCACCAATACATATTCACAGAACTTGAATCTTGTCTCTCTTGGAAGAGTTTTTCGATGTTTTTCGGCGTGCTTCACGTTTCGGTCGCATATCGTCAGTCTTGAATTGAAATCGAGCTATGAAGCGGAGGCGTGTCACACCTTCGTACGCTAAACTTTCACCAACACATAATCACAGAAGTAGAATTTTTTTCTCTTGGAATATTTCTTCTAGGTCGATGTGCTTCACGTTTCGGTAGCATATCGTTGGTCTTGAAAATAATTCGAGCTATAAATGAAAGTGTTCCTCATGACCTGACCCTGTTGCGCGTCGTCACGCAGACTGTCGCTTGACAATTTGCAAATTCTTTGGGAGTGATAACCTTCATTCTCCACCAACAGGGTTGACAATTTGCAACTTCTTTGGGATTGTTGCTCTTCATTCTCCACCAACTGTTCTCCACTTTGCAACTTCATTAGGTCACGATGGCGCTCGGGGAGGAATTCACCGAGCCGCTTATCAATGGCGAAGTGGCTCCACCCCCAATTACAACCGCCGTCTTCACCGTCGCCGAGAATTACATCGCCGTCACACGCCCCTTACCCAACAGCCACGACAGCAACCCCATCTCCTCCACTGAAAACACCTCTTCTCGTTGGATTTGGGCTGAAGTTCGTGAGCAGTGCTGGTTGGCCTTCCCCATCGTGGGCATGTACATGCTCCAATACGTCATGATTCTCGCAGGCGTCATCTTCCTCGGCCACTTAGGCTCCTTTCCTCTCGCCGCCGTCTCTTTATCCAACTCCTTCTGCGGTATCACAGGCTACACAGTTCTCGCAGGATTAGCATCCGCCATGGAAACGCTTTGTGGACAAGCTTACGGTGCCAAGCAGTATGAGCTTCTGGGAATCTACTTGCAACGTGCGACTTTTATTATCCTCATTGCAGCAGTGCCAGTGGGGATTCTTTGGTTGAACATGGCTAGTATACTTATTGCAATTGGGGAAGATCCTGCGATTGCGGCAGCAGCGCAAACCTACACGAACTGGCTGCTTCCTGTTTTGATTTCGTATTCGGTGTTGATGCCGCTGGTGAAGTTTTTCCAGATGCAGAAGGCGGTGTTTCAGCTCATGTTGTGTTCGGCAGTGACGGTGGTGTTTCATGTGCCGATGCTGTGGCTGTTGATCGATAAACTGGATGTGGGATATAAGGGAGCTGCGATAGCCATTAATCTTTCCCTGCTGCTTAATTTGAGCTTGTTGTTTGGGTTCGTGAGATTCTCACCGAGGTTTGCGAAGACGTTTACGGCGTTTTCGTGGGAGGCGTTGGAGGATTTCGGGGATTTCTTTCGATTGGCGATACCGTCTGCTATTATGATGTGGTATGAGGGACTTCCAACTCTGCGAAGCAATGGTTTGAAATGTTTGTGAATTGTGTGGTGGTGGTTTTGAATGCAGACATGCTAGTGGATGTGAAGTTCAGGTTCGTAATTCATTAATTGTGATTGCAAGGAATGGCTCCAAGAAAAAATTTATTCGTGTTGTAAGAAAGTTGTTTCACTTCTTGTGAAGTCTGTCCATGGATTCATTGATTTGTAGACTGAACACCCCCTAAACACAGTTCTTTCTACTCCCCTAGAAATTAAAAGTCGGTCACACAAGATAGTAAAAGTAGAACAGCTGTAGGAATTCCTTTTTATTTTATTTATGGAAATTGCGGTTGCAGTGAAGGGAGTAGGAAGCTGACTGTGCACATTTTTAGTTGTGACAAGAGTTCGATTCCAATTGTGTGTCTAATTTACTGATGATGATCTACTTGATGTTGCAGCTTGGAGCACTGGTCATATGAAATTCTTACTTTATTGGCAGGACTGCTTCCTAATTCCGGGCTTAGTCTCGCGACTTTTGCCATATGGTTAGTTGAATAACTCGTCGCCGTGATCACTTTAATTTTAATTTGGGTATTGATTGTCTCACACTCCAGATGTAAGCTAGAGGATACACTTCATTCACTTTATGAAGTTTTACCAGTACTATTAGTACAACCGTTGCAAACATTTGCAACAACCACCCCCTTGCATATCATAAACATAGTAGAAATATAGTATTTTCTCAAGTTTGCTCATGCTTATACTTAACTTGATGGCCGACTGAGTGACCGAATAGAATCGTGTTCCTGTTGGTACTAATGTCAGTATCGAGGACAGGATCAGGTCCCTAATGCCTTTGCAAATGGTCTTGGATTGGGATTGGAACAAAATGTTGCAGCCTCAGATACCTTCGAAGTGGACTTTGTGGCGATCTAACAAAGCTGTCGTGCTGATTTATTGCAGTATGGGGCTCTTATCGTTATCGAACATGACTTCGCTTGCTCTGGGCGTTGGAGTCAGGTAATAAATTTGAATAGCCATTTCGGTTTCACCAGAGTTCAGCATTGTACCACTAATGATCCATTAGTCAATTTACTTACAACAAACATGATCGGCGTAGTTCTTCAGCTCTCTCTATCATGGAAGTAGCACTTGAAAAAAGAAGCACATTACTATTCCTGGTAATAAGAGACAATCTCCACATTTGGGCACATACAGTATCTGCATCAAAATCAGACATTGAATGTTTCGTATTATGAAATTCATCCATAATAACTACCGAGGTGAGAATCGTCTTCATTCAGCAAACACAGTCACGGATTGAAGTGGGATTATGATGCCTAGCAAATTTAGGGCTGATCATTTGACTTTGGGATGGATGGGTTTATGAAACTTTGCAAATTTAGGAAACCTTCCTTTAGGGCTCATCATTTGGCTTATGGATGTATTTGTTGATGGGTTTTGCAGCGTTCGAGTGTCGAATGAATTGGGAGCAGGAAAGCCACATGTAGCTCGCTCCGTGGTAGCTGTTTCTTTGGCGATTGGGTCAGTGAACGGTGTGATTATGGCCAGCCTCATTTACTCCCTTCGCGATGTTTGGGGATGGGGATTTAGTAACGACGCTGAAGTTGTGGAGCACGTCGCTCACACGGCTCCTTACCTTGCAGTCCTTTCCATTCTTTATGCCGCTCAAGCTATCCTTTCAGGTATGTGTAATTGTATGCTGAAAAGGTGCTGTTGTTGGGCCCCGAAAATGTTGATGTTCTCAGTTTCTCAAGGATAGGATTTTGATGTTTGAGAGGTTTCTTGGGCTGTGGAGAGATCAGTTTGGGTAGAAGAGTCGGAGGTATTGAATTTCAGATGTACTGAATTTTCATCACTGTTTACAGAAAGCTTATCATTATGTATAGATTTATCATGCAATTTTTAACGGATGGTTGTGGACCTCTAAGTTTTAAGAGATTAAGAATCAACTCCATTTTCAACTTCAGAAATGAGTGGCTATTGGCATGATTTTAGCCAAGTCATGCTTCCACCACTTAGTCCAACCAAGTCTGTATAAATACTAGATGAGCTGTTGCTAACAGATGTCGGGGATCAGCATAGGAGATGGGATCCAGTCTGTATTGGTTTTAAGTATCCAGTATCTTATTATTGTTGACCTAGATTATTGAACCGATTTACAGGTTCAGATTGTTCTCTTTTATTTCTTTGGAAGGGTGTTATTGTTTCTACAATTAGGTCATTTTGTTTTGGTTTTCAGAAGTTGTGATGTTACAGACAAGGAATTGATCTGGCCTGATTCAATGAATGTGCAGGTGTGGTTAGAGGCATTGGATGGCAACGAGCGGGTGCCTTTGCCAATTTGGGAGCGTACTACGCCGTTGGATTACCAGTTGCTCTCGTTTCTGTATTTGTGTTGCATTTTGATGGAAGGGTAATTTCAAAACCGTGCCAGAATTAACTCACCAATTCTGTCTCTTAGATAGATGATGCCATTTTGACAGTTTTTTTAATCTGAAGCACCTGCTTGCCAACTATGTGGGCAAATATATTAACAGTTCTGCAGGCAGAATTTTGAGAAGATTTGGGATGCTGACTGACACTGTTCAAATCATGTTGGCATACAATTCCAGGGATTGTGGCTGGGTATGGGTTTTGGTCTTGCTACACAAACGATAGCCCTCATCTCCATCATTTTGTGCACAAACTGGGATAAAGTGGTACGTGTCTAATATCTTAACATTAAGTTAGGCTGTTTGTTTGTTTTGTTACGTTGAGGTCTTCTAGACCGTGCACCCCTGGTCGCGTGCGTGCTGGTGCTGGTATCGTCAAAAGCCCTTGATGAGGAGGGGTGCGCGGGCTTTATTTCATGACTTTGTTTTGTGACGTTTGGACTCTCAGTTGAAAAGATATTGAAGTTTGAAGTTTGGACTCTCGGTTGAAAAGATAAGATATTGAAGTTTGAAGTTTTTATGGATTAGAAAATTAGAAAATGACTATTACTTTTATTTTCACTGTGGTAAGAGCCGTATGGGAGGATAACCAGTTGTGAAAGCATTACATTATGATCCAAAATAGGTAATTAAAAGAGGGGTAATTTTTTTTAGATTTTTTTTTTGATAATGTTTGATATTTTTGATTGCAGGCACAGGAAGCCTTGCTGAGATCACTCTCATTCAGTTCAAGGCTACCAACCACAGCAACATCACCTTTAGCAAAGGTTTGTTTCTTCAACTCCATCCTGATGCACCCCAATTTAGACCCACAAAACAGCTTAGAATTCTACATTGATGGGAAAGTCAGCTTACACAACAATTCCTCTGTTATTTTCTGATTCACTTTCACCGATGGATGCAATTTCTCACATAAGATTGGGTGCATGTTTCGGCTTGTCTTTGCAGCCGCTTCTCGAGGAAGAGCATTCACCTGAAGACGTTCAGAAACACTCACCTGAATCATAAAGGGAAGGGAAGGTAGATCAGTTTCTGCAAATTTTTTGAAGAAGGGGAGTGAGAAACAGAAGACTATTTATTCAGGTCAACAAAAGATGACTGATGTGGCATGTGCAAATAGGTATTTTATTGTGCAGCTAAGGATTTATTATGATTGTAACTGGCAACTGTATATAAACTTTTATACTCCCTTGCTCCACTTCGGTCCCCAAATAAGTGTTTGGATAGAACCTCATGTTTTATAAGGTTGTTTTGAGTAAGTCATATGCAGGATTTCTTGTGTCCAAGTTTATTAGATCCTTTCTCTTGGGGTAGGCAGGGCCTCTATTGTCTCGAGGTTCAAAATTGTAGTTTAGTTGGAGTTCCAGTGCAAAGTTTCACCAATTTCACAGTAGCAAAAAACTTTCTACTTGTACTTGTAGGTAAGTATGAAATCTTCATTAACCAAAAACCTGTCACATTTAGATTCTTGCCTAGAATGAAGAATATTGATTTTGAGAATTTGCAAGATTTGTACATTACAACTTCAGTTTGTGTCAATTTGTTGTATACCTATCACTAGCTTTTAGAAAATTCATAACTTATTCTTTTGTTGTCTAAAGAATGCATCATAAATTGTATTGGAATTGAAGAGGATTGCAAACAAACCACTTTTTTTTGTCAACAATATAGTGTACTCTTGGTTTGTAAAAAAATCATGTGTTTATCACAAAATTACCATACACCGAACAAATATTAAAGGATTTCAAATAAACATTTCTCAATAGGGACCTTCACATTGTACCTAGTAACTTATAATCTATGCTTCTAACAATATGATTAATGGAATAGGTATTAAATGTTCTCATCGACACTAAATGTTTATTTGGGATGGAAGGAGTACATTACACTATTACTATATTGTCTTGAAATGGCAATAGCTAATTTTGAATGCTTCCCAATAATGTAGTTAGACAAATTCTAAAAGTGCCCACAAATGTAGAATCAGGCTGTTGGAAGTATGTACTTCTTGAAGAAATCTTTCAATTAAAAAATTCAAATTAAAAAATGATTTAAAAAATAAAATAAAATATCATCAATTAGGTTCTATATAATAGAGATACTTTTAGTTCCAATTCTAGACTTTATGTTGGGTATTTCTTTTGACCTCTTATAAGTTAATGTATTTAATAATCAAACTAGTATATTCCTCCATTCAAACTAATTGCACTTTTATAGTTCCAATTTTAATCAATTCAAATATTCAAGGTATATAATAAAAAATCTTGAGGCTGGTATTTTGAAAGAAAAAAGAAAAATAAGGACTATATTGTCAAATATTCCTTCAAAATTTTGTTTTATCAATTTTGACAATGAATTGTTGAAAAAATGGTCTAACCAATTGCCAATAGAAATGATATCAAGTAGAGAAGTTTGTTATGGCTATGAAATAAGGATTTTTTCATCTATTGTTTAGTGTCTTCTAAAACAAACAAAAATTACTTAGAGAATCTTTACATTTAACTTTTTTTCAAATTTGTAAGGACACAAAGCCTATGACCATGCAATCAAACTTCAAATTCCTTCACACTAGATGCTCTATTTTAATTCTATATATGACTTAAAAATTAATTTTATTATTCTAAGATGAAATCACATGTCTTCCAAATGTCATGAAAATCTTAGGTTTTATTTGTGGTGATTTGAAATTAATGTGAATTTTGAAAAGAAAAGTAAAAAAAATTCATATTAATAGATGATAGGATCACAAAATTTGAAATTTTCACTTTAGGTATACATTATATCTATAGTGAATAATATTATTATAGCATAAAAGAAAATTTTGTAACATCCTACAATTATAAATTAGTATGTCATGAACATAGAGTCAAAGTTAGCTTGTAATAAAAATAAAAAAAATAAAAAAAATAAAAAATAAAATAAAATAAAATAAAATATATATATATATATATATATATATATAATTTTAGAAATGACTAGCAGTTGGTGCTTGCTATGCTACGCATTCACCATTAGAATTTCATTAAAAAATTTATGTATTAGATAGAATGCAAAGTAAGAATTTCAATAAATCTTCAGATAACAATTACTAAAATCTTCATATAATTTTTTTTTTAAATAAATAAGAATATATTGAAATAAACAATAAAAATTTATTGAATGACGAATACTATAAAAGATACACATACATTAGAATGCATTAGAAATTTGACTCCAGTGTTACAAAAAATAGCAACCAAATTGAAGAATTGAAAAGAAAAAATTATAAATCTCAAAACTTTGTGAACAACTTAATTGTTGTGGAATCTAAAATTGCTTCAATTGAATAAATTTCTCAAAATCATTTGGCATTAGCAATAAAAAATTGAAATCATGAAAGCTCAAAGCTCACAAAAGCACAAAATCATAAAAGTGCAAGAAGTGTAAAGCGAAGAGAAGCAATGGAATTGCTACTTCTATAACATCATCTTATGGATCCTCTTTAATATCACCTAAATTGCAACAACTATATTATTTCTATAATATCACCTGTTGTAAAAAGTGATATTAAAGAAGTGATTGCAAACTGCTATTCTATTTTTGTAATATCACGTTGTGTGAAAATACAATTTCTATGTATGCATGATTGGAATTTTTTTAATAAAATAATTATTTAAAAGACTAATCAAAATTATTATCATGCATTCTTTTCAAATATATCAAATTTTACTAATATGTGATACAATGAATGTGTAGCATAGCAAGCACGAGCCCCTAGTATTAATGGTAGCATTTGTGATATTACAGAGGGACTTATGATTTTAGTAGTGTGATTAAAAATCCCAAACTTGAATAGAAATTAGATTTCATTAACTTCATTCTATTAGATAGGTGAAAATAAATTAAAAAATCATTTTTTGGGCTAAAATATAGATCTAAAGTAAAATACAAGTTGCCAAAACACATTGAAAAAGCATCTTTTGTGATTAATTATTTTAGCATCTTCTTATATAGAATAATAAATAATACCTATAGGTGGACTTCTATATAGAATTGGAATTGGCAAACAAATTTCAAGTTTTCTGGAATCAAAATTGCTTCAACTGACTTCCATGATGTTTACACTTCCATGAAAGTTGGAAGAAACTACATTTTAGGAGTAGCTTTGTCTTGTTATCAAACTAAAAGCAACCGAAGTTTCAAGTCCAATGTTAAAGTGAGTTTTTGAGAAGTCAAAAATTTGCATCCACAACTTCCCCCACTTAGTTTTGCAATTTGTAGTAAGTCTAAGCTAATTTGGGATCTTCAATTTCAAGTATGAATTCAAATTCCCAAATTCATTTGGTGTTAAATAATTCGGCTAGTTCCTCCATTTTTACCAAGGTGAAAAGATCTCAAGACCAAACAAGCTTTAGCCCTAGTTCTACAATGTTTGATTCAATAGCAAGCGGGAAAAATAGCTTAGGATTTCTACATGTCCACATCTCTCTTGTAGCTATGTCATACTTGCTTCTTGAGTCCTAATTTCTCCCATAACATATCCTCAAACAAAGGCCAACTTCATTTTCCATTGACCATTAGTCACTTCTTGAACAAATTCTTTGATACCAATATTTTGTCATGCAAAAGTCCTAATTAACCTCTAACTACCCAACCAACCATATATAGTCAATCTGAAATTTTAGGCTCATTTTGGAGTGGGTGGTTGAATTCCTTAGATTGTTTTAAAAAAAATTTATGAGCAATTTTGAAGAATAACTATTGAAAGCTTTTATTTTTCATTGGAAATGGTAAATGTTTTATACTTGAAAGTTCCTCAATGCATATTCGTGTGCATATTATATATGAAGGTCTAATTTAACACTTGACTACCAAAATTGAATTTTCACGTCAAATTCTCAAGAATCCACATCAACTCAAACTATTCACAAGATGACATATGGCACTTTATTACAAAAATGACTTAATTTTTGTCAAAGAAAACCTTTTGTGTAGGAGATATGTACCATCAGTGAAGAGTAAAGCTTGCCAATTTTACTTCATTTCTTGCCTTTGAACCAAAGTTTGCCAATTTCACTTGATTTTGAGATTTAAAAAATTCTACATATCCATTTGCTTTGAAGATGGTCCCAATGAAAAGAGTAAAGTGTTTTCATGATTTTCACTATTGAAAATTTAGGCATACAAGTGTTGATTTGGAGTTATTTGCAATTTCTATTTATAAAAAATAGTTGCATTTCAAATTGCAAGGTGGATTGTGTAATGAATTTGATAGCTTTTTATTTTCAAGAACTTAAGTTTTTTTGGAAGTGCATTTTAGTATGCTAACACAATTTTTATTTTTTCATGTCACCTCCAATCCCCCCAAAAAACTCTTATATACAAATTTCTCAAACATTGTAGGGAGAAATATATTATACTAAAAATAGGATAGTTATATTTCTCTTGTTATAATCTCACAACTCCTATGCAATTTCACACTCAAAATTGAAATATATACTAATAAACAAACTCTTTAAACATCAATCTAGTTAGATTTTTTTTAAATTGCTTCATTGGGGATAACTATAAGCCTATGTTTTTTTCAGAGGAAAAATACACTTCTAAAGGCTTGGGCATTTAGGAATTAAGTTTATTATAGTTATCTCTAAGACCATCCCTTCTAGGACCATTGCATTGTTCCGCTGTGTGGCCATTTTGTTTACAATTGCCACACATAGGTACATATGGAACATCTACTTTGGCATTGAGACAATTGTTTCTAATATGATCGTGTTGGTTACAATTGAAGCAAACTATATTATTCCAACTAGGATTTCTACCCCCATATGTAGGATTACCTTGGATGGGATTGCCATAAGGCATTTGATTCCACCCTTGGTTTTGATTAGTTGGATTTCTTAGAATAAATCTATTGGAATTATTATTATAACCACCACCATTAAAGTTGTTGGGATTAAAATTAGAAGATAAATTCCCAGGCGGGACATAATTGTTAAAGTTAGAATTACTATTGTAATTAGGATTATTATTATTAAATCTAGGATACCTAGGTCCCCTATTCCAACCACCCCCATTGGAATTGTTCCAATTGTTGTTATTATTCCTTCAATTATTACTAATGAATTTGGTTGGTTTCTATTTTGGTTACTTCCACCCATATTACATCTATCGCTATCGTGATCACCACCACAATAGTGGCATTTAGGAATTATCCCTAGAGGGGAAGGGCAATCCATATTAAGGTGCCCCTGGCCCTTACAATTGGTGCACCACATGTTTACATGTTCATTTACTAGTTGTCTCTTTTTATTACCCGTTTTTGCTAAATTCACTTTTAAATCTTGCATAAGGCTTGTCAATTCTTGTATTACATTTGTAGGATTTGGACTAGTCCCAGTTTGTGGTGCCACCACTGGATTAATCGGCGTAGCCGATGGACCTTGACTATAGGTGGACCTTGACTATAGGTGGATGGCATCGATGGTGGGATGTACTGGACTAACTATATTGGGATCGTTGGAGCAATAGTATACGGTACATGGTTTTGAGGCACCTTGGCATATAGCTCAGGGTTGCTCCAAATATTTTTGTACAATTTAGCTTTATTGTACGCTTCTATTAACATGGCCAGTGAAACCTCTTTTACATAGCCCTTTAATTTAAAGGGAACTAACCCTCTAATGAAGATTCCTAATTTCATGGCATCATTGAATCCATGACCCATAGGTAAACGGAGGACCAGGTCCTCCATTCGCCCATAGTAACTATCTATGGTCTCAATGGTATTCATTTTCATTTCATGCAATGACTCGCTCAATCATTCTTCATAACCTATAGGTCTAAAATGTGCTATGAAAGTATCCCGTAGGCTTTGCCAATTGGCAAAATGGCCCAATGGTTGCCTATGGAACCATTGTTTAGCATGGTCTTTCAATATAGTTGGAAATATTGCGTACCAATGGACCTTAGTTCTTGCGTTATTTGCATTACATGTTGTAAGAAATTCACTCACATACTTATCCGGGTCATTTCCAATATGACCGTAAAATTTTGGCAATGGCACTAAAGAAATGGGCTGGTCCTTAGGTTGACCAGCCTTCATATTTACGGGCAGCAATGGGGCGGCCATCACTACAATAGACTCAGTTAATATAATATCAATAGATTGTGAACTACTATGGGATGAATGAATAGAAGAACTATTGTCCTCTCTATCTGTATCCTCCAAATCACTTATTGGATCCACGTTGGCCCCACTAAGTGTACGTAAAATTCTATTGTCGTCTTCCCAGAAGATCAAATTTTTATTATCTATAGATTCTTCAAACAATTGATTTATACAACTCAAAATAGTGGTCTTAGTAAAAACATTGTCTTTATTCAAGGCCAAATTATTTTCACTACTATGATAACTCTCCGCTTCATTGTCCCTACTCGCATTAATATCAATAGATGTTAAATCATCCAATTGTTCACTCTCTTTTTGCTTAAATTCCTCACCGGATGTTCCCTTTGGAGTTGGCAATTGAGACACACAAATGCCTTCACAAAAGGTGTGCGCTAATCCAAAACTGGAAGAGGGGCCAATAGAAGATGCACCATGTAGGAAAATAGGTTCAACTATAGATTCGGTAGGGTTTATTTGACTACGAACTATGGATCCCAAATAACAAAGCTCTACAGTCTCATGAGATCGATCCAATAGATCTACAGTACATGAGGTATCAATTATCAGGAACACCATCCTGGACTATAGGATCTGGTTCTATAATCAGCTCAGTCTCTCTAGTTATAGACTGCAAAGCAATAGAACTCTTACCCACAGTAATGGATTCTTGTTGATTTAATTTCCTTAACTTTCTCACTCTGGCTCGCTCAACCCTTGCGGCTTTATCTCTCTCTAATTTTACTGATTTTTTTGGACTCAAACTCCATCTATGGCTCATTTGAATTCCATCGAAAATCACTATCTCTCCTTTTCTATTGACACATAAAAATAAAATTATCCATTTGGCGCTAATTCATTGCTTCCCCGGCAACAGCGCCATTATGTAGGTTGGAATTTACTATACATTTAACTATTGAAAAACTCCTATAGTTAAAGTTCGTTCTTAGGGAGGCAAAGTGCAATGGGTAATTTAATAAAGAAATGGATTTAATTCATTATTTGGTTTGTGCACAATTGAAGGATAGGGGAAATTATATGGTCCTATACTTACAATAGTTATAGCTTATAATTTATTATAATGGAGCTAATGAAGAACTTATCCAATTTTGTTTTTTTTCTCCTTCTATAGACCAACTTTAGCTTCCGGCCATCAACCACCTCAAGTCTCCAATTGCGCTTCTACACCCGCCGGATGCATCAATCATTGATTTTTTTCCCAAGCGGCTCCAATTTCAACATGTATTATAGAGCTCTCGGCAACCATAGACACAACCATACAATGGCTTCGAAACTATTGATCTCACACTCCAAACTGTTGATCTCTCAAATTCTATCACAATTACAATTAGGATTGCTTCTTATATTCTGATTTTTCCACTATAAATTGTGCTCTAAAAACAACATCTCAAATTCTTTCAAACAATTGTTCACTCATATACTATCGACACCATCCAAACAGCATGATCAATTGCTTCACTATAGATTCCTTCTCTCAAGCCCGCGTCTATAGATTCACTTCCAACCATTGGTCACTTCAGTACTCTATCGATTTTACCAGATTATGGATCTATTGATCTACAGCACAAACAACATACATTTCTCACTATAGATAAAATATTACATACACGAATCCCATACACTCAACATATACTCCATTGAACACAATTGATATCACACACGATTATTCCATAAATTTAGATATCAAAGCACAATTGCACATACATAAATTCCCACTCAATTGATTCTAGAATTCTCACATATTCACAAAAAGCAAACCTGTCCTATAGATGAACTTCTATTCACAGCATTCACCACAGTTCATACACTATAGATAAAACCATCAGTATGGATTCATCACGCATAGACTAAAAATAATTGAATACATAACACACACACAATTGATTTTCAAAAATACCACCGCTTTGCATTACAACTTGAAATATTACAATAGGTTCTCGCATTCACCACTCTATTCCTAATAACAACTATTGAATCAACATGCTCAGCCTTTGCATTACACTATAGCAATCACTCCGCTCCTAATTGCCCAACACACTATAGATCTACGCTCACACTCTCACACGTATTACCAGACACCACCGCGCCGGAGCTCTAGCTTCTCTCCATGCTGCACGTTAACATTGCGAACAATTGTATTTCCCCAACATCAGCCAGCTAGTCAATAATCGCCACGATAGCTCGTACACCTTTCATCCATAGACTTGCAACTATAGATGAACTACTGCTACAAGACCAACTGACTAACAACTATAGAGAATTAACCCCAAAATACTGTAATACTATAGAAAATTTGAGAAAATTACCACTACAAAAAGGTTTTGAAACAAAAAAATACTAGTCATAAGATTGCACAATGCTTCCTAAAGTCAATCCTAAATGTACTATAGAATACCTAGATATAATGTTGAAATCACGAAATAATAAACCAAACAAAGAGAAACATGCACTCTGAACCAAGTAGGATAATAAGAGAAGGGCGCACCTATAACTTGGTGAAGTTAGATTGTACAAGGACTATTAGGAGAGTAAGCAGAGGAAGTGGGGTTGTAGCTTGGTGATGTTGGTGAATAATGAAGACATGTGGATTTAGGGTTAGGAGAAGTAGGACTATAACTAGGCGAAGTGGGGCAATTACAATGGAATAGTTGCATAATTGTGTTGTAGTCGCATGTCAATTGTATCGTAGTTGTATATTAGTTGTACCATAGTGGCATATCAATTGTATTGTAGTTGCAAATTAGTTGTACCATAGTCACGTACTAGTTCTATTGTAGTCGCATATTAGTTGTATCATAGTCACATTTTAGTTGCACCTTATTCATTTTGAAATGTAGTAGCATTGTGTTTGTAATGAGTGACTACAGTGGACAGAAAAACCTACACTACAAAATTGTTTCTGCCAAAGTTAGCTAGTATGCTTTTTGATAGAAATGTAATGATAATAAAAGCATCAAGAAGGAAGATATACAAGTGAATTTGTGTACATAGTGTCTTTCTAGATTGTCCTTTGTCAATCTCATACTAACTTGAGAAGACTATTTATGTGACTTGAATTAGAATACTTGAACTAGAATACTTATTTGATCTTTTGAAGTGTGTATCTTGACTAGCATCGAACCTTTGATTGCATCCTATAGTAAACTCATAGTGAATAATTTATAGTTACAATTGTTTAGCAAAGTGAGGTTGTAATTGAAATCCATAGCATTCCAATAAAGGTGCAATAAAGAACTGTAACAGTATTTTTTCTGAAGTTATATTCTAAATGTTTTGTAGTCAAACTCTAGTTATTTTCTATTCAAATTCTAGTCATTTTCTAGTTGCATTTGAGGAGTTTTCTAGTTGCATTCCAATTGCTTTCTAGTTACATTTGAGTGGTTCTTTAATTGCTCTGTAGTTGCATTTGAGTGGTTCTCTAGTTGCATTCTAGTCGCTCTGTACTTGCAATCCATTCACTATTTAGTTGCATTTGAATAGTTTTTTAGTTGTACTTATAATTTTCTAGTCACTCTATAGTTGCATTCCAATCATATCCTAGTTTGACTATAGTTGTTTTCTAATTGAATTGTAATCGAATTTACATTAATGCAATTGCGATTTGATACATTGGACTCTACAAAGTAAAAAAGTTTTCCACGTCGACGTCTATAATGAATATTGAATGTAGAATGTTTCACGTTGTTTTTTGGTTGCACTTCAATAACCCTATGCTTCATTCTACAACTCATCTACAATTACAACAATATAGAGGTCAAATTTGGTGCAAATACAGAGGTTTACAGTTGCATAGTTGTATAGGACAGTTGCATAGTCACATAGCAGTTGGTTGCGACGGACATGTTTTTCTTGTAGTGCTATGCCATTTCAACTTCAAAATTTCATAGCTAAGAGAATTCCACAAAGCTCCAAAAATATGAAATCACTTGAGTTAGATGCCAATTCTCCTTGTCTTTCAACTTCAAAGAAAACTTATTTAAAAATATTTCAAGAAGATCCACTTCCTCAAATTTTAGTTTTGGCCCATAAGTGGGCGATTTTCTATCTTAGAAGATAAATCAATCAAATACAAAATATCTCATGCTCATGTTAGTTTCAACACTTTGGTACCGAATTAGTTTAATTTTGGAATTTAGGTAATCTGGTAGTGTGATTTGTTTTTCTTGGATTTCAGCACTTTGTTCTTATTACTTTTTCAACACTCTCAATTTGGGATTGATTTTTTCAATTCAAGAATAATTTTTGGATATTTAGGATTAGCAACAATTAAATTTTTTTAATATTTTCAAAAATAGTTGTACAATTTTTAAAATTTCAAACACAATCCAAATTTTCCTAACTTATTTCCGAAATTGACCTACAAGTATGGTAGAAAGTCTTATTTTTGCATGCACCCCTAGAATGACTTCCAGGGGACACCCGACCCTGGAAAAGGGTTCACAAGCTCTAGTAATGTATAGTAGTCACCCCATTTTGGGGTACAATTTTGGGAGCAATTGTGGCGCATTATGATTTGTTGTAAGGCTATCAATATTGCAACTAGCCCTTGGTCAATTTTGCAATCCGCCTAGGGTCAGAAATAGAAAGGTCCACATCACCATTACAGGTCAAAGAGAATCTTTCACTAAAAAATTCATAATAGTTACATTTTGTACAATAAAATTCTGGAAAAATATACAATCCTTCCAAACTCTATTTCTGTACATGGGAAAAATTCCGCACTCAAAAAACCTGCGCTCCAAATATGCGTAATTGCTTAAGTAGTTGGAAATGGGTCAGCTACCTTAAACCACCTTTTGCACAGCCGGAGGCTGGAGGCCCCCAACGGCAACTGGCTCTGAGTCTCTGACGGTCGGATCCATTTCTTAAATTTAGACTGACAGCATTACCTGACGATTATTGGGATTTCGTAGATTTCTCGAATCTATCTTTCTGGGATAGGATCTAGGGACGTTGAACAGTCAGGGTTTGGCCCTTTGCTTTTCTGAAGGGGCAGTGGATCATGTATCCTATTACGAAACACATGGCGACCTGACGTACGTTAACACCAACTTCCCGGAGGCTCCCATAAAGCCAAAATTGCCCGGCCAGGGAGGATTGACCCCCTTATTGCCCCATTCAAGGGTAAATGTAAAAATTGCCACCTATTTTGTGCCGCATCAATTTTGTAATTCTTCACATCTCTCAACTAATTTAGGGCCTCTGATTGCAAATATGAATTCAAGATTTTCAAATTTTGTGATGGGCAGCAAATAAATTTTTTTTAGTGTTTTCTCCAGGGCTAAAACACGGGGCAATAAGGGGGTCAATCCTCCCTGGCCGCAATTGCCCGGTTTGGGTGATTTGCACCCCCCAATAGGAAAAACACTGGAATTTTTTATTTGTGTAGTGAAGGCACTTATAACTGATCAATTAAGGAATTTGAGACATGATGAGGAGCAGTGGAAGGTGAAGCAAATATTGCACGAGGTGCAGTGACATGAATGATGGGGATTGCAAAAATTATGGTAATTTTCACACTGAAAGTGAAATTAATGTGATTTTTGAAAGACCAGAGTTCTTATCGACCCATGGCCAATGCTTAAAGTCATCCAAAACTACTCACTAACAAATTGGAGGCTACTTATAACGGCACAAAAAATGTGGCATACTGTAATTCTAGTGACAAATAGTCAAATAGGGAAGCTTCTTGTAACCTTTAACCCCTAAAGCCCCGAGTTTTTTTTTAGTTTTTTTTTAATCAAAAACGACTTAGAACTACCACTTCTTCTGTGTTCACCTAAGAAAACCAAACAAATTTGTTTTTTCAAAATCCAACCGTAGGATCTGGTACTTAACTTGTTTGAGAACATGTGGTAAAAAATTCATCAAATTTAACTGCATAGATTGCAAGATATTTGCATCCAAAGTGAAGAAAACAAGTTTTTTTGCAACACTTATTTTTCACTCATTAAAAAATTGTTAAGTAGAAGTAGGTTAAAGATTGAAGGAAAAACTAAATCATTAATAGCTTTAAGATAGAATTGACATACGATAATCCCAACGGTGAGATTGTTCTACAAAAAAAACTTAATTTTGTCTAAATTTTTTTTTGAAAATTGTAAAAATTGCATCCACTAATGAATCCTATGAGTTGTTTTTTCAAGAAGATGTCTAGATTGCCCAAAAAACTAAGATTGTCCATAACTTTCTCATAACTAGTCCAAATAGAATGAATCAAAGCTTCAAATGTAGACAAAAATATAAGATTTTAGGAATTTTTGAAAAAAGAGTTGTTGACTTTTTTTTATTTTTTTGTGTTGCCTGTTGACTTTTATTTTTGGCTTATTGTGCCATAATTTTTTCTCCCAGGCACCGATTGAAACAAAAATTATATACTCACAAAGCTCTCACAAATTCCACAACCTCAAAAAATCTCAAAAACATTCATTACAAATTTAGACAATAGGAACCTACCCAAATCCAAATTGTCCCACAAGGAGACAAACAATCCTTTAGGGGTTAAAATATTACAAAAATAGAAATGAGTCCCATTTTTTCTAAATTTAGCACACCCTATTGATTGCTCATGTGGCTTTGGTTAGAAATGGGTACCTCTACTATAACACATGATAAAATTTGAAAATTTTGAATTCATATTTGCAATCACAGACCTTGATTCATGGAGGGTGAAGAAATACAAAAGTACATGGCACAAAATAGGAGGCAAATTTTTTATATTTATCCTTAGTTAGGGCAATGAGGAGGTCAATCTTCTTTGGCTTGTATGGAATGGATCCCTTATTGCCTATTGCCGGTAGTAAATGAGGTAAGAATTTGCTCATTTTTCTAGAATGAATTTGCTTTGCACACACACAAGCTATTGTTGTAGCCTTAGGCAATTTGAGAAGCTATCTTACTTGAAAGTGAACCTCTTGTAGTGTAAGTTAATAATTTGTTTTAATTTTTCATACACTTTAAAAAAATATTGATCAAGGAGGCTGGAGTCCTTCTAGAGTGTCATTATACATGGAATAATTCTATATATAATACATGGGCTAAATTCATGAATAAACTTAAATTGAATAGCTTCAATTGTGAAAGAAACCAAAATTCATGAGAAACAAAGAACATGAAATTTACAAAAATGGATTGTTCTACAAAAATGAAGTCTTCAAAAGTGGTTTTAAAAAAAATAGGGATTTTTTTTCCTAAAATCTCATGTTCATCTAGACTTCTCACCATTATAAGTGATGGAGGACTACAAATAAATAAAATTAAAGTGAAATTAAAAAAAAAAGACTTCATTTTTCATGCAATACACTTGTACCATCCATTTTGGGCAAATTTTATCTTAAAGGTACTTCTTCCCAAAAGTTCAAGAATGTTATGCAAGGGTGATTTGGAAATGGACATTATTACAAGGACAATTGAAAAATTATAGTCTCTAACTAAATTGGAAGTAACCTTCACTTTTTTAAGCATATATATTGGTATGACATGTTGAATAATTTTATTGAAAATCTTATGAATTTAGAATTTTTGTTACAAAATATAAATTTGAAATCTTTGTAGAGGAACAAATAAGGTACTAGCACATAATTTCAACCTTATTACTAAACATCCTCTAATCTAAATTCTTGACTAAATTATGAACATATGAATTGAAGATCAATCCTAAATATACTAATAATTAATACATTTGAAATTCATAGTTTATTCATAAATTTTTAAAAACACAAGTTAGGAATATATAAATTATGTTTCAATTGTCAACAAGATTCAATAAAATTAAGGCAATATAATAATAGATGCTAATGGATCGTTCACACTACACTAGAATCAATACAAAAAATTAATATTATAAGTAGTTGACGAATAAGTTGTAAACTATGTTAGGTTAATACATAAAGGCCAAATCCTATGTCTATTCTCTATAGATGAAAAGTCAATTTAGAATTATTGACATGGCCAAAATAAAGAATGACTGTTATATTTAAAAGTATTTCCTTTCCTTTCCTTTCTTGTGAGGTAGGTCTAACAAATTTTGAAGCATAAAAATGTCCATGTTGATGATGACTATGCTTTTACTTTTGTAAAAAAAAATTGCTTTATAGTATTGTAAATTGTTTATGTGGCAATGAGTTTGGATTGCCGCACTTTATTCATACAAAGGATTGGTATGAATGTTTGAACATACAAGAATGTGTTGATTGTATGTGAGAATAGTGATTTTTTGGCATTTGGATGGAAGGTTGAGGTTTTGAGATCTCAAGGATTGAAGTAGAGTACGTGAAGAAAGGCTAGGTTGAGTGGGGTGAAAACAGATTCAAATGGATAAATGGAAGGCAAAAGCGAGGGCGGAGTAAAAAATAATAGATGAGAATTGAGGGAAGGCTTTCGTGAGGTGATAGAAGGCTAGAATGGTATACAAGGGTATAAGTAAGTTGTAAGAGGTTTGAAAAAAAAATTGGAATATGTAATCAACATAAAATTTGTTACTCATTGATTATCAATAGTTTTCATGTTTTTCCATTGTTTTCATTGTTTTGTACTTAGAAATCATTATGTCAATGCTTCAATAGCATCAAAACTAATATTGTAATAACAATGTTTTAGTATACAATTGAATTTTTGCACCAAATTAGTCCAAAAATGAACATTGAAACAACATTGTTTTAGTGCTAAAATTATACAAATACAATGTGTAATATTTGAAAAATGTTCCTACAATGTTGATTATGGTGTTGTTGAGGCATTGGCATAATGATTTTTTAGTACAAAACCACAAAATACTAAAACTATTGTTAATCAATAGAATTAATCGTAAAATTTGCATAAGGGTTGTGAAAAGAAGGCTTTAACTAGAAGTAGTACAATAGTGGTTTGTTGAAGTACAACATCAATCTCCATTAGTTTCTAATTTGGGTGCTTCAAGAAATTTTGTCTTGTGTTTTTCTTTGACATCCTCAAACTCTAGCTCTTGGTTTCTTATTTTAAGCACTTTTAAGATTAATTCTAATGTGTGAGGAATTTTGTAATGGTCAATTTAAAAGAAGGCTCAAATATAAATGCATTTTATAAGCAAATTTCAAGAAGTCCCATACACTCCCAATACTTTGGTGTTGTTTATGTAGATGCCTGAAAACATCTCATTTGCCTGATTTGAAGTATTTTTGCAAAAGTTATAAGCCTCTAAAGTTTGTAGCCGGTCAACCCTGATCGATCCAATTCTACCGTGAACAGTGAGATTCCGTCCGATATGACAACCCTTTTCATAGGTATGTATTTTGAATTCTAAATATGAATTTGTAGTTTCCAAATTTGGTGACAATATAATCACCAAATTTTCTTCAAATAAAATATTCGATTCATCAATGTATAGATGAAAATGACTAACACTTAATAATCTTGCAAATGAACTTAGTTACATGTATGGGTGAGTCTATCCATTTTCCTTTTAAGGTAGGAGGTTTTAAAAATGCACAAGCTCTAAAATTGCCCACCTCCTCAAATGTACTTTATTTGTACATGTTGATTTTTTGTAGCCTTCAACAATGTATAAACAATATAGATTGAGGAGGTGGGCAATTCTAGAGCCCCATGCCATTTCAACTTCAAAAATTTCATAACTAAGTCCACAAAGCTCTAAACAATATGAAACGACTTGGGTTAGATGCCAATTCCACTTGACTTCCAAGGATTATTTAGTGAAAAATATTTCAAGAAGCTTTGCATCCCCTCTCCCAAATTCAGTTTCAAGCTCCTAGGTGGGCAATTTAAGGACCCTTCAAAATTTCATAACTAAATCCACAAAGCTCTAAACAATATGAAACGACTTGGGTTAGATGCCAATTCCACTTGACTTTCAAGGAAAATTTAGTGAAAAATATTTTGAGAAGCTTCCCCTCCCCTCCCCTCCCCCAAATTCAGTTTCAGCTCCTAGGTGGGCGATTTAAGGACCTCCTACCTTAATTGCATGAAATCTAGGATGCACAGTCTGTGTCTATATGAAGGAAAAAAAACAATAAACTATTGGCACTTCCCTTTCGCGGTAAATTTGGAGGCAAAAGTTCCAGAATGGGGCGGGAGTTGCCGGCTCCCAATTCAAAAAGCAACCGACAGTGAAACCTCTCCGTCTCGTGCGTTTTGACGATGCCGCAGTAACGTTAGTCGAGGACGGACGGAGGAGACAGCCGTCACAGGAAAACGAGCAAGGAAGGCCAAGTGGAAGCTTGGGTCAGAAGTCATGGAAGCTTGACGGGAGGTGGAGGCGCAGGCAGGCAGGCAGGCAGGCAAGCTCCGCCTTGCAGTTCCTTTTGTTTCCTTCGTCAAGGCCAAAACTGCGCCGCACGGCCCCGCAATGGCGGCATCCACGCATTCTTGCACCGAACCACCGCGGGCGCACATGCCGTACACTCCGCGCGTTATCTCTTCCACTCGCAACCTGCGCTAACAATACGCATTCACGACTCCGTCGCACAACAAATTGGTCGCACAACATGCAACGGGACTCACCACTGAACCGGGCGCGCAATATTGCAAAACATAAGAACGCGACGTCCTTGTTTGATTTGCCTGGCCGCACCTGTTTTGCCGCTTCACTCGTCGCTCCAGCAATCTTTGCAGTTGTCTCGGGCTGCGTCCCAGTCTGCAGCGACTCGTGAGCGTGCTCGCTCGCGACCCGAATTCTTGATGTGCTAAGCGTCGGTGCCTCCGTTTAGGGCGGTCTCCGCTGCATTGCGTGCGGTGCTGGGGATATCCGGTTCTTGAAATTTCGTTAGGCCAGAATTGGTCAGGATGGAGTGAGTTGCAGTATGCTGTCAATCGACTGTGTGTCGTTTTGATCAGTTTCGGGGGGATGAGTTTTGTATACTTGTGATCATTTGCGGCGGGATCTTTAATTCGCTGTGAACAGACTTCGAAGTTTGTGTGAAGTAGAATGCCAGCGGGAGGCGGCGTTTAATTAGCACAGGGTTGGTTGTTCGACTTTAGAGTGCGGAGTAGCGTTGCGGGACGAATTCTGAGAGATGAATTGATGTGGAGGAACACGGCGGTTACTGGTTTCTTTCGATCTTGGCGTTAGGTTACGGTGTGCTGGAAGAATGAGGTTTTGTTGTGTCAGTTGAAATGCTAAAAGCTGCTGTGAAGAAGTTTATCACCAAGGAGTTCGTGTAGTTCATTTAAGAGTAATTGTGGTAATACTGGCTTACCGACGGCACTGCTTGCTACATGAACTTGTGGAGCAATTGCTGCTGTATAGAGCAAGGCATTTCAGGAGGATTACAGCTGACTGAGGATAATTTCCGTCCGACGTGATAATTTGCTACTGTACCCCGAGATAGTGGGATCGGATATTCCTTCAAAATATTCCAATTTCGTGCATGATTTACCAGCTGGTACTGAATCGAGAGGGTGCATTCTAGCGAGGGAATCGGAAGCTATTCGGGTTTGAGGTTCCAGACTTCAATACGTACCTTAGTGTTGCCCGTTTTTGGTAGGAAATGTGAATATGCCTAGTATTGGAACTGGAATTGGATTCTACATAGAAAATGGAGACGAAGTGCTAGAGATGGTGGGGAGCACTGGGATTAACCGATGCCAACCGTCTCTACAAGCTTTTGGACGACCTGTAAAAGACCGTGAACTGGATGATGACAGTGACTGTGAAAGCCCTCATACTTCTGAAGGATCATTAGAAGGATCTTTCGAAAAGATGGAAGATCTTGTATGGTTCCCTGAAGTTGACAAAAGGGGTTTATCACCTCTGTCAGTGAAAGATCTGGAAGGTGTGGTAGGGCAAGTGTTGGAGAGTGTACGAGATGCTGGATATGGAGAGGCAGTCTGCACGGAGTTTCGCAGACATTTTTCTCGTCTTCCATCTCGGTACGTTGCTTTAAGCTCTCTTCTCTCAATTTGAACTTTAATATCATCTCTCGCCGCTCTGTGCTTTAAGTCCTAATTTCGCGTACTCTTAAATGTCCGTGGGTGCGGTTGAAGTCCTCGTTTTTTTATCCAAGACTTCTACGCTCTCGCTTAACTCCGATTAGGGCAATTGGAAATTTTCAACTGACATTAATTTGTTTGGAACCTGTACTTGCGGTGATAGCGATTTCGTATATTTAGTTTCGTTCTCTCTGGAGAAATCCGTTGTGTTATTCACATTACCTCTAGAGGCATCTCCTTCTTGAGTGAGCTTGACAAAATCACAATCACGATTGAACCGATCGACATTGTTTCAAATACTGTCAACGGGTCTTATCATCTTCTAGGCAGGTATTTAGATCACAGCATTTAGATCACAGCACTGTTACAGGGCCTTTTTTAAGGATTCCCTTCTGAAGTTTGACATTACACAACGTTTGAACGGGCAGACGGTGATCTGTAGGCCTGATATCATTTTTTTACCTTCAGCTGAACAATTCTTAGCTTGACAATTGGCGGTGATATTTAATAGTACTGAACCTCGATGAAGAAATCAGGAGCCTGACAGTGTCTAGCTGAAACTCCCAATCATCCACTTAAGCGTAGTTGGTCTTGCGAGTTCGAGTAAGCTTTAGGCGAAGGGAATTTAGTCGTTTCTTGGACCTGAATTGGTCTTGGAGAACTGAATTTCTCGAAACGCAACTTCGTACTGTATGTGCTAGTTCTGAAGTCGGGTGATGGGTTTGGACGCTATTCACGTTCCAGTGCATTGATTTTATTGCAGCTGAATGATAGGGTCTCCAAGCCTAGACTTATTTAAGCAACCGAGCTCACATTTACCAGGTGTCAGGATTCTAACAGATTAAAATAGATTTGAGAGGAATAACGTGATTATCGGATGTCTCCTCGGAAGTCTTATGAAAGTGCTTAGTCGATACGTGGTGTGCTGAAATGCTCGTATGCAACTGTAGATGTTGGTTGGAAATTTGTGATGTTTCAGTAAGCTTCATTTAACAACTTAAGCCACCATGGACGAAGCAAAGCGGGTGGACTGCATAGGAATTCTGAATGAACAATTAGTATTTTTTGACTTAACAATCTACTCTGGCATTCTGCAGATATGCCTTGAATATTGATCCACAGAGATATGAGGACGTACTTCTACACATGGAGTTGCTGCACGAGGCACGAGAAGAGGAACACCGTGGTAGCTACAGCTTTTACGATGACACCTTAGTCCTTCCCTCACTTCGTGTCAGAAAGGTCCAATTAACGGGACTCGGATTTTCTCCAGACGATCTCTCACCTACAGATTGTGCAGTACGTGCAAGGAAAGGAGTGCAGATACCAAAGCCCACCTTTGGGTCTACTTCAAGCCTTAATGGCTTGGGTATTGGAAGCAGTCCAAAATTACATCCTTCGGAGTCCCTGCTTGGCAGGTCTGAGTCAACGCCTCCCCGAGGAACACCTCCCCGTCCTCAGTATTCTGGGAATACGCCACCCGGTGCCCGTGTCCTTCAGCATTCTATACCTCGTCGGTCGTGGGGGAATTTTATAAACCCGTTACACATGGACGATGAGGAGATTGGATATACAAGCGACCACGACTATATGTCTCCGTCCTTTGGTTACGAAGTCATTGTAGCAACCGTCGACCGACCGGGGTTGCTGAAATACTTAACGTCAGCTCTCAGTGATTCACATCTTCAGTTGAATATTATGGTACGAGTAACTCTTCCCGTCTGCCTTGTTTGGTTAGTGTATTATAAGCAAGGTGCGTTTGATAAGAAAATATGTACTTGCCGTTTATACTTTCTGTGACTGCCAATCCAGCATCAGAGAAGTTTCTTCAATAACAGGTTTCATTTTGAGTAGTTTCCTGCCCGGTTTCCTGCATCTTGTTTTAAATTTCAATGCCTTTCACTCACCTCTTTGTGTCATATTTTGCTTCTCAAGTATGACTCCGCTTCGGTTATTCTCATGATCTAGTAAATCACATGCAGGAAGCGCATTTATTCAGCACAACAGATGGAATGGCATTGGAGGTGTTCGTTATAGAAGGATGGCCTGGTGATGAGGTATATGTTCTAGCTCCTTTCATTTTTTTGCTGTGAATTTGTTGAACGATTTGATCTCTTTGGATTTTGGTACGCCTCTGCTACTTCCGACATATTATCAACTCATGGCCCAACGAGGTATTGAGATCTGACGAGGGCTCTCTCCGGTGGCAAGCTTTTGCCTCGGCCCTCCATCCGGAAGATACGCTTAGTTGAATATTTACGAGCTTTCCGCATCTGAAAACGAGCTCAAATTGTATTGATTTTTTCAGTGCATCAGGTCGGTTGGTCAGCATATTTCTCTCATCGGCGCCATCAGTGTCTATGGCCTTAACGATTTCTCATCTTTTCTCAAAAGTTACTTTGTATTGTTTTCTCAAATGATACATTAGGGAATCATCCACACACCGACTTTACAGACGTAGAGTCAATAGAATGCAAGTACAACGAATTTTTTCTTTGGTTAACGGTGAAAAGTACTATTTGGACTGTATTAGTGCATCTGTAATTTGGAGACTAGAGAATCAGAGCCTAAGTAGCGGACATATATTTCATTGGAAGGAAGCCTCCAAACTCTGTTTGCTTTTAAAAAAAATCAAGCCGACTTTGCAGACTAGCAGTTCCGATCCTGAGCCTTGGAGCATGAAGTCGTTTACCAGTCCACGTGTATATTAATTGCCTATGATTCAGACCTCAAAAGGACCGAGTCTTTCCCATTTTTTTCTGAAAGTAGAGATCACTCGTATGGTTTGCGTAGATCTTAGCGCAAGCCTCAGCATTTCGTATTGTCAACATTTGCAGGCTGAAGAGCTCAGGAAGGCAATATTGGTTGCTCTAGATGAAAAGTTGCGAGGGAGAAGAGGACGTAGACGTCAGGATGAGCTACGAGCAGCTGCTGAAGCTATACAGTATGAGGATTGGGCTATCGATTACAGTCTGGTCAGTTGTTTGTCACTAACTCTCTAGGTAATTCCGTTTGTTATTCAGTAGTCAATGGAGGTTTGGACATGGACTTGGACGCGGATGATATCTCTTGACGTGTACATCCGATTACGCTAATCGTCAATTTCGTTAAATTGGCGCGATTTTGGAGCCAATGATTATGATATATATCTTCACAAAGCTCTTAAAACTAGGACAGGTATAGATTTATGTACCTGTCCTAGTTTTAGAGAGCAACCGCGCAATGCCAAAGTCGTGGAATTTTGCTAATTTAACGATATTGCCGTTGCTAGCTTTAAGCTCGTGTCAAACATAATGATATCCTTTTTTGTATGACCGAGTGTGGGTTCGTTTTCTGTGGTATTGTCTTCAGCTTCACATCGGCGAGAGCCTTGGAACAGGTTCGACCGGCCGATTGTTCAAGGGAACATACTTGTCTCAAGATGTAGCAATTAAAATTATTGAGATAGCCGAATGTAACGGTAGTGAGACGGATGGTGATACATGTCAGCCTTCTCCAGCTGCTGAACGCTTGCAAATTTACAAGCAGGAAATATCGATCATGAGGTGAGAAATACCGAAATCACTTGGTACATATTTTTTAGCAACATAAATAGTGATTGGAATAGTGAAGTTGACTTCTTTCTAGTCCTTAAATATTGTTTTCGGCTCATTTCGTTTCTCATATGCTTGTGTTGGGGTAGCACCAGGGATCCATTCTGGTACCAGCGACCACATTTAGTCGTTTCCACGGACGTACGTTTTACCCTGTTTTGTGCGTGGACTACTCATGATGCCTTTTGTGGTTCATTTCTATGCATGAAGTAGGTGCAGCTTGAATGGATTGCAATTGTATCGAATTGGGAAAATGTAAATTGGTTATATTTTAGCCAGGCTTTGTATTCCTATGTGTGCAGATTGGTCAGACATAAGAACGTGGTGCAGTTTATTGGCGCTTGTTCACAGTGGCCTCAGCTCTGCATTGTTACTGAAATGATGGCTGGTGGCAGGTGTTGATTTTTCCGAAATCCCACTGATGTTTCGTAATCTACTGATCTGTAACAATATTACGCGCTGATATTGGGTCAGGACCGTTAGAATAACACGTGACACCTAATAATGAATCTACCCGGCTGTCTCGATTTATATTTCAGATCTTCAATTTACTTGAGCATGAGAAAAGTTTAGTTCATGATTGTAAGATTATCACATTAGATCGTAACTGAGAATAGTCATTCATTCAAGGGCACATTCTGGTGTGGTGGTTCAACATTTTGAAATGATTAACAATCTTTAGCAGATATTGTTCAATGTTTAAACAGCTTCTGAACATATCCTGACTTTTTCTGCACCTCAAACTAACAATATTGTGAGGATTGGGTGGCCAGTGTCCGGGACGTGTTGGAATCAAGGAGGTCAGGCTTAGACTTCGCAACTGCCATCAAAATCTTACGTGATGCTGCTAGGGGCATGGACTTCCTACACAAGTGGGTTACTGTTTCTTTCACTTCTTCACGATGCAAAATGGCCAATTTACTGGAATCTTCTTTGCCTTAAGAACTAAAGATGTTATCCTTTTCAAGATTCGAGGTAGAGGCGAATTATGAGTGTAAATGTCTCAACCTTTTGGAACTTATTTTGACAGGAGAGGAATCATTCACCGGGACCTCAAAGCTGCGAATCTTCTCATTGATGAGTATGACGTAAGCTTCTGATCTGCTCTGCAATTCACTGATGCCTTCCTTCACAATTTCTGTTGTTCAAAGTTTGATATCGCGATGCTTGGTCTGCGATGAGAAATAGCGTTTGCCAGATAACACGGAGTGATGTCGTCTGTCAGTTCAGTTGTTTAGTCTTGGTTGTTAAAGGAAGATTAATCTTTAGGGGAGGGTCCGGAGATGAAGGAAGAGAATGGAGATGTGACGCATAATTTACTATAGCGTGCAGCACTCTGAAAACCAGTTATCTGAGAACCAGTATCATGTTTCAGGTTGTCAAGGTCTGCGACTTTGGAGTTGCTCGACTTAAACCTACTTCTCTAAGTACAGCCGAAAAGAGTGAGAAGTTTTCTGCAGAGATGACTGCTGAAACTGGGACGTATCGGTGGATGGCTCCCGAGGTACGAACATAAATTTCGTTAAATTCCATTAGAATAGGGTGGTGGATTCTCAAGCAAGGAAGGAAATGAGATGATTGAAGGAGTTTTTTTTTTTTTTGAAATTCTAGCCCATTGGTGCACAATGTTGTGGATGATAAGTAATTTGCATATTGTTTTGCATATCTGATAGCACAGCAAGCTAATGTAAATGTTTAATAGCGCATGAAATACCGCCAATTTAGCGGAAATGACATTTCCATAATTTTTCTTGTTTCTATATCTGTTTGAAATTATGAAGCTCTCGAAGCTAGTTTGGTATGTGTAGAGGATGAAGGTTCACGCGAAGCAACACTTTGTTGCCTCCACAATTATTTGAATGAGGTCCAAATGTTCTTGATGTTTGGTATATAAGAATTGACGTCAGCTATTACTGTATCAGGTGCTGGAGCATAAACCTTACAATCACAAAGCGGATGTTTACTCCTTTGGCATTACTATATGGTAAGTGCCCGGCCGAATTTTGAGATGAAAGTTGTATCGCGATCAAAGTGGCCAGGGGAATTTGTTCTGCAATGTGTGTAATGCATGCAGTTTGACCCAGAAAAATATTGACACGTCCATTACCAGTTTAATTCTCACCTTCGACACCGTGTATCCCGGCATGCATCTTCATTAAGATTTGTAGATGTTTTGAAGTTCATTCGATTTAGTGACCGTTTTATTCTGTCTGTCAAATTTTTGACATATGTTTGGTGATGTTCAGGGAGGTGTTTACAGGAGAGGTACCGTACGGAGGCCTTACCCCACTGCAAGCTGCAGTCGGAGTAGTACAACGGTATGTATCGCAGCTTTTTCCATGAAGTAGCCTGAGGCGAATCGACTTAGTGTCAGAAGCTTTGAGTCGAGATTTTTCAAATTATTGGGAATATTTGTGTTTAGATACATAACGTTGGAAAGTGAAAACATCACTATGACACATCAGTCTTCGCTGCGTGTTGATTGATAAATTAACTTTTCCTCTCTAATGAAATTAATGATCCTGCTTCGTGAGAGGAATTTGCATCCATATATTCTTGTACACGTGTTTTTTTGATGGATAGTTCAAAACTGGATTTTGCACCTCAAGTACTAATTAATCATATTTTCCTTTTTCAGCGGTCTTCGACCAGAAGTGCCTCCTTATGTCCCAGGGACTGTGGCAACTTTGATGGAAGAATGCTGGCATGACGACCCAAGGATAAGACCCGAATTTAGCGAAGTACGTAAATGTTTCTCGAACCTCGTTTGTTGAACTTTCATTGACTATTCACTATCTATCTCCAACCTTACGCAGTAATTTAGCAGATATCAGATTTCAAGATTTGTGCCATGCCATTTAATATATGGGGGAACGTATGCGGACGGTGCTTTGCAAATGTCTGCAGCAACCCAAGCAAACCGGCTGAATTATGTTCAATAGAAATATAGTTCAATCTTCAATAGAGGCACTGGTGCTGACACTATGCTTTATTTACGACTTTGAACAGGTGCTTCGCATTCTGGAGGATCTGGTCACTTTGACACCTCCCAGAAGGGGAATTTTTTCAAGGAGGCAGACAGTAGCAGCATGATCCCGAAACTAATCTATTTCCGGTAATTGACACATTGCTATGGATCGGAGTGCGGGAGCTTCATGGTTTGTGAACAAATCCACTGTAAACATTTAATATGGTTGGAAACTTCACATTCGAATGTGCTTGTGTATAGTAGACTGAGCTACAGCAGCAGACTGAGCAACAGAATTTTTACATCTTCACTTACCAATTGCACCATATTCTTAGATCCTGATCCTGCTGCTTAGACTCTTTAGTACTTAGAGGCTATCCACACTAGACGAAAGGCAATGAAGTGGAAGCATTTAGTTGGTGTACATGAGCTAGTGGTTACCACACCACAGGAATGTCAAGAAAGATTGAGGATTCATTTTTTCAGTTGGCCATGCGTAGCTTGGGGCATTTTATTTGGCACATGAAAGACGGTAATGAAAAAGCAACTGGGAGGAGGGAATAACTTCTAATTATTGGCTCTAGACTTGGGGAAGTTGCTTGAATCCAATTTCAATGAAAGATGTATATTCTCTCATTGTGATATTATTTGACTTTCCTATATAAGAAAATTATAAATTCATGGATCATTGTTTAATGGATTTTGGCAATTTGTACTCCTTCCAAATTTGAATTGAAGCCATAAAAGTGATCTTTTTAGAATTTGAGAACAACTAATGAACTAAAGATTATCAAGTTTAGTTTCTACTTCAACTTGAAGCCTTAAAAAATTCTTCAATTTGAATCTAAGACAAGTGACTTTATCACCTTTTGAATTTTGCATCCATTACGGGGGGGGGGTGATTTTCTAATTTTAGAATGGCATAGTAATATTTTTGCACCATGCTATTCTACACTATAATATACACTTATAGAGAAATTTTCAGATTTTTTAAGCATATTTGACATTCAGTATGAATTCTTTTCACATTTTATTGAAAAATTCAAATCTCAGATTTGAATTCAAATTTTTCACAAAAGAAATTTGTAATAACATATAGAAGATACATAATCACATCTATGAAAAAATAAATACAAAAATTTAATTCGTATATAGTTGTAGAATGGGAGTTGAATACAGAGAGGAACTTTTAAGGTTTGAAAAAGTGGTCATAAGCATGTGTTTCGAGATTAAAATGATTTTTTATTTTTTTTCATTTTACCCTTTTTTATATCAAATTATTAGATTTTAAATCCTCTTGACTTAAAATCTTTGCACTACAAATCTTGATTATAGTATTTTTATGTTGGAGAATTGAATTGGAAGTTTAGGGGGGAAATTCAAAAATGAAACAATTTTTTTTATTTTTTAAATTGTTTAGTAGAAATAGGCTCGTGGTGGAAAAAAACCCTAAATTGTTAATAGTTCTAATGGAACGACAAGTCAATTTCTGAAAGCAAGATTGTTCTAACAAGCAGCATTAATTCTTATGTCCTTATTTTTTGAAAATTATGAAACTGAGTTCACAAACAATCCATTGTATTATTTTTTTAAGAATATACTTTGATTGCCAACAACATGAGATTTTTCATATCTTTGACATCAATAATATATATGATTGAATAAAATCTTTCTATGTAGATAGGGAATTTCATTAAAATGGCATATTCTACATGTCATTTTCAAACTACCTAGTTAGAACTGTAAAAGTGTCATCTAGGATTGGTATAGATTTCAAACCGAGTAGTCCAATCCATAAAAGTGCCATCTAGGAACATTATAGATTTTAAAAATCTAGGAATGGTATAGATTTCAAACATCTAGGACGTATGTACCTTTCAAACCACCTGGCCTAAACTATAAAAACTACCAAAGTTGCAGAATGGCACCATTTTAATGAAATTCTCCTTGTAGATATAAATATTATTTGTGAGAAATTAATTTTTTAATAAATTTGAATTTGAATTTTTGTGATTTTTTTTGCTTTACACTTAACTATTTTTATTTTGGATGGTATAACTATTGGTCCTAGATACCAATTGAAAAAAAAATTACACTCTTATAAAGCCAATTTATTCTCCTATTTTAAAAAAAATTCAAAAATTAATGCCAAAATATTGACATCTTAGGTACCTACCCAAAGTTTCATTTGTCCATTGAGGGTATGTACAATGGTCTTTTAGGAGTTAAAGATGCCTCTACTTGAAAATTGAGTGGATGCTATAGTGTGCTCTAAATTAGATAATATTTAGAGAGTTGCCCAAATAGGATTTGGAATAGCAAATGCATTCATTAACAATATTGTATCTACCATTGATAATTTAATGTCCTCAATGAAGTTGCATTAGATGAAATTTGGGGCCTCTAAAAGACTGCGAGTTCCTAGGCTCTGAAAATTGTCTTAACCATGTGGGAACAGTGTCAGTTGTGCACTCCGACGTGGTTGAGACCATGCCGTGTCATTTCCTGAAGAAAAAAATTTTCAACTTTTTTTTTCAACTTTTTTTGTATTTTAGATATTTTATTTAATTTATTTAATAGTTTTGATTTTTTGACAACCAACCACGTTCTTTTACTCCCACAGGAACACAATTGAAAACAAGCCTCAAATAGTCTTCCAATGGCCTCAAAAGTCTTCTAAAGAATGTTCCATTTCTAACCTTTCACATACAAAGACCTTAAACCCTTTAAGGCCTAGGGAACTACAAATTGGTTTCCAAAGTAAAAAAAATAGAAATAACTCATAATTTGAGAGGAATTGGAAATGAGTTAGGAAATGGAGGTTCCTAATGTTTTTGTTAGAAAATGAATTGGAGCAATTCAATCTAGAAAATACAATAGAAGAACAAGTCCTTGAACTTCAGGCTTGTTGCTTTTTTGTCTTCTACGATGAAAATTAGAATCTTGTGGTTCAAAATTAACATTGAGATTCATCCTTTACAATCTTAAATGGCATAAAAAAGAATTTTGTAATGGTTCCTAAAGCCCTACTATATGGCAAAACCTTTTTACAAATAAATGAATCTCTATGTCAAACTACAATTTCTCAACTCTAGCCTATTCTAGAATTGAATCACTGGAAGTAACTCCTAAAGATATTGACGTCCATTTTTTAGATGGTGAACAAAATTGGAAGTCCAAAACTTGAAAACGGGTATGTTTTGCATCCATCAATTTTGTGAGGCTTGGAGCACAAGTTCTACTTACATTGGCACTTGTATCAATGCCAAATGGAAGTTGTATATTTCTGGACAAGATCAACTTGTGTTCACATCTTAGAGATTAGAAAAAATTTGCAAGTACTCATTGCATGAAATTTAGGAATGTACAACTTCTATAGAATTATTTAGTAGAATATTGTAGGTATTAGTGAGTGGGAAAAAACAACTAGTTCAAAGTTAGCTAGTGGAATTGGAAAAACAATTGGTTACAATTGAAAACATTGGGAATAGAATGGCGGAAAAATCTATAAAATTTTTACTTAGATTAAAAAATAGAGAAAATAACCAAATTCAATACTTGAACAAATGCTTCAATATGGGAATTAAAGGGAAATAGTTGGTAAAACTCAAACTATCCTAAACATTGGTAGGAATGCAATTTTTGAAATTGCTTTAATTGTTGACTATTTTGAATGCAAATTTTATTAGGGCCATTGTTTCAAATGCAACATAGGTCACAAAAATATAGTTAAATTAAAAGTAGAAACATTAAGTTTTCCCTTTGTTCCAAAATGATTTTGTAGTTGGACAAATTGTTCAGTCCCAAACCTTAAAAATAATGTTATTTCAACCTATTTTGAGTTGTAAGTAGAGTTTGGTGCACTCCAATTGTCCTGAAACTATAAGTTTTGGAGTCCTTTTCAAAATAGAGTATTAAATTCATTACAATAAAATTAAGGAGAACCAAAGGATCATTAGTATGTATTAATTTTCATAATTAGATGTAATTTATGCTTATACATTCAAACAATGTTCAAATTGAACATCATTGTTTAAGTGGAATTCTTCCTAGGAAAGCTTTCATATGACCTTTCAATACTTTTGGTACAAAACTTTTGCAAGGTGGCACAAATTTTTCCATATCACACATGCTCAAGATCCAATTTACACTATAGTCACCATAAAACCTCTCTAAAGTAATTATAGGGATGACTATATTACATTAGAGAAGGTCATTTGCATTAATGACCTTTGTATGTAGTCCAAATCAATATTACCTTTAAGAGGTTATTATTTAAAAAAATACTATTTCAGAGAGTTTTTTTTTATATTTAGTGTTACTTCTACACATTGAAAGCTAAGTTTTAAAAAATTGTACAAACATTTCAAACCTACAAATGGATTTTGACATTGCTAGAAGTGTTAAAGTACAGTAGGAACTTCCAAATGCACCTCTGACTCAATAAAGGCTCACACCTTCACTAGACATTCATCTAGTTAATCGATATCTACCTCGACTGAGATATTGGTTAAATAAAACCTTGACCCTATATAACTTTTGCATGCAATATCCAAATGAAATAGTTCTTGGTGCATTGAAATTGACCTTTATATAGTTGTCAATTTTAAAAAAAAAATTTGATCCAAAAAAGTCGTGTTGTGGGAGTCCCCAATTAAGTGCATACATCAAGATTAAATTTTTTTTTGCCATCATTGAAACAATCAAATTTACATATTAGTAACAAAGACAAGCAAGTTGTTCCAAGAAGTTAGAAATGTACATAGCAAAGACAAACAAGTTGTTTCAAAAAGTTAGCAACGTACTTTACTTGGTTATTCAGTCAAACATTGTTTGATGGAATTCAATTGGTCTATAGGACCATGAATTCCCGGATTGTAGGAACAAGGAACTTGGTTGCAACAACAATCTTACATGGCATAGCAACTACCATGTCAGATGATAATATAAAATAATATAAAATAATATTTTGAAATTTAAATCTTTTAAAAATAATTTGAAAATAATTTATTATTATCTTTAATTAATTACGGCCAGCAATGGTTGGATCTCAACATGGAGAAACGGGCTTGAAACGGCCCTCCAATGTAGCTAAGATACACTTGATGTTATAATCTTGCAATTTATCAATAATGTTTAAATCAAATATCAATCTTACAATGTTCAAATTACCCTCTACAAAGTCCATTGGGTACATCAACCATCTCAATAATTGTTTAGAAAAAGAGTAGTGATTTACAATTTACTGTTTTTGGAGGTATTTGTCCTCACTACATGATTGCAAGGGCTTACAAGGTAATCTGTATATACACTAGAAGAAATTTGTGTTTTAGATGACAAACCTAGATTTTTTGGAATGGATTTTAAGTGACATCTATGTTGACATCTAATTGTTTATATGTTTCATAATGTTACATTGGATGTTATTGTTGACATAAAAATAGCTAAATGTCAACATAGATATCATCTAAAATCCGTTCTAAAAACTAGGCTTGTCATCTAAAAACATAGGTTTCTTCTAGTGATATAGTTCCAAGGCCTTTTTACCATTGTAAACCACTTACACAAAATTGCCTATTCATTTTGAAGGTGGATTTTTGTCCACAATCAGGTCATAATGCCCAATTATGTGGTTTTGCCTGCATAATTGGGCATTACAATTTTTTCATTGAACATCCAATTTTCATTCTAAATGCTCATCCTATTCTTTTCGAGCAATGTCCTCATCATTGAGGATTGCGGGAAGAAATGCGCCTCCTTGTTGGGTTCTGCCTTCTTTGTTGATGCATTTTTCCCTGCAACCCTCCTCTTCTTTGAGAATTGCCCTATATATACTACTCTTGCATGACCATTTGCAACCTTTGATGCTTTGGTCTCATTGCAACATCTATGTTGTTCTTGGGAACATCTACATTGTTTTTTGACTGCTTCAACCAAATTTTTGTAAACCAATATCTTCATATTTTTCAACATACAAATGTTTTATATCTAAAACATAGAATAGGTGAACTTTCTATTACATTGCATTGCATTTTATAGATTTCAATTTGATGGATTTTTAAACCTATAGCATCAATTTGATGGGTGAGTGTTGCATGTGAACATAGAATCTATGAGCCAATGAGCCTAAGAGACTATATTATAGATACCTTCTATGGTTATAGGTGTTTATATTATTAGTACCTATGTTAAAGACTCTTCTCATGGTATAGTGTACCTATGTTATAAACACCTTCAAATGGTTGTAGGTATACATCTACAACTAAGTTTAAGGTTCATAGGCACGCATTTCTCTACTCACACGCTAGCATTCTTAACTTCCAACTACCATACACATGTAGCATTGCCTATTATTGCCCCATCTTAATTCCATCCTTATGTACTCGTGGGACATATTTCAAAACAAAAATAAACACCACAAGTGCACGAGCAAGTGCATGAGGGCAATACGAAGGGCAATATCCTAATGTCATGATAATAGGTTGCTTCACTTTAAATGTAAAAATTAACCTTCGCTAAGCTATCTTCTAAGATGTTTTTGAGTTGTGTTCCCTTTCATGTTTTCACTAAGCCAAAGTTGTAATAGAGTTGCAAATTTAGGTTGGGATACATATAAAGAAAGAATTAATCATCAAGGATTTTAGCTACCTTCATAATGTTCCTTTCAAGTATTTCACGCTACCCTCCTAATATTCCTACAACCTAGAGATAGGTGAGGTTCTTTGAAAGCCCTAAAAATAATTTATTTATAAGTGCCTACCCAAAAGTGTACCCTAAATTTTAAAAATAATAAATAGGTATAATTTTCTTTTGTATAAATGAAATACATTACAGTTAGGCTTTATAAATTATACAAATTAATATCAAGCACAAATCTTTTTCAAACTCTTAGGAGAAAGAGCATCCTTAGGTATAATTGCACAAGGTATAATTTCATACTTTAGGTATATTAATTCATAGGTTATCACAAGCCTTTAACTCCATATTGCAATTGTGTAGAATTATTTTGTGTGAAACTAAATTTCCATTGCCTATCTACATTGTAAATTATAAAACCCTTCTACTCATTGTGCACTGTGTTTTTGAAAATTCATTGAAAAGTTGGTTGTGATGTATAAAGGATAAATTACATTTATTTGCTATAAATTTTAATTTTAATTATATCTAGCATTGTTGGTTATCACACGGAGATCATCAATTTTGTTTGTACATTGCTTGTACTTCCTGTCTCATAAATTCTATAACATTGCAAAGATTGGGACCATATTTGATGTAACTGCATATCATAAATTCACCATATAGTTATGTTTTGCATTAAATTGATCTTGAATTTATACAAAGGTTAAATAAAAGTATTAATGGTATGTGGAGTACAATGTGTATTTTATATTCTAATAATATTCAACCTCACAAAGAGGCTATGCAACCATTAGACTAATAACCTAAAGGGAGCATCCCAAAATTGAACATTTCTATTGTATTGTAAGAATCAATGGTCTAGAATTATAGTTTCATAATCTAAAACGGTCATGAAGTCAAGTATGTGGTTAATGAGGTGATGAATGGAAACAATGACAAGACAAAAACTATATTAAAGAAACCACACACTAAAGTGGTGAAGATCTCCAAGAGACCTTTCTAATGATGCTTGGAAAGGTAAAGAACTATAAAAAAATTTAAATGGTTCTAGAGTACCATTCTTGTATTGATTATATCCCATAGGAAGAATACATCAATGATATTTGAATATCATGTCAATGGCTAATTGGGATTTTGTTTAAATTGGGAAGTCTCCAATTCCTACTTGTCCCTTGTTTCCTCCATTTGTAGCATGACAATTTATTACATGGAGGTGAGCATATAGAAACTCATTTGTGTTGAAAGAACAAACTTTTGGGGTTTGATGTTTTGGACTTCTTGCATAAATTGGTTCCAACTCATTTTGTGACTCCTTGTGATTGTCAAAAGCGCAATGGGATCTATGTTAACTCTTTTAGTGACTTCTCAAACAAAAATGAGAAAGCTTTGAAGCAACATTATAATGTTCTCATTGTAGACATTCCTAGATACAAATATTAATATTTGTTCCTTGACATGTTGGGTGATGAAGAGTCACAAAACAAACCAGCATCCAACATGTACCTCAAATAGCTTCTCTCTCCAATCTGCACTTTTTCTAAAGGGCAACTCTAGACCGGTGCCCACTCCCCCAAATCTGACATGGCAAACAGAGATAGTAAAACTATTCGCATGCTTCTTCCCAAAGGGTTTGTGTCCACACCTCTTTGTCTCCAATTGCTGGGTCCTCCTCACGACGAACCACCTTCAACCTGCTCTCAAGCGACAGCATGTGTGCGATGGAGACACACCCTTGTGGTAAGCTGGCAGGCAAACAGATCATTCAATTGTTTGGGAAGACTCGGCTGGCTGACTACTGCTGCGTGAGATATCGTCGTCGACCTTTCTTCGATCATTCTTAACATCAGCAGGGCATGCATATCAAAGTTTCATATACCTGGGGCCGCTGTGGAGATTTGTGTGATCAGTAGGGATCTAGTATATGATCGAATCCCGTGGAGTTGAAGAACGCCATGGCCGATTTTATTTCCGTGATGATTGCAGTGTTCAAGCAGTCCTCAGAAAATTAATCCTGCGCAGACAAAATCACGTAACATTCTTTAGCCCTTGTAAGCCTACACCTTTTTAACTTTTTACACTTTGAGAATGAAAATCAACATCACATGCTGGCATGCCCTTGCCCAAGATAGGCCAACATTCTGAACTTGAATTTGATTAAGCATGCTTCTGCTCCCATGCAACAACTGACATACAGACTTCATATAAGCATTCACAGAATGAAAATGATGGATTCAAATTCTTAGGCGCAGAAGTGAGCCACTACAAAAGCAGAGTGCATGATCCCAGTGTCATAATATTATTGATTACAAAAAGAGAATTGTAGATAGTATGCAATAACCATCAGTGTGTCCAGGCATGGCAACGCCAGTGCCTGCTGGGGCAGACAATAATCAGAGCACAACAGACCAAGGCCCCCAAATCTCTGGTCCCGAGTCAGAAACATCCGTTTCAAGGCATGTTGATTTGAACCTCAATCTCCCACCACCAAATCCGACCTACAATCCATTCCTGTTGATGCAACAAGTGGGGCCACAGAGCTACTCATCCTACCCAACTTCAGACACTCAACAATACGACCAGCAAGACTACGTACCTGGCAGTACACATGGAGCCAATTTGTACACGGCGCCACAAGAGGTGCACTACGGTTACCAAGGATACCATCCAACTGTGCAAGAACAGATGCAAGAAGACAATGAACTTTTGCAACAAAATTTCATGCAGCCAGAAGATTATGTGCAAGGCAGTCACAACACATTCGAAAATCGACCGATGCAAAGAATGTTACCCAGAAGGTTACCGCATGTGAGGCAGAGGATAAGGAGGCGAAACAGAACGAATAGGGGGCATATTTCTCATATCCATTCAGTCGCTGCAGATATGGCGTACAACAACCGAGAACACAGCACTACTACCAGCATAACAGGTAATAATTCTGACATGGAACTATTATTCTCTATCAAAGAATTTATGTCAATAACCACACGTGTAGTGCAATTTACATTCTAAAAACAACGCAATCGCTTTTATTTCGCCCTACCGCATCAAGTACTATTCACTTTCTTCAGATACTGAGTTTGACGTACTAACTACAATGATATATCCAGATAGCATCATACCTGATTGGCAAAATTTTCCAGGGTCGGTGACAAGTGGACCCATCATGCAAACTCCTTTGGAAATTGAAGGTAGTCAAGAGAGACTGTCTCGATTGACTTCAGCCGTAACTGCAATGGAGGAATCGTCGGGCATAGGGGAGAATTTCGAGTGCAACATTTGCTTTCAAAAGGCTAATGAAGCAGTGGTTACATGCTGTGGCCATCTTTTCTGCTGGCCGTGCCTGTACCGATGGTTGCATGTGCATTCGTACCATAAAGAGTGCCCAGTCTGCAAAGGCGCCATAGCCGAGTGTAGCATTACGCCAATTTATGGACGTGAAAATGCTCTCGCCTCAGCCAGAATGCACGGCGCATTAGGGTCTCAGAGAATACCCCCACGTCCTGCTGCGAGGAGGATAGAGAGTGTAAGGCAACAGAGAGAAAGGGAGGAGCGAGAGCGGGAGCGTGAAATTCGAGAAGCAGAAACCAGGGAGCAAACGAACCAAGAACATGTGCAAATCACAGAAATTGAGCAAGTGGCCACAGAAATTGAAGAAGAGAGTGAGCCACGGGCACCTGGTGCTGAAGCCACGACTTCCGAGGTCACACCCAACAGAGGGGAAGGTATTCCACACGAAGGTTTGGAAACAGCATCAAGACTGCAAGATGATGTAAACCAATTGGGTAGAGAGGCAGGTGATTTGACTGAACACTCACAAAGCAGCTACTTGCAACGAAGACTAGCTTTCAGACGAGAACAACTCAGGCAAGCTCTAGCAAACTCCCGCTACAGTGCTGCCATTAATCAGAATCCGGGAACGAGAGGCACCGACAGACAACAAATGCTGACAGCTACTGCACTCCTGTCACAAGAGTGGGAGCATATAATTAACGGCAGCCGTCTTGTGATGGATCCTACACAGGTAACTCGTGCAAACCTCCAGGTGCAAAGACATCAGAAAGTACAAGAATAGAGTCAATCCTCTCATTTACTTCTCTTAATACAACTCTTATGTGTCACTAAGCATTTGTCAATGCATCATTGAGAGCATAATGTGGATTTACCTTCTTAATGCTCAAACGAGAGTCCTTGGCAGGCCGCAGCATGGTTGGCACCAATGCATGCACGACTTGCAAACATGGAAGGCAATGTAGAACCGAATCTGGATGCGGCCCAACAAAGAAGGCAGATGATAGCATCGGCTGTCTCTCAACTTTCTCAACCACAAGAAGACTCCGTCAGCCGCTTGGCGGTCCACCCGGCCCAAGTTTCCGACTGGATCACAACAATGCGCACCCGCCTCAACAACATTGAACAAATTATGCAGAACTTGGAGCGTCCCAATCACATGCTACAATCTACCAACACCCCAGATTTAAGGAACCCAAATCCAATCCAGGTGGCTGAAACTGAGGACATGAACCCTAATGAGTTCCACGTTGAGCTCATTGCAACAGCAACACCGCAGGAAGTCGCCTCTGGTTCGGAACGAAGTCCGGAGCAAAGTCCAGATCATGTTGTATCACCGAACGTTGAAAATCAGAGTGGCCCCGAGAGGATCGTGCCCGAGGCTTATGTGGTTCGAAGGGCAAGGAGGAGGAGGGAGCATGGGGAAGAGGCTTCACATGTGGTTGCCCAGGAGGATGGCGTCGAGGCACCACATGAAGAACAGGTGCCAGTGACCCGTAAACGAAGGAGGCGGCTGGATTGACGTTACGTGGATCTTCAGAACAGAGGAATCGCCTGAATCCCTAGACTTTTTCCTCCATTTCAGAAAGCTTAATTGTGCACCACAGATTAGATAGATCCTTCAAATCCATGGCATATTCATGGTGGCAAGCCAATCTCCAATCCATCACATTCTGTTGGAGAATGCGGTGCAACCTAGTTAGAATCTGACACACAAGGTCATCTACGTGGAACATTGAAGGTGGTAAAGGTGTGTATTAAGGTGAGGGTGGGTATCACACATACCTAATCGTCCTGCAAATTTTTCACTGTTTTATGTAGACCCACTCGGAAAGCCAATCCAATCTGGTCCCTACAACCTAAATAGGATAACACATCAGTTGAACAGCTGCCTCCCTATTGTAATGAAAATTGCTGATCTCTAAGTTCAGCGAACTTGATATGCCTGAAGCACGTCACCCCTCACAAAAGTTTAACACGTACATGCTGATACGGATACAATTCGTGTCTCAAATGGTCAACGAAAATTTCCTTTGCACACTATCATTACCTGAATTCATGAACAGTGACAAGTTCTGACCTACACATATCACAAATCAGAGAAGACTCAATCCTCTACGTCAATACTATGTGCTATATTATTGATCATTTCTGGATCATATCTTCTTTCGGTTCCTTCTTTGCGACATATAATATTATATCCTAGATCTACACCTTTAATCCAATCCTTGAAGAATCTAATTAGAGATAGAAAAGCACAAAACACCTCACTAGCGCCTACCAACATCAAGCAACCGCGCAAAGAAGCACCTGGGACCTGAAAAAGAAAGTAGAATACACAGGCGCACCTTGTCTAAAACCCAAAGAGTCCCAAGCCTTGAAATCGGGAACGTGCAAATCTAAACAACAGAACCAATAAAACATCTTGACACTAGAAAAGCAGTCGAGGCAAGACATAATGCTAGCAGCATAATCTCAAACAGATTTAATGAAACCATACGCACATTCTCTAGCATAGACTTTGAGCATTGACATAACAATGCACCTGCAACACCTACTTATAATAGTGAATGAATAGTCACAAACACATAAGAGGGAAACATCTTGACAAGAAATACACTGTAAAACGTCAGCACGCTTTTATTCTTATAAGTCGATGAACAGAAACAAATTCCTTCGTTCAGGACGAAATAAACAGATGAAAGCGCCTAAATGCTCAACTATTTCTAACATCTGACTCTATACCTGCTAATGCACAATGGATGGTCTCGCGAATTTCTGGAGCCAAAAAGAATGGTTTCAAAGATACGGAATAAAAGTGGGAAAAAAATTTGTTCAAAATCATAGCAAACCCAGTACAATAAATAATCCTGCGACCACTAGCCAGAGCATGTGAACGAGCTGCAAAGATTGCACAGCGTGAAGTGCAGTTGTCGAGCCAATATTTGTATCCATCTCCCATAGGTTACAGTATCCATCATGAGCTACTTCTACTCCTGCGCAGTTTGCATCAGCAGCTCCACACCTGTTCATACTTACAATTAGAACACCAATAAAAAAAGGCCAAAGATTGAACTAGCACATCAGAAAGTAAAACAATCAGAAGGCTTGCAAAAGCATGAGAACCAAATGATACAACTCTGACACCCGACGTGATTAATAACAATAATTCCTTCAGGGGCTTTATCACACGATGGAGAGGAAAGATGTGTGCCGGTGCTTACCAATATGTGACCTTATCTATCCCACAAACCCTGCACAGAAAAAAAAATATTAAGCACTTTCAGTAACGTCTGCAGTCTTCGCAAGCAGCAGAGGAGAGTGACAACACAATCGTGCTATTAATGACCTAAAATGGAAAAGGAAAACCATCACAATTAACAAAGCACTCTTCTACCCCAATCCCTTTAATAGAATAAACGAGGTAAAAGAGAATGAACACATACGGATCAGCTCTAAAGCATTTTACAGGACATGACTTCGTTGTTCGACGAACGCAAGGACCTGCATCAGAATAAGAGTAATTAGGTCAAAAAGAGCGCATGATTAGATTAATGTGGCTCACTTGCAAGGAACCCTAAACCGCAATTGGAGCGAAAAGGATGACTACATAGCGTGAAAATGGGTAAGTATTCAAAGATATCCCACAACACACCCAGATTAACTGGACTGGCACTGGAGTTACCTGTGTCATCAACAGAAGCCACAGATGCTACCTTCTGCAACAAGTGTGCTTCTGGTCGTGTCTGCACACACAAAGCACCTTGCTCAAAATTTGAGTTGAAATCCTGACACCGAAATCACCCGCGTCGGTGCGTTCTTTTACAGCATTTCTAAATTCTCGGAAGCAGCATTTCTATCAACTCATTTTGTTTTAAAATTGAACTTAAGCTGTCAGTACCCTTACAATCATTCAAAAACATTCAAAAAACGGTCAAATTGCTACTGAACTAGCAATCGGACAACGGAATACAACGGATTTATACCGCTTTCCCGCAACACTGGAGAAAACTGTATATCAGAAGTAATACGAAAGCATAAATTCGTACACGCAAGTTCCGACAACAAATGCAGAAAGGAATCGTCGAAAATATCTCAAGCCCAAACGATCAATAAAGCGTCTCCTCCACAGCAGCATGACGACCATAGGATCCCTAAACCTAGTACCAAACCACGAAATCATTTCAAACCCTAGAAAACACCATCCACACTACTCCCTCCACCAACCAATCCCCTTCAAATTCGAATCCCGCACTTACGAATGCATAAATTCGCATAGTCTACTCCACTTCAGAAATCAATTTCACAAAGAAATCACTAAAAAAAATCTCTGACCTAACGGCCAGCAAATCGTCCCCTCAACAGCGGCATATCAAGACCAAAGACTTCCCTAACCCTAGCACCAAACCACATACTCCTTCCAAACCCTACCAAACCCTAACCACACCACTCCGACCTTCAAATTCGGACTCCGCACATACCTCAGTGGCCGAGGATCCGCAAGCAACGGCATCGTGTCCGACGATACTCCCACTCTCCACTCCAGCGTGCCGGCTCACCACAAACGAATTCTCCACCATAACTCCATGACTCCCACTAACCAAGGAGCTCCACATCAAGAGCAAATAGACGACGCCACGGCACTCCTTCCAACCGCACGTCGCCATAGCATGATTCCGCTGGGAACCTTCAAACAATCCCAATCCCGTCGAAAGCTCCCCCCTCAGCCTCGATCGATCGCAATGGCGACGGAATGAAACCCTTCCGATGCGCCAGGCGCCGAAATTCTCGGCCAGTACCGTGCCGAATCTCGGGTGAAGGTTCCCCTGCACAACGTGTCATCGAACTCGGATGCTAAACTCGGGATTGACCATCGCCGTAGCAGCAGCTTTCCCGTGACGACCTCATTCGAAAGGAAGAAAAGCGCGGGTGGTAACATAAAAGTTGAATCCTGCGACACAAGGACCACGTGCCTGCAGTCGCAGTCTGGAAGGGGGCAGGCCGGGGGAGATTAGCTGTTGAGAACGTGACAGCGTGACAGACGGTATTATTGGCTTGAGCATGGAGAAAGAGGGCTGGGATGAATGAACAATGATGACAAAGTCGTCGAGTTTCGTCCGTCAGGTTCGGATGTTTGGATGATACTGTGAGTCGTGGATGATATTGTGTGATGGTGGACGATACTGTGTGCTGTGGATGATACTGCGTGATGGTGGATGATACTGTGTGATGTGGATGATACTGTGTGATAGTGGATGATACTGTGTGATGGTGGATGATACTGTGTGATGTGGATGATACTGTGAGATGGGGATCATGATGGGGATGATCTTCTGTGATCATGGATGATCATGTGTGATGGGGATGATCTTGTCTGAAGGAGATGATCATATGTGATGGGGATCATGATCTTGCGTGATGAGTGAGGATGATCATGTGTGATGGGGCTGATGATCATGTGATGGGTATGATGATCCTGTATGCTGGGGATGGTCCTGTATGTGCGCATGATCCTGCAGCACTACTAAGGTAGGTGACCAATTTCCAACTTCTTAACCCCTAAATCCCTGAGCGTGTTTTCCATCAAAAACCACTTAGAACTACCACTTTTGTTGTGTTTATCTAAGAAAACTAAACAAATATGTTTTTTCAAAATTCAATTGTAGGATCTTGTACTTAACTTGTTTGAGAACATGTGGTAAAAATTTCATCAAATTTGATTGTATAGATTGCAAGATATTTGCATCTAAAGTGAAGAAAACAAGTTTTTTTGCAACTTGCTTGACTAGATTTTTTGGCTTTGAATCTTTTTAACTAAAAATAATTGCATTGTTAATTTTGATTTTCTAAGTTTTTATGTTAAATAATTGAGTTGAGAGTCTAAGAAAAAAAATTCAACAAAAAATCACTTAATTTTCACCCATGAAAAAATTATTAAGTAGAAGTAGGTTTAAGATTGAAGGAAAAACTAAATCATTAATAGCTATGAGATGAAATTGACATACAATAATCCCAATAGTGAGACTATTCTAAAAAGCAAACCCAACCTTTTCTAAAAAAGATTCTTGAAAGATTGTAAAAACTGCATTCACAAATGAATCCTATAAGTTATTTTTTCAAGAAGATGCTTAGATTGCTTGAAAAACTAAGATTGTCCATAACTTTCTCATAACTAGTCCAAATGGAATGAATCAAAGCTTCAAATGTGAACAAAAATATAAGGTTTTAGGAAAACTTGTTTTGACTTTTTCTAATTTTTTTGTGCTGCCCGTTGACTTTTGCTTTTGGCTTATTGTGCCATAACTTTTTTCTCCCGGGCATCGATTGAAACAAAAATTATATTCACAAAGCTCTCAGCAAACTCCACAACTACAAAAAAATCTCAAAAGCATTCACTATAAATTGAGACAATAAGAACCTACCCGGACCCAAATTATCCCCCAAGGGGACAAATAGTCCTTTAGGGGTTAAGCAATTACACATATTTTGGAGTGTAGGTTTTTTGAGTGCATAATTTTTCCCTATATAGAAATAGAGTTTGGAAGGATTATATATTTTTTTCAGAATTTTATTTAAAAAATATAATTATTGTGAAATTTTTAAAGAAAGATTCTCTTTGACTTGTAATGATGATATAGACCTTTCTATTTCTGACCATAGACTGATTGCAGAATCGACCAAGGGCTCGTTGCAATACTGATAGCCTTACAACCAATCATAATGCACTACAACTGCTCCTCCAACTTCATAGAAAGAAAACACAACTTCACAGAAAGAAAGCAGCCTATAAGTTAGATTGGAAATGGGGTGATGGTTGGAAATGGGTCAGTAACTATAGTACGATGGATGATACTTCTGGATGATACTCTGTATTATGGATGATAATTCTGTACCCATCCCTGTGTGTTTATGGATGATCCCTGTGCCCTGTGCCCAGAGGAGCCTAGATTTCTAGGTTTATACATGTGTTTGACAAACCATGCCAAGCTTGTGTGGACGGTGAGTCACAGTGTTCTAGGTTTAATTTTTTTAAGTGTAAATTTTCTGTTGGGTCCTATTAGGGAACCGCTTTCTTCTTGTGAAACATTCTTGTTCTGGAACATTCTTTCTGCCCTCCCCTAGACCCCAATAGTATGTGAGCTATGGCAGGAGCCCCAAAATATGTACTGTACACGTGGGATCACACTGTAACATTTTGGAGTTTAACTCGGCCGTCTTGGTGAGGGGCCGGGCCGTGGGGGCCCCAAAAACAAAGGCTCCCACTGACAGTTTTTTTAAAAAAAATTTATTGCTTTGTTTTTGTTTGTTTTTAACAAATGGAAGGACCCCTCTGTCACGGGTTAGCCTGTCAGGGTTTGTCCCTCTATATTTGCTTAAAGGGGGTTGAGAAGGCTGCTGAGCAGTTATGGTTCCCAATGAAAAGGAAAGGGGCTAGGGGGGAGGAGTAGGGGTCCTTCTACTGTATGGGGTCACCATGCCAAGAACAATTCGCCTTGCACAACGCCCCATAATTCATTGACAAGCTTTGCATTCAAGTTGGTCTACAGTGAAAGGAGTCTTGATTCATGAAAAACAAAGGTTGTCCTCTTCTTTCCTTGGACTCCGGTCAGGAATGGGAGGATACCGTGTCCTTTGGTGAAGGTCAGATTCGGGCATGGATTAATGCCCAAGGTGTTTTTTCGAGCCTCTAGGAATTTCAGCTTTGAATTGAGCAAAAAGATGACATTTTCAATAAGGTGTAACAATTTTTTTGGAATTGTAACCGTACAAATTCAAACTAGGCATGTTGGAGATCACATTGGAAAAGAAAACACGATGATATCATTTATGGATTGAAAGACTATAATGTTTGATCATAAGGGTGTCCAAAATTGTAAAAGTGATAAATTGGAATTGTAAAACTTTTTTCAATGGCCTCTTTTGATTTGTCAAATCTGAAAAGTTGGTCACCAAAAAAAATAAGAAGATGAAGGGCCTAATATGCATAACTTCAATCAATTGATGGCTTCTCAAAATCCACTCTACAAATTTTTTAAATGAATTTCTAATATGATTTCTTCTCCAAGATCTAGTGTATTTGAGGCTCATTTCTAAGAGACCTCAATACTATAGAAAGTCAAGATTGCAATGGACACCCTTGCACAAAATCTTAAATAGAAAAATCATCATTAATTATTTTCAAAATCGGATTTTTGATGCTAAAATTAGACCTCAAAAAGAATTATTAAAAATATTAAATATTAAAAATAGCAATTTGGTTGGGTTGATTTAACTTCAAAGTATTTGTCAACACCAAATTTTGGTGCCTCAAGCATTTAGGGATTAATAAGTTATTTTTATAAAAAAAAATTAAATTAAATTAAATAAAAGTGTCACATGTCATCTCCGGAATGGTGTGAGGTGATGTGGACCTTTAAAAATTTGGAGTGTAAATTTGATTTCAGCACTTGAGTGCGGAATCAAACCTTTACTGTGTGCATACTTTCTTGCACTAGAGATTTATTTTTCCATAGTAAATTGAGGAGATGAATTTAGTAAAATGAATGATAATAACTCAAATGGAAGAAGTATTGATAGTAAGTTAAAGCAACTAGTGTTGGTTTAAATTTAGCAATTTTTGGCAATATGAGTTATGATTTGGTGAATTTCTACCTCTAAAAAGTTAAGATTTATTTAGTATATTTTTACACTACAATATTTAGGTTTAAAACAAAACTTCAATGTGTAAGAAAACCGAGCTTCTTCAATTTTTTTGAAAGTTGCATCAAAACAAAACAACAACATGATTATGCATGATGTTTAGAAATTATCCGTTTAGACCAATCTTCAAAAAATAGTTGTAAATCTTCATCAAATCAATTTAAAGGCATTTAACTTTGAAAATTCACTAAAAATATTTTTAACTTCCAAAAATTAATTGTTTTTACGACTAGCTTAAAACATGCCAGTTTAAATTGTTTAGTTGAAAGTGGGAAAATAATCATAACATTTATAGTAATGGAAGAACTTAGTCATCTTCAACAATAGTATTGTTTTGGTCATTAGATACACCATTTTCTAAATAGTAATGTTTTCACTTAAGAAATCCATTTGCATAAAGTGGCATTTGATTCTTTGGCCCATAATAGGAATTTTTCAATTATTGAATATTATGATTAAATAGAACTTGTCTACATGTGAGGCAACGCCCTTCTTTCTTACATGGACAAGGTCATTCCTATGTCTAATCTTGAACTTTCAACTTGTCGAAAATATGTTGATCCACATAAAATGTGAAATTGTGAGGAGTGAGGGATATTCTCTTCAAATTTTACAAGTGCTATCGAAATTATAAAATTGTTTTTCTTTACCTTCTTAAATCATGTAAGTAGTCAATTTTTTGGTCTCTCTACCTTGTAATTGTTTTCTTTGAAAAGCTCCTAGATACTAAAGAAGTTTGAGAGAGATTTTGTTTTGAATTTGACCTTGATTTGTGTATATCTCTCTCCATGCATATATGAATAATCTATCCAACCGTTTTAATGGTCACGATGATGGAGTAATGAATCATGTTGTCTTGTCCAACCACTCTACAATTGAAGTGTCTAATATAACATCCCAAATGTCAAATAGACCATGTCTATTATAAATATATATATTTGAAATATACCTATAATAAATCCAAATATTCTAAAAAAATTTAGAATATTTGTAGAAGGTTGTCTAATATATTTGACACTCATTTAACAAGGTACTTGATTTTAAGTGTTCAATACAACTTGAAATTGAAAAGAAATGTCAAAAAAGGCAAAATTATTAATGGATCATCAATGATCTTAGTAGATTTGAAGAGTTCACAAGAGGATTTTGATTTGGTCAATCAATTATTCAATGAACTAACATGTGCAAAGCTTTTTGTTTGATCTAATAATACAAAAAATTCTGCCCTTTGCCCTTTTGAAATCACACTTTCTAATATAAGGTCAATCAAATATTCATTTCAAAATAACTCATATTTTGTTTACAACCCCCTAAGAAAGCTTTCCAGAGGGAAGAATGTAAATTTAGAACTTTAGAGGGAAAATAATTTATGTTTTGAGAAGAATCTAAACATGAGATTTCCATTTTGAGGAGCTTTTTCTTCTTCTTCCAATCTCTATATGAATTTTTTAGAATCTTATTCAAGAATCATAAAGCAATCACATTGTTAAAGAATTAACTAAAAAAATATTAGAGTACTTGGATGTACTTCATCTATTTCATATAATTTTGCAATATGCTCTTGAAAATGTTCATCATCTATCTACCATTACAAAAAATTTGAGCCTTGTAGAAGGTTGTTAAGAAGATTTGTTGACCGTCGTTAGTGTTTTTTAAAAGTGCACTATTCCTCTATACTCGCTCAATTTGATGGATGGGCAATGCATGATCGAGCTCAAGAATGGAACGTCCAGATGAAATCGCAAATTCTATTGGCCCCACAAGTCCAAAATTCTTGCCATTGCTAAACCGTATTGACAACAATTGATCCACTTCTATACATCACATTTAGTAACAATAAGGACTACCTTCCCTAAAACAAAATGATGTGGAATATTTCACACCATTTCATCCCAAGATGATATGGTGTAGAATATTCTACACTCATTGAAACTAATGCTTTAGTTTCCTCATTGCGATTTGAACAACTTTCATGATTTGTGAATTCAAAGTGAGAAGACAAATCTTTATATACATTTGGGGTGGTAGGAGGCAAAGTAAACAATGTGGGATAAATAAATTAATTAAAGTTAGTAGGAATTCAACCGCTCATAGGAAAGTCAAATTAAAACAAGAATTCTATTTAAAGCAAAATTGCAGGCCTCATTTAGTCATAATAGAAGAATTTTTTTCAAAAAACTTTGGACTAAAAAAAGTTGGGAAATCTATTTAAATTTCATCTCCAAAAATCCGTTTCATATTTCAAGCCTCCAATCAAAAGTTATGGACATTTCAAAGAGGGGTTGGAGGACATTTTACATCTTGAAACATTCTCTTTGAATTTTGTCCATAACTTTTGATTGAAGGCTTGAAATATGAAACGGATTTTTGGAGATGAAATTTAAATAGATTTCCCAACTTTTTTTAGTCCAAAGTTTTTTGAAAAAAATTCTTCTATTATGACTAAATGAGGTCTGAAATTTTACATAAACATCATTTTGACATTTTGACAATAAGCGGTTTAGCACTCATTTTCAAATAATCCCATATCCTTTGAGCATTCATGGTGAAAACTCAATTTCAATATAAAAATGACATCTCCAACCTTCACTCCGTCAAATGTTTCCTACTCAATTCCTTTATAGGTCTACCAACATTAATTTTTGGATGGGTTAAATGATATTGGGGTTTTGATTCAAAGGATTTTCACGGTGTTTGGCATATCATCTTAATGTTTCTTTGAATATTTGGTTGGTTGTTCTGAGATTTAAAAGGGGAAAAAAAGCATAAATTGTAAGTCTACTGCCATAGTCTTGGTACGCAGGGAATTAAAGAAGCATAGGTTTTAAAATTTTCCAAAGTTGTGTTGGCACCAGTAGTGCCAACTTGGACATGGGCACGAGCAGTCAACGGGTTGGCACTCTAAATCATTCCCCACCCCCCAAATTGGCAGCCTCCTGTGACCTCATTTTTTTCCTAATGTAAAATTAAAACCATCTACAATGTTGGGGTTAGTTCATAAATGCTTCAACATCCATATTTTGGATGATGACAATGTTTAAAGTAGGTCCATTAAGCACCCATTTAAGAATTGATTTGCAATTTTGAGGGTTTGTCTTTTCCAAAATATTTTTTTGGTAAATTTTCTTTGAATAGAATTAGTATTTAATCCAAGTTGTTTCATATTTTTTGAACCTTCATGGAATTATTCATGAATTTTGAAGTTAGAGCCATAAAAATGTCTACCCTTTGTTACGTTCATCAATTAATAGTATATTATGAAAAGCAAAATATACCTTTGTGTTAGAAAGCACCTTTTGAGCTCAATTACTATATAGACCTCCTGCCATAGTCTAAATGCCTTTTCATTCATCCAAAAGATTCATTAGGAAGAAATTAAATCTATAAAAAAGGTGTTTCAACTTGGTTGCTATTCTTGCTCTTTTCACGAATTCTAGAAGTTCCCACTTTATAGATTTTTCTTGGAAAGCTCATGAGTACTTCTCAAGAATATTGATGATTGGCAAGCTCATGGCCCAAGTTTGCCACAAGATTATATTCCTACTAGTTATTAAGCTTCATCACTTTAAAATATTATTTTTTTAAAGAATGTGGCACTAGATTCAATAAAATATCATACTCACCACATGCAACTATGTCACATAGCTTCAGAAGCCACATGTTAAGTTTTCAACGGATGAGAAGACAAACTATTTATACCAATGACTGGGTAGTAGTAGATAGAACAATCCATGTGGGATATATAAATGAGGATTAGTAAGATCATAGTTAAGCCAAAAGTAGAAATTGTGTTCAAAATAGAATTTCAGACCTCATTTAAGCATAGTAGAATAACTTTTTTCAAAAAAAATTGAAATGGGTTAATGTGGGAAATCAATTTTACTTTCATCTCCAAAAATCCGTTTGAGATTTTGAACCTCCAATTAGAAGTTATAGACAATATTTAAAGAAGGGTTGGGAAAGACATTTTCTTTGACAATTTCAAACATTTTCTCTATATTTGTCCATAACTTTTTTTTGAAGTCTCAAAATCACAAAAAAAAATTTGGAAATGAAACTCAAATTTATTTTTCAACTTTTCTTAGTTCAAAGTTTTTTGAAAAAACTTATTCTACTATGTCTAAATTAGGTCTATGGGCAATTTCATTAAAATGGCATCATTCTATTACTTTGACAATTTTTTCAATTTAGACTAGATAGTTTGAAATGTACAAACTTTCTACATGTTTGAAATCTATATTATCTTAGATGTTTGAAATCTACATTAGTACTAGATGTTATTTTTATAATTCAAATTGTGTGGTTTGAAATCTATATTACTTCTAGATTTTTTAAATCTAAATTAGTCCAAGATTTTTTAAATTTACACTTGCCTTAGATGTCACTTTTATGGTTTAGAGCGGTTGGTTTGAAAATGGCACATGAAATACCGCCATTTTAACGAAATTTTCCATGTCTGAAGTTCTATTTCGAACCTACGTTTTAGCAATGAGCGGTCAAACTTTCATCTTCAAATTATCCCACACCTTATGAAGATTCATGATGGACAATGCATTTCATTGTAAAAACAATTTCTCCACCTCACATTCTTACAAAATGTCAATGAATTCATTTCTCCATTTTGACACCAAAACTTTTCTTGATGGTATAGATGGTCAAATGATAGAAACTTGGTAATTGATTCAATGGATTGTTAATGGATCCTCTATGTTCTCTTTCAGTTATAATTAATTGAAGTTGCTATCTAAGTATAGTAATTTCTTCATATGATGTGATAATCTCTTCACTACATTAGTTTTGTTTGAACCATGGTTGTCATATTGGACAAGTTATTATTCATTTCTTGTCCTGTAGGATGAGTTACTATTTATCAAATGTACAACCAACAACATCAACTTTATGGAAACATGTACTAAAAATTTGCAATCTTCTTATGGCTTCATTAAACAATTAATGCTTTATGCCCAATTTGATGAAACTCTAAAATTAGTACAAAGATATAAACAAAAATGTAAAAAAATCCAAAAATGATTTAAGCATTAAAGGTTAATTAAAACCATCCATTTTAGTTTAAAAAAATTTGATAAATAAAATAAATTGTAAAGGAGAAAAACTGGGGGTCTTTCCTTAAAGATAGCAAACACCAATGAACTAGAGATGAAACTCCTTTTGGATTGAAACTTGAAAATGGAGCTCTTTCAAATTTGGTCTCTAAATTGCTTTTATCAATAAGAATTCTCAAAAATAAAGCATGTGGAGCAAGGGATTCATAACATTGTTTACCAATGAGGTAGTTATGGGGCTCTTTTGCAATGCTTTGAAAACGGGACTTGTACATTGAACCAAAATGCCATGTATGGCTACTCAACTAACCATAATTCTTGGAATTGACAAATACATCCCTCTCAAGTATTTACCAAAGCATTTAATACCTTCTCAGCATGAAGAAGGCCAACAAATGTTAGTCATGGTTGTCATACTAGACAAGGTACTATTCATTTTTCGTCCTGTAGGACGAGTTACTATTCATCAAATATACCTCTCAAGTACATTTGATGAATAGTAACTCATCCTATAGGACGAAAAATGAATAGTAACTTGTTCAGTATGACAACCATGATGTTAGTTATATAATGTTGTTATGTTGTAATTTTCCATGAGAATCTTGATTTTCCCTCATTTCTGCAAATCTAACAAAGCATTATACCTTCCCAACTTGGAGAGGCCCAATGTTGCCATTATATAATATTATACTGTAACTCTCTACGAGAATCTTAAATTTTCCTCATTCCCGCAAATCTAACAAAGCATTATACCTTCCCAACTTGAAGAGGCTCAACGTTTGGTCGTTATATAATGTTCTATTGTAAACCCCCCACAAGAATCTTGAATTTCCTTCATCCCCACAAATCTAACAAAGCATTATACCTTCCCAACTTGGAGAGGCCCAACGTTGTTGTTATATAATATTATATTGTAACTCTCTACGAGAATCTTGAATTTCCCTCATTCCCGCAAATCTAGCAAAGCATTATACCTTCCCAACTTGAAGATGCTCAACGTTTGGTCGTTATATAATGTTCCATTGTAACCTCCCATGAGAATCTTGAATTTCCCTCATTCCCGCAAATCTACCAAAGCATTATACTTCCCCAATTTGAAGAGGCCCAACATTGCCATTATATAATGTTACATTGTAAACCCCCATAAGAATCTTAAAGCTTCCTTCATTCTTGCTAATCTAACAAAGTATTATACCTTCCCAACTTCGAGAGGCCTAATGTTGTCGTTATATATTGTCGTTATATACTGTTCCATGGTACCCCCACGAGAATCTTGAATTTCCTTCATTCCCGCAAATCTACCAAAGCATTATACTTCCCCAACTTGGAGAGACCCAATGTTGCCATTATATAATGTTACATTATAAACCCCCATAAGAATCTTAAAGCTTCCTTCATTCTTGCTAATCTAACAAAGCATTATACCTCCCCAACTTGGAGAGACCCAACGTTGTCGTTATACATTGTCACTCCCCACGAGATTCTTGAAGCTTCTTTCCTATGAAACTTAAGTAACTAAGCATTAGACCTTTAGAAACACCGACATTCAATGGTGTTATATAAATATATATACATATACATATACATATACATATAATGTTCTTGTGTTGTAACTCCCTATGAGAATCTTTAGTTTTTTGTTTTAGAGCTTACCTTACGGCCAAGTGGCTGTGCATTGATTGTCGGGACCACTCAATTCCAATTTCCAAATGAATTGGCCTCCCACATGGTAGACCACGTTAGTTTATGATTTTACCTCACTGTGTTATGTGTATGTGTGTGAATCTAAATTTTTTTAATAGTTGCAAGCGGAGGACTGTGAATTTTAGAATGCAATACTATAGTTGCCAGCGGAGGACTGTGAGTTTTAGAAATGTAAGAGAAATGGTGGTGGCGTCGCCTACAGTGGCGTGAGTTTCGTGTTTTGTGAGATCCGTGCCCCCGACAATCCCGTTTTTGGTGGAAAGACATGCTCTGACACCTGGCCCTGGTTGTCGAATACCGGTAACGTGAAAAGCACACACAGCCACTATCCGACATTCTGTCCAAAACAAAACAAAAGAATAATGGAAGAGCTCCGAGCCAGTCGTTCTGGCAACGAACTGCGAGCCAGGAGTCGATCATGCCGGCTGTCGACAAACCTGAATCAGTCCTCGCTCATGATTCTGTCAACCCCAACAACAACTGGACGGGAGTGGGTACAAAACAATCGAAGAATTGTAAGTTACGAGAAGGAAAAACCGGGCGGAAAACCCGACACGCACGCGCAGCGAGATTCATCGATCTCAGGAAGTTACCAGGCAGTTATTCTATTCGGAGAGGAAACGGAATCATCGAGCGAAAACGGGAGTGACGGATCGATGGAAGAAGAGAATCCAAAGACGGCCGGAGTGTAACAACGGATTACGACGGCCGGATCAACCCACACTTGCCACGACGAAAGGGCCGGTTCTTACTCTTCATTCGTTAGCTAGACTCGATCTTAACTTCTGTGCTGGCGGACGGATCCAGGAGGAAGGGAGGAAAAGGAAATCCCAGTCACAGTGAGGGCCTAAAAACGAAAGAAAATACCCTCCGGTTAACTGAACCCCGGCCCACTACAAGTACCAGTGCAGGTCGGAATTAAGTAAAAGCTGCAACTTATGATCCACGTTGGGGAGATCGAATGCGACACTGCGACAGTCGCAAAAGCCACCTGCAAATTCACTGTACCGGGACCGAATCTCGAGGAAATCCGAACCCGGACCAGAATATCGTCCAGATTCGTCCGCCGTCAATTGGAACCCCTGTCGACATTGAGCCTCACTTGAGCAATTTCACATCCCTTCTATCGATTTCACATCCCTTCATCCGGCCATTTCACGGAAACGGAAAAAGAAACCCCCAAACCCCACAACGTTTCAGTCTCTTCCAATCGAACGTGTGCCCCCAATTTGCGCCCCCCCAAAATTATTGAAAAAGAAAGGCTAGAAATCTGATCCCCATGCCCACGACTCCACGACTCCATGTCACAGTTCTCAGAGCTAGCCTAGCTCCGCCATACAGCAGCAGCTAGCCGCGGCGTGATCGAGATGACAGTTCTTTTTTGGCAAGCGGGATCAGAGTCATGCCATGCCCCCTTCTGATGAAAACTGAACCCACCGTACCATGCTTTCGTGCAATTGATTAATTTGGTTGAGTTGCATGAAAAAAGAAAAAGGAAAAAAAAGGAAAAAAAAAGGAAAAAAGTGAAGACACCATACATCACTTCATGGGTATTTAGTTCTGCAAGTCTGCACAGATTCTGCATATATCACAGGCTCTCTTCCCTTTCGAATTGCCATCCAGGATCAGTTCCATCTCGTAGTTTGCATTTGAAGATCTGCTACTAGCTGTCCCTCCTTTCCGATCCCCGTTCCGATCGCATTAATCGACGGGCTTGCTAGCTAGCTCGACCGTTACCCTGGGTACGTCAATCTCTAGAATTTTGAGTTTGTTTCGATTCTTGCTGTTGAGAGTATTCGTTGGGAAGGGTGTAATTAACGTGCTGTCGAGTATTTCAGTTTTGGGTTTTTGTCAACATTTTGGTTCTTCTTGCAAACGAGCTGTATATATAGAGAGAGTCGTTTGTGATGCAGTTACGTACGTTGCAACTTGCAAAGCGTGTTGATGGTGAGCAGGGACCCGGATGTTAATTATTATTTATTGATGTTTGGGTTGATGAAAAATTCGACCTGAGTTTTGCTGGAGAATGTTGGTTTATTTCGAATGTTGCAGCTAGCTAGTTGAGATCGATTGCATGTTACGAAGAATTATGATTTGGAGTACGTTCTGAAGTTTTGACTGCGCTGTTCTTTTTCAATATTTTGGGTTCCTGCAAATGAGCTAGTTGAGATCCAGTTGCAGCTTGAAATGTAAAGCAGGTTGTCGATGAGCAAGAATTGTGATTCCGGATATATTTGAGTTGTTTCAAGTTGATGGTGAGTTCTGTACATGTTGCATTTGGATTATTCATTTGTGTCCCTGGGCTGCGTGTGCACGTGTAGTTCTGAGCTTTTCGGGTGGTGAAAATAAAATGCCGGGGGAGCAAGAAGAGCGACTACTTGCCCGAGCGGGCGAGGCGCCAGTTTACTCTGCGAAGGAGCTTGCAGCCAATCAGTACGCGTACACGGAGCCGCTGACGACTCCGGTGGAGGAGCTTTTCGACTGGGACCGGGCGTTGCAAGAGCTGACTTACTATGGGCGCGATTTCTACTTGGTGGTGTTCCGCTCCGTTCGCAAGATCTCCGCTGACAACGAGACCCTGTACAACGCCGACGCCCAAGCACAAGAAGAAGCGCGACTCAGCGGCGGATTGCTCAAGGTATAACCACGCACTTCCCCAAATCTCCCCAAGAAATCAGGCAATTTCTCTATTAAGATGCCCGATTTGAATTACTTAGCTCCTGAACAAAGCTCCAATCTAAGCATGTCTGTCGTACTTTTCGAAGATAGCTGGATCCACACACTAGTGCAGAAGGGTGGGTTTGCGTTAATTTTTACAACTTCTATGATTACCAGAAGTTTAATAACAATTTTACACTGGTTTAGTACAACGCTGTGCAATGTATTTACAACGACTTGAGATCACAATAGGTTTTGCATCAGTTTAGGCAAAGATATGCATCGATTGGTTCTATGCCCATGACTTTTGCAACAAGTTTGCAGCTTTTCTGCAATCATGGTTTGCAATCGACCATGCATGAGTTTAAGGCGAAGTACGGAACCGCTGCAAAACCATTGCCAAGTAATTGATCAAGTGTTGCAACCGCCTCTTCCTATTGTGGTGACAATTTCTTTGTCAATATATTGGAAAGTTTTGTGAATATGGTGTACTGTGTGTTTGTGAAATTGTTGTGTGTAGTACTGGTACGGGATCTTGAATGAGCGGCGCGAGTGCCTGGCGATGTGCATATGGTCCAGCCGGGAAGACGCAGTGAAGGCCATTCACAAGCCGGCGCATCTCGTGGCCATGAAGCTGGCGTCTGCTATGTACGACATGTACACACTAGAGAGATACTCGCTCAAGATTGATGAGAATCTCGTGCCCACCTTCACACTCCTCGGCAGCATGTCTTCTTGATCATGTGTCCAGATCTCGAATCTCCCATTACTTTGTAGATTTTTTTTCAGTATAACATAAAACACCGAGAGTAGGATTGCAATTAATTTTGTCATACCATGGAGCATATTTTTGACACATTCAAGATCAATTGGAAGGTCTCCATGCAGCATGATTTCAGTACCGAATCATTCAATGTGAGCATGAGTAGATCTTTTCAGATCGAGAGCTAGCTTGCTCTGTATGACAATTGTAACTAGTATTCTCGAGACTGATCGAGACGTACTTGCAAGCTCAAGTTCACATGGATGAGAATCTCGTGCCTAGCTACTTTCAGCTTCCTGGGAAGCGTGTCTTCTTGATTAATCAAGTTTTATTTAATCGATCTTGAAACTAGATTGAAATTTGCAGACATCGAGAGAAACGTACCACTCACTCAATCACTCTCGAGATCAATACGACATGCAAGTCACCTACTCGAAGCCGCCACTTCAAATTCAAAGTCTGACTTGATTCAGTTCATTTCTGTCGAAGGATAATTGCGAATCATCGCCCACTTCCATTATTTTATGGATTCATTCGAATCCTAGCTAGTATATATACACTGAGTCAACAAGAGAGTTATTGATTGTTGGAGCAGAATCCACAAAGACCCCACCATGCCACTCGGGCTGCAGCGTTGGCGCAATTTGATCGCGAATGGGGTCACATAAAAAATCCCCATGTGCTCTCGGGAGGAGATAAAGGTGCTCTCGGGATGAGATGAAGGCCAAGTGGATCAGAAATCGCTCTCTAGAGGAGCTCATACGTAGCCGTCTGTTCTTGAGTCCCGCTACCCGCCCGGTTTCATGCATCTTCATCTCCAAGTGTACTTTGTTGCATGTATGGGTTTATCCTTTTTCGCCGTTGAAATAATCTTCAAATCTTCATTGTGTGCCAAAAGAAAGTACGTTTTTGACACCCGATGCGGCATAGTTTTGACGATTTGAAGATCTGCGGCATTGCGTATAGTATAATCCTTTCAATTTGAGTATGAGCTCTTCTTTTCCGAGAGCGCGCCTGCATTGTGCAGCGGATCGAGGTTAATTCCTCAAGTCAGAGAGCTCTACAGACACTGGCTCAATGAGATTCATCTTTCTGCATGAACTGTTCATGTTCTTACTTTTGTTTGACCAAATGAAATTGGACCAAACTCCAGGCTGGGCCCGAACTGGAGTAAGTTACCGAAGTACAAGCCACCTGGCTCAGTAGCAGTAGCTAGCTACAGAACTTAATGAAGTTCTGTCGAAGGATTAGTAAGAATCCGCATCTCGCACATTATTGCGATACAAATTCTTTTTCTAGTAGAAGAAAAGAAAGAAATATTCTTTTATTTTTTGGGGGTTATACCGTGTCAGTGGCATATTTTGAAACCCAAATCAATTTGAAGATCTGCAGTAAAGATTACAGAAGTGCGATTGAAATGAAGTATGAACCCGTAAACGTCCAGAGTCCTACAGAATGGACGATTTGAGAGAAAGCATCATAAACGGTAGCAAGAATATTTTTGAATTCGTATACAAATAAAGAGTTTTAGATTGTCATTTTTTGAGTGCAATTTGTTGGAATGGATTTGAAATGAGGTTTCTCTTCGCATGGTGATTTTTTTTGAATTTTTTTGGTTCTTTAAATCTATGAAGTCCTCATTTTTACAAATCCAATTTTGAACTAGAGTCAATGCAATTTGGGCTTGGTCAACCACTTGACATTCTTCCACATTTTTAATTTAAAAAAAAACATGTACTCTATTAACACCAAATCCAACCGTTAGATAGTACAACAACTTGATGGGCAATTTCGTTAAAATGGTGAAGTTCTTCTACTTTAGCAATTTTTACAATTCAAAGCACGCAATTTGAAGTGTACAAATGTCATAGATATCTTAAATCTATATCATTCTTAGATGTTTGAAATCTATACCTGTGTTAGATGTCACTTTTCCAATTCAGATCGTGCGATTTGAGATCTATAGTAGTCATAGATTTTTCAAATCTATAAAAGTCCAAGATTCTTGAAAACTATACCTATCCTAGATGTCACTTTTCCAATTCAATGCGGGCAATCTGAAAATGGCACATGGAATGCCGCCATTTTAACGAAATTCCCCATCTTGATAGAGTATCTCCACAATTTAAGATGACTTTCACCCAAGCAGTAACAAAAATGAAACTTGAGTTTCAATTTGTTAGTTGTTCAAAAATTGGACATTAGGGCGCTTCCAAGGTTAACCCGTAATAGACGTTCACACTTGCCTAGCTAGAGGGTAGGTAGGGCATTCCAGAGGGAAATCCCAAAAATCTCCTTGAAGCATGGTATGGGTCTTGGTTGGTTGGTTGGTTGTCCCAAGTGGTTGTGCGGTCACGGGTGCTTTGACTTTGCAGCCCAAATGTGGTGCTTGACAAAGACATCTTCACTATTGAAGTGGGTCCAATAGGTTGAAACATTCCCTCGGCCCCAAATACAACACCCACTTTTGGTCAACGATTCTCTCCAAACCAACCCAAGCCCGAGGGAGGGGCTGGGCTTCAGTTAGCCTGTCGTTTAAGGCTTCGTTTCAAGACCCATGCTTCGTACGGAGGTGAATGGCTTGAGTACAATTTCACATGCATTGATACTCCAGGGAGATACTGATAAGACTCTCTTGCTTGCCCACTTTCACCTTGATTCATTTACAGCATACACTCTTGTCCATGTGCTTCCCAAAAGAAAAAGAAAAAAAAGGCTTACAGTCTTACCAATTTCTACAAAAAGATGGCTTCGAATTGTCCTCTGGTTTCTATTAATGCTGATGTGATTGTACAGAGTATTTTTGAGGCCATATTCTTGACATAAAATCAAGTAGCAGATCTGCAGCATTTTGAGTATGAGTATGAATAGGTCTCCGGCACGATCACACCTGCTTGCCCAGAGCTTAATGAAGCTTGGTTTCAAAATAACTTTTAAAAGCTTGGTTGGTTTCCTGAAGAATAACGACCGTTATTAGTAGTGGCACTAAAATTGACACCAATAATTCTCTCCACCGTACCCGAAATCTCGCTTCAGAAATCCTCGAAATCCTCAATAAATTTAACACCAGACAGTGAAGTTCTCCTCGAAATCTCGCTTGGAACGTGGATGTCAGCAGCTGAATTCATTCTTGCCGCTCCAGAATGACAAATTGGCTTTTCTCGATCGTGAAAACACGTTATTAGTCTAGTTTGCTACCGAAGAAAAATAGAAATCAAACTAAATTTAAACACGAGGATTTCTTCTAAGAATCAAATTTCTTGAAGATCGCGGCGATCTTTTCAATCGGTACGAGCGAGTTCAGCCCCTTCAGATCTAGAAACTCCCCAAGTTTATCATCATTTCGTAGAAGAGAAATATACGCATGTGTCATCATGATGTACGTGCAGTGTGCCTTGTTTTTTTTGAAACAGATGAGACTTAAGCACATGTATTGCATTAAATTATTATTGAGACGTACTGTATCATCATTGAGTAGACCTGCTCTCCAACTTTGAATGGAAGCTAGCTTTACTTGGATTTCTGGGGTGGTAAGCTTGTGCATGCGCTGCAGATTCGTTTCCTTTGTTTCGTATGACATCGTCCCTTTTCAAAGTAAAAAAGAACCGATATTGCAGAGAATTAGAGACGTAGGATCGGAATAAGCCGAACTTTTTGACGGTGCATGGCATATTCATGGCCCTGCCAATCTACCAAACATGTACTGTCACTACCAAACATGTAAGCGGTTTTACAACATGCGATTTAGTTGTCAGACCTTGCAATCTATGCTCCAGGATTTGTGGATTTTTACCTAATTGGGCACACAGAGCAATTCGTCTTATCTCTGCGGTCCGTAGAGATAAATTGGAACTCTGAAATTCTTCTTGGAGCCCATTATTTTCAGAACTCTTCAATCAGGCTCACAAACAGGACGGACATGTTTCGTTTCTACCCTAGACTGCACAAGTTAAAAGATGTTTTGAATTCAAATTTGTTGCTTTCAGTCTGTCATTGGGGTAATTAATACTAGCTCCGGCCTTGGCATGGGCTTTGTAGTAAGTTACTCTCCTTTGCAAATGAAATCTTCTTTTCATTTGCTCTAAAAACTATTGAAAAAAGGAAGAAGATGCCTCCTGGCTTGGGCTCGGTTGTACGTATTCTCCTTTCTGCAATGATCACGTTTTCCGCCTTTCAACTGCGCCATTGTATTGAAGTTCCGGTTCTGTCATTCCTAAGCTCACGAAATCATCGTCTGTCGAAGCTCTGCAGCTCTGCGAACAAAAGTTTGTTGAGCAGGTAGTACGTATAATTCCAAAAGAATTGCACTTTAGATCCACCACTTCAATTTGGAGCTCAGGGTTTTGTGTGGAACGTGTGACTGTCAGTGGCTATGGCTGGTCCAGCGTCGAGCCAAAGGACGAACGGGTCCTTAAAAGATACTGAAAAAGCCCATAGGAAAGCATTGTCAGCCTGGCTCAGATACCACCAACTTCACGACTATCTGTCTGTCTGTCTGTTTTTCCAGCGTGCAGATTGATATGATTTCCATGCTGATCGTTTACCAGTTGCAACCAACAGAGGATCAAACAAAAATGAAGAATGTGCATGAAAATCTGCCTCTGAAAGAAGAAAGGTTAGTCCTCTCACTGCAAACCAACAGCCACCAGTTCTCAGATCGAGAAAGGGGAGGAGTAGAATCAATCTTTTCCATTCTGAGTCAGAATCTATTCCAAGTGCGTATTCGAGACAGTCTCCTACGAAATTCTCTGAATTGTCTTGTCAGTGAGAATGTCGGTGAAATGGAATTTGGCGCAATTTCATTAAAAGTTGCAAAATTAATGTCGTGATGAAATCAGTCTGTCTATGTTGCAATTTCCTCGCAACATATCATCCTCCACACATTCCACAAGGGCCGGCAACAAAGCTCTCCAAGTGCTCATCATGGAGTCAGGAATTTTCTTCTTCTGGGTGTGTAACTTTGTTTTCAGTGGTGGCAGCTTGCACGTTACCAACTGAATCATGTCTGTCTCCTTTAACTGTGTTGTCACTCTGTAAGGTAAACTACCCCATTGTGGACAGAATGGGAGCAGGTCCATTGAGGACAAAATTGTAATGGTGATGTACATTCACGTGAAATGTACACCACTATCTTAATTCAGCCCACAATGGGTTTGCTTCCATTTTGTTTAGAATGCAATAATTTACCTTAATTTGACCTTGCTTCACCTCAAAGTGTTAAGAAATTACTATGGACTAAGTAATTGCAAAGCAAGCCAAGTTATCAAAAATAATCGCCTATTAGGACTTATTGAGCCATGGGCGGCAAGATTGGTACTGACTTGCAATTATTCTTGATGACTTAGCTTGCTTTGCAATTACCAAACATAATGTCAATGGAGGAGTTGAGCTATTGGACTTCTTTGATTGCTTAATCAATCAAAACATGTCACAACGGCTAAAGTATTGTGCATTTAGATTAATGTCAATGGAGGAGTTGAGCCATCGGACTTCTTTGATTGCTTAACCAATTGAAACATGCCACAATGGCAAAAGTATCTTGAATTTAGATTATGTTGGATGGATTACCATTCACTATGTTAATACCAATTAGTAGTGGTTGAGATTTCTCTTTAATTTTTCTCACTATCAAACCAATGAATTTCTACTTCATACCCACCCTATTGAAAATTTGCACAAGGCAAGCAGGGAGCATTATCAATCTTAATCTACCTTTCCTTAACCAATTGAAACATGCCACATCGTCCAATAAAACTCTCTTGCATTCACATTATGGTGATTTTTAACAATCATTCTTCATTTTACTTGATTCCTCAACATTCTCTTTTCCTTTTGATTCCCATATATATATATATATATATATATATATATATATATATATATATATATATATATATATATATATATATATATATATATTCATTTTTTTGTAAAAAATGAAACATGCAAGTGTCAAAATGATGGCTAATGGACAACGACACTAGCATGTGAACCTATGAGTCTAGGTGTAAATAGGTACTCTACAACTATTGAAGCTACCTATAACAAATGTATCTATAACATAAGTACCCTATAAGCATGGAAGGTGCTTATAATATAGGTACCTATAACATAAACACCTATAATATAAATATCCTATCTATACCTTAAATTTGTTTGTTTGTTTGTTTGTGACATTGAGATCTCCCAGACTGTACGTCTCCCAGTTGCGTTCTTGGTCTGTCAGAAAGCTCTTAGCAAGGAAGGGTGCATGGGCTTTGTTTTGTGGCATTCCAACTCATGGTGAGAAAGTTATGCATTTTTGAGTTATTTTTTGTTCTTAAAAATTAAAAAATTACTTTTATTCTTGTTTTGACTATGGCAACGGCACAAGGCACACTAGTAACTATAGAAAGTGCTTATAACATAGGCACCTATAATACACATATCCTATAACCATGGAAGGTGCCTATAAGGTAGGAGCACTCAATGACATGAGTGTAACCAATGACATCACTTTCTAGACATGATAGTCATTTCAAAACTTAAATGTAGATAAACTATAGATAGCTTATTTTTATTGACTGAAGTAATAAGTTATCTATAGTCTATCTACATTTACATTCTAGAATCATTACCTTAGAAAGTGAAAGTTCAAATTCGTTAAATTGAGACAAATTAGAATCTCATTTTAATTGCATTCTACATTCATTAATTTGAGACACTTCAATAAATTGAGACTTGAAAATGTCAAAATAATATTTTCTATATATTTTTTTAATACTACAAAAAGTTAAAATAACCTACAATTAGCTTTGAAATGTTTGAATTTCATTACAAATATAGAATAGAAAATGACCAAAAAGTTATGAATTGAAACATTTTTGTAAATTCTGAATTTTTGAAGAAAAACCTATTGAGCTTACTTATAAGACTAAACTTGGCAATGAAATACATTCGAACCACTTAAAATTTTCAAAGAAGTTAAAAAAAAAATTGATAGAAAAATAACAACAATAAATAACTAAACTATTAATAGAAAATTGTTACAAATCCAAATTATCATAATAGAAATCATGGTTGTTATATTGGACAAGTTACTATTCATTTTTTGTCATGTAGGACAATTACTATTCATCAAATATACCTCTCAAGTACATTTGATGAATAGTAACTCGTTTTATAGGACGAAAAATGAATAGTAACTTGTCTAGTATGACAACCATGATAGAAATGACATAAGATATACCTCAGAATACCTTTGAACATCTAAATGCTAAACTTTATTTTACTAGAATCTCCAAAAAATTAGTCTACCAGTAGAATTACGAATGAATTGAAAGTTCTGTGGAGGATGCATTGTTGCTAGAAATAGACATAAAAGCTACCACTGAATCCTTGATGATGCTGAATTGTAGTTTGGGAATTGTAATCCTTGTTATAACTTGAATAACATCTCTAGTCCCCATTTTTGCATGTGGCTTCCAAGCTGTCATGATACAATCTATATTGGAGGAATAACTTTATTTTCATGTCACATATTTCCTACTTTCGCAGGGTTGCTAGCATGCGAGCCTGTGAGCCTGTGAGCAGGAAATTTTTTTAGTCAAAAAAAGAATGAAGGACCTATGACCGTGGGACTCTCGAGATTTGAATTTACAAAAAAAAATTGTTCATTTTTCAAAATATAAGTCACTTATTCACCTTGTTACCAAATTTTCATTTCAATAAGAAATTGAAGTCACTTATTAGAATCTTATATTTTTTTAATGTAAGAAAGAGAAGCACAATACCTTTCTAAAAAAGTTTTTTTTATTTAAATCAAAGTCAAGGTTCACAAAAATCATTTGTTTGCAGTCTTGACGGGGAGACTTTCAATGTAGTAGAAAATTTTGTAAGATAAAGAATATAGTCAGTTTTATTTGAAAAGGTAAATAATAAAAAAGTAGATGATTATGGAAAGAAAATATTCAATTTGTTTCATTTAGAGTTGTTTAGAGCCTCTAAACTTTGGAGAGGTGGATTAGGGTTTAAATAGTGCTATTTCATTTTAGAAGTTCTGGGAACAACCATCTATTTCTATTTTTTCCCCTCCTAAGATTCTTCAAATAAATATACGATTTTTTTTCATTTTATTTCATTGAGCAATGTTTAGAGACTCAAAGTCATTATGGCCACATGATTCATTTGAAGATTATGCTATTTAATTTTAAAAGTGACAAAGAGGACCCATTTTTATAAAAAAATTTAACCACTGAGCTACTTCAAATAAAAATACAACTTCTCTTTTTTTCATTTTTTTCATTTCAAAATGTTTGGAGACTCAAGTCATTACAAATATGATTTTTTTTTAAAATTATGCTAATTCATTTTGAAAGTACAAAGTGGTCAACATTTGCTTACATTTTTTTTTCACTAAGCTACTTGAAAATACTCATTCCATGTTTTTTTTGGGGTGATAGATCAAATCACTCTAATACCCCATTTCTTTTCACTACTCACTTATCCTTCTCACTCCATGTTATTTGTCCACTAAGGTACTTCAAATCCACACAATATTTGTCAATTTTTCATTTGCTTAATTAAAAATGGTTGAAGCCTCATAGTTAGTGTAGACATGATGAATTCATTTTGGAAGTGCCAATGGAGAACCATGTTTTTCCTTTTTTTTGGTGCTAAGTTTCTTCAAATGCACACACTTTGTCATTTTCAAATTTGTTTCATTAAGACAAACCTTGTTTGGGATTTTTTGTTTCACTTTATATCATTTATAAATGTTTATAGTTTAGGCTGCCTAAATTACACTTAAAATTTGGGATTTCCTAGCTATGGAAATTTTACTTCACTAGTCTTCAGGATATAAAAGAAGACTTGAGAATTACCAACCAAATCCATACAAAACATGCAATGGAAAAGTGTGAATGGAAATGAATCACACAGAATATAGCCATAAAACACACAAATCCAATCAATATGAAAATCAATACAAATAGTTTAGGTTCACAAGATATGTCAATCTCATGATCCTATGTCGCACTGGACTCAGTCGCAGAATCTGCTATGCTAGAAGAATCTAAAGTCTCTCTACCCTCGGATGCAGAACCATCTATTAAATCCAAAATATTCAAAGCATATGTAGGTTTTTTACGTTTAGTTTAAGAGCAACCAAATTCTACAAACGCTGACACTAATTGCTCGGCATACACTGGAAGATCAAAAGACTTCTTTGGACTAAGAAGTAGACTTTGTCTTTTTTGGAAATCAGATATACGCGTCAAACCCTCGCATCTGTATATACAAGTGGAATTCTTTAGTCTCATACAACCAAAAAAATATTATGCACGAAAAAAAAACATTCAGAAACTTACTTACTAGATCTATCTTTTTGAACAAACTTCTGAGGCACCACTTCCATAGCGTCAGGATCTTGAGAGGCCACGACCAGCGGTTTCGGTGGGTTAACTCATGTCATCTTTGCGGCCAAAATGGGCTTCTTCATGGGTAAAAGAATGGCCTCAAAAATATCCTTCTACTTTTCTAGCGCCACAATGTGACGCCCCGTTCCGCGACATGCTGTAATGGATGCACCTGGCATACAAACATTTGTTATTCATTAATTCAAGCCTTCATTATACATAACAATGAAAGTAAAATACAAAGATAAGCTTACCCGTAGATGCAGTGCAATCCATAACCAAGTCTCCTTCTGTTGTCCCTTCTATAAGGAATTGTAGAAACCTTGCATCTTTTTCCCAAGCTCCACGCCACGGAATTGATGTAGCCTTGTTTACCATCATGGTGTCCTCCGTGGTGTAATTCAAGTACATATCGTCATGACGAAGATCAACTTTGGCTTTTTTGTGCGCTTCTATGAACTTGTACGAGAACCGCGATTTCTCTTTGTCACCAAGATCCTTCACCAAGAGGGTGATGCCAAACTTCATAGTCTGCAAGCATTTGAAGATAAATATTTACATATATATATATCACATATATACATATATATATCACAACATGCATTGACAAATGTTTCATAAATCATAAAAATATTTAATATCATACCGTTGCGGTTTTGTTGACGATAGACATTAAGTGCATACGATTGCTGTCCAACCACTCGGCCTTCACCATCATTTTTGGATACGCATCACACAATCCTACAATGACACCCTTCGAAGCAGCACACCATGAATGAAAAACAATCATGCATCCATGGTCCTGCAAATGCATCCTGCAAAGAGAAATGCATTATTAAGTGCCTCAAACTCCGGGTCGGAGTTCCACTCTGGCACTGCATCCATCGGTTTTGAAACCTCAGGAACTGGAAGATTTTCTTGACAATCAAATACAATGAGGTCCATTCCTGGTTGAAGGTTTAGGATTCCGTCATATGTACGAGCCTTTCCTTCTCCCATCTACAAAGAAATAATACATTCTCAATCAATCAATAATTATTTCATTGAACCTTGAAATAATTTTATATCTTTCACATCATATAAAAATATTATAGTTTTAAATTTGAAATAGGAAAGTATTACCTTCTTCAAGAAATCCATGATATCAGTGTAGGTGTTTGGAACAACTTTCTCCATGTCATCTTGAACGTCTACAATAGAGACGTTGAGGATTAATTCCTCCGTGGTAATGTCGTCGTCATCATCAAGGATTAATACTTCTGCACCCTGTGTGATCATGTCTTTTGTAAATTTCGGCAATACGGCCTTCCTCTTTAGTCCGCTATGAGATCCCCTTTGCATTTGAGAGCCTTGGTCCACCGTAGAAGAGGCTGGAATTTGGCCACTTCCTTCTACCTTCTTCTTGCCTTTGCCTTTTTGCTTACCCTCCTTCTTTGCATCTGCCAACTTGGCCAACCGCTCCGCCTCTTTCTTCTCTTTGTTTGCACGAATCTCTTGCTCCTTCTCTTCTTTTTTCTTGTCAGCAGCTGTCCGCTTTGCAATGGCCCTTTTTCGTTGGAGGTCTGTCAAATCTTGAAATTCACGAACCTCCAAGTCTACAACAACAATGCCATCCATTGACCTCTGAATCTCTTGCTCCAATGGATGTGTATATGTAACGGGACAATCCAAATACCACGCTCCCCCAGTGAGATGTGCAGTTGTAAACTGATGAAGCTGGGACGTGGTTTACATGCAATCAGGCGAGCTACGATCTAACCAAGTGGGTCAGAATGGAGGAAGTTCTGAACGAACCATAGCATTCTTTTGAACAAGCTCATGCTTGGAGTACCTGATAGAAAACAAAACCCAAAATTAAGATTGCAACTAAGAAAGCATAAATTTAATTGATAACTTCTTTTTCAAAATTTCACTAATACAAAATGGTAAGAATATAAAATGAAGGCATGTCTAGATTTAAAACATTAAAAGAGAAGATACAAAACAAATTTATATCCTGAATAATATCTTCTTATAACCATTACTAAGGGTACTATGAGCTACCTAAAAAACCCTCATTGGACCCGACGGTGGTTTTTTAAGAACCTCAGAATACCCTCAATTTTGGTTAAGTCAAGACATTTCAACAAACTTGAACATTTTTGAATAGCCAATATAATCATAAAGTAAACAATGAATATGTAATGATATGCAATCAATTAAGCAAGTCATAATGACAAGATTCTAATCATACCTAAATATAACTCTTCTCACGGCCTCCTCTAAGCCCTCATATGTAGAAAAGTTGTTCAACTTCTTGAAACCAATACCCCTTTTTAGGGTAGGTCCAAAGGCTTGATCCCAAAGTCTAATTCTCCACCCTTCAATATACTCCTTAAGGGTCTCTACAGCAGGGATTGTGTTCATGTTGATTTGAAGGCCATCCTTTCGTACAACATCTTCGAAGAACTCCACGGCTGCTTCTGCAATCTGAATTAATAGGCCATGAAAGAAAGTTTTCAATAATTGGGTAAAAAATAATTTTACACATTATATAATTTTTTTATTTGAAAAATTCCAAGTCAAGAATAATAAAAGAATTCCTTGATTGTAGTTGACTTATCCCTCCCCACCATCCGAACTTGTTCAAGAATGGATTGAGCTTATCTTCCGGAGCTGGTTTAATTGGAAATCTCCTTGCAGCACGAGAAGCATCAGAAGTATTCCACCACTGCAAGCATTTAATCTTCTGAAGTGGCGATAACATTGACGTCGCAATCAATTGTAGTTTCTCAAGTGTCATCTCCGGAATCTCATTTCTGGTGTAATGCTTTTCAATCTGCCAAAACACATTGAAACACGAAAATAAAACCCAGAAAATACAATAAGCAAAAAGCACATACAACTCATGATCATGGAAAGTGCAATTTACCTCTTGGAGAAATGTAGGCCCAAAAGCAGGGTTTGCCACGGCCAAAAGCTTTCCCATTTTGGACTGCAACTTAGTTGCCTTGTCTTTAGCAACAAATCGCATGGCATTAGCAACTCCTTCATTACTTTTTTCCTCATCTAGTGTAGTCTCATTATATGTGCGAACTGCTTTATCAACACACTAGAAGAAACCCGCGTTTTAGGTGACGTTTTGTAATTTTTTCAGACGGATTTTAGGTGATGTCGGAAAAAACAACTTGTGTTTTTTTGTGTCTAATATAACATCTGGATGTTATATTAGACACAAAAAAATACAAGTTGTTTTTTCTGACGTCACCTAAAATCCGTCTGAAAAAATTACAAAACGTCACCTAAAACGCGGGTTTCTTCTAGTGACAACTTGTGCTATCTTTTACTACAATACAATACATAGATTCAATTTTTACAAATTTTTTAGTACGCACATTTAAATAAGCAACAAAGAAATCATAGCAATGTTATATATTCAACTACAAGAACATAAAAATGTGACACTATCAATTTCTCACCCGAAAAACAACAGAAGTAAAAACCTCAGAAGGCATTGAATAATGAATACCAATGCTTCTTCCCTAGCTGGGTAATACACTGTTTTCTCGGACGGCCGCAACATCTCAATAAACCTCTCCATGGGTAGAAGACCGTACTTCTGGACACGATATAAGGTATGGACCAAATTGGTCTTTACGTGAGAGTCCTCCGTGGACCTGCAATTCATGTCAAAATTTCAATATTCAGCAAAACAAGTAAACTTCTTGTTGTACACATTACTGGACATGAAAAGGAAAAAAGTCAAAATGTATAAAAAATAAATACTCACTTATTTCTGTCATGCATAACTTGCATGGTGAGCTCAATCCTTCCTTTAGTTTCCAACACTATGCTATCCACTTCATAGTGCCAATTTGGATCCAATATGTGTTTCTTCTCAATGTGGTTCATCCAAGGAAGAAGGCGGTAGTTGCCATCACAAACGAAGAATTTCATATTATTCATGTATTTCAACTCAGGCATAGACTCAAAGTACTCCACAAAATCTTTGTTTACTTTCTTCCACAGAGAATCCCAACTATTTATCTCTTCGGTCGAGAATTCAGAACTCTCTCCTGCCTCATTCGTAATAGACACGTAGAATACTGCCACTCCTTCGTGATACCCAAACACGAACTCTTGTTCCAATTTCAATATATCAGAGGAAAGAGTCGGCCTTACCATAGGCATAGCCACCAGCCTACAAAGGGGAATGCGCATTCGGGATAGTTTCTCGGGTCTTATTTGGAGACTTGCAATAGTTGCCACTGAATCAACTTTCTGCAGATGGCGGAGGTCATCTTCTAGGAGCTCCTTGTCTTCTTCCTCTTCAATCTCTGAAATTGCAATATCCCCTTCATCTTGACCGCCTATTTCGGGTCGCTCGGACTCATCTGTCCCTGGTGTCTGAAATAATTGCACTTCTTTAGTCAAGTTCAAAGGCGATTCCTCCATCTACATTGAATATTAGAAAAAAAAACATTACATCATAATTTGATAACCAAAACAAATGAATACCATTAAACAAATGCGTACACATGTGCAATTCAAGACATTTTGAAGCAAAGATTATAAATAATACATATTTTATGAACTCAATCTTTCAAACATTTAGAAGAAAACACAAGTGATACTAGAAATAGTCAATTACATTCCCAAGAAGTATGATGTATCATGAATTTTAAAATCAATCCACTTACACATCACTTTCTGAGTCAGAACTAAGGTGAATGAAAACCACCTCATGTCTGCTGACTACCACACTACATGCACAATCACAGTATTCCTCGAATTGAAGACTAGTAACTGAGACATGTGAATAGCACGAAGTGCTATATTCTGTACTAGAATTCTCTGAAGAAAATATTGGTTGTCTCTTTCGCTTACGATTATCCTCAGCTACATGACTTGCAAAAGCCATAGGCCCAAACGCTAAAAGACTATTATTGGCAATTGATACATCTCCAAGGCTTACCACATCCTGGTCCACGTGAGTAGAAGTACCAATGTTGATTTGAATGTTTCCTGATGCAGGAGTTCTAAGCAAGGACTCGCTAATCACTACCACCTCTTCCCCACCAACAATTGGTAAGTTCAAAGTAGATGGTTGCCCCAAATTTTCAAGGCCCTATTCCATAAACAAATAACACCAAAGTGTATATTAGTCTTCAATTTTAAAAATGCAATGCCAATAAAAAACAGAAAAGGATTATAATCACAATTTAAATAAAATAAATGTCTTTCAAGAACAAACACAATAAATTCTCCAATTGTAAGATTGCAAAGCATGAATCTTCAACTTACACTACTTGAGAGTAATTTTTAACCTCAATCAATATTAACATTATGATATTCTCGGTCATCATCTACAAATTTCATTACATAATTCATTCAAAATATTATCATATTCGAATGGGCTTTAAAAATCATTTTTAAAATTTATCTATGATTATTTCATGCATGTCATTACTATCATAAATTCTTTGCTGCTAATACTCCTACTATGTAGACAATGGTCAAATAAATGAACATATTATAGATCTCTCAACACTAGAAGAAACCCGCGTTTTAGGTGACGTTTTGTAATTTTTTCAGACGGATTTTAGGTGATGTCGGAAAAAACAACTTGTGTTTTTTTGTGTCTAATATAACATCTGGATGTTATATTAGACACAAAAAAACACAAGTTGTTTTTTCCGACATCACCTAAAATCCGTCTGAAAAAATTACAAAACGTCACCTAAAACGCGGGTTTCTTCTAGTGCAATGACCTATGTACAAGAACAAAATTGTGTAATTAAACTTTCTAAGTGATTGGCTTAATAAGAAAACTCTAACTATAAATTTTGTAAGTAATTTTTGAAAGTAAATGCCCGCACGGAGAACACTAACTTAAGATAATCAATCACCTAAGGTCGCAGAATTTTAACAATATCTACATAGTCCATTGGTAATGACCTGTTTTGGGGGTAACGTAAGACACCCCCAAAACCATTGTCAGACCCGACGGTGGTTTTAGGGGTGGCTTGCGCTACCCCTAAAATAGGTCATCCATAAAAAACCTGTTGAAGATAATGGTCAATTTTAGAGAAATATTACTATTTAAAATATTTTTTCTTCTTCTTCCGTCCTTCACAAGCCCCAAGGGTATATATCCAAAAAATTGACACCCATTTATCTTGACTCACACATTTTAGCAAAACAATGAATATTGCTCGCGTTAGTCATCAGTCTAGTCAAACATGCTTGCCAAAACATGTATGTTGACAACTATCCAAGTGACTGTTGGCTTACCCTAAATCCTTTAAATAATCAAATAAAACTAAACTTTTCTATAAAAAATTGATTGAATCAGTGCAGAAATTGACTATCCAATGGTAATCTTGATTCTAATAAAAAAACAAAAAATGAACTCTATAGATAATTTACGAAGTTGGACCTTTTTAGAACTTAAAAAGAATCAATCTCAAACCTATCCAAACTTAAACCTAATCAAACCTAATCACACTTATTCAAATATATGTAATCATATCCAAATTTATACTAAAAAATTCTTTAAATATATTTAAACTTAATCAAGCTCAAACTTAATCAAAATAAATCAACCTTGAAACTTAAACTTCCTGAAACTAGAACTCAATCAAAACCAAAATGGGTATTCGATCATCCAATAATGAGGTAAAGTGGAACAAAATTTATGAAATCTAGCATGAGGAATTTGAGATTCCAATGAACTACTCCGAGTACAAAAACGTGGCAGTTACATACTGCTTAAGATTCCAAAGACTTTTCCAAGCGAAGCAGGTTCGGAGACTAATCTAAGGCTTAAGAAGACTGCAACATCGCAGAGTTATCTGAGATTTGGAGCAAAGCAAGATTCGAGGGAGCGAATTTGCGATAAGTTCATGAAACCATCGAAGAGACTTCGAAGCTTCAGAGAGACTAAAGAACTGAACATTTGTAGCGTGGTCTAGAGATTAGGGAGTTGAACCTTCGGAGACACAGAAGCAGCTATGCAACTTATCTCTATTGATGACCGATTTTTGGGGTAGTGCAAGCTACCCTCAAAACCACCGTCGGGTCCGACGGTGGTTTCGGGTGTAGCTTGCGCTATCCCCAAAATTGGTCATCGACACTGAAAAATTTAAAACGTTGCTTTTTATTCGGGACTGCAAAGAGGGAATTATTTTGTAGTTATCCTACTCACATGGACTTCCTAGGAAATAACAACTTTTTGATTCTACCTCACTAATTTCTATTCAGCTCGATCATTTGTCTCAGTCATCCTAATTCCGAATTCGCTTGATTATCTGGCTCAATCATGTGGCTCGGTAGCTCACATATCCATGTCTAGCTCACAAATCTTGATCTATTCGCCCATGCTGGAACTCACAGACTTTGAAGAAGAAAAAATATTTTAACAATGTTAACGCCATCTGGTACGGCACCAAGCAAAAATCGGGAGAAGGGACAAAAATCTCGCAAGATCAAACATGAGTATTTCTCACAAGTTCTAGACAACTAAGACTGATATTTAACGCAGCCTAAGATGCGAATGTGAAGTTCCATGAGATGGTTGGAATTTATTGTCTCGCTTCATGCAAATTGTTTCAAGTATGCCATGATTTGTGGGAAACAAGTCCTGATAGCCGCAAATTAATTTTACTGCAAATTGATGTTACCGAAAGACTATCATCGTTGATCTCTCTGACTTTTTGAAGTTTAGTATTTGCAACCAAGCTCTAGTGCGAGCTCTCTAAAAGATTCCACTGAGAACTACTATGGAGTAAAACTACTTCATTAAGCTTTCATCAATGTTGAGTTAATCATTCTTAAACTACTTGAATTATTTAGGAAGTAATCACTATTGATCAATAATTGAGTGCACAGCTCTACTTCCCATTTCCCATTCTTTTTACAACTCTACTTCCCATTTCCCATTTGTTCTACAGCTTCCCATTGAATGCACAGCTCTCCTTCCCATTTCCAATTTGTTCTACAATATTATTGAGTGCATAGCTCTGCTTCCCATTCGATCTACAAGAGACACCTTTCCAGAAAGTTTCAGCGACCTTCCTAAACATCCTTGGTAACAAAGCAAAATCAATGTGATCTAACAGCCTCATACAATCATGATCAAGAAACATAGCATATGAACTTCAAAGAGGCAGCAAAGCAACTATTAACTAACTCCCTCGAAGTCTTCCAGAAATACATTATTCTTTTTTCAAGAATCTCTAGATCACAGAAGCGCGTGAAGAACCTGACAAAGGAAGGATCCCTGAAATCTCTGGATCAAGAATCCATGGTTGTCATAACAGATAACAAATTACTATTCACAAGCGAATCTGAGATACCCGTTGACGGAACAACAAAGGCTGCCAATGTTTGGACCCCCATAACTTTGTCAAAAATGATCCAAAACGGGCATATTATATGTTTTTTGGCATGAAAATTTTCTGTAAATGCCAAAAAACATCTGATATTCCCATTTTGGATCAATTTTGAGAAAGTTATGGGGGTCCGAAGGCTGGCAGCCTTTGTTGTTTCGTCAGCGGGTATCTCAGATTCGCATGTGAATAGTATGCTGTCTGTTATGACAACCATGCCTGAGGAAACGCATTCTTGAAGCCAGATCGTCCCCCCAAAGCCTAGTTGCTGCAACTTCTAAAAAAATGAATCCCGCCAAGACAAGTACGATGACCGATTTTTGGGGTAGCATGAGCGACCCCCAAAACCATCGTCGGACCCGCCGATGGTTTTTGGGGTGGCTCATGCTACCCCCAAAATGGGTCATCAACTAAAAGCCGAATCGTTCTGCAGGTGGTCACTACAATGAATCAAATTCCTTGATCAGATTCAATATGATTTTCTAGTGCTACGAAGTCCTTCGACTGTTGACCCTCAGATTCACAGGTTGATGATAAGGAGAAATAACTGACCTGTACTTTGTGTGCAGGTTGATGTTGGGAGACGATGTTCGGCTTTGGAAGGCTCTCTTCCTCAGACTCCATGGAATTCTCTTGAAGCACACGTCCTCGCCTTGTCCGCATGTTGCCTACTTCGCCTTCACGCTGTTGATTTGACATCCGCTTCAAATCAAAACCCAATTGTCACACAAAAAAAAGACTTAACAATCTGCACATCCAGTGAAAGAAGTACTGCACCAAAGCTATGGAGACAGAATTTCAACAGGCTGCACATGTAGTGAAAGAGGTACCACATCTCTCTAGCGCAATATAAGGCATGTTCCAGATGTTTCGGGATAAAGAATTTGGAACTTGCTATTCTAGAATGCCAGTTCATAGGATTTCTATTTTTGTGTTGATGAGGTGGTATTTGAAAATAGAAACAAATTTTCATGCTCACTTTTGAAGAATTGTGCAAATCAAGTGGAAGCCCGGAGAGAATGGCAGTGTATTGCCTAAAAATACTTTGCCAACCGCATATACTAATTATAACAGGATGTTTTCTCTTTGGCAAGATTGCAAATGGCTTATCTTACGGTAAAGCCAAAGTATGACCTCAAAGCCACTTAAGGAACCATGCATGTACACATCCTGTAGACCATGACAACAAAAACTACTCTCAAATATGAAGAAGATCTACTTCTGTGTGGAACCACACCTTCCGACTAATAGTGAATGTAAGGTAGTTGGTCCATAAACCGACCATCTAAGCACTAGAACTGAATTCTGTGCAGTTAAAACTGCTCAATATATTTTTTGGATCAACTTGGGTTAGATGACCAGTTTTAATTGTACAGAGCCAATCAGTCTCCTTTCATTGCAATAATAAATATTAATTTTATTGCAATAATAAATAGTAATAATAAATCAGCCTCTTTTCACTGATTAGCTCTTGCAATAATAAATAGTAATTTTCTTGATTCATTTCATGACAATGAAGGTCAATTCAAGAACCACCTCCAGTTCATTCCAATACCATTTATAGGGGCGATTCTAAATGCACAGTTGGAGTTCGAGCACCCTACCTTAATGCAGACATTTTATAGACAAAAAATAGTGCAACTACCATTGAATGCTAATACTCTCTTCTCAATTGCAGAGCAAGTGGCAAAGACACCAACAAGTTCTATGTCATAAGAAAGAAAGAAAGAATTGAAAGAAATCTCTGAAGAAATGCATTGATACTTGAAGAAATAGAAAGATATATGCTTACAATACCAATGACTTCTTCCTCAGATAGATGTTGTGCGCAAGTAGATTGCTCATTAAATTCCAGCACCATCTCCAAGTTGTTTCCTCTTGCATCCTCTTCTTCGCTAGTTCCTCTTCCTTCAAAGCGTAGTGACTTGCGAAGAGCACCAGGTGACGACTGACCTATCTTGGACACTACTTTCTTTCCCTTCATCATTCTAGATCTCTTGAGTGCCTTACAAGAAGAAAAATATAGAGAACTACGCTTCTTATGAGTCTTTGCCTTTTCAGGAGCGATCAACAGAGACCTAATGTTCACGGCAAGCATGAGGGCAGACAATGGAGCATGTAACCTATTACTCTCAAGAGCAAGTGCTGGGATACTAAGACTACAATGAAGAGACTATGCTTGTGGATTATGGCAAGTACTTATGCACAAGAAAGCACTTGTTGTAGACAATATTTTATATTATTGTAGAGTAGGATTCTACAATAGTCGCCTATACAATTCAAAATCAAAGAAGCCTGACAACTTGTATAGGTAGCCGTCAAAATTTATGGAAAAGCCTTTAGTAATCTAAATATGACTATGACAGACCTTGGCCCCTTAATTCTATATTCAAATTGATGGATCTTTCGTAGTTTTAGGCCTTCAAGGGTCTATAAGTAATTATTAGATGCGTTTGGTAAACAAGTATGTAAGGCTATAGATTACTGGGCCTTATATAAAGAAATTCAATTTTGGAGCTTGCTATGTTTGGCAAGGAATGATGGCCGTTTTTCAAAAAGTTTTCTGGCTCAAACTTAGATTTTCACTAACACAGCCGTCATAATTCAATGCTACTCTTTTTGAAGGCGCTACTAGAAGTCTTAGACAACGCTTATAGAATAGTCAGTATAAGTAACAACTAATAATAATAAAGGTAAAGCCAACTACTTCTGCATCTTGTCTTCTTCCTTTATTGATGGTAATTGTAACGAACATATGTATTGTGCTCCCCAAACTTCAATTCTTCTTCTATAATACAGAACTGCCAATTAGCAATCTTTCAATTTTCTTTGTACACACATTGTCATCATGGCTTGCATTTGAGTGGATGGTCATGAAGTTCCTCTTGTATTTCTGGTTGCTGAGAATGGGAGTGCTCGTATTCTTAGTCACCTATTGCATGTCTGTTTTAGATTTGTGGAGTCTTCTATCTATGTTGAAGAAGAGAAGATGTCAAAATTAGGTGAATTGTTGCAGTCTGTTCCTATTGAGGCATCTGTGGAAGAGCAAGGACATTGTTGGTACCTTGCTTCCGATAACTATAGGGTTTACGGTCTCCCTTTGTCCCTGTTAGCTCCATCAACTGAGATTCCTAGTCGTCAATTGGATACATCAACAGTAGATATGTCATACACCACACGCATAGTTTCACCGAGTCCGCCTCGTGAAGGGCTGTCAGACGTTCTAAAGCTTGTACCACTTCGTCCAGTGAAACTCAAGAAATTACATCCTATCATAGAATTATCAAGTGAATCAGAAGGAGAGTCTCCAAACTTGATGCTTCAATCGCAGCCATGCCTTTGGCAACTACATCGGAGAAAAAAGTTTCTGGGGACTTGTTTAGTGCTCCAGTCAATAGTCCTTCCCAGTCTCTTTTCTCGCGTCCTCCTTTACACCCAGATGTTGTTGACCGAGTGAGTATAATGGAGTGTTTGAGGAGGCTAGCTAGCATGCGCCGATCCAGAAACAAATTGTCATCAATGGAACTGAACAACATGAAGCACCATCGCGTGCAGTTTTTGCCACCAGTATTCAATGGAGATGTTATCTTTGAATTGCTTCCATGCCGGTCATCGGCTTCTTTGTCTGCGGCAAAGAACTTAGAAGGAATGGACAAGCGGTATGATGGACATCCGTGGTGCAAGTTGGTGACAACAAATATTCACAACTCCGACAACTTGAAATTCCGTAAGTCACATTGCGTTGGTCATCTTGCTTGCTTAAACCCAAAGTGTGATTACTTGAAGAGGGCTTCTAAGCGCAACAAAACAGAGTGGACTAGTTATACAACCTTTCTTTTTGCAGTAGGAGATAGTCCTCCTAAAGATTGTATTGTAGTTTGCAAGATCTGCAAAATAACACCTACTTGTCTTAATACATGCTATGCTAGGATGTACTACACGTATAGTGATAACCAGAAGATGAATAGGGCCGCTATTCACTTAGGAGATCATACTCACCCTATAGCAAAGGGTGTATATAGAGATTTTGCAGAAAAAATATGCGAACTCATTGCAGAGCAAGTGGCAAAGACACCAACAGCAACAAACTCTGCAATAGCTCTTTCTGCTAGCAAAGAGTTCTTAACAAACTTTCTATTTCACAATGGAGAGGGAGAGAAGGAGATGTTGAAAGGTGAGGAACTTGAAGAGGTTATGGATCGCTTTCAGTATTTGAGTAGTCCAAATATACGGAACGTGATCTTTTCATTTTGCTCAAACAATCGAGGAGGTGTCATCGACAATATAATGATGATGAAGAAGGAGTCAAAGTTCGAATTTATACACGATAGCGTCTTCCCTGGGCAAGGCAAGGAGAAGGTGTACATTTTCAAGATGCTCACCAAAGGACCTGGAAGTGGAGTCGACCTCGTTAGAAACATGCAACCCGGAGGTGATCTTCAAAATGAGTGGATGATGTTTGACCATGTGAAGCGCGTAAAGGAGTGGACCACAATGGCTTGCCATGTATATGATCCACAGTACAAAAAATTGATGACCATTTCAACATGCGATATGCAATCCGAAGATACAGAAATTCAAGTGCAATTTTGGCGGTGCTTGAATGCGGTCATGTCAAAATACGGAGTTGATCATCCAAACTTTAAGGGTTTTATGGCAGATAGCGCTATGGCCAATTGGAATGCAATTCGAATTGTTTATGGTAGTGGTTTGGCCCATGAAAAAATGGAGAATCGGGAACGGACTTGCTTGTTGCATTGGAGTACTTCTCTTCAGAAACACACACAAAAGTACATCAAGGAAAGCCTTACAACATCAACATAATACACTATGCAAGCAATATAAAGATTCGAAGACTATGGAAGAGGCTGAGACACGTTATCTTGCGATTCAATCATAGTGGTTATCATCTGGAGCAGCTACAGAAGATGCACTTCACCATTTGGACCACTGGCTTGCATTTTGGCATTTTAGATATCGACAATGGGGAGGATTCATGCAAATGGTAAGTGCTCATGTCATTTGAATTGTTCAATTTTACTTTCTCTTCAATATTATAATTTCATGAAATGATATTGTTCATTTTGGGCTTAAAGTATGCATGCATGAGTTGAAAGTAAGAATTCATAAAAAACATAGACTTCAATATGAATGTTTATTTATTCTTTGGGAGCTTGCAATGACCTAAAATGGGGGTACCGGTTGATGGTACATAAAATACCGTCGTGTCTGACGGTGATGGAGGTACCATCAAGCGGTACTCCCATTTTAGGTCATAGAATTGTTTTTTAAGTAATTTGGAACAACATAAATAAATGATTATAAGTCGATGAAGTCAAGTAGGTTAGGCACTTGTTTCAATACCCATTTGTAGAGTAGTATATTTTATATTACTTATATTTTCATGGAATGTTTTTAGTCTCTAATGAATTTTTTGAATTTTATTTTGTTGCAAATCAATATTGCTATTGACCGGAATTTATGATATTCATTAATTAAAAATGTTTCAATTTTTTGATGGATTTGTAGGATTTGAATTTGGAGGAGATGGCGGAGATGCCTTCATGCAATTTATCCGAAACGGTTCATAACAAGTGGCTTCAAATGTCCGGAAATCGAGGGAACAATTTGTTTGATGCCACTTGCGATGATAGTATTTGGGCATGGATGCAAATGACAAACTATCAATCTTATTTTAAAGGACATTCTTGTGGCTCTGGTCCATCGAAAAGGGAGTTGAAGTTAAGAGATGCAAGACGAAGTGGAGACCCTCCAAAAATGACAGAGGCACTTAACACATTACCAGGAGTTGAAGGTGTTGGAACTCGCATACCGCATTTGGAAGGAGAAGAGATTTTTGGGAGCACAAAGAGGAAGTTGGATGTTCCTATTGGCGATGTAGGAGACTCACATCATCTAGATAAAATCAATTTCTCTCACCCTCATGTGCAAACAAGATTCAATATGGCCCCAACAATGTCTATGCAAAGTAAGGGGAAACAGCCAGAGGTAAGCAATTCACAACATGTAACAAATGCATTTGAAAGTGACTGTGATACATCAAAGTGGTACATTGCAAGGATCAGTCACAAATCAAATGCAAAGTGTCAAGCTCAACAACGTAGGTCAAATATCAAGTGCACTGCAAAAATTGCAAGGGGGCGAAATGGAACACCAGCTCCCACTTACCGCGGGAGAAAAGAAGATTATGGAAGTAAGCGAGAGGTACAAGCAGATTTTTGGTTCTGTGGGGGTGACATTGAACGTTGTGTGAAAGGAACCAAGCGCAAGTGGGTTATAGATTGGCCCGAAGTGCCAGAAGTATGGCCTGTTTTGATGGGGACAAACCTCAATCGAGAGGAAACATTGTTGCTACAACATGCAGATTCTCGTCTCCAGGAACGCCCTATTTTGTCGCCACGTCGACTCTTCAGCATGTCGAAGATATTTGAAAGTGTGTTGTATGATCAACCAACACTAGAGAATGCAGATGTGTATCCGACGGTTAGAAACAACCGAAGTATACGGCGAGTTACAAATGCACCAACAAGTGGAAGAGTGCTGGCAACATCAAAGGCCAAATAATTGGTATGTCGTTGCTTCCTTTTCCGGGACTAGGTGCTATTGTGTCGCTAGAGACTGGAACAGACCTTGATAGACATGTTTATCGAATTACAATGGGTATGTTTCCAACTTATACATGCCCGGACTTTGTAAATATGTCTGTTTCTGCTATTAGTGGTCGTTAGCAATATGTGAATTGCAAACACTTGTATTACCTATACCGATACTTCTGCAAGGTGGACATTCATGATGACAAGTTCATTCTTGCACCTAATTACTGCTTCAATGAGTTGAAGTTTCTTCTAGTTTGAGCTGGGATCATCATTGTTCCGGAATAGGCATAGTATCATTCTTATATGTACTTGATCATATTGTATTAATTTACAATTAGACTGCTTTGAAATGCTTTGAAGAGTTTGAAATAGAAATGGTTTATGCATTCATGAAGTTTCAAGTATGGGTCATTATTTATATGTTCAAAATTGAGAAGGTGTGAATGGCCAAGACTTGCATCAGTGATCCCTACTTCAATAACAAATACATGATCATGAAATTTTGTTTTTTGTTTTTTGTTTTTTGTTTTCAAAAAATTATCTTTTCTTTTTCTTTTTCTTTTTTGCAATTGTAGTTCAACTTTTTTAGTTTTTCAAATTTGTTTCCTTTGTTTATGTTATCTTTCAAATTTTTTTTATGAATGCTTCTTGATTTCTTTTACATTTTTCTTGTACGATTTATATTTTCCAGGAGGACATCTTCCACCCCCCATTTTTTTAGAGTAGTGATTACTCTCCTAGTTTGGGATATATTGGCAAGAAGTCCATGACATTCTACAATGAGTGAACAATGTATTGAGTTTCGTATTGACATGGAAGGATTCTTTCCTCCTTCTAAATCGAATGCCATTTTATTTTCCTTTTGTATTTTGGTTATTTTCATTTATGTACATTCTAATTCTACTTTTCCTCCATTTTGTTCCATATTTCCCCCATTATTTTGCCGTTGTAGTCCATTATTTTTTTTATGTTTCTATATTACTTTCTATATTTTTTCCCATTACAATTTATGTTATTGTGGAAGACATCTTCCACATTTTTTTTCCCATTTTTTTTTCTCTTTTTTTTTCAAATTTTATCCCCTTGAACTTCTTTTATCTATTTTCATTATATTCCACTTGTTAATTGTTTCTCTAATTTCAGTTTTTAAAATTAATCTTCTGAAATATATCTTCTTCATTTGTTTCATTCATGTTTGTTTCGGGCATGAACCCTAAACTTTATTTTATATTTTGTTTTTCAATTAAAGTGATCACTCCTTTAGGTTGGGGTATATTTGTGAGAAGTTGATGAGACTTGAAGCTGTTAAGCTGAAGGCCCGGGTTCGAATCCCGTGAGGCCTAAACTTATGCTAGATGGCGTGATCCCTAAATTGAGCTTAGTATTTAGAGTTGATGTAGAACCCCTATAGTGGAGGCTATATGAAACCCACCATTATTTTTGTGAGTATTGTTTTTGCTAAATTATTATACAGTATTCTATCAATAATTTATAATTGTATAAAAAGGAGCACTTGCAATGGGTGATGAATGTGTTGAACTAGCAACAATTTTTAACGGCTTTTTCATTACAGGAAATGGAAATTTTTAAAGCAAGAATTTTTTTTTGGAAATCCACGGTCATAGGGAAAGTGGTCATAGGTTCCAAAACTTACTATATTTAGTAAATTTTCATCTGTTTTTGGAAACACTTGGGACAATTTTTTTTTAAAGTTTGTTCCAAAAAATAAATTGGGGGCTCTAGGCTCACAAGCTCCATGCTCGCCGCTCTAGGCTCGCACGCTAGCGTCGTTGCCTACTTTCGTGTCCCATTTAGCATATGTATCCATATTGATGTGACGACTGGAAGTAGGAGTCCAAAATTAGATTTGAATCAAATGAATATGTCTTGAATCTGAATTTGGATTTGTGAGTGGCCTAACAAGCCAAAATGGCTTTGGGTCATCATTGTTGTTCCATGGTCAATTTGTAGAAGCAAATAAATTAAACTCCATTACAAAAGCACCCGATAACAATAATAACACTTATCTTCGCCACAAAGATAAGTTAGCATTGCCTCCATCCAAGCAACAAGAATAGCACTACCATATTTCAAACTATTGAGGATTCTAGAGATTGCAAAACGCAGATATAAATTCAAAACTAGAAAACCAGATACACACCTAAAAATTTTGGATGTCAATGCCCATAAGTGTTAACAACAACAATCCACTTATAAAAGAACTATCCTATAAACTCTAGCATATCCTTGTTCCAAAGATAATCATCTTTGACCCGAAGATAGTTATCTTTGGGTTGAAGATAATTATCTTCATGTCAAGGATAATTATCCTTGTGTCGAAGATAATTTGAGAGATGATTTATTCCCTTAGATAAAGAATAAAATGCTCACTAATAAAAAGTATTAAAAAACATGAAGGACCAAGTGCCAATTTATGCCATCCAAAAATTCATACATATAAGTTGTGAAACGGATACTAATCATAATTTATCTAGACTTTTGGTACCGATCATTGACTCAAAGATAATAGTCATTTTGGGTAGTCTAAGAAGATTGAATTAATGCCACTTTAATGCAACAATACACATTCATAAATCATGATAGTTTTAAAAAAGCACTAATGCCACAACATGTGGAGTGCAAATATGTGGTTACTCTCTGACATTAGTCATTTATGAATAGCGCTCATATCAGGACATATTTTTAAGTCGAAGATAATAGGATCCTAAAACTAAAGAAGGCTCTTTTCTTGTACAAGTGACAAAATGGTAGGACATGACAACTACAACTACACGACAAAGATGCCGTTCATAGAGCCCTTTGAGAACCCATTTAGAGAAGTTCCTTTTCTAGAAGAAGAGGATGAGTCCTACGTAAGGCTTTGGCAATTCAAATCCCATGTCACTGCTTGGACATTCGGAATTGCATGATTTCAAGACTATGTCTTCCTTCACTACCAAGTGAAAGAAAAAGCCTCATTATTTTCCTTAAACTTGCAAAAAAAGTCACAATAATTGAAGTACATCACACTCACTTCCTGCTCATCATGTTACGCAAGATCCATTAGGATGGAAGTCAAGGTCGGCACTGTCACTCTTGAACATGAAGGATCAAACTACGAAGTTTGACATACAAGGTCTAGTAACGTCCTAGGAAGAGTTCAACTACAATAATTTGATCAAGGAGTTTCAGAATACAAAGTGTATCTTTTGGAATGATAGTACAACAATGATCAACTATCAAAGGTTGAATGCCATGTGGGCATCGTTAGACAGATATGCTATCAGGCATGTGAATAAAGTGCCTCTTTTGGATTCAAGTAAGAGGAAGAAGCAACGCCTTGCAACCAATGCCGGTCAAACTCGTTCTAGTGTCGGAGTGTCTGGAAACGGGGGTATTGGACAAGAACAAGTCCAATCTGAATCAAGGAAGTGCGACACAATTCATTCCGGAAGATTCCAAAAACCTCTACAAAGAAGCAAAAGAAGTCAATTGGCACTTCAAAGCCCATAATTGCAAGCAGTTCTAGATCTGCACTCACAATTGTAGAAGTAGCCCTGATGCTCACAAAACCATCTATGGAGGAGCACAAGAAGCTTGCTCTCATCCAGAAGAATTTTTGGGCCAAGTACAAATCATGCTATGTATTGGGATGGCCCCTTTTCAAGTGCAGATTGAACAATGCTTCCTTGCTAAGGACAAGTATATCATTCAAAAACTAGATAGAGGCATTGTAAAAAGTGTATGAAAGCAGTTGGTCCAATTGAAGGCCATATTTATTGTATTGAGACTTTTCGCAGTCTCATTTTTATCTTCGACTCAAAGATAAACAGCTTTATCTCTTTATTAGTATTTTTTATAAATAGGTATCAACACTAACTTTTAGAGTTTCATTTTAGAATCACTATTTGAGCATTATTTGTTTTTGGTTTCAATTGTCATTTTTGTAAATGAATTTATAATATCTAGCATTCTATTGCAAAATCTACGAAAAGTCTCAATATAACAAATATGGCCATAATTGGGCAATGCTGTGCAAAGGCAAACAATTTTTTTGATGCTAGTAGACAAAAACAAGCAATTGTTGAAAACCCTTCCTAAAGATTGGGACAAAATAAAGGATGGTTTCTTCATGATTATCAAGAGTCAGCATAGTATTTCTGCTTTTAAAGAACTCTAGCTTAGCGGTTGTTGTAAGGTACGAAAGCACGAGTTGGCTATCTAGGATGCCATAATTGTGTGGACATTGGATTTGGCCAAGTTGACAAACATCTCTCAGTTTCATAACTTAACCAATCACCTGAATCATGTGCAGCCAACTCGGGACAACCAAATGTTGGTTGTAGGAATGTATGGATTCACTGCAATTGGCCAACAAATGTCGTTGAGGATCCAGTGTTTTGCAAAAATGGTAATATACATAGCAAAAGTTGATATGTAGTAAGTATATTCTGAATGCATTGTCTTTGACTCAAGGATAGTGATGAAATTCTTTAGGTCAACTAGTTCTAGACTTTCATATATGTTTATTTGCAGAAGATTTCATTTAGTCAAATTCATTTGCTAATACTCATTCTCATCTTTGATCACAAAATGTTTCTAATGCATTTTCTAGTTTCCTATAGAAATTCACAAAGCACATCGTTAGCCGGTTTAGGAATATCAATCCGGAAAAAGATGGTGCTACCATTAAAGGACCTGGGGATTCAAAGAGTGAGATCAAGATTATAACACTGTATAATGACCTCTTCAAGTACTAGAAAGAGTTCCTAACCAAACATAGCGAAGGCGAGTTGATTGATCCCATTTATGAGAAAAAATATCGAGATGTTAAAAGCTTCAAGTAGCAGAACTTCTCCTTAAAGAGAGAGTTCTTCAAACACCTTGGACACTTCACGGACAACGACCTGGGAATGTTTGTGATGCACCTCTTGCATCGAACTCTAGGTCGCAAGTATGCATACTCCAAGGTGTTTGTGTCGAAACCAAAGTATTTGGTTCCTAACAACCACACAACTACAAATTGGATAGAGCAAAGGAAGCGGAAAAAAATTGTCTTAGAAGAACTCATGGACATCAAGTCTAGTCTGCAGTTCTGCCACGACCACGGTAATATTGTTGACGATACGTGGAAGAGGTGGAAGAAGAGGCACTTGTTCACGTCATCAACATGGGATCGATTTCCTTTTGTTCTACCTTTGGTTAGACTTTTTAAAGCTCCGTTTGCCAAATGAAGCAAAGAACAAAAAGGTGAAGGATTTGACTAAAAAGTTCAATAACGAGGCTACATTGTTTGAAAGATTTATGAAGCTCAAATATCGAGTGAAGGAACAATGTGGAGATGTTTCATTGACAAGACTAGATGTAGTGAATAGGACAATTGTGCATAGCGATCAATACCACTATGAATGTCGGAACTTGAACCTCGCCATCTTGGACATGCGGAAGATGTTGAAGTTAGTTGGATTGGTACCAGCACCTCTACTAGAGCCTTTTCTGGAGTTCCTTGCTTCTCAACTTGAGCCAGTTGCGACGAACGCTTTTGTGTAACTTTGGATTTTACGTGGGGACTAGGACAAGAAAATTACAGTGGCATTCACTAAGACAAAGCTCAAGCAATTTGACTGCCTATAGTCAACATACATCCCCTACAAGGCTAAGTGACTCAATCATTTGATAGCTCAATTGCCAGCACCTCTAGTTCCCCTACTCTTCCTTTCTTTGAAGGGGAACCATCACGCCCATTCCATCCATGATAGGATAAAGTCAGAATATCATGTGGCTAATATTCTGTACTATTTGGATGCTACAAAAAATAACAAAGCAAAATGGAGGCTCTACCCAACAGAACTTTGAATGGAATTTTATTTGGAGATCTTGCAGTGCTTCACCAAGCTCTCGGCCAAGCCCAAGGAGAACGTTCTCAGTATCTTTGTGAGGTCAAAGTGCATTTTGGCAGCAAAGGTATGATTATCTTTGATTCGAGGATACACTCATCTTTTTAATGTATTTTCTTATAAGTCCTACCTTTTATTTGCTATGTCATATAACCATTGTAGTTACCTTAACTTGAAGATAATTCCAATGCAATTGCGTATTATCTTTGAGTCAGTGATAACTATAGTCTATTTCAAAATAATAACTAATGTTTGTCGTATTTTTGAAGATGTTTGGAGCATACTTCTTCAGAATGTGCGACAAGAGCTTCACCGAAGACCACCGATATTCGCCGACTCGATGGATATGAATGACTTTCTTCATTCAAATTCACCATACTCAATGAAGTATTTGAGGCCACTTTACGTGGATGCTCCTATTTTCATATCCATCTCTCCTCCCTTCGACAAGGGTCTTTTCTCCTTTGGAGAGGAAGAACCTACTTTTGAAAAAATAGTTCGGCAGGAGTCTTGTCGACGTAGGAGATCTTCAACGACTGATTGGAGGGCGTCGATGAGTACGGTAGTAATGCCCAAGGGATTGAGCATTGGGAGGCCATACCTCGTGACACTAAGCAAATCGTTGATGATCCTAAGGAAGAAATGGAGACGGATTCGGAGTATGAAGAGTTCCTCTGTCAACAACGCTTGCAAGAAAAGGACAATAGTTGGCTCAGGTCCAAAGCTAGGAGGCGCAAGAAAGGATCAAGAGATTGGAAGCGTAAATGAGAGATTTCTTTGAACACCAAGAGCACTTTTTTCAATCATCGCTATCTGCTCCTCCAGCAAGCCAAATTGCCTCCAAACCAGTTGCAATTCCGCCATCTTCAAAGGTAGTTCGTGCTACTTCCCAACCTCTTTCAATTCCATTGTCCTCGACAGTGCCATCTCTTTGGGGCATGGAGAGGCCAGTTTCTGCTCCATGCAATCTTTGAGTCAAGGATCCCGTTGATGAACTTACCACTGATAACTACATTGCTACAACTCCTACATCGCAGCTTCAAAGGTCAATCATATCATCTCAGGTAAAGGAGGTAGGTTTGCTCATGCAATATCACATTGTTGAGTAGAGAGGCCTTGCCTTGGGAAAATGTAGGGAATCTAGCTACAATCTAGATTTGGCTCGAAAAATGAAGGACTACGAGGTCAAATACACCCACAAATCAGGGTTGCACGGACGTTGGGACGCCCGGACGTCCGGACGGACGTCCAACGTCCGCGTCCACGGGTTTTCGGGCGTCCGGGGACATAGAAATTTCGGACTCGCGTCCGTCCAGTGGACGGGCGGTCGGTTCAGTGAGCCGACCGAGCGGTCGGACGGCGACGACGGGGCAGACGGGGCCGACCGGACGGACGCGAACCACGGGGCGGTCGGGGCCGACCGCGCGGACGGACAGGGAGGACGGGTCGGACGGGGCCGACCGATCTGTCGGCTGATCGGGCCCGTCCGACCGATCGGCGGTCCGATCGGACGACAAATCGGACGGACCTGACGGGGCGCCCCATCGGCCGTCCGCCAGGGCGGACGGCTGAGATTGGGCGGACGGGATGGCCGTCCGCCTCATACAAAAGAGGCGGTCAAGCCGTCCGCCTCTCACTTTTACCTTCCCCCTTGCTTGCAAGAGAGAGCGGAGAAGCTTAGTGCCTTTGGGTCCTATTGCCTCCTCTCCTCGGGAGGGTAAAGGTGAAATCTTGGGGGGACCCTTGTCATTTTTTTTCTCGAATCGTGCGACATTCATCAAGATGCCAAGGGCGAAGAAGAAAACGAAGTTTGGGGAGGAATCTACTAAGGCCGACATCATGGACAACCCCTCGCACACTTGTACCGCATTTTTGAGAAAATGCATTGTTGAATTCTATGAGAGAGAAACTACCATGTCTCTTGATTCTAAGTATGTTCGTTATCAAGAGGAGGGCATTGAGAAGTTCAAAGGCGATATAAAGGACATGATGCATGAAGTGTTGCGGGTGGGAGGGTGGTATGAAGAAATGGAAAAGAAGGATTTCACTAGTTGGTTGGACAAACGGGTGCATGATGCACTATGGAATGCGAAAGGGACCGTCGAAAAATTTGGTAAGGTTCATCGCATTGATGATGAAGCCTTCACGCACGTGATTACAAAAGTGGACATGTTCGTGAGTCGGATGAGACCATTTGCTTCAAAACAAAATAGAGGTGGATTTATGAGTTGGTGGACAACTCACGAAGGGCGAGTCAACATGCGAGTTGTATTTCGCCATTTAATAGCGCTCCCGGGAACCGCAAGGGTGATTCCACAAGATAATATTGTCCTACGCGGAGGCTATGCCACAATTTGTAGGGTGCGAATCGAAGGGTGCCCTGAACTTCAACCACATTGGGAATTTGCAGCAAAAATCTCTCTCCAAGAGGGTCGACGACCTGAGCTTGCAAAGATGGAACACCAAACTGAATCGATGGTGGTGCGGATTCCGCACGATGGAGTCATACGCTTCGTTGCAGTCCACACAAATCGGAACGAAGGCTATTCATTGTGGTGGAATGGTGGTACTTTGCGTGAAATGTTGAGAATGGATAACGATTATCCAGACAATATTGCCATACGCATTATGTGTGACCCCAAAATTAGCGACGAGGAGGTCATTCGTGCTCATCGTCTAAAGCGATGGAGAGCAAAGCGTACGGAGCTTGCTTGGGCATTGCTGCATATTATGAATGCGGTACATGGTGCTGGACACCTTCACAATGACATTTCTCCAGACAACATCATGTTCCATTTCCCGGAAGATGAGTCACAGGTTTTCATTGGAATTTGCGATTGGAGGATGACTACGACTAGTACAGAGCCCATGAAGTCATTGTATACATTCACATCAACAAGTGATCGGGATGAAGTTCTGAGGAGGAGGTGGTGGATCGATCCAAAGATTACATACGTACATCGAAGAGATGCAGATGTGGAGAACATACCCGTACTTACCATTAAGTCCGAAGAATTTGCTGTTGGTCAAATAGCGAAGAGAATCAATAGTACATGTATGTCAGAGACATACTACAGTTTGCAAGGTCGTGGAAGCAAAAAACATGTGTTGTACTCGCATCACGACTTAGCACAAGTCTTTCAAGTGTATTTGGGGAGACTTTGCGAAGATGGTCCCGATGGCCATAGTAGTTTGGCGCAAGTGATTTCACGATTTACTTCTTCGTTTCATTGGCCTATACCGGATGAACACTTCCGCCACTTTGGAGCTGTAGTTTAAGTCTTTAATGATATTAATATATCATATATAAGTAATTAACTATAGCCTATAGGTGTTTATAGTATGCACTATTCATAGAGGCAAAGACATATACTAAGTTATATGTCAATTATATAGTAGTATAGTATATACGGATGATATACCTCAGTTTCATCACCAATGAGTGGATTGATTGTGAATGCTGTTTTACAGCAAGGTGCATCTTAGCATTTGTAATCAATGAGCATGTTTTAATTCACAATGATTTTGGAGAACTTGGAAGTCTTTACGCCATTTGTCATCGTATGTTTGGATGGAAAATTGGAAATCTAGAAATCATTATATGAAATAATTTGCAATTCTTTATTCGTTGAATTTTTAATTGATGATTGTTGATTCTATGATTCATTGATTGTTAGCTTGACAAGTCCTTGTCTTCATTTCTGTGGTATAGTAAATGTGATTGAAGATGTTCATTATAATAATGTCAATGACAATATAAAAAATGGTAAGCGTTTACTTACCTCTATGTCTCTTAATTCATATGATGATGGAGGGCAACTAAAGGACCGAGGGAAACATCGTGTATGAATGTATGATTGTATGTGAGTGCCTACTTGTGAGTTCAAGGTTCACTTCTAAAGGACTTAGGGTCCCTTCGAGGGTTTAGGGGTTATTAGGTAGGTACTTACAACTTGAAATTTTGTCGTGATTTGTTGAAACTTTTTCTGAAGATGGAAAAATTGATAAGCTTATTAAGCTATATGGGATAATGGAGACCTCATTTTCTCCACAATCAGTGACCGGGAATAGAAGTTATGACCTAAATTGCTCAAAACAAGGGAGTGAAGGGACGGGGGGGAGTGTAGGCACTACTGCACTAGGTAGTAGCCTAGTAGGTTATAGTAGGTAGGAAAATAATTGTAACTTGTTTTAATTTTTAATTTTTTACTTGTACATTATATTCTTGCCTATCCAATATCCAGAGAGCTCGAATTCATTTCATCAATGAATTTCAACAACATGATATCTTGTTGTTTTTACTCTTCTAGTGTTAAAATACCTGAAGAAGAATAAGTCTTGAATTGTTGTCGTGAAGGTCCAATACTTAAAATAGCATTTGGAAAGTACAACATCAAAGCTAATTACATAATGAAATTTCTTTTGGTGCATACCAAATTACCAATTACCAAAAGGTGTTCAGTTTTTCGACAAAGGTTTTATAAAAATGATTTGGTCACACCATTTTGACTCAAAAAACAACCGTACATTTACAATTCTATATACAAGCACGTAACTTTCATGGTTTTCAGTACGCATTCATTACAAATGACCAAAATACGTAACTTCCGATGTTCAAATACATTACACCACATCATTCACATACTCAACACTTGCAACAATTAACCATTCATATTGGAGTGATAGTATGGAACTCTACTTACTCTACAAGGTAAAAAGCAAATAATTTTATTATATTATAAAATAATCTTATAGCCTGTACCACTTTCGTTTTGGGGGCTAAAACAAGTTTTTCATACATCTCACGTGTTCGAATATACTTGCATTCCTACAACTATTGCATTATTTCCAAATGGCAAATGACAAATTGACAATGCATTACACTTGAAAACCACACTAAAAACAAAGCCCATAACTACATAATGGCACCTTATATTTTTCTACAAAATAACACTATACTTCATTCAGAATCAGAACTACTATCATGATTTTGACTTTGAGGCGTAGAACCGGAGCCACCATATGGCCCATATCCGCTTGATTGTCGCCCTTGTCCATAATTTTCGTAATAAGAACCTCCAAAAGTTGGAGGTGGAACTGAAGCATATTCATGTGAGCCTCCAGTCCCTCCATGGCTTGAACCAGTGTAGTAAGAACTTCCATGAGGCCCATACAAATCATGTCCTCATGTTCTCGGATAATTTCGCGAGCCGCCTTGTTCCGAACCACCATAGTCTGTATAACTGGTGTTTCCATGAGGTCCCCTTGTTCTTGGGCAGTATTGAGGGCCGCCATGTGAAAGACCACCGTAGTCCGTATAGGTTGTAGTTCTATAGCCTCCTTCTACGTTTGGACCACCATCTCGAGGGTTGTTCCTATAGTGTGAACTACTTCCTCCATGTCGCGAGCCATGTACATCACGTTCACGACGAGGTGAAGTGTGATATCCACGAGGTCGGCCTTGATCCTCGACACTCCTCCTCAATGCTTCCCGCATTTGATTCTCGTATTCTATGTCTTCGCGTTCTTCTCGGCGTTCGTGCCTCTCCGGAGGTGGAGGTGGAGGTGGCAACTGTTCAGCTGGTTCTTCATCATCGTCAACATCACTATCCTCTACATCCCGCATAGGCCAACTTGGGCACCCAAATTGACCTCGGTTCGACCAAGCCGGCATGCAATCACTTTCGCCACGCCAGTTAGTGAACACCACAGCTGAGTGACACGTCATCTTCGTCTCTTTATTCATCCCTATAACTGTACGCCAGTCAACGTCTTTCTGGAGTACAATCTCCACCCAAACCATTGCCATGGTAGAATAGTTCATGATGGTAGGCTTCGAGGGACCTAGATTTGAAGCTGCCCAAATTTCTTCGTATCTCTCTACAAAGTGTCTACTCGTACACGTCTTCATAGGGCCTTCCCACCGTCTCACTTGCTTCTCCAAACTATCATTTGTTGGCCACAGTTTGGCTATGTGTGACATGGTCACATATTTCTTGCACATTGTACAAGTCCACACTTTGTTGGACTCGTACTCCCACCCCTCCTTTGCCACATTAAATTCATCGAAGTAAACATCCCAATCTAGTTCTTGTGGTTTCCCCTTCGAACTTTTCTTCGAAGAACCGGAAAGAAACGGAATTCCTTTGCGAGGCATAGTACCCTTCTTTATAAATTACCTCAACGTTAGAATGATTAATGAGTATTGTGTATTGATTTCACATTATAATAATTAGTGAATAGTGGATACCATTCATTCATTCACAATTGTTCACACACCAAGGCGGAAGGGGCGCACAGAGACCAATAGCCGCTGGATCACCCACTCCGCAAGGGAAACAATTGTGTGGAATGAGCCGTCCGCTCCGCTTTTTATACCGACCGACGAGGCGGACGTCGCTATCGGCTTCAGGGTCGAATGGCAAGATCGGACGGACAGCGTGAATCCGCATCTCCCATCCCACGGTCAACAGAGACGTACGGACGGCCGAGTCAGACGGACGCACCGATCGCTTGGCCGTCGTCCCGACCGATCGGCCGTCGGGCGGACGGACGGACTTCGTCTGCCCCGACCGATAGGCCGTTGGCCCATCCGCTCAGCAGACGAGTCGTTGCTTTCGCCGACCGCTTGGTCGGCGCACTGTCCGCCAAGCGGACGGCCAGGCAGCCCACGACCTGTGGATTCTCCAAAATTAGTTATTTGTGAGTGGAGAATCCAAAGGAATGAGCTGGCAGCCTGTTAGACCATTAGTTCATCATGAACTTCAGGTAAGGACATGAAAACTTTGAAAACTGAAGGCGGGAATTTTGCCTCTTCAATGTGAAACTTGAAAAATAACTCCATGCCCTAAACCCTAAAACCCTAAACCCTATACCCTATACCCTAAAAACCATGAATCCTACTCGTAATTCTGATGACTACTCACTTTTAGAATTTCAATATTTCTCTTCATGAAATATGTTTGCAATTGACTCATTCTTACATCTTATAAGTACTTTGAGTACAAACTATAAATGTACATAGAGGGAGAGAGACTAAATTTTCATTTTTTCATGGTGAATTTTAAAAATATGTAATTGAAGAAAAGTGAAGTTTGTAGTCATTTTCTAATGCATATAATCATAAAATAATGATTCTTTGTGATTTGTAAAATACTGAAATACTTAAAATCTGAACTGTAAACTTCAGAACTCGTAAAAGCTTGTTTCTAAAAGAGTAAAAGTATTGCTTTCAGTAGTCAAAACTTTAGTAAACTCAAAAAAAAACAAGTATGAAAAGTTATAAAAAAAGACATTGCAACTTGCAAACACTCAATACATGACTCTAAAATAATATGAGTATTTTTTAAAATCACCCTTCAATTGTGAATAAAATCCAACAAAAACTAAGAAAGTATGATTATACAAAGTTACAAACTATGGTAAAATACTCATTCAATCACTTTTCACTATAGTTAAATATAGAATGACCTTATTTCATCTCCAACTCCAATTCCATTTCATAAAATTGCATGTAAACAATTAAACAAACTGTCCTTTAAAGTTACAAATCTCAATGCAATAATGCATTAAATAATTCGGTTTCTGTTTATAGGTCATATTTAGGTATTTATGTGAAGTCAACTTGAGGGATTAGAGTTAGAGCCCCTTGAAGTTGTTGTTAGTAATTTAACAAAAGAATAATATTCTAAATCTTGTATATTTTTGCTTCTATTCTTTGTGTACATATTGGTTTATTGGTTACCTCCATTTCATCAAATTGGTCATTGAAGGTTTGCACTCTCCAGAGTCCAGAATCATTTTGGATAAAACATCTTCATTTAGATGAAACATCTTCCTAGTCATTTAGTTCATCATTCCAAATATAGAATTGGGAGCCTTTTGACATTGAAATGTACCTAAAATACAATGAAAATTCTAAATTTTTTCTAATTTCTAATGGATCTAGGTGATTGCAAGAAACATTTGATAATTTTGTTGTGCTTCGTCCAACACTCACGATTTTGTTGTAGAATACTTTCAAAATTTTTAAATACCTTATTAGTAAATCTTGAGTCATGTAGATCTAAAATGCAGAATTCCTGGCCAACAAACAAATCAACATGCAAGGTGAGATAGTAAATAGTATACTAGTATAGGTGTTTCTTCATTCATTTGAGCTTTCCGGCTTGGATTAAATATTTTGCGGAACAATTTGGTTGGAGGTTTCAAATTACAAAGAATACAAATGTACTTATGTAGGATTGTAGGGATATCACACAGACTCACAGAGCTTTCTCTGCTACATGGAACCTTGTTTTCATTTAAAACCGATTCCATTTATAGTTTGACCATATAAATATATGCATTGTAATTCTATAAAGAATGGTACATGGTGACATAGCCGACTGGCCGTGAAAAACTGTAGCCCTAAAATCGAAAAATATTTAAGTAATTTACTCTTTGCATTTTCTAGTGGTAGGTTTCATTCAAGATTCATTGGCACTTGGCAAGGACTTTAGCTTTATTATTGTTCATTCCCCCCCTTTTCCACAAAGAATGAATAGATCACCCACTTTTGAGAAATGGGAATTGGTTGTTGGAAGTTGAAACCAAGCCTCATACCACCGCATGAACTCAAGTGATCGAACCTCAGACCTGAAGACAAGAAACACAGTAAGTCCCAGTTTCCCGAATGGCAGATGAACTCTTAATCATTTGGGTCACCTTTATGTGGCCGCTGCGGTCGACTGATCTGCGTGGTCCGACAGTCCGTTGCGTACCATCGGTCGGCCCCGTCCGGCGCGGTCAGCCCATCCGTGCGGTTCGACAGTCCGCTGCGGACCATCGGTCGGCCCCGTCCAGCGCGGTCGGCCCATCCGCGCGGTCCGACAGTCCGCTGCGGACCATCGGTCGGCCCCATCCGGCGCGGTCAACCCATCCGCGCGGTCTGACAGTCCGCTGCGGACCATCGGTCGGCCCCGTCCGGCGCGGTCGGCCCATCCGCGCGGTCCGATAGTTCGCTGCGAACCATCGGTTGGCCCCGTCCGACGCGGGCGTCCCATTCGCGCGGTAGGACAGATTGGATAGTCCGTTGCGAACCATCGGTCGGCCCCGTCCGCTGCGGTCGCTGGTCGGACCGTCGTTAAACTTGCGGTAGGCCCAGTCGTCCAGTCCGTAGCCCCTGCTTCTCTTCTCTTTCTCTCGTGGACGGTCCGCTACGGACCTGCGGTCGGCCCATCCACGACCTTCCACGCGGTCGGAGAGTCTACTGCATTGCTGCCGTTGTGCCCCCCTGCCATTCCGCCAACCACGATCTTCAATTTTGTAATTTGGTATTTACAGATTTCAGTTTCTATGCAAGCTTTCTTTCTAAGGTTCATTATTTCTAACGCTTCCCAAGAAATTATCTGATTTATTTGTTTTGTACATGGAGCATGAATAACCAAAATACACGTAGTGAAGACTTCTTCAATTTCCTATTCAACCATTCAACCAAAGATAATGAATAAAAAAGGTTTATTACATTTTTCAAAATAAACACACAAATTCCTATTATAGAGCAATGCGTGTCAAATGTCAAACCTCATTTGAGTCATTTCTACTACGTTCATAAAGTCTTCCAAATTCAAATCATAAAGATTTGAAGAACTATCTATGTAACGTATTCTAATCTAACCCATTCTAAGAATGTAAGATTCAATTCCTAAGGATGATAATCACTATCTCCTTTTACCTCTGCCCCACTACTATAGTCTCTTGATAGCCATCCATGGTCTTCATCGTCGAAAGTATTGTCTTCATCATCTGATGAAGACAATACTTTTTCTTTCTCTTTTCCTCTGATTTCCGTAGATGTAGAAGCTTTCTTCCCCTTGCCTATGTTTGGATCATCCTTCCTCCTTAAGAAATTCTTACCGAGGATGCGTTCTCGAAGACCGCCGGCCAATCGTCCTTTCTTTGCGGGAAGAGTTGGAAGGGATACTCGTGTATCTAAGGGGGTTCTTCCTCCATGTACTTTCTTCCTTGGGGAGATAGCAAATGGCTCCATCACTCGTTTCTTCTTAGGTTTAGCGGATTCTTCTACCATTGCTTCTTTTGCTTGTTGCCTCCGTTGGCAAGCAACCGCTGTTATTTCATTCACAAATCGCAGTTTCATGTCCTCTAGTCTTTGAGAACATTGTGGTGGGCGGCTTGCTATGCTCTTGAACATTGATTCCAATGTCTCATCTTCCCTATCACTAGTACACTCTAAACTAGTGAATTTTCGCTTCACAGTTTCTTCTTGAATGTTGGAAGCTTGCAATGTAGGTAGAAAACTCGGTGAACCCCCTAGAGTAGTACTACCACTTCCACCGTTCAACAATGAGCGTGGAGCGGGTGGAGGATCGTTATTCGTTGGACGTTGCGACCTCTGCATGTTGTCATTTCTGCCTTGGTCATTGTGGACCATGTTCGGACTTCTGCACTCATTTGAACCTGAATCCCCCTTGTCCAATACCTCTAGCGGTTTGAGGCTTAGGAAGCTCGGTCTCTCAATGCTCTTATCAACCAATTTTTCTCCAAATTCGAAGCTTGTTTTGTCCGCATCCATTTTCTCCCAAGAATGTAGTTTGTCATTTTCTCCAGGTTGGCCTAATGGTATGGATGGAGACCTTTCACGTTCAATCACTTCATTTTCTTGTAAAGTTTGGCCTCTTGTAACTGATATCCCGTTCTGAACCGCCTTTTCCACAATGGTGTCTTCCTTGTTTGCCAAAACGGTATGGCTGTTTAGAAGTCGGCTCCCATCTACAAATCTTGCTATAGAAGGTAGATCTTCGTCTTCTAAAAATTCAAATTCATCTCGGTTATTTGTATCCAAGTCAATCATGTCATCATCATACTCATTTCGTCTTTGTGACAGTCTACCATGAAAAGCGTACGTGTCGTCGTTCAGATCCTCTTCTTTATCGGATTTGAGGTTGTCATCACTTGTTTCTGGTTCCAATTCCGATTCCCCCCTGTCGTCATTGACCTCCTCATTTCCACGCCATGGAAGATGTTCTTCCTCGACATCATGATCACTACTTTCGTCATCCTCCATAAGCCCCTCAGATTCCTCTGACTCCGCATTCTCGCGGTACCACAACTTCTCATCGTTCTCCTTTGAAGCAGCGAGGACTCTGGAATTAGTATACACATACACCAAATCCATGGCTCTCTTTGTTTTCAACTTGTTTCGAGCCTTATTATGAACAAAGGAATAGCTACTCCAATTTTGCTCGTATAAAGAGGAAGAGACCGATTGCCCTAAAATTCTCCTTGCAATCGGAGCAATGAGCTTTCCACAAACACCTTCAAAATCCCACCAAGCATGTGCCGATAATTTGGACTCGCTTGGGTCCAGCATATTGTGAAAAGGTGGTTCTTTATGTCGGAAAGCCATGAATTCTTTCACGACGTCAGCGTACTCTCCACGCTTACAAATTCACATGAGGACACGTTTGCATGCGTCAATCGCCTCACCATCATCTACTAGTTCTTTGTCATGAAGCAAGTAAGGATTTAGAAGAGCTCCTGCATATTGAATATCGGTCTCCACCATTTCCCATCGCTCTTGGAATGCTGCCCTCAATGGCTTTGCAAGTTCCGAACTTAGTTTAAAAGGCGAATTCTCCAAATCCGCCACGTGCTTCCGTATTTTCCTCATGATATGCAAAACCTTGCCTGTGCATGGCGTCTTTGCATCTAAATCACGGAGGCCATGTACCACGGGGCCCAGCAACTGAACGAAATTGGTGCAACGCCTCCAAAAGTGGTCATCGTTAATTATCTTTGTCGCATTTGTAGACTCCTCGCCACCATTCTTCTTCTTCCTCAATGTCCTCGCATATTTTCGCCAACGAGGGTCTGTTACACACTGTTTTAAAGCACCCTTTACCTTCAACAATCGGTGAAGCGCCATGTAATTGGAGGCGAATCTTGTTTCCCCCGGCATCAACAAGCTGTACTCTTTCTCGTAACTCCGGAATATTGCAAGTGGCATGTGTCGCTTTCTAAAGAACTTAAGAACCACTCGGGCGTCTGTTACTACCGTGTCCACCCATGCTTCCTTTCCCCAATCTTTGAGCAACAAATTTAAGGCGTGAACTACACAACCTTGGAAAAAAATGTGAGGATATTTGTCGGTTATAATCTCACACGCTCTGGGATTCACAAGAGCATTGTCTGTTGTTATTTGCACCACATTTTGAGGCCCCACCTTCTGTATGAATTCATCCAAAATAGAAGCCAAGTACTCTGCATTCTTTTCATGTCCACTTGTGTCCACTGATCCCAGAAATTGCTCCCCTGCGGAAGATACAAGCATGACATTTACCAATGGCCGATTCGTAACCGAGGACCATCCATCAATAGACAATGTTGCACCAAACTTCCGGATACTATCCTCGGTCCTCTTATGCAACTTCACCTCAAGATCTGCCTTTGCTTCGTCTAGCAATTTAGTTCGTAGAGCTTGATACGATGGAGGACTATATGGCTTTTTGAAGTCAGCCGTTCTCATGACGGCTTCTTTGAATGCTGCAGTCCGAGCTACCGCAAATGGTATGTTTGCTGAATAGAAGACATTAGCCCACAACATATTCAACTTCCGTCTTTCGGCTTCTTCAAATCCATCTGCTAATCGGCTTTGTTTTTGAGGCCTAGTTACAGAAGAAGGTGTAGGTCGTTGGTCACTTGATGTTTGGGCACTAGGAATCACCCTTGAAGCTGAAAGAGCTGCTTGTTCCGGTGCTGTGCACGAGTCTTCTTGTGTTGAACATGGCGACTCCCTTCCATTTGAGGTATTGCCTAGAACCATCAGTGCGTTCCGACCATCTACATTTTCAATGATTGATTTGGATGGAAACATCCCATCACAACGAAGGAAAAGAGACTTGACATCCGATGTCAATCGTGGACATAGGCTTATTCCTGAGTCGCGCCTGCCATTTTTGCCTTCGTATCCCAAGTGGCTCAACATGCGACATTTCCGATTTACGAACTCCAGCCCACATGCCTTACACTTCACTTTGCCGGGGGATGGAATGGTATACCAAAGATGAGAATTTGTACTCATTTTAAAAAATGAATAGCTTGCGGATCCAATTTGAAACTTCAAATATCGGCCTTCGATTTCAAACGCATAGTACGTTCATTCTTGCACCCAATCACATGTACGAAAAAAAATTTGTGTATGAAGCCTTGTAAACCAAAGCCCCCCTGTCCACTGAACTATACATTACCAAGCAACGGATACAAATTTTTCAATTTGCAGCTCGTAGCCCTTGGGAATCTTAGCGTTCAGCTTCTCAGGAGTGCTTGCAAATGACCTGAACCTTGCTCTTATACTCTGCCCAGTCCGCACTTTGCTTTAGAAATAAGAATTGACCGTTGCACAGTCCGTAGGCCGAGTACAACGGTCGTGAAAAATCAGCGGACGGCGCCGACCGCGCGGTGTGGGTGGACGGGGCCGACCGACGATAAGGTCCGACCGAGCGGACGGGATCGACCGCGCGGTCTGGGCGGACGGGGCCGACCGACCGAAGGGGGCCGACCGACCGGACTGGGACGACCGACCCCACAGGCCGGCCGACCTCAAAGGGCCAACCGACCCCAAAGGGCCGAGCAAGCAAATGAGGTATAATATTGAGTCTGAAATAGAACATATTGAATTGAATTCAAACAATGAAATAAATAAATAAATGAAAAAATAGACATATTCTTCAATTTATATGCCAAAAAAAAACTATATATATAAAGAAAGAGATCGAATACAAAATATGTATATATAGATATACATGTAAAGTGAAGGAAATCAAAACATACTTTTGTGGCATACACCTATGATTCGATGTACATTATGAAGAAGCTATGATGAACGTGATAGCCTAAGTACAATAATTTTTGGTAGAGAAAACTACTAATTAAAATCCCCACAAGCTATTTATTTTCTACTAGTACTAATATAATAGATGTAGAGTACGAAACGAGACATTTTCCTATTAGTTTTCAGTACTACTATCTTCTTCTCCAGCACGAGATGTCCCCTCCTTCGCCATGAGTCTTCTGCTTTTGCGACGAGGTATCGCCTGGCCACCACTGGGTCCTTCTCCAGTTTGTACTTCCATGTCAACCCTCTCAAATAGTCTTTTAGTTTCTGAAGAGTGGTCATCCTCTTCTTCAACTCTCCGTTTATTCTTCCGCTTCGGAGACAACTCCACTTCATAGGCGTTTAAAGTCCTCAGAGCGGCATGTACTAAGTCTTCGAGGTACTTGATGACTTTATCTTCGCTTTGCATGTAATACCAAGCTGGTACACCTTTATCAGCTATTGGAGGTTCGCCCCCTAGATACTTCCTCCACTTGGTGATAACATCATCCATCCGTTTATCGAAAGCCCGAGCAATCTCTTCCATCTTATGGCTTGTCATTGCTTTCGTATTCAAGTCCAACATGCAACGAACCTTAGCTGCTTCTTCCAACTTCACTAAGATGCGGGCCCGCCCGACCAAATCGGAATTGTACCCCTCGTACTGCTTTGTGACTCTAGGATCAGACTCCACTTCCACGAAAGGGTCATTTGGCCCTTCTTTCTTCCATTCCTTATCAGGAAATCGGAAGAATTTTTGGTGCTGCGTGCTCCAGTGCCCCCCCATGCTACGACAGAACATTTCTCTTGCATCGTTATCCGGGATCCCGAAGGCACGCAATTCCACTTCCAAGTCCCGCGTCATCCAGAAGTACTCATCCTTGTCTTGAGGATCCATGTATAATGAATGCATCCCTTCGTTTGGTAGCCATACCATTGGTTTTCCCCAATGCAAATGATTTTGGAATTTGTGTGGCGCTTGGTCTAGTGGAAGGTTCCACCGGTTGAATTCATGACCTGATACCATAGAATGCAATATTCCTAGCATTTCATAAAACCTTGCATTCAAAGGAGTACGACAGTTGGGGCAACGGGCGGAATATTGTGCTGCTCTTTGGATGCAAAGAATATGAAAAGAGTGGCCACATTGACCCAAAGTTAGACCTCCTTCAGGCCCAAAACGATATTGGCAAAGAGAGCACTTTTCCTTCATCAAAGGAACATTGGGATCACTTCCAGGTATAAGCTGCTTCTCATGTTGAACAATATGAGCAGACAATGTGTTGTGAGGAACCCATCCTTCTTCCGCTTCCAATGCCCAATTGATGTTGTCTGATTCATAGGTTCTCCCGTGATTCAACCGCTCGAACATTCTATCCATGTTTTCCCAAACTGTAATGCATACTTCGGGATCCTTTAATTTTGCGTCGAACTTCTCTTTCAAACGCAGGTGAGAAGACTGCACGTTTCTCAACGATTCGTCCGACTGCATTGCATACTGCAAGAGCCCCCTCATGAGTTGAGAGCATAAACCAGATTGTTGTTGTAGGTGTCTTGCCCACAGCACCCACCGTAGATCCCCGGTCTTCATTGGAAGGATGTCGTGTAGTATTTGTACGTGTTCCATTCTCTGTAGTGAAGACTCCGCGTCATTCTTTGCTTGAATTGCCAAGTCCAATTGTTGCCTTAATTCCTGGACTTCATGATTCACCGTTTGCGTGCAAGCAACTTCTAATGAGAGTGGAGGCACAACTTTAGGGCTCTCAATGGCCATAACGACTTCTACAGTCTCGTCCACAGCTTTGCCCTTGTCAAGAGGAAGCGAAAGTTGATCGCTTTCTTGAGTTGGTTGACTTGCCTCCAAGAGGCTTGCTCCGTCCCTGCAATGTTCAGATGACTTGTCGTTTTGTAATGTCTTCAACATCTCCCGATGCCATTGTAAATTGTCCTCAGATGTCTTCAATTGCAAAACCAACTTCTGGTTTTGGGACTCCAACGTCCCATTCGAGAGCTTTAAAGTCTCAACTTCTTTTTGAAGACTAAAACACATATCTCTCAAGGCTTCATGGTCTTTATCCCAAAACACCATAGAGCAATGCTTATCCAATTTGTCGAACTTGACCTTCAGGCGATCATGATCTTCTTTGTCATAATTGACCTTCATGAGCTCTTCGTTTTGTGTTTGAAGCTCAACCACAACCTTGAGATTTTCCACCTTCTCTTCTTGGAGCTTATCTGCAAATTCAATGAATTTTCTGAAGGCCACGGCACCCTCCAGTATCTCTGGTGTCATGCTCATAAATTCTTCAGCTATTTGTGTGAGGGCAGGTGTCATAACAGCTACAAGTTTAGCTATACATGATAGAAAGTAGGCAGTCTTGAATAGTTCGCCGACCTTCCATACTCGGTTGCACGGGGTTGAGGTTTGCCCTTCATCTATCGTGCCTCCTTCATTTGTTGTACCCTCTTCATTTGCAGAAGGATGAACTTCTTCTTGAACTTCAAAAGTCTTCCATTTAAGAGAACATTGTAGTAAGTGCTCTATTTCTTGTAGCGGAGGCATCATCGATAAAGTCTTTAGATCCTCTGGACCCAAGAACGCTAGCATTGGATTCTCCTTCGTCTTTGGGGTCTCTTCGCCATTGTTAAGAACACCCGGTTCCCGAGAGTCCATTTCTGCCTTCTGTAAGTTCTCATCATTCATGTTTTGGGAAGGTGGCACTTCATGCATTGGACTCCGAACTGGACTTGGACTTCTGTTAATTTCTTCATCTGTAGTCCTGGCATTGATGTCCATAAGGGCATCACTGTCTAGAAGACGAGTGATTCTAGCAGTTGCCCTGTCCATCTCTTCTGAGGGAACCTCTTCTTTGTACTCCAATGTCTTCAACGTCGATCCTTGTTTTGATGGATGAGATGGCACCTTGAAAATACCAGGTTCTCCCTTCACGCTTGATGCAATTGGTGAAGGGCTCAGAAACATCGGTACAGTGTCAAGCACGACTCGTTCCGCACCCTTCGAAGAAGACACTAAAGCTTTCGTAGTATTACATATGGTATCCAGTTCTAGCGTCATACTTCCTCCTCCATTACCTTCTGTATTATCCACTTCGGGTTGAAGTGAAATATCAGCTTGATTCGTCCGATCCGCTGATGTGGCATTCATTTTGCTACTTTCAAGGGGGCGCTCCTCCTTGTTTTCCCCTTTGTCTTTCATGTCCTGCACTTTGTTTTGGATAGAAACACGTTTTTCTTCCGTGTTGTGCTGTAGAGTAGCATTGCCTTCAACCATTTGAAGGACTTGTCCCTTTGAAACAAACGTATTAGGAATATCTTTCTGGCCATCAAGAAGCACAAGCGGTGTTTCTACTGTCCCGGGGTACGTACTCCAATCCACCTTGCTAGCCAACTTCAATTCTGTATACACCATGCTTGCTATGGTGTAGTTAATTCTACCCTTGCTCATCGATTTGTCCCCAAAGAGAGCCCGCCACACCTCTACGGAACGATGGACAAAATGAGGGCTGAGACAACTTGAGGGTTTAAAAGAAAACTCCCGAGTGTGACCAGCATGTAATTCTTGAGGCCACAACTTCCCAATGTGATACATCTTCACATATTTCTTGCACAACTTGGAAGTCCAGTATTCATCGACCACCTTCTCCCACTCAGGCTCAGCTAAAATGTTCTCATCCTTTAAAATGTCAAGACGGAGCTCGTGACGAGCTCCTTTTTGTTTCGATCTCTTGCTGCTTTCACCTTTAATGCCGCGCTTTTCTTCCATAGCTACTTGATGCCTTGATTCTTCTCTTCAACCGTGTGTAAATGACCGATTCAAAACCCCTCTGGTGTAATCAAAGATGTATGACCCCAACTCTCTACCACATAGGAGCAACTGGCGCGGTGAAGCAACAGTAGCACATCCGATGTGGTGTTGTTTCCCAAGGAGGAGAGTTGAAGTGAGGGAAAATGCCTTGGCTGTCCCTTCATATAGCCGTCCGCGCCCAAACCTAGAACTTGTCTTCCCGAATCTACCCCGGACGACGCGAACCTACCCCGAACCTACGGACGGCGTTCGATCGGACGGTCCGTCCGCTGCCGAACCTGCGGACTGGCGGTCCGCCCGACCGCTCCGTCGGCCACCCTCCCGACCGCTGCGACGTCACGCCCGACCACTCCACCGGCTGCCCGACCAACCGCTGGACGCCGACCGACCACAGTCCGGCTGCGTCCAAGACGCCTGGACGACGGACGTCTGGACGTCCGGATTTTGGACGTGATTTCGTGATGGACGTACGTCCGAGACAACCCTACCACAAATCCACATATATACACATAAACCTCTAGATAGTGTCAAGTAAACCAAATAAAATACCACGTGCTCAAATACTCCCATGATGTGTCATATAGGCCAAAAAGACGTCACTTGTTTGTATAAAAGTAGTAGAAGTTTGTATAAAAGTAGCACATAAACATCTTAAACTCCCTTTGAAGAAGCACCCGATACTAAAATGAGTGCCAAAATCACTTCAAGACTTCAAATTGAGAATGTGATAACTCTATAAAAAGCTATCAAAAATATCTACAAACCCTCCAAACATCAACTCAAAAGCTCATACTCTCCAACTTTTATAGTCTTTCAAAGTACACCCTCTTCAACTCAATGGCAGTTCATCATTACTTTGCTTGTAAGCTCATAACTTTCACGTTCTAACTCCAATTTGATCTTGTAATATTTTTTTAAAAAGTTAACACAATTATCTACAATCCCTCCAAAACTCAATTCAAAATATGATATTGACAAACTTTCATAGTTGGTCAAAGTGCTCTTACTTCAAATCAAAAGCAACTCCTCACCACTTCACTTTTATATCTATAATTTTTGCATCCTAAATTCAAACAAAGAGAATAGTAGATTTTTGAAAAGCTAACAACTCAATATATAAACACATTAAATCTCAAAAGGAAATGTCGCTCTGTAAAGTAGTTATGAACCCTCAAAGATTCTGTCCTCCATACTTCATAACAATCAACCTTCTCTCACTCCCTCAAGCATAACTTTCATATAGAAACTTCAAATTGAGTAAATGATAGATTTTTGGAATTACAAAAACAAGATGAACAACCTCTCAAAATTTCATTACAAAACTTTTCATATACAATGTCCTATGGCTCTCCAAAGTCAAGGGTTCTTTTCAAAACTAGGAGGAGGAAGACCCTTCACCTTATCCGCCACCTCAACTTCCATACCATCCACCTAAATAAGTGGATTTTAGTCTTTAAAACTACCACATGGACTTAAATTCATTCATTGGACATCTCTTTTGTCCCATAATTCTATCCTTATCCCCTACGTGGACTTCTAATCCATTTTAAAAACTCAAAAGAAAGGTAAAACAAACTTTACCTTTCATTTCAACAACCTCAAACACAAAATAAACCTCTGAAATGTCTTTAAACATAAAAATGAAAGAATTAATGCCAAATAGTTGTTTAATAGAGGTAAAAAAAAGGTAGAATCTACTTCACTTAAATCATTAAACTCTAAAAAAAACACCTCTACTATGACAACAAATATATATTTTTACATAGTGAACATATATACAATATGACAACGTTGACTTGTTAAGGCTTCTATTGAAGCATATCCACAAAGAGATGTAAATTATCCTCAACCCGAGGATAATTCTTAAGTTGGTGCTCTGAATCTACTGCCTCCGCATCAGGAGGCTATTGATTCAAGTAGCAATGTGGCCCTTTATCATGTCTCTATGTATGATACTCAAGATGTAGTTGCCCTCGATGACTTTAAGGAGGAGCAAGTGGACTACGGGACACAACAATGACATTCTCAACAATGTCCCGGAAGAGGAGGGTGGAGAACAACAATCTGTTGATATAGTAGAGGTACAGTCCACGGACCCGTATAAATTTGTTTGAGTTTGTAGTATGTCTTTCTTAAACTAATGTCTGCCTTGTTGTGGACAAGCTTTTTGTAGAACTCTAAGGACACTTATATTTTATTTATTCTATTTGACAGAAGGGTGAAGCTACGCTTTTGACTACTTGTCATATTCAAATACCATTCTGTTTGCAAGTTGCTGTAGAGTAGTGTAGCATAGGATGCAATTCTAGAATTATATCAGCATAAAATGAGAAAAGAGCAATTTGCAATAAGTACTATATCATCTTTGTAAATAAAATATAATGCAAGTAATTTCCACATTTATGACGCATCTATCTAATTGTAATCTCTTGTCCATGTTTTTGTTGCTCAACCCAAATATCCTAAAAGTTTGCATCGTCCGCTAGCATTGAAACTAATTCTTAACAGGAAAAGGCAATCAATTAGTGGAATTTATTGCTCCTTCCCGTTGTCTAACTCCCCTGAATCTACATTCAAACAGGTAACTCCATTTTTGTGTTGCTTTGTTTTATTCAGATAGAAGTAGAAGGAAGCGGAAAAGTTGTGCCATGGAATGTGTTGCCAATAGTGCCAAAACCCTGCGGGAAATGGCTCAACATTGTCTTCAACTTGAATGGCATTCTTTACCAGTGCGAGCCAAAATCATCCGCAAAACGTTTTAAGCCGAACCGGATCGAAGACAATGTTTTTGACAATTTCAATCCCACAATAGTTAAACCAAAGGCAGTATTTGTGCAACAAAATCTGCGCAAGTTCGTGCATAAAGTGTGCCAATTGGAAGACAGGGTCCTAGTCTGGTCCTCCATGAACTAGTCCACAATGGAAATGATCGTGGATTTCCTTTTTATCAGGAACAAGGCTCCATTGGACGTCTTAGGTCAGGACCATTGCAAAAAGATAGAGATGCCGCAGGGGTTATTCTTGCATTGCGGTAGGAAGCCAATCTTCTTGAAAACCTTGGCCGATCGGTTGTTTTCCAACGTCGATAGGGGCGGACCTTCACTACGAACAACACCTTTCTCATTGACGGCTCTTCGGAGAAATGCCTATGCAATGAGAAGGGAAACGTCATATTCCCACCAAACTGGAATCACTTGCAACGGTTGGAAAACTTCCTCATGGAAGAATTCCTACCGTGGCTCTGGTACCTAGACTCGAAATGTAGACCAACCTATCTATGAGAGTATGTCTAGGCCAATCCGATTGGCATGAGACCGCCCTCAGATTCGGACTATGTCATTCAACATGTCATGGATGACATGAGAGAATCTGCGAGGAACTTGAGCTTCCATTTTGAAATTCCAGGAATGAATTTAGTGATAGAACCTAGAGGGTGCACAGGCTAGAGTCTCAGACTGGCATAGCACTTTGCATTTTATAATATTGTATTATACATTCATTTATAAATAATAGAAGACTGACTCATTTTTCATCCCAATTCTCTCTTTGTATTTCAGAATTGTCTCCTCTTCTTTAACTTGTTTTCAATTAAAATTTATACTTTTCAATGTGTGGCTGTGTGCATCCTTGAAAAGGATGATCCATTTGTAGAACACTTCTGTAATCTCTACATCTTCGAGGTTGGAGGTGATTGTTTGGTTGATCCACCCAAAAGGCAAAAGGTGACCAAGAGTCTTCTTTCCGGATTGGAGAAGACATTGTCGGAGACCTCTAAATTTGTTGACGGTAGTAATAGACCATCTGTGCAGTCAGGGCTGTATTTGATGCACACCGCAGAAGACTCAATGTCCGCGGCCATGGAATTCTCCAAGGGGAACGTAGATAGCAGACATCAATAGCCCTTCAGTCGAGGACTGGTGAGGACGCCTATCTACTCCCATCCTTGGTAAAGCAAACATCTTGGACTCGAGGAGGGTCATTCTCGCCAGCTTTGTAAACGGATGCCCCTAGGGGGGTGCACTACAAAGGAAGTTCATGAGTGAGGAGCAACCAAATTTTGGACCCCCTATATTATATCCTAAAATTTTATTTTTTTTCTAAAAAGAATATATGAATAGATTTTCCTACTTTGAAAGTTTATATTCTGAATTATTGGTATTTTTTTATATTAATAATAATTAGTTACAAATTTTAGAAGAAAAAAGATACACTGTAAAGCTAAAAAGAACTTTAACACCCCTATATTATATAAGAAAAAAAATTTGAAAAATGAAAAAAAAATTCTATAAAATAACTTTCTACTGAAAGTTTATTTTGGCTAAATATTGATACAATAGTCATCTTCATGTGATCTCTATAAATATTTTAGTTGAAAAACATGTCATTTTAGTTTATTTTTCAATTCTTTCTAGATAATGTATCACATGTTATTTAGGATTGAAATTTTTTGGCAATAGAAACCTATAGGCATTGTTAAACAGAGCTCAAAATTGTAGGTTGAAATTATAGTTTATTAAAAAGTAATTAGGAAAAGTAGAAATGGGTAGTTATGGTTTGGTCGCTCCTCACCCATGAACTTCCTTTGTAGTGCACCCCGCCGCGACTAGCAAAAAATTGGACCTCCCTCTTCGCAACAATTATGAACATTTTCAAGAAGAGGATGTTGTACCAACCCTATTTGCATTTCCTGCTTACCAAGTAAATGGATTCCAAGCAGCAGATGCTTTGGGGAGATCATTCAAGGAGTGCACAGTTTAGACCATCAATTGCAATCGATTTACCTCATCTCAAGGATAATCAACCTTGTCCGTCACTCCGTCGCTATCATTTACAGGTAGACAACTGCCATCTACTGATAGTCTTTTTCGTCAAAGGTATAATAGAGATATTCATCGGTCCCTAGACTCAACATCAACTAGAAGTGGACTACAAAGCATAAACGGTGTCGATACAGCTCAACCTCCTCAATGACCACCTCCTCAAGGATTGAGATCTATTTCCACTTCAAAGTGTCCTTATAGCATTCACAAGCCGAAGCAGAAAGAGGTTGAAACTCAAATTATAGATAGTGGGGGTGGCCAGCACTTCCCTTCTCGATGTGATGATATATTGAGAGGCCGGGCAATGTTACAAGCGTTGAAAACTGCAAAGAACAATTGTACAGCCAATACTAATGCATAGGTGAGGGAGTCAAATTTTCGAAGCTAATGGCTTCTATACCTCTCTTATTATTAATAGAATGATAAAAAATAGAAAATCAAAAAAATATAGAAAGGTAAAGTGCTCATGCATAGTAAGCCTCTTCATTTTTAAATACACCACAAGAAATCAATAGGAGATAGGTTGTTTTATTTCAAATGACATTGAAATTTACGATTACAATCTTCTTGTGGATTCAAACTTCACATTTCTATGTATGGGTTACTACTTTGCACATCATGTGGAAGATTGTTGGTCATCTTTTTGTTTGTCGATGAAATTCTTCTTTCTTGATTCAAGGCATTTCGAGAATGAAGATGAAAAATTTCCCACCAATGCTGTAAGTAGACTTCTATTTATCTTTGGATTCAACAACTATTAATTTCATGGGGCTTGACACTCATGTTTTCAAAGTCTCAAAATGACCATTTTGTTTCAATCACGGGTTTCAATTTAGTGAATATGGCCTTGTAAGACCATTGGGTACACTTATGCCATTGGATGCTAAACCTTAATATAGGAGTCTAAACTCATGAGCTCAAGATTCTACGCTCACAAAATACAAACAACCAATTAGAGAGAATTTGGATCTCTGAATACCCCAATTGTATCCTAAAATTGTAGAATATCAATGGGACAAAAGTTTGATTCACTTGATAGGGAATTTCATTAAAATGGCATATTTTATACAACATTTTCAGGCCATCCAATCTAAATTCTAAACTATAAAGGTGACATCTAGTATTGGTATGGATTTTAAACATCTTTGATAGATATAGATTTTAGACATCTAAAAATAGTATAGATTTCAAATTGTGTAGTCTAAATTGTAGAAGTGTCATCTAAGACAATTATAGATTCCAAACATCTAAAAATGATATAAATCTTAGACATCTAGAACTAGTATACATTTCAAACCACCTAGTCTGAATCGTAAAAACTACCAAAATTGCAAAATGACACCATCTTAATGAAAACCTCTATTCAGGTTGCTCACTTGCCTGCATCGATTTCTTCTAGCTTGACCTAGCCAAGATATGTATATTTACTTCAAACCTTAAAATTGCATAATATTGCTAACTGGAGCTCTACCCTCCCTGACACATGAGGTATAATCCTCCCTTAGATACCTAGGAGGGTGAATTCAATTAAAACGCACAATTCTGATTGGTTGTACAACAATGTTGTCCTGTGCCACGTCCATCCCTTCTCACCACATCTCACTTTCAGGAACCTTCATTGTTGGGGGGCTTCCACTTCTTGCAAATGCAAAAAAGAAGTCCCCTAGTCTGGTCAATAATGTTATGTGATTTTCTCCTAAGATTGGATATTACTATTTTCACCACTACATAGTTATATCATTAATTACACCACGAATCTCAAGGCCGCTTCAAGTTGTTTTTTTGAAACTTATAAAGTTGAGGCACTAGTAGCCAATCATTTAAACTATTTTGGAGGAGATTGTGCACAATATGAGGTGGTGGAAATTTTTCCCATATAGGAAGATAGGAAATATGGAGATAGCAAAATTTTAATCCCAAAATTGAAATTACTATGAATTTTGAGAACCAAAAAGTGCACTTACTAGTAGCCAATGTTTAGAGTCTTCTAATTCCGATCCTTCAAGAACTACTTTTCCACTTACTACTTTCTTGTTCACTACTTTAGAAAATGTGTCATAATCTTATTAATCCCAACCTTGTAAAAAGACCAAAAAAAACACATTCTAAGCTTGGGTTGGAAATTTGTTTGAACTTTCATTGGTTGGAAATACTACACCCGTACCAATTGGATATTGGACAATTGGTGCTTCAACCTCAACTGTCTCTATATAGTTTAATTCAGACATTGAATTATAAGAGGGAATAACCCTTAAAGGACAATGGAGTGACCTTGGAAATCATCAGTTTTCATGACCGTGTGAAGCATTAGCTTAAAAAATTGCAAAAGAACTCATTGGAAGTCAAAGTAATGTAGAAGATCTCCCTTTTCCACACAAAATTTTGAAGATAAATAGTTACACTTTTGTCCTATATGGAGAGATTTTCTATCATCCATTAGATGCCAAACATCCACCTTGACATTTAAGGGTTAAGTGAAGGAATACATTTCATAATAGTGTAGGATAATTCTTTGAAATCAAAATTCATTGATAAAAATACTAGATTATTGGTGAGAGTTAGAATTTACAAAATTTGTATTGTTTATTTTCGAGTTACTTTATTAGAAACATCTCTAGCAATGTGGGCCATGAATCCCAAAAGTTCCAAAGTCACGTCAATTGGAGGACATATGGAAATTTGTTAGTTAGGCTCATATAATCTCAATTTTGGGTGTGTATTTTTATTTAAAAAAAATTGAAGATAGAAAAGCACTTTAATTTGGGGGAATATAGTTTTTATTTTGGTTGGTGCTTGGAAGCAAAAATTATGTCCTCTTAAGTTCAAAATGGAGTTTGCTAGGCAATACAAAAAAATCATAAAATATCAAAATTTAAGCTTTTAAAGTTTTGCTTCTTATAGAAAATATACTAGTCTACATAAAAAGATTCAGTTCATTCTATTTGTACTAGTGATGCAAAAGTTAAAGAGAGTCTTATTTTGAGGGCACTCAAAACATCTTGTTCTAGAAAATAGCCTTAAGGAATTCAATTCTAAACCCAATTTTCACTGGTTTTAAAAAAAAAAGGATTCTACAAAATGCAATTTGCTTGAAAGAACAATCTCACCATTGGAATTAGTGTGTTTCAATTCCATTTGAGAACTATTAACTATTTAGCTTTTCCTTCAATCTCATACCTACACCTATTTAATAAATTCTTAAAGTATGAAAACCAAGTCCTTTATTTAATTTTTTTTCTAGATCTTCAACTCAACCCTTCAACATTAAAATTAGAATCCAAAATGTGTAGTACAAAAAATTTTAATTAAAAAGATTCAAAGTCTTATAATCTAGTTACATGGGATGAAAATTAAAAACAATTTCTTCACTTTAAACAAAAGTATTTTGCAATCTACACAATTAACATTTCTAAAATTTCTTCTAGTCATTTTTATATGAGTGTGTAGGATCCTATGGTTAGATATGCAAAATAAAGCAATTTTTGAACTTTTTTGCCCTTTGTAGTAGAAATGGCAATTTTGAGTGATTTTTCATCTATACATGGACTTGACGCTCCAAAGGTTTGTGTGACTCCAAAAAATGGTCAGCTATTGCTTTTGGTGCCAGAGTAGACTTGAGCTCAGCCTAATTGGACTTCATGCATCTTTTGGACAAGACAATCATTCTTTCCTTCCCCAAATGCCCTCCCAACTAAGGCAAGGTAAGGTAAGTTCAATACTTTTTTTGCCGTGAGTCAAAACGTCAAGAAATGCTCTTTTTGGACATCATATGAATAAACTAGGAATTTTTAAAGTGCTGAAAATTGGTGTTTCTAAAATGAACAATAAACTCTCATGAATAGTGAAAGTATGTTTTAGGCAAGAATTTGTAATTGTTGGTTTTTAAAAAGCGTTGGTTGGTCGTAGATATTATTACCCCATTTGTCTCATTTTTCTAAGTAACCACAACAACTGGTTGTAGATATTACTACCCCATTTGTCTCCTTTTTGTAAGTAACCACAACAACGGTAATGGCAACCTCTTGGAGACCTGGTATGTCTACTGAACATGAGAGCCCTAGTATCATTATTTAAAAATGAAGCTCAAATATTGGAGCAAATCATTAAAGTATGGGCACCCCAAACTAGCGAAACTATCATTGTTTATCATTTTGTGTGATATCAATGGTTTAATTTTTTTCTCAAACCTACTACAATCTTTCCTTTTTGAGGATTTTCAATGCCGATTTCTTCTACAAAACTTCAGAAGTTGACAAAGCTATAGAATGTAGAGGATACTTCATTGAGAATCAAAAATTTGGCCTCAGAATCACTCAAATACCCTCTAAAGATTTCAAACATTCAAAGAAAATGCAAATTAAACTTAACAAAAAATATTTTGAGAAGTATAACCTCCCCAAATTAATTTCTAGCTCTTCAATGGGCACTTTATGGACCTCCTACCTTACGTGTCTACAAACAACTTCAACAGACTACAATTGCTCATTCCCGAGATATCCTCAAAATTGAGTCATGATGCGTACAAATCTAGTTGGAAAACTTCCACAAATCATATTGAGAACACGTGAGTGCATTTAGAAGCCCTTTTGTCCCTCCAGCATTAAAGAGGCATAAGAATACTACCAATGCATCACAACAGCAATAATTTAGATATCATGCCCTGCGGTAAAACTTGCAGGTCGTTTAAACTAAACCTCGTAGACAATCTCCAAAATAAAAGAACTTGAAACAAGTATCCAACATGAAAATGACATAAACCCGTACATAAAATGCTCACAGGAATCGTTGCAATGCAAATAGTCCATACACTGTAGTCTCTTTACACTGACATGGCAAATCCATATTCAGTATACTCTTTTGCACGCAACAAAAGGTTTGACTAAAACAGCTTAGTAACAGTGTCTCTGCTCCGAGGAACTTGACAAGTAACTTCAATAGCCGCATGTGCTACGTAAATAGGCCTACACAAGCTCTTCATACTCCCTTGAAGGAAAACAGACTCAAATTACATGCGTACATGCGCCAACATCTTACAAAAATTCACGAGGATCAGTGACAAATCCTGTGAGCGCAGAGGCAGCCGCAGTGTATGGTGAAGCCAGATATATTTGCCCCTCTTTGTGTCCCATTCGACCTGGAAAGTTGCGATTGGTAGTTGAAACACAAACCTGCATCAACACAGAAGCCTCTACCCCGTAAGTGATCAAGCTAGATATAGAAAGTCCATAGAAAGTTATTGGGAAGCTAATAGCCGACTATAGTAACTTTCATAAATCATGTTTCTATCGTTCAAAATGTGAAGTATGATTTCCTTTTTCTACTGGTGATATTTATTACCATCCTTGAAACTTCCTAAACGATTTTTCAACTCCTGCATATAAAGTGGCCACTTTGGACCATTTCGGCACTTGGGATTAGAAATTGGTAAGTTGCTCCATACATGAATGAGCTTTTTGACCAACTAACACAAGAAGAACACAGATCACCATAACGTTCAGGGAAGAGCATCAAATATGGGATACAAAAGAAGCTTAAATGCAGATTAAAACGTACCTGAGGATCGTTCATGCGTGCGTAGGTGTCACGAGGGCCACCCAGACAAGCAGCACACGATGGAGACGCAGGAGTATCACAACCTGCTTGCTCAAAAATTTCCGCACAAGTCTTGCCATCAGTTCCAGGAACTGGCAGGGAGTACAAGTCCATCCACACCTTTTGTGTGGCAGGGACAAGGAATGTTGGCACCTTCACTTTTTGGCCCTGTCATAGAAATGGAGAAATTAGCACCTCCATTGCTATATTATGTAAAACGTGAAGTGTGAATATCGAGATTTTCAATGGGTATAATAACTCACTGAATTTGCCAGCAGTTCTGCAGCAGCAAGGAAATCTTCGGTCTTTCCACCAGTGCATGATCCGATATACACACGGTCAATCTTCACTTCCTTGCACTCTCGAGCCAAACCCCTATTGTCTGGAGAATGTGGCTGTCACCAATGCAACCAACATCTTGTCAGACACCAACATTGGTTTAGACTCATAAATGAAGAGTAAGATTCATAAAATTTCAAACACGTGCATTCAGGAAAGATGACAGTAATTCCTAAATCAAAAAATTAATATTGAGGATAGTCACCAAGAGATGATTCAAAACAATAGATTATGGCCTGGAACAAACCTTAGCAACAACAGGTTCCAGCTTGGAAACATCAAATCTGTACTCCTGCAAGAAGCTGCGCATTACAGCTCAAATGTTCAGTAAAAATAAAATAAAACTTTTAAGTTAATAAGATCAATGACAACTACTAATATCTTCAGCAGATACGTCTATTCGAAATAACACGTTCAAAGAGCAGAAAACCTTGCAAGTAGGTAATGCCAGGAACTTAAGTCCAATAAAAGCCCATCAGCTAGAACGGAATTAAACGTTGCAGTGCTTGTATACCTGGCGTTCCCATCACTGGTAAAGACTTGATACGGTTTTGAGGTCTTCCCCTCCAAGTACTTGGCGGTAGTGGCATCGGCAGGAACAACACCGTTCTTGCCACCAGCCTCGACAACCATGTTGCATAGGGTCATTCTGTCCTCCATCTACATACCCCACCACCAGCATATCATAACTATTGTCTTCTACCTCAGACAAGTACATTGCCAAGCTTCACATGGAAGGCTGTGAAACAAAGGTATTCCATATAGATACAGTTTCATGAAAGAGATAGCTGTTAAATCAATTGTAATAAAAGAAGTATCAAGTAATAGCCAAGACCACCCATTGTCATGTGAAACGCTTGCTTCACTAGAATTTAAAATGCTAAGCTCCTTGTCAAAGGACATGCCCAAAGTGATCATGTAATTTAAGCTCGAGTCGCTACTAACCGTCATAGCTTCAACGGCTGTCCCAACAAACTCCATCGTTCTGTAAGTTGCTCCCGTTACTGAGATTTCACCAATAATCTGCAAATGTAAAACCACTTGATTTTAGGACTGAAAAACTTTTGTAGAACACTGCTACATCAACGTTTATCCTAAAAAAGGACGAGTGTATTCTCAAAAACGTAACGATACCTGCAATATGAGATCTTTGGCTAACAGGTGCTTCGGCATTTCCCCGTCCAGGACAAACCTCAGGGTTGGTGGGACCTGCAGAACACATTACAGATCACTATTTTCAGTGGACCCGTTTTTCAAATTTCAAATATAATTATCGTTCCCGTATCACATAGTACACAATGACAATGGTGAAGGTGTCAACAAATTTCAGATTCTGTTCGCATAAATAATCCGACATGGACCTTCACACATAGTCACAGATTCAAGAAATCAAGTGCACCTTGAGCAGAAGTTTTCCAGTGCCCATAATAAAGCCTGCGTCAGTATTACCGATGCCGGTTGCGAACTGACCAAACGCTCCAGCGTTGCAAGTATGGGAATCCGTGCCAAAGAGAACCTACATCAAATGGACCCACAATCTAATTTTACTTAATGAAAGTCCACCACTGATGATACAAATGTAATAGACATAACAATGATCAATTGAGAGGTAATACCATAAAATATCACATTACCAAAACGAGAGCATAAAAAAATCGATTGTTACCTCTCCTGGGCGGCAATGACCCTCTTGCGCCAGAGCCACGTGGCAAACTCCCTTATAATCTGGGTTAGCCTGCACAGATAAATTAATTAGTGAATTTTACATCAGGATCACCTGGTTTAGACGTCTGCCTGAAAAAGATCCAAAATGTTAGTGCAAACATGCATGATCATGGGTGACATGAGCTTTCAAAATGAATACCCTCCATAAAGATAAATGAGAATTCCTGTCTCACTGTTAAGATGCTCTAACATGAACTCATAAAGTTTTTTGCAAAAGTGAAAAGAGAGATACGACACGCATACCCGAAAGTTACTTCTGTCGGTAATGTCGTAGAAATACTTGATGTCTTGCTCATGAGCAAAATCACGCAGAATATCTACATTTCGATTGGCTCGTTCATCGGTCGTAAAGATGTAATGATCGGGAATAAGCACTATCTTTTCACGGTCCCAAACCTGCAAATCGTTCAGAATATCTATTACGTCTAATTTAACGGATAGCATTAACGTACATCAACATGACCCATCCCCACTAGTTCGAAGTGCATTTGCTACTTAGTGGCTCTCTCCAAAGCCCTACATGAGATTTGCTTATGAAGGATTGTGCATGTTCACAATCTTTTTCTACATCGTACTTGGCGTAAATAATAGTTAGGGACACAATGGTTTCTTGAATGAAATTGCCTACTCAGAGTCAGATCAATCTAGAAATGAACACTATTCACAGCTATCATACACACCTTGGCATTTTCACCGAACTCCTTCTTGAAGATACCGAACGTTCCAGGGCCGCATACATCATGAGTCATAAGGACATCTGCCTTCACCCAAACATTCTCTCCTGGCGTGAGCTTGGTCTTTTCAGACGCATTCGCCAGAATTTTCTCGGTGGCTGTCATGGCATGTTTCACCTGGAGTACAAACGGGTGAATCAGAAGAGCAATAGAGTCATAGTACTCTAATTCTTAGAATTAATTAAGAAACTCTACAGGCAAAAACGAAAGAAGACCGATTCTGACTATGGCTGGTCCTGGCCTAGCAAAAGCAGAAAGAACTACATATTCTCTGCACCAACTTCCTCGGCACTCAAGCCCACAGGCAGTCTGAATAATAGATCCTGAAACGAGTCACTCGGAGCATTACACAAATTGCAGTTCTGGGGCACTATGGAGACTATTCAAGAATTTTAAAAATGGGATTTACATGAACCTACACAACACTTTGAGGACCTCTACAAGTTCTGACTTCGAAAATTCACAGAGATTACAAAAATACTCCAAAAATTCTAATTGAATTTTAGAATTTCCATGATTTCCATTTGCTTAGAAAGGGAAAGAGAACCTCTGATTTTGTATAAGCAAATCGGCTTAAGATAACGGCAAAGGTATCTCAACCTTAAGAGAAACCTCTCCCTTTCAGTAGCGCCAATTCCATAAAATTCTGACAATTATCAAACTTACAGCTCCAGTAGAGGCAGGAGAGCGCTCCTGACGCTGCGGAGGAGCCGCCACCGCTCGCACTCGCATATCCCGTTGCGTACACACGAGAGAGGCTTTCGGAACAGCAGCGACGGAGACACGGGTGCCGTAAAACCCTGAACCTGATGCCAATGAGCCTCCATCTCTCTGCAACAGCACAAGCTCTCATTCATTTACAATCCATTCACAATCCATTCAGCCCTCAATCTTCCTATGACTATTCACTCCTCCACTCCAAATCCGCTCCCAAATCACGCGCTTCCAATTCACCGTCCACATCCAACAAAAACATCCAAACACTCAAATTGAACCTAAGACATCTTCTCAATCATTCCCACTGAATAAACCCTAGAATGAAGAATGCGCACAACAGGCGGTGAGAGACGGCAACTAAACATACCAGCGATGAGGAGAAGGCCGGGTGATGCGCCACAGACGCAGCCATAGCAACCAAAACCACGTCTGGAATGGGAAAAAAAAACTCGGCTACAGCAGCAATAACCAAAACAACCAGACGGAATGTGCGCTTGGGAATTCAAGCGCAATGCAACTAAGAAGAATGAGGAATGACAACTCAAGAGCAGCAAGAAGAAGGAAGAAGGGAGAATGCCCGAGGAGGAGCTTCGTTCGTATCGTGGACGAGAAAGAGAGAACGTTCGTTCGTTCAGGCGAAGCTTCGTTCGTCGGTTAGGAACTCGAAAGCTTCTTTCTCTCGTGGCCGCCACTCTTGCCCAAGTTTTAGTTTAGTTTTATGTTTTGTTTTGTATTAATGTTTTGTTTTTATTAATGTTTTGTTTTATGTTTTGTTTTTGTTGTTTTTGAAACTTGTTGCCCAAGTTTTGTAAACCGACTCCTTCAACTAATTTCTTGAACCCCAAGTTTGGATTTTGTTGTTTGGGAGCAGGATGAGGTGGTAATGAAGGTACAGTGACGAACAAAACTGAGTTCAAAGTTGAAAAATTTTCATTCAAACAACCGTACCATAAGCATCAATGGAACTATAAGTCCAGTCCAAAAGTAGATATACAAAAGTTGTAGTATATGTTCTTATAGGAGTTTGAAGAAAAAATTAGTTGTGATTTGTTGCAAAATTGATTTCAAAGTTGGCCATGTTTAAAATTTAATTTTGTTCAACACAATTTGGAATTACTCTATCTTTTGCCAATTTTTTCATAGAACTCTAAGAAAAAAAAAATTGTACCTTGACATGTTGGTATACATCATTTTAGATTGTTGTACACAAAAATTGAAGGAAATAAACATTTATAGAATTTAAAATATCAAGAGTTTGACAAACATGCAAATGATGTTGGTTCTCATAATATTTGAATTCTTTTTGAAATTGAGAGCATGGGATAGCATTAGCCATTGTAGAGAGAGTACAACTTCCAATATAGACCATTGTTACATTTTAATGCCCTTGCATTTGAATTGTTTGTTGAATTGGACATTGCGTTCAATTTATATTTCATAGCTGTATAATGTGTTTTTAGGTTCAATTTATATGCTTCTCATGCAACAAATTGGTCCTAACTTACTTCAAAAGTGAAGTCTCCCAAACCCATATGTGGCATTTCTTCATCTTCAAGGACTTCCCATTTACTTCTTAGCAAGGTTTTTCTTTTTCATTTTTTATAAAGTGCCAAAGTGGCAATATAAATTTTTTTTAGTGATCCTCCAAATTTTTGCAATCATCCAAATATTGGATTGAAAATATCACATTAGCACATATTACGTATCTGTAACTCTCTATTTTCATCCACAATTTAGCAATTCCATCCAGGATTTTTTTTTAATTCAAAATTTCCAGGCAAAAAAAACTTCACAATCTTTTGCCATTTTTTAGCACATTATTTTTTTCCTGGTGCAATCTGGCTCTAGAAATTTGTCAATTTAAATTCTGATGAAGTTCATTGTGCAAACACAGTGGCTATGGGGCATGGTTCATGGAGCATGTAACTTGCACAATAATTTTAATTTGGGGGCCACAGTCTTCAATACTCTTCAAATAGCCTTTTTCATATGACACCTACCTTAGTTCATACTAGAGTGCCCTGTGGCATTGCCACAATCAAAACAAAAATAAAAGTAATTTTCTAATTTTTTTAAAAACAAAAACAACTCAAAAATCCATAACTTTCTCATCGTGAGTCGGAATGCCACGAAACCAAGCCAGTGCCCCCCTCCTTGCCAAGGGCTTTTTGTCGGTACCAAGATTATGACCAAAATATGAGTTAAAGTAATTTTCTAATTTTTCAGAACCAAAAACAACTCGAAAATGCATAACTTTCACACCGTAGGTCTGAATGCCACGGAACCAAGTTGGTGCACCCCTCCTCGCCGAGGGCTTTCCAATGGCACCAAGCACACAATGGGGGACGCACGGTTCAGGAGATCTCAATGTGACAAACAAAACAAACCACCTGTCTTAATAGAAGAGATGACAGGCTTATGATAGTCATATTGTGGGGACATGCACTTTGAGTTTCAACACATTGTTAATTTAATATTTTTTTGTTATTAAATATTAATTCTCTAGAATGCTGAACCCTTAAACTCTAATCTGCATATTTTTGGCAACATAACAATTTTGGGCAGCTTGCTACGAATGAAATTTTTGTTTTTTTTCTTTGAAATTTTCACACATGTATCTAAGGAGTAGCTTAGATACATATGAGGCATGGTATGAGGCAATAACTGCCTCTTTTGAGCTCATTGTGTGACAATGAATTCAAAAGTCCATTAATTATTTATTTGTGTTTTCCTTTGTTCAAAAGAAAAAAAAATAGTTTTAACACCTCTCCTTGTTTATCTCCCCCCCCCCATCCCCCAATATATTTATAAGGATCCTCACCCTCCCACCCTTTATATATTTTTTCATATATAGGAGGGTCTGCATTCCATATGGGATATATATAAGTGCAATATTTGTATCCGTATTTGTATTAGTATCAATATAATATCTTTGTATTCATATCTATATCAATATCTTCGTATTTGTATCGTATCATATTCGGATCTTGGTCTCAATCAATAGCACAGGATTTTTAAAGATCGATAGCAAAGGAGAAAGGGGGCCATTTTTTCTTAAATAGAATTGACGGTGAGGGTTTCTTTGTTGAAGAGGGGGGCATCAATGCTAGGGGAACAATTGTATTTCCACTTTTCAGTACATTGTATCTAAGGAGTAGCTTTAAGCCCTAAAGGACCAAATGGCATATTTGGGCAACATAGCAATTTGGGGCAGCTCACTACAAATGTTTTTTTTTCTTTCAAATTTTCACACAACATGTGCCTGAGGAATATCTTTAAGGCCCAACAATTTTCATAACTTTTGACTACATGGTCTAAAAGTTATTGTATAACATGTCATTTTCTGCGTTTGGCAAACAACCTGGGCAACAAAAAAACTTCTTTAAAAATCATTTTTTTAAGAAATAAAATTTGAAATTGATTCTCTAGATTTATATATACTTTGAAAGCTTTAAATCGTTCTATAAAGATTAATAAGATGAAAGTTATGAGGAGTTTTAGTTTGGGGTAGTTTGCGGGCAGTTATAGATTTTCTACTCTCAAATAAACTTTGAAGTCCTTTATCTTACTTAATTTTAAATATTTAAAAAAAAATAGGTGTAGATTGTCTATTACAACATTACAACCATTGGATTGGCATTTTTCAATTTCATAAATTAATTGTTAATAATTTAGTATTTTGAATCATTCTCTACTTCTTTCTACTTATTATTTTTTTCATATATGTTGTACAACTCCAAATAATCTGAAATTTTTCAAGCATGTAGACAACTTGCCTTGAAGAATGATCCAAAGAGTAACCACCATTTTGGACATTTTTTCATAAAAATGTGACCTTGTGATGTGCAGCTGCCCGTTTTTTCACAGGAACAAAAGAAAGGTTTTTGTCACTTCAAACGCTAATATCTTGCAATCTACGTGATGGAAATATCTAAAAATTTTACCACTTCTTCACAAACCATTGTACTACAAGATCTACGATTACATGTGTCTGAAAATAATTTTTTCTGTAAAATTTGGTACTTGTACTAGAATTGGCAGTTTTAGAGCGTTTTTGGTGAAAACATAGTCAAAAACCTTTAGAGGTTAAGGTCCAACAATTTTCATAATGTTTGACTAAATGGTTAAAAAGTTATTGTATGATATGTAATTTCATTGTTCAACGGGCAACTTAGACAACTAAAAAAACTTCTTTTCAAATCACTTTTTTTTTAAATAAAAATTTGAAATTGATTTTCTAGGTTTATAAAGAAGTAGAAAGCTTTCAATCATTCCATTTTTATTAATGAGATGAAAGTTATAATGAGTTTAGTCTCAAATCTCAACTCAAAGATAAACTTTGAAGTCTTTTATTTAATTCAACTTTCAATAGTTTTGGAAAATAAAATAAAAACATTATATGTAAATTGTTTATTACAACATTACAACCATTAGGATTGGTCCATAACAAAATTCTTATTGATTTAGTATTTTTGAATCATTCTCTACTTCTTTCTACTTATTGTTTCTTTCCTATATGTTGTACAATTCCAAATGATTTGAAATTTTTTCCACATCTTTTCAAACTAGCATACTATAAGATCCTCTAGTTTAACCCTTAAAGTCCCAAGGCTTTTTTTTTTGGTCAAAAACCACTCAAAAATGCCAATGTTGCATTTGCTAAAGGAAAAAAAATATTTTATTAGAATCTAAACCAAGATTTAAACATAGGATCTTTTACTTTAATTGCCTAAGATTATGGATAAGAATTTCATGAAGTTTGCCTATACAAATTGGGAAATACTAGCATTCAAAGTTTATTTATTTACTTATTTTGAACACTATCCTACAAATTTAGATGACTTTGACCACCTTTTGTGAATTTTTTTCCACTATGGATTTTAAATTAAGAAAAAAATTGTGTTGAAGAATTGAGTTGAAAGTCTAGAATTTAAAAAAAAAAAAAAAAAAAAACTTGATTTTCATTCTTTAAAAAATTGTTAAGTAGAAGTAGGTCCAAAATTGAAAGCAAAACTAAATCATTAATAGCTCTAAGATGGGATTGAAACACAATAATTCCAATGGTGAACAAGAAAACTTAACCTTGTCAAATAATTTTTATTTATTTTTAAATTATAAAAATTGCATTCATAAATGAATCATACAAGTTATTTTTTCAAAAAGATGCTCTAATTGCCCCCAAACAAGATTGTTCATAACTTCCACATCACTAATTCAATTGAAATGAATCAAAGCTTCACGTGTAGACAAAAATATGGTTCTATAAGAAAAAAATATAAAAATATAATTTCAAATTTTTGTGGATTTCTTTTTCTACCCATTGAATGAAAATTTGGGCTTTTGCGGTATAAATTTCACTCCCAGGCACTAATTGAAATAAAAATTATATTCTCACGAAGCTAATAAGTTTTTCTATCTTTTGAGAAAGTTTCAAAAAGTTTCACTCAAAATTAAGTTCATAGAAACGTGCCCAAAATCCATTTGGGGCCTTTAGGGGATAATGTGTCCAAAAATGTTTTTTATTTAAAATTTTGGTATATGTATTAGAAATGGGAATTTTGGAGTATTTTGGGTGAAAACACAGCCAAAAACCTTGAGGGATTAATATAAAGTAACTACACCTAAAATTGCACAAATAAGCTCTCTGGCATGACCAATATGCTTTAGAAAATGAAGAATAGTTTTTACACATTAGTGAAAGACTATAAATCAAAATGCAAGTGGTTCTATAATTTAGACACAATGTGTATTAATTACAAATTTTCAAAAATGCAAGGTGCAGGGTGCTAAAAGTGTCATGTAGGTGATGCCAAAATGCATTTGATACACATGAAGAATGACACTAAAGAAGAAGTTAAAGCAACAGAAAATTTACCCAAAATTGTCCACTGTAAGGTTGCCACCTCCACAGTACTATAATAGAGCTGCACACTACTCAAAATTTACCTAACATTTGTCCTTCTCATGCACTTCATTTTGGGTATCCTCCCTATTGAGTTTCCCTTAAAAATAGAGGTCAATTTTGAGAGTGGTCCATTATAGGTGCAGGATATTATACCCTGGTGATCCAAATCCTTGCCACTCACTGTAGCAGTGTCAGGTGGCTTTTTATTGATTAGCCCGAAGCAGAACCGTGATATGCCACCTGGTTCAAGATATTCAAAGATTTCTGATATGAGAGTTTTGCAAACTGTCCTACTTAAGGTCTAATAAAAAATCATATGAAAAATGAAAAAAAACCACGTAAGGTAGTATGCTCTAAAAAGCGACCACGTAAGGGCTGGTATGCCTTTATCACAGGTTTGCATGAACAAAAATATTTTTAACTCATTTTTCAGAGAAAGGAAAATAGATGCCCATCATAACACAGGTGGTTTCATATTTTTTGATGCATTTTTGAATTAGTTATGGATTTTCAAAGAAATCTGTTGTAGGTACCTATTTGTGACCCTAGGTCTCCCAAAATGTGTTCACTTGCAACTTCTAAAGGGAGTTGAGGAAACCAAGGCCACTGATTGGCTCTTGTAATGAAGAATACTTTTTTCTTGATTCAATCAACATTAAAGAGGTTCATTTAAGGACCAAATCATATCCATTCAGTACCTTTTTATAGGAGTCATTTCAAGAGGACGGGCGCTTTTAGAGCATGCTATGTTATATGAAAAAGTAGAGCCCCAGGTAGGTGATGATCTCTTGGACCTGTAGTTTTTATGAATTACGCCAGGATCCTCTGTACTTTGAGTAGGACTTCATCACCAATAGAACGCCAGCTGTGCAACAACAGTGCACGGCAGGTCCTGTGCTGCTCCTGTCTACGTTCACTCTCCGAAGATCAGAAACGTACTACAGATTGCCTGCACAAAACAATACCTCCAGGCAACAGGTCACAGAGAGACTGTAACACAAAAGAAAGATGTTCCGACCTGCTCACGCACCCCAGTGACTGTAGTTCCTACATCCCTAAACCCTCGGCAAGAGCATGCATGAAAATCCTGACAAGCCGAGCAATCCTAAGAATCTTTCAGGAACAGCTGATTGTTGATGACTCGCCCAGTCACTTAAAAATCCTTGAAATCCTCGCTCCTTGAAAGCTTCCATCTCCACTTCTCGTCAAATAACAGAATATTCATCCTCATTACCTCGAGAAATCCAACGAAACCTCTAACGAAGCATTATATATATCGACACACCAAAGGTCTGCAAACACTGAGGGATAGTATACAGTATCTCACCATTTGTCAGTGTGGTGGCTATTATGTAACATTCAGCATAGCGCATATGCTTACAAGCTACAGTTAAGCTAGCTTCTGCATATCAGCTAAACCTCAAAATTAGACTTGCTTCAGCTACAGATTTCCTTTGCATCTGAAAAGCTCACGTCAGTAAGGTTGTCTACTTGTCTTGGACATGACCGCACGATGTGTATCTGTGCACCCCAATCCGAACATCTGGCCTCAGTTCAAAGCTCAGCAGAGGAGAAATTGAGCGATGCCTTCAATTGGCAAAGATGATGTAAAAACGATACATTATATAACATTGGTCAAAAGAGTGATGGGCAAATAAAGCCACCTACACTCGTCAGGAGTTCTCTCTCACAATTGTGGGCGCATGTACTACCTCTTCCCTTTACAAGCCTCCCCAAGGACATGCAATCCGTTTGGGACTGTACTTTTGAGGAACAGCGAAACCGTACACCAACAGAAAACAAGATGGACTCCGAAATCTCTATAGCCCTTAACGAATGTGTTTACAACTCTTATACACGCTAGAACATCGACATTATAAAGGACAAAGTTCCCTATGAATCCTCACCCCCAGCTTCACAATCTTTGATCAAACAAAATCTACAATGCCAGGTAGGAGTGGCATACAAAATTCATACGATCTGCTCATGATCACCCAACCACAACCTATGATTCGTTCCCACTCCATAGTAGCTCTGGTACCACTTCACAAACTTCTTCAGACCTGTGTCCAAATTCGTCGTCGGATGGTAATTGAGCTGCTTCTGTGCAGATGAAATGTTTGCATGTGTGAAAGGGACATCTCCATTCCGAGGCATTTTAATGATATTCCTCTTTGCCTTCAACTTCAAGTACTTCTCAAGAATATCAACCAAAGAAGGGACCGTAACAGGTGAAGTGTTGCCCAGATTAAAAACACGCAGTTGCGCTGGGCCAGTCTTCTTACCGCTGCTGCCTGTGCTCTTCTCCGCTGTATCTAGAGAACCCACGCAACCTTTCACAATGTCGTCAATGTATGTAAAGTCCCGGGCTAGGTCCTTTCCACCACTGCCCGTGTAAATGTTAATGGCCTTGCCCCGTAGGATGTCCCGGGCGAAGGAGAAGTAAGCCATATCCGGTCGACCCCAAGGCCCGTATACAGTGAAGAAACGGAGACCTGTTATTGAAAGGCCATAAATGTGATTGTACGTGTGAGCGATTTCTTCACCGGCCTTCTTGGTAGCTGCATAAAGGCTGGCAGGTTGGTCGGTCCGGTCACTTTCAGAGAAGGGGACCTGCATGCATAACGATGACCATGATGAAGGAATTGGAGACGATGAGGCACAATCAAGTGCAATAAGAAGTACATTGAAGAGTTCCCGTCATTTACAGCCCACTGTAGAAACAGCGAAAATGAAATCATGCGAGATGCCGAATAATGGGTGTCAAACCACACAATTACTAATATCAACACAATTCACTAAATTGCAGTGATCATACGAACATTTTCGTACAGCTGAAGCCCTTCCAAACGACTACTTCAAGAATCATTTTCGGGCATTGGATAACTAAATGATAACAAGTCATCCTTTGGAGCAATATTAGTAAAGAAAATTACAAAAAGATTACAAACCTTGGTATTTAATCCGTACACAGAGCTCGAAGAGGCCCACACAATTGCTGGCTGAGGATTTGCACCTTTACAGACCTCAAGAAGATTCACGAGGCCAGCGATATTGCTGTGGATATAAGAGCCTGGATTCTGCATGGCATACCGTACCCCTGCCTGAGCAGCAAGGTGCATGATATGAGTAAACTGGCCCAATTCGAAAAGTGTCTTCAGCAGAACCTCATCATTTATGTCACCCTCAACAACGAAGACACCGTGCTTCTCAAGCACATCTTGTCTGGCACGCTTCAAAGAGGTCTCATAGTAGTCATTGAAATTATCCAGACCAACAACTCCGTCTCCTCTTTTCTTTAGTGCCAGAGATACATGAGTACCGACAAATCCTGCAGCACCCGTGACAAGAACCACCATAGGGTCATGTTCTTTTTTAGGTAGGCAAGACCACCGCACTTTGAGTTCCCATTGATGATTGGGTTTAAAGGCAGCTATTGAACGACCAACAATGCCGCCTTCAACAGCCACCCCCGAGGTACCACTCATCTTGTAGAATACAAGGAGAGTCAAAGCAAGTAAGATGGCGGTACATCCCAGAAGCCTGGCGGAAGCTGTCGTGTGCCATCTTGACGCCACCCGACCAAAATAATTGCTTCTCTCCACCTTCACCTACATATTCAATTTTGAAATAACCTTAGTTATGAAGAGTATCTAGACAGAGTACGTCAGATCAGTGAAGAAGGCATCCTGCCAGGCATGGGACATAAGCGTCGGTGACAAAATTTGCTAGAACTCTGCATATACGTCTGCGTACCTTGCCAGGGGTTGACGGGTAATTGTCTTGCATAGAGGGCGGCATTTTGAGCAAAGGGCTGTGCAGTGTCTTGGAAGGAGAGTCAACGAACATTCCGGGTCGCCAAGTTCCCTTTCTTCAATAGGAGGCAGGAATGTTTCCTACGTTATTATATAGAGACGCTTGGTGAACCCCACTTCGGATTCGGCTGCTCAAAACTGCATGCGGAACCAGAAACGAATCAGACCAGATATTTATAAGTGAAGCGCAAGACACTTATTAAAATTAATTACAATTCGCGGGTACAACCCTAATGTGAACAATTTAAATTCTCAAATGATCCATTAAAAAACACATTGCCAATTGCTCCTATCGACCTACAGGTTTAAGGTATAGGAGTAAAACATAATAATATCCCCTTAACCTTTTAAGGACGGTCCTGTAACACAAAGTGTTGAACACGTCAAGCAAGATTTGAAGGCTTACAGTTCTCTAAATCTCATTTCCACATTAACCATATGCATGGGAAGGTTGAAGAGAGAGCACAACACTACTTGAATGGATGAAAAAAGTAGATAAAGGTGACTTACAACTGCTAAACACCCTGGATGAAATCGACCAAATTCATTCGATTGGGAGTCCAGGAGTAAAAGTGTCGCCGGATAAAACGACTAACAGGATCTGCATAGAAAGTTATCACGATCCACGTGCTCAATTGAGGACTATAAAACTCCAGGCTCTAGTTGCATGTTTCATTTCGTTGAAACCCCCATCAGCTACCTCGTTCAACCCAAGAAAAATCGGAGAACTATGCAGTCGACTACACTTGTCATCATAATGATGGAAAATAAAGCAAAAACAAGATTGCCGATCACGCTCTACGCCACCACTTAAGTAGAAACAGCTCCAATTGCTTTCAACAGAAATAGAAAGTTGCACAAGAACAAGAACAAGATATAATAGCTCTTTAGATAAATTAGAACAATCTTTCAAACGACAGATCCACTTCAGAACGTCTATAAGTCCAAAAAATTCTTGCTCTAGACCGAGGAAAGCATTAGAGTCTTTATCAACATACTTCAAAGATCCAGTCTGAAGGCGTCGTTGCTATTCAAGATCGGAGCGCACTCTAAAATCACGATTACTGACCAAGAGGCAAATCCAGGGTTAAGCAGTAAATCAACGAAGCAGATAGAATCTTACACGAAGTTTTTAAACGACTCCGCTGCTTCTCGCAACTCCAAGGCTTCAGCTCCGCTCGCTGATCAGAGACAATTGCAAACTAGAATACTCGAAATGTCGCAACATCAAGAAATTGGTGATTCACTGGGCAACAACTTAAACCTACATCCATACTCGAAACTTGGACAGTTTGCCCAAATTTAGCAGCAGAGGTTTTCAAAGCCAACGAATAACATCAAATCTTGACTTGATGGCCAATGCACCTTCCGTTCTGTATAGCAAACAGCACAGTCCAAAAGTTCACCTACTGAGCAATGGTAACACTGACATAAACGTCGCGTGCAAGTCCCAGTCTAACTCGAATGTTCATCTCTACACCAATCCGTCAGCCAGAAACTGAATTCACACTGCACGACCAATCTGGAAAAAGCGTCTAGTCGCTGCTCTGCATCTAGCCAAGTACCACTAGCACACCACTCTAATCCAAATTGCAGCAATCCTATCACAATCTCTGACAGCATTACCTTACTCACTCCTCAAAAAGCCCCGGAAGCCACAAATCTCCGTCAAAAATAAGAAAGATAGGATGGCATTACCTCCCTACGCCCCGTTCCTCCCGCTGCAGCTGAATGTACTTGTCCCTCTTTCTGGACCGTAACTGCTCCTTACGCCTTCACTATCGCCATCATTTCACAACAGACAAGTTCCACACCAAGCACTCAAGAAGACAGAGTAGCAAACAGAGCACAAGCAACCACTCCACCGCGTCCTGCCAACCTGGAAGCCAGGCTCAGGCTCAGGCTCCTGCAGCTCCAGGTCTTGAGTAACCTTAACACGCTGCGACCTCTGTCTTTAATGCGCTCCCTCCCCCGCGCACAAACAACAAGGACTACCACCTACACCACCACACGGTCACACAGTCGCACGGTTAGCTCCAGACAGGAAAATTTATGCGAACAGCTGCCTCATCGCCGGTGTCTCTGCAAGACATCAATCGCACAGAGAAAAGAGTCGTACTCCCTCGACTTACTACGGCTTCCGCGCCTTGTTTCCGACAATGTGCCCACGTCAATGCTGTGTAATGCAAACAGTCAGTCGGACTGCGAGGAGAGCAGGGAGGCGCAGGAGAGGTGATCACCTGAAGCCGGGAGCACGATGAAAACGCTCTCCTGTTCGGGACGGATTCGCCATAGCTGGCACCACGCAGACATCCATGACATGGTACACAATTACAGAAAGGAACAGCAAGCAGCGCAGAGGCGCTGACAGGCAAAGCACCACGTAGGAGCGATGGATGATACCCGGATTTACTAGGTCCGGGTCTCCACGTGCCGTCGGTGCCGGTTCTCTATTTGCAGGTGTCCTTATAGGAGTTTGCATTCACTAACTGTTCACTTTGTCACACGAGTGGATCCATGTTAAAGATTCCTTGGTAACTTGAGGTTAAGGTGAAAACAGAAAATAAGGAATAGTTGCAAGCTCTATTTCTCTTGCTAGCAAATGGAAATCATGAATTTTTTTTAAAGAATATTTTTTAGATTGTCCATGTGAACTCCATAATTTTTCAAAGTGAAAAATGTATAAACTAATATTAAAATCCACTCTTCATTTGTCGATTATTGACCTCATTCAATACCACTCATTTTGTATAAAAAGTCAAAAAAAGAGCATGTTCAAGCCCTTAAACAATGCCAAAATTGATTATAATAAATTTTCAAGGAATTAGAGGCAAGCTAATTGGCAAACTATACTAGTTTAGTTACTAAATGACATAGTAGCAACTACTTAATTGTCTCTAATATAGTCTTAATCATTAGTATATCTATTCAATATTTGCATTAACATGTTTCTATTGAGCCCCATACATGACTTCAAATCTCCCCTTATTATACTCAAAGCATCAAATAACACTTTCAATGATAGTTTACTTTTAAATTAAAGTATTTTTAATAGGTGCACTAAAGGATATAGGGATGGTTTAGGTGTTTTTACCTCATTTAACCCTTAAAAGACAATTGTCTGTTGAACAAACAATTGAAAATTTAGATAAATTCCTATAAAGTCTATTTTGGTCAAATATTCATGAAATTTTGATACAAGGTGTGAATATGTATTTTCTTAGTAGGAATATAATTTTTTTTCCTATTGAGTGCTTGAATCAAAATTTATATTGCCTTACACTTTTTTGGTAGCTTGGACAACTTCAAGCAACTTAAAAATTCTTCTTTTAATTCTAAAATTTGGCACGTGTATAAATTATATGATACAAGATGCAAACATAGAAAATATAACCATGTGTAGTGTAAAAATATCACTTTAGAAGGAGCTAAAGGTTGTTGGCTTTATTTGGCAAGGCTGAAAAAAAATCTTTTAACTTCAAATGTTATAATCTTTCAATCCATATGGTTAAAGTTTTTGCAATATTTCCACACATTCCCATAATAGTCTAGTACAAATTTGTATGGTTGAATTTTGAAAGAAAAAAAAAATCATTTTTCTCACTATCCTATAAAGTGGTAGTTTTTCACAATTTCTATCCAAATTATGTCTTCATCTTGTAGGAATTAAGTCACTTTGGAAGAAAATTAGAATATACTAGTGGTTGGTGCTTGCTATACTACACATTCACCATTAGAATTTCATTAGAATTTTTATGTATTAGATAGAATGTGAAGTAAGAATTTCAATAAATCTTCAGATAAAAATTATTAAAATCTTCATATAATTTTTGTAAAAGTGATATTGCAAAGGTGATTACAAATTGCTACTCTATTTCTGTAATATAACATTGTGTGAAAATATGATTTCTATGTATGCATGATTGCAAATATTCTTACAAAATATTAAAAATAATTATTTGAAAGACTTATTGAAATCATTATAATGCATTCTATTCAAATATATCAAATTTTTACTAATATGTGATACAATGAATGCGTAGCATAGCAAGCACAAGCCCCTAGTATTAATGGTAGCATTTGTGATATTATAGAGGGATTTATGATTTTAGTAGTATGATTGTACAATAACTAATTTTATTTCACTGGAAGAAACCCATGTTTTGGGGGGTGTTCAACCCAAAACACATGATGGTTGACCCAAAATAAACAATATCTAAGAAAACACCAAGATGTCAAAGGGACAAATGGCGCAAAAATGTAGATTTTTGTAGTTGTTCTGGATAATGATGGCATATTACATTAAAAAAACAAGGTGATGACATTATTGACATTGACATTTTATTTAACACGATTGAAGACATATTGATATTCTCAAGATCATTCAAAAATACATGGATTGCCATATCAACAAGCAAATCCATGTTGACTATAGATAAGTCAATAAAAACTACAACAATTTAGTAGTAAACATCACAAAGTTTAGACCCTACGGTTTGTCAATAGTTTTCAGGTGGTTATCATGGGTTCATGTTTCATTATTTCATGGGTTCGCACGTTAATTACAATTTTTTGCATCATTACGATGCATTACTTCACATCATTATGATGTAGTTGCAAGTAATGCATTGTAACAATACAATAATGATGCGAAGTAATGCATTGTAATAATGCAATAAATTGTAATTAACATGCAAACCCATGAAACAATGATAACCACATGATAATTGTTGACAAACCGCAGGGTCTAAACTTTGTGATGAAATACTTGTCCAAGTTAGAAAAAATAGGGTAGGACAGCTATATGGTAGGCTAAGCAAAAAAACGTGGCACTTGATGTGTCAATTGAATAACATGGCATCTAGTAAAGTTGACATGGCATGCCACGTTAGTACATTAGATTGTTGCCATAGATATTGAATGATGTTTTCAAAGACGTTAACATTGATGTCAAGACGTTTTTTTAGACATCATTGGAGTAAAAATTGTCTTTAGGTTCATATGAATGTCACATTTCGACTCAAGCTATGCGAAGTGCATTCCACTACATTGAACAAATGCTCAGATATTGGCCAAGCAATGTAGGATGTTGTTTTAGATATCCATTGGAATTCAATATCTTTGTTGCTGATGGTTTTCATAACATCACCTTAAACTGCATAGCAATTACATGTACACCATAGATCACGTACATACTCACAATAATCTTCTTAATTCTAAACATACATGATTATCTTGTTCTATGAAACACAGAGATGGCAAATGATAAAAGGTCCAAAGAAGGTAAGAAAGACATTCTTGGCATAAAAAAATTCACTTAATTGTATTCAAATGATCTAGTAATGAAAAAGTACTAGAGAATGTAGTTTTTACATACAATAGAGAAAATGATATAGACAGTTGAGGTGAACACCCCCCCATACATGATAATGAGGGTACACGCATGTCATGTATAGCATCCACTAGTTGTATCCCTTGATAAATGTTTGGAAGATTGAGCTACTACTCTGAGAAATATTGAGGTGGACAATCCACTCTATACCTATAACATTTTGCTTGATGTTTGTTCTATGTCATACAAAAAAATAATAGACATTCACATGCAAAACTTCATCATCTTCCACTACATTGTCACCTATTACAACGATGTAGTTTTCTCTTACATCTTGTAGTAGATATGTTGTCATGATCACATTCTACATGTGTCAACTCATTGTTGTGATGTTGGACTCTTTAATTTCTTTCTCACATAGTTTTTTAAAGTCTTTGCACATTTTTATAATAGCAGAGAACACATTTTTGTTTAGGATGTTTTAAATAGCCATTGGTAGAATTTGCATAAGGACGGGAATTAGTAAATTACATAGAAGCAAGTGCGTCACTTCCCACAGGAAAATGTTCAATGAGCAATGAATATTTCTACATTATATTGTAGTGCACACATTGTAATCATGTTGCACATAACTTCACTAGTACAAATGCCTTTGCATAAATGTGGTGAACATCACCAATATGTCCATAGGGATATCATGCATGGCACTGTAATAAAGAAAAGCATGTCCCCTATAATGTCATTGTGCAACTTCAATGTTTCTGGGGATGTTTCCAAAGACAACAAAAGTGAATAATTCAACCAACAATCAATCCACTTAAAGGCACCCGTTTCCTCTATAATACATTTTCATATATCCCATAATACAACAAGGATGGAAATACATCAACCTCACTATTTAGATTGGTGTATTATAATTCCATTTTAGAGCTATTAACAATTTAGATTTTCCTTCAATCTTAAACATACTTCTACTTAAAATAATTTAATGAGTGAAAACTAAGTGTGTATTTTGAATTTTTTTCCTAGACTCTCAAGTCAATCCTTTTTATATCATATAAAATTAGAAATTCAAAATTAGTAGAGCAAAAATTATAAGTTATGTTCTAAAGCTAAAAAATGTAGTTCAGTAAGGTGCAAGAGAATTTGTTTCTTTCATTTAAAATGCAAATATCTTGCAACAAGGTCAAAGTTTGTGAAATTCCTTCTACACATTCTTAAGCTAGTCTAGTTCAAGATTCTACAATTGATAAACATAAAAAAAATTTAAAACATTTTGCTCTTTGCTAAAGAAATGGCAATTTCAAGTGTATTTTTTATGGGAAAGAGGCCTTGGGACTTTAGGGGTTAAAAATATGTCTTAGAAAATGTCTGAACGTTTAAGCTAATGTTTTGAGCTCAAAAAACATTTGGATGTTTGATTTGACATTTAGTAGTATTAAAATTTTCAAATGGTAGAAAATTATGATGACTAGGCAGGCCATGTTATCCTCGTTGGATGGCACATCACTATTCTTGTTGCCACGTCAAGTGTCATATTATGGATAAGATGAATGAAAAAATTCCCATGTTTTTTTGGATGTTTGATTAAAAACATCAAATTTTTTATGAGATTTTTGACATCTTTTTGCCTATCTCCAATAATGTGATTTTTTGAACATCTATATAGATAGTTGTGGATACCACACATAGCATCCACATGCAAAATCTTGATACCAAAAAAAACACAAGTTTGTTCTAGTAATTGGAACCCACTTCTAAAATTGAATCTTACATATGTTTCCTTAATCTCTAAAAGATCAAGTAGTGTTTTTTTGGCAACATAGCTTTTTAATCATCTATTTATGAATCAAAATTTCCTTTTTTTGCTTTGAATTTTACACAATATATGGTCAAAGAGTAACTTTAAGGAGAAAACATTTTCATAACTTTTGACTACATGGTTAAAAAAAGTTATTATATAATACGTAGGTTCTTTCATATTCCAAGTAGTGCGGGCCACTTTAAAAAATCAATTTAAAAATAAATAAAAATTTGGAATTATTTTTTTAGATTTACATATATGTGGAAAGCATTTTGATTGATGAGATGACAGTTATGAGTTTAAGTTTGCAAGCAATAGATTGAGTTAATTAAATAAAATAAAGTTGATTATAGAAAAAAAAAAATAGAATAAAAGGATGTAGATAGTTTATTACAACATTATAATTTACAAACATTGGAATTGGCATTTTCCAATTCTATAACTTAATTCTTAACAATTTAGTAGTTTTAAAATCATTCTCTACTTCTTTCTATTTACTATTTATTTAGCAAGAATATGAAAAATTTATTTGGTTGAAATTTTTTATACATATTCCCTATTTGTTTCTTCACCATATTATAGAGAGTTGCAAGTTGTAGGACCTACTTATTTTGGGGTAAAAAGTTTGAAAGATGAAACTTAATCATTTGGAAAGAATAAAAAATACTTTTATTTGAAATCCAAGCATCACAATCTTGCAATTAGTAACTAAAGGTTTGATATGTATTCCAAACTTTTAGAACGGTGTATTTTGATAGGTTAATTAAAGGACCTTGCAATTAGATTTGTTAAATAAATAAATATAAAGATTTTAGCCTTAGTATAGGAAGTAGTATTTTGAAGCAATTTTGTACCTCTAAACATGAAAGAACTTTTGGGGTTGAAATGTTAACTATTTATGAGAGCATAGGATCAATTTTAGACCCTATATTTTTATTACTTGTAAATTTATAATAAGGATTACATATTATGTCTAAAGAATGCATACAAAAAAAAATCTTTGTATGATTCCAAAAAGATCTAACAAATAATTAGAAAATTCAATGATAATAACTTCTACAATCAGTAAATAGTAATAAATGATAGCTTAGTTTTTGCTCCTGTAAACTAGGATATTTACAAATGGTTGGAAGTAAGTGTAGTGAATTGTACAAAAAGGAAGAAATGGCTTCCCTTCTAAATTTAAAACCAAACATTTTGGTTTAAATGAAATTTTTGTACAAGTGATGTTTTATGACTCGTACACTAAGATTGCAAATACTACCTTATATTGATGCTACATACTATAATAAGATGTACTTCCATTTTTGAATTGGGAATAAATCATTAGTAACCTTGCAATACTACAGAGGACTTGAAATGTATGATAAATGATTTTCATTGTTCATGTAGAAATAAAAAATGAAGTTATTTATTATGTTAGAAAATAATTTCATGGCTGATGGTCATGGTGATGGATCCAGTGTTTCAAAGTAAATCCATGGAAATAGGATGCCTTCGATAAAAAAATATAACTGATACAAGCATACATTAGTTTGTTTGTGTTCATTGTCTTCAACTGAAAAAGAAGAGACATTGCATCAAGAGAAGATCCCCAAAGGAAGTTTGAGTAGTTATTTTATTTGAAAAAGGAAATCAATGTTATATAGTTAGAATCTCTCAAAGTTTAGTTACTTGTTTTTATTGAATAAGACAACCTTCTAAGTGTCCAAAATACATCAAGGAAGTAGAATAAGACCTAGAAAGTAAAAAAATGATGATGAGGAATATTGAAAATTGTTCTTTTAGATGCAATGAAGTAACCTTAGGATTTGATTTTGTTGCATCTATTATGGAGGAAATTGAAGTAAATTTATGATATAAATATTGGATGTGAAGATAATGAACTTTGACTATGCTAAATTTTGCTTTAGCTTTTATGGGTAGTTGTACATTTTAGACTTTATGAATTTAGTAAAGACAAATTCTTAGTTTGTATTAAATTGCTATCAATGTTAGTGCAATAAACTTCAAAATATGCATCTTATAATAAAGAGAGCTTTGTAGAAACACCACAAATAGTCAAAGTGGTCTGCAAGCCCAAATCCATATAAAATTTTCCACTCATGAATATACTAGGCTATGAAATCCATGTCCAAGCTCAATGATGTAGACAACAATTATGTTCCAAAATGAACTAAATTATGCACTTTGATAAAAGTTCTTTGTAATATACAATTAAATTTTCAAGAGAGCACGATGCATATCATGCCACAATAGCACAAGCTTGTAAAGAATGTAAATCATTCCTTTTAAAATGTTTGCACTCACTAGCCTAGAATTTTTTTTGTTTTAGTATATTCTAGTAATGAATTAGCTTGTTGTTGTTTCCTTCAAACTATGTTTTCCTTGTCCCTAAAGTGTCATATTCACATTTTTTACACTATGGGCCATACAAAATTGTAAAAAATCCTAACAAGTTTCAATATATACAAGTCTTTTTCACAAAATTTCTTGTAATATAGTATGTATCATTTTCTTCACAAAACCAACTAGAACTCATCTTTGAAGTCCAAAAGAAATGGATGGATGAAAAATGTGAATCCTTTATTTGCTGTGACCTTTCAAATTTGTGCGTCATCCAAATTTTTGGACACCAGAGTGTTTTAGGGTTGGAAGTCTTACAACTACAAATCTTATCAATTTTCATCTTAACTTGCTAAATAATGTTATGAGACGTTCCTCTTTCTACTTTTGGATGTAGACTAAGAGGATATGAATAAGAAATATACATTCTACATAGGTTGGTGAATGAAATATATATTCTATGAAAAGACAAACTTAGTGGGGATCTTCTTTTAGGAATATTAATTACATATACTTTTGTTATTTTTATTTTTGTCATTCTTTAAAACTTTGATAAAAAAGAACAATTGGGAAGAAATGCAAATTGCGCGACATAATGTTGTATTAATTAGATTTGATTTTTGGAATGTTTAAAACAAAATTTCATTAGAATTCTTTTTAGACTTACCATAATACCAAAATGATTTAGAAGTTAATTCTTTAATGTTGCAACTTTTGGAAAATATACAAAAAAAGTTAGCCAGAGAAGTTGGTTGGAAATTGGTTTTAAAGTCATTACCTTGTTATTTATATCAATTGTTTTTTGAACAAAAATAAGCTTTGTGCTTGAAGTATATGAATTAAGTTAGAATATTTTTACACTTAAGAGATGTAGCGCTCTATCACAATACTGTATTTGCACACTAACATTACTTCTGAATTTACACCATATTATCAAGCTTGTCATTTAACACTATTTAACCTATTATTTGTTGACTATTTGAATCAATTTTTTCAAATGCCACAAATTATGGCGGGATTTGACTATTTGAAGATTTTAGTTGTGAAATCTAATCACATTCTAGATTTGTATAAAGAATTGGCGATGCTTAGTAAAGTTATAGTTCTCCTACTTTTTCCTCACATGTTTCTTGCTCTAGCACTCTTGTACAATTCTAGCTTTATTTCTTGCTTGGTGTTGAGTTTTTGCAATGATTCTTGAATTCTTATAGTAACCTCACGTTGGTATGTACTACTAAACATTGTCCTTTCCATCTTTTTGCATTACTTTACTTTTATAATTTTACTATTCACAATTGAAGTCCTTCAGTTGGATCCTTAGGTGAAGGATCTACAAGTATCAATCTAGAGCTAGAGTTTGAATTTTGTTTCCTAATTTCTTTTGTTCTTGACCAATTGTGCATTGGTCTAGGTGATTCTAGTTTAATGACATGAAGCTTGAAGATTTGAGATCTAATTTGAGATTCAATCTAATCTAGAATAGTAACATTGTCATAAAAAAATATTTATTATTTGTATCACATTTCAAGACTCTTGTTGACATGGTAGAATTCATGAACCTCATAGAGTCCAATAATCTTTAGTTCTAATCAATACTAGTTCAAAATATGCATCCCTATACATGCGAGTTAGGCGGAAATCTTGAAGGTCTTAGGTCCTAAGTCCTAGGAGAAGTCCACATTAGTTCCTCAATTATAGTTTCATGAAATTTTCCACCTTTAGTAACACAAATTGTAGTTAGATCATGATCAACATTGCCTTTGCTATTCTAAACAAGCTTTGCTATAGTCTAGAAAGATTGAAATATGAGAAGGATGGCCACATAGCTATGATGGCAGCTAATCTTCCACTCAAATTATCTCTTGATTATTTGCTAAAATAGAAGTTATTAGAATTCAATGAAATTGGCATAGTTTTTGAAGCTTCAAATCTATGTTGTCCTAGATTTTTATCACTCAATCACTTAAAAAAACAAAATTGAAATCAAGATTCTCCAAAAAGCAAGAGTGGTGTTCAAAACTTTAGGGTTTGAATCATAGAAGGCCCTGTTATTGCTTAATGCCTCAATCCCTCAATTGCACATCCTTTAAGAAAATACAACTAAAAAAAAATTGGAAAGCAAGAATCGCTCCTATTATGATCATAAAAAAACCCTCATTTAATCTTACAATTGCTATTGTCATTGAAGACACTATTACCAAAAGATTAAGGTTCCAAGAATTCTAAAGTTTTGTGAAGCCAAAACTCCAAATTCTCATTAGGAGTTTGCTTTGTATATTATCATTGTTGTAATGTGAAACTCTTGGTTTCTAACTAGGCTATTGTAAACCTTGCTTAAGTTTGAAAATTTGAAAAACTCCAAATCTTGTTGTGTGGTGTGAAAAAAATTAGTTCTTTTGGAAAATGATGTAATTGGCCATATCACCATTTTGTAGGCATAAACGGACCTTCGCTAGACACGGTTATGGCTACAATTAAAATCTATCTATCTCTCTATGTATTTATGTGTCTATCTATTTCTTTATCTATTTGTTTGTGTGTGTGTGTATGAAATTGAGATTCCATTGTTACTATATCTTTCTTGTAGATTGTAATGTTAATCCTGAACAAATTTTTTCTTAATTATGAGTTTTGTTATGTATGTAGGATTGTACTTATAAAAGAAATAACGAAATTCATCTAAGTCAAATATAATCATGTTTTTGTCTTATTTTTCTAAAATTTGTATAATATGAATTTTCACATTATTCTTTGTAAATATTCCATCATAGAATAAAAATATATTTCAAACTTAAAGTAATTTTTTTTGTAAAATCACTGATATTCAATCTACAACCAATTTTATAACCAATTCTAAATTTTTATTTCAAATTTTGATGATAACTATTGAATTAACTTATGTAAATAAATCATTCTTTTAAATTGTATGTTATGACAAATCTTCAAGTTTTTTCAAATTAAAACTTCTCAAAATTCATTAATGGATACGGGAACAATGGCACAATATGGAGCATAAGCGAAGCTCCAATACCAATTCTTGTAGATTTTCTTCCATATTCTAAGAAGATCAATGCCTCTAGATGAGTGATGCTACAAGATTAGAGTTGTGCAAACCCTGGAGGTACGACTGGTTGTTCTTTAATCTTGAAATGGACCACTCCTTTCTACACTGCAGGTAATACTCACTCTTCCTGTCAATCTTATTTACTAACTATAGATTACTTAAACATTTTGTATAATTGCCAACCATAGATTACTTAGACATTTTGCATAATTGTACTTAGTGTTACAATGGCTTTGTATAGAATTGTACTTAGAGATGGTAGGTACTTCACAAGGGATGACCTCCTAGAACTTCATTAAAAGTAGGCCATGATGGCAAAAGGCAAGAATCCTACCACAAGAGCATATCCAACACACAAAGATTTTGTTTGAAAGAGACCTCAATAAATTCAATGTCGTAGAGGACCATTTTAAGAACGCAAATGGACAAAAGCATGGATTTTGAGACCACCTAAACAATTATGTGTCACCTCTTAGCTTTAAAAAACTAGAGGATCCTACTTTTTTAGACGTGGTCCTTGAGTTTGTAATTGGACATCTAACCTATTTGTTGATTAAATGGCCTTATTGCAACAAATCTCATAACTACATTTAAGTATGTTGTCACTACATATTTTATGGGGGCAACCTTGCTGAGGGTGCCACTAAGGTCTAGTTGGAAGATTTGGATAAATCCCTTTTTCCCTACCACGTTGTCCTCCATCAAGCGGACAGAAATGGGTTCCACTTTATTAAGTTCAACAATGGTACTATCATGAAGAAGGCCATTAATCTACAATTTCATAGATTCTTAGGCAATAAGGCGGCATATGAAAACTGACAATCTTTTTTTAACCCTTAAAAACCTATCAGTCCATTTTCCCCTGTTGGAGTCTTTTAGAGTCCACTACTAGAATATATCTTGTTCTTAGCATCAATAGCTTGTCACTTAGATTGGATCTTAGCAACAAATATCCCTAATCCTACCTTTAGCTAGCACATATTCTATATGGCCTTAGATTTCTTATAGAACTGGACATTGATGATACATATGAAGAACGTGGAAGAAAATGTGGCAAAATTTTAGGTGAAGTATGAAGGTCTAGCAACTCCTCTAGTAAACGGAGACGAGGTTCTCAATAGTCGACTATAGTAAACTAATAGATATATAGGATCCAACTTTAATTTCTTGATTGATAGGGTTCAAGACTTAGCACGTAACAAGCTACGTACTATAGGAGATATTTGAAATTGACATCTCAAACAAATCAAAACTTGGGACAAATTGTCATCATCATTTTCCTTCAAAGGATTGATCACCCTTACTAGCTAATACTTATTGCCCAAATTCCTCTTAGTTGGTGGATACTTTTTCACTACAAAAAAATGGGTACATATGTAACTATAAAAGAATGACTACTTGTTTGAAATGACTAAACAATGGTTTTAGCTCCCTAATTGCACCAATGCAAAGTGATGTACAACATTGGAGTTGTCCTATAATCGTCAACGCAACTTTCAAATGAAGAGTTGAAGAAGTTGAGGTTTCATCCGCAAATTATTGTTCACAACTTCGTCAAACATCCAACATGGATATAGTCACTTCCACTATGGAGGTCACAATCAAAATATAAAAAGTCTAAGTTATATGTTTTGACTACACTTCACTTTAAGGCAACTTGTAAATGACTCTTGCATCACTACACTATACAATGTGCTCTAGCAATTCTTTCATCTTTTATCTTTTCTACAAGTTTGTCTTTATCTTTTACGTTTTGAGCAATTTCTATACTCCTTATTTCTTTGTTTTTGTTGTTATCTTTTTTTCATTTTTTTGGACTATACTCCTTTTTTATTTTTGGAATCACCATCTATCCATGTCAATTGTATGTCATTTTGTATACCTTTTTAAATAAAAATTTCCTTCCTCTTTCCTCTTTTTTTTACATTTTAAATGTCTTTTATTCTTTTACATTGTTGCTGGCAATTGAAATTTTTTGTACCTTTTTTTACTTCTTTCCTCTTTTGTCTTTTTTCATGTTTTAATTTTTTCAATTATTTTTATGGAATTTTTGATATTTTTTTATTAAACTTCTTTCCTCTTTTTCACTTTGTTTATATTGGAAATGTTTTTATTTTATTTTTATATTTTTTCTTGGAGTTTTTATATTTTTTTTAATAAACTTCTTTCTTCTTGTCTATCTTTTTTATATTTTGAATTTTCTTTCTTTATATATATTGTTGCTTGGAGATTTTCGGGTTTTTAGAAAATTTTGGAGGAAAGAAAACTTTCTTTCTTATATTCCACGTGTTTGTTTACTTTTTATGTTTGCAATTTTTTTTCTTTTTAGTTTCCTTAATTTTTTTGGTCTTTTTCATTTCATTAATTTTTTTTATCATCTTAATTAAGTTTTTAAATCTTTTTTTAACTTCCCAATTTTTATTTAATTGGAAAAAAATTCCAAAACAAAATGCAAGTCATTTAAATCCTAAATTCTTGATGACTTTTTTGCTTTCTTGATGTACATTACTACATTTTTCATGGTTTGTTGTATGATTAAGATACATTCCTACCACTATAGGAGCAATGATTGACATCAATGTGCTACATTGTCATTTCAATATTCCCAATTTATTTTTGCATTAGTAGGGACCACAACAATCAAACTAAAAGTTTTTGTGACAGTGCTACCAACAACAATGAAATATGTTTTCCAAAGCCACCATGTAATGACTTCCTACAACTAAAAAATGACTTTGTATGATTTTAGAATAATTAGTTAGAAATAGCCAACATATTCTTAGAAATAACCAACTTTGTAGCACGTACCCTACTATTGCTTCAATGCCATGTGCACTATGATACATTGTATTATTTCCAAACATCTTGCATACCTTTCATCACACTTCCCTTGCATCTATAGCACCTTTTCATATATGCCATATACAACAAGGATGGACAAAATTTAGCAAGGATGCTAGAAAATGTCAAAGAAAATATATTTTTTAATCCCTTTCTCAATTTTGTCCAAAACTTTTGATTTAAGGCTCCAAATCTAAAATTTATTTTTAAAGATGAAAGTGAGATTGATTTTTCAAATTTTATTAGTTCAAAGTTTTTTGAAAAAACTAATCTACTATACCTAAATGAGGGTCTGAAATATTACTTGTAACATAATTCCTATGTTTTACATATCCCACATAATTTGTCTTGCCTCCTACCATCCCACTTGTGTAAAAGGTTTGTTGGCACATTCATGTTCTAAGTGGCTTCAAAAGTTGTGCAACACAATTACCAAACATAAAGGATCTACCATGCATAACTACCCAATCAATTTATAGCTTCTCAAAATCTATTCTATAATTTTTTTAAATGAATTTCCTAATATGATTTTTTCTCCAAGATCTAATGTATTTGAGGCTCATTTCTAAGAGCCCTCAACACTACAGAAAGCTAAGATGGCAATGGACACCCTTGCGCAAATTCTTGAATACGAAAAACATAATCAATCATTTTCCAAATCGGAATTTTAATACTAAAACTAGACTTCAAAAAGAATTTCTCAAAAATATAAGCTACTAAGAATAGCAATTTGGTTAGGTTTTATTTAACTTCAAAGGTATTGTCAACACCAAAATTTGATGCCTCGGATATTACATTTAGGGGTTAAGGGTTAACTTACTGGAAAAAAAGAAGACTATCCATGTCTTGTTCAATAGGTGTGTATAATTTTTAGTGTAAGCTTAGTGTGAAGTGTGAAACAAGGTGAAAAGGATCCTTGATGACAAAGAAGCATGGTTGTCATACTGGACAAGTTACTATTCATTTCTTGTCTTCTAGGACAAGTTACTATTCATCAAATGTACCTCTCATGTACATTTGATGAATAGCAACTCGTCCTACAGGACAAAAAATGAATAGTAACTTGTCCAGTATGACAACCATGCAAAGAAGTTGCATCGCTCAATCATATTCCCATCACCATGATTAAAGTAGGAGATTCTAAAATGGCTTAGGCTCTAAAGTGGCTCACCTCCTTAAATGTACACTATTTGTACATGTTTCTTTTTCATAGCCTTGAGCAATATACAAACAATGTACATATTAGGAGGTGAGCCATTTTAGAGCCTTGTGCCATTTCAACTTCAAAATTTTATAACTAATTCCACAAAGCTTCAAAAAATATGAAACAACTTGGGTTAGATTTGAATTCCACTTGTCTTTCAAGAAAAATTTACTGAAAAATATTTCAAGATGTTCTACCTCCCCAAATTTCAGTTCCAACCCTTACATGGATCATTTATGGACCTCCTATCCTTTTAGAAAGAAAGGACGTGGGTTTAGAGAACATCTCAACTCTTGAGTGTAGATGGAGTCACAAAAAAGTTCAAATCACTCCACATAATGAATAAGCTTATTACAAGAGGTAAGTTTATGCATAGTCTCACTCCATGAGTATTCAAACCACTTCATTAACCATTTAAGGATGATGTTGTTTTCTATACGCTCTCCCTTGTTGTACATTGAAGGAAAAATTGAGTAGCACATGAATCCCATTCAAGCTGTAAATTTCAAACCAAGTCATAGACATACTATTGGTCAAATTGAAATTTTTTGAGGAATTTTTTAATGTTTAGAGAGGATCAAATAAATTCAATATACAAACAATATACACCGCTTTTTTGAAGAACAATATCCTTAAGGGTTAAAGATACCATCCTTGCGGGTATGGCTCATAGAAATCACATCCTTAATTTTTGTAGTCATAGTAACAAGGATAGATAGAGATGTATTAGCCAAGTATTTATTAACTAGTGAAAACAAATTTTTTTACTCTAGTACTCTTCACAAGCTAGAGTGGCACCTCTCCCTTAGTTTGCCACCTAAACTCAATAACGTGAGCTAGACCGATTGTTATATTTCCTTTCTCTTTTCTTTTCATTTGCACCGTTCCTTCTCCCAAAGAAAATTTTAAAACTTTTAAGAAAACTTTAAAAAATTCATTTAATGGAGGTATTACAAAATGTTCTTGAAATCTTCCTTAGTGAATTGTGTTAAATCTTAAAGGTATTTGATGGTTTTAGGTCCAAAATCACTTCAAAGTACTTCAACCCAAAGCAAGATTAAAATCTTCTTTTTTATTTATTCATTAACAAATCCAACTACAGGATCCTTTAGTTACTGTGATAGAGTACACCCTTCTAAAACTTCAAAATAAGAAACTTTACTAATTGTAAGATCAAGTCACTTGAATTTCAAAAACAAAGTGTTTTCAACTCATCTCAAATGGTTAGGTTTCATCTTTTGAACTATTTACACAAACATGAGTAGATCCTACAACTTGTTATTCTCCATAATATGTTGAAAAAATAAGTTGGAAATACTTATAAAAAATTTCAGAAAAAATTTCATATTCATGCTTGAAAAAAATAGTAAGTAGAAAGAAGTAGAGTATGAATAATCCCTATAGGTTTTTTACTACATTTTCACCAAGAATGCTCCAAAACTGCCATTTTTAGTACAAGTACCAAATTTTTGAGAAATTTTTTTTAGGCATTTGTAACCGTGGGATCTTATAGTACTTTGGTTTGAGAAGATGTAGAAACCATTTCAAAAAAATTTACCATGTATATTGTAAGATATTAGCATTTGAAGTGACAAAAAAATATTTAGCCCTTACAAAAAATAGGCAATTGCACTTCACAAGGTCACATCATTATGAAAAAATGTACAAAATGGTTGTGCAGCTTTAAATTCATTCTTCAAGTCAAGTTGGCTACATGATTGAAAATTTTCAAATCATTTGGAATTGTACAATATATGGGAAAAAATATTAAGTTGAAAGAAGTAGAGAATGATTCAAAATGCTAAATAATTAACAATTCATTTATAGACATGAAAAATACCAATCCCAGTGGTTGTAATGTTGTAAAAAACAATCTACACCTAATGTTTTTATTTTTTTCCAAAAATATTCAAAAATGAGTTAAATAAAGGACTTCAAAGTTGATCTTAGAGTCAAGATTCCATAACTACTCACAAACTAAAACTCCTCATAACAAATTTTTATATTTTTTTGGTGTCAACAATACTTTGAAGTTAACTAAAACCTAACCAAGTTCTAATTTTTAGTATTTTATATTTTGTAAAATTGATATTTTTTCAAAACAATCCTTGATCCTTTAGGGGTTATAAGGTAAAACATCCATTGTGGTCAAATTACCCCATAGTGGACACCTAGGGAATGCCCCCATTGTGGGGTTTTTTAGTATGTGAGATTTTGGCCATAGTGCATGTCTTAGATGACAATAATGGACTAATTTGTAAACTCATTAGGAACTTCCAACTTATTTAGTGTAAATTCACTGTAAGAATTGATTTTTTAGGCTTTTTCATATTAAAAAATACTATGGGGTAGTCTACAAACTCTTTTAGGTCATGATACATTGAACACTTCAAAAATTCATAGCAAATTCATACTTTGTCAAAAAAAAAATAGAATTTCAATTGCTCTCACTTTTTCTTACACTTCTATTTATGTGGGAAAAAAAACTGAAAAACTTGAACAACGTGAGGCCAAACTCCTAATTCTAACTACAATGGGTTGTTTTACCTTAAGTGATATGTGAAGCCGGACATATCAGAGTCATCACACTCAATACCAATTCCTTTGTTTGTCCCATGCCATGCATACTATACAACACGATAATTTGACTTGTTGCTAATTCCATCAATTAAAATATACCTATGGTAGTGTATTGTAAAACAAACCATCTCCTTCAAATGAACCCTAACTTTAGAGGCAGAATGGAAATGAGGTGATCTTTGAATGAACTACTTTAGCAATTGAATGATACTAGGAAAAATTATTTTTTTTATTGCAAGAACCAATCAAAATCTTGAATCTGCACATCTTTTTACAAGTTGCAAGTGGATGGATTTTGAGAGACCTATGATCACAAATAGGTGCCTATGTCCTTAATCTTTGAAAATTCACAAGTAATTCAAAAATGCTTGGAAAAATACAAAACCACTTATGTTGAGTTCCATGTCTATTTTTCTTTCTCTGAAAAATGTTCTACAAATATTATTGTTCACAAAAAACTATGAAAAAGGCGGACCAGCCCTTAAATGGTCGCTTTTACAGCATACTACCAACTTTTACCCCTAAATGTTGAGGCGGACATTTTGCATCTGATAGATGACAAGGAATTCTCTTGTATAGGATAGAAATGCAACTATTCATCCTCGAAATTAGAGGTGGAAAGAGGAAATCTTCTACACTAGTTGACTCTCAATGATTATTTTTTGATTTTTTAAAACTAGATGATGTTACATGGTTCTGAAAGGGCTAATTTTAGTGGTCACCAGCCCGACATTTAAGGATTAACCCAGAATCACCAGGTACGCCAATCTGTGGCATTTGGATGGCTTTGGGATGAGCTAGAAAGAGATTGGATGCATTTTTTCATCCATTTTTTTTATGTTGATCTTTCATGTTCAATTACAAAGAATGTCCAATTCAGTTTGTAGTCTTTGTAGTCATGTAATTGAGAAGTTAATTAAAAAAACGGATCACCAAATATGGTTGTTTTAGTGTATTTTGGAAAGTTGTTGCTACTTGCTCTAAATCTAAATTTTCTCCACAAAAACGATATTTTTTGAGTTTGAGCCCAACTAACAAAACGAAGGTCATCTGCTCTAGTTTCTACTCCAATTGGAATTTTGAATTTTTTTTATAATACTGAACATTTTATTGCAATTTGAACTTTGGATGTACTTTCAATGTCTCCTATATTCTAATTATAGAATGACACGGAAATTGAGTTCACACCATGATGTTCATCTCTATAATATGTACACATGGTGAAATTTTCAGATTTTTTGAAATAGTTTTCTATTTGATATGGTTTTTCTTCATTTTATCTTCTAAAATTCTCAAAAAAAATCAACTTTTCACAAAAAAAAAAAAAAAAAAAAAGCCTAAATTTCTGTTGAAGTGAAGAAGACATGTTATTTCATCTATGAAAAATAAATATAAATTTTTTTTGTGCACATGTAGTTGCAAAATGGCAGCAAACTGAGCGATGGGCAATGAGGCTTGAAATCAATGGTCATAGGTCCGTCATTTAGGGGTTAACTTTGACAGAAGGTGCTCACAGTCACGCTCCTGCCTGCAGCAGCGTCGTCAGTCAGGGGGCTTCTTCAGTTCCTGATGGATGAGCTGGAGCGGCAGAATGGATAGAAAAGCAGCTCTCACACCAGCAGCAGTGACCCCTGAACTAAGGTATGGAATTGAGTGCAATGTGCTACCTTCAAGACAAGCAGGCATCAACTTTGCCTACCTTGAGAATGTGAATGTTAAAAAGAAAAAGAAAAGGATAGAAAGAAAGAACAGAAAGGATTTTATAAGTTGTAAGGGATTATCAGGTATACTAAGACACAGAGCTGACGAAATGGATGTCAATAGATCAGCTAATTCCAATGTGGAGGAAGTTGCAAATTGGTGATCAAATTCTATTGCTTGTTGCAGTCTTGGCTAAAATCTGAGGATTTTTTTCAAGGGTTTTTTCCAACGTACATTTAGGTACTGAAAATTTAATTTTAGGGAGCCAACTGAAGGAGAGAATTTTGCCAGAGTTCTGCACACCACGCCATATCAGAAATCATTGACTATCTGGGCCCAGCCAGGTGGCTTGATTCTGACTATTCTGCCGTTCCAGCTCATCAATCCCTGACGCTGCTGCAGCTACAGTAGTGACAAGGATTTTGACCAGCTGCTGCAAGTGTGTGCAGCTGCACAAGCACCTTCCTTCAAAGTTAAGCTTAACCCCTGAGCGCCCAGCGCAGATTCCAAAAACAAGCTACAAATTGCCACTCAAGTAGACCCCACCGATTAAAAAATAAGATCTAAGAGACATGACTGTTTAGATTGCAAGAGAGGTAGGGAGGGCATCTTTGGAGAAATTTGTGGAAGTTTTCACCATACAACCTAAGACATTATAATGATCAAATGTCTCATAGTAGGAGGCCACATTTGAGGGGTTAAGCTTAAGAGCATCCCCACCAGTGAGTTCCGTATCCTTAAAGCTTTAGGGAGAGGACCTCATATGCAGATAGAGATACATAAATTTCACCACACCAACCTTTATCCAAAACCTGTATCTCTAAAATATACTGATTTCTGTAAAACTCTTCTCCAGTTCTATATCCAGAGGCTCATATGGAGAACTCGCGAGGTCTCATCCCTATTTGATGTCCCAAGCTCAGTAAACAGATAGAGAAACGGAAGAGTTGGTGGGGATTTTCTAAGAGCATCGCCACCAGTTCCACAAGATTGGACCATGGCACCAACAAGTCCGCCTCGTGAGATGTGGTGGTGTTGTGGTCATCCAATGCTCCAACAACAACAACTCGCTAAAATTGGATTGACCATCATTATTCAAATGTTATGTCATGGGAAATGCCACCGTAGTACTCCTATTATACTTGTTTTGAAGCAAAACTTTGAATTGACTTTTGTCCCACATGAACGTAGTATGAAAGGGCTAAAAGTAGAAGTTCTATCTTCTAAATTGTAGATGTCTATTACATGAACACAATACTAAAAGGTTAAAAGTAGAAGCTTTATCTATTACATTGTAGATATCTAATACATGAGCATGGTACTAAAAGGTTAAAAGTAGAAGCTTAATCTTCTACTTTGTAAACATCTACTACATGCACACACTACTAAAGGATTAAAAATAAAAGCTTTATTTCTTACTTTATAGACATCTATTACATACACACATTACTAAAAGATTAAAAATAGAAGCTTTATCTCTTACTTTGTAGACATCTATTACATACACATACTACTAAAGGATTAAAAGTAGAAGCTTTATCACTTACTTTGTAGATATCTATTATATGTACATGTACTTCTTAATATTTATAGATTCTTTAATTTGATTTAGATGTAAATTCTTATATAATCTTATATTCTTAAGTAGAAATTCTTTTATCATTTTTATTTGTGGATTTTGTCCATCCTTCGAACATGCATGGAGTGTGCATTGTTGAAGAATTGCTTCCAAAGTGTCCCCACACACTTTGAAGGTTAGGCATGGGTTCACTTGAGATATGATTTCTTGTCTCCGTGATGCGTCTCCAAAAATTCCCACTCTTTTGTCTAGTCCCTTGCTTTGGATCTTGCAAAATGTGCAAAAACGAAAAACACAGTTGCTTCTCCTCGGCCTCACAAAAGTTCTTCCCCTTCTTTGCATGTCCCCCACTATCCTCCATTACCTCTACATTAGCGTCCGCAGAGGCCATAGTCTACATTGACCAAGTTAGTATGACTATAAAATTGCCCTCTACAAAGACCCTTTGTTGTTGAGCAAATGTGAGAGTGATGGGGGGATGGTAGAATTAGTAGCGTGAAGGGATGTTGGTGTGGAGCCATTCTCCGCTAAAAATGCACGGCAAATAGAGTGTGCCGTTGCCGAGGCCGTTGGAAGCAGCTGGTGGCAATGCTTTAAGGTAGTCTGCTCTGAAAGCGAGTGGCTTCTTCAAATCTCCTCAATATTTAGGTTTGAAATAGATAGTAGGTGGTCCTTAAATGGACCTTTCAAGCCATTGAGAGAATCGAGAAAAAAACATTATTCATTGCAAGAGCCAATTGTTGGTCTTCATTTATTAAAATCGCTTTAGAAGTTGCAAGTGGTCAGATTTTGGAAGACCTAGGGTCACAAATAGGTGTTTACAACAAGTTTTAAAAAAAAATTCATAAGTAATTTAGAAACGATTCAAAAAATATGAAACCACTTGTGTTGTGTTCCACATCCATTTTTCTTTCTTCGAAAAATGATCCAAAAATATTTCTATTCATAGAAACCTTTGAAAAAGGAAGACCAACTGATAAATGGTCGCTTTAAGGCCACACTACCTTAAGTTATCCCATGTTGGTGTGTTGAAACCTCCTTTCACTTGCCAACAAGAACATATGAAAATTTGACTAGGCTCAGTAGCAAAATGTGGCGGTTTAGGGTGTACCCACCTTAGCTGAAACTCTCAAAGTGCACATTCAGTCCAACAGTGTCATCACTGTGACTAAAATTCCATTTTTAAATACCCCATACACACTCCACAAACCAAAATCACTGTGGGTGCACTGCAAACCTCAACAGAATGTGAATCAATGTGGCAACTTCATTTTTCAAACAAATTCAATTCAAGCAACCCATGCTGCCATCTGAGTGAGAGAAAAAATGCAACTTCTGGTGCACAGACCAAGTCCATTGAATGGTCACATGGCACCTCAGAAGTAAACTTGCTTCAGGCATCAAGTAATGGCATGCATGGGTACTTCACTTTAGAAGGTAGGTAGGGCAAATTTGTCGCATAAGAGACCAGAAATCTTCACTTGTGATTGGACAAAAGGCTGAAAATCCTCACTTGGGATTGGACAGAAGCCTGAAATTCCTCATTTTGGATTGGACAAAAGGCTAAAATTTGTACAATCAGACTCTTAGGGAATGGCTCAGTCTGTCTCCAGGTGTAAAGCATCCCTTAGACTCCAGAGATGGAATTGCTTGTCATTATAGATGACAGACGCTCTTGTTTGTAACTTAACTTTGGTTCTACCCTTTGGCTTGTCTTAGAGGATTTAACCCTGTAAGGATGCTGCGACCACAATGATCTGATGGATGACTTCATTGTTGACTGTAGAAAAAGTAAATGCATCTATTGGTTCAATAATCAAAGAGTTTTGCTGACTACCTTGGTTATTGGGGGTCGCATTCTTCCAGAGTTAAACTTTATTATTAATGATGACCATAAGAAATTCATGCAGCATCTAAGTCAAGCAGGGCCAATTTTCCTATAACAAGCAAAAAAAAAAAAAAAAATGGAGAATTGATTTCTTGCATAGCTTGGCTCTGATTGTTGCAACCCTGTGTAACAAAATTATTCCATTTATCAATTTATTCCAAGCTTGGATAACTTCTATTGCAAGCTTGGATAACAAAATCCCCCACCAAAGTATGTAAGGTAGAATCACCTAAATGTGACATTTATTCAAGATTTGCAAATCTTGAGTGTAGCTACAAAATAAAATGATGTGTGCTTGTTAGGAAATGGTTTAGAAAACCAATGAAATCGGTTTTGTATTTTTTCAAGTTTGTATGAATATAATATGAATGTGTAGAAAGAAGTGTATAGATGCAACTACTATGGACAGTAGACTCAGACAAAAGTGAATACAGAAACACCAATTTCTATAAACTTAAATCACGCTCATTTTATTGGCCAACACAAAACCCACCCCCATCATCATGACACATTCATGCAAACTCACTTGTTAGCATTGGGTTCACCTTCACGTTACTTTAGGGCTTATTGTAGGTGTTGGCAAACAACTTGTGTTACATTTGGGTATTCCTACCTTACTAAAAACACCAAACATACATGCATCAAAGTCCAACAATTTAAATATGAAATAAGATTAGGGTTATTGCAAGAAAAATGTAATGTGAACAAGGTATTTTCCAAGGACATATTGGAGTGGATTAAGAGTTCCTACCCATTTCGGTTATTTAACAAATTAAAGTCTGTGTGTAAAAGTTGGCATCAGTGACCATATACAAGCTTATATGTATTTTATTAAATACAAAAAAGTGTCATGATTTCATCCTTCATGCCCTTATCTATAATAGTATTCATTCATCTACTCTTCCAAAAGCCTAATGACATCTTTGTAGTTTAGATCCACACTCACTAAATTAATACCCATTGATAGTAGTAGAGATTTTTTCACTAACTTATAGGAACTATTCGATGATACAGTGGGGTCTTGGTGCAGATGTTGCAATGATAAATCTATTGGGTTTAGAATAAAACAAATACATCACTAGTCATAGCTTGTGACATTACTTACTTATTTGTCACAATGTACCCAAAAGATGTGTTTTTATTGTATTAGTTGTGCCCCCCCTAAAAAAACTTGAGTTGTTGATCGGATTCAAAAAAATAAAATGACCCATTTCCCAACCATCGATGGAGCATCCCATTGAGGAAAAGCAAGAACCTTAGAATCTTGATACGGATATGATACAATACAAATATAGTACAATTTGATATGGATACAATATGGATATGGGTTAGATACTGATACAATACAGGATATGGGTATGGGTTAGATATGGATATAATTATGGGTATGGGATACATATATATATATATATACGGGATATATCCTATATCGATTGGCACCCCCACCCCACTTGGAAACTACAAAAGGGTGGGATGGAGAGGAGGTAATAAAAAAAATTATTTTAAATTATTTTTTCCGAGTTCACCAGAGGGTATGTGTATGAAAAAATTTATTTAAAATTTATTTTTTAAACTCAACGGGGAGTGTATAAAAAATTAATTTAAATTAATTTTTTAAGCTCACTAAGGGGTTGTAATGAAAAATTAATTTAAATTAATTTTTTGAGCTCACTAGGGGGTTGTAATGAGATTAATTTGATTTTTTTTAACTTACTATGACAGTTTGTTACAATGCATCTTATTTGTTACGTAATGTCAATGTAGGAGAGTTTTGTGGTGGTAGCATGTTTCAATTGGTTTAGAAGAGGCAAATTAAGATTGATAATGCTCATTGTTTGCCTTGTGCAAATTTTTTATAGGGTGGGTGTGAAGTAAAAATTTCACTAGTTGGGTAGTGAGGAATTTGAGAGAAATCTTTACTAATACCAATGAGTATTAACTTAGTGACTTTAGATTCATCTAAAATAATCTAAATGTACAAGACTTTTGCCATATGACATGTTTTGATTTGTTAAACCTTTTGAGGTTTGTGCATCCAAAAAGTGAATGAGCCTTGGTCAACCTTAATTGTAGTGTTCAAAATATCCATTATTGGTATGTATTTTAAACTAAAGAAATGAGTCTTAACAAGTTTAAGTTCTATCCCATTTTGATTTTTTGAAAAAATTGAAAAATTGAAAGAGTTATTACAAGTGCAAGCTCAAAGTGTCAAAATCCATGTTACACCATATTGTGCATTTTTCACTTGAATTTTCTTCTTTTAAAATGTTTTTAGAAATTTTAATTATAATATTATATTTTTCATTCTAACCTTTTATTTATAGGAATTTTTTTCCAAATTATCCTAATATATATTATAATAATAATAATTTTATTTTCATTTTTTTACTTCAAAAAATTATAATTATTTGATTTTTGTATTAAAATTTATAAAACAATCAATGCCAACAAAAAAAATTAACTTTTCTATGCATGAAAAATATCAAGATTCTTTAGCTTGTTAGTGAAATTTAACTTGAAGGTCATTGCCGGGGTGTTTTGGGTGTAAAAAATAAAACAACTAATTTAGAATTTTTCATACTAATCTCCTTTGCTACTATCTGTACTTCTCGGAACAATTTCAAATTAATTGAACTATTTTTGTTAAATTTATAAATTTGTTTCCACTTTTAGCCTCAAAAAATATAACTATGACAATTTTTATGAAACAAAGTGAAAATTTTCACAATGATTGATAGTTCATAGTATCATGTAATAAATATATAAGATTGATATTTGAATACAATTTAAAAGTAGAAATTTAGCTTAGACATGATGTTTGACTACATCGCATTAGATCTACTCCTTTGGGGATTAAGCACTCGAAGAAGTCAAATGGTTCAACTCTCCTACATTGACATTATATCTAGTAATCACAAAGTAAGCCAAATCATTAAGAATAATTGCAGGTCAATACCAACCTTGTCATCTATAGTTTGATAGGTCCTAAGCACTGATTATTCTTGATAACTTAGTGTACTTTGCAATTACCTAGGTTAAGTCCATATGATAAACCAGTTCATGACATGCAAACTGATTAATGGAGACACTTAGAAAAGCATCCATTATAGTCTTATATCAACTTGTAGGTAGACTTTTGCTAATAAATGAGATTAGGATTTCATTAGGGCCAAAATCAATGCCTTTGGTGATGGTGATGGAGTCATTAATGACTACTTTAGCAACTTCTACCTTTCCAATGTAAATTCATTACAAGAACTAACTTATAAAAAATCTTTTGTGTCATGGCCATGTTAGGAAATATTGTGATTGCTTTAGGTGGTAAGGTTACCATTATAAGTACAGTTTTGGGTGGTTTGGGGGTAGTCTAGAGATTATTTTGGACCAATTAGGAAGCACACTTCAAAAAATCATAATGAATTTGTACTTTATCAAAAAAATAAAAATCTCAATCGCTTTTTCTTTTTTTCATGTTTGTCTTTATATGGAAAAAAAATGAAAAATTTCAAAAATGTCATCAAGGCAAACCAACCATTCTGTCTCTTGTAGGATGGTTTACCTCAAGGTAGTATGCTCTAAAAACAACCATTTAAAAGTTGGTCCTCCTTTTTCATAGATTCACATAGACAAAATTATTTTTAGATCATTTTTCAGAGAAATAAAATAGATGTGGAACCTAACACAAGTGGGTTTGTATTTTTTCCAAGCATTTTTGAGATACTTATAAATTTTCAATGATTTGGGACACAAGCACCTATTTGTGACCATAAGTCTTCCAAAATCCATACACTTGCAACTTGTAAAGAGATGTACAAAAATCAAAGACAATGATTGGCTTTTGTAATTTTTCCTCGATTCATTCAATTGCCAAAAGTGGTCCAATTAAGGATCACCTCATCTCCATTCTCAAGTTAATAATAGGGACAATTTGAAGGAAAGGGGCACTTTTAGAGCATACTGCCTTAGTGGTTCATGACTTCTTGTACTTGATGGAATTCCTCAAAACTAAGCTTCCTTGATCATAGTAGTCTTTTTAAACTCTTTTTTTCAACAATTCTTATAATAAATGGTCATTATCGACAACATGAATGTAGTGTATAGTCAAGTCCATCTAAAATACGAATTTTTGGATCCTCTTGAGATTAGGAGAACTTTGAGAGGCTTGCACATGCTAAAAAATTAACAGAATTTTGAATTGTGTTGAAATCACACTAAATTCTACTTTATCATCATTAGAAACACACATATGTAATTGAAAATCATAGAAAGAGTTTGATGTTTTTTATACATGATGTACTATCTAGTGTTGTCAACATTTGTGAAAATTACAACTTGTATTCAATGGTACATATAAGAAACAAACCTTCACAATTGCTATAGAGATACTTATTCGCATACCACTTGAATTGCTTGTATGATTTCTTGTTTGTTCTTCACCCAAATGCAAAAAATCTTTGACTATCCTCTAGAGGTTCTCTATGAAAATGATAGATAATGTATAAAAGGAATCCAATCTGTTGTATAATTTTAAAATATTCATTGTTCACTGGTTATGAAGTTGAAGTGCACTTTATTGCAATTCCAACACAATTCACAGTTTCAAAATCAGTCCAATTTTTTTTTACCACACTGGAGCTTTCTAAAGTTGCTGAACTTTTTCGCTCAAAAATTAGTAATTCAGCTGGACCTGACTGTACAGTACAGTAGTTGACATGCTGGTTTCATGAATAAGAGAAACATCAAAACCAAGTGGCCTGATGAGGACAGTGGGACACAACAACTTTTTCAGAAAACTCAACAATTTTGAGGAGTGCTCACTCTCAGCACAACTTGTGTTCAATCACACCAAGTTTGCTGGGGAAAGAGACACCAAGCACATGAAAAAATCAGGTGGTAAATAGTACTAAGGTAGGTACACCCAAAATTATCACTTTTTGCTACAGAGCCTACTTTTTATTATTAGACTGATCAAATTTTCATATGTTCTTGTTGGCAAGTGAAAGGAGTTTTCAACGCACCAGAGAACGTGGCATTTGGATACTGTATGCAAAAGTTATTAAGGGTCAAAGTTTGACTCTGAAAGCATTTCTTCCACATAGGTACAGAACTGATTTTGGAGATGTACATATAGTATAAATGGCGGTTTAAGGTCAGTGGCACATTTGGGTGTCCCTACCTTACTATCCAAGCAATTTTTGTCCACCAATTCAATAAATTTGGAATCCTGCAAACGTGCAATCTTCCAAATTACACAACTAAAATCATTGAATGGTAGTACTTGTTAACCCTTCAAGGACATATATTTCTAGCCCCAAGGCATTCCTACATTGGAATAAGCAAAATTGTTGATGTACTAGTCAATGGTTCCTTGATAAGGTGCACTTGTTTGTGATGGTACTTGCAACAAGCCAGGATCACATATGTTGCATTGGTGCAACACATTTCAAATTTCTTGATTTGCACAAAGGAGATTGTTTGATCCAGATTGAGGGTCACTTGATCATGTGAAGCCTGGAGACACTACCAGTGAACTTAGGTTGCCCCACACTAATTTCTTGACATTTTACACTATATAAATATGTACAATCATTGTAAAAAGATGCAGTGATATAGGAACCATATGTGTTGCATGGGTTGGTGCACTGGTTCATGGCTCTGGTTTAGAGAATTGATTGTGCCTCCATCTGGACAAGTGGTGAGTAGTGAGGTAATTTTCCTGAGTAAGGCAACCCAATTGTTAAGGCAACCTGATTTCACTATTTAGTGTAGGTTGACCACTCTCATTTATTTAGATGCTGTCCTACTCAATTACTCATGCCCATGTCCTAAATTTTCATGCAAGACTCTTTGGGCTGCCCTACCCCCAAATGCCAAGAACAAAACTGTCCTTTCTGGATTAAAATGCAGAAATGTAAAGGAAATGGAAGGCTTTCAGATGTGGAACCTCAGATCTATGTCTTAAGTTTTCTCAAAGCTTCATGTAGTTCAATGTTACAATTTTGACTCTTTCAAGCATGCCATGTATTTTAAAAAAAACACTATGCTGTGATTGGCATTTAATTGGCATAGCAATTCTTAATATAGATGTAAGCTTAAGTACAGGTTAACCCTTGTGCATCACAGCCCTACCAGCATAAGTGATGAGCTTGTTGCCATGTCTGAGAAAAAATGCAATAACTTCTTAACTAAGCTAAACCAGCCCATTGTGCTCAAAATGACAAGTTTGACATCATATTGTTGCTGAAATTTTTCAATTTTTTCCCCACATTAGTACAAATGTGAGAAACAGCAAGTGCAATTGAAATTATATATTTTTTTGACAGTATGAATTTGTTAGGAATTTTTGAAGTGTTCAATCCAAAAGAGTTTGTAGATTATTTTACAACCAACAAATGTTGAATCCATAATGTTCATCTTACTATCTAATGCAGTTATAATATTTTCTATTATGGAAGACCTACAAGTTAATTTTTATAATGAATTTCACATTGAAAAGTTAAGAGTTCCTAATGAAGTCACTATTCACTCCATTACTAGCATGTGAGACATACATTGTAATCCACATTTAACATACTGAAAAAAACACCCACAATGGGTTATTTCCTAGGCAATAGCAGTGGATCATTTGACCGCAATGGATTGTTTTACCTTACTTGATTCTAGAAAATTTCACCATTGCATCTTCATACCAACTCCACGATGAGCTAGTTGCACATACTAGTCTAGTTTGTGTAGTAGAATTTTTAGATCAATCCAAGACGAATTGAGTTTGTGAAAGCCATTCAAAGTTCACAGGTTCAATTTGAGTTCAACACACTGCATTGTCATGGCTTCAACTTTGAAGGCTTGTATCTCCTTCATCCAATGTTTGTTTTCAATCAAATTTGTTGGATTTTGTTCCTCTAGAAGTCTAGTTATTGTGGTAAAATTTTCATAGCAATCCAAGTTGTTTTGAATGCTTGGAAGCAATTCGAAGTTCAAATCCTTAACATTTTTTGGTTAGTATGCACTTCGGCGGCTTGTTACTTCTTCATACTATGTCCATTTTCAAAACCTTTTTTTAGGAAAGTTGTGCATTATTGCCTGCTTTGTGTGGCTAAAATTTTGTGTTAATCAAAGAAGTAATGAGTGACTAAGAAGCATTTTAGTAGAAGTAGGTTCAACCTTAGATGTGTTTTTTGCACCCTTTTTGGCTATTTTTTTGACATTTCAAAGTCATTTTGCAAACACAATGAGTCACTTTCATGATTTTTCCACCAATGAGTTTGTATGTTGATTTCAAAGCACATTTTAGTTTAAATTTTTTTCATATGAGTAGGTTTAGAAATCAAATTTCACCTCCAAATGTGTTTTTAGGAAAATTTCAGCATCTTTTTTCTACACTAAAACATTGTAATCTTGCAATCTATAAGGTCAAAAAATTCCAATTTTGATCCATGTCATCTACAACATGCACACTACAAGATTGTACAGTTGAGATTTTCGTACTTTAGTGACATGTCAACTTATAAGGCTTGAAAAACAATGATGTTTTCATACCCGAAATGGCCTTGGGCCTTCTAGCGTTAAATTGACCATTTACAAGCTGGTCCCTTTTTTTTGAAGGTTTCCATGAATAGAAATATTTTTGGATCATTTTTTAGAGAAAGAAAAATGGATGCGGAACGTCTCACAAGTGGTTTCATATTTTTTGAATCATTTTTGAATTACTTATGAATTTAAAAAAAACCTTGTTGTAGGCACCTATTTGTGACTCCAGGTCTTCCAAGATCTAACCACTTACAACTTCTAAAGTGATTTGAGTAAATGAAGTCCAGCAATTGGTTCTTGCAATAAATAATGTTTTTATCTCGATTCTCTCAATGGCTTGAGAGGTCCATTTAAGGACAACCTACTATCCATTTCAGTCCTAAATATAGGGGCGATTTGAATAGGTTGCTCGCTTTTAGAGCAGACTACCTTAGTATCTTCTAAAAGCGACCATATAAGGACTGGTCCACCTTATTCATAGGTTTTTGTGGACAATAATATTTGTAGACAAAAATATTTGTAGATCATTTTTCAAAGAAAAAAAATAGATGTGGAACTTAACAAAAGTGGTTTTGTATTTTTCAAGCATTTTTTAACTACTTATAAATTTTCAAAGATTTGGGACATAGGCACCTATTTGTAACCATAGGTCTCCCACAATCCATCTACTTGCAACTTGTAAAAAGATGTGTGGAAATCAAAAACAATGATTGGCTCTTACAATAGAAAAATATTTCTTTCTTGCTAAAGTGGTTCATTTAAGGATCATTTCATCTCCATTATCTAGCTAATAATAGGGGCAATTTGAAGGAGACAAGTGGTTTTAGAGCATACTACCTTACACAGTTTGTGACTCTTTGTTGTCTACTTATTAAGTTATCTTGAAACTACACCCTTGGAATCACATTTCATCACCTCCCCAAACATGCCTATGTTCAAAACCACTTCTACATTGTTTTAGGGCCTTTTCTAGGGGCAATTCTTACTACTTGCTCTATTTAAGAGCTTGTTACCTTCTAACTTGTGAACTTTGGCGGTCTCCCAACCACTAAGTTAGTTGAGTGTAGTAAAATAGTGTGCTCAAATATGGACCCTCTCCTTCAGATGGACTCTAACTTTTAGGAGAGACTGGAAATGAGGTGATCCTTGAATGGACCACTTTAGCAATTGAATGCATTTAAGAAAAATTATTATTTTTTATTGCAAGAGCCAATCATAATCTTTGATTTTTGCATATCTCTTCACAAGTTGCAAGTGGACGGATTTAGGGAGACCTATGGTCACAAATAGGTGCCTATGTCCTTAATCTTTGAAAATTTATAAGTAATTCAAAAATGCTTGGAAAAATTCAAAACCACTTATGTTAGGTTCCATGTCTATTTTTCTTTCCTTGAAAAATGATATAAAAATACTTTTGTCCACGGCTACCTATGAAAAAGGCAGACCAGCCCTTAAATGGTCGCTTTTAGAGCGTACTACCTTAATTGAATTTTCTCCTCTTTGGTTTTTGAAATAGAAACCAGTACACTAAAATTGGTAAATAGTGTTGGCAACACTAATTTACTAAGATAACACTAATTGTGATTAGCAAGGTTAGTGTTAGAAGATTATTTATCCATTCTAATACTATTTTAGCTCTATAGTAAATTATATTTTTCTAGGAAAGGGACAGATTTTCACGGCGGAAGGCAAAAATTACAATTTTGCAGAGAAGGGACAAATTTTCACGACGGGAGGCTGAAATTAAAGTTTTGTAGGGAAGGGACAGATTTTTGCAGCGGGAGGCAAAAATTACAGTTTTCTTGGAAAGGGATAGATTTTCAGGGTGGGAGGCAAAAATTACAATTTTGTAGGGAAGAGACAGATTTTTATAGCGGGGGGCAAAAATTATAGTTTTATAGGGAAGGGATAGATTTTTATGACAACAATTAAGTGCCCCAACACTATTTACACATAAGTTACAAAATAGTGTTGGGGGTAAAAAACAAGGAACAACACTAAATATCACCCAACACTATTTATCAATTTTAGTGTAGTGCTATTGAGATTTGCCACTTAGCATGGCAGGACACCATCCCCCACAAGTATTGCTTATAGGAATCGCATACTCTCTTTCTACAAGGGTCCATTCCCACCTGGTCTTTGCGAACTCCATGTGTTAAAAGATAAAACTTCCGCATAAAAAAGAAATAATCATTTTTATAGAAGTTTAGGTTCATAACTTTTGTCAAAATTTCCAAACTAGGTGCAATTCTTACATGGCTCATACTTCTTCAATTGTCTAGAGGGCCTGCAACGAAAGGTCACTTTCAACAAAATACATTCAAAATTTAATAGTTTGAATAATTTTAAAAATTAATAAGTCATTTTGTCAAATCCAAGGAAAATTAATTGTAAAGAAAGTCTAATTAATGGAAATATATCAATACAATTTTTTGCCAACACATGTTGATCAAATAATGGGTGGAGAGGTCATTTTTATAATGAAACCATTTTTCTATCATGAATCCTCAAAGAGTATGAGACAACTTGAAGATGAGAGTTTGACCACTCATTGTCAAAACATAAGAATTGTGTTCAAAATAGCACTTTAGACCTCATTTTTGCATACTAGAATAATTTTTTTCAAGAAATTTTGAACTAGAAAAAGTTGGTACCAAAACCAAGCTAGCTTTCATCTCCAAAAGTTTTTTTTGAATTTTTAGCCTCCCTCCAAAAGTTATGGACAAAATTCAAAGAAGATGTTTAAAAATGTCAAAGAAAATGTTCTTCATAACCCTTCTCTAAATTTTGTCCTTAACTTTTGACTAGGGGCTCTAAATCTCAAAAGGACCATTGGAGATGAAATTTAGTTTGATTTACTAACTTTTATTAGTTCAAAGTTTCTTGAAAAAAATTATTCTCCTGTGCCAAAATGAGGTTTGAAATTCTACATTGAACACAATTCATGCTTTTGACTGAACTAGGTGTGAGTAGTTGAGCTTCTAGTACTTCTAATTTACATATCCCACATAGATAGTTTTACCTCCTATTACTCCACTAATATAAACAGATTATGTATACATGCCTATTCCCTCACATCAAGAGTGTCATTCAGATCTATGTGAGATGCTTGCCAAATAATTTCAACTTGATTTTACAAGGAGGGCCCTTGCTACTTTTAGCCTTATCCTGTAAAGTCCTTTGGAGGATTCTTGGGATTTCCACTAGGCTCTTGTGATTTCAATTTTTGACAAAAATTTTTGAAATTTTTTTGAAGATAGGAAATCATATTAGCTTTTTATAAATATAACTTTTATTTCAATCAGTATTTGGAACCAATAGTTATGGGATCGTGAGTCTAAAAAGTAGCTCAAGGAACAATCTAAAAAAAATCACAAAAAGTTGAATTTTGAATTTTGAATTTTGAATTTTTTTCTCAAAGGTTTTATTTTTGTCTACATTTGAAGCTTTGATTCATTCTATTTGGACTAGTGATGAGAAAGGTATGGATAATCTTATTTTTCATGCAATCTAAGCATTTTCTTGAAAAAATATCTTGTAGAATGCATTTTTTAATGAAATTTTTACAATTTTTCAAAAAAATTGTTAGGCAATGTTATATTTGCTTTCTAGAACAATCTTACCATTGAGATTATTGTGTTTCAATTCCATCTTAGAGCTATTAATGGTTTAGTTATCCCTTCAATCTTGAACCTACTTCTACTTAACAATTTTTCAATGAATGAAAACTACGTGTTTTTTTGTTGGATTTTTTTTCCTAAATTCTCAACTCAATCCTTCAACATAAAAATTATAAAATCAAAATTAATAGTACAATTTTTTTTAAGTTAATAAGATTCAAAGCCAAAAAATCTATTTGATCAAGATGTAAAAGAAACTTGTTTTCTTCACTTTAAATGCAAATATCTTGCAAATTTGCAATCTTTGCAGTCAAAGTTTCTAAAGTTTTTTTCCTACACATTCTTATACTAGTGTAGTACAAGATCCTATAGTTAGATATTTAAAAAAATAATTTTAAAATTTTTTTTGCTCTTTACAATAGAAATGACAATTTTGAGTGGGTTTTGAAAGAAAAAAGACCTTGGGACTTTAGGGGTTAATCCATAAACAATGCGGAGGATTTTTTTGGCTAATGAATGATAAAGAATCTTTCTATATAAGACAAAAGTGCAACCATTCATCCTCCAAATTTTGTGTGAAAAAGGAATGTCTTCTACAATAGTTTATCTTTCAATGAGTGTTTTTCTTTTTTTTAAATCAACAACTCACACAATACTCAAATAGATGATTTCCATGGTGATTGGCTCATTGTTTAAGGATTAAACAACTAGTACTCTTATATAATGATCCCTGTAAGATTCAGGTACATAGAAACGCCCGCAATTTCTAAAATCTTCATTTCATGTAATAAATAAGCGCCATTTGACAACTCCATACTTCACGGCTTTCTAGATTGTAATGATTGTAAAACTACTACAATCTCTTTGCCGCATCATGTGCCATGTAGGTTTAGTGGATATTAAAGATTGTAAATGAGAATGCGCTATAAATCCTACAACTAATATTGCATCCTAAAAACCCTACTATGACCAAGTGGAAATGGACCCTAAGGTAAGTATACTTAAAATTGCACAAATAAGCTTTGTAGCATGACAATATGCTCCAAAAAATGAACAACAATTTTTGCACATCAGTGAAGGACTATGAATCAAAATGCAAGCAGTTCCATAAATTTTAGATACATTGTGAATTAGTTACAAATTTTCAAAGATGCAAGATGTAGAGTGCTAAAAGTGTCATGTAGGTGATGCCATGAAGAATGAAACTAGAGAAGAAGTTAAAGCAACAAGAAATGTACCCATAATTGTCCATTTCTAAGGTTGCCACCTCCATAGAACTATAAATAGAGTTGCACACCACTCAAAATTCACCTTACATTTGTCCTTGTTATGTGCTTTATCTTTGATATCGTCCTTGTTTAGTTTCCCTTTAAAAATAGGGGTTGATTTTGAGGAGTGGTTCATTTTAGGTGTAGTTATCTTGGTCGTTGTAATGAAGATAGTCAGAGACATATTGGCCAAGTATTTATTAACACTTGGTGTAGAAATGGTTTTTTTCCTTTGACACTCTTCACAAGCACAAGTGGCACCTATCCCGTAACCTGCCACCCAAGCTGAGTCGTCCACATGAGCCAGATTGTTTGTTTTTCCTTTTTTTTATAAAAAAAATATTATTTTATTTTTAAGAAAATCCCTTCTTTAGTTTTAATTCACACTATTTTTCTAAAATATCTTTTGGATTTCTTCATTTTTTGACTTCAAATTGTTTCAAGTTACCAATTTGTGCATTTAATATTGGTTCACAGTTATAGTGAGAGCTGCAAGTATAAGCATTAGGAAAAAATTGAACCCACAAAGAGGCCTTGAGTTTTCTTACTAATTTTTATACTAATTGAATGAACGTGAAGGTGGCCACATCCTCATTAGAACTACTACTTGGCATGTGTTCCATTCTTCATGATGGAACCATCATGAGATTTATAAGATCATGGAGATGGATTGGATGATGATGACAAATTTTTGAATTCATTGTGTAATTCATAGCCCAATTAGTGAGTTGAGAAGGCTCTTTTCACCCAAGCTTTTGCATTGTGAATTAGCCTTTTATGGGATTCAATTTTTTTCATAATGTTAACCCTAAAACAACTTGACTCATTGTGAATGAGTGAGGGGATGTGAAATGACAATGAATTTGCAAGAATGATTTTTGGGAATTGCTAGTGTGCTTGACTAAAGTCACCGTAGGATGTTGAGAATTAGGAAAGATAGTGCTACATTGGGAAGTTTCAAATTGGAAAAGTGTGAAAGTTGTACAGATCAAGAGGTTTGATTATGTCCATATGGACTTTGACTTTAATGAGCAGTTGCTTTGTGCTATAGAGAGGACGTCACTTCACCTAAGGAGGAGATTCCAAAATTATGCAAAAATTGGGGCAAAAATATGGCATTGAGAGAGTATGATGAACAGAAGGGGACGATGTAGATTAGGGCCTCAATATACTGGGAGAAATGAAATTGTTGACCTTGCAATGTAGGGACCCTTTAGGAGAGACAACAAAATGCATTTCAAAGCTATAGTCCACATTCCATATTTAGTGCTTGGTCAGGAAGAGAAAAGCATGTTGCTTGCATGTCTGCCTCGAACATAAGAATTTTTAATGGACTCAACAAAAAAAATCCGTTACTTTGTTCATTATAGAACGATTACACACCGATGCTAGCATCATGTTGACCTCAGTTACTCCCTTACATTGGGCTATGCACATTTCTAAAGTAAAGAGGGAAAACAGCCTTCGGAAAAGAATGATAGTAGCTTTTTCTTTTGTTTTTCCTTTACAGTTGATGAAGTAGAAAACTTACAAAGCTAGAAGAGAAACAACATGTAGAAAAGATATGACTTCAAGACTTTCTTGCTCTATTGAAATGACTTCATCATTGATATGTTTACAAAGTCAAAATGGTATAGTCTTTGTAATGCTCCACGTCAAGGTATTTATATGAGGTTGGCATTATTTTCTTAGTATTCTCCAATTTTTAGTACTAAATGTGCATGCAACAAATTTTTGAAATGAGACCAATGCACAACTTCCTACATTTTGTTATTGTTCTCCTTTTGCTATATATGTCGTTGCTCTTCAACTAGCCTTAAATATGCCCATCAATGGTTCATGACTTCTCCAAAGCCATCCTCAAAGTCGATCATATAGTCTAGCCAAAAACTCCTATGAAAGATACCTACAATGGCACTTGAATTTGAAGCCTTCACTTCCTCAAACAATGACAAAAGGTCATCCCTTGGCAAACAACATGTCTATAAGCAACAAAAAATGAGGCGCCACAATACATCGTTAGGAGAAAACATGTCATGTGCTTTGTAGAAAACTTTCCGGGGAAAAACAACGGATTCTCTCACCTCAAAAGTGCAATGCGATGGAGACGTCCTCCTGCCATTACCAAAAGCTTTGGCCATGACAAGCTTTGAAGGCTTTTTTGTAGCTACCTAGCATACAAATGATACATCTTCATTCAAGATATATTTCACATACTAGCAAAACTATGACGTACACATCTCTTCCAATAAATAAAAGATACCTTCTTTAAGACTGCAACAGACGTTATCTACAAGGGTAGAAAGCAATGACAGAGTACAACTTGATCTCCTATTACCTCACTTCCATCGCCACAACTGAATTCCAAATTTGGACATGTATTTCGAATTAAATGTTAGTTTAGCTCCAACAACACTCTCATTTTCTACCACACCCACTTCCTCAAGTCTCTCCGTCCATCAACAAAGCCATCACTTCTGGACGGCACCTACAAACCATCAATGTCAAAGATAGTAGTGGTTGCGGCGAAAACATTCACCAAGATGCAAATGAATGCCACTATACTACAAAGAGCTGAGATTGGTCCAAGGTTTGCTAAAGCAAAACCGACATTTCCTTAGGCTTGTCATATTCACCAAAGAGTTTATTGGCGGTATTGCCAGTCAAATTTGAAAAACGCATCCCTACTTCAATTGCCAAAGCTTGCACAATGCCTCTGCTAGGAGCAACTGGAAGTCAACTTATTGCACAAGTTCTTACACTAGACTCTTGCAAATGGCCTTGAACAAAATATAGCAATTCACAACACTTGTATCTAGAAGAAAGAAAAAAAAATATGGTGCTACCATTTCTAGCTCTTCATTTAGCAAGAATATGCACCACGCATTTGATCAGCTACGTCAACACCTCTTATGTAATCGGTGTACCCTTTGTGCACTGGAGATGTGGCTATGTTTACATCTTCACCATGGACCCAATGAGGAACGACCGGCTAAGTCTCCTCTACTCGTGGCAAAGGTGTGAAGAATGAAGAAAGAAGGAAAACAAGTTGCTGGTCCACCCACACTACATATGAGACCTTTTGACTAGAGTGCATTTGCCAAGCAATGGTTCCTTGAGGCTCATGTGAGAAAAGATGCTTTTACAAAAGGGCTTTAGGTAGGCCGACTCAATTGCTCAAAATTGTGTCCACTCTATATGTCCCCAATGCCACTAAGTCAACGAGAAGCTTCACAGAAGTGAAGAAGTTGTCTATAACTACATGGCCTTTGCCGTGCGGACCTTCCATAAGCAACATGACAATTTCATAGCCTAATTTTGTTCCCCCTCTCGCACCTCCTCTTCCTGAAGACTGTTGTAAAGACCTTGTATATACATTGAAACTATAAATGTATCTTTTTGTACCATTTGCCAAGTGCTAGACTTTAATTTCCTACTTTGTAGGCTTCTTTGGCAAGTACTGTTGAATGGGGTAGTACTTGACTTTGTAGTACATCATTAATTCATCAACAATGACCTCTTAATGGAGGTTCCAATTGAATTTACAATTGTCTTTGATCTCCGTAACCTTGTATAATTGGTGTACTCCTTTAGCTCACACCAAGAGAAATTCAATAGAAAAAATTCAAAAGTGGTGAATTTTGAGATTTTAAGATGTTGTCTTTAAAGTGTCACAAAAATTATAATTTTAAAAATCTTGAAAAAAATACAAATGGAATAAAAAAATGGAATATTAGAGTTGCATTTTTTTAATAGTAAAGCTTTAAAATGTTTAAAATTAAAAATTAAGTCCCAGGGGCTGCACTTAGTTCTACTACAACAACCCACATGCAAACAAGTGGTTTCTAATAATAAAATATAATTTTAACTTCAAATTTTGAGCATTGTTTACTAATGACTATAGGATTCTACTCCCAAAATTTCAAACTCAAATAAAATATGGAATGATTTCTAGAAGAGGTTAAAAATGCACTAAAATGACATGTTTTTTTGACTCAAATATTTTTAAAGAACACATTTAGATGATCATTGCATCAATATTCAACTCAAAATGAGCTTTCAATAAAAAGTTATTTTTAGGAAATTTTTGTTCACTTTTTAGACAATTTATTTTATATAATTTAGGGTTGTGAAAGTTATTTTTCAGTTCTACAATGTATCTTTTTACTTCAAAAATTTGTAACTAATTATTATTAACAAATAAAATATCAATAATTCAAAACATAAACTTTCAAAGTAGGAAAATCTATTCATATTTTTTCATTTAATTTTATTTGAAATTCAAAAAGTATATAGGGGGGTCAAAGTTTTGTTCGCACACAAACATCTAAAAAAGAGGGAGTGCATCCCTCGAGAACTAAGTATGTCAAAATTCAAGTTTTGACTTTAAAAATACCCATGTTTTTTGCAATGTCCTTTAAGGATTAAAGACTTATTACTTCAATGACACAATCCTTGAAGAAGCAAATCAAACATTAGTTTTGTTATATTGGTATAAAATAGCAAAGAAATAGGCAAGATGCTATATCTATCCTTTGAATTGGTCCAACTGGGTGAATTTTGTGCAAAAAAGCCCCCTATTTGTGCCATTTTAGTTCTATGTTCTTCACTTATCCTATCTAATTTGGAGCCTCTTATTGCAAATATGAATTCAAAATATGCAAATTTTATCATGTATAGCAAGTTAAATATTCTTGTGTTTTTCCCAAGGATAAATTCACCATGTTGGGCCTAATTCTTAGGAAGAGTTTAGCATCTTGCAAGAACTATAGTAGTAAATCCATTCTTACCCCCCCCCCCTTTAGCTATGTAGGTTGCTCTCTTTCCTTGCATGAAGAGATGAATAGTGATCAATTATGTTCCTACCTAACATAGTTGTGGCACTTTATGATTAGCTACAAGACTCTCAATATTGCAACCATCCCTTCATGGATTTTGCAACTAGTCTTTGGTTGGAAATAGAAAGGTCTATATGACCACTATTGGTTTAACAGAATCTTTAGCTAAAAAATTCATAATAATTCTGTTTGAGGAATAAAATTATGGAAAATTATGGAATCCTTTCAAATACTATTTCTAGGGAAAATTTCTACACTCAGAAAACCCAAACGTCGATACACGTAATTGCTTAAGTGGTTGGAAATGGGTCAAGCTACCTTACAACTTGAATAGATTCAGGTTTTGAGGCACTTGCCATTAAAATTGCCAATGTCTTGACTTTTCTGTCAACATATGGAATTGAAATTGTAACAAACTATTTGCGAGAAGCTGCAACTGAGACTCAAGTTAGGCTTAAACTTACATTGAAAATAACATTGTAATGTAGTGAAAACCACAATCCGGGAAGTTTTGCAGAAAAAATGAATAGTTTTCGAGCCTTCCCAAGGTGACTTGGATTTTCCAAATTTTATCCGGAAGTGAACCTGAAGGGCATAAATTATATCGGTATCCAGCCTGCCTTTCCTAAAGGAATTTGGCAATTAGCCGCCAATTATTTTTTCCAATTTGCCAATTTCCCAAATGTAAAAAATGAGTTTGGCGAATGCGAATCCCATTTGCCAGACTCAATCCCATCAAAATACTATAGCCTTGAGAAAGTTTCAAATGTGAAAGCATCACTCTTCGTATCAGGAGGATGCATCCCGCCCCTTCCCTCGCCTCTCCTCAAGGGGTAGATCCCCATAATCCTCGTGGATTGCGAGGGCTCGTCTAGCAGAGCAGGGGGTTCATCCAAATCGTCCAATCCACCCATTTTTTTTTTACAGTATTTTTTTGGTGAAAGTGTTCACTTCGAATTTTTTTTCGTAGAAAATCCTTGGCAGGAGTTGAACCTGGCAAAGCCCCTACCATCTTAGGGCCAAGAATGTAGCCTTTGGAAAATACAAGGATCCAAAAAGGATCCAAAAAGGATCCAAGTATTTTCCGGAGGCTTGTTAGTACTACAAGTCAAGAAAAATGTGTACCACTACCATTAATATCAACTACAATAGATGGATAAGAATCATCACTTAAACTAGGTCTATTTGGTGAGTTCAAGTAAGAAGAGGGATTAGCATACAAAAACCGATACTTACTATCATTCTTCCAAAGCGGGACAACATCAGTGATAATATCATGTATCCCTTCATCTGGACCTTCCAAAGCAAGTTGCAACATTGCCTCAAGATTTTTGCTTCCCAACCTGTTCCTCACTCTACTCTTAATCAAATTCTGTACACTAAAAGCACGCTCACATGTAGCTGTAGAAACACATTGCACACGAGCTAACTCTGCAAGGATGAGGAGGTTAGGATACCTTGCTTGCAAGGCGTGATTCTAAGTTATCATGCCCCATAAATCTCTGAAATTCTTATCCCCCCACTCCGTAGTGCATTGAAGCTTAAAGGCCAGAAATTCACGCTTACATGCTGCCTGGTCTACAAGCGGAGGGAGTTTGAAGCCAGCATGTGAGCGGTCCACTCCATAATGGCCCAACAAAGTCTCCAATTCGGAGATACACCAATTCTGCAAGCCCACCTGCTTAGAAGGCATATTAGTCGGGTTCAAAATCTTAAAGCAAGAAATCAAGTCATTGTCACTAAAGCGTGCATCAAGGGCAGAACAAACAACCTCTGCAAATTTTTTTTGGAAAGTCAGTGCCTCCTCCAAGTCGGTTCCAAGCCTGGACCGCATCATATGAAAGCTATGAAACATAGATCCCTTCACTTCAGCCTGCAGCTTCTTCAAGTGCCCACCGTGAGGACCATAATCGGGCAAAACATGGTAACCAGTACATTCATTGAAGACATCAGCATTCAAATCACAAGAATCAACAATGAACATCATGCGAATTTGAGCTATCTCCGTACGTACAATACTACCCACAGTTGTGACATTGACAAACTTCAGCTGAAACACTTTAGAGAGCATGGACAATGAGTAAAGAATGTCAGCCAAGAAGAACAACATATAAATATACTTAAACTGACCCAATTTCTCCAAAACTGACTTTGCAATAGCTGAATCACTCTCATCAAACTCCTGGAAGAAAACCAACACAAATTCTAGTGAATCACAAAGAGTAGTGATGGCCTACCACCTACTCAACCATCGTATTTTGTGATATCCCTTCATCACTCTCTTGGAATCAAAGAACTCTTCCTGCAAGGCTGTAAGGGCATACTTTCGCTTACCCGACTTATGGAAGAACCCTGAAATTGAATTGATCAAGGCATCAATTTCACTGGAAAGAACTTTACAGTTTGATGCTTTGGCAGCATCCAAGGCAGCAAGGTTAATACGATGAGCTACACAATGACAAGCCAAAAGGAATGGATTAACCTCATTGTGGAGTCGTGTTGAAACACCAGTTTGGCTACCCACCATGCTACTTGCTCCGTCACTCCCAAAAGCCACGAACTTGCACAGGTCTAAATTCCACAATCACAGTTGAGATACCACAACATCAAATATTGAGGCAAAGTTCTTCTTACCACCGTCTAGCTGCAGCAATCCTACAAAAACAGTCATAGGCAAACCCTCCTCTACAATTGTTGAAAACATAACAAGATGTCCCATTGTACTTATATCAGTAGATTCATCTACCATAATGCCAAAAAAAAGGAGAATTCCGAATCCTACAAATTGTTTTCTTCTAGATTACTATAGACAAGCACCACACAAGATCACTACATGCTTTTTCGTCATGGTGCATGGTAGTTGTAATAGGAGCTTTTACAGAAATCAACAATTTACATAATGTAGGGAATTTGGAGTAAGGGAGAGACTACTTCCCTGTGAAGTAGGCCGCTTGGAACAGGGTGTGCAAGGCCTCGTCGCAAGCGCGTTGTCCGCTGAAAATTGCTTTCTCCATGTTTTTTTCCTGCTAAAGGCAAGCCCAAGCAAGTCTGCGATGTTCATTTGAACGAGAATGGTCCACAAATGCACTTACCTTGAAGTTTTTCGCCCCCTCTTTGGCGTACATTGAACAACCTCCTATCTCCCGGCAGACTTTGCAGAACAGTTTGCCCTCTGAGGCAGCAAAATGCAGCCACTAGAACTGAATAGCCCATTGCTCTTTCCACAAATTCTGGGCTAATTCGGCTTGGGAAGGCGATGGATGATTGGTCCCTAGACTCTTAAGCAATGTGCTGTTACCAATGTCGCAGGGAAAGTCTGAAGATCCAATTTCACGAGAGCTTGCAAAATAACTATCCCTGATAGATTTCTGCCTCTTTGCCATTGCAAAAACTTTCTACGAATTACACTCATGCATTAGACACTCACAGCAATGGCATCCGCAAGTTTAATACACAACTACAGATAGCCAAGTGACAGCAAAACAAAATGGGATTGCCATTCAGCACAAGCAAATCGGGAGGACATCTGCACATAGCTAAGTGACAGCAAAAAAAATTGGAATTGGAATTCGGAAACTAGAGGTTTCCGAAAAATTGCCTCCGACATTACAAAGAAGCGGACGTACCTAATTGAGATTCGCGTGACAATCAAGCTGTGTTGCGGTGAAATCACAAAAACACCACCTACAAGCCCTGATCCGCAATGTTGAGTCTTGAAGACCCACGTTTTCACCCGCAAGGCCCTGATCTGGCGACCTGACCATGCGACGGAAAGACCCCAGATTTGCAAGCGCGATTGTCCAACACCCTGATGTACACACGAATCGCACCACCCCCGAGGCCTCCACAACTCCACTCAGCGACTCACGTCTCAGAAATCGCCAAACTTGTTTTCCGAAAATACGAAGGCAGGAGCCTAGAAGCGACTGGAGTGCACGTCAATCACGAATTTGCGATGGCAGAGTGTCGAAAAAATCAGGAAGAAGCAAATCAACATAGGTAGTTGGCGATCAAGATGCCCTAAAATCCAGAACCTCAATATGCACAAAACACCCACTATCGCTGTGCCTGCAAAATGTGCAAAATTTCCTGCACACAAATCATAGAGGAGCTCAATACGAGATTATGGGGCTTTGAAAGTTTAGATTGTGGAAGATGATTTTACAGTAAATTTTTGCACTTGATTACAGACTGAAATTCTTCAGAGCCTGGCTGCGCTGCTGCGTGAGAGGTGACTGTGAGAGACTAAGAGTGACAAGGTGACGAGCGGTGATCTACAGCCACTGATGACATCTAGAAACGGCGGGCATCAACGGCCCAGAAGGTGCCATGCTGTACCACCAACGGCTTTGGGGTTTGGATTCATACGTACTTACGCAATCACTAGCACCACCAACTAAAATTACACTTCCAGAATCCAGATTTTTAGTAATTCAGTCTTTTTAGTTTGGTGGCTTGTCATTTTGGTATTATATTGCTTGGTAGAATACTAGTCTACTAGAGTAGATCAGTAGAATACTATCATACTATGTATACTGTATAGTATCAAAAAATTTCCTAGAAAGTGCAAGCCTCATCAACTTTTTGCCGGAAAAAATGCCTTTAAATCGGTAATTTGCCGTCGATACTCCTAGGGCAACTTGCTGAAATGCCGGTATTTTTTTTCCTAATCGGACCATTTCCGAAATGCTTGATTTTTCATCCGGAATCCCTTCCTAAGCATTTCAATCTCATTCGGAAATTTTCAAAATCTACCGGCTCACTTGTAACTAACCGACGGCACTCCCCGTTCATTGGTAAAAACTGCTTTGATAAAAGCACCCATATGTACATTGATTATAAGCACATGAGTGCAATGCAACGACATTCCATAGTAATTGTGGTCAACACTAAATTGCAGTAAGTTAACTTGTAATTAAAAGGTTTTGGACCATGTTTTCACCAAAAATGCTCCAAAAATGCCATCTCTAGTACAAGTACCAAATTTTTGAAAAAGTAACATTTTTTGACATATCTGACCATAGGATCTTATAGTACTATAGTTTGAAAAGACATGGAAAAAATTTCAGAAATTTTCACCATGTAGATTGCAAGATATTAGCGTTTGAAGTGACAAAAATCCTTTTTTAGTCCCTGCAAAAAAACGGGCAGCTACACTTCACAAGGTCACATTTGTATGAAAAAATGTTCAAAATGGTGGTACTCTTTGGATTCATTCTTCAAGGCAAGTTAGCTACATGCTTAAAAAATTTCAAATCATTTGGAATTGTACAACATATAGGAAAAAAGTAGTAAGTAGAAAGAAGTAGATAATGATTTAAAATATTACATCGTTAACAATTTTTTTGTGGAATTGAAAAATGCCAATCCCAATGGTTGCAATGTTTTAATAAACAATCTACACCTAATGTTTTTATTTTTTCCAAAAATATTGAAAATTGAGTTAAATAAAGAACTTCAAAGTTTATTTTAGAGTAGAGATTCCATAACTACCTTCAAACTACCCACAACTAAAACTCCTCATAACTGGCATCTCATTAATCCCTCAAGGCCCAAGGCCCTTTTGGATATAAAAACATCATAGCTTTTGAAGTGCTATATTTCTAAATGTCACTAAGTTATACAAATCTTAACCGTACAATCTTGTAGTGCACATGTTGTAGATGGCATGGATCAAATTTGAAGTCATTTGACCATGTAGATTGAAAGATTATAATGTTTTAGTGTTGAAAAAGGATGTTGAAATTTTTCTAAAAACACATTTGGAGGTGAAATTTGAATTCTAAACCTTCTCAAATGAAAAAACTTTAAACTACAAAGTTCTTGAAAATTAGCATACAAATACATTGGTGAAAGAAAAATATCATTCAATTGACTCATTGTGTCTACAAAATGGTTTTGAAATGTCAAGAAAAGTTGCCAAAAATTACATCCAAGGTTGAACCTCCTCTACTAAAATGCCTCTCAGTCACTCATTATTTCTTGGATTGATATGAAATTTTATTGATACAAACCAAACCAGTATGTGCAACTTTTCCAAAACGAATTATTGAAAACAGGCATTGTATGAAGAAGAAATAAACCGCCAAAGTTCACTATAATGAAAAATTATTAGGTTTTTGAACTTCGAATTGCTCCCAAACAACCTAGATTGATATGAAAATTTTATCACAAGAATTAGACTTTAAGGGGAACATAATCCAACAAATTTAATTGAAGAAAAACATTGTATGAATGAAATACAAGCCCCCAAAGTTACAACCATCAAGTGCAGTTTAATTTGTAAATTCAAATTATACTTGTGAACTTTGATTGGATTTCAAGAAACTAATAAGTCTTGGATTGATCTGAAAACTTTACCACATAAACTAGAGAAGTATGCACAACTTCTCCAACAAGTTTCATTGAATTTGGACATTAGATGCAAAAGTTACATTACTTTGAATTGAACTCAAACTATGTGAGGCTACTTCTGAGCCCCTTGGGCGTTGAGGGGTTAATCAAAATTGGTTCTTTATATTCATGAAAGATATCCATGTATAAATAAATATAGAGAACCAATTTCAAATTTCAAATTTTTTTCTGCCCAGACTGGTCGCTGAACATTGAAAACTACATATCATACAATAACTTTTTAACTATGTAGTCAAAAGTTATAAGAATTGTTGGGCCTTGAAGCTACTCCTTGGGCACATGTTGTGTGAAAAAAAATCCATTTGTAGTGAGTTGCCCAAAATCGCTATGTTGTTAAAAAAAGGCCATTTCGTCCTTTAGGGGTTAATCCCTCATTGCTAAAGGGGACAGAAAGTGTCCTCACACATTGTAACAGTCCAGTTCAAAATGCTCTAACTTTTGCATCTGATGTCCAAACTTAATAAAACTTGTTGTAAAAGTTGCGCATACTAGTCTAGTTTGTGTTTTAAAATTTTCAGTTCAATCCAAGATGAATTGAGTTTGTAAAATCCATTCGAAGAGTCACAGGTTCAATTTGAGTTAAACACACTGCATTCTCATGGCTGCAACTTTGGGGGCTTGTATCTTTTTCATCAAATGTTCATTTTCAATAAAAATTAGTTGTGTTTTGTTTCCCTTGAGGTCTAGTTATTGTGGTAAGAATTTCATGTCAATCCAAGCTATTTTGAATGTTTGAGAGCAATTCGAAGTTCAAAATCCAGACAATTCTGCATTATAGTGAACTTTGGCGGCTCATAACTTCTTCGTAAATGGTCAATTTTCAATCATTTTTGTTGTAAAAGTTCTGCATACTAGTCTAGTTCTTGTGGTTAAAATTTCATATCGATCCAAGAAGTTATAAGTGATTGAGAAGAATTTTAGTAGGAGGTTTAGATATAGATGTGATTTTTTTTTTCTATTTTTTTCACTGTTTTTTAACATTTCAAATCCATTTTGTAAACACAATGAGTCATTTGAATGATATTTTTTTCACCAAAGTGTTTATATTATGGCTTTGAATCACTTGGTAGTTTGAAGTTTTTTCATTTGAGTAGGTTTTGAAATCGAATTTCACCTCCAAATGTGTTTTTAAGAAAATTTCAGCACCTTTTTCAACACGAAAACATTATACTCTTTCAATCTCTATGGTCAAATGACCCCAAATTTGTTCCACACCATCTACAACATGCACACAACAAGATTGTACGGTTGAGATTTTCATACCTTATTGAAATTTAGACTTTTAACATTTGTATAGGCAAGATGCTTTTAAGCATGTTAGGACCTTAGGCAATGAAGGGTTAAAGCACTTGCTTCTCTTGTGAGAGGTGAGAGCATCCATAGTGCATACTTGGCATACAAGCCATGTAACGGCAAATAGCAAGCCATTCCACAAGGCCATAGAAGTGCTGGGGGTTTTTTTGGAAAAATTGACCCAATGCAAAATCGGCAATCCAAACTTCAAATGGATTTTTTTTATATTATAAAAAGAAAAGAAGAAAAGAATCTACACTAAAAAAATATTTTTCATGAAAAAAGGGAAGGTTGAATTAATTAGCACACCTACCAATGCTTAAAAAGTGTTGATAACAATGATTATTCCTACACAGGCCAACTTGCAAGCCCTTCACATTTTACAAATTAGTTAGTCCCAGGTGGTTGCCTAGACCTTATTATTTCTAATTATAGGCTGATTGCAAAATCGACCAAGGGTTGGTTGCAATATCAACAACCTTGCAGCCAATCATAATGTGCCACAGCTACTCCTTGAAGCCTTGCATCCAATCATAATGCGCCACAACTACTCCTTGAACTGCACCACAACTTCACGGAAAGAAAGTAGCCAATAGATTGGAAATGGGTGGTGGTTGGAAATGGGTTGGCTACTATTGAGTGAATCAAATCAGATGTTTTCGACAATGATATCTATCAACTACCTTTACTTAATAAGTTTCCCAATGTTGGGAGAAGGACAGGAAGTCCTTAAACAGGAGAATTCAAAAACTGGTGTAAAGAAATTGTTTGACAAACACAGCACATTTGAATAAGAACAAGAATCACTGCAGTTGAATCAGTTACGCATTTTTCCATTAGCTTCAAGAACTTGGCAACATTTTGATTTGTTATGTTACGTTGAGTGAACTTAAGTTACTTGCTTGAATCCCATTGTTTTGAGTGAACCTGTTCAAACAGTGGATTTAAGCTTCATGAATCTCACATTTTCTGTTTTTAATTTTGGAGATCAAGTCCTTTAGTTTAGATAGATAGAGTAAGCTCAGGCGTCTTGGAAACAAGCACCCAGAACTCAGGCTACAGCTCGTCACAAGTGCTTGTTAGAATTGAAACTTCTCTAATGAGTTACTTACCCTAAAAAATACACAATTGCAATTCATGTATTGAGAATAGCGTACACTTTTGAATCGGTCTCAATGAAACTTTAGATATATGTGGGACTCATCACACAATTCCTTAAAATTGTGCGTAATGAAGAACCTGTTTGTATCTACACACCTCAATGCCCTTGTTTGCACCCAGGCACAACACTTGAGGATGTGTAACTTGTGGTTGAGATTTTGTTGGAATAAGCTATAACATGTTTCACAGATCCAAATTTGAGAGACAAAAGTGTAAAAAACTCTGAAACTTACAACTTCTACATGTCTGTGTCTGTAAACATGAGGACTAAAAGTATGTTTGCACTTGGTGTTAAACGTGTTGTTACTGAGGGCCTTAGGAACGAATGCAGACCTTCTTTTGGACCAGATTCACATTCCAAACAACACCTCTAATACCAAGTGCCAAGTGCGAACATACCCTAAGCTTGTAAGTTAGTAGATCTATAATTAGGGTTTCAGTCAGGCTACTACAAAATTGTGCCTGTTTGCACTGAAATCCATGATCTTCACAACTATCAGCCACACCCCAAAATCAAGTTATTTCTCTCTCCCTGCAGTTTGGCAAGAACTGATGGAGTTAGAAAATGCATACCTTTACTCGCTACTGCAAATTGCGAAATTTGAATATCAAGTTTCGGCGACAGGAATGAAGAGAAGGGCTCGTCACACAACGGTTCGTTTGCAGTGCACAAGTGAGTGATAGCAGGGGGGTAGTTTAGACGGAAGGGGTCATATTTTAGGTCAAAAGAATCAGAGAAGAATGGTGCATACGTTTGTCCAAACGTAAATGACATTGAACAAGAGAAAACCCTCGACGTGTGACGCCATCAAAGCTAAGCTACTCAAAGAAACATGAAGCTGGGCTGCACACAACAGACTGCTCGTGAAACAAAGCTTCAGCATATTTCAACTGGATGACTGATGCTTCAATTCAAGCAAGTGATCTAGTAACAAATCCAAGTTAAGCTTATGCATCCTGTAACTTTTAGGGTTTTCAGAACTGGGAGCTCCAAGTGTATTCTTTGATGGTATTAGTACTTTCCATTCTTGAGGCCCACCTGAAATGTTAGGGTTGCTTAACACATGGAAACCAGGCAACTTGTTGTGTATGAAGCCTGAAATCTTCACTTGTGATTGGACAATGGGTTGAAATCAGTCGGAAACCCTTCTACACCTAGAGGCCAGGCCAATTTGGTGAAATGAATTTTTAACTCCAAAAAGACATTATCTAACATGATTAAAGTTTGATGAATTGGATGCACTAAGAATGGGAAGCTAATGTTAGGTTTCAATCAAATTTTTTGTTTATGAAATATTACTTTTTTCAACAAATCAAATTATTTAGTTGGATTTTGTGCAATTGGCTTGAAGGAGATTGGCCCAGCCTCTAGGTGTAAAGTGGCCTTAAAAGAGAGATAGGGAGGAGCAAAAATTTTATAAGTTTTATTGAATTGGACCAGCTTCTTGGCCTCAAGGCCCTCACATAATTATATGGGAGAATTGGCCCTTGTTATAATCTTATTCTAATGAGTAGCTGAAGGTGGTCATAAGTCCAAAAAGGGTTGAAATTTTGTTCAATCAGCCTCAAGGGGAATTGACCTACCCTCTAGGTATAAAACAAAACTAACAACTTTGAGTAGTCCCTTCAAGGTGTAGATGTCAAGATGTGGATATGTATAATAAGAATTGAACAATTATATTGTTTATCTCTAGATCTCCAAGGTGGTCACTATGAAAATAATCCTTTTTCATATCAATGACATTGAATTATTTGCTTAAAAAAACCCAACAACACTCACTAGAGATCAAACTATTGTACAAGACCTTTCCTTTTCATACAAAATTCCAAGGATGAACATCTACACTTTTGTCTTATATAGAAGGATTCTTTGTCATTCATTAAACAATTAGTGTCCACAACAATGTTTCAAAGTTAAATTCAACTATGTTACCAAAGTTTACCTAATACCATATGTGAAGGTTTGATTCGGCACTTGAGTGCTGAAATTGAGTTTCCATGTCAAATTGGGGGGGACACATCATTAACCTCAAACCATTTACAAGATGACATATGTCACATTTTTTCAAAAGTGACTTAATTTCTACCAAATCAAACTTTTGCATAGGGTAATTTGGAACTTTTTTATTATACAGGGTACAAATATGAACATTGATATAAATACAAATACTAAGATGAAAATGGATACAAAGTAGAGTATAAAAGTCGATTGATTATTTCATATTCTTTGTTGACTGTCCAAACTTATTTTTCTCAAAAAGAAGAATCCATCAAAAATTTGAACACAAACTGATGGTCAAAATGATTTTTACACAATTTCTTTCTTTTTATATGAAGGTATAATATAGCACACACAATAACTTAATCTTTATTATAGACTTTTATTTAAATGTAAGTTTAGATATAATTTTTTAGAACTTTTTATTAAAAATGAAGATGAACCAATGTTAAGTCAACTTTGTTCTTTAAAAACATGTTTGATGTAAAACAAATAGTATTTTTCATTTTCATACTACTATGAAAAATTAAAACAAACCTCAAGTGCCTTTTAGGTGGTAATCATATATACCAATAGATAGTGTCCCCATGCACTGGTGATCATATATACCAATAGATAGTATCCCCATGCACAAGTATATATTGAAGTTTTCATGTTCCAAGAGAGAACATTTTTTAAGGAAAAAACTCTTTCAAAGAGTTTTCTAATTCCAACTCCAAAAATTCAATAAGAGTCCAAAGGATATGAATCAAGTGCATTAGGCATTGTATCTTGTTTGCAATTCAAGGAAAAATTCATTCAAAAATGTTATTTAAAGTGTGAAAACCCTTTGAAAACCCAAATCAATGCTAACCTTAGGAGTACGCTCTACAAGCACCATACCTTTATAACTCAAAATTAAGAGGAATTGCAGTTTGAGGATCTCAATTCAATGAGCTCATTGAATGCATCATGACTCCCCCTAATGTAGGCGCTATTAGAAATGTAATTTATATAATTCAAGGAAATTACACATAAGAAGATCCACAACTAGTCTAAATAACTAGCCATGTTGACTTTCTTATGGGTCATTTGTCCTTGTCTACGCAAACCATTTTTTCCACTATTGAAAAGAAATGTGACTCATGTCACCAAAAAATGGAAATCTAGAAGTGTTCAATTCTATGCAAGAAGATGTTGGTTTCATGTTCAAGTTACACTCTTCATTCTCTTAGTGTTGTTTCTCAAAATAGTGTTACTTCTACAAACATGGGGTACACTAAATAGAATTTTTTTCATCAAGTACTATAGGCTATATTTCATCCCATTGCAAACACCATGAATGACACAAACCACACTATCCATGTAATTGTAACACTATTCAAAGTACAAATAAAAACTCACCCCTTAAACAAAGCGGATTCCTTAAACCGTGGGAGCAATATGAAATGAAATTATCTCAAATATTATAGAGTTATCTATTTTGTGTGACCACATTTATGTAGTTTGGCACATAAGGTAGTAGCACCCATAACCGTCACCTCTAAAATCTTGGAAAATCTTGGAAAGTGAATAGATGAGATTACAAGGATGTACCAAATCTGAATATGAGACCCTAGTATTGGTATTAGGTGCATGTACAATCAACTCTTTAAAAATTCACAACTTATTCTCAAATTGTCCAAATAATACATTTGAAACTGCACAAGAATTACTATTTTTGTGCTAGTCAAATCTAGTAATTTGTTGGATGTGTATTAGTAGACATCATGTCCCAAAACCTTAGGGCCAGTTTACACCAAGACGATTCCAAGGTCTAAAAACTTTCTAGAGTACCACACTTTGTTAGATGTGAGTCATGTGACCATGCAAAGCAAGAACCCAAGACAAAAAATAGTAATGGCACTTTGCATGGTCTTGGTATAAATCCATGAGAGACCTTAGCCTGGCCATATCTATATATTATCAAATTTGACATTGTCAACTGCAAGATCAATTAAATAAATAAAATCTATGGTTGTGAGGTTTTAGCCTAACATAGTCTCCTAGAAATTTATTAGGCCTACCCCAAAGAGGTGGTCAACAAGAAAGCTCTTTGAAATTGATAAAACATTATTTGTTTTGGCCACGTAGGATTCCAAGTAGACTTTTCACATCTATGAAAAATGACAAGGGTCATGGTCAAAGTGTAGACCCAATTTGGACCACGCCAATCTCTCCACCAATCCCTACTTTGATCATTCAAGAAGGCCTTTGGTCTAGCCCTAGTGTACAACAGCCCTTAACCCTTAAAAGACAATCGGGTGACTTTGAAAATCATCAGTTTTCATGACCGTGTGAAGCATTGGCTTAAAAAAATTGTAAAAGCCAACTCATTGCAAGACAAACTATTATAGAAGACCTCCTCTTTTCTTGCAAAATTTAGGAGATGAATAAGTTGCACTCCTATCCTACATAGAGAGATCCTTTGTCATCCATCGGACGCAAAATGTCCGCCTCGACATCTAAGGGCTGAATTAACAGTCATGGATGCTGCTACCTTAGACTTAGAGCATGCCTCCAAGGCTTGTGAAGCCCACCAATCAAACGATAGAATGGGAAACCCCACAAAAAAAACACTCCCATTCCACCATCGCATCGATCGTTGGTCTTGACGTGCACCGACTCCACATGGAAGCCCGCTCTTAGAAGCTTGGGTGGGTGAATTTTGTGCACTTTACACTAAGCATCGCGACGGACCCCCCTGCACCCTGACCTGGAACCCACGTTGTGTGACTTCACTTGGAGCCCCCAAAGTTGGTTCCGACGGGAAGATGGCCGGGCTTCCCAATCGAGGAAAATGCTAATAACTTTTAACTTAATGTGTTGACCGAGGCTCCCCCTGGTACACACCAAATGAGCCCGCCCTGACTCAGATGCCTGATGTTGTACCCCCCACGCACTCAAGGGTGAACTTAAAATAAAATATAAACCCAATTCCCAACCGCATGGAGTGGAGTTCGAAGTTACCGGCTTCATTTTTTAACTTCAACTTTACATGCGTCATAAATTTTTTTTTTTAAAAAGACGAGGCTGGAACCAAACAAAATGCCCCGTACACAAGATCTACTGTTGTGCGGGGATAGTCCAATTGCCACTTGCAAGGGAGGCAACATGAAAAATGGACCCATTTGCAACGAGCTTCGAGCTCCTGATGAAGGTCTTTTTGACCTTATCAAATCGTACCGGTACATACCGGGGGGGTTCTCCAATGCGGTCGGGGTCCCTTTTGCATCCTTGGAAACAGGACTCCTAAGTCTTACATCGAACAAAATTTGACTTATTGATGGCTCCTCCACAACCCACCCACCCACCCACCCCAATCCTTGAATAATTAAGTCCCCTCAGTCTTCTCCTGAAATTGATGATTTGGAAAAGAAAAAGAAAAAAATCGCTGTAAATTAACCCTTCAATGTCGAGGCGGACGGATGTTTGGCGTCCGATGGATGACAAAGAATCTCTCCATGTAGGTGACAGAATTGCAACTATTCATCCTCACAATTTGGTGTGGAAAGGGGAGATTTTCTACAGTACTTTGACTTCTAATGAGTGCTTTTGCAATTTTTTTTAAGCCAATGACTCACGCGGTCATGAAAACTGATGATTTCCAAGGTCACCCCGACGTCTTTTAAGGGTTAAGTTAATCTTTGGAAGTATATTTTAGAATTGGTGAATGCTTAAAAGATGTAGGTTTTTGAATTTCAAATTCCATCTGTATAGTCAAAATTCACCGATGCTATCACCAATATTGTTCTATTCATTTTGAAAGGGAAACTTCAAAATGCCTTTGAAATTCAATTACGAGCAACAAGGTTTTCTTCTAGTGAAGTAGTGTGCAATATGTTCATCATCCAAAAATTGAACATCGGAGCACTTCAGGGTTAACTTAAAAACCCCTTCCTTCCATTTTAGGCATCTAGCAAAGCATAATACTTTCTCAGCATAAGGAGGATTGTTTCCTGGTTACAAAACATTGTTACACTATTTACTTATCCACACAGAACTGTTTTTATGCGACAGATTCAGAAGTTACAAAGTTCGAATCAGTAAAGACAAGTTGACAACTCCCAATTGGAACCTAGGAAGCTTCCACATTTTGAAGGCACCCAGTAAGATTCTCAAGCTTTGGAAAATGTTTGTAAACAATGAAAAAAAAAATCTTTGAAAGCTTCTGCAAAGCAACCCAAAGGATTGCCCATGCCTTCATCCATGCCTCTAAGGGCCTCCTTCCATGTGAGTCCGGCTGGCAAAAAAAAAAGCACTAGACGACAAGAAGACCTCACCGATTATCTTGCTGGCCTCGGTGAGCGGAAAAGGAAGATTTGGCATGTTTCACCCAAATCGGTGGACAATCTCATTGGTCAAGATTGGTCAATCTTGAGGGAATCAATAGAGTTAATCATGAAGCTCATCTGGTGTTTATAAATGGGTGTCAAAGGAAGGTTTAACTAAGAATAGTACAAATGAAACACACCGGCATCAAACTCCATCGAACCTCAGTTGTGGTGCTCCAAGGAGTTTTGTCCCGTATTTTTCCCAAACATCAACTAGTGGTCGTGCATTGTACACACTTTACGATTAATTCTTATATGAAGAAAATTCTTACTCAATCTCGCACTCATCCACTGGGTCCACGTATCTGTACAATTGCAAACTTGGTCCCTATAGTCCCCCTGCAAACTTTGCCCACCTAGCTCACATGGCAGGAGGCCCTAAGGTGTGTTGGGGGGCTCAAGTTTGAGCATGTTCTCTAAAATTGTCCTTTGACACAAGGTTACTTATTGGTACAATGTTCCTATCATGAACATTTTAGGGTGGGAAAATTTTTGGAGTACCCTGAATTTCAACTTTGATGATTCATAACTACCCCCTAAATGATTGAAGGATGTTTGGAGGGCTTTAATCAATTTTGAGGCAAGCAATTGCAAGCTCAATTTTTTGATCCTATAGTTGAAATTTTGCAAATAGATGGGGGAATGCTAGCATATAAGCATAGAATATACAAGCCCATGAGTCTAGGAGTCTATATTCCAAATACCTTCTATGGTTATAGGTGTCTATATTATAGATACTTATGTTATAGACTCTTTTTTATATTATAGTACAACTATATAATAGGTACATATGTTATAAACACTTTCAAATGGTTGTAGGTATGTACCTACAACTTGGTTCAAGGCTCATAGGGTCATGTCTTTGCACTCACACATTAGCATTGATGTAAATAGATGCACACAAGACTATCTTGAATACAAAACAAATATCTTAAAGTTTGGATGAGTGATTACAAAGTTATGTTCAATTTAATTTAGTCTTTTGTTATCAATATAAGCAAGTTGGAAAACATGAAGGGCTTTACTTGTTTGAATGAAAGACTAGTGTGGTTTTATCTCTAAACTTCTCATTGACATATTTTATCATTTCTAGAGTTGTAAATCCATTCTACCAAAGAGAAGATAAACAAATTTCATATTTAGTTTTTTATAACAAATGTAAGTTTACTATGCGCATATATCATAAATCTTCATGTCATTTGGACCATTTATTGATTTCAATGGCATTTTAACCACTAAGGTTTGGATTTGTAACATGAAAACTATAGAGTATTTTATTTTGCAAGAAATCAAAGCATTTTCTTGAAAAAATAATGTATAGGATTCGTTTTATAGCTCAATTTTTACTTTAAAAAAAATAAAAAGTTCCACATGATTAACTTTGTTTGTAAGAGCAATTTCACTATTGGAATTAGTGTTTTTTAATTCCATCTTAAATTTATTAATGATTTAATGTTTTCTTCTATTATGTACCTTTTTTTGTTTAACAATTTTTTAAAGAATGAAAATTTCATTATTTTTGTAACTTTTATTTTTCTATATTTTCAACTCAATTCTTCATGATAAACAAGTCTTTTTTAAAATTGTTTGCTCCTTGAGCCACAATGGCCTTGATAAAAGTCTCAATTGAGTTCAAAACTTTCCAATACAAGAAAAGGTACTTAATCTACTTCCAATTCACTTTCCAATTTTTAATATTCAAAAACTCAAAAAATTATTGCAAGTTTAGAAGTTGATGTTAATCCAAAAATGAAGTTATAAAATTTTAAAAGTAAATTGTAGGATCAAAAGGACATAAGTTTTAATATGAGGTAGTTCAAATTTTGTCATAACAATTCACATTTTCAAAATATTACACACTATCACTCTTGAACTACAAAACCTAACATTAAATTGTCTTAGAAATTTTTTCCAATAAAAATGATAGGTATTGTCATTAGAATCTTCTATGAATGCATAAAATGCTATTTTCTAATAGAATAATGGAAGTGATAATTTTGCTACAAAAGTTATCTTAGGAATAGAGATTTTTTTAATAGAAAAATGAACATGATAAATATTGTCATTAAATTCCTCTAAAGAATAACTTAGATTCTTTTCAACTAAAGAATTGGCCATAATGGATTTTGTTTATTTCACAACATATCTGAAATGAGCGTTTTGAATACTGAAAGAACAATAAGAATAGAAAAGTTCATTGCAAGTGATGTAAATTTCATTGATTGAAGAGCTATATACAATCTTTTTAAGAATGTTCAAGACTTGAGTAAGTTGGCAAGATTGAAGAATAATTGGAATACATTCAATAGAAATTTGAAGAATTTGTTTGGCATATCCAAAATAAAGTAGTTTGAAGAATAATTGTTAGTTATTTTAATGGAAAATATGAAGTGTAATTAAATAATATCCAAGGAAAATTTGAGCTATATGTTTTTATCTAAAATCATCTTGTAAGTTGGTTTGATGCTTCAAAAGGAATATATTATTTGGCATTTAATTACTACCATTGAATGAATATTTCAATAAAATATTATTTTGACTCGTAAGGTTTCAACTTTGTAAAAGCAAAATGAAAAGGACCAAAGAAGACTTTTAACTCTATTTTGTTCAAAATATATAAATAAATAAATAATTCTATCAATATTAATAGTATTCAAGACCCCATATCACATGTCTTTGCAACAAGGAATTTATATGGTGAGTGTAGACAATCTAGGGAACATCTTCAAGGTAGGTGAAGAATTAATTTTTTTTGAATTGAAGGTCATACATATATTGTTGTTTTCACCTTGACGTGAAGTGACAAGCTTGTGTCTATGGAGAATGAAGAGTCAATTTTCAATAATAAAGAAGTGAAAGAATGAAATGACAACATCAACTTTATGACGTGAAGTTCAAAGAAGGAATAAAGTGACAAACTCTTTGAAGATGAAGTGGTTGAAGTGGCACATTCATAAAAGAATGAAGTGACAATCTTTTTAGGATGAAGTGACAACATCAACTTCTTCAATAGAGTTCAAAAAATATATATTAGTGATTCTTTTTAAATGAAGTGGCAAAGTCCCTAAGTAGAAGAATGGAATGAAATAAAATACTAGGGCTTTGCATTGTTGCACACAATCATCAATGATTGTATTTCAAAGAAGAAAAATCAATATTTGTCAATTTATTATTATTATTATTTTTTAATAGATAAAATTTGGTTGACTAGCATAGAAAGAGACATTGCAAACACACACATGGAAAACAGCTAAAATAACTTCATATTTTAATTTAAATAAACCCTCTCTAATATAAATATTATGAACAAAATGAAGTAACAAGCTTCAGCTTCAAGAATGAAGTAACATCTATAATTTCAAGTGTAGGATTGCAATACTGCACTTTGTAATCAAAGTCAATATTCTATGCCAAATGGTTAATTAATATTTCCAAATGTAATATGGTTGATGCTTGAAAATATAAATATTCAATTTTTTTTGAAAAAATAATATCTTAATAATTTTGGCAATTGTTTTTAGAGATATTTTTTGCCAATCATGAACATTGGATAAGGTAGTGATTATAAGGAAAAAGTGATGATTGCTAAATGAAGAAATGACTTCAAGAATGAAATACTAAAATATAAGAATTTAAGTATCAACTTTGGGAATCGAGTGGCAACATCAACTTCATGAATGAATGAATGAATACTAGAGAATAAAATGATGATTCTTCTAGAATGAGATATCGTGGACTCTTAAATGAATTGTCAACTTCATGAAATAAAGAATGAAGTGACTTGAACTTCAAGTAGGAAGGAACCAATTGCACGACTGAAGTAACCACTTCAAGAAATAAAGAATGAAGTGGCTTGAACTTTAGGTAGGAAAGAACCAATCACACAACTGAAGTGGCCACTTCAAGAAATAAAGAATGAAGTGATTTGAACTTCAGGTAGGAAAGAACCAATCACACGACTGAAGTGTCCACTTCAAGAAATAAAGAATGAAGTGGCTTGAACTTCATGTAGGAAAGAACCAATCACACAACTGAAGTGGCCACTTCAAGAAATAAAGAATGAAGTCGCTTGAACTTCATGTAGGAAAGAACCAAGCACACGACTAAAGTGTCCACTTCAAGAAATAAAGAATGAAGTGGCTTGAACTTCAGGTAGGAAAGAACCAATCACACGACTGAAGTGGCCACTTCAAGAAATAAAGAATGAAGTGGCTTGAACTTCAGGTAGGAAAGAACCAATCACACGAAAGTGACCACTTCAAGAAATAAAGAATGAAGTGGCTTGAACTTCATGTAGGAAAGAACCAAGCACACGACTGAAGTGGCCACTTCAAGAAATAAAGAATGAAGTGACTTGAACTTCAGGTAGAAAAGAACCAATCACACGATTGAAGTGGCCACTTCAAGAAATAAAGAATGAAGTGGCTTGAACTTCAGTTTGGAAAGAACCAATCACACGACTGAAGTGGCCACTTCAAGAAATAAAGAATGAAGTGGCTTGAACTTCAGGTAGGAAAGAACCAAGCACACGACTGAAGTGGCCACTTCAAGAAATAAAGAATGAAGTGACTTGAACTTCAGGTAGGAAAGAACCAAGCACACGACTGAAGTGGCCACTTCAAGAAATAAAGAATGAAGTGACTTGAACTTCAGGTAGAAAAGAACCAATCACACGATTGAAGTGGCCACTTCAAGAAATAAAAAATGAAGTGGCTTGAACTTCAGTTTGGAAAGAACCAATCACACGACTGAAGTGGCCACTTCAAGAAATAAAGAATGAAGTGGCTTGAACTTCAGGTAGGAAAGAACCAAGCACACGACTAAAGTGGCCACTTCAAGAAATAAAGAATGAAGTGACTTGAACTTCAGTTTGGAAAGAACCAAGCACACGACTAAAGTGGCCACTTCAAGAAATAAAGAATGAAGTGACTTGAACTTCAGGTAGGAAAGAACCAATCACACGACTGAAGTGGCCACTTCAAGAAATAAAGAATGAAGTGACTTGAACTTCAGTTTGGAAAGAACCAATCACACGAAAGTGACCACTTCAAGAAATAAAGAATGAAGTGACTTGAACTTCAGTTTGGAAAGAACCAATCACACGACTGAAGTGGCCACTTCAAGAAATAAAGAATGAAGTGACCTGAACTTCAGATATGAAAGAACCAATTGTACAATTGAAGTGGTCACTTCAAGAATGAGAAGAAAAATAGAAATTTTAGTAAATGGAAGAATGAAAAGGAAAAAAAATAAGTTTCAACTTGAAGTTGAAATAGCGTGCAAGTTGAAAACTTCCAAAATAAAGTGCATGTTTCAAAAAAGAAGGTTACATGCCCTCTTAAGGATATCATTGGACATACAAAAAATATAAGGAATATTTGCATCTATCTTTTAGCCCTATATTTTAGGATTATAATGAAATGTTTAAAAAAATATGTGGGCATTATAAAACAATAGGTAAAGAAATTTTTGAGGAAATTGTAGTTGCTTAAGATTTGTATTTTGAGATATATTTTGACCTTGATGTGAAGTAGCAAGTCTTCAAGGAAAAAGAAAATCAACTCAACGAATACAATTACAACATTACAAATGTTAAAATGTTGGAAAAAAATAATAAATCCATGAATTACTTTGGGTGCTTTAAGTGAAAAAATCTCAAAATACCTTAACATTAATAATTTCAAAATATAAACTAAAAATCTAAAGTCATTAGATTTTGTTGGACAACTTAAAACTCATTTTGAATTATAAAATACTACATAAAAGGCTTATTAAGGATTAATAACTTCAAGAATGCAAAATTGTAGGAAAAAAGTAGCAACCTTGTAAATGCAAGAAGGTCAAAAAGAAATGACAACTTTCATTCTTACAGAGGACTGAGGGTATTTTTCAAGAAAAATTGTGAAAAATTGCCAATTTTTTAGTGCATTGACCAAAATTTAAAAATAGAAACTCTTTTCAAAACTTCAAATGCACAAAAGTGTTGTAGACCATTATAAAAATGTGTGGAAATTTTTTAGCACATTTGACAATATGAATTGAAAGATTATAACATGTGAAGTGAGAAAAAAATAAAGGATAATAACATTTCTTACAAGACAAGTACAATAGACTTCAAATCCTCTTGGAGTAAATTTTTTCCTCTACACCATTGAATACTACATCTTATTACATTAGGTTTGTACACCCATGAAAATTCTAGAAGCAAATAAGGATTTTACCTTATTCTAGTTAAATCACCTTACAATATAAGGATATCAAATACACTTGCAGTATAGTAGTGATTTTTTTTATAATTTTTTTGTATAGTGAGGAATTTTGTATTTGAAATCCAAATTGTAAAACTAAGAGACAAACACTTAGAATACGTGGAAATAATTTTATGAACTTTGAGACCACAAATTTTAAGATAAGAACATTTGTAGTTAGAAAAAACACATTTCTTTTCAAACTTGTCTAGTGGAGTTACTAGAATTTTGACTCTTCTTCAAATGAGATTTTTTTTCACTAAATTTTTTTTCCTAAAAATTGCCTACTCTATCATGTTAGTTACGGACATGCCAATTTCAAAAGTAGATGAGAAATTTGGCAAAAGATGCCCAAGCTAGCTATGTGGATTTTTTTCAAGCAACATCTCTTTTGATTTAGGCATCCAACTATATTTTTTGAAATTCCAACAAAGAGGATGAGTGTCCCCATCTTGTGTCATTTTTTACTTCATCATTACCTACCCAAATTTCAAATGTCCTTTGAAGAGACACTTGGTCCTTTCAGAGTTAAGAATGAAAGGCAAATATTCTAAACCAAGAAAAATAAAGTGCCATCCTTTCAAAGAAGGCAATGTAGTTTAAGCCAATAGTTGGCTTCATTTGTACAGTGCATTAGATTCTTCAATTAGGAATTTAACCCCTAAAGGATTGGGCATTCAAATTTTGAACAACAAATGAATGCAAACACATCTCAAGTACACGGAAATGCATTTTTTTCATCCATCATTTTTTTGAAGAATTGTATGGTAGTTCTTTAATATTTGTATAATACAAATTTTAAAGACTTTGTTTTGCAAATGTTTTATTATTCAATAGGTATTGGTAGGTTTGGCCACAAAAGTGAACTTTTCATTTAAAAAAGAGGCCCTTCAAAAACAACTTGAATAAAAAAATAAAATAAAAATCTTCAAAAATCATTATGATTAGAATTTAACATTTTGAACTCAAAGAATTTTCAATTTTTTCCTTCAAAGTTTATTGAAAAATATATATTATTGTACAAATTGATCTAGCCATATGGATGTAATATATGGATCATATTTTATTGCTATTGTTTGAGAGTCATAACTAAATTATTCTTCTAAGTTTCATTTTATAATATATCTTTATAATTTTGCAAATCTAGACTCTCCCTAGTCCTTTACAGATGCATGTATTATGTTTAGTAGATTCAATCATCCTTAATCTTTTTGAAGAATTAAAATCAATCCCTCTTTTCTAATAATATAAAATTAGCATATCTATTTCACAAAATAAAAAAATAGTTTTTATTATTGTATAAATTTAACTAATATATTTTTGCTTTGGTATTAGAGAAACTACAACAACTAAACTATAAAAAGTTTTATCCAATAATTTTTTCAATTAAAATTATTGATATTGCCATCAAACACTTTTTTACCCTACACTTCTCGTAGGTGACAAATATTGTCACTAAAGTTTCTAAAAACCCGAGATTATTTTCTTATAAAAAATACAAATATAATGGATATTTTCATTCTCTTTATTGAGAATTAGAGATTCTATCCTTAAAAAAAAGTGGATGCAATAGATATTGACATTAGACTCCTCTAAAGACCAAACTCTTTCCTAGATTTGGTTTCTAAAAGATTAAATGAAGAAGGTTCACATCATGATCTATTTTCAACCATTACCATGGAATAATGACCTTAAATAAAATCTATAAACATTCTAAATGACTATTGCATTTTGTACATTGACATGGTACAACTATCAACAATTTTTCAACAAAGCAATTTATGGTTATTATTTTTTGTGCATTGTAAAATTGAAAAATATTTTTCATTTTAAGAACAAAATTTGGCAGTACATAACATTACAAGGGGCATTTTTGCATCTTTGAAAAAGAATCCTCTATAGTGAACAAAATGGTACCCATTCCTTCAATTAAATGATGAATGTTATCTAGGTATCTAACAATGCATAATACTTTCTTTTTACATTGCATGGTTATATGGTGTTATGTAGCTTCCTTTCAAGGTTAACTTCAGGACACTGTAGAGACTAAGTGCTTGATGGAGTACTTACCTTAAACTATAGGATAAAAAAAAAATTCATCCAATATTGTTTTGGAAGTTGTTTGAGTAAATTTTCAATGAGTAGTATTTCAAATTACTTCATTATGGTATTATTGAATTTTTTAAAGAAGAAGATGATTTACTCCACATGTCTCCCTCCTAGTGTCTTTTAGCTAGTTCTTGCTATTTACTCTTGATGTGAATTTTAGCTATAAAAATGATATTTTTCAAATTTGAGTTCTACTAATGAAATGAAGTTTATTGAGTAAAGTCTCTACTCCAATTGAAAATTATGAAACATTCATAGCTTTCAATATTTTATAGCAATATGAACTTTGGACCCATAACCATAATTTATAAATTTTGTAACTTTAAAGTGATACAGTAACTTTGGTTTACACCATGACGTTGTACACTATAATATTCATCTATATTTTTAAAATTTTAGATTTTTTTAATATATTTGTATTTGATTTGAATTTTTTTCATTTTTTATTTTAAAATCCAATCATTTCAAATTTTACCAATTTATTAAAAAAATTTACAAGTTGTAGTGGACATACAACTGCATCTCTAGAAAATAAGTATAAATTTTTCATTTATATCTAGTTGCAAAATGGCAACAAATTAAGTGATGGATTGTGAAGCTTGAAATCAATGGTTATAGGCCATCCTTCTAGGATTAAATGGTCATGCATGACAATTCCATTTCATGGATGAATTTTCACTAATTCCTAACCTACTTACCAACTTTAAAAAATCTCTATACCTTAAACCCTAAAGGACCATTGTAAGGACCATTGTTTGTTCGGGGGACAAATTGGATTTTGGACACGTACATATGAATTCAATTTTTTTAATGATTTTAAAAACTTTTTTTGAAGATAGACAAATTAGTTATCTTTTGGAATTTTTTTATTTTTTTGCAATTGGTGCCCAAGAACAAAAATTGTGCCCAAATGAACTTGAAACAAGGGAGACCAAGCAACAACAACAACAAGTAATCTTTTGATTTTTGAATTTTTTTCTTCATATATTATATTTTTTTACATGGAAAGTTTTGATTCATTTCATTTGGATAATTGATGTAAAAGTTATGGATAGTTTTTTTTTTTGAGCAATCTAAGCATCTTTTTGAAAAAATAACTCATAAGATTGATTTTTGAATGCAATTTTAACAATTAAAAAAAATTGTTCCACATGGTTTAGTTTACTTGCTAGAAAAATCTCACCATTGGGATTACTGTGTTTTAATTCCATCTTAGAGATATTACAAATTTAGATTTCCTTCTATCTTGTATATGCTTCTATCTAATAATTTTTTTAAGAATTAAAATTAAATTTCACCGTATAGATAGTATGATATTAGTATTTGAAGTAACAAAAATCCATTTTTTGTCCCTTTGAAAAAATGGGTAGCTGCACTTTACAAGGTCAGATCATAATGAAATAATGTCCAAAATGGTGGTTACTCTTTAGATTCATTCTTCAAGGCAAGTTAGCTACATGCTTAAAATTTTTCAAATCATTTGGAATTGTACAACATATAGGAAAAAAGTAGTAAGTAGAAAGAAGTAGATAATGATTTAAAATATTACATCGTTAACAATTTTTTTGTGGAATTGAAAAATGCCAATCCCAATGGTTGCAATGTTGTAATAAACAATGTACACCTGATTATTATTTTTTTTTCAAAAATATTGAAAATTGAGTTAAATAAAGGTCATTTTTTAGAGTAGAGATTCCGTAACTACCTTCAAACTACCCACAACTAAAACTCCTCATAACTTTCATTTCATTAATCAAAATGAAATGATTCAAAGATTTCCACCTATATAAATCTAGAGAATCAATTTCAATTTTTTTTTTTTCAAAAACAAATTTTAAAGAAGTTTTTTTGTTGCTTGGATTGCCGAATGTTGAAAATTACATATCATAGAATACTTTTTAACCATGTAGTCAAAAGTTATGGAAATTGCTGAACCTTAAAGCTACTCCTTGGGCACATGTTGTGTGAAAATTGCAATGAAAAAAAATAAAAATTCCATTCATAGTGAGCTCCCCCAAATTGCTATGTTGCCAAAAAAAAACGTTTGGTCCTCTAGATGTTAAAATGAAGTTGCTTGTTTTTTTTGTTATGGTGAGATCTTTAGAACCGTGTGTCCCCCAATCACGTCCTTCGTACCATTAAAAAGGTCTTCTACAAGGAGACATTATTTTGTGCATATGGTGTGGTGAAATTATGAAAATTAGAGCTATTTAAAATTTTAAAATTACTTTTTCTTTTCTTTCGATTGTAGCAATGGCAAACCTAGTTAACTTAAACATAAAAAAGAAAGAAGGGAATGTGAGAAGTGAGTAAAATCGACCACAAAATTCACAGAAAAATAGAAATCCATATTGCGGCTGAACTGTACGGTCCTCATTTAATGTGATGGATGGATGAAAGCGATGAATGAATGTCAGGTATGGATGATTACTTTTTTCTGTCCGTCCCGTCCGCACTCCGCCACCGGGGGGGTCGGTCAGTGCATGTCCCACCAACCACCAGCAAACAAAAAGGAATCCCTGGCTGTAACGAACTGAACCTTCCCTGACCGAACTTGCCTATTTTTTTTTCCCCCCACTAGTTCTATTCAATTCGGTGCAGCTTTTTCATAGGGCCGGCCCCTTACTTACTTACACACCCTAAACCCACCCCCAAAAATAATAATAAATAAATAAATAAACAAATAGGCTCTTATGATTGGTGCAGACCGGCAGACCGACCGACCGACCGACCGGCCCACCCCCTCCTAACTGAACATGCACCTTGAGACTGACTGATAAGGTAACAGGCTCTGAAATGGCACAGGCCCTAAAACCGCCCACATCCTCAACATGTACACTTTTTGTACATGTTGTTCTTTCATAGACTTCAGTAATGTACAATCAGTGTACATTTTGAGGAGGTGGGGCGATTTCAACTTCAAAATTTCATAAATAATTTCACAAAGCTCCCCAAAATAAGAGACGGCTTGGGTTAGATGCCGATTCCACTTGTCTCTCAAACAAAATTGGTTGAGAATTATTTCAAAAAGCTTCGCCTCCCCCAAAATTCAGTTTCAGCTCTTAGGTGGACAATTTCTCGACCTGGTACCTCCTTACATCCTTTTAAAAATAACAACAATATCATCCAGGGGAAAAAAATAAAAATAAAAATAAAAACTTTGTTTCTTGACCTGTACTTGTGTGATAGTAATTCTAGTGATGTAAATTTTTTGATTATAATATCAATGGTAATCGTCCATGTATTACAAGAAGAAGTAAAAAAATTTAAAAAAAAAACCTTAGTTGTGATTCAATTGTGTTGGTGCTATTTTTTCTTTACTTAACTCTACTTAGTGAAAGCTCCAAAATCTACATTTTATCTTTTTTTTTTGTCCCCCCCCCCCCAAAAAAAAAGGCTTACATTCTTCGAACTTTTCATTTTTCTTCCTATTTTACACCTGCTTGTACGGGGCTGAGTGGATTGATACCATCAGAGGTCCGGGAGCAGTGTTTCACTAATCATAGAGCTCTGACAAGGGCTAACAATATTGTAACCCCCATCGAAGTTGAGTGTGGGATTGGCCTTTCTATTTCAGTCTTTCCAGTTCCATAATACTCCCTATTATAATACTTTAACCGACTGAAGGGGGGAAATTCTGAACCCAATGTTTTATTTGGTCTGCTAAAAATTAGAAAACATGTTGGCAGCATGTCAGTGAGTTCCTGACATTGGTTTTTTTCTTATTAATAATAGTGCACTGTTCCATTGCGTTTTTTGCAATATTCTATTTATTTTTGGGAAACAAATGAAAAGCCATTGCAAAACGAAATGATATTTTATGAAAAGCCAGGGAGCCAAGTTGGGGTTCGTTCCACCAAGTGAACATAACTTAAGGTACCAGGTCCAGAAATTGCCCACCTAAGAGGTGAAACTGAATTTTGGGGAGGCGAAGCTTTTTGAAATAATTCTCAACCAATTTCCCTTGAGAGACAAGTGGGATTGGCGTCTAACCCAAGTCGTTTCATATTTTTAGAGAGCTTCATAACATTGTTAACAAGACTTGGGGGACCCTGAGCCCCCAGGGAAAAAGTGGCTCTACCACCAATCAAATTACAACTTTGACAAATTTGTTGTAGTTGTACCTGTAAGAACCAATCACCACTTGATACTTATAACTTAAATCTCCCCTAGGCATATAGGGAAGAATGATACCTCCACTTGGGGGGAGGTCGGGGAACTCGTTAGTAATGTTATGTTTGTGAAATTAGTTATAAATTTTTTGAAGTTGAAATGGCCTAGGGCTCTAAAATCGCCCACCTCCCAAAATGTACATTGTTTGTACATTATTAAAGTCTATGAAAAAATAACATGTACAAATAGTGTACATTTTGAAGATGTGGGCGGTTTTAGAGCCTGTGCAATTTCAGAGCCTGTTACCTTACTTGGGCCAGGGAGGACTGACCCCTCTATTGCCCAGTTTTCTACCCCTGGATAAAACACTGGAATCTTTTTATTTGCCATCCATGAAAAAATTTGCAAATTTTGAATTCATATTTGCAATCAGAGACCCCAAATTAGTCTAGGGAGGTGTAGAGAAACAAATTTTACATGGTCCCAAATAGGGGGCAATTTTTACATTTACCCCCGGTTGGGGCAATAGAGGGGTCAGTCCTCCCTGGCCCCTTACTTGAGAGAGAGAAATAACTTACGCCAGCCATAATTACCGCGGATATTTCAATTCCAGCTGTCACTCTTGTAAGTATCAGTGGGACTGACTGACTCACTGGTGCCGTAAATTAAGGTAAAAAAAACGCAGCTCAGTTCATGGGCCAGTTGGCCACTGACGGAAGCCACTGAACTGAACTCACCTGAGTGAAGCCGCCATGGGAGCAATGAAAAACATCGGTCATGGTGAAAATTCAAGGGACATGTCAGGGCGGGTAGTTCAGTAATTATAATCTAGGGTTTGGGGGGGTAGAAGTTGCAGTATTTCACACGTACGGGAATTACGTTGCAAGTGAATACCTGGCTGGCTGGGGTAAAGTGAAACATTCATTGGGGAGTTTAATTCGACCTGGCAGTAACTAACTGAGGTGAAAAAAAATGTAAAGTAATGAGTGAATAATAACGTAGTCTGAACTGAGGTAAGTAAGTGAGGGTTTATATAACTTACCAGTCAGTATACCAGCCAGTAACATAATGAGCATTCAGTCCAATACAACAGAGAAAGAAGGGAAAAAGAAAAAGAAAAGAAAAAAGGGACCCGTGGTTTGTTTTTTCTAATGCTGTGGGTTTCAAAAAGAAAAAGAAAAAGAAGAAAAAAAATTAATTTCGGCAGGACACTAATAAACCCATCTCATGAAGTGAGATAAAAGTAAAATCTTGCCCCCCATTTTGAGCAGTAATGTGGGGCTAAGATAGGTGGCTCTTAAACTGACCCTTTAAGAGCTGATTGCATTTTGGGGATAGCCAAACATCTCAAAAAAAAATTCAGTGAATTTCAGTAGGAAGGAAAAAGGAATAGGCATCTAATCCAAGTTGTTTCATATTTTTTGGACCTTTGTGGAATTAGTTACAAATTTTTGAAGTTGAAACGCAATGGTTTCTAAAACCGCCCCTCTTCTGAAATGTACACATTTAGTACATTTCAGAAGTAAAATGTACCAGATCGGTTTTAGAACCAGGTCGGTTTAAGAGCCACCTACCTTAAACATTAATTCAAAACTTGCCAATTTTTTCATGCATGAAAAATAAATCAAAAAAATTTCCCCCTTGGGGGTAAACTTCGTGCGTTTTCACCCTGCTGGTGGCAGTTCGTGGGACGCCATGGGTTTGGTAATTTAGGGTCTGCTGGTCATCAATGAGGCCCTGAGTGGTAACTAAGTGAGGGGGGCAAAAGGTGTTATGACTCTGGTGGGCCTGATTTTTACTGCCAGTCCAGTCCGTGCCGTGAGTGCCGTGCAGAAGTTACCGCAGTACTGTACTGTACTTCATGAGGCAATTTCATGAGTGACGTGGACTTTGCAGGCAATGACACCATGGTAAAACCTACCAGAGGGTAAGTAAAGGCTACCTTAAATTCAGGCACTCACTCACTCACTCGGCAGTCGGCACCACTTGAGTTCGATGTGGTCAAATTGACCCCCTCACTCGGCCCCTCGGCTGTAAAAAATAATCTCACACGTGGTAAAATTTGCAATTTTTGAATTCATATTTGGAATCAGGGACCCCAAATTAGCTAGGAGGCCCATAATGATCGAGTTCAGCATAGTTGGAGGCATATTTTTCTAAAAATAAAAATTTTAAAATAGTATATGCAAGTGAAAATCATAAATATTAAGAAAAAATTAGATTTTTTGGACGTTGTATGTAATTTTTATGATTTTTCAAAGTAGTGGCTGCCTAGACTACTAGAATTGTCCCATGGGTGCGCCCAAAATTGAACTACGCAAAAATCAATTGTCAACAAGTCAGAATTCAATACGTATCCTTCAAGTGTGTCAGCAAATCAAAATTAAACTTGTATAAGATACATTAATGGAACTGTAGGGACATTGTAAGGGCACTTTATGGAACAATGATTAGGTACATGGATGGAATTGGATGTTTCTACTTTATATAATTTGCAATAGAAATTAATAATTAGAGGAATGTTTTTTGCTTGCATCTCTGGGAACGACCAAGCAAGGGGGCTACTTCACCCCGTCCATTCTAGGATGCTTGTAAATTTTTTAATAACAAAGTATTTTATATTTGGTTAATTTATTATTAATTTATTAGCTACACCTTCACTAGCTAATTTGGGGCCTTTGATTGCAAATACAAATTTAAAATTTACAAATTTTATTATATGTGGCAAATCAAAATTTTCAGCATTTTTCTTTATAAATTAGCAAGGGTCAAGTTCACCCCGGCTTGTTACTACTCCACAATTTTTCCCATGGGAAAACACTTATTGGAAATCTTGATTTGGGTGCCATCCATGATGAAATTTGTAAATTCTGAATTCATATTTGGAATTAGAGGCTCCAAATGAGCTTTTAGAGATGAATAAGTAAAAAAAATTAATGCGGCAAACAATAAGGTGGGGGACTTTTACATTTACCCTTGGTTGGGGCAATAATGAAGGGGTCCATCTTCCTTGGCCTTCATCATTGTGGGGCTTGCAAAGCAATGGATGACGAATTTTGAAACTTGAGAGCAACTAGGATTTTGACAAAGGGGTCATATTATGGTATGGTACGACTTGACAACGAGTGCTCACCAAAATTGAATTTTCATGGGAAACTTTTGGAAAAGTACTCACCATCTTAAACCAATCATACAATATCATATGGTTACTTTTGACATAATTTACTTAATTTATATCAAATTTGACCATCATTTAGGATAACAAAAAAAATTGCACACTTTAAAGTCCATATTATAAATATTTTTTGTGCTTGAGGGCAAATTTTATCCAAATAATTTGTCATTCATCTAAAGTAATGCTTGAATGTCCTAATTTCCATTATTCTCTAGGAAAACAAAATGGAATTTTGATAGGCTCCTATACTAGTCTCATTTTTCATCTTATTTTTTTGAATTTAAAAAAAAATAGGAAAACACAATGACTTTCTAAAAATATGATTTTTATTTCAATCAATGTCCAAAAGCAAAAAAAATTATACCATTCTAAATCCAAAATGGGATTCATCAAGCAACACCAAAAAAATTACAAAAATCAAAATAATTTTTTTTAAATTATGCTTCTAATAGAAAATACTTTTGTATACATGGCGAAACTTGACTCATTCTATTTGGTCTAGTCATGACAAACTTGTTTTGGGGTCAATCTAAGCATCCTCTTGAAAAAATAATTTATAGGATGCATTTTTTAATGCATTTCTTTTTAATTCAAATTTTATTTTTTGACAAGATCATGTTCACTTGCTAAAATAATCTCATTGTTGGGATTATTGTGTTTCAATTCTATCTTAGAGCTTTTTTTAATTTAGTTTTTGTTCAATCATGGACCTACTTCTACTTAACAATTTTAAAAAATAAATAAAGTTTGTGTTTTACAAAGACTTTCCCCTAGACTTTCAACTCAATTATTCAACATATTTTTTTTAATTCAACATTTCAAGTACAAAAATTTTAAGCTGAGAAAGTTCAAAGTCTTAAAATCTAAGTGGGCTAGGTGAAAAAAAATTCTTTGCTTCAAATGCAAATATCTTGCAATCCATGTTATCAAAGTTTCTTCCACACATTCTTATACCAATCTAATGCAGTATCATATGGTTAGATATGCAAAAATAATAATTTCTAAAGTTTTTTGCACCTTGCAGTAGTAATAGCAATTTTGAGTGGAATTTGATGGAAAAAGGCCTTGGAATTAGGAATTAAAAACAAACTTCAATGATATTTAGGTTGATGGAATTGAGTTAAATAACATAATTATGCAAATATATAAGTAAAAGTATACATAGTATTTATAAAAAGATTAGGATATTTAAAGGTTAATGGGGTGGGCATGGCACATGATTTATTCCATTAATCTACAACTAAATAATCAAAGATCTCAACATTCCATTATTGCACACTACTTACACTACTTAAATGTACATTTGTACATGCTAAAGGACTTATTACAATAATTTCACCTACTCCCCTTGCAAAATTCTTGTGTAAATTCAGAATTTGGAAAAAAAATTCTATGAATGAATTTTCTTACATTCTTATATAAAATTTTGTGCTCAAGAGTGAATGTTGTATTATTATATCTAAGCTGATGTGGTATGCATGTGAATAAATTGATTGCAATATCGAGTGGAGAGTCCAATATAAAGGGTATGGATGCAGTTTTTTTATAATTTGCACAACCATAATATTAGGAAAAAATCTCAGGGGATGCACTTAGTTCTACTACAATGAACCACGTGCAAACAAATGGTTTTTAATAAACTATAATTTTAACTTCGAATTTGAGCATTATTTACTAATGACTATAGGATTCTATTCCCAAAATTTTAAACTCAAATAAAATATGGAATGATTTTTAGAAGAGGTTAAAAATGCACTAAAATGACATGTTTTTTTAACTCAAATATTTTTAGAGAACACATTTAGATGACCGTTGTATCAATATTCAACTCAAAATGAGCTTTCAATAAAAAGTTATTTTTACAAATTTTTTGTTCATTTTTTAGACAATTTTTTTCTTATATAATATAGGGGTGTGAAAGTTATTTTTTAGTCCTACAATGTATCTTTTTACTTCAAAATTTTGTAACAAAATACTATTATTAACAAATAAAAATATTATTATTAACAAATAAAAATATCAATAATTCAAAACATAAACTTTCAAAGTATAAAATTCTATTTATATTTTCTTCATTTAATTTTGTTTAAAATTCAAAAAGTATATAGGGGCTCCAAAGTTTTGTTCGCACGCTAACATCAAGAAAAGGGGGAGTGCACCTCCCGAGGAAAAAATATCAATTTTAAAAAACCCGACTATAGTCATTTGTAAGTGAACAATTTTTCCCACATAAATGTAAAAGTTCATAAAACACACATTAGAAGATATTGGAGGCCTTTAGAAGACAATGACATTCTGGATTGTGGGGAATGTGGGAACAATGCCAAATTAACAATCTAATGTGGTTGGGAGATGACCACATCAAATAAGTAATTCTATTATGCCAAAATGAGGTCAAAAATTATACTTTGAACACTATTCCTCCGTTTCGACAATGAGCGGTCCATCAAACTCTCATATTCAAATTGTTCCATGTACCCTTTAAGATTCATGATGGAGAGTAAATTTCATTATAAAAACAACCTCTTCACCCTTCATTCTCACTAAATGTCAATGAAGTTGTTCCTTCATTTTGCCACCAATATTTTCATAATGGTAGATGGTAAAATGATGAATTGGTATTTGACTCAATGAATTTTTTAAGATTTTTAGCAAACCATCTTTACATATGTTTTAGATTTGGTTGTCTAGTGCTGGAATTAGCAAAAACATTTGATAATTTAAGACAAAAAGCCAAAAAAGCCAAAATTTTGTTAAATTTTATAATTTTTTTTAGAATTTTAACCATACAAATTCAAAATAGACACGTTAGAAATAGCATAGAAAAAGAATACACAACAAAACCACTTATGGATTGGAAGATTATAATGTTTGATCATCAAGGTGTTAAAATTGCAAAAATGATTTGAAGTCTTTCAATCCTCTTTTCATATGTTAAATCTAAAAAATTGGTCACCAAACAAATATGAGGATAAAGGGCTTAACATGCATAACCCCAATCAAATTATGTTTTCTCAAAATCTACTCTACAATTTTAAAAAATGAATTTCTATGTGATTTTTACTCCAAGATCTAATGTATTTGAGGCTCATTTTTGAGAACCCTCAACACTACGGAAAGTCTAGATTGCAATAGACACCCTTGTACAAAATCTTGAATAGAGAAAACATAATCAATCATTTTCAAATTCAGATTTTTGATGCTAAAACTAGACTTCAAAAATAATTCTTCTGAAATAAAAACTCTTAAAAATAGAAACTTGGATGGATTTAATTTAACATCAAAGTATCATTTATACCAAAATTTGATGCTTCAAGCATTTAGAGAGTTAAAGATAACTCCAATTGCCCTTCCTACAACGTAGAAGATCCATAAAGTATCCATTTTAAAAATTGATTATAAATTTTGGGAAGTTCAACTTCTTAAACTATTTTTGAATATGTATACACTTACCTTGAAAGACAAATGGAATTGACATCTAACTCAATTGTTTTTTTAAAGAGTCCAAGTGCTTTATGGACCTCCCCCTTTACTTCCCAATAAATATACAAATATCAGTCTCGGACCAAAGAATTGATACAATTGTTATTTATGGTTGACTTCATATCAATGGGGGAGGCCTTTGTAAACATTAAAAGCTGGTAAAGCACATTTGGGCACTTCCATAGGCCCTTTTTTTAGCAGAATTTGCCCCAAGGGCCAATTCTGCTTCAAATGGATGATTCTGCCAAAACAAAAGCGACCATGAATGTGCCTTTATCAGCTTTTAACGCTTGAGAAAGGGCTGGCCACAGCCGATTCTGCCTTGTGCATAGTCATAGGGCTCGCCCATGACCACTTACAAGGCAGAATTGGCCATGGCCGACCCTTTCTCTAGGACTCGATGGCCCCAACATGGCTGACCCTCACCGTCGGGCCCTCAATGGTCCATCAATTTCACTTTTTGTGAGAATTTCAAGTTAGAAGATGAGGCCCCTGGCATCACCAATTTTTAACTTAATTTGCCTACGCAAACAAAACGAAACTAGTTCCATGGCAAGTAACAACAGAATTCCTAGTCACCAGTGTTTGGGAAAAAATGGCGGTGATGAGTTCAAAGTTAGTTGGGAAAAAATCCGGTTGCAATTTGAAAACTATGAAAAAAAATCTATAAAATGTTTTATTTAAAGTAAATAATAGAAAAAATAACCACACTCAGTATTTGAAAGAAATGGTTCAATAATGGGAATTAAAGGGAAATAGTTGGTAAAACTCAAAAAGAATCCCAAACATTGATCCGTACAAAAATCATAGGTTGTTCATGTGTGTCTTTTTTGAGAGTATGTTATCCACCCGCTTATGTGAGTGAGTTTTCATCCCCCTATATTTGTATTTTCATTATCCCTTATATCTACAAAACAATCAAGAATGAACAATTGTATTCCATATTCTATATATTCATATGATATATTGTATCAATATTTCATATTGGAATTCATATATTTTTTTAAACAAATGTACAATTTCCATTAATAAGGGAAACAATACATCAAACCAAGAGACAAAGTCCCCGACGATTTTTTTTCCATTTTGTAGTGTAATCTCTTTTTAACTTTTTTCTAAGTACAAGAACTTAGTAGAGCAAAGCTCTACAACAATATTGAAAGACAATTGCCACCAAGGCAAGAAGCTAGGATTAAGCGAAGACCCCTATCTTAAGGTGAACCAGATTCCAATCCATCTTTCCGTGAGACCTAACACCAAAAAACTAGATTGTTACCAAATGCTATAAAACCATTTTAGGAAAAGCACTAGCCATGTTGGAGTAGAGTTTACAAAGGTTGGAGGTTTAATCCAAGCCGCTCTAGCCTAGTCAATGAAAGCCTCCCAATGCACACACTTAAATTTCTAGTTAGCTATGGTGAATTGTCAAAACAAATTACATTGCAATCCAACCAAGAAATCCATGTAAAATAAAACTACTTAATACCACCATCCATCCAATTTTGCCACCTACAAGATCCTCCCAATTTCGTTAGTGGTCCATTTATTACCGCTAACTTTACAACCCATTATCATGATGACAATGCATTTGGAGAGCAGACATGTCAATCTATGCTTTAATAAGGTTTTGCTCATGCTTCAACAAGGATAGTTTAACAATACGCTTTGAAAAATCATAGAAAATTCACTTCTTGTCGGAATGTCTTCATTCTTTTTGCTATTGACTCCTCTCAAACTTTTCAATCTCTGGAAAATATGGGAGCTAACAAATAGATTCTCCAAAGTACCTAGATGACAAATCTATGTGGTAATGGATAGTTTTACCTCAACGGAACCGCGAGGTAATGACCACATTGTTGCTCCTTTTTACAAATGTCTTGGTAATGTTGTATAGGAGGAGGCTCAAAGTCCGGCCCTCTTCTTCAAACCAACCCTATACGTGGCTTCAAAATGAACAGTTACGGGTCATAAAATGAACTGTTCATAATCTAAGAGCATAAATAAGATTTGTCAAATATTGGTTCATATTTAGCCAATGGTTGGAATAAGAGCCAAGATGGGTTCATTCCAAAGCCAAGGTGTGTCCACTTAATTTTTCTAAATAAAAAAATCGGTTGCCCAATTGCCTTCTTATACAAATGCTAAAGAATTTAGAGTCCATTTAAGTTTAATAAGGGTCACATTTTGAAACCTTGTGTATTACTTTCTACACGCCTCAATGTTTGTTTTCAGTCAAGCCATATCTTTTTTTCAAACTTTGCACGTGTGGCCGTTTTGCAAGGCCTACAATCAAAAATAGATGCCTACAACAAAATTCCTCAAAAGTTCATAAGTAATTCATAAATGCTCTTAAAAATATGAAACCACTTGCGTTAGATTTGGCATCAATTTTTCTTCAAGTGAAAGACAACAAAAAACATTTTCAAGCCTCTCAAACCCATCAAAAAGGCTCACCAGCCCTTTAAAGCGTCGGCTTATGAGCACACACTACCTTACCTAAAACACATTGTTCAAGTCTTCTGTGTATCACGGTTTCGTCGAGGCCAGCTTCGCAACTTGTACGGAACCCATGTTTTTAAATGTTTTATATATTCCACATATCGTATCCATCAGTATTGCCGTTTTGTTTGTTTTGGGGCCGGTGGATAGGTGAATCATGTGTTTCATTTTATTTCATTTTATTTCATTTCATTCCATTCCAATGGGGGGATGTCTCTTTTCAGGGATAGTGGTGGGGATCTGGATTTAGGGTCAAGTGGTAACTTTAACTTTATTTTTGGGGGGCCCCTTGCCTGTTCCAACCCCTTACCGGTAGGGTAGTGTGTCCATTTTTGTCGTCATTTTCCCTTGCACACACATGACATGCCTTGGAACGTAGGGACCATTCCCTTACATCATTTCTGCCAAAAAAGAGGAAGAAGACAGACAATGTTCAGTGGTTCTATAGATAATTCGTTGACCAACAATGATAACACATACCCATCATGTTTTTTTTTCTTTTTTTTTTTCTTTTTCAAACTAGTGCGAGATTAAACAAGAATTTCATTTAATAATTTGTCTAAAAAATGGCGAAAAAATGGTCACAAGGTATGAAGTTTTTTTTTCCTGAATCAAAAAAAAAATTGGCTGAAATTGCCAAATTGTGGATGAAAACAAAATTATGGATATGTGATATGTGCTAATGTGATATTTTCTATTCAATATGTAGATGAATGTTGAAAGTTAGAGCAACATTCTTAACATTTTGTGTCTGTGCTTTGGCACTTCATAAAAAATGGAAAAAAAGAAGCCTTGATCCCCCTCCATTCTGAAATAAATATGGGATTTCCTAAAAATGGTTAGTGTTTGAGTAGCTCCTATTTCCAAAGGATTTTATAGTTACCGTAGTTTCTATTAAACCCTAATAGATGCGAAAGAATGGGAGTCAATAGTGAAGCGCTCCATGTTGAAAACAAGCGACCGAATCAACAATTTTTCGATGTGTTTGGAACTTCTCTAGTGGTGTTAATTTTGATCATTATTTGAGCAACATTGGTGCATTGATGTCCATTGACATACTTTGTATTCAATTCCAATAATGTCATGTGATCAAAGTTCAAGAAATTATCAATAAAAGATTTGTTAGTAGCAATTTCTGTATAGTTGTAGATTGAAATCTTTGCCTTTGGTTGGTTAGAAGTTGTGTTTTGATTCCCTTTGTCCTTTGGAAGTATCAAATTGTTGTATAACCCCTAAAGGACCAAGGCCTTATTTCTGCCAAAAAACACTCAAAACTGCCATTTCTGTAGCAAAGAGTAAAAACATTTGAAAATTATTTTTTTTCACATCCAACCGTAGGATCTTATACCTTACTAGTATGGAAATGTGTGGAAAAAATTTCAGAAATTTTGACCACATAGATTAAAAGATATTTGCGTTTAAAGTGAAAAAAACAATTTTTTCAGCACCTTGCGGGACTGGATTATTTGACTTTGAACTTTTTTAACTTAAATTTTTTGCACTACAGAGTTTTGAGCTTTAAATCCTTATTGTGGGAAATTGAATTGAGAATCTAGACAAAAAGAAAATTTTAAGAAAAAGATTAATTTTCATGCTTAAAAAAATTGTTAAGTAGAAGTAGGTATGAAAATGAAGGAAAATCTAAATGATTAATATCTTTAAGATGGAATTAAAATGCACTAATCCCAATGGTGAGATTGTTCTAGCAAGCAAACAAAATCATGTAAAATTTTTTTTTTAGAAAAATTGTAAAAATTGCATTCAGAAATGAATTCTATAAGTTATTTTTTCAGGAAGATGCTCTAACTGCCCGATAAACAAGATTGTCCATAACTTTCTCATAATAAGTCCAAATGGAATGAATCAAAGCTTCCCATGCAGACAAAAATATAATCTACAAGAAAAAAATTCAAAAAATTCAAAATTCAAAATTTTGAATTTTTTTTTTGCTGCCCGGACTGCCCCCCGTCCCCTACTTTGAGCTTATTTGGTCATAACTTTTGTTTCCGGGCACCAAATGTGAAAAAAATTATATTCCCACAAAGCTCATCAGTTTTTCTATCTTCAAAAAAAGTTTCAAGAAATCATGACAAAATTTCAGCCCGTAGGTACCTGCCCAAAATCCAATTTGTCCCCCGAAGGGACAATGGTCCTTTAGGGGATAATCTCTTGAGTGTGCTTCAGAGTGTTTGAACTAGCTTTAGTTGTTGTCCATCAAGTTGTGGAGAGACAATTTTGAAGTTAATTTAGGACAAGTATATTCAAAAACATTGGATCCTATCCTCTAAACACCAAAAATGTGATTTTTTAGGGCAACATAGTGATTTTGGATACTTACCACAAATGGAATTTATTTTCTTTGAAATTTTCAAAAAACATGTACTTGAGGAGTAGTTTTGAAGAAGAAAATCTTCTGACTACATGGTTAAAAAGTTCTTGTATAATATATAGTTTTCATTGTTTGGTGGACACCAGAGGCAATGAAAGAACTTCCTTAGATATCACTTTTTTAAGAAATTAAAATTTGAAATTGGTTCTTTAGATTTATATATATGCAAAAAGCCTTGAATCATTCCATTTTGATTAATGAGATGAAAGTTATGAGGAGTTTTTGATTGTGGGTAGTTTGCAGGTAGTTATAGAATCTCTATTCTAATATAAACTTTGAATTTCTTAATTTAATTTAATTTTCAATATATTTGAAAAAAAATAAAAATATTAGGTGTAGATTGTTTATTACAACATTACAACTATTGGGATTGACATTTTTCAATTCCATAAATAAATGGTTAACAACGTATGAATCCAAATAATTTGAATTTTTTCAAGCAAGTAGCCAACTATCCTTGAAGAATGAATCCAAAGAGTAACCACCATTTTGACCATTTTTTCATACAAATATAAGCTTGTAAAGTGTAGCTTTATGTTTTTTTTAGGGCTCCAAAAAGAATTTTTGTCACTCCAAATGCTAATATCTTGCAATCTACACAATGAAAAAATTTGAAAATTCTTCCACATCTTTTTAAACTAGTGCAATATATGATCCTACAGTTACATGTATCTAAAGATATATTTTTTTTTCTAAAATTTGGTACTTGTATTAGAAATGGTAGTTTTGAAGTGTTTTTAGTGAAAGCATAAGATCAAGGCACTAGTTGTCAACCACGTCCAGCACCCAACCTATAGGGTGTACTATTTCCAACTTTAGGCTAAAACTTAAGCTTGGAATGTGTGTTTTTTTGTCCTTTTTTAAGGTTGGGACTAATAAAGTTATGACACACGTCCCAAAGTAGTGAGTAAGAATGATTAGAATTGGAAGACTCTAGACATTTGCTACAAGAAAGTACACTTTCTGACTCCCAAAATTCACAATAATTTCAAATTGGAAAATAAAATTCTGAAAATTTTCCTATCCCCATATTTCCTATCTTCCTATGTGAGAAAATTTCCACCACCTCGTACTCCTTACCATCTCCACCAAAATTGATTAAATGACCGACTCCTAGTGCCTCAACCTTAGTCATACAAATATTTTTTTGGGAGTAAGTGGATATGTCTGATGCATGTGCGCATGCCATGCACGCACTACATGCATGATTCTTTGGGGGGCCCCTCTAAGGAAATCCTTTGGTACCGGCCCCAGGCAAGACCCCGAAATCCTATCGAAAACATTAAAATAATAATACAGAGTCAGCCAAACGGAAAAACAAAAGGAGGGCACGACCTCCGTTCCCAAGTTCCCGAAGCTCTCAGGGGGTGTTCCCATGTGACGTCACCGGGGCCGTTCCAGCCTACCGACCTGCCTCTCGAACGGAGGGACACGAACGACAGCGTGCCCCCGTCCACCCAGGCGACGATCTCGGAACGAACGGGAACGAACGGGGACGAACGAGGACGTGGTCTCGTTCATCCAGACGACGATTCCAGAACGAACGTCGTCACGAGGTCGCCATTCCAGGTGAAACGGTCGCCCTCCCTGCACCCTTCCTCGGCACAGGCCGGACTGTTCAGTTTGCGTTTTTGTTTTTTTTGTAATACTTGTTGATTTTCGAGGCATTTCTTTTTGTCGCCTTTTGTTTGTTTCTGGTAATGTGGCTGGCCATTCTAGCTGCATCTGCCGGCTTAGAAGGTTCAGGGAGCTGGACGGAGCGGGTAGGATTGGTCGAGAGGCTTCCATAGGGACGCGGGGGTGCTGCTGCTGGCGGCGGTTATAATTTTGCGAGTGAATTCTGTTTTTTATGCGCGAGTAGAAACCGGTTGAGATTCACGCACGCTAACGCTTGAGTGCTGTTGTGAGTTCTGCCCTTGCCGTGTCGAAGCTCGTCGCAGCTTGACGAAGCTTGGTCTTAGAGCTTTGTAACTTAGCAGTATACGCGGGAGCTCGTGGTGTCGTGTGACGAACGGGAGCTTCTTGGTTCTAGAAGATTCCAGAACCCTAGTTTGTGGAGTATTGTGAAGTGGAAGCGGTTCGTTTCATTTCCGTGTTTGGAATTGGAGTAGGAGGGAAGCCTTTGAGGGAGAAGCAGTGTAGTTTTCTCATTTTCTTTGTCGTTTTTGGGTGTTGTGGTCGTGGAGGAGTGATTAATTTTTCAAGAGCTGGAGGGAGTAGTTTTGGTTTGTTGCGTTGGAGGTGGTGTGAGTCGATCTTGGTTTAGAAGCCATGGGTAGTGCCGACGCAGCAGCAGCAGCAGCAGCCATGGAGTCGAAGAACAACCCGAAGGTTTTCTTTGACGTCAGTATAGGCGGTGATATGGAAGGCCGGATTGTGGTCGAACTTTTTGCGGACGTTGTGCCTAGAACCGCCGAGAATTTTCGCGCGCTTTGCACGGGCGAGAAAGGCATTGGGCAAGTCACCGGACGGCCGCTGCATTTTAAAGTATGGCAGCAATTTTTCCAGCTCCTGTTTTGTTCATCGCATGCATGGATCTTGTGTCGGCGGCTTCAATGGTTGTCAATGCTCATTGGATTATAGTGCTTCCGTTGTTGTGAATCTTGTGTAGCTGGAGCCCTGAAAATGGAAATTAATTAGAGATGGCCTCGTTCGTTTCGACGCGGGGTGGTGGTTTGATGATTATTACGCCGTCACTTATTCTGCGGAAAATGCTGGCACTAATGCTGGATCTTCCCGTTTTCTTGTCGCCGCGAACCCTGTGTAGGAACTATTGAAAATTTCTGGTTGTCTTTGAGAGAACTTACATTACCTCTCAAGTGTCGGTACAAAAGCGAGGGAATAGGTGTCACTGGATGTAAGGTGACTGTAAGGAGGTTGGTCCCTATCGTCAGGTGATGACGTTGTGATAGGTGTTAGTCTTCTTATTAAGCTGGTCTGTGTAAGATTGTCAAAGTCTTGTCTTAAGGGTCTTAGAATTGGAATGGTCATTCTTGTCACCGATGAATTAGGCAGACATGCTTTGGTGGATTTTCTGTGCTCGACTAGGAAATGCTGTCGTGGATGGTTAAAAGTCTTCCATTGTATGCAGGCTTTAGAAGTGTGTGATTCACTATGGATGCACCCGTCTGGTTGCTCATTCCTGTTTACTGACCATTTTTTTATCCTGTATTAAATACTGGATGCTCTCCTTGCAACAGGGCACTATTTTTCATAGAGTTATAAAAGGCTTCATGATCCAAGGCGGAGATTTCGAGAACAGCAATGGGACTGGTGGTGAGTCCATCTACGGGAAGAATTTTGAGGACGAGAATTTCCAAATGAAGCATGAACGGAAGGGTATGCTATCCATGGCGAACGCTGGGCCAAATACTAATGGATCCCAGTTTTTCATTACAACTAATCGAACTCCGCACCTTGATGGGAAGCATGTTGTGTTCGGTAGGATATTGAAGGGTATGGGAGTCGTGCGCTCCATTGAGCACCAGCCAGTCGACAGTGCATCCAATCTACCCCTACTTGATGTGCGCATCGAGGACTGCGGCGAGCTGCCGGAAGGCGCTGATGATGGCGTCGTGGGTATGCGCTTGTGTTTCTTGAATACTCTCCATTCTGGTTATAAATTGTTCCGTTCGCGTGTTTTCAGCTAGTACGCGCTGGACTTCCTGTTGAATCTCTTACAGCCGAGGTGGTCGTGCTTTTTCGGAAGCGAGGTTCTTTTTATATTCCTGTAACTATAAGTTCTATAGAAATTTGCAGTGACTGACGATGTCCATTTCAGGATTCACACAAGATGGGGATAAATATCCGGATTGGCCCTCAGACTTGGACACGCAGCCAGCTGATGCAGCTTATTGGGAGGTAGCAGTTGATTCTGCCCGCGTCTATGGCAATGAGTATTTTAAGGTGATTACAGAACTTCATTCTTCTAATATGAATCTGGTTATCACGTCTTTATTATTGCCTGAGTAGCGTCTTCAGTTCCATCCTCTGACCATTTTCTTTGCTGTTGGAGATAGTGTTTTTGTGGGTGTCCTTGAAGCATTGGTAATTTTGTGTTCATTTTTCCAAACAGAAAGGAGATTACAAGACCGCACTAAGAAAGTATAGAAAGGCTTTGCGGTACCTGGATGTATGCTGGGAGAAAGAGGAGATCGATGAAAGTAAGTTGCTGAGTTTTTGCAGAGATGGCATTTCTTAAGTTTCGTATTGGAAGTCCTTTTGGGGGACAGGTGTCTTGGTTTTAGTCTCCTGGCTGACACTATAATGTCTGCGGTTTTTTGCAGCAAGAAGCAATTCGCTACGCAAGATGAAGTCACTGATATTGACCAATAGTGCTGTGAGAATACCTTCAGACCTTTCATTTAAACTAATTGACGATGTTATTTCCAAAATTGAGTAGACCGACGGCTTTTTAAAGCTGCAAATGGTGTGACGGCAAGAAGTAGTAATCGTTTGTTTACACAACCAAGTTTTAGGCTATGTTTTTGCGGTTCTTGATTTGGTTTATGGTTCTGGTGACAGGCTTGCAAGTTGAAACTTGAAGATCCTCAAGGTGCATTAACTGACTGTGAATATGCCATGCAAACCGGAGTTGATAATGTCAAAGCACTTTTCCGTCAAGGCCAGGTCAGTTCCTCTCTGTGGAAAAGCATTATCTAGAAGTCGTGGGCTTCATTTAGAATTCCTGGGAGTCGTTGGCCTTCAGCATTACCATTCCAATAGAAATCAGATCAGTCATATTATTATGGTGAAGAATTTGCATTTCTTGAAGCAGCTTTCAATTTTGTCTGTATTGCAGGCTCATTTAGCGATGAGTGACATCGATTCAGCACTGATGAGCTTCACTAAAGCCTCAAACATTGAACCAAACGACTGTAAGTGAATCCCTTACTCTTAATCACGGTGTTTTAACATCTTCGGGGGACAGAATCTCTGACTTCGATAACTTATCCTTCTCCCATTTATAGGTTTTGAGATGTGTAAACTGTCGCGAGTGTGCGTGGATGTACTCTTGGGAAATGCTCTTCTTAATGGTGTCTGTTGGGTTTGGTGATTCTGGAGCTTTTTAGCATTCAGAATAATCTTCTTTGTTTACAGGTGTCGAAATACTTGCTGATGGTTTCTGATCTATATTTTTGCAGCTGGAATTAAGAAAGAGCTTGCAGCTGTTAGGAAAAAGGTGATTCTCTTAATTTCTGGCCGGCTTAATATAGAATAATTGCAATTCTCGTAGACGGTTTGTCTGATTACATACTTTTTAGACTGGCCAGGGTCGGATATTTATGCTCAAGCCAGTGGGCTTATCTCTGGTGACGATTGAGGTATCTACGTTCAGTGGAATGTTTTTTTTTTAAATATTTCTTTTTCTAATGTTATTTCATGGTTTCAGATCAATGAGCGGAACGACAGAGAGAAGAAGTCCTATGCGCGAATGTTCAAATAGCAAGACTTCAATTTTGGCAGGTGATATATGTCTCCTTGTAAGTGCTGAGATAGTTTTGTCTACTGTATCTGTTGTAGTTGAATTGTTAAGATTTATATGAATCTCTAGCGGCTCAGACAAATGCTCTGAATTAGTATAATTAGACGAATAATACACTATGTAAGTTTTACTCGAGTATCAACAAGATGCTTAGTATGCATCACGAAGAACATTGAGTTATTTCAGTTGGAGTGTGGAGGTGTCCTTATGTGTGCACACTTTTTATGACTAAAGCATCACTGGATGGAAAAGCTTCTGGGTTTTGGTTGCTACTATTTGTTGAGTGATCGTAGTCATGTTTTTGAATTGCAGGGATGCAGATGAAAATGACTTACACGAAGTGTGAAGCCACGGACTCTACTTACATATGAGACATTTCGTATTCGGATGTTTGAGGGTTGCAAGTTAGGGTTTTGGCACCTTTGAAATTCCCTTGGAATTTCGACATATGTAAGCTGCATCTTTTACTATGCAATCAAAGGTCCCACATGATTTTCTTTCATCTGACCCTGTAGAATATGAATGATGCGTTTTATCTAATTGCATGCTCTTTAGCTGCGAGTGGAATTTTCTTCAGAAGTTGTACCACTTACGAATAACGGGTCATCAGCCTGCGACTCTCCTGAAATTTGTCTCGTCATCCCGGCCTTGGACCCACAGATTTCTGAGATGCATGAAGCTGCTCTTCAACGTCCAATTGTTTTGGAAAGGTGGCCATTTCACATTGTCATTGCCAGGGAAGCAGCCACTCCCTCTGTTTCTGCGTGTTTCCTTGTGTTTTACTAAGGAAGCATGGGTCTTTTTCAGAAACAGAGGGAGTATCATCACTGGGAGCCAGAAACGTACACACCAAAATGATGTGAGTGCAGGGGCAACAGGGCCATGAGTCCTGGACTGACCCAATGCTGTACGTATGCCTGAGGACGTTGGTAGTGCAGGCAGTACTGTATGATGATTCTCAGGTTCCTCATGAATGCTCTTCGTTCATCAAGTGCAACTACTTCTCTAGGTGTTCATGTAAAGATGATTGTCATCCAATGTGGATGAGGAGCCCCGGGAATTGATTGCGTACCCAATGATCACAGCAGATGCCCAGAATGTGAATGATAATATGGAATTCTGTGTTGAATGTAAAAGTGACATAAGGGAACTGTACTCAATACTGTTATAAGCTCGGCACCCTAAATGTGCCACTTACCCTAAATCACCGTCTTCATGCTGCGACGGCTGCGTATATCTTCAAAATGCGTATATCTTCAAAATCAACTACTGTGCCCTATGCCATTGCTACAACCCTATGCCATTGCTACAATTGAAATAAAACCAAAAGTAATTTTTTAATTATTTGATTTCTAAAAACTTTATAAATCAATAATTTTCATGGATCAATAATTTTCATACCATGAGTCGGACCACCACAAAACAAACTCGTGCACCACCACTACAAAACAAAACAAACTCGTGCACCACCACCACAAAACAAAACAACCTCGTGCACCACCACCACAAAACAAAATAAACTTGTGCACCCCTCTTCATTGAGAGCTTTCCCATGGTACTAAGAATGTGACTGGAAAACACATGGATGGACTAGGAGATCTCCACCCCTCTTCATTGAGAGCTTTCCCATGGTACTAAGAATGTGACTAGAAAACACATGGATGGACTAGGAGATCTCCACGTAATAAACAAAATAAACAAATAGCCTATCTTAATGGATGGATTATATTTAATAAACAAATAGCCTATCTTAATGGGTGGATTATATGGACTGCGTGGAAAAAATTGATTTGTTTTATTTTATTTTATTTTGAAACAAGTGGACAATTTTTATTAACAAGGGAAACAATACATTGAACTAAGAGATAGAGTCCATGGTAAAAAAAATTTAGTTTTTCAAATAATGAGATTAGATAGCGATTGATCTTTACAGCCTGACAGGCAAAAACTTTGATAGGATGTGCCAAGTAACCAAGTTCCATTACATTTTCCTACGGGAAGAAATGTTTTACGACCAAACTTTGTTCCTTCATAACTTTTGCGTATGATATCCAAATGCCACATTTTTTGGTGTGTTAAAACTTCATTTCAAGTGCCAATACAAAAATATGAAAATTTGACCAATCTTATAATAGTAATTCTAGACACAAAAGCAAAAAGTGGCAATTTGGAGGTACCCACTTTACATACTTTGTGAATGAATGAACTATAAATGAACTAAGAATATTTGAAGTTCTAATATATAAACTATAAATTATCTAAGTGCTAAGATTAGGTGTATCCAAAAATAACCCTATTTTTTCAAGAATAGAAGAGCATATTTTAGGCAAGAGTATACAAAAGTTAATTTTAGAAAAGGGTGACAATTAGACCTCAACATCAATCAATTTTTGTATGTATAAATAACCCTCAAAAAGACAATGCAAGCCCCTTGGACATTTTCAAAGTCAAAACTTAAATTTTCACATAGTTCTTGATTGAAATTTTTAGAATTTTTAATTAAGAAAATGTAGCTCTAGTAATTTGTTTTACTTCATTTGAATTTTTTTCAAAATTGTTAAAATTGTAATTTTTGTGACAATTCTAAGATAGCATCGTGAAAGCTCAAAACAAACCACTTTTGAACTTTATTTTTATTGAATTTCTCTTGGTGTAATATCAAGGAGTACATAAATTATACCATGATGTTTGCCACTAATATTTCCATTTTTCTTAATAAGTACATACTATTTAAAGCTTTTTGTAATTATTATGATTTTTATTTGAAAATTTCTTTCTAAAATCATATAAAATTCAATTTGAAGTTCTTAATTATGAGAAAATGATATTAAGTTTTGAACATATGTGAAAAATATTAAATTTTTGAAAACTATGTTTTAATGTAGTTATCTAGTGAAGATTGACCAAGCCCAGACATAAACGTGCTTTAAGGGTTAACTTTGTTATTGATGTGTCTATGTCAGTAAATTAAGTTAAAGTTATATTAGCTTTTTTTTATAGTTTATTTGGGATGTTGTTTTCAAAAAATGGTAATTCAATTTGTAGTTTATTTTCAATTTTGATTTTTTTATTATTACATCTTGATTTTGTCATTTAATATATATTTATATTTTTTCTTTTGAGCAATACTAAAGTAATTGAATCTAAAATTGTCTAATATAACATCTAGTTATGGTTTATATTATAAAATTCTTTAAGTGTTTGTTGGATCTTATTGGAAGTCAAAAAATAATAATGTGCATAAAATGTAAATTATGAAATTCTCTAAGTACTTGTTAAAGATCCAATAAGATTTAATAGTTTAGGTCTTTTTAGAAGCTAGTTGCAATTAACTCCTAATGGATTAAAGAGTCCACTTTAATTTTTCTTGAGAACTTTAGTAGACTTTGTGTACTTCATAATTTTTGCATGAAATATTTAGAATGGATACTAATCATTCTAATCTTTATATGAATCTTTGTTTCATGCCATTTTGATAAATATTGTAAAAGTTTAAAGTTTAAAAAATATTTCAATGTCAAAATGAGTAGCTAAAAATATATTTTTAAAAGATAATTAATTTTAATAGATTGTATAGATTAATACCTACTCAAAAACTATTGAACCATTCAATTCCAAATAATGAGATGAAAGTTATGAGGAGTTTTATTTTGTGAGCAATGAAGGTAGAAAAAACATATAAAGTTGTCTATTGCATTCAATTTTGAAAATTTTCAAATAAAAACAAAAGCAAAGAAACAAAAATTGTTTACTAGAACATTTTCACTATTGGAATGAACAATTCTCAATTCTTTATAAAAGTTATTAGCATTTTAGGATTTTTTTAATTTGATACCACCATCTACTTTATAATTTTTCTAAAAGATGAAGGAGAAATATTTTTTTGGTTTGATTGTTTTACATATATTTTCAACTCATTTTCCAACATATTGACTAAATTGCACAAATTATGATAAATATGGAGCTTTTTTTCTAAAAACGTTGAAAGACAAAATTTCACCTTTGGAAAGGGCCAAAAAAGCCTACATTTTGAAATTTAGGCACACTAAACTTGTGATTGGTGGAGATATTTACTCTTTAATTTTGGAAGGATGCTCTGGAACAAGTTAACTTTAAAATCTTATGGTGGATTTGTTAAAAAATAAAAATAGATGAAGATTTTAGCCATGCTTTGGATATAAGTATTTTGAAGTAGTTTTGAGCCTCTAAACATGCAAGAACTTTAAGGGTTTAGAAGGAATGAAAAAGTATCAAATTTTGTGTATGCTGGCTTATCCCATATTAGAGTCACCAATAAATTTTATTTATAACCCTCCTATTATGGCCACAATTTCTAATCTAAATAATCCTTTAGAATATCAAGGAAGTATCAATCCTATTACTTTCTATGTTGTCTTTCCACACCTAAAAAACAAATGACTTTTTTAAGTGATCATTTCTAAAACCTATAGGTATTACTAGGCCCTCTCAAAATGAAAAAAATGTGAATATATGGTGGTAATCTAAGTCATCTAAAATGAACTCAATATTTTTCTAAAATAATTGCTATTTCAAGGCTATAAATTGGTCACATTCTTTGACATTTTATACTAAAAAGATACCTTGTATTTTGTGGCCCTACTAAGGCACCTCCCAACCATCTCTATTGTACTAACCCCTAAGTGCCCCAAGTGTCCCTACATAGTTTGGAAGTGCAATTTGAATTGTTGTAACTTTTGCATCCAATATCTGAATTTAATAAAATTTATTAGAGAATCTATGTTCTCTCTTCCAATTTGTATGGTAAAAATATCAAATAAATCCTAGACGTACTAATTTTTAAAGAGCCATTTGAAGTTCATATGTTCAATTTGTGTTCATCACATTGCATTGTGCTAGTTGCAACTTCAAGGGCTTGTATCTCCTTCATCTAGGATTCTTTTTTCCAATAAAATTTCTTGAATAAGATTTCCCTTGAAGTTTAATTGTTGTGGTAAAGTTTTCATGTCAATACAAATTGCTTTGAATGATTGGGAGCCATTTGAAATTCAAAACGTGGTTCAAAATAAAAACTTTTTTTGATTACGGTGAACTTCTGTGGCCTATTTCTTCTTCATATGATGTTTGTTACCAATAAAAATTTAAAGAAAGTTGCGCATATTAGTCTAGTTTGTATGCTTAAATTTCATATCAATCCAAGAACTTACAAGTGTCTGAGAAGCATTTCACTAGAAGGAGGTTCAATATGAGATTTTTTTTTCAACTTATTATTATTATTTTTTGACATTTCAAAGCCATCTTGAAGACATTGTGAGTCATTTGAATGATGTTTTCTTTCACCAATGTGTTTGTATGTTGGCTTTAAAGAACTTTATAGTTAAATTTATTTTCATTTGAGTAGGTTTAGAAAACAAATTTCACCTCTAGTGTATTGCTAGGAAAACTTTAGTATCCTTTGTTAATGCTAAAACATTATAATCTTGCAATTTGTGTGGCCAAATGACTCCAAATTTGATTCACATCATCTACAACACCTAACTTACACTATAAGATTTTACAATTGAGATTTCTATATTATAATACTTTATAGGCAATGATGTTTTTAAACCATGAAATGCTACTCTTAGGGTTTAACTATTAGAGTGTCCTAGATTTAATGTTATTCTTTTCATACTATATATAAGACAATTGTTGGAATTTCAATCAAGAGTTTTTTCTATAGTAGCCAAAAGATAACCGTATTTTTTATTCAACTCTTTGATACCCAAATGAACTCTAATGTCCTAAAAATGTTATCTTGTAGGACTTGGTATTGAGGGCTAGTTTACATCAAGGCTAAGCCTCAAAGCCACTCTATATGAGTAATAACTTGTTTTGTTGAATGAGACTAATATAAAGCGAGAGCCCATCAAAAATGAAAGCAAGGTCCCTAGCAATGGTCTTGGTGTAAATTAACTAGAAAGTGACCACTTAACCAAAATTTCCAAATTGTGACAATGAGCCATGGAAGCAATGGGGGCCATGTTGACTTAATGTCGTCGTCTTAATATTAACTTGAATTCTTCTTTTATTCAACTTTGTCCTCCCTTCCCTTTCCTTTTCCAAAATATAATTACTAAAATAATCATATTTTAAAGCTTTCAATTTATTTTTGTCATGGTCACATGTGATATTTGTTAGGCCTGGTGGTTAAGAATCTCTCACCCCAAAACCATGACACCATTATCTTCATGCTGTCCATGTAGGATGCTATGTAGACTTATCATTCACTAAATTTTCCTTGGACCATGGGCCTTGTTTAAACCAAGGTTGGAACACCTCTTGTTTATCTACCAATTATATGACAAAAAATTCAAGTAGTCACAAACCTTGACCTTGGTGCAAATCAATCTTAAAGTCAAACCACCCATTACCAATTAGAGATGGGTCCTTAACTTATAGTGTACTACTATTTCCAACAAGGCAAATTTTTTTTTGTTAACCATGTTTAGAAGGCTGGTTTTAATGACATGCACAATATGTGAGGGTACAAGGAACAATTGTTGAATGCTAAGTGTTACTACATATATTATTTTGAAATTTATACATCTCATTAGAAAGTAGTTTCTTCTATGAGTGGAATTGTAGATACTAGTTTGGAACACTTTTTGCCTCCCAAAATTCCTAAGATTTTGAATTTTGCGAATAAAATTATGAAAATTTTGCAATCACAATAATTTCTATCTTCCTACATGGGAAAAATTTCCATCACATTCATCATTTGTTCGACAGTCATTTAAGTGATTAGCTATGTGTGGTCCGACCCATAGAGTAAAATGGCCATGTACCATGTACATCCAAGAACCGCACAACAACTGTTGCCAATTAGTGCACAGCATCTCAAAGTTTAGGCCCAACGAATTGTTAGCAATTACCATACAGTTTCTATTGTTTCATGGGTACGTACATTAATTTGTAAGTTATCGCATCGTTACAATGTACATGATTACTGCAAAGAAGTGACACTATTTTATCATCTGTATTAACTATGTGACCTCTGTACGATAACCACAGGTGCATTAATGACACAAATTATGCACAAAAAACTATTATCTTTGTTGTGCATTTTATCTACGTTAAAGTACACGAAAAATTCATGACAATAGCGTTATTGTTATTTGTACTAGAGTAACTCTTATTAAATGTTATCAATGTTTGAAAAAGTATTGTCAATGTTAAACTGTTGATCACCCTCCTAATTAGCAGTAATTTTTTTTCACTTATATTTATTTCATTTTGTTTATTAACTGATTAGTATAATCTAATAAATTATAATTTACATCTATATAATTGCATCAAATGTTGAACTAAATCCATGACTAGACCAACAAGAAACTTGATGATGTAGTGATAGAAATGTACAATTGTACCAAATGTTTGAATTAAATCCATGACTAGGCTGACAAGAAACTTGACAACGTAATGATAGATTCACTCCAATGGCACTTGGTGAGATTGGAGAGTTGAGAGATCCTTTTTATACTGAAATTCATTGTTTGTCATGACCACTCAAAGCACATGGGATAACTTAAAGATGAGAAGCTTGGTTGACCACTCATTGTCAACTTGAAAACGCAGGAATTGTGTTAAAACCATAATTTTGAACCACATTTAGGTATAGTAGAGTAACTTTTTTTGAAAAACTTTGAACTAAGAAAAAGTGGTAAATTACGCCATGTCTCATCTCCAAAAATCTGTTTGACATTTCAAGTCTTCAATCAAAAGTTATGGACAAATTTCAGAGAAGCATTAGAAATTGTCAAAAAAATTCCCTTCCAACGCCTCTCTGAAATTTGTCTATAACTTTTGATTGGAGACTTGAAAATTCAAACGGATTTTTGGAGATGAAATATGGCTTAATTTTTCAACTTTTTTTAGTTCAAAGTATTTCAAAAAAAATCTTCTACTATGCTTAAATGAGGTCTGAATTTTTACTTTGAATACAATTCCTGTTTTTCAATTGACTTAGTACCAAAATTATAAGAGATAAAAAAATGCAATGTTAGTGCAATAACTATGCATGGACTTGATGTTGTGTGATTATTGCACTAACTTCATATGTCTTAAATAAGTACGAATGTTGCACGAAGTTAGTAGCCCATCACTAAACCACTGAAATCGTGCATATTTTGTCAAGTATAGTTATCGTGCAACTTTAACACTTTAGACTCAAATATGAATGATATACCTAAACTATACTATAATCATGAATGACAATTTCATATTGTAACAATATTTCCAAATGAATGAATGTAATATGAAAACAATGCCTGACGATAATCATACGATTACTATTGACAATTTGTGACAGGGGAACTTTGTGATGGGTAACTACATGATTCAACCACCAATTCAACTGTGATGAGAACTAAATTTTGTATCACCACCCAATGACAGGACATTGTGCAAAGAAGGGTTGCAAGGAATTTTTGACTAGATTTCAAATGCATTGCCTTTAAATTGTAATAAAATTCGTAGTAAGAAATCCTTCTGCGTTCTGTTTTTCAAAGGTGAATCTTACTATGACATTTAATAATCACACCAAATTTCAAAACATGCAAGTCTTCATGTTTATGTGGAGAAAGATTTGAAATTTGTTTGTGCGGTGATTGGCAAGTTTACTATAAGTAGTGTTATGCTAGAAGTCTTGGATTTTGGGCTCTACACAAATCAGATTTTGAGAATTCAGTTGGACTTGAGACTTGGGGGCATATGCCATCTACTCCGCATAGATAAATCCTTGCCCTAATTTCAAACAGTGTGCAATGAGAATCAAACAGTACAATGGAATCAAATAGTGTGCAATGAGCATGTAAGCTTATCTTTCGTCTAAATTTATTAGGGCAAGCATTCGGGCACAGGCTTGCATTTCAGTCGTCGCAAACAGATTGTTGTTGTTTGTTGTTGTTTCGGGTTTGCGAGCTTCAGGGTTTAAGCGCGTCGTCGTCGCAGCGATGGAGGTCGTTGGAAACGACCTGTCTGCGGGTGCGGACGATTTAGTGTTGGAAAGCGCGCCTCAAATGGCCGAACAAGTGGCCAAGGAAGTCGCTGCACAGGAATCGACTCTGGCGGGGGCTGGCAACAGCGGGGTCATAGAATTGGAAGACGCAGGGGCGAGTGTTGACACTGGTACGCTTTTCTGGCTACGACATTCGGAATTTTTTTCCTTTCTTGTCTTTTGATTTTCTGTGAGAAGAAGTCTTCAATTGTGGGTTTGGAAATGCATTTTCTTCAAATTTAGGGTTCAGCACGACTTTTGGATTTGCAATTGAGAATCATCATTCCAGGGTTCAGTTTGTTTAAGAAACTTCTTGTGAATGTAAGGTTGAGGATAATTGAACCGGTAAGCGACTTCACCCCGTCCCTTCTACTGACCCCTGTTGCACTTGGTTGGCCTCAATTGGCTAAATGTCGGTGGCCTCTGACCTTTGCATGGAAATTCGGTTGTCTACTGTCTGCAAATAGTGGTCTACAACCTTTTGACTTCAAAATTGCATAGGAAATTCATACATTGTGATAAAAAGTTTGATCTGGAGAGAGTTTCGCTCTTGTACTGAGAATGGTCTCTCCCTAGCTCTATAGTGATCTGCTAATGAAAGTGCAGTCCTACATATGCTAAAATGCTTCAGGTGGCGGAAAGAGTATCCTCTTCCTTACTGTCAAAATGGTGATTTAGTTTATGGATTGAATAGTCATGATTAATTTTGGTCGACTGGTTGGTCCGTGCCAGTTTCAAGTGTAGAAAATTACCCCTCAGCTGAGGAGCTCATTGCCAAAGCGCGGGCGCCTGTCAAACGTGAGTATGTGATTTTCAACACTGGGCCGCGTGTCATGGCTAAGTCAATAGTCATTACCACCACACCGCAGGAAGGAGCCACCGCCACTGTTGCCGAGACTGGTACCATTGTGGCTGCAAGGCCAACAGTCGACAAGAAGTCTAAACGCCAATTAAAACGGGAACGGCAGGAGGTTTGCAGCATCTCCTTATGATATAGAACGCTTGCTGCCTGTTTTGGGAATTATTAGCCTGTGCATTAGGTTTTATGGGTTTAGATATTGGTCGTGATGAGAATTACTCATCCCAAAAGATCTTCCTACTAGATTCACAAAGTTGTTGATTTCAATATCAAGTTTAGATTAATGTCAAGTTTACGTAAACTTAATGTTAAATATTTTTCAATGTCATATCAAGATACTGCCAGATACCTTGTCTTTAAGTTGACACCATTTGTGTTTTACGAAGCATGAGGACTACGTAAATCTAATGCGTATTAACTTAGCGTCAAGTACTTTTTCAATTCAATGGGAGGGGGAGTCTTTTCGAATTATTGGTTTGCGTGTACACATGCACCTCTGAATGTGAGTGATTGGGACCTTAATCTTAGGCTAGGTCGAATAAATCGGCGGAGAATATTTGTGGCGCTGTGGCGAAAGCGGGTGACACGAAAGCTTGCAAATTCGGTGCTTCTTGTCGCTTCAATCACGATTTGACTGCGTTCATGGAACAAGTAAGTGATAAGAACCTTGTTTCCAACTGCCGTTGACATTTCTGCATTGCTGTTCCTAGAAAGCTCTGTCTAGACACCATTTTCAAGTATTTCTCCATTTGCAGTCCAATTTCGAGCTCTCAGTGAGTGCCTTGTATGAACCATGGATGTGTTCGTCACTGTATCAGTCAAACCTCCTGTTCTCTTCCCGATTTTATGACTATAGGTAGAGGATATTATTTGCGTCACTTCAACCATTTTAACACATGCAGGAGTGTGATTCTTGTGAGATTTATAGAGCTGTGGAAAGATCACTTTGGGTCGGATCAAATCTGGGCCATGTCAACTTTTCATCTCTTTGGATGGATTGCTTATGCAAAGTGGGAGGGTGTAGATCACTATAAGTGACAGTTGGACAACCCCATTCCCATTTAAAGAGGAGTGGCCATAGACATTTGACCAACTCAAGTTTTACTCAACTTGCAAATAGTTCCAGTGTATGGTTTGACGAGCTGCTGTTAGTAACAGGGGTCAGTTTAGGAGACGGGATCCGGTTTTTAACACTATCCTCTGTCTTAATTTGAAATCAGTTCTAAGTTTTTTCCAACTGCTCCTGCCATGGAATTTGAGGCACACTATGTCTTGGGAAAGCTGAAGACTAGAATATCGGTAGACTCGAGGAGAATGGAACTTTCTTCTGTGTTGCACATGTACGTGTGCCATTGACGCAAGTCGTTCTTTGGTTGCAGAAACCTAAAGATTTGGAAGGTGTATGCCCTTTCTCGGGTGTTACTGCTGTCTGCCCTTATGGATTTGCGTGCCGTTATTCTGGTTCTCACCCTGAGGTAAAGGGGGTAGAAGTTGCAGAAGTTTTGAAGGATGGGAACTACGAAGGCAAAAATCCTTTCTCCAGTATTCGGGAGCTCAACAGCTTGAACAAAAGTTTTCAGAAGCTGTTATGGAAAAATGCGGTGACTTTTCCAAGGGCTGACGCCCAATTGCAGGCGCTAGGACTTCTGGTGCGCTTTCAGACTCATGTGTTCCGTATAAACCTCTTTGCTGCTGTTGTAATTGCAACTATGGTTCCATGGATCTTGCTATATGAAATTTGTTGTGTCTGATTCTGAACCATTTCTATGGGAGGTTTTATCTTGTCTAAAGAATTTTCAGAGGTGGTAGCTCTCTCGCTTTTCCTACTATTTCTGGCCATCATATTTCAATCTTCTAAGTCAAAGTTTCATAGCGATTACTCTCCATTCCGTCTTCGGTTGGGCAGGCCTTCATAACATGCATCTTGATTTTAGAGTTTTCTGCTATCTATTTTGTAAAGTATTCTACTGATATACCATGCTTTTTGAGACTATGCTGTTCAAACACACTAGTAAGCTGTGACCTGTGGAACAGTCAGTTTGGTGAGTGTTATAGCAACTTTTTGGTGAGGTCGTCCTTCTAAGTCTCGTGAATTGAGGGGTATGGATCTGGTGGATTTTTCACAGGGGAAAGCTCGGAAATTGGTGGTTAAGCCTTCTGCTGTAGAAAATGGAGATGATAAGGTGCCGGAGCAAGTACCGGTATCAGTTTCTAATGTCTCTGCATCAGAGATCGAATCCGAAAGCGTTAAATTCGATGAAACAGTGCCAAAACTCGTGGGAATTGCCCCAATCCCAGATGCTAAAAATGGTGTGACTGAACTTCCTGGAAACGACGAAGGAAATATTATTGGAATTGAAGGACTGTTACCGTCGGTTACTTCGGTAATTGATGAAGTTTACCCCCCTCATAAGAAGGTTCGAATTACTGAAGATGAGCCAGCTGTGAATGCTATAGATGAGCAAGCTCCGTACAATGTTAATAAGAATACTAATGAGCTTAGCAACCGTAGAGTGGATAATGATGATTCAAAATATACAAACGATGAGGTGAAGGAACCGTTGCGAGAAAAGAAATTGATCGATTTCCGTGGAAAACTCTACTTGGCTCCTCTGACAACGGTGGGAAATCTACCATTCAGACGAGTTTGCAAGCGATTGGGAGCTGATATCACTTGCGGAGAAATGGCCATGTGCACTAATTTACTCCAGGTTTGTGATTTTTTTTTCTGCAACTTACTCTTGAAAACTTCAACTTTCATACCTCGCAGGCCATCTCATTTCTGTTTGGACCTGATTTTCTTGAATCATCAGCTACATCTCCATGTTTAACCGTCATTGATTAGAGCCTTGGCTTGAATAATTATTTTTTCTGGAAGACATGTCCAGACAAATTCTCATCCGATCCCATCCCATCCCATCCTGTCTCAGTTGCGATACTTCGAAACGATTGCTTAGGTTTAAGAGTTTTCATTTGTTCTTCTTGAAATTCAGGGGCAAGCTTCGGAGTGGGCATTGTTGAGGCGCCATGAAGAGGAAGAAATCTTTGGAGTCCAGATTTGTGGGTCATATGCTGATACCGTAGCTCGAGCGGCTGAGCTGATAGAGCGCGAATGTACTGTGGACTTCATTGATCTGAACTTGGGATGCCCCATTGACGTTGTGGTGAACAAAGGCGGGGGTTCATCTCTGCTAACCAAACCCCAACGGCTTCAAGATATCGTGAAAGCAGTATCAGCATCAATCGACACTCCTCTCACACTCAAAGTAAAATTCATTTCTAACCTTCTGGATAAGACGGCTTTTCAAAGTTCATCATTTCTTTCCAGGAACAGTCTTCTTGAGATGGTGTCATTGTGATCAGTGTGAAGATTCTAAATGACTATACATGTATGCATTGAATATTGTTTCGAGTGCATTGATTTTGCTTCCAATGTGTTTGCTCCCATATTGACCGAAATCAATGCTGAATGCTGTGTGTCCTTTCACTGTACTGACGTGCTCTCTGGAGCCCTGCGTCTATGTCGAGGACTTGATTGTATCGTTATTTGGGTGCGGTTCAAGAGGTGAATAATTTAGAAGGGAAATTGCTTGAGATGTTTTTTTGAGTTGCACTATGCATTCTTAATCTTAAAGTCTGTCTATCTACAGCTGCGAATGGGGTTCTTCGAAGGTCGAAATTGTGCGCATTCCTTGCTTCCCAACGTTGGATCTTGGGGAGCAACAGCTGTTACCATCCACGGTAGGACACGCCAACAGCGCTACAGTAAACTGGCAGACTGGGACTACATTAATCAGTGTGTATCCAATGGCCCAAACGACGTACAACTTATTGGAAATGGCGATGTTTTTTCCTACACGGAATACCAGGAGCACCTTGAAACTTCTGGGTCGAAGCTTTCAACATGTATGATTGCTCGTGGAGCCCTGATAAAGGTGGGAGGCTCTTTCATATGATCTTGTCAGTAAAATAATTTGAACAGCTGAATACATACAGGTGAGGTAGTTGCTCTGAATTTAATGCTGACACGAGTGCAAGCTAGTAAATTGGGGCTGTGTTTTACAAATGTACTGGCTTTACAAAGTGTATGTTCTTACATCTCAGCTCGTCATTCTTGGGGTTTGCGGGTGGATCAATGTATAGCTAACACACAAAGTTTTGGTTGCAGCCTTGGTTATTTACCGAAATTAAGGAGCAACGACACTGGGATATCACTGCTGAAGAAAGACTGAACATTCTACGCGATTTTGTGAGATTTGGCTTGATACACTGGGGTTCTGATAGCAAAGGTACAATCTAGTTCTGTCAGGCATTTCCATGATGTTTTCATTGGTATTATCTACAGGAGCTTCCTAAATTTTCGGGGTCATATATTTGAAATAATCTTTCCGTTCACTTCTTTAGTTGCCGCTGTATTTGCATATTCTATTTGTTGAATGCACTGACTTTTGCACATGTCAACTACAACTAATTAATGAATTCAATTTGATTGGGTTGGATAATCAGGTGTTGAAACAACAAGACATTTTCTCCTGGAATGGTTGAGTTATGCACATCGCTATATCCCTGTTGGTCTACTAGAGGTTATCCCGCAGAAGCTAAATTGGCGACCACCAAACTACCACGGACGGAACGATTTGGAAACACTAATGGCATCAGATAGTGGAGCTGACTGGGTGAGCTTCTTTGGATCTTGGTTGCAGACCCATGGCTTCAGTTTGAATTTCAAGTGCTTTGTTGGTTTGCAATGCGACCTTTGTAATGCTTCTGCTTACTTCTTTGGTGAACCTCTTGGAATGCCCAGGCTATTTCATTTTACATTATTAGGTAGACGAGCTGAGGCAACGAATGCCTTGTGATAATTACGTTGTTTTGAAATATGGATTGCTTTTGTTCGAAGACTGTCACGCTCTCAAGGTGATGCCGTCAGTGACTAATTTTAATATCTGACGAATTGGACGAAAGGGACCTGCCTTATATAGTAAGCTGGACTGGGCACCTAATAAGTGGATGGTGCGGATGGTTTGGCAGGTCCGACTGACAGAAATGTTGCTGGGCCCTCCTCCGGCAGGATTTATATTTTCTCCCAAGCATAAGTCTAACGCATATGACAAAGCTGAGAATGGCTGAACGGCACAAGTTCATGGGGCACGTTTTCTCCTCAGTGAGGACGGGATTCTTTACATCCCTTGCGGTCCCCTTTGGAGGTTCTTCCACACTAAAATAATCTGGGAATTCCAAGATTAATTTTGTCCTCAGAGTTTTGTTTTTCACTGGATTGGCGAGAGAGCCACCCATTGCATTTCGCAGAGGCAATGCTGTACAATGTACGAGCTTAAGAGGAAGCACATCTTGGTTGGAGGATGTGAATACACAATTTGATCCTGAGTGTACCTTCTGTGGTTTGGTTGTCCATCGGCACTTTGTTTTGTGTTTTGCTAAAACGATTTTTTTTATCACTGCTGGCTGTTAAGTAGCAGAAGCCCTGCCAGACTCGGTACTAATGCTTCTTGTGTAGTATTTTATTAGGCCTACTCATTTGAGAAGGGGCTTCTATTACATCAGCATGCAAAGCCTACCTTAGCAATGCTGAATCGTAGGTCGCCTCCTTTATAGATAACTACACTTTTCTGTGCAATTACAGTGGGGTGCACTGGAATTTGACATCCTGTTTTTATTACATTATATTTTTTTATGTTACGATTATCTGCCTATTTGTTACAAACTTCTTAACCCCTAAACAAACACAGTCTTCTTCAGAATTGATGATTTGAAAAAAATCATCATAAAGTACTATTTGGAAGAATATTTTGGAATTGGTATATGAATAAAAGTAGATTTTGAGTTTTGGATTCCATCCATATGGTTAGATTCACCAATTGTATCACCAATATTTTTTTTTATGAGTTTTGAAATGGAAATTTCAAAATTCCTTCTAAATTTGATTACAAACAAAATTTGTTAGAATGCATTATAAATGAGGTTCCCTTCACATAGTAATATTTTAGAAGTTTTATATTATTTAAATCTATGACCTCATTTTTAAAAATCAACTTTTGAACTAGAGTCAATGCTACTTTGGCTTGGTCAACTACTTAGACATGCTTTCACATTTATAATTTTTGAAAAATATATATACTACTAATACCAATCTAACCATTAGATAGGACAACAACTTGATAGAGTATCTTCACAAATTAGGATGACTTATTCAAGCAATGATGGAAAAAAATAGGATATCAAAGAAATAGGATGTCAATACATTTATTCTCCAAAAAGTGAACATCAAAGTGCTTAAGGGTTGACCCCCATTGTCCAGAAAATAAATGTCAAAGTGCTTAACCCCTAAATGCCCAAGGCCTTTTTTGAGCATCTAGGAATTTGTTCTAAATTGAACAAAAAGCTAACATTTTAATAAGTTGTATCAATTTTTTTTGAATTGTAACCATACAAATTCAAACTAGACATGTTGGAGATGACATTGGAAAAAAAAAATATCACTTATAGATTGAAAGATTATAATGTTTGATTGTGAATGTTAAAATTATGAAAGTGATTTGAAATCTTTCAATCCTCTTTTTACATGTCAAATCTAAAAAGTTGCTCACCCCAAAAAATAAGGATAAAGGGTCTAACATGCATAACCTCAATTAATTTATGGCTTTTCAAAATCTACTCTACAAATTTTTTTAAATGAATTTCTAATGTGATTTTTTCTCCAAAATCTAATGTATTTGAGGCTCATTTCCAAGAGCCTCCAATACTATGGAAAGTCAAAATTGCAATGAACACCCTTGCACAAAATCTTGAATAGAGAAATCATAATCAATCATTTTCAAAATTGGATTTTTGATGCTAAAACTAGACTTCAAAAATAATTCTTCTAAAATATAAATCACTAAAAATAGCAAACTAGTAAGGTTTTAGTTAACTTCAGAGAATTATTAACACCAAAATTTGGTGCCTCGGGCATTTAGAGATTAAGGATTAACCCTTAACTATACATTAGCTATTTTGAGCTTTTTGAGCATTTAAAAAAAAATTCAAAAGTTAAATCTTTGATATTCTATAATCCCTAATCCCTTGAGGATGAAGATGTAGCCCAAATTTTTAAAAATGCGAAAATATGTTATAAGCCCTAAAGAACCATTGTCCTTTTGAGGGACAAATGAAAGTTTGTGAAGATACCTATAATCTCAATTTTTGTTATAATGAATTTCAAAGTCTGGAAATATAATGTTTAAGTAATCAAAGAGCAAGAGCTCAAAAATTTATCATCTAAAATTACAAAAGAAAAGAAACAACACTAAAGTGTCTACTTCCCAAAAAAATTCATTTAATCTATGTGCACAAGCAGTTTTGGAGAATTTTTTTTAAGCTTCATTTATTTAGATTACATTATTTTAAGTGTTCTTTGAATTTTTTGAGTTTTTAAAATTTCTTTTAAAAAATATTTTATCTTTTCAAAAAAATAAATAAAATCACTACACTCCTAGTATTATCCAATTTTACTTTGAATAGTGTTCTTTGCAACTACCTCTGATACTATATCCAGCTATTAGGGTTCACATTTCATGCCAATTAATTAATTAAATTTAGAAAAAATAGTTTGTAAGTCGCTTGAGAATTAATAAAAATTTCAATTTTTTTTAATTTTTTGAAGAATTTGATGTCTTCATTATAGAAACATGAAAAAGGTGGTGAATTTATTATTTTGCATGAGGCCCATTTTCTGATAGTTCAACATTTGTAACAATAATTAATTTGTTATATGACTCTCTCAAAGTAGTCTCTAAAAAAATCAACTTTTATTTTTAAATTATTTTTTTTGCCAATTGTGATACCCAAGTACAATATCAATGGAAAGAATTGCAATGGTTTGAATATTGGCTTGTAAATCTATAATTGCTATAAATCAACAATCTATAAATCAACAATTGTAGCATAATGAATGGTCATGTATTCATCCTTATAAATTAAATTTAAATTTAGAATCTCTTTTAAGTTTAAAAATGAAGTCCTATGTGTTTCTAAAACAATAAAGATGTTGCAAGTCTTATAATGGTTGTATTGTTAGTATTGTATATGCATTACACGCATTTTATCTTTTAGGGATTTTAGGCTTTATTGTTTAAGAATGTGTATTCCTACTCTGAACCCTTATTTTTGTAATTGAAGGGTTTAGGATATTTTTTATCCTACACTAAACTTGTAATTGTTATTAATCATAGACTATGGCTACAATTTATGATTACGTGGATGTTAATGTCGATGGCATTGGATCCATATGCATCCAATGTCAAAAGTGTGTTTTTTGCCAAACTTTGCCCATTGTTGTACGTAGAGGCTACCAACAAATTGTTGAGGCTTACTTGCAATGTTCATATTTGTTTCCATTGATGCAACATTTTCATTTGACAACAAATATGCGTTTACAAAGTCAACCAGACTTTCAACAATTTTTGTTAAATATTAGTGAGGGCAAAACCGGTTCAAAGGTAGATTTACCATTAAGAATGGTTGTAGTTGAAAATTCTTTAGATGGTCTCATTGATGCCATTTTTTTAATCATCCGGTTGATTTCTCTAAGCGTGTCATTTTGGCTATGCGAAATAATGATGCTCAAGAAATCAACCGAAAAATCATCGATCGCATGCCCGGTGATGTGCATTAATGTTTTAGTGTTGATTTTGTGCATGAAAATGATGAACATGTCTATCATTATCGGGTAGAGTTTTTAAATTAATTACAGCTCAACGGTTTGCCTTCTCATCAATTGAATCTAAAATGTGGTTAATATGTCATGTTGCTAAGGAATTGAATCTGACAAAGGGTTTATATAGTGGTAGTTGCTTGCTTATTTTGTAAGTGTCTTTCATTGTATTATTGTGTGAAATTGTAGAAGGGCACCATTGTGGTTAAGAAGTGTTAATTCCAAGAATTACATATCATTGTAATGATAGCTGCTTGCCATTTATACTTTGTTGGAAACAATTTTTTATTATTGATACTTTTGCTATGACAATTAATAAATCACATGACTAATCATATGACCAAGTCGGCATTTATCTTTGAAATGAAATATTTAGTCATGATTAGTTATATGTGGCTATGTAGGCATCTTGCAAACATTGAAGTTGCTAATAACAATTCAAATGCTATGGGAACGGTAGAAAATGTGGTTTACCATGAGGTTTTTGTATGACATCGTCATGGAGATTTCTACATATATTTACACCTAAATCAAGTGGATGGAGAAATTAAGAGTTTTTTCTAAACTTTGCATGTTTAGAGTTCATGCACTCTTTTGGTATTCATTATTTTATTGTTTCAATTGAGATAGCATACCATATCAATGAATATAGTAGGATGATATTTATAGACATTTTGCTACATTATTTTATAACCAACAAAAGATATTCCAATGCATGCATCTTTGGATGCAATTCATTTATTACTTTTCTTTAAGAGTATGCAAATATGCAAAGATTCTAATAGATAAATTTTAACTTGGATATATATGTATATTTTTTTATTTATTCTAAATTGCAATATATTCAAACGATTATGAATATTTTTATAATTTATTATTTGAATCTTTTATTGAAATTGGAATTGTTATTCTACATTTTAATAGGTGAAGATTTTACATGTTCTTTAATTGTAAAGATTTTGATTTGAAAAATATTGTAATAACTCTACATTTCATTGTATATATATTTATGAAGGTTAATAATTTCTTAATTGAAGATTCTTTTGAAATTGAAACTATTGTTCTATATATTCAAATGTGAAGATTCTATTTACATTGTTCACTTGATTAATTTTTTTTTATTGCAATGTTTACATGTTTGCAAAGATTTTTTTATGAAAATTATGATATAAAGATTTTCTTTAATTACTTTCTATTGGACAATATATGTATTTCCAAATAATATTTTATAAAGATGTCAATATTTTCATTTAAAGATTATACATACTTTATTAATCTACATTCTTTCACATGAAAATTTGATGAAAGTAATATAGTTAATGAGTAGCAAAGCAAGCACCAACCGCTAGTGTGTTTTTAAAACAATAAAGATGTTGCAAGTCTTGCAATGGTTGTATTGTTAGTATTATATGAATTATAGTTTAAGTTTAGGACTTTTAATGTTCAAATTTTGTAAAGCCCAAGAAAATTGGAGTTTGTTCTAGTCATAAGATAAAAAAATTTATATATGGTTATCGACAATTATCTAAGAGTTGTCTAAAGTTTTGAACAAGTGACAACATTGATCAAATTCTAATGCAAATTAGAGTTGGTGTTTATTATTTGTTTATTTCACTACAACAATTAATATTATAAGTTTGCTTAGATACTTAGTCCCAAGATGAAGTTAGTGCTAAAGTGCTCCAAATTTTACATAGATTTCATATATTTAGCCCTCTTTCCTAATTGCATCCCTTTCTACATTTGTCTTTCATTTCAATTTTTGAAACAAACGTAGATAGGAAAGCAAGGTAAATAATTGGAAAGAGGACCCATAATGGGTATGATTACTTTAGGTTCAATTCTTGGTACAAATTAGACTTTTTGAGAACATTTGATTTCGAATGATCCAGAAACTCAAATACCATAGTAAGCCCAAATCATTCCTATTTTACTACCCTTGTGTTTATTGAACAATACATGTTTGGAGTGAAATAGGAGTATCTAAAAATTGTCCCCACCCCCCTTCCATTTTGTCATGTAGGATTTTTTTTGAAGTGTTACTAGTATAACTTTAATCTTTAAAGGTCTAGTGGGGACCATATGGTTTAGTACTTTTTTATTCCAAGAATGCAAAGTGTATTTAAATATGGAAAACATACACTGTTGGATTGAAAATTCAACAACGTAACTAAAGTTTTCATTTGGAGGTCATTTTAATATCTAAACTTTATTATATTCAAGTACAACAACATACATATAGAATAAGGGCCCATTTTGCAATTTTTCAGATATGGAGGTGCAATAATTATCTAAATTAGAAAGTGCCATGTGTCATTTGATCTAGCTCAACATGAATATACTTTTGTATTTGGTGTATATGTCAAATACACAAAAAAAAACCATATTACAAATCAAATTTTTCTTTTTTGACCATTACATTAGAGGCAATGATTATTAGCTATATTAGAAGAGTACCTAAAGCTCAAGCTTTGATATAAGACCATGGAAGGTTACATGTAACTCTTATTGCACATAGCAGCTTGGTTTTTTGTGTGGGTGATTGGGATTGGTAGATATAAATGTGTGCAATATTGAAGTGGTCTGCACCTTCACGTAAATTTTAAGGTCTTAAACCAGTTACATATTCACGTAACACTTGATGTGAACGTCATTTTCAGAACCATAAGTTGCAACCACTCCTTCAGTTTCCACCTTCCATATGTGGTCCTACTACCAGCTGTAACATAACAGAGTCGTAAATAAATGCAACAGCAACACTAAGGTACAGACAGCAAGTGAAATCAATTTCAGCAACTTCACTCACCAGCCATGATGAACTACAAGCCATGACCCGTGACAAACAAGAAAAATAAAGACAAAAGGCTTACGGTGGATTCCAAAGAGTGAGAAGATCCTCTTGAGACGCTGAATCAAGCGCAACTGATTTCTGTTTGCTTTTCCACATTTAAAGTCGGACAGGGAAGCCATAATTTTGAAATGTTGTTATTTCGCCTCCCAAACCTGCAGTGACGATAACTAATCCCCAAGCGGCCGAAACACTACTAACCACATCTACAGGCGGGGTAATGCTCCCCATCTCTCCACTCTGTGCACTTACGTTGCTGCAGATGGAGGCCGACTGTGTCAAGTTAGGCAATGAGCTACTACGAAAGGAACCAAGCTTTTCCTCCGGCCAGGTAATAGCAGATCCTTTGGGTCCACACTCGGGGAAGAAGCTTGAACGACGGTGGGGAGGGAAGTTTTCACAAGCATCTAGCGATTGAACAGATGATTGAACAGATAGTACCTTGGTACTACTAATATCTATGGGCGATGACGCATCGAGCTGATGACCAACTTGTTTTCCGCCCTCCACTAGCTTTGTTGAGGTGAGTTCGTCCGCTACTGCAACACTGTTTTTCCTGCCGGACCCGAAAATCCCGAGCGGGGATCTGCCTAAGCAATACGATGGGCATTTCGAGTGCTCATCCGAGCCCTTTGTTGATGAAAGGATCACATTCTCTTCCATTGGTGGCGGAGACTCTGCCTCATTGGGAACCTGAAAGTCCTCTGACTTGCCCAGAGGCTCATAACGGGAGCTACTAATAGGAGGGGTTGAAGAACCCGGCCATGCAATTGCTACGGATACATGGCGTGCGGTGAACTCCTCGCACGAGAGTTGCTTGTCTCGCCGATAGATTGATGTTTTGTTGGAGACGTCTCTGTTACAAGAATTCCAGACTAGAACTCGCGAGTCCTCGCTCGCACTGATGATGAAGTCTCCTGTTGGAGAGAAGGACGATGAAATTTGGCTCTTCACATTTCGTAAACCTGGAATCGAACAAAGAGGAAAAAGAGAGAATCAGTAATGCGGCCTTGCATTAGAATAAGCATTCGACAGAAAATGACTGAATCAGCTTTGCTGTGAAAACGCTGCACAGAAGCTAACAGTTCTCATGTGGTTAACCCCAAAGTGCCCACACTAAAAATATAAAAAACAAACAGTTCACTAAAAATAGTACACCATAGACGTAATAGTATGGTAACTTTCAAAACATATTATTTGTCGTTCAAAACTTTAGGAAATTATTTCGTCTTTCTATTGATACATTTGTCACCTTCCTTGACGCTTCCAAATGATTTACTTCAACTCAGAGAAGGGAAGGTGATGAAGGTATTGCAGGAGAGAGCACTAATTCCAAAAACGTGCGATGAGAACCGAATGAGGTAGAAGAGGAATACCTTTGTACTTAGCAACTAGATTCAGGCCATCGTAGACACGAACACGGGAGTCATTCGATGTGACAAGAACTTTTTGCGGATCCCCAGGCATGCACTGCATTTCAAGAGTCCCCAACGACGTTAATATCATGTGAATTTATTTTTTAATTGTTCTCTTCAAACGTGTATAATGGTAATTGTCAATGCATTGTACAAACAAACATTGACGCGATTGAATAGTGAACCGAAAACCAAACTCTTAATCGAAATCAAAGGTTACCCATATCCAAATCAAAGCCTGCTAACAACTCACAAACCATATCCAATGAGGTTTGCATCCATGATACGTACATGTAATCCAGTTATCTTCTTGCCCCGTGCCTTTTTGTTCTCCTCGCGGACGTCTATGTGAGCATCCAGTTGCAACTTGTTCCCTGCACCATCTTGATCAAATCCTCAGAGTTAACGAAAAAGTAAAGGCTCGTTACAAATTGCAAAAATCCAGCACTACTGATAAGGCCTCAACACAAAATAGGGGAACTAGGTTGACCCACATCATCATTTCATGAAGATGCCAGCAAACATTTAAGATATGACGGCCTGCCAGCATCAAACAGCCACCTACAATGGAGAGTATATTAATCTCAAACTTCTATAATACTCCGTAGATGTTATTACACGGTAGGGCTTACAACAACGAGTATTCTTACGGATAATTTTAACAATCAAAAACATGTACTAACCTGTAGCATTGTAGAAGCGACAAGTCCCCTTGTAAGAACCAACAATTGCTTTCTGAAACCAAAACATTAAAATTTGTTAATCGCTCATTCAATTGAAAAAAATTATCACAAAGTCGTGAAATGAAAGGTTCATATACAAAGAAAAGAAAAGTGGGATACCTTTCCATCCGGAGTGTAGCTTACAGCTGTGACCATTTCTTGTAGGTCATTCCAGTCAACTACGTGGTGTTCGGGAATGCTCCAGATCCGCACTCTATCATCAAGCGACCCACTAAGAAAGTAGCGGTCATCAAGAGGATTGAACTGAGCACAAGTAACTGTCATTCAGCACAAAACAACCCCACCGAATGTCATCAGAATATTCAAAGAAAGAAACAAGCAACCAATCCGTTCCTGGCACAAGTACAAATCTCATATAGGGCGCAACAATCTCGTAACACTGCACTTGATAAAAGCTGAATTCACCCCCACCCCCCAATCCCAATTCAACCCCTTAAACAGGAAACTAGTGTAATATTAGTTGTATCAAATATGTTCTGCAGCTCGTTCCATCACTAAGCAGTATTTAGTAGACACACACACACGAACACCAAGTAATTGACTAAAACAAAACTTGGGTGAGGAACTTTACCGTAGTCATTGTGTGAAAACACCCGCAGGCATTCATCATATGAAATGTGCCACAAGCGTACGGTTTTGTCCATTGATGAAGACAGAAGAAACTGGAATACATTCCCACATAAAAAGCCTGTTAAAAGCTCGAATAGTCATTCATAAATAAGTCTCGTCTGTCTCAGATGAGAAAACTAGATCACATATATGAGAGCAGGATTATCCCGCACAAATGTATCACACAGATAAGTGTAGACGTTTATAAAAGGATACCTGACTTCGAGACCATGACAAGTCCAAGATATCTTCTGTATGCCCCCAGAAAGAGCACATGGGTTTCTCAGAGAGCCAGAAGAGCTTGGGAACTGGGCCCTTGCTCGACTTGAGTTTTCGAGGTTGCGACCCTTTTCCACTCTTTGTACTTCTTTCTTTGTCGATCTTTGCCATACCTCTATCTTGGCCAGCCTTCACGCTTCCATCATTGCGAACTTTGATGCTATCGGCTCTTTGTCCCAGGTCTCCGTCACTCTTCTCAGAGCCCTTCCAAAGATCTGACAGAGGTCAACTTTTCAGGTTAATACACATTTCAACATTGACATGATTTTCGACTCGAATACTCTAGCAACATGCTTACTTCAGATGTGAATATTTACTGCTGCTTAACGACTATATTAACTCGGAATCTGCAGCCCACTCATCTGACTCTCTTTCATTGTCCATCTAAGTCTTAGAACCAGAAACCAACTCCGATTGAACACTTGTAACCTCAAATATGTCATACGGTGTCAAAAATGCAATGCATTATTTTTAACCTTCTTATCTCAACTCTAGTCGCAAACGATGATGGTTCAAAAGCAATGGATTATTTTAAGCTTTGTTATCTCCAGGCTCTTTGCACATAGTATTGGTTCAAATTTTAAGATAGTTATCTCAAGCTTGTTGCTTCGACTTGCGCAATCTAAAGTGGCCCATATCGACTCAAGCAATATGTTCACAGGAGGCTTACCAGGGTCTGCCATCAATGGATGGTCAACAACCTCCCAAACATGGACCACCCGGTCCTGTCCAGCGCTGGCAAGGAAGCGTCCATCAGGACTAAATTTCATTGTCCAAATGGCACCTTGGTGGGCTATAATCTCTTGGCTCAAATGCAGATCAGAAAGTTCCCTGGAGCTTTTTTGCCGAAGCTTCACTTTCACCTTCTGCGGTTTCCTCCAAAAACTGCCATCGCCGTCCTCAGCTGGCAAACTCCCACGTCTAGTGAACTCATTTCTATCCAAACCAGCAAACGAGCTGTCCCTTTTGGGTGATCCATCCCCGGAAAGGCTCCCCACATGTGAAGACGTATCCGTGTCATCAATACTCCGTTGTGAAGATGTATCAAAAGTTCCAGCACTCCGCGCACTTCCACTCCTGTCTTTGGAGCTTGTCTTCAGCGCACCCTTCAGCTTCTTCAACCAGCTTTTCCTGTTCGTAAAAGTTGGAGGTTTGCTGTCAGTCTTTGGCTCCGGCTTGTCTCCAAATCTTTCCCGCCTGTGAAGCTCTTGTGTCACTGGAGAAAATAGACCTAGCGTCTTTTCAAACTCGGCAAGCGTCAAGTCTTTGCCTGTGGCCACCTCTCGAAGCATGTTCAACGAGCCATCTCTGTTGAACCGTTTCATCAGAAACTCCTTTCCGCTGTCCAGGTCACGAATCTTCAAACGCTCCTCCATAATGTTCTCAATAGCACGCTGAGGACTGCCGCATTCAGATCCCAAATCCGTGTCAAAAGACTGGAAAAGCTTCTCCTGGGAACTGGATGCGCGGTGTTGGAGCCCTGAACCATCATCCAAGGAAGAGGAACTCTCACTGTCCGGTTTCTTAATCAAGCTGTCCTGAAATTCAGCTCCATTCCCAAAGCTTTCTTGCATACAGTCCCTGCCAAAAGACTCGGCACAATCGCATGTTTTCTCATCTGGGGATTTGGAGAACTTGGCAGATTTAAGACCTGGTTCACTCTCGCCTTCACCAGAAACAGTATTACATGTGTCTGGAAAGTTCTCGTCACCGGGTCTGTGAACTTGCACGGCACCATTATCCAAATTAGATTTGCACCCACTCTCTGATGATTTTGAGGCCCACTGTACATCTGTTCCTGAATTCTCACCGTCGATATGTGCACAGTTCTTCCGCATCCCCCCACAGTTTCCACAAGTGGGCTTCACCTGCATCCATAATAGGTAGAGACGTCATGACCTACTTAAGACTTAAAGCAGCATATTCAAGTACAACCATTATAATAATACACTGAAACCTTCTCTAATGACACACTCTATAATTGTACATTCTCTGCATACCCTGACAATCTGCCATATTGGGCACACATTTGATTGGACACCTTCCACGTGTCAAGTTGTGAAACTTTTTTGTCCCCCCGACGCAGAGTCATTGGAAAAGCTCGAGTGTTAACCTAAAAGGAACAACGATATCCTTCCCTTTCGACATCAGAGGGGTTCAATCTACTGTCTGAGGAACAGCTACAATTACAAATCCAATGATCATTGAACCACAAAAATCCTCAAAAAGGAAAGGAAGTAAAAGAAATGCATTGTGAAAAGCTAAGATAATCAAAAATCCTCCATGCGCACCTTCACAAACAAAAACTCACTTTCATACTTTGGTGATGCTATCTTCGAATGGCCAGTCACTCATACGTATACCAGCAAGGTAGTTGCACAAAGAAACATAAATGGAGAAGGTTCAGCTGAGAGCTTACGAATTTACTTGCTGAACTCGCTTCCTCCTCCCCGAAATTCCGGGACGTTTTGGATCCCGTCTCCTCACCTGCATAGCCCGAAAGAGAAAAACCATCTAAAGACTCATCTCGTGAGCTTCTCAACCCCATCTGCTTGAAGAACCGCTGCCTGCGCTCATTGATACTCGAAGGGTCATCCTTCCAAACCGAGAATTTCGATTGGAAAGAGGACGACGTCCAGACAGGGAAATCCTCCACAGTAGGAACCGCTTTGGTAACACGCAAAATTCTGTCTGTACCACTTCCTTCATCTTCCGCACTTTCAGAGCCAGATGTCGAAGTAATGTCCTCGAACGTCTCGTGAAACTCATCGTCCGACACAAACTCCTCTCCCATGCTCACAGCCCTTCACATGCACCTACACCTGTCGCATCCTGCTCTTGGAACATGAAGGAAGCGCCACCCTCAAAACTGATGTCCCGACGTTCAAAATTCAGGCCCATTCAACATCTCCAAGAACCTATAAAAAAAAGAATTGAATCAACGGGGTAGATCCGAAAGCATCCCCACGGGAAGCCTGTTGTTCAGGAGATCGCCAACCTCCCATAGGTTATGATGATAGATACCCTAGTCTGGATTCACTCGGCAGCCTTTGCAGAGTATTTGAAATGCCAATGGAAACGAAAGCAGTTGCCTCCAATGTCGACAACCGAAGCAAGAAGAGATGGTTGAGGAAGAGAAAAAGCTTGATACATCCATTACTCCGACCTCCGGGTTCCAATACGCTCTCTAATCACGGCAGAAGTCGTCATCTTCTACCGTCTATTGTGCCACCATACATACCCCTACCAAAATCGGTAACACTCTTTGAAATCTCAAAAGCTTTCGTCGGGATTCCAATCCAGTCGTCGCAACCATCAGATCACCGAAACATGAAACCCAAATTGAAGACACTAATTCGAAAACCAGATTTCCACTATGCTTATCATCTTCTATCCAAACATTCAACCGGATCCAGGGATCCTAACCGGAACGGTACAATCCACCCGCCACTTCCTCTCGTTCCAGTGCCAAATCCTGTCCACCATCGCCAGCAAAACTCGCCACACATCCTCCACTGTACACACTCTCAAACCCCCCAAAAAACACCACCACCACCCCCTCGATCGCAACCCGAAAATCTCCCAAAAGACTCCCTCTCCCTAACTCCGAAATCCGCCACCCTTATACCTCTACAATCCTCCTCGCCAGGCTCCAATTCCACCGACACCTCTAATCCCAAGCGCAACTCACAACCGACGACACTCGCGAAACATCCACGTCCTCGTCAAACTTCCAGATCTGCTCCCCTAAAGACCCCCAGATTCTCCACATCACCAACCTGTCCTCCCCACATACACAAATCCTCCCCTGAAACTCACTCCCTCACTCACTCCCTCACTCACAACAACACCGTCCACAAAGTGTCTGCGACCTACCCAGGAATGTATGTCCAAACTCCACTTCTCCACTACTGTTTCTGGAGGAGCTTGCACCAGAAGATGCTGGATGCAGAGTGTAACGAGATTGTGTGACTGACGGAGGGAACGGAAGCCCCCCCCCAAGTGTGGATTTCGTGTAATAATTGACTGCGACTCTGGGAGGAGTCAATGCTGGCGCGGGGACGGAGACCCAAGTGAAGCAATTGAAGGACGAGGATCGAGACGGACGCAAAACCGGTGTGCGGGCCTTCGCTACATGATATGGGCAGCCCTCAGTTTCGCTGAGGCGAGGGTGCACGATGGGTGAGGATGCATGGATGGATGGATGAATGTGTAGGTGCATGGATGGATGTGGGGGGCATGCCGGGGGCAAAGAAGGGAAGAATGGATGAATGCTGTCGGGGGGGGAGTGGGGGGATGAAGGGCCCACGCAGCTGGGTATGGATGGATGTACTGTTATGGATGAATGAAGTGGTGGTGGTGGGACCTCCGTCTGACGGAGTCGCCACTGGGGGAGGCCCGTGGATCCCGGGTCATGGGCGGAGGGCGGGACTCTGATGATGGGACGGAACATCAGTGCGGGACGGATGGATGTTTTCTTATTCTTATCTGTGGATGTTTTTCATCGACGTAGATGAAAAAGAGTGTGACACCTGCTGTGGCCACTTGGCACTTCAGCAGCGTCGTGCGGGATTGTGGGTCAGTAGTTGCTAAGTTAAGTAATAAATAGTTTTAAAAATGAAAATTTCGGTGGTGAGTCCCCTCGTGAACTGCTTGTCAGCTGAGTTGGTTCCGTCGGGAGGTGCCGCATTCAGTTGGGGGCCCCTTGGGGGGCACTGGAGGTGCCTCCTTCGTTGAAAAATAATCGGTTCAATTAAAGTGGACAGACCCAAAAATTGACTGACGGACCCCCTGATCAGGCAATTGGGACCCCCGACTGCACCACCAGTTGGGTTGGGTTTTTTTTCCATTTATTGTAGGCTATTTACATTCATGGAAATGGATGAAATCTACAAGATATGGATGATATTTTATGTATTCATCCAAAGAATGTATTGTACATTCATCTATTTCAATAGAGCAATACCAATCCAAGATTGGATAGTATTTTGTGCTAGAAAAGTAAGAATATCTTTCCAAAATATTCCCTAGAAATTTAAAAAATCATTGTTTTTTAGCAAAAAAATCGCTCCCAAAAACCCCCCTAAATCTGCACTCATTTATGTAATTTCGCTATGGTGCAACACCTTATTATGTTTTGAAAACTATTGGCTTCTAAACAAGGCTTGGTTTACACTAGTCTTGGAGCCAAATGGAAGGCGGGCCTAATTTGTGTGAATTTGGGCCCCCAATCTAGCCCCAATTCAACAATACAGTTTCAATTAATGTATAAAGTGGTGACATCCAATTCATGTGCTCTTGGATTTTTGTTAATGTTCAATTAAAAAATCTAAAATATGGGAGTTTTTTTAATTTATTTGTAATTTGAAAAACAAAGGAGTTGTTTTACCTCACTATTAATTATTAAAAAGAAAAAAATCACCTAATTTATCTTTTTAACAATAATAGATTTCTTGAACAAAATAGGTTCATGTACACTCTATAGTATTGCAACATGCTAACATATTCATATGCTAATACCAATCACCATCAAAACAATGTACAACCAAATTTGTGTTTTTTAGAATCCTAAAGAGTGTGAAAGCAAGGAGTGAGGCTTTGTGGGATGAGGCCAACAAATGAACTCAAATAATTAACCTCTAAAGTTCCAAGGCCATTTTTCTATTGAAAAACTCAAAACTACCATATCTATTGCATTTGTCCAAGGAAAAAAATACTTTTTTGGATACTAACCATAGGATGTTGTACTTGACTTCTCCAAGATCATGTGGTGAAATTTTCATGAAGTTTGACCATACAAGTTGGAAGATATTAGCATTCAAAGGTGAAAAAATTAGTTTTTTTGAATTTAGGCCTTCAATTTTAAATGACTTTGACCACCATTCATAGAAATTTTATGCACTACACACTTTAAATTAAAAATTTGTTATGTTGAAGAATTGAGTTGAAAGTTTAGGAATTTGTTTCTCACATATTGTAATTTTATCCATATGGGAAGCTTTGATTCATTCCATTTGGATTTGTTATGTGAAAATTATGGACAATCTTATTTTGCGGGCAATTAGAGCATCTTCTTGAATAAACGATTCATAAGATTCATTTCTAAATTTAATTTTTACAATTTTTCATAAGAATGCCTTTATCTATTGAGTTTTTATTTTTTTAACCTATAAGCAATAGAATTTATATATTTACTTATTCACAACTTTCAAGGATTAAAATTTTAAAATTCCAACACTTTAAAATTCCCAAATCTCCAATCAATAGTTAGTTGCAGAATGGAGAATAATGAAGGCTTAGTTTTATATCATATTGGTATTTTAACCAATAAATTGCGTCTCAAATGAAAGGTGTTCATGACTATATACTCAAAACTCAAATTCAATATTCATCACTTTTTCTTCTCTACTTTCCTACAATATATTAATAAAACTTATAGTATATAAATATTCACATATGAAATCAATTGTCTTCTACAAGTCATAAATTTTCAATTTTTTTGGAAAGGTTTGAAATTACTTTGAACTTTTAAAGAACAAACTAAAGAAAATCCACATCATATTATAGACATCATAGATCAAGATTTAAAATTTTAAGAAAATATGTTATTGTGAAATTCAAATTTATGCATTGAATGGATTTTAGACTCATCAAGCTTTATTTCATCAATTGAAGTTACATTTCACAAAAAGTAATTGTAATGGATGAAAATATATTTAAAAATTCTTAAAAAATAATAGATAGAAACTTATTTCCATCCCCTTAAATAAAATAGTCTTTGAATGACAAAATTCACTGAATAATAAGAGCCATTAAGGTTTGAAACCTTATACGAGATTCAAAAATTAACTAATGTATATAACAAAAGGACAATTTTTGGAACACAATGTCTCCTAAGAAGAATTAGATTCATGAATGACTAATACATGACAATATATGACAACCAAATATTAGATTGTTGGTCAATTAGGTGCTTAAGGGTTAATTTAGCACTACTATCCCAATTTTATATACAAAAAATAATACATCCATTGAAATAATTGGGCCTATTTGCATAAATAGATAGTATATTTCTTCTAGACAATGATTTCAATACAAAAATTGTAAATTCAAAATATGATATTTTAACATGAAATTTGAAGTCATTATTATTAATAATGAATTTTTTATTATATTCAAGGATGAAATACAATTCTCAATTAGAGATTTCAAAATTTTGAATTTATTTGTTAAGGTTTTAAATTTGGACATTTCTACAATTGAAAATCAACATTCATAGAAATTTTCATTTTTCCACAATAATCTTTCTTTACAACTCAAGTGGAAAAGTCATCCAAGTTACCATTATAATAACCAACACTTAATTTTGGTCAAATTGGTTAGGCATTGAGGATCAAGTATTGTTGACCACAATTACCTTAAAAATCTTCAATAAAACCCAAGCTCATATACTTGCAAGCTTCTTGACATATACTAATGGGCTAAAAAAACCAACAACTTTGATATCACAATTTGTCTAAATTTTAATGGATTCTTATAGTTCTCAATTAGCCATGGCAACTTTGAAATAATTGGAACTTTTATGAATGACTATCACATTTGTCTAAGTTGAATTGAAAAATACAATAAAAGAAAAATACTGAAAGTAAAAATTTTACCAAGCCTTTTTTTTCATTGTTTACCCTAAGCATTATATTTTTTGTTTGTAAGGGTTAATATTCAATCTTATAAGGAATACTTATCTTCACTTGGATTATATTTTAAACCACCTTTTTATCCCCATAGGATTAAAATCCATATTTTGTCAATTCTTTCTCCTTCGCGTAAATGTATCCTAAAGGAGACTTGTAGGATGAAGAATGTAAACATGAAACTTTTGGGCTACAATAAATCTCTATTCAAGACAAATATATATGTGAGATTTTATTATCCAAAAAAAAAATCTTTTATCTACCTTTTATATATTAACTTTTAAAAATGTGTACAAAAACTATGAAATATTGAATGACCAAATCACTAGAGAACTAGATTTTAGAAGAACCAATGGAGAGATAGGAAGGCATAGTAAATTTTAAAAATTCAAATCTTAATCAACCAATAAAATGTGGGAAATAAAGCTATGTTTCAACTCCAAAAATCTATTTGTCATTTGAAGCCTCCAATCAAAAGTTATAGACTTGTTTAGTGAAGGATAGGGAAGAACATTCTCATATTTTGTCTCTTGACTTGTCCGTAACTTCCTATTAAAGACTTTAAATTGCAAACAAATTTTTGTAAATGAAAATTAAGTTGGTTTTCTACAAGTAATTAGTTTACAACAATTTGAAAAAAAATATTTACAATGATTAAATGAGGTCTAAAGTTCCACTATGAACACAATTACTACATTTTTCTTTGAGCGGTCAAGCTCCCACCTTGCTTCAAATATTCTATATCCCATGAATGAAGTTAGGCCTTTATATTACTATACCCACTTATCTTGACAATGCATATAAGGTAGAAGTACCTAAAACTGTCCCTTTACCCATTAGTCTTTTTTTTATTTTGTTGAATATGTGTTAAGGCATAAATTCTAAAATCTATGGTTTTAGAATGGCTATGTTGGATTTTTGCAGGGGAAAATGTGACTAAAAAAAAGAAAACAATAATATTGTACAAGGAAATTTGGACTCATGTATGGCATTCAACAAAGAGATTTGGCCTCAAATTATGGCATTGTGCTCTTCATTTGGAGTAAAATAGTGACCTCCACTCCTAGCATTCTATACCTAAGACAGTAAGACCGTGAACTCTACCTTTGACTTTCATTCAATGTTTGAAGTGAAGACCAAGTTTCCAATCTCACTCATGTGCCAAGAACGACCATGAAGTCCTCAACTATAAAACAACAATTTCTAAATATCAGGTTTATAATTTGATTAATGTGCCAAGAACAACCTTCAACCATAAAGCAAGTATCTATAGCAGTAAGGCAATTCTTTCAAGGACAAGTGACACAATGATGATGAACCCTAAATGTTACCCTAAACACAACATATTCATTCTACCCTGATTCAAGCTATGGAAAGAGCATGGAAATAATGCTAACAACATACACAATAAACAAAGCACAAGTTTGAAAGTGAGCAAAAGACTAGCAAAAACAGACCTAAACCATGGCTTAAACTTGGCGCTCATCCATCATAAAAGAAAAGACAATAGGCTATAAGAATAGATTGATAACTAATAGACTACTAAAACCTAGAAATAGTAATGTTTTGAGGGGTGTAAGTAGCAGAGTTTGGTTGACACTAGATGGACATGGGTCATCTTGGTATGATGTGTATGTAACATGTGCTTGCTACATAATGTAGCAAATGTGGCATTAATACTTCACCCCAAACCCAAAAATTTCCAAAGGCTTGGTGTTGACCTACAATTTTTGGTATAATTTAGACATTTAAATGCTAACTAAAAAACATTGATACCCATTTATGCATAGTAGATTTTCCTAACAATATCACTAGACTCCCGTTAAAGTGTCCCCTTACTTAATTGCAATTAGTTGACTACTAATTTATTGAGATTTTGATTCTAGTTCCAACTATATGGTGGTTTTAATGGCCCAGGAAGCTTCCACTTTGAAACTTTATAGAAATTACATGTCAAATCCAAAAATTTAATTTTCTTTTTAAATTCATGACTTTCAATTACTACTACTACAAAATATTTTTTTTACAAAAAGGTACCTCCAACTATGTTGAATTGCTTATAATGATGATTTTAAGTGTTTTAACCATAATATCCAATCATATCTATACAGTCAATTGAATTTTCAACATTGTGTATCTTGAATTTCACTTGTTTTTGACAAATGTAACTATTAATTTTTTCTTTAAATCAACATTATTTTTCAAGATTATTTTTTTTCAAACCTCCTATAATTGTCTACGAGGAGTTACATCTTTCAAGAATAGAAAAGGAAAGATAACTAAAATTGCATGAGTAAATCTACTTCATTCATATCATACAATTCCAACAATTAACTTTTGAAAATGTTTATCGCCCACTTTCTAGATGGTGGGTGGGTACCCTAGGAAAAACACTTCTTGTTGGAAACCAAGTCAACAATTCCTTAGTCAAGGTTAGATTGCATTTGGTCTTATAGTACATAGGTACAAAAATTCCAATTTTTTCACCACACAAATAGATGTAAAAATTTGCCTCCTTTTGTAAGGCGATTAATTCTATATTTCACAACTTCCAACCACAAATTCACATTCCTCAATTCCAAACATAACATTATTAACCATCCTAAACCACTCCCTCCCTTCAAGATTGTCATTGACTAACTATGAAGTTGCAACGCTAGTATCATTCGTTGAGACTAGGAAGTTGCAGAGAGCCATTGGCTAGCTGATAAATTGCAACCCAATTGTATCATTCATTGAAACTAGGAAGCTACAGAGAGTCATTGGCTAGGAAGAGTTGCAACCCTAGTATCCTTGACTAACTAGGCAGTTGCAAAAGAACCACTCACAATGTTGGGGGGCATCCCTTTTCTTTCTACAAAAACAAAAGGGACCCCCAAGCATTGGTCAAATAATGTTATTTATTGACTACAAATACAAAATTACCACACTTCCTCATCCATCCATCCATTCCGGACAATTTTTTTTTTATAAAAAAACTTGCGTTTCCCAAAAGGTAAAACTCCGTTTCATTGACTAACTATGAAGTTGCAACGCTAGTATCATTCGTTGAGACTAGGAAGCTACAAAGAGTCATTGGCTAGTTAGGAAGTTGCAATCCTAGTATCATTCGTTGAGTCTAGGAAGTTGCAAAGAATCATTGGCTAGTTGGGAAGTTGCAACCCTAGCATCATTCGTTGAGACTAAGAAGTTACAGAGAGTTATTGGTTGGTTGGGAAGTTGCAACCCTAGTATCATTCATTGAGACTAGGAAGCTACAGAGAGTCATTGGCTAGTTGCAACCCTAGTATCCTTGACTAACTAGGCAGTTGCAAAAGAACCATTGGTTGGTTGAGAAGTCACAATGTTGGGGGGCCTCCATTTTCTTTCTACAGAAACAAAAGGGACCCCCCAAACATTGGTCAAATAATGTTATTTATTGACTACAAATACAAAATTACCACACTTCCTCACCCATCCATCCATTCCGGAATTTTTTTTAATTTTAAACTTGCGTTTCCCAAAAGGTAAAACTCCGCTAGACCACTGACAAATGGCCTAGCTTGGCCCCCAAGTCTTCCTTAGAATTGTTTGTTGAAAATATTTGTTGAAAAAAGGGGTGAACTAACTGACTGCCTACCCTTTGTCGGTAAATAGAAAATCCCAACAGACTGCACATTCATTTATGATGACTCATCCCATCCCAGGTGTCGGTGGCCATACCGTTGCCAGGTCCAAGCCAGGGGGGAGTTGGGCCCAAGGGGTATTTTTTGGGGGCCCAAGGTTGTTTTTTTGGGCCCAAGGGTTTTTTTTTTGCTGAAAAGGGATGACTTTTTTTCAGGGAATATTTTGGTGAGATATAGTCTTACTTTTATAGTGGATGAAAATCACAAAATATTCCCACATCTTGGGATGGCATCACTTTATTTTGGATGAATAAATATGAATTTCATCCATATATTGTAGGTTTCACATATTTATGTGGAAGCTATTCTACACTCATGGAAATGGATGAAATCTACATTAAATGAAAATAAAAAGGTGGTTGGACCATTGAAATGGTATTTTGGCAAGATGGGATCTATGGATGAATTTATTGAAAAGGATGGATGACCCACATCTTGGAATGGCATCACTTTATTTTAGATGAATGAAGATTCTTTTGGATGAATAAATATGAATTTCACCCATATATTATAGGTTTCACCCATTTATGAGGAAGCTATTCTACCTTCATGGAAATGGATGAAATCTGCATTAAATGAAAATAAAAAGGTGGTTGGACCCTTGAAATGGTATTTTGGCAAGATGGGATCTATGGATGAATTTATTGGAAAGGATGGATGACCCATCTGTTGGACTATAACGACGAGAAGTTGCCAAGTAACGATGGATGTGGATTATTAAAAAAAAGTACAAAATAATTATCGGTAAGGGGGGGGGGGTCATTTTAGAGCCACAGGCTTTTTAATATTCAGGCCATCCAAATTGTGGGGCAAATAAACCCCAACATGCTCAAACTCCCATAACCCCTCACCATGGGCAAAGGTGACCAAAAGTTTGCTCACATAAGGTAACTATGCCTGTAATACCCAAATGGGAGCCATCTCATCACAGGCAAAATTGTACTAATGGTGTACATTCCAGTTTTTGAAATGTGTATCATGAGAATTTTTTTTGGCCTGTGGACTGTCCTAGGCTGGTTTACCTTAGTTTGAAAGTCCAATTTGAAGTGATGTAACTTTTGCATTTGATGTCCAAATTCAATAAAACTTGCTGGAAAATCTGCACTCTGTGTTCTGGTTTGGGTGGTAAGAGTTTTATATCAATACAAGATGTGCTAATTTTTTGGAAGCCATTCAAAGTTCACCAATTCAATTTGAGTTCACTACACTGCATTCTCATGGCTGCAACTTTGGGGGCTTTGTGTCCTTCATTCAATGTTAGTTTTCAATAAAAAAAATTGTTGGGTTCTCTTTCCCTTGAAGTCTAATTACTATGATAAAAAAATTTCATGCCAATCCAACGTATTTTGAATGTTTGGGAGCAATTCAAAATTCAAAATTTGGACATTTTTGGATTACAATGAACTTCAACAACTAGTTTCTTCTTCATATAGTGTCCATTTCCAATCAATGTTTTTGGAAGTGTTGCACACACTAGTCTAGTTTGTGTGGTTGAAATTTCATATCATTTCAAGAAGTTACAAATGACTTAAAAACATTTTAGTAGAAGGAGGTTCAACCTTAGATGTGTTTTTTGCAACTTTTCTTGCTATTTTTGACATTTTAAAGCCATTTTGCAAACACAATGAGTCACTATTAAATGATATTTTCTTTCACCAATGTGTTTGTATGCTTGTTTTGAAGCACTTTATAGTTAATTTTCTTTCATTTGAGTAGGTTTAGAAATTGGATTTCACCTCCAAATGTATTGCTTAAAAAATTTCAGCATCCTTATTCTACTCTAAAACATTATAATCTTGCAATCTATAAGGCCAAATGACTCCAAATTTGATTCCCATCATGTACAATACATTCACTACAAGATTATACAATTGAGATTTCTATACCTTAAAGACACTTTGGACTATAACACTTCAAAAGCAATGATGTTCTAAAATCCAAAAAGGTCCTAGACCTTGAGGGATTAATTATAGAAAAATTAGTCATCATCTTTTGAAATTTCAATAAATAATTATAAGTTTGCAAAATTGAGTACTCCCTTTGTAAAATACAAAAGAAATAAGGACATTCTTCAAAAATAGAAGTAGTATATATTACTTACTTTATGGAGAGTGAGCATTCTTTGGTCTTATTGTTGATATAATATTTTATATGATTTTTTGGGATGCTTTAGAAACAAATTGATTTTTTGAATGAAGTGCACTTTTCAAAACCTTTATAATGTAGTGATTGGATAGTTGGCCATTTAGGGATTAATAAGCCTAAAATAATCATATTGTTTGCTTAATATAACAATAATAGTGGAATTGTGAGGCTATGTGGTAAATTTTGTTGGGGGGAAGCACAAGCAAAAGCCACCATTCTCTAAAGTTTTCTATCTTTATGTCTTCTATCTATACTTTCATGATATTTTAATCTTGAAATTTTGAACAAGTGTGCAAAGGCAACACAATTGGTAAGAGGATGATTTGGGATAAATTAGCTTTTAAATGCAACTATCACTCACTCCAATTCAAAGGAATATAAGTGACACTACATGTAAATTGTATAGTATTAATGGACATTTTTGAATTATAAGTTGTACTACTTGTTATCATTTGTTTCCCATTTTCTACCAATCCTTTATATAAGTTCTTTGGTTGGTGACTCTATCTCTATTATAATTTTTTTTTTTTTAAAGTTTTGATTGAATCCAGTCTTGTAATTTTAAAATTCAATTTTTTTTACATTTCATTGGATTTCTATACCATTGGTTTTATTCCATTATAGGAGTTTATTGCCAAAGAGAATTTAAATGGAAGGAAATACAAGAAGTAACTTCAAATCAAATGAAAGATGTACTTGTACTTATTACTAAAAAAAACTGCATTTGTCAACAGCTATTTGGGGGGGGGGGATTGCTCAATGAACCCCATTTTGGACATAGGATAGCAATTTTTTTGCTTTTAGGCACCATTTTTTATAGAAAATATATTCCCCCAAATGCTTAAACATTTTCCTATATTCAAAAAGAATTTCAAAAAATCTTGATGAAAATTTAAGACCATAAGAGCCTACTTGAAATCCATTTTGTCACCCAAGGAGACAATAGAACTTTAGATCATATGTCTCCTAGTCACATGCTTGGTACTATTGGAAAGTTCTATTCAAAGAGGGGCGGATGTACTTTCTTTCTTGGCGTTTGGACCTACTATGAAAAAATTATGGATTTTTGAGTTATTTTTTTTTAAATTAAAAATTTATTTTTATTTTCTTTTGATTATGGCAAGGGCACAAGGGCACACTAGTCTATACATTAAATTAGGATTTTTTATTTATTTATATTTGTAATAGTGAAATCTCTTAGATCATGTGTCCCTAATTGTGTTTTTAGTATCATCAAAAAGCCTTTAGGTAGGAGGGGTGCACGGACTTTGTTTCTTGGCATTGCAACATACCAACACATGGCACATTGGTGACTATGAAGATTAAAAGCATCCTCCATAAGTTAACTCCTAAAGGACCATTTGTCTCTTTGGGAGACAAGTGGGATTTTGGGCGGGTACCTATGGTCTCTTTATCCCTTTGGGAGACAAGTGGAATTTTGGGCAAATACCTATAGACTCATTTGTCCCTTTGGAAGACAAGTGGGATTTTAGGTAGGTACCTATGGTCTCATTTGTCCCTTTAGGAGACAAGTGGAATTTTGGGCAGGTACCTATGGTCTCATTTTTTGTCTTGATTTTTTGAAACTTTTTTTGAAAATAGAAAATTTGATTAGCTTTGTAAAAATGTAATTCATTTTTGAGTCGGTGCTCGGGAACAAAAGTTATACTCAAAATAGTGGAGAAGGGGAAGGGTGGGGGGAAAGGGCAGCAAAAAAAACTTCAAAAATTTGAATTTTTTTCTTAAATTTTTTTCTCATAGATTATATTTTTTTTACATAGAAAGTTTGATTCACTCCATTTGGATTTGTTATGAGAAAATTATAGACAATCTTGTTTTGGGGGCAATTAGAGCATCTTTTTGGAAAAATAACTTGTAGGACTCATTTCTGAATGCAATTCATACAATTTTCAAAAAACAAAAGTTCCACATGGTTTAGTTTGCATTCTAGAATCTAGAACAATCCTACTATTGGGACTAGTGCATTTTAATTCCATTTCTGAGATATTAATAATTTAGATTTTCCTTCTATCTCATAACTACTTCTATTTACTAAATTTTTTTAAGTATAAAAATTAAGTTTAAAAAAAAATTCTTTTACCCTAGATAATCAACTCAATTCTCCACCCTAAAGATTTAAAGCTAAAAACTCTGTAGTGCAAAAAATTAAAGTTAAACAGGTTCAAAGTCAAATAATCTAATCCCGCAATGAGCAAAAAATACTTGTTTTTCCCATTTTAAACGTAGGTATCTTGCAATCTGTGCAATCAAAATTTCTAAAAAAATTTCCATACATTCTCATACTAGATAGGTGTAAGATCCTATGGTTAGATGTGGAAAAGAAAAACAATTTTCAAAATTCTTTTTCTCTTTGCAATAAAAATAGCAGTTTTGAGTGTTTTTTGGCAGAAAAAAGGTCTTGGATCCTTCGGGGTCAAGTTTACAACCTTTTCAATTCAAATGGTGAAGATTCTCTACAAGAAAAAAATATGAAAAATACTCCACAAGTGCTTTGCTTTTCACTCGGTTCACTCGGTCATGAGACTGCTTTGAAGAAGATGCCATGCAAGTGAAGTGAAGTGAAGGACCAGAGAATCCAATCCAAGTCCTGGAGTTGATTTACCCAAGAAAAAATAATGAATATACTCAAGGTACATTAGTCTGCTCTTCCAAGCGACCTTTTCAGATTTTTGGGGAAGCTAAACTCCTCAAAACAATTTTCAGTACATTTTCATAGAAAAAAAAAAAAATTGGAATTCGCAACTAACCCAAGTCGTTTCATGTTTTTTGGACCTCTGTGGAATCACTTACAAAGTTTTGAAGTTGGAAAAGGTGGTAAGGTAGGTACACCCAAATGTGCCACTGACCTTAAACCGCCATCTATACCATATGTACATCTCCAAAATCAGTTCTGTACCTATGTAGAAGAAACACTTTCAGAACCAAACTTTGTTCCTTAATAACTTTTGCATACAGTATCCAAATGCCACGTTCTTTGGTGCGTTGGAATCTCCTTTCACTTGCCAACAAGAACATATGAAAAGTTGACCAATCCAATATTAGGAAATAGGCTCAGTAGCAATTAGTGGCGGTTTTAGGTGTACCCACCTTAGTCATTAACCCTTAAACGATGAGTCGGTCACCGTAGAAATCATTTGTTTAGGTACCGTGTGAATTGTTGGCTTAAAAAAAATGAAAAAGCACTTACTAGAAGACATACTACTATAGAAGACGTTCCCTTTTCCCACAAAATTTGGAAGATGAATCAGTTACACTTTTGTCTTGCATGGAGAGATTCTTTGTCATTCTTCGGCTAGAAAATGTTCTCGGCATCGTTTTAAGGGTTAATAATGACCACCTCCTAAAATGTACAAAGGGGGGGGCTAGTTCATTTACAAATTGACTATTTTGTGCCATTGAGTTTTTTTGCATAGCATAGATAAGAATAGGAATTTCTCGTCTTGCATAATTAACACTCATTCAATTCTTATGCAATCCCAATCAAGCATATCAAATTTTGGTTTCAAAAAAGCATGTTAATTCCATTTTGGGTGAATTTTGAAGTCATTTTTCATGGTTTTATATAATATTTTATTAAAAACAATTGGTGATGAATTTTTAAAATTCAATTGTATAGATATGTAGGGAACATCCATATGCACATCTTTTATATTTAAAAAATACTCCATAGAGCACCAAAAACATAATCTTGGAAGAATTCAATATGAAATGTCATATGACCAAACTTTGTGAAATAGATATTTTATATTTTAACTAAATTTTGGTATTAATTTTGACCTTCACATTGCATATTTGAACACAATGGTACAATTACCTTGTCAAAATCAAACTACAAAAAAAAGAAAACCTATTTTTCAAAATTGAGACATTGTCACCTCAATATTGAAATCTCTATAAGAGGAATAATTATTGTGAAACTTTTTTGGAGATGCTTGTTGAACAAAAGATGTGCATGTAGATGTTTTCTACATATCTTTGCAATCAAATTTTAAAAAATTCATCTCCAATGTTTTTCAATAATTTATCCTATAAAACCATAAAAATTAAACATAAAAATTTCACCCAAAATAGAATTTTGGTTTTTTGAAACTAAAATTTGGTATACTTAATTGCAATTGCATAAGAATCAATTGTTAATTAACCCTTAAATGTCAAGGTAGACATTTTGCATCTGATGGATGACACAAAATCTTTCTATATAGGACAAAAGTGCAACTATTCATCCTCCAAATTCTGTGTGAAAAAAGAACGTCTTCTATAGTAGCTTGTCTCCCAATGAGTGTTTTTCATTTTTTTAAGCCAACAATTCACACAGTACCCAAACATACGATTTTTACAATCACTAGCTTGTCAATTAAGGGTTAAACAAGATGAAAAATGCCAATTCTACTCTTTATTATGCAATTTTTTTTGAATGACACAGTAGATAGTTTGTAAGTAAATTAGACCCAACTATACACTATCGATACATTGAAGCAAAATGTAACTTTGCATTAGAGGTTGATTCTAGAATAGGGTTGCTTTTAGAGCACTTTACATTACTAGTATACATAAAGTTATTAATGTTCTTATTATTTGATCTTGATGACTAAGAGTATATTGAAAGTGTCATTCACTTGTAGTAGAACATTACAAAATTTAGATCCTACAGTTTGTCAACAATTATCATGTGGTTATTGTTGTTTCATGGGTTTGCACGTTAATTACAATTTATTGCATCATTACAATGCATTGTTTCACATTGAAATTAAAAAAGAATTCTAATTTTTGCAATAGTTATTGGAATGATGTGAAACAAAGCTTCACATGAATTATCATGATTAGCATCCATGGATTAGTATACAAAAAATCTAAATTATGAAGTCAACAACATCTACCCAAGACTTTAGTAAGATACCTCCAAATCACTTATTTTATTTGAATTTCTACAACCCTATTGTCTTCAAATTATATTTGTTTCTAGAAATTAAACTAGATCCTATTCTTAATTGCATTATGGTTTAGGAAAAAATAGATTCCAAGTTTTTTAAACCCTCTTGTTTATACTACACCTTCATATAAATGTGGCAAAAAGATGAACTCACATTCACCCAGGCCCATTAGCACCCTTAGTGGAAAAAACATGATTTGTTGTTGTAAATGAGGGAAATTGCGCCCCCCCTTCAATTAATGTCATCAATAAACAATAGCAAGAAAAAAAAGTAGTCATTGATCACGTTGCCAAACAAATGATCTTGACTATTAAACGAAGTTAGGATTTATGATACATATACATTGATACAATAAATATAATATTTTATAGAATACAATATATGAAATATATATGGGTATGTGGTACATGGTATATAAATATGTATGGACATAAAATATATGGTATATTAGTATGATATAATTGATTAATTGGTAGATCGTGTCTTCTCATGGCATTTCCTCTTTATCAAAAAAGAACCCACACATCAACATTGATTTCAAATTTTTAATAATTTTTTTCATTGACAAAAGAGTAAATTGTTTATTGTTTTACCTCTAAAAGACACTACAGATTTTTTTTCCTTTGGATGACTTCAATTGGAATTGTAGGATGAAAAATAATATTTTTTCCATCCAATTTTTATGGGGGAGTTGCTTCATTGCTTGAATTCATTTTTGGTGAATATTGTTGAATTTTTCTTTATTATGGTATTATTCACTTTTCTAAAGAAAAAAAATGCTTAATCCATAGATCACCCTTGTAGTGTATATTTTGACCAATTCATGCTTTTTACTCTTGATATGAATTTTAGCCCAAAATGTGATATTTTTTGAATTTGAGGTCAACTAATGAAATGGATTTTTATTAAATTTAGTTTCTATTCTAATTGGAATTTTTTTAAATATTAAAATTCAATGAGTTATTACAATTTGAACAAGAATTTGAACTTTGAACCTATATATATGCTTTTTTTATTTCCTAGTTTTAAAATGACACGGTAACTTTGTTTTATACTATGATGTTCTACTCTAAAAAATACACCTATGCTAAAAATTTCAAATTTTTTTACAAAGTGGATGTGATGCAGAAGTACACATCTATTTGAGGGGCTACATAATTCAACAAATAAGTTCATCAACAATGCACAAGTCCGGTAATCAATGCAATCTAAGTAGTGGTTATGTACAGCACTTTCAGAAGTATGCAATGGACATGGAAACTTCAACTTACACAGTGGAAAGAGAAAAAATGACAACAAATAGTGCGTAGAGTGTTCAATTGATTGGCTAGTAGTACTTTTCCTGCAAAGGCCCTCCAAACTCACATTTCGAAGCTCCACAACTTAAATTCAAAAATGAATCCACAACTCAAATTTGGAAGACAATAGGAGAGTATAGACCTTCATTTCTAGCTCAAAATAGAATTTAAAAAATAAACAAATTTGACCTGAATCCGGAACTTTTAGTCAAATAGGAAGATCATTTTGGGATGGAAAGAGTATTTGATGTTAATGTTTTTCATTTTTTCCTTAAAAAAAGTCACAATAATTTCTAACTTTTACAAAATATCTGAAATGTTTAGCACATATAGAAGACATGGGATTTCATCTCTAAAAAATCAATACAAAAATTTTCATTCATATTTAGTTGCAAAATGGAAGCAAATACAGAGAAGAATTGTGAAGCTCGAATCCATGGACATAGGGCTAGACAGTCTGTCCTTTAGAGTTTAATCCCTAAAAGACCAAGGGAGGAAGACTCATAGCTCTTTGTTTTCTTGACTATCTCTTGTAACAAGCATAATTCCTCATTGGTGTGGAATAATTTTGATAATTGCCATGAAAGAATTAAATGAAGACTTACTAGTAGCTATCTTAATAAGAAAAAAAAAGATGGACAAAATGGCACAATTTTTGAGAAAATACCACCATTGACAAGATTGATGAAAGATATTAGGTTAGGCAGTACTTTGTACATATTCTCAAATCAGAATGCTCAAAAGTGCCTCAAAAACTCAAATATTTTTCCCAAGGGTACATATCATCATGATTTTGATGTTTATTTTTTTTCCAAATCATTTAGAGATGTGGTAAAAAAAAAAGATACAAGGATCTGAAGTGATGGCCCATAGCACCTTCTCCACTCTCCAAGAATTCACCAAAAATCAACACAGAATCAATCATTTCTTGATCGGATTGCACCAACAGGTTCATCAGAAAAAAAATCGTCCAGTGTCTCCTTGATGTTCACAGACTGTTAGTGAGGTTCACATCTCAAAGTCTCTGCAAATGTAGTTGCAGAAGCCACTTGGTGGCTTTGTGGTCCTTTATTAGCTTTCTCTTAATTTTAGAAAGGGCCTTGCGGCTCCTGCTCCGAGGCTTGGAGTTGCAAGAGTCTCTATTCTCCATGTCAAATGCACTTTAACTTAACTTAAATTTTAACACAGTTCCATAGAGCTTCATCAAGTTATAACAAGTGTGAATGTGATTTTTTAAATAAGAAAAAAAATCAGATACATTATTTTTTGAAAAATGAAATAAAATACCAACACTGTTAATACATGAATCAATTTGTCACATGTACAAAGAATTGTCCATCATCCCAAATTGAAAGTGCAGTGGATGGTGGTAACTTAAGTGGTAATTTCAGGGCTGAATACTTCAAAAATTCACAGAAATTACAATTTTAATCCAAAAAAATTATAATTTTACTTGGGTTTGATTTGTGAAACAAGCACACACCTCTGAAAAATATGTGTCCCTCTTGGAATTGACCCTAAGATACTCAGATTGCAAATCAAGGTGGTAATAGGCTTATCTACCTTACTTACATTCATACATCAGGAAACAATGGATAGAGATGGTGTTTTTGTTGGTTTCGACGCTTCCCAATGGTGTGTTTTTTATTGGCAAAATATTGGCCCAAGGCAAAATTATTTTAGAGTTTTTAAGAAAATTAAATTAAATCAAATTATTTATTTTCAAGAATCTATTTGGAGGTTCCAAAAATGAATTTTTTGATCTTCAAATGGCAAATGATAATCATCAAAATCCATAACTTAAGTTAGGGCTTATCTTTATTTTCTTTTGTTTTGTTTGTTACAATGAGATCTCCTAGATTGTACGTCCCCAATTGCATGCTTGGTATCATCAAAAAGTTCTTTGCAAGGAGGGGTGCAAAAGTTTCATTTCATGACATTTGGATTGATGATCCAAAAAAATGTTGAATTTTAAAGTTTTTATGAGGAAATTTTTTTTGAATTTTTTTTTTCTTTTCTTCTAATTGTGGCAACGGCACAAGGGACACACTCGTATAGATGAAATCATGAAATTTGAATGAGTAAAGTACAAATTTGCAAATAACAAAAATCCAGAAATGATGAATTTGGTTGTTGCCAACTACCAAAAAAATAAATTTTAATCCTTAGGAATAATAACATTGCTTACTTCCCAATACTTAAGGTAACCAGCTCTAAAATCACACAGGCTCTAAAACCATCCTCAAAATGTACACTATGTGTATATGTTGCTTTTTCATAGCCTTCAACAATGTACAAAAAGTATACATTTTAGGAGGTGGGCGATTTTAGAACCCTATGCCATTTCAACTTCAAAATTTTATAACTAATTTCATATAGCTCCAAAAAATATGAAATGACTTGGGTTAGATGCCAATTCCACTTTTTTTTCAACGAGAATTTACTGAAAATTATTTCATTTCAAGAAGCTTTGCCTCCCCAAAATTCAGTGTCAGCTCTTAGGTGGGTGATTTCTGGACCTGGTACCTTACAGAGTACCAGATGCAGAGTGTCTCCACATAACCATCCAAATAATTATTCTTGACAATCCATGTTAAATTTTCTGTACCCATTAGGAACACGTTACATTTGCGCAACTCAAATTCATCCGGACGGCTCTCTTTAGAAGTACCCAGGTGGTCATCAATTCCGGTGAGATATTTGGTTGAGTGTCAAAGTATGGGAGACACAATTTCTTCAAATGGATTGGAGTTGTTGCGGCATCTTAAGCGAGGACTTCGTGCGGTGTTGATATGTGGACCATTTACAAATTAAAGATAGCCATCGTAGTAAAAAGTTGTTGATTCGAATTAGTTATGGGTAGCTTTGCAAGGGGTTCAAGGGTTTTTGTTGAGATAGCTTTGTTGGCAGGTTTCGAGGGTCATTTGTCCCATATCGTTGGTAGGGTGGATTCCTTCTTGGGGGTACTTGAGGGCTTGGCTTCAATATTTGAAATTTACTTTTTTTGACACTTAATCACTTGTACTTACTCACTTTTGTATTTGCACTTTTTGGCTTTTTGGCTTTGAAAATTTAGAATCATACTTTTGGATCATACTTTTTGCTAGGAGTTTGGATTTATAACTGTATTTTGTGAAGAGTTTTTTTTTTCGTTTGTGAAGTTTACACTTAGATCTTGAGAGAATTTGGTAGGTGAACTTGAGTGGACTTCAACTGCTACTACCTCTTTAGTTTAGAGTGAAGAGATCCATATTTGATGAACTCAAAACCGCTAAAGCAATATTGGTGGCTTCTTGTAGTTGAAAGCTACCTTTTTTGACTTTTGTGATCAAATTAGAGGTCAGTTTAGGGTTTTCTTTGGACTTTCGTGGGTACTTTTTATTCCACAAACTTTGCCACAACCAATAGCCTCGTGCTTCTCTAGATCGATTGCAACTCTTACAACAATGGCAATGCCAATGATCGTTGAAGGACATACTCATTGGAGTTGGTATTGGAGGATGATGGGAATTAGAATTGTGACCCAATGCAAATATAAGATTTGCGGTCTTCATACAGTGCTCCTTGGATCGGCACTCAAACTTCTTTTAGATTGTTTGTAATGACAATGGTTGGTATGTAAAGTAAGAGACCGTTTTGCACCATATGATTATCTACACTACTTCATGGCAACTATGTATCATTGGAGGACATTTGAAAGTTTAGAATGTACACTACCATGACACAATGGAGCAAATGGGGTGTCAATTGAATTGCTACAAAAATTTCATGAAAAAAATGTCAAAATCTTATCCATAATAAAAATTTGAAAAATGATTATTTGGTGACAATGTAGACATTTCTAATAATATGGATATAATCTATAGTAATTAATAAAAGAATATTTATTCAATTAGTAGTAGTAAATTTTTCTTTCAAGCAAGTACTACTTCATAACAAAACTTTGAAAACAATCAAATCTTGAAATGTCTTGTGACCTCGAAGAGTCAAGCAACAAATGTAATAATAACCACTATAGGTTCTTTATTATGTTTTCACCATAAATGCTTCAAAACTGTCATTTTTGATACAAGTACCAAATTGTAGAAAAAATCATTTTTGGACACAAGTAACTGTAGGATCTTGTAGTATGCTAACTTGAAAAGATGTAGAAAAAGTTTTAGAAATTTCCACCATGTAGGTTGCAAGATATTAGCGTTTGAAGTGACCAAAAAAAATTTGGCCCTACAAAAAAACAAGTAGCTGCACTCCTCAAGGTCACATTTGTATGAAAAAATGTCCAAAATGGTGGTGCTTCTTTGAAGTCCTTTTTCAAGGTGATTTGGAATTGTACAACATATAAGAAAAAAAATTAAGTAGAAAGAAGGAGAGAATGATTCAAAATACTAAATTGTTAACAATTTGTTTATGGAATTGAAAAATGCCAATCCCAATGGTTGTAATGTTGTAATAAACAATCTACACCTAATATTTTTATTTTTTTTCCAAAAGTATTGAGAATTGAATTAAGTAAAGGACTTCAAAGTTTACCTTCAGATAGAGATTCCATAATTGCCTGCAAACTACCCACAAATTGAAACTCCTCATAACTCCTCATAACCCAAGCCATGAACAAAAGAAAAAGAATTGGATTAGAGATTTCATCTTAGTGCTCCTCCTATACAACATCTAAGCAACTTCAAAACATCATCTGGGAGTAAAATTCCAAATAATTATGTCATCTATTTTGAATTTTTATCAAACTCTTTAGGGGGCTTGAGGTGGGTACACCCAAAATCGCACCTCCCCTAAAATTGCCATCATCACTTTGCATACATCTTCCAAATTAACGTGTACGTATGTCTCGAAGAAATGATTTTAGAACCTCTACCATAAAGAAAACTTAAACCCTTCCCAACTTTTGCATGTAATATCCAAATATCATATTCTTGGATGCATTGGAACCTCCTTTCATTTGTGAACAAGAAAATCAATGAAAAATTTGACGAGCTTGATAGTAGTAACCAGACACAATAGCAAAAGTGATGGTTTTAGGACCCCCACACCTTATATGGCCAATGCATAGTGAGGCAAATCATTGTGACAAAAGACACATTCTACCAATTAATTCATTCACTTCTGGAAATGACTAAATGACAAATTTAATTAAAATACATTTAATTTGTAGCCCTTCTCCCTATTGAGACAATAATGAGTAGGAAATATCAACATTGTACCCCATATCAATACCCGCATATGTACATTGTACCATATCAATATACCATATATTCATATATTCATATGTCTTTTGTATCCCATATTTCATATATCCATCATTCTTATACATCATATGTCGTATTCCACATTCCATTCGGATCATATTTGAGATATATCATATTATGTATTGTAAATCTTAATCCTTAAAACGATGAGCTGGTCACCGTAGAAATCATCTATTTGGGTCACTGTGTAAATTGTTGGTTTAAAAAAACGAAAAAAAAACACTCATTGGACAACAAGCTACTACAGAAGACATTCCCTTTCCCACAAAATTTGGAGGATGAATAGTTGCACTTTTGTCCTACACGGAGCGAATCTTTGTCATTTATTGGCTAGAAAACGTCCTTGGCATCGTTTACAGTGCCACCAAAAGCTACATTTTTTTTCCCCAAAAACCAACGGCATTGGAGGAATGAAGGCACACATATTTATTTTCACTCCCCCCCCCCCCCTCATTTGCATCAACGGTTGTGGGTTTTTTTTTTTTCCCCCCCACTTAACTAATGGTCTAGGACGGGTGTGTTTGCACCTTCTCGCCATGTCGCACATTCACTGAAGCAAAGCCTCGGTCGCTTCTGCATTGGAGAGAGAATCCGTTCCACTCATGGGATCCAGCTGCTGCTTGGGGTCCCCCTCCCCCCACGATCCCCACATTCCAGGTGTCGAAATCCCCACCGCCCAGATTGCCACCTCAGCAAAAGGCGTGTGCCAAGTGGACACATTTCACTCGTGGGCGTTCGAAATGCCAGCTTGGAACCGACGGCGGGGGTTGCTGCTGACGACGGTGGTGGTTCCTTCTCCGTTGATGCAGCCATGTCAGAGTCTCTGCCCCCGTGGCAGATGGTGACTGGGATCGGTGGGGCGGGTGCATGTACCCGACTGACTAGTGTCTGACCTCTCAAATCTGAATCTCAGATCTTCTTGGGGAGAGCGCAGGGAGAGAGAGAGAGGGGGATATACCGTGTACTGTAGCTGTATACTGTAGCAGTATCCCGGGCTGGACGGTAAACCCGATGCAGGACGTTAAATCGTGCCATCGAAGGTGGGCCCGGTGAGGTGGATTTAACCCGGGGAAAACGCAGGAATTTTTTATTTGCCACATATGATTTTTTTTTTGCAAATTCTGAATTCATATTTGCAATCAGAGACCCCAAATTATTAGTTCGGTGAAGTCTGCAACGTACCCTAGACATGGCTCAAAATAGGGGGCTTCTTTTTTACTTTTCTCCCTACAACACTAATTTTACCCTGCTTGGCCCACCTTCGATGGCACGATTTAACGTCGTGCAAACCCGACGGACCAGCAGTCATGGTGAAAACGCAGGGGGGGTAATCCCCGGTGAAAATGGAAGAATTAAAAAATAAACAAATTTTACACATGAAAAAATTTGCAAATTTTGAATTCATATTTGGCAAACAAAGACCCAAAATTAGCTAGGAGGGATCAAGAATATATTTGAAAGTCATGGCACAAGATAGGGGGGCAAGATTTAACTTTTACCTTGGAGAATTTGCATTTTCATCTTGCTAATCCTATTTCATGAGATGAGATGGATTTAGAACCTCATTACATGTATCGGTCAGTATATTGTAGCAATATCCAAGCAGAACGGTAAACAAATGGACCAGTAGGATGAAAACGTAGGAGTTCTATCCTAGGTGAAAATGGAAGAATTTTAATAAATAAATAAATTTTATACATGAAAAATATTTGCAAATCTTGAATTCATATTTGGTAATCAAAGACCCAAAATCAGCTAGGAGGGATCAAGAATATATTTGAGAGACATGGCACAAGATAGGGGGCAAGATTTTACTTTTACCTTGGAGAATCTGCATTTTCATCTTGCTGATCCTACTTCATGAGATGAGATGGATTTAGGACCTCCTTACACGTATCAGTCAATATATTGTAGCTATGCTTTAGTAATATCCCGGGTAGGATGATAAACCCAACAGCCCAATAGGGTGAAAACGCAAGAATTTTACCCTGGATGAAAACGGAAGAATTTTAAGAAAAAAAAATTTACACATGAATTTTTTTGCAAATTTTGAATTCATATTTGGCAATCAGAGACCAAAATCAGCTAGGAGGGATCAAGAATATATTTGAAAGACACGGCACAAAATAAGAGGCAAGATTTTACTTTTACCTTGGAGAATTTGCATTTTCATCTTATTGGTCCTAAGTACTTCATCAGATGAGATGGATTTAGGACCTCCTTGCATGTATCGGTGATCAAGGGGAATTGTACAACAAGTGCTACAAGGGAAAATAGGCATTGCACTTTCATGAGGCTCCAGTGGGTGGTCAGGGAAACAATTAAAAAATTCACTCGTATTAAATTCATTGGTATTGGTGAGTCTTCAACTCCTCCTTTCTCGCTTGCCCACCCTGGAAAGAGAATTGGTGGAGCCACTTTTGTCTTCTTCCTTGGATTAGCTGTAAACTTGTCCACCAAGTGAGTATGTAAAGAGGCCCTTAGCGTCCTCCATATTTTGGAAGCTTTTGGAGTTGTCTTGGTAATTTGCTTCCTCTTTGTACAAAGAAGCAGGGTGGGTGGGGTCCCAAGGGTACTGGTTACATCCTCTCTTTATCAAAATCTCCCGATTCATTTCCTCTAGCATGAAATTCTCACCATGCATTTTCCTTCAACTTCAAATTTGCAAAAGGCTATGCCAATCCTCTTCTTTCAAAGCCATATTGGTTTTGAAACTAAACTCCAAATTTCATTGCATTGTAGCAACGCATGGATGAATGGAGTAGAGGTTGGCCACCAATCCACCAATTGTCTTTTTTCAAAAATACCAACTACCAATGAATTCTAATTGGCAATTCTAGCTTCCTAGACATTTATAAGATAAATACACCTACACCGCACGCATAAGCTCTGTGATATACCCAATGTGCTCTAAAAAATGAACAACAATTTTTGCACATCGGTGAGGGACTATGAATCAAAATGCAAGTGGTCATTTCATAATTTTTTGGACACATTACAAATTAGTTACAAATTTTCAAAGATGCAAGGTGTAGCATGCTAAAAGATTCATGCAAATGATGCCAAAATCTATTTGATGCACGTGAAGAAATAACATTAATAGTATTAAAACATGTAAAAAAATGAAGAAGTTAAAACAACAGAAAGTGTACCCATAATTGACCACTTGTAAGGTTGCCACCTCCACAATATTAAAAATAGAGTTGCACACTACTCAAAATGGCCCCCAACTCCACCTTAAAGTCACTTGTCCTTCTAATGCACACCATTTTGAGTGCCCTCCTATTCAATTTCCCTTCGAAAATAGGGGTTGATTTTTTAGGAGTGGTTGATTTGAAGGGGAGTTACCTTATATCGAAGTCACATATTCACATGAGCAAAATACTATAACACTTAAGTTCAAATTTGGCCATTTTTTTCAAGTCCCACTAAGTGACGTGGCACAGGGTAGTTGAGCAAGCTTAAATATAAATTGAATAAGGTGGTGGACATGACTGTGTGGATAAGTCTTTGCAGGATCCAAGCTGGCTTTAACTTACAGTCAACACACAGCATCAGCTAAAGTAGTCGGTCCACTAAGCAAGCATCTAAGGACTGAAACTGAATTTTGGGCAGGTGAAACTTCTCAAAATATTTTTCAGTAAATTTTCCTTGAAAGAAAAGAGGAATTGACATCTAACCCAAGTTGTTTCATATTTTTTGGATCATTTTTGAGTTAGTTATGAATTTTCAAACGAGATGTGGTATAGGTCCCTATTTATGGCTCTAGGGCTTCCATGAACTGTTCACTTGCAACTTGTGAAGATAAATGGGAAAGCAAAGACTGCGATTGGCTCTTGTCATTAACAATGCTTTTTTCTTTCCATTCGTTTAAGGACTACAAAGGTCCATTTAAGAACCACTTCATATCCATTCACAACCACCTATATGGACAGTTCTTATTTCGAGCCTCCTACCTTACTTATGCATCTCGGACGGGACTCATTTGGATCACAACTTTGTGTGTTGGTGTTCCATTCCATTGCAAAACACAGTTTCTCATTAGAATCCATGGATTTATTTTGAGCCACAAAGAGAGTAGGAAATACCACATTTGTCAGCTGCACAAAAGACACTAAGGTAGACAAGCCTATTACCACCCTGATTTGCAATTTGAGTATCTTTGGGTGAATTCTAAGAGGGGCACGTATTTTTCAGAGGTGTGTGCTTGTTTCACGGATCGAACCCAAGTGGAATTATAATTTTACGATTAAAATTGTAATTTCTATGAATTTTTGAAGCAGCCCGCCTTGAAATTACAAAACCACTTATAGAGAGTGGGGTCCAAAACATCCCCTAAACAACCCATTACTGCCTATTCAAGTACTAGATGTTTTCTATTAATGGAGTGAGATGTTATCCCTTGTTGTCATAAAATCTTTGATTTTGTCATAAAATGAAGGAAATTGAGGGGGGAAATTTTAGGTGGAATTAGGACCAAAAGTAAGTGGCTGAATTGGGCTAGTCTATTGATGGAATTAGGTTGCCAATGGTAATGGGATGGTGTAACCCATCAAACAAGCAATCCTGCACATGGTCTGGAGTGTTGCACGGTAAAGCAAATATTTGTAGAGGTGCATTGATAGAAATGATGGGGATTGAATTTTTTTGGCAATTGTATTACTTGAACTGAAATCACTATTAATTTTGGGAGGCAAAAAGTATTGCAAATCCATATACAATTACTAGAGGCTTCTAATTCCAATCTTAGCCAAACTACTTTTTTGCTCACTACTTTGTACTTTCTTTGCTTACCACTTTGGGATGTGCCTTATGACCTTATTAGTTGAAATGCATTCCAAGGCTTGGTAGGAAATTGAACTCAACCTTGGTGGGGAATAGAGCACCCTATAGGTTGCACGTAGGTACCTATTCAGAAATGGATACCTCTACTATAACCCCTAAAGGACCAAGGCCTTATTTCTGCCAAAAAATACTCAAAATTGCCATTTCTGTAGCAAAGAGTAAAAAAATTTGAATTTTTTTTATTCTACACATCCAACCATAGGATCTTATACTTTACTATTATGAAAATGTGTGGAAAAAATTTCAGAAATTTTCACCACATAGATTAAAAGATATTTGCGTTTAAAGTGAAAAAAATAATTTTTTCAGCACCTTGTGGAACTAGATTATTTGACTTTGAACTTTTTTAACTTAAATTTTTTGCACTACAGAGTTTTGAGCTTTAAATCCTTATTGTGGAAAATTGAGCTGAGAGTCTAGGGAAAAAGAAAATTAAAAAATAAAATAAAATTTCATGCTTAAAAAAATTGTTAAGTAGAAGTAGGTATGAGAATGAAGGAAAATCTAAATTATTAATATCTTTAAGATGGAATTAAAATGCACTAATCCCAATGGTGAGATTATTCTAGCAAGCAAACAAAATCATGTAAAAAAAAATTTCAAAAAAATTGTAAAAATTGCATTTAGAAATGAATTCTATAAGTTATTTTTTCAGGAAGATGCTCTAACTACTCAATAAACAAGATTGTCCATAACTTTCTTATAATAAGGTAGGTGGCTCTTAAACTGACCCTTTAAGAGCTGATTGCATTTTTGGGACAGCTAAACAGCTCAAAACAATTTTCAGTGAATTTCGGTAGGAAGAAAAAAGGAATAGGCATCTAATCCAAATCGTTTCATATTTTTTGGACCTTTGTGGAATTAGTTACAAATTTTTGAAGTTGAAACGCAGTGGTTTCTAAAACCGACCCCCTTCTGAAATGTACGCAGTTAGTACATTTCAGAAGTAAAATGTACCAGATCGGTTTTAGAACCAGGTCGGTTTAAGAGCCACCTACCTTAAGTCCAAATGGAATGAATCAAAGCTTTCCATGCAGACAAAAATATAATCTACAAGAAAAAAACCCAAAAATTCAAAATTCAAAATTTTACAATTTTTTTTGCTGCCCGGATTGCCCCCTGTCCCCTATTTTGAGCTTATTTGGTCATAACTTTTGTTTCTAGGCACCAAATGTGAAAAAAAATTATATTCCCGCAAAGCTCATCAGTTTTTCTATCTTCAAAAAAAGTTTCAAAACATCATGACAAAACTTCAGCCCGTAGGTACCTGCCCGAAATCCAATTTGTCCCCCGAAGGGACAATGGTCCTTTTGGGGTTAATTGGATTCCAAGAGCTCCCTTCCAATGGATGCTCAGCATGGCTTTGGGCTTTCTAGTGCCACATTGCAGTAGAAAAAAAATAATTTGGCTAAAAAATGACAAATAAACTAGAAGTTTTTCGCAAAAAAACTTCAAACAAATAAAAACTCTTGGATGTAATCCCCAGATTGTGGATGAAAACAAAATTATAGACATGTGATAGGATTCTCTGTCATTCATTGGACACAAAAAAAAAGTCTGCGGCATCGTCTAGGGTTAAGTTACGTAGAGAATTTTTTTTTGGAATTTCAAACTTAGCTTTGTTTGGCTTTTCTGACTTTTAGGGGGTGGGGTAGGAGAAAAAACTAACCATTCTGTTTCATACCCCCCTATAACAAATAATTCTTTCAATTGAAAATAACAGCTTGAAGTTTTAAAAACCAAAGAAAATTACTTGAGCCCGCCCCCAGGGAGTTGCATGAAAAGGGCAAATGTAATTCATATAAAAAAAAAGTAAAAGGCAACTAAGTGCACTCAGGAGATGCTCTTCCTGATCTTCTCAAATATGATCTCTACCAATCAATCCTCCTTCCAATATAATAATAATAATATTTCTCAACCACTCAACGGCTTGGAAAATTGCAACATAGAAACCCCACCCCCCATACTCAATAATTATGGAACCTTTTTCAGTTGATACTTTTTTGAGTTTGTTTCGGAAAAGGTTCTCGGTGTCAGGCTGACTGAGGGATCCCTATATATATCATTTGAACCATCCCTCCAAGTCTCAAACTTAACTTACTAATAATTGGCTTTTCATTTGGTTAGTTTGGATTATTTGGGGTATGTTTATATGAAAAATATTTAATTTGTTCTATTTTTGAAGTTAAAAATTGAAAACAAAATTTACTTGAAGTTTTGATTTTATATTTACGGTTTAGAAAATGAACCGGTGCATCTTTCTTTTTGGTTAGAATCCTCTCCGTCTAATGGCGTACTAGAAGAATGTCAACCCTTTAGATGAGAGGTTGTTGGAGTAACATGCACCATCTAATGCAACAAATTTTTGGAGGTGCAATTTGCTATCTAGAACAAGTCTTAATGCTCCTCCACTACTAATTTAGTTTTTTCTTTTTTCTTTTACAAAATGTATGAGCACCTTTAGTTATAGCTTATTGCAAATAAGAAAACATTGATTTCAACTTGAATAATGGAAAAAATATGAATTTCTTTGCAAATAAAAAGAATGTCAACCCTTTAAATGATAGGTTGTTGGGGGTAACATGCACCATCCAATGCAACAAACTTTTGGAGGTGCAATTTGTTATCTAGAACAAGTTGTAATGCTCCTCCACTACTAGTTTAGTTTTTTCTTTTTTCTTTTACAAAATGTATGAGCACTTTTAGTTATAGCTTATTACAAATAAGAAAACATCGATTTCAACTTGAATTATGGGAGAAACCATATTTCCTTCTAAAGTTTATTTGAGTATAGTATCCGTTATTGATATGAGAGTCACTTTAATAAATCAAAAACACAAGATGTAGATAAGAATGCAATGAATATATACAATGGTAGGTTCACAAATATAGGCACCATTTAATGACTTCTTCTATTGTGACAAGTTTTCAAAGCCCTTTGATGTTCATATTTATGCAAAGTCAATAATAACAGGTACTCATACATATGGATATGAGTGATCTCTAAGGCATGTGCAACCTTGATTCAATGGTTTTAGCCTTGGCACATCAATGTCGTGGTTATGAGTTCAAACCTAGGTATTGGTAGTGTGTGTTTACCACATAATCCATTCAACCATAGTAGGTGATCAAATAACCTTATTTTCACATAGAGACCTAAGAATTTTTTGGGAGGAAAAGAATATGATGGTTCTTTATAGGGTTTAAGGTAAATGTACCCGCACCCAATCACACAAGGGATTTTGCAGTGGATCATCAATAGTCTAAAGTATGACAAGTTTTTCTTATATAGAAAAATAGGAAATATGGGGATTGCAAACTTTTCATAATTTTATTGCTAAATTTGAAATTATTATGAATTTTAGGAGCCAAAAGTACTTGGCCAATGTTTAGAGTGTTCTAATTCCAATCACTCAAGAACTACTTTCCACTCATTGCGTCCTACTTTGTTGCTCAATATGTTGGGACATGTGTCATGATCTTATTTAGTTCTAGGTTAAAAAAAGAGATTAAAAAAACATTTTAAGCTTTGGTTGGAAATCTGATCTAGCCATGGTTGGAAACAATGCCCCCTATGGGTTGGATATGGGTTGTGATTGACAATGGATAGATTTACCTTATGGGAAATTTCATTAAAATGGCGATATTCCATGTGCCATTTTCACAGTGTGCCTTTCCCACAGTTAAGACTGAGTGGTCTGAAATCTATTAGTGTCCTAGATTTGTGAATTCTATACCATTATTAGATATATTAAATCTAGGAAAGATGTAGATTCCAGACCAATCGGTTTAAACAATCTACATGTTTTCTAGATTTTAGATATCTAATAATGGTATAGATTTCAAAAATCTAGGACGCTAGTAGAGTTCAGACCACTTGGTCTGAACTATGAGGATGCCAAAGTCACAGAATAATCGCCATTTTAATGAAATTCCCCATCCTTCTTAATAGAGGTATCAAAGATGGAGTTCACTATCTATGTTCATGAAGCTTAGAACATCCTCACGAATTCATCCCTATTCCTATCTCCATCTAGATGAAGGGGGAGCAAAGATGGAGATAAGAAATGACAAGCCCCACCAACTTTCCTCTATACGTTAAAGATTTCAGTCTATACATACAATAGCAAGTGAAAAAGGCAAAATAGTAGCTTGTGTGTTGGGCCACCTTTGCAATAAAAACTTGTTTCACTTTTAGCTATAGTGGTGATTGTATTTGTGTTGGTGCTTGTGTTGTTTGTTTTTCAGTTTTCGAAAAATTCCAAAAAATTCCCCACCAAGAACTTGTCCTCTAGTTCTGTGTACTTTTCCCCCATATCAATGGAAATTGTTCATGTGTTTCAAGAAGAAAAAACAAACCAAACCAAACCTTGTTTCACTTTTTGTGTGCACAAAAGAAAATCAAAATAAGGAAATTTACACCGAGGAGTTGAGCAGCAACAATAATAAGGTTGTTGAAGGAAGGTGAAGAGTATAAGCTTACCTGTTCCCTTGTGCCAGCACAAATTGACACGATGTGCATGAATGCATTCACTATTAATGTATTGGAGGAAAAAAAAACCAGTAGCTGTAGCTGATGACTGGGATTTTTATTTAGAGAAAGCATTGATGACAGGATCACTGAATTTCATGGATCTGTGTTGTTGAAGTTCATCGTTACTCTCCATGCAATGTAGCAGCATCCACAACTGTGAATTTAAGGGTTTTGGGGCATGATTTCTATTAATAAACATCCAACAAATTATTGGACCGTACTAGCGAGAGAAAAATGATTCTTCTGCACTTTCAAATGTATTATTTGGACACTGTGAGTATAAGTTGTGAATTTTTAAAGAGATGATTAGAAATGCACCTAATACCAACATGAGGGTCTGATATTCTGATGTAGATGCGCCTACTATGAATTGTAGACTAACACAAGTGCTCATAGAAACACCAAAAAGCAACAAACTTTAAGCTTGTATTGCCAAAAATTGCCCTCCTGACCATGACAACTTTCATGTATCCTCTGCTTTGTGTACAATTGCACTTGGATTTAGGTTGTTTTCTAGATGTCACTAAATGACTTTTGTTACTTTTAGGTACGTCTACCTTAATTGGTTGGAGTTTCTCTCTCTGTAAGTTCACCTACACCTTGGCAATAAGTTTTTGCTTGTGTGAATTGAATTGATTCCAGAGTGTCCGTGAAGGTGGCCATGGAAATGACTCTCCTGAGGAGCGCAGTGTGTAGAATGTATTTAACAAAATGTAACCACAAATTGCCAGCACATGATGCGCGCTTGGGTTCAATTTTCTCGTCACATTCACCGAGGTCATTACACCCAATCACAAGATAACCCAAGTCACTTCTGTTGAAAATTGAGTTTAGGTCAAGTTTGAAATTATTTTGAGCATCCACTGCAGAAGCGGGGGGAAAGTGGTGGATCTATGGAAATCCATCTCTTTCGTTTTTCAAATAGAGGATGACAAATTGAAAACATGACGAATTTCCCACATTGAAAGATGTTGACGACAAATTCCAATGTTGAAAAAATTGTTGAAGAATGTGATTGTGCCACATGGTTATGAATAATACCTACAACGATGGAAGTCATTGATCTAAATCCACTACAGTACTGTAATGGTATTTGACAGTAGAAGTCATTAGGTGTTTGAAGTTAATACCTCGTCTACCGTTTGTTGAACAGGAGGCAGGATGCTGTGGAATTAGAATTAGAACACATCCTCTGGAACACGTAATCTTCACTTTGATTGACTCTATTGTTGTGCAGATATCTGGCTACTACACTCAGTTCAGATCACCCGAGCTCCATTTGTGTTGGCTGAAAAGTGCACAAAAGAGAGTGGTGTGGTGTGTCAACGCTTGAAACAAGCTGGTTGGGAAAAAAAAACAATGCCCCTAACGGTATTGAGAAAAATACAATCAAGAACCTTTCAGCATCTCTATTACACATGCACCTCTGTGAGCTATCTGAGATTGAAAACACAAGCCCATCAATTCTGTGAATCACAGCTCCTCTCTTCGACGATATATGACACTACAAACCCCTCCCACTTGGTTGTGGCTGAAGTGAGTCATTTTGGGTTCCTGAGAACAATGATCACAGAATCCCCTCGCAGAAACATCTTGCTGATGAATCGGTCCTTGTTCACTGGCTTGGCCTTCTTCCTGCCTTTACCCGTCTTGGGGACCTAATCATACATGGCAATAAAAGCATGTTAACATCCTATTTGGGAGATCAATTCCCTACAGATACGGTTTTCAATTCAAGATCGTTCATCACAGGAGACTCTCCTAATTAGATTCGCAAAGATATTGATGTTACGTTGATAAACGCTAGATATATACAGTCCTCGTGTTAAGTAAACGTTAGTGTAGTGCAAATGGTGTTAAATGAATGAAAATGCGATATCAAGTTCATAACTGAGTCAATACTAATAAAACATTGCCTTACCATTAAAAACTCTGAGAATCTAATAGGGCCACCTATTGAGAAGTTCACCATCCCAAATTTCCAACGTAACTACTAGAACGAAAAGCATTGCAAGGTGATTTCCAAATGAATACCTCGGTCCACATCTCCTTCACATTTTCAAGCACCATATTGCAGTGACGATCAAACGCTTTCACCCGCCCCAACAACTTCTTGTTATTACGGCAATTGATAAGTACCTGTCACATCGAAGAAATCACCATCCACGTAAGGCTTACCATCATACTACGAAATTTGCAGCAGAGATTCATGCTATGATTTTCTAACACTGAAACTTCACAACTTCCAATATCAACCAGATAAAACACTTGGGGCAACTGGAGCCCAGGAGTTCAATAAGCTACCCTAAAAACTACATCTTCCCTCATATTTGGTTTAAGACAGTTGCCCTCGAATCGAAATGCTCAAAAACCACAAACCTGAGTGTTATTCTTCACGGACATGGTGAGCACTGACAGGGGACCAGTTGAGAATTCCTCCTCCTCTGTCTTTTCCTGTACACGGCAAGTTTCAATAAGCGATTCATAACACATGAAACAGGCACAACACCATAAAGCATTCTAAAAAGCAAAGGCTTTCAGCGATGTTATACTTAGAAAATAATGCCATACAAAAATGCAAAGAGACAGTGAATATCAACTTACAGTGTCCTCCTCCATTGGCCTCGCACTGCAAGATACAACCCCAACCCAACCATTAGAAAATCAACAAATGAAATGTGCTAATATAAACCCACAACTACAAAACCCTTGCATAGAAACTCTAAACCCCTGCAACGCTCCACTCCTGTTGGACCCATCTTCAAAAACCGTAACCCTACCAACAAAAATGACGAGAAAAATCATAATCATCATAAAACACCTTCCGCTTGTGAAAATAATGTCCCAGCCACGACATTTCCGTTACAAGTAAGAACACACGAATATATACCGTAACATGGAAACCCTTAAACCCCTGAAGGTTCACTCCACTCTGTATCATTGTCAAGAACCGTAACCTAACCAAAAAAAAAGACGAGAAAAAATCGCCTTATAACACCTTCCGCTCGCGCAATAAATGCCCCGGTCTTGACGTTCCGTCACCAGTTCATTGAAAAAAAACGCGTGACTATAAAACCCTTACTTGAAAACCCTAAACCCCTGAAAAAGCTTCACTCCAGTTGGTATTCTCGTCCAAAACCATAACGTTACCAAAAAAAAGACGAAAAAAACAAAAGTCACCACAAACACATTCCGCTAACGAAAAAATGGCCTGAGCACAACATTCCGTCACCAGTTCATTCAAAAATCCGGACGGCTATAAAACCCGTAATTGAAAACCCTAAAACCCTGAGGAAGCTTCATTCCAGTTCGTATCGTCATCAAAAGCCGTAACATTACCAACAAAAGGACGAGAAAAACAGTAATCACCATGACACCTTCCGCTCTCGGAAAAAAAAATTGCCCCTTTGACGACATTCAGTTACTAGTTGATTCAATAAACCGGACGACAATAAAACCCTTACTTGAAAACCCTAAAACCCTGAGGAGACTTCATTCCAGTTCATATCGGCGTCAAAAACCAGAGCCTTACCAACAGAACGACGAGAAAAATAGTAGTCACCCTTAACACCTTCCGCTCGCGAAAGAAATGCCCTGGCAACGACATTTCGAAAGACGTCGAAAATTGACAAGTCGGTGATTCAGACAAAATTTCACGTACCTCATGGTGGCGATTTTGATGTAACGAAGCTCCGAGACGGCGCGTAGTCCGTGAAAACGTAGAAACTCGCCGGGGAAGAAGCGGCACCAACGACGGAATGGGCTTCGACAAAGAAGGTGAGGCAGGCGCTGCCAAGGCTGCCTTCAGCACAACGACAACCAAACTACACGAAAATTATCTCCGTTCACATTAGGGTCTCACTAGCGTATTGAGGTACTGTCGGGTTAAGCAGGCATTTGAATTAATAGCGGGTATTAGCCGGATATCAGACCTTGAAATTTCTTCCCTTTTGAATTCCCATCCCGTTACAGAAAAGTCACTTTAAATTTATGTTTAACCCCTAAATGCCCAAGGCATTTTCTGAAATTGAACAAAAATTCAACATTTTAATAAGTTTCATTAATTTAAAAAAAATTGTAACCATATAAATTCAAATTAGACATGTTAGAGATCACATAAGAAAAGAAAAATACAGCAATATTAGTTATGGATTGTTATGGACTGAAAAATTATAATGCTTGATTGTAATAGTGTTAAAACTATGTATCTTTGGGAGTTGGTCTACTTGTTGAAGGAGGCAATTAGGGTAGCTTCATCTATCCATGCAATATATCATGGCTATGGTAGGTAAATCCATTATGGATTTAGTGAAATTTGGATCCCTACTTTGGAAACCAATTTCGCCATCTTGCAATTGGGATTCAAAGCTTTGGAATTGAATTGAAAAGTCATCATTTTATGAATTAAATGAACACCACCATGTGGCCTCTATATATAGTAAAAAGATCATAATCAAAAAGGACATATCTAAATTGTCATGGGAATCATATAGGGAACAAAGGAAGCACTACTAGAAAATTTAGTTTTTCTGTTGTTTTGGTTGCATTGATCCGGTCAAAATCTGACAGAAATCTATTGAAAATCAACAGATTTCTGTCAGATTTTGACCGGATCAACGCGACCAAAACAACAGAAAAACTAAATTTTCTAGTAGTGATTAAAACACATTAGCATCAAAAAGGATAAGAGTATTCCTCCATAGGATCCTCTAATCCAAGTTGTAATGTAAGTGTTTTTTTAATAAATGAATTGATCAAAATCCATATACAATATTCTTAAATTTGTCATTCTTTTGCTAAACAAAATTTGTGAATCCAATATGTGTGACTATTAGTATGCATGGTGACCAAAGGGATAACATTGAGCTTTCTACCTCTGTCCCACTACCTCTACCAAGTTCTTCATTTATAATGGTCTTAGGGCCAAAGTTATTAGGAAGGCACAATCTTGGGGGAGGGGAGGGGAGGCACTCACTATTAACTTTCACATATATGTGCGTCAAAAGGGTATTTATAAGGAGTATTTTTTACCTTTCATGATTTTAGAATATCCTATTTTTATCTAATTTTCTAATACTAAACATTATATGTGGGACTATTATTTGTTTAAATTTGTTTAAATTTTTTTTTGTAGGATATATTTGTTTACGAGCTTTATTTTTGGGGTTCCAAGCAACTTTATCAATGGCAAAAAATGACTAAGCAAATACATTAGCACATTGAATAAGCCAAATTATTTGGTATAATTGAGGAATGAATAGGTTCAACCACAATTTTAATGTTATATGGATTAGAACTGTGAATATTGTACACTCAAACTAGAAGAATAACTACATGCTTAAGCAACTTAATAATATAAGGTTTTACATGAACATTGCAACCATGCACAATAAACAAAGCATTAGCTTAGAACACACCTATGTAAATTTAAAAACAACAATTTTTTTTAGGTTTTATGAATGGTTTCCCTACTATCATGTAGACAATTTTATGTACATTACTGAATTTTACAAATTGCCTCAATACAACATTTTGTAAATAAAAAACAAATACAAATGCTATAATTCAAGTAGACTAGCAACAATAGCCTAGTATCTTCATACTTCAAAACAAAAGTAAAGTCCTACACATTAAAGTTTGCATCAATGTGAACTCATATTCCAATATCCTAGAAAAACTTTATTTGATCCCTTGCCTTAAAATTACATTTTAATACCCCATGCTAAACCTTAGGGAAACACTATCAAATAAGAAAAAAAAGCACCATCTACACACGACCATTTTTACATCCAATAAGCATACTTTTTTTATAACACCCAACTAGATCCTTGTACAAATGAATTTATTCTCACCTCCAGTTGGTGAATGCATATCCTTGCTTTATCAAATCACAAGGAAACTAAAGCTTGATGACCCTGAGTTGTACAACAAACAACCTTAAGGGTTGGATGTGTAAATAGGCATTTGCTATAGACAACCTCAGCACATGGTATTCCAAGTGCTTGTCCACCAGCAAATTTAATATTACCCAATGAAGATAGCATAAAATGGCAATGCAATAACTTAGAAAACTATTAGATGCACCCTCTCCTTTGCCACCCGTACTTACACAACCTCACAAATACTCTTGTTGTGAATTCTATACATTGCCACATCATTGGGTGGGGTAGTACTTCATTACATCAAGCTATGTACATAGATTTGCATGTCATGATGGTGGCAAGCATGTGCTTGTGTAGACATACATATTTTTGATGTACTTAAATAAGTCAAAGAAATAGTTCTAAATTATGAAGATGGAAGTACAAAATTGAAGTAAAGTTGTAAGAAAGATTGATATATGATACTTGACAATAAATTCACCTTAGGGAATCCTTCAATTTTTTTTGTACTACCCAATGAAGTACTTTTTAGACTTAGAATGACATAACTTTTGCTCCACATCACCATTTGAAAAAAAAAGAATTCCTAGAAAGCTGATGTGGTTTCCTATCTTCCAAAATAGTTTTAGAAAACCTTGTTAAGAATTGGGTGATTGCAAGAAAGACTTGTACTATTTGTTGCGTTTTTGTCACACTCTACTTTTTGATTTCTGTTTTGGCCATAACTTCTACGTTTTGGCTCCAAATGACTCAAAATTTATAGGAAAGCTACTGATAACTATTATACACCTTTCCCTATTTTTTGAGATTTTTCAAAAATAATTTACTATTTTTAAACAGCCCCGATAATTTCTCACAATGGCTGATTTAGGGGTTTTTTGCACTGTGTTACAAAGGAAAAAATCGAATTTTGATCTGAAATTTGGAGAGGATGGTCTTCTAGTAGACTTATAGCTACTGTACAAAGTATTTTGAAAAATTCTTATCCTAAAACCGGTGAAGAAAATACCACTTCTGACATTTTAATTTGTAAAAAATAGGATTTTCTTTTTAAAAATATATAAAAAATCAATCATGTGAGAAAACTTTTTGGTGATGGGTTTTGACCAAAAACCTCACCAAAATAATGTTTCTTACCTTTGAAAAAAATTGCAAAAAGGAGCTCTCTTTGTGGACTTGTACACCACATAAAAATAAGAATTTTTCAAAATACTTTGTACAATAGCTATAAGTCTACTAGAAGACCATCCTCTCCAAATTTCAGATCAAAATTCGATTTTTTCCTTTGTAACATAGTGCAAAAAACCCCTAAATCAACCATTGTGAGAAATTATTGGGGCTGTTTAAAAATAGTAAATTATTTTTGAAAAATCTCAAAAAATAGGGAAAGGTGTATAATAGTTATCAGTAGCTTTCCTATAAATTTTGAGTCATTTGGAGCCAAAACGTAGAAGTTATGGCCAAAATAGAAATAAAAAAGTAGAGTGACAAAACACGTTAAGTCTTTCTTGCAATCACCCAATTGAGGTCATACAAGCTTATCTAAAATTCCAAAAGTTCCATGTGGAGATTTGGGACTTTAGGGGATAAAATACCCTATCTTTGGACTTACACATATTGCTAAGATTAATGCCCAATACTCCCCTAGGTCAAAGTTGAAGGGACCTTCTCTCCAAACTTGCAAAGAATATTAAAGTGGCAAGTATACAATGCAAATTCGGCCTTTAAGTTCAACAAAGTAGGTGAAGAATGTTCCTTGACCCTTGGGACAATAAAAGTATGTTCAAACTTATTGAAGGATAAATTTGCTCACTCTTGTAGGGTCACCAAGGCCTTTTTGAGTACATCACAACAAAGTTACATTTAGGGTAGTCAAATTAACGATATTGTCATGCTTGTTGATTGGTGAAATGGAGAGAATCACTATAGTTTAAGGAAAATGGAGCACAAGGTCCCTCACAATACTACACCAACATGGTTACTTAGTACTCCCTCCATCCCAAAGTAAATTCAAGGGTTTTCTAGACTGAAATGGCTAGATTGGTGTGTGAATAGTTCTTATTTTCAAAAGATTGCATAGTTACTAAAGCTTCTATTGAATCCCACTAGGCATGAAAGAATAAAAATCAATAGTGAAGTGATGCATGCTGAAAATAGTCACCAAAATCAACAATTTTTTTTCCTTTTTGGAACTACTCCAATGGTATTAATTTTCATCATTCTTCAAGTAATATTGGTGTAGTGATGTCCAATGATGTTCTCCATATTCAATTTCAACAATGTCAATGATTCAAGTCTAAGAAATTCTCAAGAAGAGATTTGTTAGCATTTTCTATATAGTTGTGCATAGAATTCTTTGCCTCTAGTTGGTTAGAGGTTGCATTTCAATTCCCTTTACAAAGATTGAATTGCTATATAGTCTTTGGAGCATGGTATTTGTGTATTGTTTTGCGTGAAAGTATTCGAACTAGCTTCAATTGTTGTCCTTTAAGATGTGATGAGCCAATTTTGAGTTTAATTTGGGACAAGTATATTTGGAAACCTCATATTTATTTTAGGATGAAGGGAGTATCATCTAAATTATTTATTACAAAGACTTACTATACAACATTGGCTTGTAGTGGTGATATTTTAGCATTTGTAGTGTACAAGGGTGACATTGTGAGATAGTGTTCATACTAATTAATTATTCACCTATACTAAATAATCATTTATGTGTACTATGAGTCTATGACTTCCCCTATTAATATTAAGGTAGGGTGCTCTAAAAGCACCCTTCCTCAACGACCACTAACGCAGAGGTACATTTTGCTTTCTTCAATGTATGAACAATAGAATAAATTTCAGGAAGGATCACCTTTAGTGACAATAGTGTTTCAACTTTATAATTCATAACTAATTCCACAAAGGTCAAAACAATATGAAATGACTTGCATTACATGCCAATTCCATTTTCCTTCCTACTTTTCTTCCTAAAAAAAGTTGCTTGAAAATTGTTTCAAGGAGTTTAGCATCTCTCCAAATGCAATCAACTCTTAAAACATTGCTTTAAAATCTAAATGCCCAAGGCACCAAATTTGGGTGTTGACAATATTTTAAAGTTAAATAAATCCTAATTAATTTTTTTATTTTTAGTTGTTTATATATTTGAAAAATTCTTTTTGAAATCTAGTTTTGTCATCAAAAAACTGATTTGGAAACTAATTGATTATGGTTTTTCTATTCAAGATTTTGTGCGAGGTGTCCATTGCAATCTTAACTTTCCATTTTTTTTTAAAATGAGCCTCAAACACTCTAGATCCTAGAAAAAAATCGCATTAGAAATTCATTTAAAAAAATGTAGAGTAGATTTTGAGAAGCCATAAATTGATTGAGGTCATGCATGTTAGGTCCTTCATTGTTATATATTTTGGTGACCAACTTTTTAGATTTGACATTTGAAAAGAGGATTGAAAGACTTCAAATCACTTTCACAATTTAAACACCTTCATGATCAAACATTATAATCTTTCAATCCATAAGTGATATTGTTGTGGTTTTTTTTCTTATGTGATCTCTAACATGTTTAGTTCAAATTTGTATGGTTACAATTCCCAAAAAATTGATACAACTTATCAAAATGTTGTCTTTTTGTTCAATTTAGAACAAATTCCTAGAAGTTCAGAAAGGCCTTGGACATTTAGGGATTAAGGGTCACTTCATACTATAACCCAAGGTCAAAAGGGCTTCTACCAATCAAATTTCAAGAAACCAAGAGTTTGGCCTCTTGACCCTTCACACTAGAAGACACAAGTCCAAAGGCTAATACCCTCCAACTACCTACATACCAATAAATTACCTACATAGCAATGGGCTTTCAAAGGAAATTTTGATTGGCTAGAAATGGAGGTCCAAACTATGGTTGAGAGGCCGTCGCCTTCTGACAAGATCTCAACCATTAGATTGCTAACAGTTTGGACTTTGACTTGGCCTTTAGAGGCTTTATACTATGACCTTTCAAGTTGAGATGCCGTGGGAGTTCATTCTTAAGGGTTTGGCCTTTGGGCTTGGCCTTTTGAGGCTTCACACTGTAGCCAGCTGAAAGCTCCAATTCCTATTATTTATTGTCTATTTACGCTCAACAAAATTTGGCCACTCAATCCCACGACCCCTTGACTTGGACGGCGGCCATAGTGTGAAGTGGGCCCTATGAGTAGACTCCCTTGGCTTATGTCACTTGGGAGTTGGCAAGGGGCCCTGAATTCGTGGTCTGAAACTGTCTGCTCAGAACTGACGGAACCAGGTCAGCACCGAAAAGCCGTCCAGCTAGGCAACCTAGGGAACAGGTCAGCGTCGGTAGCCACGAAAACTGACAGCTGGCCTTCTGGCCGTACCACCACAGCTGGGTCCCACCGTCCCCGCGCAGCAGGGTCTTGCCGTGAAGCTCCGGCGCTCTTGTCGAGTTTCCGACTCCCGCTACCGATCCGCTCCCGAGTCCCGAGTCCCGACGTACTGGACTTTCGACGCTGTCGCCCTCGATCATCAGCGCTTTCCCAGACATTTCCCCTCGATCTCGCGCATTCAAATATCGAGGTCGTCTTCTTCCTCCTCCTCATCACAATCCACTTTACCGTGCTCAATTTGGTGCAGTATATCTCCAGAACGACTCAACTTCGACCGCGTCGTCCACGACTTGGTGTGTCGGGCTCAATTTTTTCGATTCTTTTACCGTGAAGAATTCAGATCTCCGGTTTAACTCGGGTCCTCGCTGGAATTGGCTGGAATTGGCTGGAATTGGCTGAGTCGAAATTCAGTTGGTTTTCATTTTGCTTGATGCGCACGCAATTTTGGTGAGAGGTTTTCGTTGGAGGCTATATACGTTGGAGAAGAAATAGATCATTTTATCGTCGCTGTGTCAAGTTTTTTTGGAGGATTGATATTGCGGGGAAGCGTATTTTGAGGCATTTCTAGGGTAGGGAGGAGTGCATTGAACAGCGTGTGGTAGTGGACAGGCGCTTGGTTTCTGGAGAGAGGGATTATCGTAATCGATCGAGATGGGATCAATGAGCATTTCGCCGCTCTCGAAGTATAAGTTAGTGTTTCTTGGCGATCAGAGTGTTGGCAAGACGAGCATCATCACGCGCTTTATGTACGACAAGTTCGACCCCACCTATCAGGTACAGAATCGCGAAAATGTTTCCCTCGTTTTCTGTCTTTCTTGCGGTTAGGAAGGACATGTCAATTTGCCGTTTACCTTTTCCGAATTACGCTTTGGGTGTATGGTCTTTTTCGGTGAAGAGATTCCACTGTTAGGTTGTGGCACTAACTTTGGGTTACTCTTAATCTCATTGAACCGCAAGTTTGTTTTGTGGAGCAATATTTACCACTAAGAAAAATGAATTCCAATGTTTAATTTACTTCAATGATGACGATAGCTTGGCAGCAGCTAGAGGTCGATCTGTGGAATTCACTGAGTCCTTTATTCGTTGTGGAATTTGTAGCGTCATTTGCATGCTTAAGATAACGCTCTCCTCTAGTTTCAAAGAGAATGCTATTCAGTTTAATATTCAGTTTCTTTATTCTCAGTTGTTATTATAACACAGTTTCTATTCTCAAAGCGAGGTTTTCCGTCCATTACGAGATTGTGAGAATGGGGCGGTATTGAATTATTTATCTAGGACCACTGAATGAGTTGTGTTGTTGAGTTTTACGAAAAGAGATTATATACCGGTACCTTATTAGTGTTTCTTCTTATTGAGTCGTCGAAGTAGTATTCAAGCAAATTCTTTCAGGAGTGTAATCCCGATACGATGTTTCTGATATCGACTGATGTTTGCTTTTCAGCCCACCATTGGGATCGACTTCCTGTCTAAGACAATGTATCTTGAGGACCGTACAATTCGACTGCAGCTCTGGTATGTTAATAATTTCAGATTTTATCGTAGTTGTTTTCAGTATCTGGACATAATTTCCATTTTTTATATCGAATGCTCTGTTTCTTGTGATTTAATTTCAGACTCTAAGATATGCCAAAAATTGACCATGCTGGATGTCCAGGGATACAGCAGGACAAGAACGGTTTCGAAGTCTTATACCTAGTTATATTCGGGACTCGTCCGTTGCAGTTATCGTATATGATGTTTCCAGTAAGTTGCATCCAAAACACTATTCTCTGATTGAATTTTCTTTCTTCTTTTTTATCATTGAGATGCTCTCCCCCTGGAACTTGCAAATTATTTCGCCTTTTAATCGATGGAGATGGTTACTAATTTTTACTGATATTCCTGATGCAGACAGGCAGTCTTTTCTTAATCTTGCTCGCTGGGTAGATGAGGTGCGCACTGAGCGAGGGAAGGATGTTGTCATAGTGCTCGTTGGTAACAAGACGGACCTTGTAGACCAGAGGTAACAACCCAAATCATGCAGATGCAGTGCTCTGGCTTCCTCCTTTTTTCTGCTTTGCCTCATTAATTTTTTTGCTGGGCTCTGATATTTCAGCGTAAGAATCTGAGACTTGTTCCTTCTTAACATGGAGTTGGAATGAGGAATTTGCAGGCAAGTCTCAGTTGAAGAAGGAGAAGCGAAAACCAAGGAATTTGGTGCGCTCATCATCGAGACCAGTGCAAAAGCGGGGTTTAACATTAAGGTCAGTGCATTTCCTCCCTCACGTTGTCTTCAAATTGAGTGTAAGCCCATGAGCATGCTCCTCATTTTCTGAACATGTGTGAGCAGTCCATCGAGGATTTTCTTTCTACAATTTTCGTGCCTTCCAGATATCAAACATGGGTCCGTCGTGTAATCAAATTGAGGGATCGTTTCTTCCTTCTTGCAATCAACTGTGACGGTAATATTAAGCATTGATGGAATAATCGCACCTGTTGTCGAGGATATGCACGAATCTTTTTTCATTTGATTCATATCGACATACTCAGAGATGCCTTGTATTTCTTAAACTTGCGAAGTTACATCCTCTAGTACTCCCCATCCAAAAGTTGCAAGGCACAGGATCGTAACCCTTTCCACCATCCATGTGAACAGGGACTTTTCCGAAAGATTGCTGGAGCTCTACCAGGAATGGATTCTGACAATCAGACAAAGCAGGAGGACTATGTTGACATCAATTTGAAGACTACAGCGAACAACGCACCATCAGAGAGCCAATCTAGTGGTGGTTGTGCTTGTTGACTACGTGACGAGTTTGCACCGAACTAGACAGGACCGAGGAGCTGGAATCATGAAATCTAAACCTTAGTGACTATGCTTTTTAATCATTTCAGGTCTGAATGTTTTACTGAGGCGAAACTGCTCAGGAAATACTGTAGACAGACTGATAGTTGGTCTTCTCTCCGTCTTATCAGGAAATTCTGATATTCGTTACATTCTGGTGTACTATCACAATCGGGTCACTGACGTAGTTCCCTTCACAATTGCTGTAGCGTAGAGTTTATAAGCTGACATTTTACTTGTTCATTCTGTAAAGAACATTTATTGTAAATTAGTGCCAGCTCCATACTTTGATTCTTTTAAATTTTCCCCTTGTGCATCTTCTGTTCAAGAAACTGAAACGATGATGCATTTTGATAGGTTACTGCCCCGTTAAGGGTTATTAGGCAATGTTATTGAGCCCTTTTACAGTTAACACACTTCTGTGAGAAAAAAACATTTATAAATCAACTTTTGGTACATGTATATGTCCTCTCGCCCTCGCTCTCTCTTATACTACTTTTCTCATGAGTCCCTTTATTATGTCTAGGTGAGTGCTCGTCTCTCTGTTGCCCAAATTTTCAGTGAGATGCTTTGATAGGAACTAGAGTGATTGGTCCTACTGCACTAATCGGTATCACTATTACAGTAGAACCTCTCTAAAGTAATATATAAAGCAACATAGTAGCTGACATATAGGCTACTTTCTTTCCATGAAGTTGTGCTTTCTTGTTGTGAAGGTGTGCAATTTGAGAAGCCGTTGTGGTGCATTTTGATTGGTTGTAAGGCTATCAATATTGCAACCGGCCCTTGACATATAGGCTACTTTCTTTCCATGAAGTTGTGCTTTCTTGTTGTGAAGGTGTGCAATTTGAGAAGCTGTTGTGGTGCATTTTGATTGGTTGTAAGGCTATCAATATTGCAACCGGCCCTTGGCCAATTTTGCAATCAGCCCCTATGGTCAAGATTAGAAAAATTTGTATCACCATTATAGGTCAAAGAGAATCTTTCATTAAAAAATTCATAATACTATCATCATTATAGGTCAAAGAAAATCTTTCATTAAAACATTCATAATAATTGTATTTTGTGTAACAAAATTCTAGAAAAATATACAATCCTTCCAAACTCTATTTTTGTATATAGGAAAAATTTTGCACTAAAAAAACCTGCGCTCCAAATATGTATAATTGCTTATGTGGTTGGAAATGGGTCAATTATTTTATTCTCTAAAGTAATATTGATTGTTGGTCTTGGTCTAAAGCAATACTCTCTAAAGTAACAAAATCTCTAAGGTAATATTCATCATTGGTCTTGGCCTAAATTGCATACAAATGTCATTAATGCAAATGACCTTTCCAATACAACATAGTTATTTGGTCTTGGTCCTATTATTTTAGAGAGGTTCTATTATATGGACTCTTGATTTGCCTATGGAGATGAATATTGGTTGAATGGGTTGGATGCTCAATGGTAGAGGCCTTGCATATGTTTAAGCTTTGGAAATTGAATTGAATAAACACTTCTATAAGTAAAAAAAATGGGTGAACAAAAAATGGCCTTGAATGAAATTTTCATAATTAACCCTTAAATGCCTAAGGCACCAAATTTTGGTGTCAACAATACTTTGAAGTTAAATAAAACGTAACCAATTTGCTATTTTTTGTTGTTTATATTTTTGAAAAATTCTTTTTGAATTTTAGTTTTAATATCAAAAATTCAATTTTGGAAATGATTGATTATGTTTTTTCTATTCAAGATTTTGTGCAAGGGTGTCCATTGCAATCTTGACTTTCCGTAGTATTGAGCCTAAAAATGCAGGTGGAAATGAGCCTCAAATACACTAGATCTTGGAGAAAAAATTGCATTAGAAATTCATTTAAAAAAATTTGTAGAGTAAATTTTGAGAAGCCATAAATTCATTGGGGTTATGCATGTTAGGCCTTTTATCCTCATCTTTTTTTGGTGACCAAATTTTTAGATTTTACATGTGAAAAGAGGATTGAAAGACTTCAAAGCACTTTTGCAATTTTAACACCCTCATAATTAAACATTATAATCTTTCAATCCACAAGTGATATATATTTTTTTCCCTATGTGATCTCTAACATATCTAATTTAAATTTGTATGGTTACAATTCAAAAAAAATTGATACAACTTATCAAAATGTTGTCTTTTTGTTCAATTTAAAACAAATTCCTAAAAGCTCAAAAAAGACCTTGGATATTTAGGGGGTAAAAATCAACAACCAAAGAGAGGTGAGTGAAGCACCTAGTGAAAGTTGAGACATTTTGTGATTCAAGGGTGTCCATTCAAGGTAAGTCTTGTGTCATGTAAGGAAGAGGGTGGTAAAATAGTGCTCTAAAATGGTTCACACCTACACATGTAAGTCATTTTAGAACCCTATTCATTTTACCACCCTATCTTTTAGGATATCCTATGTTTTCAATTTTGAAAATTTCTAAAACATTGATAAAACATTGAAAAAGTACCAACTCACTTCAGGTGTATTTTTCGTGAGTTTACTAAAAATCTCATCAATTTTTTTGGTCATTTGACCTCTAAAGTAGTGGGCCTAAAAAAAGTGTTACTTTCACGTGTTTCTACTTAAATTATTTATCACAAGGATATACTATTCAACACCATTCACACTTATATGACATTATAACATTTGTGGTGTGGGTAATGGTGTTGTTGTTAGATTGGGCATCCTAATTCTAATGTTGGCTAATTATCCGCCCATACTAAATAACCATTTTGGTGTAGTGAAAAATGAATGGAAAATAAGTTCAACTATCATGTTCAATTTGATTTCCAAATCTTCCTTGGTTTATTACACAATGTGGTAGTAACCACAATGCAAATGTGGCTATTTATGTTTAAATTTTTTTTTTGATTCTAAGTCTACTTTAATGATTGAAATCCATGCTTTTTTTTACCAAGGGTTACAAAATCTCCCCAAACTATTAGTAAGCTTAATCTTTAAAGGACATTGCAAGTGTGAAGAGCATTTTGAATGTCAATCCTCAATTTTCATATAGTTTTTGATTTTAAATGCTTATTAGCTTAACTAAAAAATGTAACTCCATTAATCTATTTTTTGTTATATTTATATATTTTTTTGCATTTTATTTTTTTCAAAATTATAAAAATAGTTTTTTTTGTGACACTTTGAAGGTAGCATCATGAAGATTTTAAAAATACACCACTTTTTCAATCAAATTATTCTAAGTGTAAGCTCAAAGAATATACTAGTTACACCATGATGTTTATTACTTAATTATTATCTTCAATTTTTGAAAATTCATATTATTATAAATATTTTAAAATTTATTATGTTTTTAATTAAGAAATTATTTTTTAAAATAATATAAATTTTCAAATGATTTTGATTATTATATATATATTACTATACAAGAAAAATATCAAATTTTAAAACATGTCTCTTAATATAGAAAACTAAAGAAGTTTGACCAAAAAAGAAGTTTATTTGTCCTTTAACCCAAGAAGGATGGTGAGGATAAAAGCATCCAATGGATGACTTTATTGTTCATTGTAAGGTGGAACTATTGTAAGGTAGAAGGTTGAAAAACAATTAGGTAGTTCTAAAATGATTCTAATGTAGGGTGATGATCACTTAAGGAAGTAAATGCATGCCTATTGTACAACAATAACTTTTTTTTAAATGTATTTAAAACATGTACAAGAGTCATGCATTTATAGCCCAAAATGATCACTATAGGGACATATGAACCATTTTGTACTTTTGTGAACTTGCAACCTTGTACCTATTCAACTCCTAGTTGCGTGTGCAACAAATAAATCTCAGATTAAAAGTGTGGGTCCAAAACATAATTCGTCTTTTATTCTCCATCAATCAAAGTGTAGGTGTTGATAAGAGTAAGGGTAATAAAATGAAGGCTTGTTTACACATCACAAGTGGAACTTAAGCCCAACAAAGTGATTTGTTTTGTTTCCAATCATGCTTGTACACTTGTTTTTGTTTACATGGATGACCCTTCTCGTTTGAGTTATTTTGAATAAATACTTTCGATCCAAAGCAAATAATTTATAATACATTATAGAGAGAGAGCAACAAATATTTACAGGACCAAGTATTGACAAATGCATATAATAGACATAAAATTATGACATATTATCAAAAGTTTAGTATCACATGGTTGTTGTCAAATTATATCAAATCACATCTATAATCCAAACAAATGTTTTGTATAAATGCCCTTGCATACAAACATCTTGGATTCAAAAAGATTGTTTCAAAAAATCCAATTTTGGTTGCTAAATACAAATTAAAATGATTTGTATTAATTGTGGAGTAGAACATATAATTATCTTCAAATCTATTCAAAGTGAATGCAATAATGTTTCAAAGTACAACCTATAGATTAATTATGATAATAAATGAGGTCTCAAGGGTCTTTGATTCATTAAGAAGCTTTGAATTTCATTCAAATTAATATTATCTATACTTTAATTTTTGTATATCTTTATTTTTTGAAATATAAGTATGTCAAAGTTTTACCATACCAATGGGGGTAGATGTACAACAACATGTAATGAAATATTGAAGTCATTGTGACTCCCCCCCAAAACACTTTTTTGAGTGATTTTGAAAACGAGTTTAATAATTGAGTCAACAAGGGTGGTTAGCTTTGAAATTAATTTACTTTCAAAATGTAATTGCTTGTTGCTTCAAATTTCTTTAGGACTGTAGTTTAGGACTGTAGTATAAACAAGATACTAAAACACTTATATTTGCTCGCTCATTTGGATTTTGTTCACTCATTTTCAAAACATGAGTGAAATTGAACAAAATATAGACTCAATTTTTGGAGCACTGACAATGTAAAAGTGATGCTGATCCGATGCCAAAATTTGTAGATTTGTAGATTTGGAGGCATAGCAAGCTCACTTTGAGTGTGAGTTAAAGGCACAACAAAGATATGTGAATTTGGTTTAAAAAACGTAGATTTTGTAATATTGAGTTCAGTTTGACCATATGATGATGTTGATTTGATGGAATTTTTGTAGATGTGGTTAGGGCGCTACCCGAAAATTTTCAATTTGAAACATTTTAATATTTGTTGGAATTGGTGTTTGGCATCATTTTTTGGTATTTGATTCTTTGAAGACCAAGGGTAGTTTAGATTTCCAAAATTGTGAAGATGTATTATAAAATGTAATTTAGAATAATAATTTAATGATCATTTGTGAACAATCTATATATTATCTATTTATACCTTAAATGAAGTTGTTTTGTTTTATTTTGTGTGTTATGGTGAGATCTTTTGGAGTGGGTATCCTCCTAGTTACGTTTCTGGAACCATCAAAAGCTCTTTAGAGGGTGGGGTGCATGGGCTTTGTTTTGTGGCATTCCAACTCATGGCATGAAAGTTATTTCATTTTTCATTTTTTATGAAGTAAAAAAATTAGAAAATTACTTTAATTTTAATTTTAATATATTATGGTAGTGGCACAAGGCATACTAGTAGTTGTAAAATATGATTTTTAGATCATAATTATCTATAAGGTTAGATCAACTAGTACACAAACCAATATTTTCAATAAAATTTGAAACTAAAAAATTAAAAATTATTTATAAATTGAATCAATTTTTAATTTTCACAAAAAAAAATTCAAAATTCAAAATGTTAAGATCTAATTATAGTGATTTTTGAAGATTTTAATAGAAATATTTTATATTCTAGTCATTTTTGAAGGGGTGTTTCTTAAATTGTAAATGTTAGATTTTGAGGATAGACCTACTAGTACTATTGAATAATAGAATAATTGTATTGGTAGGTCTAGCCTCGAAATCTATATTGTACAACTGTTAAAGAACAAATACACGAGGATTTGAAAAATGAATGGATGAAAAATCAATTTTAATTTTTTTTAATTTTTTAATTTTCAATCCTCAACTAAACCTAGATTAAGCTTCAAAACTCTAAAATGTAAAATTTTAAAAATAAAGGAGTTTAAAGTTTGAAAAACCTAGTATGGCAAGGTGTAATAGACAATTAAACTTCTACATACTTTAAATTTGAACATTGATATCTTTAAGCAATAAGCATGCTTAGTAAAAGCTTTTGAAAAAATTTCCACAAATTTTCATATAAGTTTGTAATGAAAAATCCTATGTATTTGAGTTGAATATGCAAAAATGATCATTTCTTTTATCTCAGCTCTTTGTAGTTTGCACTAGAAATTACTATTAGTATAAACTAGCCATTTTAGGTGGAATATAATTCTATAACTTTCAAAGAGGCATGTGCAATATGGAATGTCTTCAAGTTTATTCATATACAACCATAATTATAAAGTAATAAAGACGCAAGCAAGTGGTTTTGAGTATTTCTCAAGACAATTCCAAAATCTATATGGCACTTCATGTGATTTTTCAAGTTTTAATTTTGAAACTTGTATAAATTATAAAATCTACTCCTTCAAAAATGTAATTAAAATTACATTTTATCGAGAACATTGTGCACCCTCAATCTTCAATTTCCAACCCATTCTCCTTCTAGACTCCTTAATCCTTCATTTCTTCCTTCTTCTACCATGCCATAAAAATGAATTGCACCTGGCAATTTTATAAAAGAGCATTTGATACTACATCCCAAGTCCCAACTTTGTTAGGTTGTAAAAGACAAATAATAAATAATAAATGCACCTTATGTGGTATTTTTCTCTTCTTCTAATATTAAAGAAACTATTGGGACTTGGAGATCAAGTTGGGTTTCCATTTTGGCTAAGTCCAATTCAACTTGAATGTCCCACTTCTTTGGGTCCAAAACTTCCCAAAAGTGCTACCATGTAATTGTTTGGGAGTGATGGAGTCAGACTTGGGATGTTGTGGGAAGTCCCAAGTCCCAATTTTTTTGTTCTCTACCAATTAAATTTTGAGAATTTAGTGGAACTAGGGACATAGTATGAGTGGCCCAAAGTTATGATTAAACAATTGAAATGGGTTTAAATTATTCTCCTCTGATCCAGATGGAAATTCAATTCTACCACACCAAACTTTGCCATTTTAGCTCAAATCTGCTAAGGAATATTTGACCTATTTCAGACAATGTTAAGTGTTTTTTCATATATCTTATTGGTAAGAATAATTTTCTCTGGCTAGGGAATAGAAATAATGAAGATTGCAATATTTTTTGTTATTTTTTCATAAAGTTTAGAATTAGTAAAAATGAAGGAAGTATAAAGTTATAGTCAATTTGACTTATTTTTCTTATATATAGGTGAACTTATTTCTGGGAAGTGCAAAACTAAAATGTGTTATTAAAAGGTGTCAATGTATTGTTCATGTCAGACAACAACAAAGTTGCTATTCCCATCATTCATGAAAATAGCTAGGTCACCCTATACTGCACAAACGGGGCCATTGTCCGAATTAGGTGATAGTTATATCTTAATTTCATAAAATACTAACCCTTTCTAGTATCTAAAAATCCCAAGACTATGAAATTCACTTTTTCACAACTTAAAATTGCTCAACAAACAAATTTCAGTACCATAATTCCTTTTAATCTAGCAACTGCCATAAGGTAGTTTGCTCTTAAAGTGACCATGTAAGAGTTGTTTGTCTTTTTAAGAGTTGATTGCCTTTTAGAGGAAGCCAAAATCCTTGAAAAAAATATTAGTACATTTTCTTAAAAAGAAAAATGGAATTGGCATTTAACCCAAGTCGTTTCACATTTTTTTAACCTTCATGAAATTAGTTGCGAATTTTTGAAGTTGAAATTCAGTGCTTACTAAAAGCGACCCCATCCTGAAATGTACATCTTTGGTACACTGAAGAGAGCAAAATGTACCTATGTGTCAAGATCACTTTTAGAGCATGGGCGCTTCCAGAGCAGACTCCCCTTCCAACTTCCAAGCGTGTGCAGTGCACAAGGATGCCGACGATGACACCCTCCCCAGCCCCCATCTGGCAATCCCCCCGTCCCTCATTCCAAAACCTCTGAAGCGGTCGACGTAATCGCCCTTTCACAAGACACGAGTTACAGAAATTCACCGTCGCTTTTCCGAAAGCGGAATTCCCATTGCACATGACTGCCACTGCAACATGCAAGTTTGAACCTCAAACGTGGCCAACGCAAACATCTCCTCTGATCTGGCACCACCTTTGCAACACCGCGCGCGCTAGCAGTATAAATACAGCTCCTCAGGAATGCAGTCTCATCATTCATCAACGAATTCGAATTCTCTCGACACTCGATCACACTGCATTTTTATACTCTGATTTGGGTTTGTACACTTTGAGATCTAGCTCGAGAGGAAATTTTGTGAGGCGGATCTGATCGATTTAGACGACAGCCATGGCAGCCATGATGATGTCCACTTCTGCTGCGCTCGGGGGGTTGCAGGCTTTGCCCATGCAAAGCAGGAAGTTCACGAAGGTTGGAGCTGCGAGCTTTCAACAAGCTCCCAGGTTGATGGTTTCGCTTGCAGGACGAGTGCGGTGCGAGGCGGGTAACCAGGGGCAAGGTCCTCTTGCGGACGCCAAGGGCGTTGTGGACCGACAAACCAAGGTCCCCATCACCAAGGACGGCATTCTTCGCAACCAGGAAACCAACGAATCCGAGAAGAAGTCCGTGATGGGCACGGAGCCCACTTCCGGCGCGCCTTGGCCGCGTCCGGAGGTGGAGCGTCGCCCCGAGACGGGCAGCAAATCGTTCTTCAGCGTGTTCGCCTTCGATGGCGCGGCGCCCGAGACCATCAACGGCCGCCTGGCCATGCTGGGCTTCGTGTGGGCGCTGGTGGCGGAGAGGATGACGGGGCTGACGGTGCTGCAGCAGGTGACGGACGCGGGGCAGCCGGGCTTGTTGTACTTTTTGGGTGCTGTGCAGTTGTTGACGTACGCGTCGCTGGTGCCGATCATGAGTGGCGAGAGCACGGACGCACGCAAGTTCGGGCCGTTCACGGCGCAGGCGGAGCGATGGAATGGGCGCGTCGCCATGATCGGGTTCCTGGGACTCGTGATCACGGAGCTCTTCACGCACTCGCCCGTCTTCGGCATGTAAATTTGCCGAATTGAGGCGGTGAAGTCCTTGCGTTGGAGTGTCAAAATTATGTCAGTTTTGGAGTGTATTGTACAATTCAGTACAGTTTCAGTAATTAAATTAGTTTGTGAGAGTCGCTTAGAGAGCGACTTAGCTTACAATTTATCTTGAGAATGTAGTCATCCTGTCGATCGAGAAAGCAGTAGTTGTATATTGAGAAATGACTGGCACCAATTCGTGCTGAATTTGTATCCTGTTTCACGACATTGGATGTATGATGAATTTGAGATTATTTTATTAAACTTGTGAATCGCTGGTCCGAACGGGGGGTTCAATCACTCCTTTGCATCAGATGTTTGGATTGTATGTATGCTCTTGCTTTTGTGAAGCTTTCAGCTTGATATGAATTTTTTTCTACTCCATCGCTCGCATCAGTGATTAGCTTGACAAACTCTGGCACTGTTATATATTACCATCTCACAATCGACATTCTCATTTTTTTAATGCCGGCCGTCTTCCGCATGTAATTGCGCAAAATTGGAATAGTGAGTCCTTGCGTTCGAGTGTAAATTCTGTCAGTTTGAAAGTGCCGATTGTTTAGTTCCATTAATCAGTTTGTAACCGCCGCTCACAGATTTAGCTTACAATCTACTTTGAGATCGTCGTATCCATGTCGATCGAGAGCTGTAGTTGTGTACATTGAAAAGTGTCTGCCCCTAATTTGTGCAGAGCTTGTTTGTTTCATGGAATTTTTCGACGTAACATAGTTGGACTGTTGATTCCATTCATTATTGACCTTGAAAGGTTCAGTCCACGGTGGTTTGAAATCTTCCTTTGCAACAGATTGTAAGGTAGGAGATCCATAAATTGCCCACCTAAGAGCTGCAACTGAATTTAGGGAGGTGAAACTTCCTGAAACATTTTTCAGTAAATTTTCCTTGAAAGACAAGTGGAATTGGCATCTAACCCAAGTAGTTTCATATTTTGGGTTTTTTTGTGGAATTAGTTATGAAATTTTGAAGTTGAAATGGCCTACAGGTCTCCAAAATCGCCCACCTCCTCAAATGTACACTATTTGTACATTGTTGAAGGCTACAAAAAAACTACATGTACAAATAGTGTACATTTGAGGAGGTGGGTGATTTTAGAGCTTTTGTGCTTTTAGAACCTCCTAATTTAGGATTAGATAGTTTTGATTGTGAGAACCTCTTAAGGTAGAATCACCCATTTTCAACTATGGAACTATACCCAACTTGTAGGGTGTAACTATTTCTAACCAAGGTTGGAATAGATTTCCAACCAAAGGCTAGTTTGAAATGTTTTTTTTCTCCTTTTCAAAGTTGAAACTAATGAGGTCATGACACATGTCCTAAATTGCACCAAATTGTGTGGGAAGTAGTAAGTAGGAAAATAATATGTAGTAAGCGGGAAAGTAGTTCTTGAATGATTGAAATTAGAAGACTTTAGATATTTGCTATAGGCTTGGAGCACTTTTTGGTTCCCAAAATTCATAGTAATTTCAATTCTGGAAATAAATTTATGAAAAATTTGCAATTCCATATTTTCTATCTTTCTACATGGAAAAAAAATCTCCATTGCTTCATATTGCTCATGATCTGTCCAAGAATCATTTATGTGATTGGATATGGGTGGTTCTACCTTAAATCCCAACTTTATGGAAATTTCTCTAGTCATTAATGATTGGATTTGATATAGACTCTGTCAACTAATCCTCCTCATTTTCAATGTATGGTAGGAAGTCTATAAAACAACCATTTAAAAGATGATTGCATTTTTTGGAAGTTAGGACTCCTTGAAACAATTTTTAATAAATATTTGTAAGAAAAAAAATGGAATTGGCATCTAATCTAAGTTGTTTCATATTTTTTGAATGTTGAATTCTCAAAATTAGTTACGAATTTTTGAAGTTAATATACAATGGCCACTAAAAGCATCCACATCCTGAAATGTACTTTGTTGGTACATTGATGATGCATCAAAAAAAGAAACACGTACCTCTATGTTCAAAGATGCTTTTAGAGCAAGGCATTAAATGTTTGGGGGGGGGGCATTTGAAGGCTATTTTAGGCCCATTCTCCATGCTATGAACTAGCTAGTGCTAGCCAAAGTAAAATATAATAAAATAATAATAAATTAAAATTTTAAAAAATAATTTTAAAAATTAAAAAATTACTTAATTTTATTGTTATCTATGTAATAGTTGTTCTATCATGTCAAACTATTGCTACAGTTGAGTTCCCACAATCTAGAAACTCGGGGGAACTTGCGGCCTTATAGACCAATTGAATCTCATCTAAATTTTGTATCTCATAGTTCATTTGCATCACATTGTTGGATTTGTTTGACAAATATAATGGTAAGGTTTTGTGTAATTGCACTAAAATTTAGTTCATCTTCCAAGTTATTAAAGAAAAATTTGCATCTGCATCTCATTTTTGGCAATCTGAACTTTCTACTTTTATTGAAATTATTTTAAACAAAATATGTTGAAATGTGTTTTAGAGTAAATCATAGTTCAATGTAATTATACTTGTCATAGAACAATGCAATCCCTGTCAAAAACTCCATCTATCCGATCATTTGAAAACTTTAAAATCTTGCAACATATGTGTGTATGCAACTATGCAAGCTTTTGTTATTCCCCGGCAACAAAGTTTGAAAATCCCTTCAAATTGAAGCTTAATTTAGCTCATAAGCACTCCAACATCCACATTGTGGTTGGTGAATTATAGACTACTTGAAGTCAATGTTTCATCCAAATACCTTGTTATTCACCCCAACAATTTTTAAAACATTAAAAAATGACCTTTTTCATGAGATCAATTTGATAAAATTGGCAGAAATAATATATTTATACAAAGATTTAAGCAAAATGTGCTAAATCCAAAAGAGATCCTTACTTTAAAGGGTTTATTAGAAACCATAGTAAGAGAATCTATCCTCACACAAATAAAATTATCATGCTAAGTTGATTGTTCAACATACAAATTTATGTCAATTTTTCTTTGTTTTTTTAGTCCATAAGTTGATAAATATTAGAGGGAGTCACACTATCTATAGTGACTTAAGTTGGAGGAAGCCTTATTCATCTCCTAGGATATTAAGATTCTTTGATAGGTTGGAGGAAGGATTCTTGGTTATCTACTTAACTCCTTCCATGTGCGTTTCTTCTATGAGTTGTAGAAATGAAGCCAGGCTTCTTCTGTGACTCTCCCTACTAAACACGCCTATAGAACCAATTCTATTATTGACTCAATTTTTAGTTTATTAAGTTTATTGATAATGGATAGTAGGAAAATTAAGAATAGTTTGAAACTTCATTTTTTGACAAGCATCAATTGTTCTCTAATACAAAACAAAAATGCAAATGTCCTCAATCTCTTGTTGTTCATTACATTAACAAATTGCACAAGTCAATACATAAAAAATTGCAAATAAATTAGCAATTGGTGTTAGAATGTTAAGGTTATGTTCAATTGTATTAATGAAAGTGAAACTTATATGTATCCTAATTATCAAAGGAAAAAGGCATGTGCAACTCCATATAGACGTGATAGTAATAGTGATTGACATTTAGTCAATTTAAATAAAATTACCTACAATGCCATATTTGCCAAAATAATTCACAATGCAATCACATCTTTGGCATTTACATTACACAAATGAGTTGCCCTCAAATTTCATCTAATGTATAATGTATATACACAATTTAAGGTAAGTGTTGGCCTCAAAACAAAGAAAACAAAAGTGGAATAAAAAAAATTCAAACATGACTTATTCAAAACTAGTAAAAACAAAAATAAGGCTCAATTTAGTCCTCCAATGGTTAAGCAAGAATGTGTGAGAATCAAAGTCTAGTTGTACCAAACTTTGAGACAACTATTTCCTTGCCAATTGTTGAAACAAGCATTGTACGTAGATTAATAAGTTGAATTGGCATCCCTACAAAGAAGTCCTTCACCACTTGCATTGGCCATCTTCTAACGTATTTTCATTGCCTCGCTTAAATCCTAAACCCTAAAAACACTAGTTGTCACCTAAGAAAATCCGTGCCACATATCAATTACCTCACCAATCACATAAGGGTTGATTCCAAGTAAATAGATTACTAATCAATGCAATGGATACAATGGAGTGAGCCAAGCTTGAAGCATTATCAGTCATTCAATTATTCTCTTTTTATAATTATAGTAGAAAGATTATAATACAAAACTATTATGATTAGAATTATATTCTAAGCAAAAAAAATAGACCTTCACGGAACAAACTAAAGCCAAAAAATTAGAGCTTCACACATTACAAAGTTTAGACCCTATAGTTTGTCAACAATTATTATGTAGTTATTGTTGTTTCATGGGTTTGCATGTTAATTACAATTTATCACATCATTACAATGCATTACTTTATGATCGCATCGTTATGATGCAAAGTAATGCATTGTAATGGTGCGATAAATTGTAATTAACGTGTGAACCCATGAAATAATGATAATTGTTGACAAACCGTAGGATTTAAACTTTGTGATGCATACCTCAAATGCTTGCTGCAAGCATCTCTACATATCTTCCAATGAAGTTTGATAACTTCAGTTTCTGTAAAAGCACCTACTTAACTTTCACTTCGTTAATCTTCACCCATGGGATTCAAATAATGTTGTATTTTGATAGCAGTCTCTTCTATTAAGACATGATGTTTGTTTTGTTTGTTTGTTCTGTTTTGTTTTGTTTGTCATGTTGAGATTTCCTAGACCGTGCGTCTCCCGCTTGCGTGCTTGGTACTATCGGAAAGCCCTCGGCGAGGAGGGGTGCACCGGCTTGGTTTCGTGGCGTTCTGACTCACAATGTGAAAGTTATGCATTTTGGAGTTGTTTTTGGTTCTAAAAAATTAGAAAATTACTTTTACTTTTGTTTTGACTGTGGCAACAGCACAAGACACCCATACTTGGTACCGTCAGAAAGCCCTCAGCGAGGAGGGGTGCACTAGCTTGGTTTCGTGGTGTTTGGAAGTACGGTGTGAAAGTTATGCATTTTTGAGTTATTTTTTGTTCTAAAAAATTAGGAAATTATTTTTTCTTATATTTTGGTCACAATTTTGGTACCGTCGGAAAGCTCTCAATGAGGAGGGGTGTACAGGCTTATTTCATGGCATTCCAACTCACGGTGGAGAAAGTTATGGATTTTTGAGTTGTTTTTGGTTCTAAAAAAATTAGAAAAATATTTTTATTTTTGTTTTGATTGTGGCAACGCCACAGGGCATTCTAGTCACAATGAAAGCAACCTTGTTCCACATAATTCCACTACAAATCTAGGCAATCTCAAACTTGTTCCCAATTCAAAAACTTCCACAAAAGGTGTTGAAGAGTAACAAAATTGATTTGCTTTAAAGCACTACTTGTGTCATTGTCATTCATAAATTCATTACTCATAAACTTCCATCTATAAATTTATATATAATTAATGAACTTCATCCAATGACAAACTTCAAATATTTTAAAGATGTTTTTGGCAATGTCATCTACTTTTCCCATTTTCCCCTATGTTAAAGTAGCCACCATCAAAATCAAGTAAGAAACTAAAGAGAATTTGTCAACTTTTATTTCACTAATCAAGAATGAAGAATCTTCTAGAAGTAGTTGGACTAGCTAACCTTAATCCTTAAGTGGTTTGGAGGACAGAATGTGTCTTTTAAATTCATAGGTGGCCTTTTTTTTTGCCAAATTTCATGATGTATTGGTCAAATATGTAAATAATGAAATTGATGGTGCTAGAGCCATTGATTTTCTCATGTTTTTAGAAAAATATTATGATGCAAGCTATTGAAATGAAAGGCTACACTTATGGTCACCTTAATGACATCTAAGGACTACAATATGAGTAGGTTCAAACAATCTTTTGTTTTCCCTCCCCTTTAGTTTTCTTGTGTCAAATCTAACAAGATTTTGGGTTTAGGTTTTTTATATATGGATAAGATGACTAGACTAACAATAACTTGTGTTGACTACTTTGTCCTATTCCATGTCTTTATGCAAATCAAGGTCATTGTCCAATAGTGTGAAGCAAATAGGGTATGATTAGCTAAATCTATGAGGATATCAACATTACAGAATATATTGATCAATGTATAAAAAGTTTTTAGAGAAAGACAATTTTTTAACCCCGAAAGGTCAAAGGGTGTTTTGGAAGAAGAAAAGTCTCAAACTACCAATTTTCATGCATTGTCCAAAATAAAAAATTAAAACTATTTTTTTGAATCCCAAACATACAAAAATGTATTAAACAAGTACTAAGGCAATGTGTGAAAAAACTTATCCCATTTGACCACGCGGATTGAAAGATTGTAACTTTTGATGTGAGAAAAAATTTCATTCTTACCAAACAAGGTTAGTAGACTCTGAGTCTTCTTGAAGTAAAATTTTTGTTCTAAACACGATTGAGGATTTTCACCATTCATAAGTATATGATATTAGGTTTGCCCATGAAATTTTCAAAAGCAAATACAGAGTCTAGTTTATTCTAAATCACTCTATAATGCAAGCAAGGTAAGTGAATTGGCAATACACTAGTCATTTTTTGATGATTTCTTGTGCAATGAGGAAATTTTTTTATTTAAAAATCCTTAGTGGAAATAATTTCAACCCTTACTTGAAATTATTGGAATAAAAATTACATTCCAACTAAGTAGGTGCATGTTTACGCCTTGTGTCACATTTTTGTGAACATTTGACCAAAATTGACTTCATAGGAACCTACTCACATTTTCAATTGGCCTTTAGGGGTTAACAAAGGAAAAGCTTAGACCCCTAGGATGATTTCAAATTAAATAAAGTGTAGGGCAAATCTTTAAGAACCATCAATTTTTTATAATATGTAGCTTTTTTTTTTATAAGGATGTGACCTGATTAGATTGCAAGCATGCTTGGTTGTCAATTCCAAAAAACATAGGTTGATAAAAAGCAAATGCAATTTAGAACTAAAAGAAAACAAGGGACCAAGAGAAAGTGATTTTCATGATTTTTAGAATAATCCTTTAAGATCTTCTATGCTTTATTTAGAAAGTTGAAATCTTAGAGATGCTTTGTTGAGTCATTCACTTTAAAATTTAAAATTTGTTGAATATGAAAGCCCTTAATATTTTCAACATTCTACCTATTGTCAACTAATTATGCTTAGTGAAGGAAATTATTGTACAAGACATGCAAGACTAAATTTTGTATTGTAGAAATTTTCTCTCAAACAATGTTGCAATGGTTGGTGATAATTTTTAGTAAAGAGATTTTGTCAACAAAGTGTCATTTATTGCTTCATTATTGATACTATTAAGAGCAATTGCACAAGTATTTGTGTGAAGTTTATGCTTGTGACAATGAATATCATTATGACAAGAAGATTTGTAATAAAAAGCTACAAGACATGATAGTTAAAATGAAAGTAGTGGCCATTGCTTGACTTGTTGTGGAGTATAATGCAATTTATTATAGTAGATAGATCCAAAACAAAAATTTCTAGTCATAAAGAATTACTTTGAACACAATTCTATAGAGTTTCTAAACAAGTCTAGAAGGACGCTAAAGCTTGAAGATGGTGATAGTAAAAATTTTAGGAGATAATTTGTAAAAATCATTATGAATGATAACATTGTTGTTAATTAAAGATACGTTTCTGAATAATAAACATAAGCTATATAGATTGGCATTTGCCAAATCACACTTAGATGGTAATTTGGAATGAAACATTTTTTAAAATTGAAAAGTTCTAGCATCCCATCTTCAATCATAGTATGGGTTGCTATGACTAGTCCTATATCAAAGCATTATATTACTTTTGGGTTAAACACATTAAAAATAACATATTTGTTGTTCATAACAAAAATCATTGAAAACAAGTGTGGTAATGATGCATTGGTCTTAGATTTTTTTGTTATTACAAATGGATGGCCAACAAAATTCTAATAGAGTCTTGTATACAAAATGATTATATTGAACACAATGGAAATAGTGTCTCCAGCAATATGTATTGCAAGCATACAAAAAATATTGGATAATTTAGAGCTAAAGCAAAATAGAACCACTCATATTAAAACTATAGAAGTTGAGAATTTAGCAAAACTTTGGTCCTCATTCAAATACAACAATTCAATTTGTTCCAAAATTTGTTCAACTTAGAAAATGCCATAATTCAAGATAATTTTTAGTTCTAAATTTTTTTTTGTGATTTGAAGCCTTTATTAGAAAGTCGAGGATAAAGTGAACTCATAGAGGTCAAAGGTGCGGATAGCTTCTCATTTTCATCATTTGATGACACTTATTAGTGTTGACCTCTTGGGCTTCAATTTGGGAAATAATAATTCTTAGGTGAAAAGTTATTATTGGCGTCATAGACTCTATCCCATTGACATTATTTTAATAAAAGATATAGGAAAAGCATGATCACTCAACAAAAAAAACTATTGAAAAATGCATTTACTATATAGCCAATTTTTGATGATATCAAAGTAATTATTTATAGATGCAATAGGACCACACCACTTGTTTTGTATAGAAAACAAAGGCAATTAGATTTTTTTAAGAAGAGGTGTTTTGTGGAGAAATGCTATAAATTATTTGAATTTAAATTTTGATTTAGACCAAGATTAATGAGATATCAATACATTTGGGTGAAAAATTAGTTGAAGCTAACAAATTTGGCCCATTCCATATAGTAGGAATATCCCAAACCAACAATGTATTCAATGGTGTCACTTTTTAGGTAAGGCAATGATTTTAGAACCTAAATATAGGTAGATTATAGATAGCTTATCACTTTGATCAACAAACAATAATCTATCTATGGTCTACCTATGTTTAAGTTCTAAAATGACTAAAAAAGGAGGTTCATAAATCATCCACCTAAGAGCTGAAACTGAATTTTGGGGAGGTGAAGCTTCTTGAATATTTTTAAATAAATTTTCCTTAAAAGGCAAGTGGAATTAGCATCTAACCCAAGTTATTTCATATATTTTGAAGCTTTGTGAAATTAGTTATGAAAATTTGAAGTTGAAATGGCATAGGGCTCTAAAATCGCTCACCTCCTAAAATGTATTCTATTTGTACATTGTTGAAGGTTAGGAAAAAGAAACATGTACAAACAATGTACATTTGAGAAGGTGAGCAATTTTAAAACCTGTTTGCTTTTAGAGCACTATGTGTAGAAAGTGACGCAATTGGATACACTGTTGGTTTTGGGTGCTCACCGAGCAACAAGATGTGACATTACAGAAGGTGATATTATCTTGGTGTGCATGTACGTGGGAAAAGAGCCATTTGGAAACTGGTTTTGATCTTCTTCTTTCCATCCTCAGCCACATCATGCGGTCCTGGCGTCGGTCGCCACTTGCTACCATCCTCCGAATCTCTCGTACTATCCTCAACTTGCACGCATCTCCACATTTGATTGCAAGTTATCAATACGAAATATTTCACTGCGCTTCGATTGAGCCAAATTTCGACGAATTTGGCCCTGTTAATAGTTATCTACCATCTCCAAAAGCGTAGCTACACTGCGCTTCGAGTCTGGTTTTTTGTTTGAATTTCAGGTAGTAGCGGCGGTGGCGTGTTTTCTGGTGCGTTTCGTTGCTTCTTCTTGTAATTTATGTACCGTAAATGATTTTTTTGCGGTTGAATGATGACGGATTGGAGTACAAACTAAATGGGTTGACCACAGGAAATTGGCCGCGATTGAATTGTGGTAGACATTTCAAGTTTGTAGGGTTGACGATCTCAGTTGTTATGTTGGATAGACTCTCATTTGAAATATCTATATAGGCAGGTCCAACTGGACTGTAACGTATGCAAAAACAGGATTTGGATGTTTCGTGTATAGCGACTGAGTGTTTCTGTTTTGAGAGCTTGTTGATTGTTGTAATTGTCTTTGCAGGTACACGAAGCATACGGAATCTCTTAAAACAATTCGTCGAATTTTTCAACACGAACTTGTGTTGACACTGATTGGGGGCCATAAGAATTGTTCGACACAGGTCTTTTCTACAATCTATTGTAATGCAAGGCTGAAATTTGAGCTGAATTGTGAATGCAGTACAGCATTTGTTACGCTAGGGTTTGACGAGGGAGTGAAGAGAAGGATTAGTAGGTGAACTATGGCATTGCAATGTACTCAAATTCCCATTGCGGCGAGTATCAGGTTTGATAAAACTCTGGTGGCTCCCTATCGAAAGTCATTCTCGGCGAAGGTAGGGTTACAGAATAGTAACATTACCTTACAAGCTCGTTTTTTGCGTCACTGCAAGAGGGACATCATCCAGCAATTGAGACAGGGGAGTACACGCACAGTGTGCGTGCAGGCAAAGGGACCAAAGCCTACTTGGATAGAGATGACTCCAATCACAGGAGAAGCGCAGTTCGATGAAGTTCTCGCGTCGGAGAATCCTATCATCATTGACTGGTACTCCCTCTACTTCTTGCAATTATTGCTCCTAGTGTCATGTCTCAAGTGATATGATGCGTCTTAGCATGTTTTTTTGCTCAAATGAATCACACTTCTGCAACAGGATTTGGTAGTGTGCATCTGGATGAAATGTGAATGACGCTTTACTTTTGATTTGGATCACAAGGTGCTGCGAGGAAAAGCGACAGTACTTCCTCGAAGCAAGGAACATTGAAGGGATAGAATTAGACTGATATGGTACATTTGTGGAATCTTTCTGTTCAGGATGGCAGCTTGGTGTAGAAAATGCATCTACCTGAAGCCGAAGCTGGAAAAACTTGCTGCTGAATATCACCCTGAGTACGTGATCGTTCCTCTAGTGTTGGCATGTTATTGTTTCTTTGTCATTCACGTTGTCAGAAGTGTAAATTTTGAGTAAGCTTCATCAGGCGAGTTTTATTTGAATGTTGTGCTGTCGTCTGTTACGGGTGTTCTCATATTCTTAGTTTTTAGGGTAAACGGTTTTGCAATTCAAAAACCTTGTAGATATTATAAAGATAATCTTTTCCATAATTCTTGGGGATTTCTTCTTAGGGGGAAGATGATTTGTACAAAGCCTCCCCATATATAGAGAGGCCTTTGAATAATGATTGTGACCATGGGGTGAAGTCTCCATGAATCGTGAAAAATTCTCTTTATGAAATTGTCTGTACGTTCCTGAAATAGTCTAATTTGATTAGAAACCTTGTTTATGATCGCAAAGTGTACTGAGCACGTTTTGGTTTGGTAACATTCTCTCATCCTTATGAAATTTCTGCACCCTTGCAGCATTAAGTTCTATTTCGTGGATGTTAACACCGTGCCATCAACACTTGTGTCCCGCGCTGAAGTAACGGTGGGATTTCTTGGGTCTCTTGCATTGTTTGTTTCTTCCTCTTTAAGTTGACGGTTCATCTCAGGGCTAGATTCGGGGTACGTCGATTTTGTCTTGCTATTGTTCTACATGATTTAATTAAATATTGAACGGGAATCTATTGTACTGACACGTGCTTCGTGTGGTTTCTAAAATGCTGTGTCGTGGTTTGGGATCTCGGCTGGCGTTCTGCAGAAAATGCCAACAATTCAGGTGAGCAAGGAATAAGAAGTGGCCTGTAATCTCATTAATTTTAATTCTTCAGATGACTTCACATTGGATATTTTTGTGTATCTCTCACGAAAGTAGAGGGTACTATTTGCGTCACTTTAAGCATATATAGGAGTAAGATTTATAGAGCTTTGGGTACAAGAGCCGAATCTATTTGAATCAAATTTTCATCCTTGTTTATGATTTTCTCGTGCAATTGGGAAATTGTAGGCCAATATTGTTAATAGTAGACAACCCCATTTCCAAGGAGGCCATCGACAGTCAGCCATGCTTGCACCACGTGATAATAAGTGAATGAATTGTTTGAATGGATGAGTTGCTGTTGACAACAGAGGTCAGTGTATGAGTCATAATCGATCCCAAACAGTAGTGTCTTCTACCTTACAATCTTTTGAACTTCATTTAATATCTCCTTTTTTGATGTGCCGGTTTTGCAGTTATGGAAAAACAAGGAGAAGAAAGGGGAACTTATTGCCGGAGATCAAGGCTGGCTGGTTATGGAAAAATTACGTGAGATGCTATCCCATGTAAATACATAGTTTGTGGGAGACATGTGGTGGTGAATCTCAACGAAGAGAAAATCCTGTTGATTGATGCACATCTTCCCTGTATTGTTACTTGTAAAATGGTTGAGCAGCCCACCGTGATGCTTGGTTTAGCTGTTCTGTATTCTAGGCCCCTCCTTTGAACTGAGGAGACGCTCAAGCCCTTCTCATGTATGCTATTTGTATTTGTGCAAAACATTGTTGTAAAGAAGTTTACCTCACGGTGTCTACTTCAAAGTTTTACATGAGGTAGCTACAGCACGTAACGTGACTCTGCAATGTCGGCGGGACAGGAATAGAATAGTGGATCACCGTGCAGACCCTGCATCCTATAAGGTACGGAAGACGATGAAGTCCTATCCAAAGTATAGAGAACTCTATTGCATTTACAAAAATTCTAAAGTCCGTAAGATCAATTCTTAGGGACCCATTGGAAATATTGAATTAGACTGGAGAGTTGCAGGGAGGTCTTCAAGAGCTTCCTTAATCCTGTAAGGATGCGGCCCCCTGCGGCCCCCATGACCAAGGTAGTCACCAAAACTCTCCGATTATTGGAGCAATAGGCACACTGGCTTTTGCTACAATCAAGTCAGTGAAGTCATCCATCGGCACACTGGCTTTCGTTACAGTCAACTGGCTTTTGCTGCAGTCAACAGGCTTTTGCTACAGTCTAACAGTGAAGTCAGTGAAGTCATCCATCGGACCATTGTGGTCCGCAGCGGCCCCTTACTGGGTTAAGTGTGAAAGGGGTCTCTTCATTTGCATGGGTCTTCAAAGCACCGGGTTTGGAGAAAGAAACCGTGTAATGTATTGGATTTTCTCTCCAGAACCTCTAAAACACAATCTAGCAGTGCTGACAAATGAGTACATGCATACAAGTTATATGGTAAAATACCAGAAGAGGAGGTCTTACAGCATTACAAGGGCCACATTCCACAAGCCTAATTGCAAAATACACCAACGATCCAGCAACAGGTACACAACAGTTTCAAAAGGAGCTGCAAACACCCAAGTCGAGGAAGAATCAGGATATCCAAGATGCTATAATTCTCCACTGTCACTCATTCTTTAGCACAACCCTCTCACATCTTGAGTTCAAGAAAGAACACGTCGGTACTCAGCCAACTTATAACCCAGAATGCAATAATTGCCACTACTCACAGTGCAGCTACACCAAACGTTAGATATTCACAACAGAAAATTTCATATATAGCGTATAAACACCTGACATTGTGAAGTTCAAGCAGCGTTTGGGCAGCAGTTCTGCAAACACCTAGGTCTGTACAAAAAGGAAATTAAAAAACAGCCAATTCCCACAATTCGTAGATGCTCCCCTGAAAAGCAGGAAGTCAGAGTTCGGTTATGGCGATGTGAAGCTATGGTTCACTATTCCACGACGAGTTCAACTCTGCAGATGGGGCACGCAGTTCCCGAGCATGCCAGCCACGACTCCACACAATCCGCATGGAAACTATGCCCACAAGACGTCGTGTGCGTCTTGGCGTCCTCGAATTTGTGGAAGCAAATGGAGCACGAGTCTTCCAGCGGAACCTGCGCATGGGCGCCATTCTTGGCCACCGTCGGGATCTTCTTCGCCACCACGAGCAGATTCTCCCACTGCACCATGTTTTGAGTTTGCTTGAAATACTCGTACTTGTTGGAAGCTCGGAACCATGGCGACACGATGTCCCGGCTGCTCTGTTTCTCCATAGCCGGATACTCATCGTCAGTTCCATTGCTCCTGCCGAAGCAATTCGTCAGGAAGCGGGGGAGGCGACGGGGCTTGGGAGTAGGAACTTTTCGTCCCTCGTACATCCATGAGCAGCTTGTGAAGGAGCACGTCTTGACTTGTATGGTTTGCTTGCAAACGGGACAAGAAGCCTTCTCGGTGACGAGATTCACCACCGTGAAGCCCTTCTTGCACACGACGCGATGCCCGTGCGCGGCGCAGAGTTTGTTGGTGCACTTGCCTTCCAAGTTGAGTCCCTTGCCGACGATGCGCCACACCGGAGCGGTCTTGGACCAGGGCAAGACCTTGAGAGCGCTCTCGTTCTGCAAGTCGGAAAACTCCAGCATCCGCGCGGCAGGGGCGCCGCCACGGAGACGGGTGAGGAGCTGCACGGTGCTGTCGCGCTCCACGCCGTAGTCGCGAAGCGTCTTCGTAATGGGCTCTTTGTCTGCGAAGTGCTTCCCGTTGTAGAGGAAGCGCTGGTACTCGATCGGGATGTGCTCCAGAGCCTCCACTTCGTCCTTGAGGTCTTTTACAGTGCTGGTGGCGAGAGGGAGGTCCACCACCACGGAGTTTCCTCCCAGCGACTTCACGAAGAAAAGATTCTCCCCTGAGGTGGTGTGCACGGAGAAGCGACTGCAGGCGCCGTCGTGCAGATCAGGGATCAGGGTGGAAATTGGGCGGGTCTTCTCCAAGCGCACGCCGCGATATGCAATGTAGGCGACGTTATGGCCGGTTTGGGCGGCGAGCTCGCGCCCCAAGTCGCCGAACGTCTTCCCCGTCGACCATGAAGGGAAGGGCACGTCCAGAAAGCCCGTGAACTTCTTCTTGTCGGCGTCGATGTGCGAGAAGCGCAGCGTTGGACCCTCCATTGCGCCCATCGAATTACCCTGCAATTCTACCCAATTCCACCCAATTCCCAGTACCGAAGTCAGAAAACGCAAAACTCTCAGTTCTCAAATCGAACCACCACCAAAATTCACGAAACTCACAGCAATTGCGCAAGGTCAAGCCACCTGAAAACACCCTCCAACTCGGCCCAAGGTTACACAACACGCAAAACTCCAAAGCAAGTCTACAAACCGAACTACTTCCGAGAACGCCTTCCTCTGCAAATACTCACTTAGCCCCCAATTCCCATGACGCGAACCACCAGCAAATCTCTCCACAACCCACCCACCCCCCTCGAAACTCTTAAATAAAAATGGCTCAACTTAACTTTAAGCGTACACATATTCTTCCCGAAATTCCCTAGCCTTCCTACTCCTCACATTCCAAACTCTTCCTACCGCTGCTTCCCCTGACCGGAACTCCTCCTCTTCACCACCAACATCACCGATCTCTAAACAACAACAACACTCATCAGAGTGCAAATTAACTCTCAAACTCCGCGAAATCAAACCACCTGCAAATCAAAACCCAAGCAAGCATACCAACCAACCTGTCGATCGAGGTTAATTCCAACGTAACGTCCCCCCAATTGCAGCACTTCCAAGAATCAGACCGTCGCCACTTGCAAACTCTGACCGATCCAGCAGCAAGGGACCCCTGATCGACTGTGCGCTTGCTTTCTTTGTAGCGGCAATTGTGATGTCTGGGGGCGGTAGTCGGGAAGCCAAGCAAGACCTCCTCACTCTAAGTTAGCTACAGTCGCTACGTGCGGAGAGGGACGGACGTGGGGAGGACGGAGGGACCAGGGTAAGGTCGACTGAAGGGCGTCGAATGCATGTGGCACAGTGGAACGTGGCGTTCCCAGTGGCGTTCCCAACGGACCATCATGCACGATCATCGCGCCGTTGATCCGGGTCAGCACTGTCGGTAAGAAGCGGGAGCGAGAACTGCGTCGTGAATCGCGGAGAGCAACGCCCTGGAAGTGGACGACGGAAGCGACGAGAAAGTGGAAAGGTCTCCGTCCCTTTTTGATTTTTCGTTCTGGCCTCGTCCGTGGGCGCCGCCTGAAGGAGGGCGAACCCGGCACTTGATTGGGGGGGCGGGCGTCTCGAGAAAAGAGCTCGCTCTCCGACTTGGTCTGAGCTCTGACTCGGGTTTCGATTAGAATAAGATTTGAGGAAAGATAAGGCAATAAGCAAAGTGAGGTCCCATTGTGGACCTCGCCCATTTTGCACTTTGTGTCAACCCTAGCTCCTTTACTTAACCCACCCTCAAAAGGACAAACGGGGGACCTTGGAAATCATCCCCCTTTTTCGTTAGCGTGCGAATCATTGGCTCAAGGAATAGCAAAAGCACTCATTGGAAGTCAAACTACTGTAGAAAGACTTCCCCTTTTCTTGCAAAATTTCGAGGATGAATAGTTGCACTTCTGTCCTACATAGAGAGATCCTCTGTCATCCATCAGATGCAAAACGTCCACCTCAACATATGAGGGTTAACCCTCAAAAGGACAAACGGGTGACCTTGGAAATCATCCCCTTTTTTGTTACCGTGTGAATTTGTTGGCTTAAAGAATAGCAAAAGCACTCATTGGAAGTCAAACTATTGTAGAAAGACCTCCCCATCGTATCTATCTATCTACATTAAGCTCACGCCATGACTAGAAGTAATAGCATTCCAGGAGTCAAGCCTAGAAATAATAGAAATACATCCTTGACTCGAAGATATCTTATGTGGAATGAAAACTTATATCATATTATCTTAAGTGTCATTAACTGATCAATCAACAAAATTTCGAGGATGAATAATTGCACTTCTATCCTACATAGAGAGATCCTTTGTCATCCATCAGATGCTAAACGTTCACCTCAACATTTAAGGGTTAACACTCAAAGACAAACGGGTGACCTTAAAAATCATCCTCTTTTTCATTACCGTGTGAATCATTGGCTTGAGGAATAGCAAAAGCACTCATTGGAAGTCAAACTATTGTAAAAGACCTCTCCTTTTCACAACAAAATTTTGAGGACAAATAGTTGCACTTTTGTCTATTGAAAGGATTCCCATATCATCCATAGGATGCCAAATGTCTATGTTGATGTTTAAGGGTTAATCCCCGAAGGACCATTCATTGTCCCCTTGGGAGACAAATAAAAGTTTGGGTAGGGTCTTATGATCTCAATTTTTGGCATAATTTTTTAAAGCTTTTTTTTTAAGATAGAATAATATAGCATTTGGAGAATATAATTTTATTTCAATTGTTGACCAAAAAAGGGGATTAGCTAGCATATGAGTATAGAATTTGTGAGCTCATGAGCCTAGGAATTTATATCATAGACACTTTCTATAATTATAGGTGTCTATTATAGGTACCTATGTTATAGATTCTTTCTATGTTGTAGTGTATTTAAAACATAGGTACATATATTATAGATGCCTTCAAATGGTTGTAGACACATACCTACAACTAGATTCAAGGCTTGTAGATTCATACCTCTGCGTTCATGTGCTAGCATCATTGACCAAAAATTTTGAATTAAAAAAATTCAAAGTCTTATAATGTAGTCTTGCAAGGTGCAAAAGAAACTCATTTTCTTCACTTCAAACATATAAATTTTTTTTCACAATCTATATGGTCAAAATTTATGAAATTTCTTCCACTCATTCTTATACTATTCTAATACAAGTTCCTATGGATAGATATGCAAAAAAAATGATTTAAATTTTATTTTGTTGTTTGCAATTGAAATGGCAATTTTGAGTGTTTTTGGATGAAAACTATAGGCCTTTATCTTTCAAGAATTAATTTTTTTTTAGAATGATTCCTTTGTCCTTTTAGCTTTATCAACAATTTCTTCAAGTTTTCAATGATCATTGGCATAATAAATGTACATCAAGCAATAACACAACAACAAAAAATGCCACATTTTGCAAGTACTACATTCAAAATGCCACAAAGTAGATAAGATACACAAAATTGAAAAGGTCCTACTATGAAGCATCAAGGTACTATCAATTTATAAAATCCATAAACTATATGCTCCAAAAATTCAACAATTGCATCAATGGAATTCAAATTTTTAATAAATGTAATTTAATAAATAAAACATATGCAATGAGATTTAAATCATGAAATTTTCAAGATCTCCTCAACTATGGAATTTTCCTTCTTTTCTAATGCCAAACTTTCAATAAATTTGGCCGTTTATATCCCCATTTCCAAAGATTAATACAAACACTAAGTGCATTGTTGAATTTCACATTGAAAAAAAAAATTGAACACACAAATTAAACATAGATTAAGGTGAAGAGAAGACATAGTAGGCTGATAAATTTATATTTAATTTCAATTGGCAAAAATCTATTATTAGAAAGATATATTATTTTCCATGTAAAGTGTTTTAGCCTTGGGTGCAAACTTATTATTATATATATATATAAAGGTTTAACACTTCATTATTTTCATTCAATTTTCAACCTTCTAAATTTGATTAGTTTCATTTTATTTTTAATAAATTATTTATCCATGGTTTTATTTTCATAATATTCTATATGAGTGATTTTATTGGTTATTTTTATGAATCTGAGTATTCACCATCCCATTATACTCTTATGTACTAAAATTATTTTTGACTCTATTATGTACTAAAATTTCAAAAATTAATTTTTAAAGAAAAGTTTCTAGCCCCAATATTGTGTTTTTAATATTGTATTGTGTGCGGGAATGTGTGTCTTTGATGAGTGTTTCAATCCATGTTTATTACACGAAATTGAAATGCAATTCAATTCAACAATTTATATTATTTTTCTATATATTTTTAAATTTAGGTTCCATTGTAAGTTTGATAGATAGGAGTTCAAATCAAATTTTATAAAGATTGATATTTTTCTTTAGAAATAAAGATTTCTACAAATCATTGCAAGTCAAATTTAGGAGTTGTCTTTCAACGTGCATATTTGTAGACCTTAAACTAGCATTGCATACATGAGTTTTTACCTTTTTCAAACACCAAAATAGATTAGACCTTACTTGACCTTGAATTTTAATTTGCATTAGGATGCTCTCTTCTCTTAAATCATTTTGCAAGCTGCTCCAAGTAATGTATTCTAATGGAAAATGTAGCAGGTTTTGAGTGGAATTGACAACACATGTCTTGTCACTTCTTTGAACAAGTGGCCGAAAAGGTGGGACTTGGCTCTCACCTAGAACAAATCCATCATACAATGTTGTTAATTGATAACTGAACTTTTCAATTGAACTTATTCTACTAAATCTCCAAGCGCGAATATAGAATTGCATCTCATAATTCAACTCTAATTCACCAAATTCTTTATAAGTAGGCGTGATGTTGAAGAAAATAACATCCACTTCTTCAAGATCAAATCTAGGGCTCCACGTGTCATAGTATATTGCACCACAAATAGCATCAATAATCCAGATGATGAAGAAAATTATTGGACCGCAACAACAAAAGAATCTACATATCCTTCCACCATCTTTTATGGATTCCCATGACCTGCCATGAACACTACCCGACCAGTCCATCAATCAACTGGCAATACAAAGCCAACCTTTGCAATCACATTGTCAATAAAAAGATTTGGTAAAATCTCAATCATTTTTACAAATATATAATGCTTTGCAAGCCCAATATACACCATTTAGAGCAATTCTTAATGATTTGAAGTTGAACACTTTTCAAACTATGGTAAAGACAAATTAAAAAGTGGAAGTCATTATAGTTGTTTTGGACAATGAAAAAAAAAGTGACCTATAAACCTATCCATTGTCATTAGTGTAAGAAAATTTAATGTTTGTACAATTTATTAGCAAAATAATGAACATGTCAGCTCCAACTTAGTTTATTAAGTGAATAAATGAATATATCACATATACTATGCTTTAATCATTAGGTTAATGCTTCTAACATCTAACCAATTGCAATATAAACAAAGGATCCCAATAAATATATTTCATAATGTGTTGCCAAAGATTATCTATACAACTCTATAAACTTAAAAATATGATATTAAAAAAGAATTGTAATGTAGACATGGGTGAAAGTTGAATTACAAATGCTATATTCAAGCATGGTAAGCAGTAGAAAAAGTTTGAGTTTCATGGATATAATTATGCGTTAGTTTAAGTTTTGTGATTTTGGAGGGACTTTGAAAAATAAACAAGCAATCACATAGAATTATTTCTAGCAAAAATATTGTAGGTTTTGACTTCACAATATGGCTTTCAATCAAATAACCTAAAATCAATTAAGAACGTAGGAAAATATCATAAAAGTCTTTCATTTAAGTTGTAGTTCAAACATCCACTTTTCAAGTTTATTTCACCTAGGTATTGGCCTTTTACAACTGAATTAGTCAACATATCGTTTTAGCTCAAAAACAAGAGCTCAATATAAAACGTTATAAATCTATTGTATAATCTACCAAGAGTCATTGCTTTCAAAGCAAAAATAAAAATGTGCAATTGCAACAATCATTGTTTTCGTACCAAAAATTAAAATTTGAAATTGTAATAGTTGTCTTTTTGTAATTTCAATTTCCATCCATTTATTAGCTCAATTTCAACAAACAACAAATTATTGAAAAGAAAAGAATTGTTAACTTTGAAAAGATAAAACCTATCATCAAGGTGCTTGCATTACCAAAAATGATTTGTTTTGTAAATCAATCTATGCACTTTTCATTTTTGTATTAATCTTGAAAGTCATCCATTGGCTTATTTGGGTTTTAGCATCCTTCCAAGGTTAACCCACAAGAACTTTATTCTATTATTTCATGCATTTTTCAAAAATATAATTATATTATTCATTTCAACCCAAAGACGCAATGGACAAAACAAATCTATGTATTTTACTAATTTTTTTACCATAAGGAAAGACTAAATTCAAAATTCAATATTGAAATTTATAATTAAAAAGTGGATACAAGGCTAGAGGTAACTATGCTACTCTCATCAATCTTATGTTGCTAATATAAAATGACATAAAAAAATTTGGGACATAATAATGGAAGATTGCACACAAAACATTCTATTGCTTTAGTTTTGTTGCATCAAGATAAACATGAACAAAAGAAATCTGAAGGACGTCAAAGATTGACTAAAGGATCCTATGTACGTGAAGGCATATCAAGCCACCTTCAACATATGTAAATGTTGTCAGTTGATTTCCATGAAGAAATTTGATAACTAAATTAAGTTTTTAGAATGGATGTAGGACTTTAGGATCCAAGACTCAATTTGAGATTCAAAGTAAAGCCTTGTTGTTCAAAACTTGGTTTTTAACCACTAAAATTTTACAACAATGTTTTACCAAAAGAACACTACCAAATTGCCATATCTACTGCAAAGTACAAGAAATTAAATTTTTTTTTTTTTCAAATTCAACTGTCTATAGGATCTTGTTCTTTACTACCATCCTAATTCAAGCTATCTATGATCCCCTTGCAATCCCTGTTATTCTCCAATGAATTTCCCAAGATTCCAATAGTACTAATATTTGAACTATAAATCTTATGTTAATATTGTTTGAATAATAATGTAGCCTATGTCTCCAAATTTTCTTCCTCGTTGTTGGTTGCTCTTTTCCCCGATCCACTATGAAGTCACCATTAATGGCTTGCTTTTCATTTTCTTCTAAATTCCATTGTGCAAGTTTAAGGTAATAGGTCCTAAAAGCACACAAGCTCTTCCAATCACTCCTATAAATGATTGCAAAATGACTCATATCAGTTTCAAAAGTGCCTAGTGAAGTGATTTGGAATTGGCATCATTTATCATACTACTAAAATCATAACTCCCTCTCTAATATCACAAATGCTACCACTAATACTAGGGGCTTGTGCTTGCTATGCTACGCATTCATTGTATCACATATTAGTAAAATCTTGATATATTTGAATAGAATGCATGATAATGATTTCGATAAGTCTTTAAAATAATTATTTTAATTATTTTATAAAAATATTTCCAATCATGCATATATAGAAATCATACACAATGTGATATTACTGAAATAGAGTAGCAGTTCACAATTACCTTTGTAATATCACTTTTTACAAAGAGTGATATTATAGAAATAATACAGTCGTTGCAACTGAGGTGATATTAAAGAGGATCAATATAGTGATATTATAAAGGTAGCAATTCCATTGCTTTTCTTGGCTTTATACTTCTTTTGCATTTCTATGATTTTGTGCTTTTGTGAGCTTTGAGCTTCTGATTTTAATTTTCTATTGTTACTACCAAATGATTTGAGAAATTTATTAGATTGAACCGATTTTGGATTTCACAACAATTAAATTGTTCACGAAGCTTTTGAAATTTACAAATTTTTCTTTTAAATTTTTCTATTTAGGTTGCCATTGTTTGTAACAATTGAGTCAAATTTCTAATGCATTTTAATGTATGTGTATCTTTTATTGTATTCATCATTGCATGTACATCATTCATCGTTCATTAAATTTCTATTGTTTATATCAATATATGCTTATTTATTAAAAAAATTATATGAAGATTTTAGTAATTTTTATCTGAAGAAATATTGAAATTCTTGCTCTTCATTCTATCTAATACTACCTCTGTTTCTAAAAAAGACTTGTGTTTTCTTTGTAAAACCCAAAGGAAACATGGGTCTTTTTTAGAAACAGAGGGAGTACATAAAAATTCTAATGAAATTCTAATGGTGAATGCGTAGTATAGCAAGCGCCAACCACTAGTACTGAAACTAAAATGGCATATAATAGTGAATAAAATATGGAGCAACGATGGATGAGAAGTAGATTGAAGTTGCCTATAATTTTCAAGTTGGACACCATGGCAAAGTAATATACCAAATTATGCACATGGCATAAAATAAATAAATAAATAATGTATTTATTCATTTTCAAATTTGATAAGAAAATGACGAAGTTCCTATTGGGGGCATATGAAGGTGCCCAATATTAATGACTGAGAAGTATTTCATTAAGCCCTCGTAGAGATTTCTACTGTGAGGGCTTAAATCCTAAACCCTTAATATTAAGTGCCTTCTCACATTAAAATGTGATCCTTGATATCCTTCAAATTTATAAACCATCAAAATAGTGCTTTTACTTTGCCTAAGGTAATCCATATTACTCTTATAAGAGATAATTCATCTCCTTAAATTTTTAAAAGACTTCACAATAGATTAAATTTAGATTCCTCACATAAAGAAAAAATTTGAGAGCAACAAAAGCTTTGAAAAGCATATTAAACAATGATTTTGACATGGATGGTTGGAAGAGGCCAAGGAGTTGGGACCACAATCAAACTAAAACAAATATTGTTAGAATTTACAAGGATAATACTTTTATTGAGGTTGATGATTGGAAATGGTCCATGAGATGTTTTTTCGGACCTTTGGAAGTCTGTGAGTTCTTGGACTATAGAAAACGTGGGAACAAAGCTACATTAGTAGTCTGATGTTGGAAGACTACCACAACAAATAATAATATTTAATTGATTTTTAAATGTTTAATTTTTAAAAAATAAAAATATATATTCATCATTATTATTATTATTTTATAATTTGATTGTAGTGCTATGGTTCATAATAAGGAGAATAGTCCTAAAATAATCTTTTAGAGGTCCAAAAAAACATTTAATGGTGGTTTTCTATTGGAGGTTTAGCAAATCTAAATCTTTGATTGAGCATTATTGCAACTCAAATAGAGTGAGAAAAGTGGCTTTGAGCCCTAAAATTGAAGAACCAAAAAGTCCTGACCCACATTGGGGCTTATCTTGAAAAGACATATGTGGACAGGGATCAAGGATTGAATTTGTATATACCTCCATTTGATTTCTTGGTCAAATTGACAAAAATGAAGGTTAGTATGATTGAAAAAGGGACAAAAATGTTGAGTCTCCTACATTTGGTACAAAATGGTAAAAAAAAGGAGCAAGAAGAGGAGGGGGGTGTCAATAATCCGGGCATCAAATTGCCACCTATTGCAAAAGAGGTGAATAAAGTTGAATAGAGACCCTCCCAAAGACAACAATAGAGTATATAAGAGACTTGCAATTTGGTGACTTTGAATGGCAAGGTAGGGCTAGTAGCAAATGATATAGATATGAATATAGATAACAATGCCTTCACTGCCATTGAGCATCGTCATAGAGTGGAGCTGCTTGAAGGTTTGTGATTACAAAGAGATAAGGCGTGCAATAAGTAAGGCAACAATAACAATAAGAGTGGAGTGCGACCAAATACAACTTGAATAGGAGTATATGAAAAATTCCATGACGGGTGGTAAATTGACAAAAGGACAGACTCAGGGGCTCAATATATATAATTTGTATACTACTTAGATGCAACGGATATTTAAGGGAGATATTATTTATTTATTTGGAATATAGAGAGCCTCATTGTTACCTAAATTGTTAACATTGCATAATTAAGAAGGAGGGTGCACACTTTGAAAGTGTCTACTTTTTGATTGGAGACTTGGACGACAAAGTCAAATTGTGAATTGTAGTGACTAAGTTTCAAGTAAGGTAAAACCAATAATGATAGGGCAAATTGTATATCCTAATATGAAGCATTGGCCTCATGAAGGCAATGTCCTCTATGGTTGTTCTAACAAACAACACGACGAACACGACATCATGGAGTAAATTCAATTTTAAGGTTGATTTTCAAATAATTGATTCCCATTTATGATCCTGACATATTTAAATTTCATTTTAGTAAAGTGCCTCAATTTGATAAACATATATTACATTCTAAATTTGAATTCATATTATAGTGAGATTTCAAATTATTTTGAGTTAGTGTTGATGGCCTTATTAGACAACAAAAGGTACTAAAACACAACATGAGGCAAGACACTCGACATCAAACGTCTAATATGTCACTGAAACTTGATTTGATGTTAGACAAGACATTGTTACAAACCCCACTCGTGCCTCAATTGCCTTCAACAAAAGGAACCATGCCAAATTTTGATATAGGATCATTATCAAATAAAAGCCATGGCAAAAAGCAAAAAATAGAAAACAAAATGGTAATTGGACATATTCTAACCTAACCAAGGCATTGCCAACAATTGATGATGGCATAGCCATTAGAACTATTGCTAGAGACAAGAATGCTAAAGTATGAGCAATGAGCATTGAGGGTTGAGCATTTTTAGAAAAGTTTTTGAAAAAATTTAAAATTTAAACTATAGGATGCCTATGTCCATGGTTTAGAGCAAAAACATATGGCTACAAATGCATTTAAAGAAGAAGAATGGGGATGAATGGATTTGGATGATTTTTTAGTAGTTGAATTTATTGGATGAAATACATCTATTGTTTGTTGCATTGAATAAAACTAGGTTTGGATGATTGTTGGATAGGACTAAAAACTTAGATGTTTAGGATAAGGGTTGATGCCCAAATACCTTAGGTCCAAGATAGATAGACTTTTGGAAAATAGGGTCTTTTGTTCATATGACATTATGAAATTGTCACAAAGAAGGTATCATTTCCAATTAAAATTTATAATTTCTTTCAAGCATTATTGAGGTTGACCAGATTTATTTCTATGTTAATACCAACATTTACATATTATAAGTATATTTTGTCATCTAAGAGATTGGCATGTTGCTAATTCAGAGAAATAGATTCAATCCACAAAAGTCTAATTAGCTATGAGCTAAAATTTTGGATTTCTCACATACCTCAATTGTGAGTGTTAAGCCAACACTTACATTAATCTCTTAAAAAATGTGGTTTTGTATAGAAAAAATAGGAATTCAAGGATCCTTGAGGTAGTAGCAAAAGTTATGCAATGAGGTTACATAATGCAATCCAATCCTTCCTCCTCTTTTTTAATATGCCTTCAAATTTCTTCCAATGCTTCTTCCTAGCTTTTTTCTTACTCTTCTATTGCACTTACATTGGGAATTTTTTGTTTGTGGAATTGAAAAATGCCAATCCTAATGGTTGTAATGTTTTTATAAACAATCTACACTTAATGTTTTTATTTTTTTTCAAAAATATTAAAAATTGAGTTAAATAAATGTAGATAACCAAATCGGGTGTATGTTTTGTAAATTTTTGAGCTATTTTGGGTATAATGTGAGAGCTTTTGCTACTAGTTTGGTTGTTTTCTTGTTCAAATTGGGTATTTTGGTCAAATGATTTAATTCCAAATGGAAGTAGTCTTATTGCCTAGTCGGTTGGTGTGGTTGTTTAAAGTTCCAAGTCAGAAGTCCAATCAGTGCTGAGTTGGTGAGTCAATAGTGAATGCCAACTGGGGTAGTGTTTGGTTTTGAGTTAATTGTGTTTTGGCCGAATTGGATGAATGCCGGCAAGTGGAGTGAAGTTATGGTCAATGTTGGTGTTAGGTGAAATCCCAAGTTGGGTGGATGTCAATTGGTTGTCTTCTCCGATTTGGCAACTGCCAATGCAAGTCCTATTAGGTTCTGAATTGGAGTCATTTTCTTCATCCACTGTTTGAGAGAGTCCAGTGCGTATCCCAGTCAATTAGGCTGTGTATGTTTTGTTTTGTGTGTGTGTGTTATGGTTTGGTGATTTCTAGTTGGGAAGTGTGTTTGTGTTGATCCAGGGTCGGATTGGAGTGCGAGTGAGTTTGTGTCTGCGTCCAAGTCGGAGTTGTGTGTGTGCTAGTGTATGACGATGTTATGTGCAATGTCAGGAAGATGCAGTGATTGAAAAATTTATCCAAGTGGGTAGTTAAAGCTGAGAAGATTTGCAAATCCTAGTTGGGATTTGTTGAGTGATGACGATGAGATGTGTTAGTTGGAGATATTTAGAGCTTAATAGTTAAATCAGGAGTTTTGAGTATGAACAATATTGTAAAATTTGTAACGGTGATTTTATCAATGTTTCGGAATTTAAATAAAAATATGTTAAACCGAATTAGTGTCAAGTGCATGTGGAGTATTTATGTTGAATCCTAATTGTATGGGAGCCTGTTGTTGTGAATTAGGGATGTGCCAATTGGAAATTATTTGCAGTCATATGAGTTTAGATTGACCCAATTTGTGTTTGAAAATGTCATTGTAGTAATTTTGAAGCATCCTAATTATAAACCAATTGAGTGAATCATGTTGTGTTTGAATATGTATGCTTATTGAATAAGTTGAAATGTATGTTTAAATCCAAGTCAGAATGTTGTGAGATTAATTTTGTAACAGTTCAAGTTGGAGTGGGTAAAACCTAAATGTTGTAATGTGAATTCCAATTTGGTTTGTAATTTGTGAATGAAGTCATGTGTTGGAAATTAATTGAGGAGTGTATGTGATTTGAATCCAAGTTGTGTCTGTAAATGTTGGGGTAAATGTGTTGATATATACCAAATTGGAGTGTAAATCCAATGGATGTGAAATAACAATTTGAGGGAGCAAGATGAAGAGATTAGATGTTGTGGTACCCTATTAGGAGACAAAGCTTAAAGCAATAGGATTCAACCCGATTTGGTGGTACAAGGCTATATTGAAGAGTACCAGCCCCAATCCAATTCAGAAGCAGTAAAGCCGTGGCTAGTTTATAGTAGAATTGTGACGGCATTATGATACAAGTTGAAAGTAAAGACTAAATTCCAAGTTGGAAAAGAAAAAGACTAATTGAAAGATAAAAGATAAGTAAAAGATAAAGATTAAAAACTAATTTGGGAGATCATCTTAACCCTGGTGGCCTTTAAGAGGGGAGTGGCAAATCTAGTAATTAGACATTATCGCGTAAGGAAAACAATTGTTTATGTGGTTTAAAGAACATATTTCCTACAATATTCTACAATTGCAATGACCTATTAAGAATTCAAAATAGAAGTAATCCTATTATATTAATCTCCATAGGAACGAACTTTCAACTATTGCTCGGGTATTAGTTTTTTTTATTAAGAACCCAAGTTTATCTACAATAAAGAATTTCAATGTTTATCTTAGAGTAGAGAATTCATAACTACCCACAAACTAAAACTCCTCATAATTTTCATCTCATTAATCAAAATGGAATGATTAAAAGCTTTCGATGTATATATAAAGCTAAAAAAACAATCAAAAAATTTATTTAAAAAAAAAGTGATTTTTAAAGAAGTTTTTTAGTTGCAAAGACTGCTTGCCAAGCAATGAAAAATATATATCATATAATAAATTTTGACCATATAGTCAAAAATTATAAAAAATTTTGGGCCTTAAAGCTACTCCTTAGGCACATGTTGTGTGAGAATTTCATAGAAATTTTTAAAAAAAAGATCCATTCATAGTGAGCTACCCAAGATTGTTATATTGCCAAAAAAATGTAATTTGATTAGGGCTTTAGTGGTTAATTGCAAATGCCTTTTGGGATGGTCAAATAATCTTTTTTTCATATCGAAGAACATTATGATTTTTATTCAATTTTATATATTACCACAACTTTATTAATGCAATATCTATATCATTGAGTGAAGTTCAAGTTATGTAGATGTTTCTTGATTTTATACGGCCAATCAAGTAAATGGTATTTGAATATTAATAGTGTATTTCAGTGTGTGTTTTTTTTCTTTAAAACTCTGATTTTGACATTCAAATTAAATTTCTTAAGCAAAACTAACATAATTAAGCTTGTAAATCCTAATTTTTACTTCACTTAATATTTTGGTAAGTCCCTAAAATGAGCATTTAATTGAAGTTTGAAGTTAAGGATGTAGAACCACATTTTCAAATATAGAGTGACGTAGAAATTTTCTTTACACTATCATGCAGTCTACATTACAATTTACATCTATTTTGAAAATTTGAAATTCTTTAAGCACATTTGTATTTCATATGAATTTTTTGTCATTGTTTCTTCAAAATTACAAGGTAATTTGAATTTTTGTAAAAACTTTAAAAATTTTATGACACATATAATAGATGTGATTTCATCTTTATGAAATAAAACAAAAAGAATTCACTCTTAAAAAGTGTCAAAAGGGATGATATAAAGTAGAGAGCAACGAGGGTTGACTAAATGGTCATGGGCTTTGTCCTTTAAGGGCTAAGTTAACCAATATTGTAGCTATGATATATCCTTCCACCAAGTTGCATTGTTTTTGCAACATCCCAAGTGTTTTTTTACTGCTTTTGCCTTCATTCCCACTCTTGCCAACAATCCAACATTAATTCCTAGCATGAAGTCAAATGTTGTCCTATAACATCTTACATGAAACGGGTTCATCAACAAAAACCAATGAACTCTACTTGATGGATGATCTTCTTGCTTCTTTGTGAAGAGAACATTACATTACAATATTAACACTAGTAGAATCTCGTGTTTATCTAAACATGAGTTGTTTAACTTGACGCTATTTACCTAGATGTTCAATGTAACAACCCTATGTTTTTATGTCATTGAAGATATTACAGTGCATATTAGTGAATGTCAATGTTGAAAAAATATTGACATAAAAATATAGGGTTCTTACATTAAACATCTAGGTAAGCAGCATCAAGTTAAACAACTCGTGTTTAGATAAATATGAGATTCTACTAGTATAAGGTAATTAACAACACAAAATTGTGACTTGTTTGCAAGACCATCCCATCTAGATTCTTGCCTAAAATGTATAGCCTTAATACACAAGAGCTTTGGTTGATTTTAGGTATTCTTGTTTTTAATACTTTGAAAATTTATAGTTTATTCATGCAAAATTCCCAAAAAACATTCTAAAAGCCTCTAGAACCCCCTTTTAACTACCAACAAGACTCCAACAAAAACTTTTTTTAATTCCTTTAATAGGAATTATGCTTAATCCCTTATTCATAAACATCTAGATATTGTTATCTTTGTAGCTAATTTTTCCTATGTTGGTCATATTGAGACTTGGAAAACAAATCTTGATGGTAGGTTTTTTCTAATCTTGATAATAGGTGATTTCCATAACTTGACAAAAAGATTTTGTTTCATGTCGCTTATAGAAGCTTATTCTTAGGATTTGGAGAAACTATGAGAACACCAAGGATGTAAAGTAGTAGCTAGTGAAGTAGTATACTAAGCAAGTTTATTGACTATTTTTGAATTGAATTTTTTTGAACAAATTAAAAGCAACTTCTCTACGAGACTCTAAATCTTTAGGAAAAAAATTAGAAAGGAATTACACACATGAGGCATATTGAAAGATTTTTCACTAGTAAAAAAAGAATGACCACTATAACCAAAAATTAACAAAAAAGTGTTGATGTCATTTGTATCCTTGGTTGCGTTGTCTTGGAAAAAATTATTGTCCATTTTGTTATGTTGGTCAAGTCAAAAAAATAATAATATTAATTCATTTATAAATTTGCTCAATGAATGGCTGCCACTTGACAAGTCAAAAATCAACCCAATACAATTGTCACATAGGCAAAAAACAACACATAGATAGGACTATAAATTAGACTTTATAATTCAATTTAAAAAAATTAAACTTTATAATTTATATAGAAGAAAGAAGACCAATTTCTAATAATTTGGAGATTGGTGATAGAAGAGAAGTGACTTGGGTGATAGAAGAGAAGGGAAGACAAACTCTTTATACAAATGGGGTGGTAGAAGGTAGAACAAACTATATGGGATATGTGAATTAAGACTATGAGTAATTTACATATTTCATATGGTTTGTTTGACTTTTTATCACCCCATTTATATAAAGAGCTTGTCTTCTATTCTTTTATATCATTCAAGTCACCTCTCTTTTATCACCAACAAGTGAGAGGCATATCTCCTTCCTTCTAATTAAATTGAAAATCTTGATATAGGATTCCATCCATGGTAATTTAAGTATTGCTTAAAAAATGAAAACTTATTTGAAACTTTTGAAATTTAAAATTAACAAAAAAGTGTTAACTTTTTTGTAAATTTGGACGTTGTACTATCCGAATCAACAAAAATTCAATGATCATTTTATTAGCTTATATCAAATTTACAAAAATGTTAAAACGGTCAATATAATATTCCAATCAATAAAAAATTGTTAAGTTTTTGTTGACTTGGACACCATTTTCTGGTAGTGTTTTCAAATCTAATATAGGTAATACCAACAATATCTAAATATATTGTACAAGAGAAGCTAAATGGTTAGTAGCATTGATTGAGTAGTAGTACAGTGAAGTCATTGGCAAGCGTATAGGATGAATCAACTAGCAAAACCACTCTCTAATCGGCACTTCCTTGTAGCTTTTTTTGTGTTAAAGTACTATATGTTTGATTATGCAATATAACATATGAGATATGGTCTATTTCAATTGTTGATTTTGTCCCTCCCCAAATAGGCTAAAAAATGAATAGAATTGAACATACAATACTTTAATCATTTGTATTTATGATGACATTACAATCTACCGTTAAGCACTATTGTTGAAAAGCACTATCGTTGAAGGTCCCTTTAGAAAATCTCCCCAATTACCGGTCATAATGTGCTCATTATAGCACCTGGCACTAGTTTTAGTGCCTGGTACTATAACCGGTGCCAAGCGCTATCATGGGCATGCTTCATGAAGCGGGAGGCCTTCATACGCGGGCCTCCAGTCGTGTGAGCACCCTACCCCTTACGCTCGGGCTCCTGCCCTTGCCTTTGAGGTAGAGCCCTCACACAACGGGAAGCCCTCGTATGAGGGCCTCCCACTATACGAAACTATATCGATCTTCCATATGATGACTTGTAATTCTCCCTTAAAAAATTTGTATAAATTGAACTTGAAGATAGTAAAGAGGATGCTTGAAGGTAGACTTTTTTAGCTAGAAATATATCATCGATTAATCATATCTGTTTTTAGAAATATCAAAATTGGGCTAAAGTATTATTTTTTTAGTAGGGAATTTTCCTCAGTTTGGTATTTTTTCTATCCAATTTTCTACCTTCCATTTAAATTCAATTACAAAACAATATCATTAGTCACAACCATGGCTATATAAAAAATTTGTGAAAAAATCCTTGTTTGAAGGGCCCATGTTCAAAAGTGGCTAGGAAACAAAAGTAAGGGCATCTTCAACAGACTTTGGCATATAATTCTAAAATTTCACTACTTTTTAATTATAATTAAATTTTTTACGTTAGAAGTACATTCAAAAGTACTTTGAATAGGTTCAAGAAAACTCAAATTTAGACATTGGACCAAAAAAAAAAATTACTCCAAAAGTTAGCTAAAAAACAATAATTATAGTGGTCTTGGCAAATGACGATTACCAAAACACATTTACATTGAATTTTGAGTGAAATGTGCATTGGTAATTGTAATTTGTCCAAACTACTATAATTTTTGTTTTTTAGTTAACTTTTGAAGTGATTTGTTTTATTGTTCAACTAATACGCCTTGTGCTGTTGCTAGAGTCAAAACAAAAGTAAAAGTACTTTTCTAATTTTTTAGTTCATAAAAACTTGAAAATTCAATAACTTTCACAGTGTACGTCCGAACGCCACAAAACAAAGTCGGTGCATCCTTCCTCGCCGAGGGCTTTTTGACGGTACCAAGCATGCGACTGGGGGACGCATGGTCTAGGAAATCTCAACGTGACAAACAAATAAACAAACAAACAAAACAAAACAAACAACTTGATTTAAGGTATAGACTAGTGTGCTCTGTGTTGTTGTCACAATCAAAATAAAAGTAAAAGTAATTTTTTTAATTTTTTAGAACCAAAAGTAACTCAAAAATGCATAATTTTCACATCGTATGTCCGAACACCGCGAAACCAAGCCGGTGCACCCCTCTTCATTGAGGGCTTTCGGATGGTACCAAGTACGGGACCGAAGGAAGCACAAGACCGGAGGAAACACGAGACAGGAGGAAGCACGGGACCAGGAGATCTCAATGTGACAAACAAACAAAACAAACAAACGAACAAACAACCTGATTTAAGGTATACATGTCTAAATTTGAATGTTCTTAACCTATTCAAATTACTTTTGAATGCGCTTCCAATGTTAGAAAAAGTTAAAGTTATATTTGGCAGGGCAAATTCTGGAGTCTTTTGAGGACGCACATGAGGCTGCGAAGCTCCCACGTTCTCCACGTTCTCTAATGTTTTCCCCGAGCTCCCCGTCCCTTCGCCTTCGCTGCCTCCTCCATCTGTCATCTGCCCGACTCTCTTTGCTGCCCGTCCCGGCCCTGATTCCCAAATCCGTCCAGGCCTTACTGGCGAGGGTGGAGCTGCTTCCAGCGTTCTACGAAGCGCACTTGGTCTAGATTATCTGAAATAGTGGCGCGGAGGAACAGCAAAATTTCCGAGTTCAATTCAGTGCACAGGGCGGACATGGGGAGCTGTGGTTGAATTTGGGACACAGAGAGGACATGTGGAGCTGGAGCTGACGGAAAGGAAATTGCAAGCGGATTCGGACGCGGTGAAATGGCTGCCGCGATGTTGTGCAATCAGGCTATCCAAGCCTTGACCGTCGAAGATTATGGCGTACAACGGCGTGCTGCTTGGAATAGTTTGATGAGACGACGATTACCGGGCTTGCCGCGAGTCGACACGGTCAGTTCTTCCGAATTCGGCCTCTCTGGGTTTTGCATTCTTGTTGCCGTTCTTGTGAAAAGAGAGATGCGCGCACGTAAGTGAGAAATGACGCGTTCAGTGATTAATCATAGAAGTATCGCTCGACCAAACGGTTTTTCAAAAAGCGGTTGCAAACCTAGATAAACCTGAAACTGGCAATTCTGAATCCCTAATCCTCTAATTGCGTCTTTTTATGCAGCTATGCACTGGAAATTTGTTTGTACTATTGATTCCGAGCTCTATAGACTGAGAGAGAGTTCTAGTAGGTAACTTACTCTGCGTTGTGATTGGCAAATTAGACTGCAAATTTAACTCCTATTGTGACGAGACTAAGAAGAGGAGTTAGCGAACAGAATTTAGAAGGAGAGTAGCACTGTAGACCACGACTGCCTTGGTTTGATATGTCATTTGAGCTTCGAATTGTCTTTTCACTGGTTATGATGGTACTCAAGAGCCGAATGGTGAATCTGAAATTCTTCTAGTTTGGCGGGGCAGTTCAGAATTGACGAATTGCTACAGAGTGGTTTTCAAAACCTTAGTTCATCTAGGACAGTATATGGGGTATTTCTTCGACTTTCTTTTAGTTTGGTTGCACTTGTTCAGATTTGGACAGTGGTGTAGGTTTTACGGCTACGGTTTGTCAGCTGGATTACTCGAGAAGTCCTTATGAAGACAATTAATCATCACATCGTTTCACATGTCTGTCAATTATCAGATAGACAGAACGATTTTGTTGTGCTGCGCAATGATTTCTGCGGGCACCTACATGTTAAGTTGTAGAACGCAAACTCAAACGAAATTTGATTTAGTATTCTTCGTATTATTAGGAAGATGCCCTAATTTGCAGCGATGAGCTATTGAACCTGCAGAAGGGCTTAATGTAGATGCAGCATTTTTATTGGCATGAAGCAGAGGTTCCTGGCATCACTCCTGCCTACCAGTAGACTTAAGCAGGAAAACGTCAGTTAAATCAGTTTGAAGTCTCTAGCTGTTAAGCTTAATGCTAAAACCAGGGTGTATTTTTGCAGAATGTTGCGGCGGCTATTAGAAATGGCTGTTGTTCATGCTTGTTATGGAATCAACCTCTCAGGAATTGTTCAATACTGGATCAAGGTAATCACTCTAATTTATGGTGCTGAAATTCCTTTTCCTCTTTGCGTCGCTTGTTGAACATGTGGTTTGCCAATGGGTCCGACTCTCCTTTCAATACCTGGGTCTCTGTAGCCTATTGTTGATTGGAAAGTATTTCCAGGCCTATGAAACAGCTTACTGGTGACAAGAGATATACACGACAAAAGTTCGAGATTTAGGGATGTGAAGGACTAAGATTTTCTTCTTTAGGAGAATTAGTCCCTGACATGTTAATTCAACAATGTGCTTCTTGGGATTACTGGAGTTTACTGGAGGCTTTTCCACGAGATGGCCTTCACGTTATTTCATGTTAATGTGCGATTGGCTGTCCATGTTGGACTTCGTGAGAATATTCGTAGACGTTGTACTTGGATAATGAAATCCATGGAAATATCTTTGGACAGGTGTGGCTGGATCAGGAAAGCCGAGAAGAGGATTGCAGGGCTTGTGTTTGAGAGATTCTTCACGAGAGGAAGCTATAGCATCAGGTTTGTTCAGATTCTGAAATTCTGTTTCGAGCTTTTCAAGTGGGTCGTAAGCTCTGAGACAACTTTGGGTGTCTGTTTCTAATATATAAGGAACGCATGACCTGCTAATACCATGAATGAAGGAGAACAGAGTTCAGCTGTGAGACATTCCCTTTGCTTAAATACTTTGGGTCAAATCTTGTGTTTTATTTAATGGGAACATTGCTTGTGGCTTCGTATGATTTGCTTACAGATTACCGGAAGAACACATGAGCCAAGTTTGAGTTCTTTAAGCTTTAGCCTGGTTTCAACCATGTTTATACATTACCTCAATCTCGTACGACGACTAGATTAATACCACCTTCGTGAATTGTGGATTTTCGATCATAGTAAGCGATACCAGAGTATGTAGTTTCTCTATAGGCGAGTCCGCACCTTGTGGAAAGAGTGTATTCCTTTTTTTCCGTTTATTTTCCTTTCTGGCCTTTAAACTTTTTATACTTCCAACACTCCTGTCCATTTTAAGTTATTGACGCATAAACCTTCTAAATTTCGATCTTGTGAAGAAACACTGTGTTCCTTAACATGACCTTGGGTCACTTTGGGTAGTGTTGTATACAGTCTGGAACAGCTTCAAGGGAACATTAATTTCTACACAATCATCTGATATCATTTCACTGTGCGCTTTTCTGTCTCAATCCAGTGTCAGCAGAGGATGAAATACGATTGAAGGATGCCCATGCAAGAGTGCCTACAAAGGCTGGATTGGCGCATACCTCAGGGGAAATGAACGGTTCTGGATCTAATGGCCATGCTTGTCCTCATGAGAATCTGCCACCAAGACCTGACGAAAAACAGGGTTTGGTGCTCGATGTTCTCCCTACAGTTTCTGCTGATGCGATAGCTGAAACACTTGAGGTTGCAGCCAAGACAGTCTCTGTGGTTGGAGAATTTGAAATTGGCTCTATTACTGCTGATGATGATGCTCTTGTGGCTGATGATGATGCTCTTGTGGATCAGGAAGCTGCTGCGCGAACTGTTATATTTTGGGTGAGACAAACAGATTTGATCCAATGTGCTTCATTTGCAGTTTATCACTGGGTTATCTGTAATGCTCAGGCACCGTTCTTTTCACTTTGCGTGGGATTAGGAGCAATCTTTCTAATTCACTCTAATTCACCATGTTTTTCCAGCGTTATGATAATAAGGAGTAATGTTATAAGCTAGTGAGGCTTCAAGTTGCACTCATTGATTGGCTGAGCACAGTATTGGAGAAATCCAAGTTTCCCCCATATCAATCCGGATGCATTTCTGAGCAGATACGAGTCTAGTCTTTCACACGTGTATATCTGTCCATTCACCGTGCTTCTAGAAAGCTAAGCAACCTTCAGAGCTTGCACTTGTGCAAAGATAGCTGACCTATTTCTTGACCTGAGGGGTTATAACATGCAGGTCGGTGCCGCTGTCGCATTCGGAACGCTGCTTTTCTTTAATCAAGGCAGTAGTAAAGCATCCGAATTTTTTGCCGGGTATGTTTTTTCCTCCTAGATGTTTTGTTTGTTTTGACAAGGAGTACTGTATTAGAATTTTTTTCACACTTGCCTTGGTAATCAATGAATTTGTAGGGAATTACCAATGGAATGGGCTTGTTACGAAGCACTGCTTCCTAGTCCTTAGATCTTTGCAGAATATCTACTTGTCATCTTGAACATGATTGCCATATTTTAATTATTGAATGTTTACACATGATATGTCAATTTGTAGATCTCAATCTTAATGGGATATTCTGATTTAAAATGTATGAGATAGCTTTCAGACTTCATGTCAATTTTTCTTATTACTGGATAGGTAGATATTTTATTTTCTGAGTTTTCTTCTTTATGATTAGCAATTTGACTAATTTTCCAATTTGATGCGCAGGTACCTGTTGGAGCAGAGTCTTTCTGTGGATAATCTGTTTGTTTTTGTCGTCATATTCAACTATTTTAAAACCCCCCCTGAGTACCAGGTTCATTTCTTCCCCAATTCGTTCTTCAGCACGACTTATAGTTCATGGCTTTTTTACTGGTGAAAAAATCTGTTGTATTTCTGAGGTAGAGATGTGGACAAAAAGTTCATTCCTCACTTGGACGTTTCCCATGGAGTTCATTCTCCACCAAATTTACAACTAACTACATATTCTGAAAGTTGAGAAAGGGGGAGAAAGGGGGAAGATGTATTAAAATTTGAGGGGTAGACAATTGACCTACCATCCTTTTACCCCCCTTCCAAGCACAATTTGCACCTAAAATTCCCAAGAAATGTGCCATGCTCATCGACATCCAATAACATTGTTTTGGGTCTAGACTGCTCTTTAGAACTAGAAGTGCCCCAAATCAAGCAAGTGTCTTGTAGATTGAGAATGGATGGATTAGTATTAAATTGGTAGTAGATTGGTGGTGGATTTAATGCAACCTCTGGACCTTCTAACTGTGATTTTAATTGATTCTTTCTAAATGTTTTTACTATTGCTTCTCTTTGTTTGATATGCCTCAAAATTTAATACCTTTTGTCTCTCTTTCATAGCTTTTAGAATATGTTTAGAGTTTTAAAATTTGGTGAAGTATATGTGGGGAAGCATCTCAATAGATCTTTTTTCCCGGACTCTTCTCACATTTATTTGTACATGCATGCCTTATGTGTGATCCCTTGTGTGTTTGGAGATGCTGTCAACGACAGGCGATCATTCCATGGCTTCCTTTTTTTAATGTGATTGACGACATGTGTTGCAGAATCGAGTTCTTACTTATGGGATTGCTGGAGCTGTGTTTTTCCGAGGTGTTATGATAACGCTTGGTGCAGCCACACTGCAGGTATTGAGATTAATGTCAGTTTGTTCTGAAGCTTATAATGTATCATCATCCAACCTCATGGGTTCGCAAGAATGTGTGTTGGATGCACGACTACCTAGCTTTTAAGGTCCTGATAACTGCTACGGCTGCTCCAAAGAGTAGTTGATTCTGTCATGCTGGGCATGGATCTTTTATATTTTGAAGCAACACAGCATGCGCGTATGTAATTCAATGGTACAAGTGATACTGTACATCCAAAAAATGAAACACAAAAAGTTGTTTCCATTAGTGAGAAATGAGAGATGATTTTCTGCTGACCACTTTGTGGACTTCTGGTAGCTTGAAGCTCTAACCAGTGATGTAGCGTATGTGCTCGCGCATTTTTGGCTGGATATTGTGGTTGGCCACATAGCGGTATATAACTTGTGGTTTTCCTGTTGCAGAGATTTGAAGCTGTAAACTTGTTCTTTGCTGGTGTACTCTTATTCTCAGCATACAAGGTCTGTCTGGTATCTTGATTGATGCATGACCTTATGATGAACTGAATCTCGTCATTCTCTCAATGATTGCTGCCTGATTTGGGCTAGGAGGCACTAAATAGGAATTCTCTTTCCATTTGTGATATATGATTGAAGTTTTGGAGTGTGCAGTTATTTGGAGATTCGGAAGATGATGGCGAGGATCTGTCCAACAATTTTATTGTGAACATCTGCAAGAGATTTATACCTGCAACTTGTACGTTCGTGTTTCAATATTTAATTTTTTCAATCAGAGCGTGCTTTGTGTCATGTCAACCTGCCTTAGTTATTTTTCTATCGGAATTCTTGTTTATACTGCCATGTTCTCGAAGTTTAGATTTTTCTGCATTTTTTCTCTAATCTGGGTGCACATTTTTGACAGCAACCTATAATGGGAATAATTTTTTCACTGTTGAAGATGGCTTAAAGAAGGTGAATTTATACTTCTGCTTCAGTTACTTGTATTTGCAGATGGTGTATGGTCGAGTGGTGCATTTGTTATATTTGATTTGAGTCTTGGTGCCTACTGGTATTTCGGTATTGAGATTCTGTGGATTTCTACTGGTACTTGGACCTGCATTGTTGATGATGTCCAGGAGCTTTATTTTGCAGGCGACACCCTTGCTACTCACTCTTGCTGTTGTGGAGCTGAGTGACGTTGCCTTTGCTGTAAGTGTTTATCTCCTATTTTCGTTGGTGATTTTAGAAAGTTATACTTTAAGAGCAAAAGGCAGGCTTTCGGTGAACAAGTTTATCAAGAAGATTGTGTTAGTTTAATTGGTTATGTAGGAACTAATATTGCAGTTAGATTTCTATTGGGACAGTTGATGTCGTTTGACGGCCGAAGTGATTAGTTTTTTTGGCTTTAATGTTAACTACTGGACTTATCTTTTGGACAGGTTGATTCTATTCCAGCAGTTTTTGGGGTGACGAGAGATCCCTTGATCGTCTTTTCATCAAATATGTTTGCCATTCTAGGTTTGTTACTAAATCTTTTGTGAACTATCTGTCAGTGAAGGAATCCTTTATTCAACTTGCCTGTTTCATGTGAGAACTGACTCAGTACCAGCAAAGTTTGTTTCACATCTGCATTTACTTACCAGAGCGTGTGGAGAAGCTGGAGTCTGCATGCTAAGATTATCGTAGCATGGACATTCCTGGGGACATTATTGTCAGAATCACTTACGCCATTTGCGTGATTATGGAGACATTCTGAACCAGTTTATTGTGCCGGGGTTACAGGACTGAGGTCATTGTACACTTTAATATCAGGGAGCATGGCCGAGTTGGAGTACTTGCAGGTAAGTCGATATTTTTTCTTAGAAGGTGTGCACCTGAAAAGGGCACAAATGTAGGTCTCATCGTGCATGATATTGCTCTTGAATTGCTTCTTCTAGTCCCTTAATTGATTTGAGTTCTTGGGATGTGTGCAGCCATCTGTAGCTGGTGTTTTGGCCTTCATCGGATGTAAGATGATTGTGGAATACTTTGGTAAGCCTTTCTTTTCCCGACATAGTGTCACTTTTTTGTCATAACTCTGCATTTACTCTTGCAATTACAATACAAATACCGGTAGTGGATGTGTTTATATTTAGATTCCCCCCTCCCCCTCCCCCTTCGGATCCCACTCCATCTATATTGAAGTGGAACAGTGGAAGGGAATTTTGTGTTGTGGTCGATATGTAATCTTGGATAGACGTGAAGCTTGCTTAGCAGGGTCCATGTTTTTACGTGCATACTCACATCCTGTGTGTTAGAAACAGAAATAGCTCAGTACTGATTCAGTATCTTGGGAAAAAGCATAGTTCTGTTTTTCCATCCATAACTCACACGGCGTACATTCAGTACATTCATCGAATCGTTGGTGGTGAGCTTTGGAGGTCAGGCCGTGTGATAGTATTTGTCACACTTTGTGTATGTGTATACATGAAGGTGTACTCTGTTGGTCTGCAGGTTGGCATATCTCGACTGAAGCGTCTCTTGGAGTGGTAGCAATGCTTCTGGGTTTGGGAATTGGGCTTAGCGTTCTAGCTCCGACCAAAGACGATGAAGACGACGAAGAATTTTGAGGACGTGAGAGACGAATTTCTTGTTCTTGTTCGAGCTAGTCACCTCTGCACTTCGCACCTGACTTTTTGCAGCCTAATCGCCTCTCTTATCCTTGCATCAAATCTAAACTAACAGATTTTCTTAAACTTGTAGACATGAGCAATGTTTTGTGGGGAGTTACATAGCTCGCCTTACGATATTCTTAGTGACTGAGGATTTAGAATTCATTTGTATCATACCATAACAAATGGTACTCTGTTGCTGCACTGGCCAACTCATCGTAGTTGACGTGATAGAGCCACTGCCTGGAGTTCGAGAATGGGAGACATAATAGAACATTCGTCAGACTTTTCCAGCTTCAGCACCCTTCAATAGAGAGTACGCAAGTCTTTGGGGATCACCGTCACCTCTGCAACCTAGCCAGATGCAGCTCAAGTGGTTCCAACGAACTGGAGCTTCAGCATCGGTCGACAGGAGGAGATGGGCATGACCAAAGCAAAGTGCTCAATCGGTTCTGTATTACCTGTTTTATTAACCCCCGAAAGGCCAGTTACATTGCCATGTGGTGAAAGATCAGGTCTGAGCTCAATCTAGCTTTTTTGAGTTTCAATCATATATTTTTATTACATGATATTATACATTGTTTATCAATGTGTAAAATCCTGATTAGTTTCATGAAGAATTCTCATTGTTATAACTTGTATAGCAAAAAGTGAAAATTAATTGGTAACTATAACAAAACAATACACTTAATTTGATTTTTTTTCACTGAAGCCATGAAGAAAATAGATAGTGTGAGCAATTTCAAGAAATTATTTTATATTGAAAACCCTTCATTATTCAGCTTAACACAATTAATTTTAGTTTAACCTTTCTCTAATTAATTAATGAATTATATGGAGATATGTGTTTCTTCTGTAGATGTTTTGTTTTTAAAAAACTTTTGTTGGAAAAAGAAAAGTATTGTGATAATTCAAAGTATATTTTCAAACAAAATTATATCTGTTATAATATATATTAACCCTGGAGTGTCTGGAGCATTTGGAAGAATATTTTAGAAGTGATATACAAAAGAAAGTTGTAGATTTTAAATTTTAGATTCCATCTATATGGTTAAATTCACCAATGCTATTACCAATATTTTTCTATAAATTTGGAAAGGAAAATTTCAAAATTTCTTTAAAATTTGATTACAGGCAAAATATTATCATTTTTTGAGCAAAACTTATTGGAATGGATTCAAAATGAGGTTCTCTTGACATGGTGATTTTTTGAAATTTTTGTGTTCTTTACATCTATGACTTCATTTTTTCAAACCTAGTTTTGAACTAGAGTCAATGCAATTTGACCACTTGACACACTTCCGCATTTGTAATTTAAAAAGAATTTGTATTCTAGTAATACCAAATCCAACCATTAGATAAGACAAGAACTTGATAAAGTATCACCCTAAATTAGGATGACTTTCATCCAAGTAGGAAAGAGACAGAAACAAAAACTTTAATTTGTTCATCGTCCAAAAAATGGATGTTAGAGTGCTCCAGGGTTAAAATAATTCAAAATTTGTACCAAAAATAAAAGTTAGAATGAGATCAAAAAAATATTTTGTAATTTATATTCAAAATTTATTTTTAAAATAGGAAATGTGAATGAAAACATATTATGTAATTTGGATATTTTCATACTAATTGATTTGGAGCTTGTAATTACAATAATTCATAGAAATATTCTCATTTGTTTAACCCTAGAATAGAAATATAACTTGTTATACTTTGTGTGTGTATTTTAAATTGAATGTTAAAAATGAATCTCTTAAAGTTAAGTTTGGCTGAAGTGCATTTTAATTTTGGATAAGGGGCCTTTAACCCCTAAACATCAAAGGTCCAACCAGGCTTAAAAACTGCCTTCCTTTGCAAGTCCGAGAAGTCAAAATTAGAGTAAGGTATGAAGATCTTAACCGTACAATATTGTAGTGTGCATGTTGTAGATGGTGTGGAATAAATTTGGGGTTATTTGATCGTATAGATTAAAAGATTATAATGTTTTAGTGTTGAGAAAAGGTGCTGAAATTTTCTTGAAAACACATTTTAGGGTGAAATTCGATTTCTAAACCTACTCAAATGAAAAAACTTTAAACTACAAAGTGATTCAAAACCAGAATATATACAATTTGGTGAAAAAAAAATATCATTCAAATGAATCATTGTGTCCACAAAATGGATTTGAAATGTCAAAAAACAGTGAAAAAAGTAACAAAAAATCACATCTATGACTGAACCTCCTTCTACTAAAATGTTTCTCAGTCACTCATAACTTCTTGGATTGCTATGAAATTTTAACTACACAAACTAGACTAGTATGCGCAACTTCTCCAACAAGTTTTATTGGATTTGGACATTGTATGAAGAAGTTATAGGCTGCCGAAATTCACTGGAATTCACCAATGTCTGAATTTTGAACTTTGAATTACTTTCAATCATTCAAAACAACTCGGATTGACATGAAAACTTTACCACAATAATTAGATTTCAGTGGAAACAAAACCCAACAAATTTTATTGAAAACAAACATTAGATTACAAAGATACAAGCCTCCAAAGTTGCAACCATCAAATGCAGTTTAGTGAGCTCAAATTGAACCTGTGAACTTCGATTGGCTCCCAAATCTATTATTCATCTTGTATTGATTTAAAACTTTTATCACACAAACTAGACTAGTATGCGCAACTTCTCCAACAAGTTTTTATTGAATTTGGACATTGGATGCAAAAGTTACAAGCTTTTGAATTTCACTTTTAAACTGTGAGGACGTTTTTCGTCCCCTTAACGTTTAGGGATTATTGATTAAGTGCCCATACTATTATAGTTTGGTTGAAGCAACATTGAGCTCCATATTATTGGAGATTGGTATTTTTTTTACAAGATTGAGTTATGTTAAGTTCTTCTTATTTGGAATTAACTATTGTTTATATTGGAATTGGAGTTGGAATTGCATATCATGATTGTTTTGTATCATTGCTTGACTTTGGTGGACAAAAAGCCACATAGGCTCTATAATAAAACAATCCTAAATTTCATCTTTAGTAACTTATAGTCTAATAGCCTTCAATCTTGTAAACTCAAACAAATTATTAAACATATCGCATTGGAAAGACAAGGGCCTATGATTGAAGTAGTCATCCAAAAATTATCAAATTTTAGGATGAAATAAGTGCATTCTTTATTTCAACATATTCTATGTAAGTCATTCAATAGTGACTTAATAGTTTTTAGTTAGGCAATATGGGATTAACTTTATCCAACCAAATTGTAGTGGTAAGCTTTCAATGATAAGTTAATTAGTCATTTCAAGTCTTTCAAGTTTTTATTGATTGAGAGATAGAGGTTTACAACTACATATTATCTATAATGTTTTCTTTTCTTGCCATGCATTCTAAATACCATGCCCAAGTTACAATAAGACATATTTGGATTGATCTTATGGCATATCCTCCTTGGATAAAACTATTGCTACTAGCAAGATTTTTGTTTATGCTTTGAAGTGGCTAATGAATTAGGTGGTCAATATGAGTCTTTTGGTTATCCAAAATGTATATTCTTAGGCATCCTTGATTCAAGATAATAACATTAGCATGCAATCTTCTAGTTCTAAACAATACCTTTTGTTATACAAACCATCTCATTGGTAGATTTGAATGTTGTGACCAACTAGTGTATTAATTTGAGTAGTTTTCTTAATTAGATTCCTCAAGTGGAAAAGTCTCTAGATTTCAAATGATCTTTCTGGCCATTGCATGAGGTTGCCAAGCAAAATTGGAGGGATATTTCAATCTTCTTTTTCTACATTGAATATCCAAATCCAATCATGATCACTTTAGATGATTCATCATCATAACAACTGTATGCCTTGCTGCATAAGTCTCCAAAGTATTGTTGAAGAGCTAAGAATTTTGGGAGAATTTTCATTGTGTGAATGAGGGAGTTAGGATTCCTCATCACCTTTGGAAGAATCAATTCTTTCTTAGATACTTGGGCTCTCTTCAAATTAAAAGGGGCCACTTCTACAACTCATTGATCAATAATGTTATGTTAACTCAATATTGCCCTTCATCTTGTTTGGTAGTGATGGACTTGCTTCTAAGACATAGTGTACCGCGTTGTCTTCTTAAAACCATCATGAATGAAGAATATGTTGGAGATAGTTCCACTCCCTAAGTCACATGGGTGCAGGTAGCGAGTGTTACTTCTTTCCAATGCCCAATGAACGTGCTTTCTTATGCTTCTACAAAGGATTCCTCCCACCCATGAGCTGCATGGATAGTATGACTAGGCAAAGGTTTGGACTTTGGAGTGATTTTTGGGAGGTTATTCTTTGGCCTTGATACTTCAAGGTACAAACCTTCCCCTGTCTTTTTTCAGAATTACTTGTGAATGAAGAGTATGTTGGAGGTAGTTCCACTCCCTAAATCACTTGGACAGAGATATTAACAGTCAAGTGTTCCATCCTTGCAGCACCAAATGAAGGCGCTCTTCTTCTCCCACCAAGTGAAGGATTTCTCCCACCCAGGCACGAGGTGCACGGTCAGTTATGCCCGGGCGAAGGCGTGGCGGGGGAGGGAGAAGGGCTCCCCTTGGCCATGCTGGAGAAGAAGCTGAAAGCAGCAGCGAAGCGAGACAGGGGTGCTTGACGCTTCTTTGGAGCACGTTCCCTGCTTCCCGTGGATTCCACTACTGGAGCACTTCGTCTCCGTGCAAACAAAAGCTTTCTCCAACCCTTTCTTCCCAATTCATCACCAGCAATCAACCTCTCCCTCCAACTGGTACAATCACTGACGGCCATCGTTCCAGAAACTCCAAAGCCTCCATGCCATAGCCTGCTTCGGCTTCCCACAACAGACCCTGGCCTGATTGTAAGCACCGTGAGGAAGAGTATGCTCGCAAGCCCAGTTGCAGAAATTCGAAAAGCCATGCGAGCTGTTGGGTTTCCAACACCTGCAATTCGAACTCCTGATTTTGATCAAGATTGATCGAGAGGTTGACAGACCTTGCGATTTGCAAGTTTCGGCACAACAGAATTCTTCTCACTCACTCTGTCTCTCCGAAGTGCGTACTCAATTTCTTCCGGAACGTGTTCATGACATCTCCATCTGCTGCAGTTTGAGCTCTCACACTCCTAATTGGATGCGATGCGACTGTCTCCTTGTGGTATTTACAAAAATCACCCAATTTAATTGTGCTCCAAAAGTACTACGCCATCGTAGAATGAGGCTGGCTGAATGTTCTAGTTGGATGCCAATGACTGTCCTGATGGATTCACCAAATTTGAGGTCCTAATTGCAAGTTTTCCCTGGAGATGGACGTTCTAATTAAGCGCTGCAAGCTAAGCTCGATAAGTTTGTACCTAGCTAGCTTCCTGAATCAATGTCCGCTCCGTCTATCGTATCCAAAACCCTGCAAAATATGAATCCCTTCACAAACAAAATGATCTCTCAAACTTGGGAGCTCGATCACATGGTAGCTCATATAGAGCTCACACGACTCCTGACAAGGAGAGATTCCTGAAGTGCTGAATTTCGTGTCAAACGGCTCGAGTCACCTGACTTTTCAATATGCTCACTAAATTGTTGGTGGAAGGCTAGGAATGCTAGTGGGATATAAAAGGAGAATGGGGAGGCAGCTAGCTCTGAAGGGGAAGAAACTGCTGGCAGAAGAGTTAGCTCCTCAGGGCCGCCTTCACGTGGGAGATCATGACCTCAGACCCACCGCACCCGCCATGGGTTCCCACGATCTTTCTATCCACAACCAGCTTTCACGTCTCCTTCGAAATGCCACCTTTCCACGGAGGATTCCACAGATTTTTATGCATGAAATTCGTAGAATTCACCACCGACCCATCTAGATTCTTCCCTACAATGTAAACGCTCTGAACATGAGAATCCAAGCAAGGTTGGGACACGATCTTACACATTCATTCAGCACTTTGGAATTCATTGCTTATTATTCATATGGTGTCTAGAAAATATAATCTATTTTTACGAGAAGCTAGAATCGTCTGATACATCAGTTTCTAAAGAGACCCAACATTCAAATATAGAGACACTTGAGTTTACGATCGATGGGAAGCGTGCTCCGATTCTTTACTTGGACGATACAAAATTAGGTGTAGTTACGTTACCAATAAAGAGCAAGTCCAAAGGGAACAAGACATGAGCTCAGCGCGAGATGCACCCACTCACAGCTGACTCCGCGTTTCTTCTCATTAAAGCTGTACGACTCAATCATCGTGGGCACTTGAATAAACAATTCATATCCTGGCTGGTACGTGGTTCGATTCTTTTTCTTTGGCGCTTCGGCACGCACACCAAGGAGAGTACTACTACATTTCTAGATCAGTGGCATGTCATCTTTGATTCCAGTGGCGTACAAAGCGCATGTAGAAGACGACGGAATGGTTTCGTCCGGTCCGTAGCTCGAAACAGTGGAAGCTTCAGGAGTGTACTGAAACGGCGTTACGTTCAGTTCAGATTCTTGGGAGGTACTAGACTAGGGTGTGTAATTCTTGTGTCAATCAAAACACCAAGTCTCCATTTCTTTGAATTTGAATCACGGCAGTATTCCACCACTACTATGGTGCTTGTTTTGAGGAAACGTGGCCTGGAATGTAATCTAAGTGCTACTTTAGAGATGGATGCATGTCTCCATTTGGACCCGGAATCACACAAAATTTGCGAAATTGACAAGGAAGTCAATCTCACTGTTGGTTTTGATGTGACGGAGATTGTGAACGAATAGACTCGTATTTAATGTAGGCTGATTCGAAGGAGCAGCAAAATTATTTCTCTCTATAAGCTAGAGATACTAAATGATAGTTAGGGGCCTGATTCAACGTGCAGGCATGTGTGGTATATTCCAGATTTCCAGACAATTATCAACGAGTCTTTTGTTCAATCCATTACTTCACATACTGGAGTGGGCTTGCAAGCAAGTGACGATTCAAATGGACGTTGATCGTCACTGGACCAAATGCAATGCATCATACTGAATCAGAATGGGGAATTTCGTTAAAATGGTAGTCATTCTGCAACTTTTAACACTTTTATAGTGTAGATCATGCAGTTTGAAAATTACACTAGTCCTAGATGTTTGAAATCTATATGAATCCTAGATGTATGAAATTTATAGGAATCCTAGATGATACTTTTGCAGTTTAGATCATGTGGTTTGAAAATGGCACATGGAATATATTGCCATTACAACAAAATTCCTTATATAATACCAAATTTGACCTTGTACCCAAAGTATAATCTCCATTGATTTCTATATTGTTCTCCTAAAAATTAATCGAACTACTACATATGTTAAAATGACACATATAGTATTCTTTATTTAACCCCTAGATATCCAACTGAAGGGGATCCTCCTTCCAAAATCACCTCCAAGTTCTCATTTCTAAAATGATAGTATAACTTATTTTTTTAGAATCATTTATTTAAAAAAAATCAAACATGAGTATGATCTTATTCAACACTATCAAGTTAGTCTACCTTTCTATTTTCAAAGATAGACTTTGAATAAATGGGTCCTGAGATTTCTTCAATCAAAGTTCACAGTTTCCAATTTTTTTCCTTAGACAAAATGATTTTAGGAGCCTACATCATTCTCAAATTTTTACGAAAGACGAGCTTTCCATTTTTGATCCAAATAATGCAACTATGAATAGTTAATCCTAGAACGACAATGCACGCCCCTCAGATGTTTTGAAAGCCAAAATTTGAATTTTTCACATAGTTTTTGATTTTAAATGGGTTTTTTAGCTTAACTAAGAAAATATAGCTCCAATAATCTACTTTTTACACCATATGAATTTTTTTCAAAATTGTTAAAATTTTAATTTTTGAGACACTTTCAAGATTGCATCTTGAAAGCTCAAAGCACACCACTTTTGAACTTTTTCTGTTGAATTTCTCTTGGTGTAATCTAGCTCAAGGAGTACATCAATTACACTATGATGTTTGTCACTATTATTTTCATTTTTCTTAAAAACTTCATACTACTTTAAGCATTTTTGTAATCACTATGATTTTTATATAGATTTTTTTTTTAAATCATATAAAATTCAATTTGATGTTTTTAATTATGAATATATTTTAAAAATATCAAATTGAATTATGTGAAAAGTATCAAAAAAAATTAAAATCTTCGTTTAATGTGAAAATCTAATGAAGTTTAAATACGAAATGTACTTTTAAGGGTTAAGAACATGCACGCCAATTTTCACAAGGATTGGAGCAATGGAAGTGATTGTTTTCATAGCCTCGTAGTCAAGTGAGGTACTAGTATTGGGAAAACACTTGACCATGCCTACATGAGTACATGGATGCTATTGACAAGTGACCTAACCATGAGCTTTTTGACTTTTTGACGTTTTGACGTTGATGAAAGTTTTTAGCATACCGGTGGAGATGCTCCCGAAGCGGGCTCTGAAGCAGCTTCCACTGTTAGTCCATGAGCTGAGGGACCACTGGGCAAACATCCTGTGGACTGGAAACCAGACTGGGGACGACCTGCAGACTTCACTGGGAGAAACGTGTGCACCATGCATGCCTACGGGCGCAAGAGATCGAATGTCCAACTGCATGCAATCAGTTTCATTTTACACTAAACCGAAGTTGCAATTTAAGAAAAACTACGCACCAGATTCCCGTAATACAAAGCCCCAATTGTCTACAACACTGAGCAGTTCTACGTGTGTACTTTCTACGTATATAAAGAAGGTTGTATAGACTGAAGACCCTAGTTCGACGCACTCCCGAAGTCAAAGTCATTGACAGTATACGTAGGTAGCGAGCGTAGAAAAATGAAGTACACCCTCGAAAAATTCATCGTTAACTCTCCAAATTGTCTGCAACTGCCGTGTAGACTGAGGAGTTGTGACAGATAAGCAAGTTCTCTAATTAATTAATACGGAGTACTAGCTCCGTGACTTGTTCGATTATTGAATCATTCTTGCTCAACTCCCCGGAATTTAAACGATCGAGTTGACTGCACTAGATCGATATATCCCACATTGACGATCGATTAATCAGTCTCACGTACAGTTGAATTGTAGCTAGTACCGACAATCGATCAGAGGCCCGTGATCTAGCTAGCTAGTACTCTACAACTGCAATGGCCGGGCAAGGTATACATTTGCCTTAGTACGTACTCCATCGATCTCAAGCTGCTGTTACCTTCATTCCTACTGACTGTGTACTGTGTACCCACTTATGGGATTGATTTTGGTGTGGGGTACATCTTGAACAAACGGACTAGCTCTAATTAAGTGCATGCATGTTGGTTGGTTGGCATTCTTTAGAAAAGGACAAGCTAGCCAGATCTGACTGACTTCATTCTGCAGTACCTAGCTAGCTAGCTATTCGGATGGAGCACCAGTGTCAGTTGTGTTGTGTCGCATCTCTTTGTTGATGAAATCGAAGTTCTTGTTGCTTAACGGAACCATGCAAGCAAGCACCTCGAAGGTAAACCATTTGAAGTGCGTGCCCAATATCGATCGATGTGCCTTGGCTTTCTCTAATTCAACTGTGGCAACAACAAAATAACGGAGTTCACATTCTGGAACCTACTTACCTATGTGCGCTTTGAAAGTGCACATGTAGAATAAATAACTCCACGTACTACATCACTAGCCCATCACCCTTACAGTAAACTCGACTTATAGACTATACACCAAAATGGGGAATTTCATTAAAATGGCGATATTTTATGTGCCATTTTTTTAGTGTGCCATTCCCACATTTCAGACCGGGCGGTCTGGAATCTATTAGTGTACTAGATTTCAGACTGCTCGGTCTGAACTGTGGGATGTCAAAGTCACAAAATATTTGCCATTTTAATGAAATTCCCCATTAAATCTCCACAACTGCAGGGGTGTTGCATTCTCAGTGGTTAGTCCAACTGGTCATGGTACATTGGTCCTTTAAACTTTTTTCTAACTTTTGACTCGTACATAATTAGAACTTGAAATTTTTATCATTGGAATTGCATCCCAAAGTATCTTGAGTAGGTGCAAGGAAACTCAAATTTAGACATTGGACAATGAAAATAAACCACTTTAAATGCTATCTAAAATACAAAAATTATAGAAGTCTTGGTAAATCATGGTTACTGATGTACATTTCACTCCATGGCATTTTAAAGGCTTAGGTATACTGCATGTCTAGTGTTCTGCAGTAAGAGGTGATTTGAATCCAATCAATGAGACTTGAAATCTCCAATACTTCAAAGCTAGTCTTTTTTATTAGAATTTAGTGTTCAACATTGTATGGGATTCCAAATAGAAAAGGAAAGGTAAAATTTATCTTGCTAACATATCCTAATATGGGATTATGGGATGCAAAAATGAAACTACATTAGTTAGATATCCTTTCCAAGTGTTTGCTTTTTGTAGCAAGATGGGGAATTTCATTAAAATGGCGGCACGCCATGTGCCATTTTTAGACTGCCTGCTCTGAATTGTAAAAATGACATCTGGGACAGGTATAGTTTTCAAGAATCTTGGACTTTTATAGATGTAAGAAATCTATGACTACTATAGATTTCAAACCACACGATTTGAATTGTAAAAGTGACATCTATCATGTATGTAAATTTCTCGCATCTAAGAATATTGTAGATTTCAAACATCTAGGACATTTGTACACTTTAGACTGCCCGCTTTGAATTGTAAAATTTGCCAAAGTAGCAAAATTTCACCATTTTAATGAAATTGCCCATCACGGGGCTAACCTACTTGTAGATATTCTCATTTGATTTGTTGGGTTCATATACATAGTTTGGAACCTTCGTCTAGTTACATTACTTAATGATATATTTTGTTTGAAAATCCCAAAAATTAATGAAGCTACATTCTTTTGGTTGTTTTGTGTTATTTTCTTGAAATTTCATACTAATTTTCTATTTGTTCAAAGCATGAGGTCATTTCTTCTGGATTGCTTGGCTAGCATAAGGTAGAACAAAATTTTTTACAAAGAAGTGTCCAACTCTTTGGCATGTTGTTGAAAAGACATCTTTAAATTGGCATATTTGTTAAAATAGCAAAAATTTCAAGAAGTTACAATATTCTTAACCACTACATGACAGAAGTGCATTTGGATGTAAATTGTTGAAACCATTTAGGATAGTGATGGAAAAATGAATTAAAAAAAGCTTTTTTCATTGTAATTTAACAATACAAAATTATAGTAGACTACTACAAGCACACGTGGAAAAATTTTCAAAAACTTTGACTGCATAGATTGAAAGATTAGAGTTTGAAATTAGAAGAAAGAAATATTTTTTTGACCCTGCATCCACTAGGTCAAATGGTCAATAAACTTTAATTCCTCCTAAAGTGAGATTTTTGCATTGTATATGGAATTTTTTTCAACCCTATAAGGATACTATATACAAAAAAGTTCCAATGGATGACTTCATTGTAGCTGTAAAAAATAAGAATATATATGGGCAATTTCAATAAAATGGCTAAATTCCTCTCCTTTGGCATATTTTATAGTTCAAAGCGGGCGGTTTGAACTATACAAACGTCATAGATGTCTTGAATCTATACCATTTTTAAATGTTTGAAATTTATATATGTGATACATGTCACTTTTACAATTTAGATTATGCGGTCTGAAATCTATAGTAGTCATAGATTTCTTAAATCTATAAAAGTTCAAGATTCTTGAAAACTATAACCGTCCTAGATGTCACTTTTACAATTCAGAGCGGGCGGTCTGGAAGGGCACATGGAATACCGCCATTTTAACGAAATTGCCCATACATCTATTGGTTGAATAATTGGAGTATTTTGGTGCCACTACCTTAGTCATGGGAGGCAAGGGTTAAAGTTACATCCTACATTACGTTTGTCATATACCTACCAAATCTTTGAGGTAGAAGAGGATTTTCGTACATGATGCTCAAAGTTGCCTACTTCACCGTCAAAATACTTTAAGTAGCGTAACTTTTGATCCACACTGCCATTGAAAAAAAAAACTATAATCCTGACAAAGTAGCACATGTCCACACATCATGTCAAAATTGACTTCGTCAAAACCTACCCAAATTTTCAATCAATCGTTCAACAACCACTTGGTCTTTCACAGGTTAATAGTGAATAATGGAACATTTTTTTCAATTGTAGTATAGTACTAGTATTGAACAATTTTTTGATTTGTAGAACAATTTCTTAGATATGATTGCCTCCTCGACATACAATCCACTATCATTACCTATTCGAATCTAAACATAGGTGTTCAAAAAGATTTTATGGATCAAGAAATATAAATAAATACTCCCTCTGTTTCTAAAAAAGACCCATGTTTCCTTTGGGTTTTACAAAGAAAACACAGGTCTTTTTCATAAACAAAGGTAGTAAAATTTTAAGTCACTATAGTACTAAGGCTTTGTCCATTCCAACCAAACCCTAACCATGTTGTGCAGTGTGAATGTGCTTATAGATTGGATTTGGAAACTCAGATTCAGAAACCAGAGTCATGCCATAGGCTCTGGACACAGCCAATAAAACAAAGATTGTTAGGGATACTGTGCATACTCCTGAAATTGCATTTGTTTTTTCCGTATAACCATTCATGTTTTCAAAGTAGAAAGAATCAGAAAAGACATGGTTTTAATGAAACTGCAAAACCCGCAAGTGATGCTTGCTGTTTGCATAGTGAAATCGTAATTAACATGATCAAATATAATACAGACTACACATCAAGACTCTTGCACGCCGAAATCATTGCTGAAGTAGTGCGTTAACCATGAGCTGGATGTGAAGTTTGAACAAGCCTCATCAAGAATCAAAAGCTTGGCTATATGGCAATATTTGACAAGAGATAGGAGATCAATGAGAGGACTTCGTAAAATTTGCATCTACTCTAAGAGGATTTCAAAGTTGAGAATCTGAGGCACTGTCATCTGATGTAATCCACCAGATCCATGGAGTCCTTGAAGACGAAGAGAGTCATTCTCAGCGAAGCATGGAAAGATGTTGGTTCAAAACAGCAAAACCATCCAAAACTTTCTCAAGCTTTTGATTAACGCGTTCCAGTAAGTGCAGCTGGGGATTTCGACCGTCGTCTATGGTGTTCACTCTATTTTCCACGTGCTCAATGTGCTGCGTCAAGAGTTCCATCATCAGCTCCGCACGGTATTTCATTGCCTCCTCCCTCTTCTCTGATGCCTGCAGACACAAGTTCCAAATAGAAACCTTAAATTTTTCAGCTTCCAGAAATACCGTCGGGTCAATCAAAAGAGAAACATGTCCAGTTATAATAATCTCTGAGTGAGTGGAGACTTGGGTGCACCATGATAATAGCGACAGGAGCTTAAAATTGAGACTGGGTAGCAATTTAAATAATGAAGCTTTAAGTAGTAGTACAATTACTCACCTGAAGCTCCACAAGCATCAAGCGCTGCATCTCCATCATTGCCCGACCTGAGTCTTTCGATCTCTTTTTTACAGGCTGCCCATCACTACCCAGAACCCTGGAGGGCTCGCCTTCGAGCAGTTCACCTGGAGAAGTCCTTCCTTTGACAGTAGGTTTCGTCACAATCGTTAGGTTCTTGCCCGAGACGTCCAGCCACACATCGTAAAACTTAGGTTTTAAAAGTTCTCTCCCAGCAATGCTCGGATTCCACATTGGATCAGTTGCTGCAGCTTTGGCAGACATAATCCTGCGCAAAATAGAATGCACATCAGAGCTTAAGTAAACAGTGACTGAAACCGTCCATATTCTGAACACAGTCAATCCGCAACATTTTTTTTCACAAAGCTCGTTTTTACGGTTGAGAAGAAGCAAATACGGTAGATAGCGGGAAGCTAGTAATGGCTGCATTATATAGACTCATTTGCGTCCTGTAAAAGATAATAACTACGTCATTTAATCTACTTAGTGACATTCATGAATTAATATAGCACAATTCATCTTGTTGCATCGTGTAACTTGGGACCACAATGAAGAAGCCTTTGAGTGAATAGTCACTCAATCAACATATGACCAATACGAGATCCCTAGTCCAGTAAATGGTATCACCCGAATATACGGGGTGTAGAGCGAATCATAGGACTACGCAATGTTGTATCATACAGTGAATTGAATAAACGGTATACTGATGATGCAGATTGACAGAGAATCTTGCAAAAAACAGAGTACCTGTATTCTGTACATTCACGCCTCACGCTCCAATACTTGCTCTGACACTGCTTCTTGGTGAAATGGTCCCCAAACTTAGCTTGCATGGCTTTCAGAATAGGTGTCCACTTCTTCTGATATTTGACTTGGCCTTTACTCTCCTCCCACAAGCGTTTGTGAATGGAATCGTAAGTCTCGAACAGGAACCTGACAGATTCATCTGTCCATGTGACATTCCCATCGGCATCTTGACCAGGCTTTTTCCGTTTCCTGCTAAGCGATTCTCTTTTACGTCTGTCAGAATCCTCACTGTCAGAGTCGGACTGTGAAGGAGACGCTGAAGGCTCGAAGCTTACAAATGCCTCGGGATGCTCATGCAATCTGTGAATCGTAATTGACTGAAAGAACACACCAATGCACAACTCAGTGAGATTGAAAATTCACTTCGAAGGACGCTTTGTAATTGTCAAATGGTTGCTTCTTTTCGGATCTTGACTCCCCTCCAATACATTTGGTGCTTCCAGCGGATATATCATATACGCCTGCCTTCTAAACTAGAAACGCGGTACTTCATAAAGCCAATAGATTAAAATTCACCTCATTTCCGTCTCCATATAAACGTGCAGCTTCTTGAATATTTTCATACTCCTCTTGCTTTACATTTCCAACCATTAAATCTGCAATTCGGGTGTCAAAAAGTCCGTGTCATACTCCCACTGAGAAGACATAATGATAACTCTGCGCAATTATTAAATAGTTGCGTCAATGTACACTATTCCGGCGACCCTCTTCTGAACATTCAGCCATTCATAATATCAAAAACGCATGCTCCAAGATGACTTTCAAAGAGTAATTGAAATTCCTGGAACAAATTGAACTGCCGTGTTCCGAGGGACTGTTTTTTTGTGATTAAGATCTAAAGACAACACTGTTCAAGTTCAATCCAAGAAAATATTCCAGAAAAAGAAACTCTGATGATTATGAATCCACAGCTCTAGCGTGAAAAATGAATCAAAGAGATCCCTTCTAAAGAGTATTGCTGGTTCTGGATTCTTGTTTCTTAGACATAGCCTCACCAATCAGAATATAAAGTTCCTAGAACAGATTGAACTACACAGTTTGGATCTTTTGTGACTGATACCGCACTGTTCAGGCTAAATCGGACAATTTGTTAAAGAAAAAACTCTCTAAGACTCCGATTTAGCGTGAACAAGCACACAAAGCCATTTTTTCTCTAAAAATTATGGCTGGCTGTGGCGTCTGCTTCTTGAACATACCACAGATCACAAGTAGAATCAATGGAATTGAGAATCTATCCATTTTGAATGTCAGAATCGTACCTCCGAATTTTCTCCATGCCTCGTTCCCAGGATTCACACTACTTCTCCATTCCTCTTTCACTTCCCCTTCGACCTCGCTTATCACTCCATCACTCCCACTGCTCTCGTGCACTACACATAGATCATCACCACTTCCACGCTTCACGACGTTTTCCGCCGTTTCTCCTCGACCATAATCATTCACCGCGATTGTTGCCTGGTCTGCGTCACTCTCGAACGGCCCACTAAATGCAGACGTGTCCGGATGCCACCTCGCGTTGTTGTTGTTGTTCGGCTGGCCACACAGCAAGCTCTGCCAATTGAACGGCGACGATGTAAGCTGCCGAGTAGACGGGGAGAATAAATCCGAAGGCGAGAACAGAGTCAAGTCCGCTCCGTAACCAATACTACTCGACGTGTTCAACGTTAAACTCCCCGCAAGCTCTCCCCGCAAACCTCCGGCAACACCTCCTCCACTTCTTAACAAGTTTCCTCCATCGACCTCCTGCTCAAAGCCGCCCTCGTCCGACGTTAAAGCCTTCAACCTATGACTGCCATGATGACTTCCATTTCCTCCCCAGCCATAGCGTTGGTCCTCGTCTTGCTGCAACATGCTCTGAAAGCTCATTTTCAGTTCCACTCACATCCTCCACCGATTTCACACAAGCTAACTTGCAAGTAATGACAAATCTCGGAACTGATTTACGTTCTCCAGACTACGTTAAGACACTGCTGCTGCCGGCTGTTGTTGCGATGAGAGCAAGGCTAAAACACCATAGCCAGCTGCAGCGGGAGAGAAGCGAGACCAAAATTAATAGCAAAGAGTACGTGGTAGGTTCAGTGGGAACTTACTTATGGACCCCACGATCCTCGCACGGCACGGGCGGTCCCGCGGTCGTCGGACCCACGGAGTGAAACTTGATGTCACCGTCGCGAAGTCGCGGTAATATCAAGTGAACTGATGTCACTGTGACCTGGGAAGTGTCTGTATTTGTACGAGCGGCACGCCTCTCAACGCACCCTTCAGCTTAGTTTGGGTACTTTTGGTCAAAAGTGTAGACAGAATTCATCACCTGGGTCCGGGGTGTCGTAGTAAAACACTTCACTTAGTCTTACCCTTCTCGGATTTTGAAATTAGTGCTCCCCCCGATACTATTTAAATCTATTACTAATACTTGGAACTACGCAAATTTGCGAGATACACCAATATGGTATTTCACAATATTTTTAGATTAAAAAAACAATTTAATATGATCTATACTATCTTTGTAATATCTCAAACAAGAACTGAATTAGATGGTCACATTCGTCCAAATTCATTAAATTAGTGTGAGTGGTCTGTGTTCAAACTCTAACACTGACAGTTGAAATAAATTGAGTCAAAACTAATAGGTTGTAGGGGTTTGAATTTTTTCCTCGGGAATGGATAAGCGCAGCCACACGGTTTCAGGCAATCGGTTTCAACACCTGCAGTATGAATTTTGTGGTTCCGTGAAGTCTGCTTCGTCTCTCCGGTCATAAGCAAGTGAGGAACCGCTTCACCGGAGCAACGTTTCTCTGGTTGTGAAGATAAACTGTTAAATGTGTGTTTTATGGATTTCTACGTAAATTTATTTATAATGTAAAGGAAGAATTGCTGTGCATTAACAGATGGAAGCCGCTGGGTATTCCTGGGCCATCACTCATGAGTTCTGGGGATACGTACAAAGATACCATCTAGCTAGCTCATCATAATACATTAAATTATGTAGCACGATTCGGTCTAAAGCGAGCGGAGAACAGCCATACTTCTTATATTTTTTTGTATAGAAACAAACAAACTTTTTGATTCACATCGACTTCACAAAAGAGGGCTGAAGTATCATACGTTCAATTCAATCCACAACCGCAGTATGTAATCGGTTTCATACCACCCCTTTCCAATCACAACACCATCAAGAAATTCCAGAGCAAATTCCCAGTCCCTTCTTATTCAATTCCTTTTTTCATAAATTGGAGAAATCGAAGGGCTCCTCCGATGCAATCATAGCCTGCAACCAAGGTAAGATAGCGTACGAAACGGTGCATTTTGCAAAGTCTTACCTTACCGGGGAAAGTTGCATGACGGATCTCCGTCACGCACTGTCTGTCTGTCTGTCAAAGCTTGCAACAAAAGGCCCCAATTTCAATGAAGGAGCAACAATCAATTACTACTGTGGTCACACAATAAGTGCGTACCCAGCTTGAAGTATACCCTGTATAACGTACGGTACGCACCAGAACGAAGAAGAAATCCAGGAAACGAAGAAGAAGGAATCGAGGAAGCTTCTCTGACCTCCAGCGAAGTCTTGTCAGCCGCCATGAAGAACTGGAGCGCGTGGCCCGCCTGCCCCGCCAGTGGCAGCTTCGGTACTGAACCGAACCCATCGATCAAGGCCTGAACTTTACAAAATTCTCTGTCCACGGCCGCTCGCATTGACACTTGGACGTGTTGGAAGCGAGCTTTTTCTATTCGCGCAGTTCTGCAGGCCGGATACTTGTGCTGGGAGTTCGACCCGAAGCCTAAAAAGCTTAAGATAAGTTAATGGGAGAGGATTCCATCTGTGAAGTGAGGACTCGACAGACAGTCAAAGAAGCCAACTAAGGTAGGAATACCATAAATGGCACCCCCCTCCTAATGGCACAATAGGGTGTTCTAAAACCAACAATAGCTAGCTTTGATGTTGATTTGAATAAGATTCGATTGGCTGAAATCTGATTGGCTCAAACTTTATTATTAGGAACAAATTCCAAAGGTAACTGTTGTAAGGGAGCCGACCCATTTTCGACCAAATAAGCAATTTTGCATATCTGGAGTGTTGTTTTCTTGAGTGGAGAATTTTTCCCATGTACAGAAATAGAGTTTAGAAGGATTCCATATTTTTCTAGAATTTTATTTCTTAAAACATAATTACTACGAATTTTTTAGTTGAAGATTTCTGTCCGACACATTCTTGTCATATAGGTCGTCCTATTTCCAACCATAGGTTGGTTGTAAAATCAACCAAGACTGCAGCCAATCATAATGTGCCACGACTGCATTGGAGATTGTGTCACAACTAATGTCCTGCTTTCTCATGATGATTGGAAAGAGTGTAGTCTATATGACGGGAATGAATCCTTGGTTGGGAATGGGTCGCCTCCCTTCGATGAAGCTATGAGACAAGAATGGGGTCCAAATGAAGAATCCACATTTATATTCAATAAAATATTCATTTTTGAAGATTTTTTTCCATTCTTCTTCATCCTTATTTATGCACACATTGAGCTGAATTTCTCAATGAATTTCCCATATCTTATAGGCTGAAATGCTTATTTTAACCATTTATGGTATTCCTACCTTAGCACGACACAACGGAATTATTTATACATGCATTAAGTTAAGCTCTTTGTTTGTTTGTTTCTAGGGGGTCACTTAGAAACCATGTGCCAACAAAATTTTGGACCCCTATATACTTTTTGAATTTTAAATAAAATGAAATGAAAAAAAAATATGAATAGATTTTTCTACATTGAAAGTTTATGTTTTGAATTATTGATATTTTTATTTGTTAATAATAATTAATTATAAATTTTTGAAATAAAAAGATACACTATAGAACTGAAAAATAACTTTTACACCCCTATGTTATATAAAAAAAATTAAATGAGCAAAAATTTCCTAAAAATAACTCTCTATTAAAAGCTCATTTTGAGTTGAATATTGATGCAATGGTCATCTAAATGTATTCTCTAAAAATATTTGAGTTAAAAAAACATGCCATTTTAGTGCATTTTTAACCTCTTCTAGAAATCATTCCATATTTTATTTGAGTTTGAAATTTTGGAAGTAGAATCCTAGTCATTAGTAAACAATGCTCAAAATTTGAAGTTAAATTTATAATTTAATAGAAACCACTTGTTCGCACATGGTTTGTTGTAGTAGAACTAAATGCGCCCCCTGAGGTTTGTTTTGTTATTTATGTTGAGATCTCCTAGACCGTGTGTCTCCTAATTGCATTCTTGGTATCGTCAAAAAGTCTTTGGCGAGGAGGGATGCATGAGCTTTGTTTTGTGACATTTAGATTCATGGAAAAGAAGATATTGATTTTCAAAGCTTTTATGGATTAAAAAATTAAAAAATTACTTTTACTTTTATTTTGACAATTATAGCAACAGTACAAGACCAACACACTAATCTTATAGTAACTAGTAGTCGACCCATTTCCAACCACTTAAGCAATTACAAACATTTAGAACATAATTTTTTTGAGTGTGGATTTTTTCCCATATACAGAAACAGAGTTTGGAAGGATTGCATACTTTTCCAAAATTTTATTACACAAAACATAATTATCGTGAATTTTTTAGTGGAAGATTCTCTTTGACCCATAATGGAGTGTCTTGTGCCATTGCCACAGTCAAAATAAAAGTAAAGGTCATTTTCTAATTTTTTTAATCCATCCAAACTTTGAAATTCCATAACTTTCATGCCATAGGTTCAAACACCACAAAACAAAGCCCATGCACCCCTCCTCCCCAAGGGCTTTCCCACGGTACCAAGAACACAAGCATGAACACATGGTCCATGAGATCTCACTTTAACAAATGGAGAATTTCATTAAAATGGTGATATTCCACATGCCATTTCCATGAGAAGGACAATTTTGGATACTACTTCTCCCATGTTTCTTCACCCACGTGCCCTCTTTCTATGAATTTCTTCCATTTTGCAATCCCCCTTTGTGCCATTTTCACGGAATAATCGCCATTTTAACCCTTAAACGTCAGGCTAGTGACCATGAAAATCAGCCCTTTTGGAACCGTATGACATCATCTAGTTTAAAAAAACCAAAAATATTCATTGGGAGTCAAACTACTGCAGAAGATTTCTCCTTTCCACCCCTAATTCCGAGGATGAATAGTTACATTTCTTGTCCTACACAAGAGATTTTCCTTGTCATTCATAGGACAAAATACGTCCACCAAGACGTTTATGGGTTAATGAAATTCCCCATACAAACAAAGCAAAACAAAACACCCTAACTTAATGGACGGATTAAACCTTTTCCATTTCTGACCACAGGACTGATTGCTAAATCGACCAAGGGCTGGGTTGCAGCAGCAGCGTTGACAGCAATGCAGCGAACCATACTTCGCCACAACTGCTCCTGGAACTGCCCCCACAACTTCACGGAAAGCAAGCAAGCAAGCCGCCTGACGCCTGTAGCTTCGATTGGCAATGCGGGGGTGGTTGGAGAGTGGGTGCGGCTGGTATCTACTGAACCTTGAAGGCCTCCCTCCAGTGGTGGCCGCGGTCCTCGCACGGGGCAGAATCTGGACTGGCGGAGAGTCTGAGACGGAAGTAAAGCAGTCAGGCAGTCAGTCAGGGAAACACGGAATTCCAGACCCAGGCAGCGAAGCTACTAAAACCGTCCATTCGAACTGTTCAGTTCTTGCCGGAAAAGCCATGCCATGATGCAGCTGCTGCAGCAGCAAGCAAGCTTGGCTTGGCTTGGCTTACTTGTGAACGTGGCGAATCAGACACTGAACGTGGCGAATCAGAGACTGAACGTCGCGAATCAGAGACTGAACTAGTGCCTAGGAAGAAATAAGAGTTACTTTTGTGGAGACAAGGGTCCTGGGGTCTCCACAAAATTATAGTGGAATCAGGTTGCCCCACACTAATTTCTTGACATGAAGGTGAAGACACCCAAAACTGTCAAAATAAGGAATTCAGCATAGTTGGAGGCCTATTTTCTTAAAACTGATATTTTTGCAGTATCAGCAAGAGAAAATCATGAATATTCGAAAAAAAAATAGATTTTTCCGATGTGATATGTAATTTTTATGATTTTTCAAAGTGGCGGATCTCTAGACCACTGGAACTGTCCCATAGGTGCACCCAAAATTGCACTGTGCAAAATTCAACTGTCAGCAAATCAAAGTTCAACATGTGTAAGATACATTAATGGAACTCTAGGGACACTTTAAGGGCACTCTATGGAACAAAGATTAGATACAGGGGCGGAATTGGATGTTTCTACCTTAAACATGTGCAATTACTATAGAAAGATGCAATAATGTAGGAACCATATGTGTTGCATGGGTTGGTGCACTAGTTCATGGCTCGGGTTTAGTGAATTGCTTGTGCCTCCATTTGGACAAGTGGTGAGTCATGAGGTAACTTTCTTGAGTAAGGCAACCTAATTGTTAAGGCAACCCAATTTCACTATTTAGTATATGTATTGTTTCTTTTGCAATGGAAATTGTCCATGTGTTTCAAGAAAAAAAATAAAAAAAATAAAAAAATGACTAGGAAGAAATTTGAATGGCTTTCCTATCACTGATCACATTGAAATGACTAAATCAACGTAGTTGGAAAAAAACCAAGAATGGTTGAAATGTTTCTTCGAGTACCAATTTTTTTTTTTTACATTCAGGAATTAACATTTTAACCATTAAAGGAAGTGGATCCACATGACCAAGCTTGACACCAAAATGCTTGGATTATTGAACCAATAGGTGCATTTAAGTCATCCATCGGCCACTTTTTGGCCTCAATGTCCTTTGACCCCTAAATGTCCAAGGCCTTATTTAAGCTTGTAGGAATTTGTTCTAAATTCAACAAAAAGACAACATTTTGATAAGTAGTATCAAATCTTTTTGTATTGTAACCGTACAAATTCAAATTAGACATGTTAGAGATCACATGGAAAAAGAAAACACAACGATATCACTTAAGAACTAAAAGATTATAATGTTTGATCATAAAGGTGTTAAAATTGTGAAAGTGATTTGAAATCTTTCAATCCTCTTTTCACATGTCAAATCTAAAAAGTTGGTCACCAAAAAAGTATGAGGATAAAGGGCCTAACATGCATAATTCCCAATGGCCTCTCAAAACCTATTCTTTAATTTTTTTTAAAAGAATTTCTAATATGATTTTTTCTCCAAGTCCTAGTGTATTTGAGGCTCATTTCCAAGAGCCCTAAACACTATGGAAAGTCAAGATTGCAATGGACACCCTTGCTCACAATTTTGAATTAAAAAAAATCATAATCAATCATTTTCAAAATTGAATTTCTGATGCTAAAACAAGACTTCAAATAGAATTTTATATATATATATATATATATATATATATATATATATATATATATACTATTAAGAATAGCAACTTGGTTAGGTTTTATTTAACTTCAAAGTATTGTTGGCACTAGAATTTGGTGCCTCGGGAATTTAGGGGTTAAGCTAGTCATGGATCTTGTTGCTTGCCCAAAATTTATTTGGTTAGTGCATGCAAAAATGCAAAATGAATAATGTCTTGACTTTGTAGCCTAAATGCAGTGCTTGGCAAGTCACATTCAATATAGAAGTGGCCCTAGTAGGTCAAAACATTCCTCCCAAAATGCAAAAAGCATTTATTGTCAACAATTCTCTAAAAACCAAGCCCAAGAGGCTTGGCTTGTCATTTGCAAGTTAAGTGAAGAAATCAAAAGATTTGAGCACTCTCATTGATAACTTTCATTGATAAATAGCTAGAAATGATTGTTTGACCAATAAAAATGTTTAGAATTTCTAATTTTGGAGGCCAAAAAAATCTCTAAATCAACCATTACTACTTTTAATTTTTCCATGCCAAAAAAGTTTGGGAATGAATAATGTATTAAGATAGGTATTTAGCAAGAGTTGCATAAGATGAACAGTTGATGGATTAGTCCCCACATTCCAATCTACAGTGGGTACCCCAATAGAACCCTAAACCGACATCTTCACTCTATGTACATCTTCAAAATCAATTATGTACCTATGTAGAAGAAACGCTTTTATAACCAAATTTTGTTCCTTCATAACTTTTGCATACAATATCCAAATGTCGTGTTATTTAGTATATTGGAACCTCCTTTCACTTGCCAATAAGGAAATATATAAATTTGAATAGTTTATTAATAGTAATTAGGCACAATAGCAATTGACAACAATTTTGGGGATACCCATTGTGAGGTGAAACATCAAATAAATGGATGTGTGGTAGGATTGAATAATCAACTCTTGAATCTCTATTCACTTGGTGGTGCATTTCTAAACTACAATTGAGTTAGTAACTGACTCTTTTGAGCTCATTGTCATTTGTTGAAAATAACCTTCATCCTTCTATTGAATAAGTAAAATACTTGTCCAAATTTAAATCAACTCTCCTAAGATGGAAATTTAAGAAAATGGAATTGAAATCAAAACCTCTTCCCAGCAAGAATAGGATTTCTCTTTTTAGGTTTGGAGGTCATAGGGTTGCAATTGGAAAGAGTTATGTGACATTCATGAAATCCCTTTATTTGTAGATAAATCCTAAATGCTTAAAATTTTTGATAAAAAATAAATAGTATCTTTTATATATGAATTTCACAAATTTAAGATGTAAATAAATATTACAATAAATAGTTGAAACTAACTATTTATATATAGTTAAATTTCTAAGAATTATTTTGGATTATTGACAAAAATATGATAATTATGGTATGCTCAAACTATATATGCATGTACCATTTTCATTTTATAGAAAATGTCCAAACTTTGATTTAATAGCAATCAAATAAGAATTGAAGGTTCTAAATAAAAGTTATATTCCATCATTGAGTATATTTTAGAGTTTCATGATTCTAGCAAATTACTATAAAATTGAATTATAATAATTTATATTAAATTTATGCTAAATTTAAATATTCAATTGCTTTAAATTGATATTTGTTGTTCAAAATAAAAATTCATGAATTTAACTACATATATAATGTAATTTTGAACTTTAATACTATAAATATATTTTTATATGCCAAACAAAAAAATATTGGAAATTCAAATTTCTATTAATATTTGGAAATTAAGATTGATAAAATCACTTTGACCGTTAATTTATCTTCAAAAAATAATCTTTGTAAAATGTTCAAATGTGTATATCTAGTACCCATACCAACCTTAAGATATATAAAAATATTCAAAGAGGTATTGATACATAGATTAAAATTGTAATACCAATACATTTGAGTCTTATATCTTACAAAATTGTATGGTCTTGTACCCTAGGTGATTGGTTCCTTCAAGGGCAACTGCAATGTAAGCTTACTTTGCAACAACTTCATTTTATAGGAAGCTCTACAATACCAAAGCAAAGATATGAAAGGGCCAAATCACAAGAAATTCCTACATGAGTTCATACTATAGGAAAATTCCCAAGTGAAATTTGAACAAGCCTCATACAATGTCAACATTGGTCTTCTTTGAATCAAACTAGTGCCTTTATTCATTATGTCTTTTTGACTAAGGTGGAAGTGCCCAATACTATTTACTTAAGTGATTTCACATCTTTTGATGTGGAATCAATACATGAGACTATTTTTGACACATTGGCAACTAAAAATCATGAATTTTCTAAAAAAAATCTTCAATTTTTTGAGCATGTACGATTATAAATTTTTTAAACCATACTTCATGACATATCATAAAAAAATAAATTCTTCTCATATCTCATATAAACATTTAGAACATTTTATACTACACACATCTAAATATTTTCAAGGTTGGTTTACAGTTCAAGTTGGTTTTTAGTTACTTCCATATTAATTTTATAGAGGGCTTCACAACTTTTCCCGGTTCATACTTCGTCACCCAGCTCCGATTGATACCCGCGCAAACTTAATACCTCGGTTTGCTCTCCAGACACATTCCTCCCAGTTCTCAACCCGGTCCTCCGAAGTGGATATGATGGTGAAGCAGCCATCAGATTGAGACTGTGGATGTGTGTGTGCGGCAGCGTCTTGCTCGCGCTCCCCAAGCTCCATTGCTTGCGCTTTTTGCTGCCCGTCTCCAACTCCTCGGCAATCGCAACCAAGAATCATGTCCACAGCGACTCTCCAGTAGTCACAACAGTAATTCCTGCATCTCTCTCTTCCCCTGTACACCACAATGCAGTCCATTGCAACAACCGTCATGGCTTCCTTGAGCAGCACCAGCATATTGTGGCCAAGCTCCTCCTCCTGCCGTTTCTCACATTCCACTGGTGTCTCTCATGTTTCTTGTTGCTACCCATCTTCTTCTGTATCCCAATGTAGTGCACCATCTCAATCCACGGGTGAGGAAGTCACCATGGTGATGGGCAGGCGAGAACTCGTGCTGGGGGGATTGGCAGCGAGCTTGGGGGTGGGGGTGGGCAGCAGTGCGGAGGCGTATACGCAAGTGGAAGTGGGAACGTTCTTGCCTCGTGCGGAGGGGAATTCGGAGTTCGTGCAATTCGAAGCGAAAGCCAAAGACACGCCGGCTCTTCGAGCTGGTCGGTAAACTCATTGCCCTGAAAATTGGGTGGATTTTGAATTCAGAACTCTTGTTTAGGGTTTGGGATGGTATGCGGTAATGAGATTGCATCTCGGATTGCATGAATTTGGAATGCAACCCTAGTTTAGTGGCGTCTCTAATTTTGGTGATTAACGTTGGTGATACTACTTTTGCTGTTGAGCATAGTGCCTGTTGTTAGATTGGTTAAATTTTTGTATGTTTTTGTTGGTGAATGAGAGGGGATTCTACCTCGACAGAGAATGCATCATTTGGATATCATGTACAAAAGTTATGACTGGTCAAGGTTTATACGGAGATCTTCTAAAATTTCTTCTTAAACAATAGGTACCTATTGATTAAGGAGATGAATACTAGCTGAACATTTGTTCAAGTGGGGATTTTTGGTCCTTGGCAATTCTCAGTGTCCCTACCTTAGGTAATTTGTCTCATAATGTTTGAGGGGGCTAACTGAACACGCCCTGAATCAATGAATAGTGTCAAGGAAAAGAATCTAGATTCCTGTTGTGCACAATCTTGTACTCATGCAAAGGCAGGTGTGGCTCACGTTAGAATTATTTACATCTTTTCATCCATTTCATTCTCAGGTTATGTTTGCACATGGACTCACTTGGCAGCGATTGCATACCTGCCAATGTAATAAGTTGCATCAAAGGTCGGCTAGTTCTTCAATATTGTAGTGCTCTAAAATCGTTTCATGCTACGCTGTGTACTACTCTGATGTTGATGATGGGTGCGCTTTTAACAGGAAATGTGCAACCTTATAAGTTCATCCTTCCTCCTACATGGAAGCAAGTAAGGATAGCCAACATTCTGTCCGGGAACTACTGCCAGCCCAAATGTGCAGAGCCGTGGGTGGAGGTCAAATTCGAAAATGCAAAAGAAGGGACAGTGCAAGTGGTGGCATCGCCAATGGTTCGTCTCTCCAACAGGCCCCATGCCACCATTGAGGAGATTGGCAACCCTGAGAAGATCATTTCTGCTTTAGGCCCATTTGTGACGGGCAATAGCTACGACCCTGATGAGGTGATGGAGACTTCTGTTGATCACAGAGGCGATCTTACTGTAAGTACACCAATGATTCCTCTGTCTGCCATTTGAAATTCTTGTAGCAAACTCCAAATATAGATTATTTTTTGCAGATGATGGGATCTGTATTGGGGTTCGTGGTGGGCAATGCATGATATAGATTTATGTTTGTCTTTTACTGTCCCTCACTAATTGTACAGTACATCAAGGTTGGCTGTCTAAGTCTAGGCTCATCTTGCCTATGAAACAATCTCAACGCCTAGGTGACCAAGCTAAAATATAAGCTCCACTTTGGAGGCTAACAGTCAACTTTCAAAACAAATTCTATAATTCAATGATGCAGGGTATGATTTCTTCTTTCTATTAGTATATTTTATTACTATCCTAAAAACTTCCTAAATGATTAATTTCGAATTCTATAGATTTGGAAGATACCACTTTTGGCCATTCGGGCACTTCGGAATAAGCCTCGCATTGTTAGTTTAATCATGCAAGGATCGGAATCGTCCCTAATGCGACAGGAATTGACTGCTTTCCAAACTAGTCATAAACTACGTGTGCGAAAGTTAGATGTATGTTCTAATTGTTCTTAATGCCTGCCAGCACTTCCTTTGGCAAAGTGGCACTTCTTAGAACACATTGAATCAAGCTCAATCGGACCGTATATAGAAATTGACTCCACCAGAGTGCTGAACGTGAAGTGCTGAGCATGCTACTCTCAGAAGCTTATCAGCTGGATGAGGCTTGCGAAGTACTTGCGAAGTATACCCCCTCATAAATCACTGTCAGGGCTTTTGATAAGGCCAGAATGACTGGTAGGTCATGTAGACGGACCGCTCTGATTCTACTTAAGTATATTGTTGAATCAAAATTTAGAGAAAAGGGTCCATCGGGGTTGATCACAAATTCCTTTCCTTTTTTAAAAATTCACTAAGATCCGCCGTTCCACTAGTTTCTCTAATGTATTGCACCGAGAGGAGCTTGAGCTTTCAATGTGTGATTTGACTTGATTTGTTATTGAGGCAAATCTCTTATTGCAGAAAATTTGTGACTACCTAATCTGATCTATCCTATCAGTGCGAGTGACACTAGTCTACCAAGGTGCACCGTTTAGGTATTTTCACTAATTTTGCGCACCCACTAATAGGGTACTTATATCAGTGCAGTTGTCCCAGTGAAGAGACTGAGCAGTGGGTCTCTCATTCTGTGCAATATAACTTAGATGCATCTCTCTGTTGCTGTCGGTCTAGATATTTGCTTAGAACTTACCTTGGTTATGTTGGTATGCAGTATTATAACTACCAACTGGAGACGCCATTTGCATTGACAGGATCTCACAATTTAGCAACTGCAACAGCGAAAGGGAACGTGGTTCTTTTGTGTGTGGTGAGCGCAAACGATAAACAGTGGGCCGCATCACAAGATTTGCTGAAAACCATTTTGAAGTCATTCACGGCGTAAGATAATGGAACTGCATTGGGGTACACTAGGTAGTGTGGCTAACCTTGTTAAAGTAAAACACCAGCCCTGATAAAATCTGAGTTTGTAAAATATGGTCAACATGAGCATGTTAATTTCTTGCATTTTTTATATCATTCTGCGTGACTGAGGAAAGGAGTTTGGTACATTCAGTTAGTTCCCTCTCACAAATCGATTTAATTGAAACTATTATGTCCATGTCAGCCTTGGCATTCAATTTTGGGTTTTCATAACTTTTTAATGCAAACTGGGCTGCACAACACAATCAATTATGTCAGCTGTTTTGACTTCTAAGTCAGAGGGCACTCCTGTAAAATCTATTCTTATCTGTGAATTGCAGGCAAAATCACGAGTCACATAAAGTTTTCGGGACTTGGGAGCATTGATCCCAGAACTGGTTTATGGAATTTAGTGCAATGTGCTACATAGTTTATGGAATTTAGTACAATATGCTATCTTCAAGTCAAACAGGCATAAACTTCTGATACCTTGATACCTTGAGACTGAGTAGTAAAAAAAAAAGAAAAAAAAGGTAGAAAAAAAAGGATTTTGTAATTTGTGAAGGATTATTGGGAGTACTAAAATACAAAATTGACTATATAGATGCTAATTCCAATGCGGAGGAAATTGTGAATTGGCTATCAAATTTTATTGGTAGATAAAAAATATAGACCAATTTGACCACTTATAGGCTTTTAAAAATCTTAATCCTGTTACTTGAATTTGAGCCTACATGTTCTAATATATAGATACACTTTTAAAGTTCCTTCTCCTATGTAAGCAATATGATTGAAAAAAAATCTAATTAGAGCTAAAAAAATGAGCTCAAACAGTGATGTATTAACCCCTAAATGCCTGAGGCACCAAAATTTGGTGTTGACAATATTTTGAAGTTAAATAAACCAAACCAAGTTGTTATTTTTAGTAGTTTATATTTTTGAAGAATTATTTTTTAAGTCTAGTTTTTGCATCAAAAATCTGATTTTGAAAATGAATGAGTATAATTTTCTATTCAAGATTTTGTGCAAGGATGTCCATTGCAAATTTTGATTTTCTACTATTGAGGGTTGTTGGAAATGAGTCTCAAATACACTAAATCTTGGAGAAAAAGTCACATTAGAAATTCATTTAAAAAAATTGTAGAGTAGATTTTAAATATATATTGATTGGATTATGCATGCTATCCACTTTAACCTTATAATTTTTGTTTACCAATTTTTTAGATTTGGTATGTGAAAAGTGAATTAAAAGACTTTAAACCTCATTTATAGTTTTAACACCCTCATGATTGAACATTATAATGTATCAATCCATAAGTGATATTGTTGTATTTCAACATATTTTGTTTGAATTTGTATGATTACAATTCAAAAAAATTGATAAAGCTTATCAAAATGTTGGCTTTTGTTCAATTTAAAGAAAATTCCTAGAAGCTCAAAAATGCCTTGGGCATTTAGGAGTTAAACAAAGTATTAAAGAGACCTAAAAGGCTAGGCTAGTTTAGGATTACCGTACCCATAAGGCATAAGGTAGGATCAGCAAAAAATAATTATTTTCAAGGATGCCAAAACAAAATAAAACGAATCAAAGAATTGCCAAATTTAGCAAGAATTAAATGACTAAATTGTTGTAAAAAAATTAGATTTCCAATATAATTCAAAATCTCAATCTACGAACATGTACACAACTGATGCCGAGGTGAAGGGAACTCTAAATTGACAACATTGACATTTAGTAATTGCACACAACGGAGAGGTTATTTTTATAACGAAGTCCATTCTCTGTTATGAACCCTCAAAGGATATGGGATAATTTGATGATTGAGCTCCTACTAATGCTAACCATTTTCACATTCCACATGGTTTGTTTTACATCTAATTTGTATAATAAACTTGTCTTCCTCAATTTTATGCACACCTAAGTAAGTGACTTTTGGATTTGGCTAACAAACATTTCTTCTTTTTAACCAACATAATGTCGTTTAAAAAAATTATTTTATAAAGTACCAAACCTACTTTGGGAACTTTGATTAAATATTCAGCAAAAAAATTATTTTGTAAAGTACCAAACCTACTTTGGGAACTTTGATTAAATATTTAGCATCAATATGCCGACCTTGCCCTATGCACACTTTACAATTGGATATAGAACTCAAATTTGCAATATAATAGCAACATTTAAAGATATGGATTTCTAACCTTGTTTAGACATCATCCAATACAAATCATGAAAATTCAAAACCATTTTACATTGCTATTAAAATGTCTTTGTCTTATAAAAGCATCGCCACATGCATGTCAAAAGACTAATGCTTAACTAATGCCTTTGTATTGTTTTTTTCAATGCAAATAAACATTTTTTTCCAAGGGTTAACAACTCCTACAACTTCTTTTATAGTTAATTATAATACATGATGCAAATTTTATTTGCTTTCTACACAGTAAGACACTTGCGATTGGTTGAAGAGTTAACCCTAAAGTCCCATTGTCCCCTCGAGGGACCAAATGGATTTCAAGTAAGCTCCTACAGTCTCAATGTTGATTGTGATTTTCTGAAGTTTTTTGGGAAGATAGAAAAACACACATTAGCTTTCCAAAAATAAACAAGTGACTCTCCTTTCTTCACATTCTGAAGTTTTGCTGCACCAGTGGAGGAGCCCATGTCTTCAAACAACTCTCGAGTTGTTCGTTTGTTCATGCTCCACACTCCATAGCTAGAGCCGCCTGAGCTTCTGGATCTCAACAAGAAGGTCCGGTAAGTTAGTTCATGTCAAGAGGGAATCCATATCATCTCATCATAGCAAACTGCCATAACAACGCAGCATCACACAACTGATCATGCTGACTCAAAATCATAACAGATTTGCGCACTCTAGTACAACGCAACACTCCAAAAATGTACGGTACAGTCGCACTTGATTTCATTCCATGTTCTTTTTTTTCTGAAATATCCATACGATTTAAGCTAGTGTGAAGTGCTTCCCACAATTCTGTTCGATCAATTTTCTCACCAAATGACTATGGTTAGGTTTCATTTTCGCAGCATATGTAATCTTCGACGACGCACACGAAGCTCTGAAGAACATGCGCATTGCGGTGTAGGCGGTTTCTACTTTCTTGTGCTAACGGGCTCCAATTGTGCGAGACTGCCGTTTGCTCAGATGACCGCATCTCCTTGTTGAAAGCGTGCGATGGATCAGAAGTATAGTGAAAGAATTAAATTGGTTCAGAAGGAGCGGCAACTTGCGAAATATTGAGAACAATACAATATTCTACCGATGCTGTGGTCATGACCAATTAGGGTTTTTCCAAGAGAACAGAAGCTGCAACAAGATTTGCTGGCGTGGACATCAAAGGTAAGGCGGACTTCATTGGATCCTAAGTCTTCTGTGATGGAATCAAGTGTTCGGTTTAGTTTCGGTTGCATGCAAGAAAATAAAAATAAAAATAAATTCCGACTCTGTTTTCGGACGTCACACTACAGGTTAGGTGAGCAAACCTTCGTTGAACAACAGGGGAGACCTGTAGCAGCGGCGACCTGGGTCGCCATTGCCGGAAGAATGGCCGGGTGAGTGCCTTCCCGCCCCTCCTTTCCGTCCCACAAACGAAGGCATTACTATTTTTTTTTAATATTAAACCAACAGAACAGGATCAATCAACCCCTGACCGTTCCCCGATCTATCTTGTTCGTTTCCCGATCTGTCCTGATCTGTCCGTTACCCCGATGAATTTCATCTTCCCCGGTAGGGTCGCCCGGTGATTCTCCCGGCGCCATTGCCGAGGTCGCAGACTACCCGAACAACGGACTGATAACTGCAGAGGCCGTAGATTACTAGCTTGTTGCATACTTGTTTGGTTTGATGAATTACCCTGAAAGAGGAGGAAGGTGAAATGGCCGGTTTCGGAAAGTCGATTGCGTAGACGAGGAACGGAAGTAGCAGTTTCTTGGAGTCGTAGTCATGGTTGCATTGATTCTTGATGTCTCGGCCGGCTGAAAGAGTTCAAAGACCGCTTTTTCGAGCTTCTTGAAGATGAACGATCAGGTGCAAGATGTGTGGTCCATTCAGCTGTTACGAGCGTTAACTGCACAGAGGATGAGCGTTACGTTTTAGCTTGTGCTTGCTCGCCTCCCTGTAGCTTCTGATTGCAAGTTAAATTGCATTCTCGGTTTCTGACAAGCTCGGTTTCTGACAAACTCGGTTTCTATCGTTTATTGCAGCGTGAATTCAATGAAAGCTGTCGGTAGAAGAATGACTCTCGGATGCACTGATTTCGGCCCTCTAGTCATGATTTTGATGAAAATGAACCGATTGCGCATGCCGAAGCAAGTGCTTCATCGTTTCAGTCCTTTGAATCAAGACTAGTTGAAGAAAGGAAGATTTTATTTAACAGTACGCTGTGTACACACCCTTTCGGTGTGATGCTTCTTCCTCACTTGCATAATATTGTAGTAAGATGCAATCAAAGGAGAATTGTCCATTCTTGCTACAACCGCTCAGCAGTGTCAGTAGCTTTGAGCTGGAGTGTCCTGGGGGGGCGGGGTGAACCGACGGACCCCTAGCTAGCCTCGCTCGTCCCCGATTTTACCTCTGGGGAAATCACAGGAACTTTTTGTTTGCCACCCATGATACAATTTGGAATTTTTGAATTCATATGTGGAATCAGAGGCCCCAAATTAGCAAGGTGGGGTGTAGAAGACTTAATCAAACACGAAATGTGTGTGTGCGCGCGCTAGGGTGAAGTATAGTTTAGTTGCCTAAAATTGCATTTCATTCATGAATGGAATGACTTCCGTCGCTACAGAATCTGCCCGAGGGTTTGGGGCTGGCGTTGTACACTAAGCAACCGACGGATTGCAGGTTTTAACTTGGAATACAATCCGCAATTTCAAAGAAATTAAAAACAAAAATAATCTGATTGGGAATCTTTCTCAGAAGTCGACAAATTTTCAAGTGTGTGACAGTCGGCGTGACTTTGATGGCGGCGCGATTTCCGGCTTTTTGTTGATATATGAACTTTTGAGTTTTGAAGCTGTTAGTGAGGTACATTTTGCATTGGGATTGCAAAATCGGCGATTTTTAGGTTTCTATTATAATCTTAGTAAACTGAAAATTTTCGTGAACAGCGTTCGAGTTCTGGACACTTAATAACTTGCTGACTCAGTTCAGATCCGAATGCTGAGCTAGAGGCCTGTGCGTCAGCGACATCAGTCTTATTTAAGCTCTTTTCTCGCTTAATGAATGAAACCAGCTCGGTGTGTAGGAGTCTCCTTCGTGTTTTGATTTCGATGCGACTGGAGAAGACAAGCGCTCACAGAAATAGAGTGTACAGCCTCCTCTGCCTTCTTAGTAATCTAGAATGTGATTGACAATGTCGGTACTCTCTTTTAGTTCCCAGGTTATATACATCTCTCTTTAGAGCGAGTCCACGTTTTATTCCGATTCAGCACATTATTAGACTCAGAAAGAGGATTCTGGTAGCAAATATTTAACTTCTCTGTGACTTGGACTTCTCTTTTCTGCAGCTGACATTCATTTCTTTGTGCAGGTTGTGATCTCAAAGGACTGCCTAACTCACCAGTCGAGATATGTCGCCTTTCCCTTCTTCATCAAAATGTGTATGAATCTTGATTTCCTGGATTCAGGCGTAATCTTCAGGAATGGAGGCGGGGCGGCAGGTAGAAACTCAGACAGCATGAGCGGCGAAGCAGCATGCTTTTGTGTCTAATAATGTTCTGAATCGGAATCCAACATGGACACACGGCGGACACCGTGTGAGGAAGGGCCTTTGGTATACTCGGGGAAGAAAATGCTGGGAAGTTCTGAGTTTATGTGCGGCTGGTCAGGAAAATCATTGACGGTGAAACTTGCGTTGATGATATGTTTTGGAGTGTCAATTCTCTTGGTTCCAATCTCGTTGACGTTCACATCAACTCTCCGCGAGCGCCTGCTCGAGTCTTCATTGATTGCCGCCCGAGGTGCGTCTTCTACACCGCTAGCTTTGGTACAAGACTTTTACCCTTAATTTTGAATCGATTGTAGTGGCGTCACAAATTTGCACCAAATTGACTTCGATGGTGGTCAGTTCGCTGTTTCTTCGAACATAACGATTCTCTTACTCCACACTTGGAGAACCGAGGGAGGCAAAATTGAGCGGAAGCGCGGTTATCATTTCGAGATTAAATCTGGCTGGGGGAGTGAATAGAATATTAGATCTAGGTTGCGAAAATTTCCTTGAGGAATTTCTTCGTTTCGTTCTTGGCATCGGAATATCGTTTAGGAGCGTCATTGAAAAAAAGCTCCTGATTGCAGCTACTTCCACGCACTTGCAGGAAAAACCTCGGAGGCGGCGAGGAGCAATCCAGAAGAGACTTTAGAAGGCTTATTATTCCCACCTGAGGTTTTTAATGGCACCAACTGTACCAGCAGATCACAAGAGTATTCTATGCGAACACCGTCCAGGTACAAGCCTTCATCATACCTGATTTCAAAGCTTCGTGAGTATGAGCGTCGTCACCGGAAATGTGCTCAAGAGGTAATAAAGTTCAGCCCAGGGAGCAATGCTACGGAGCAAGATTTCGGAGGATGCCAGTTTATTGTGTGGATTGCTTCAAGCGGCCTTGGCAACCGAATCATGACCCTTACATCGGCATTCGTGTATGCGCTCTTGACCGACAGAGTGCTCCTCATTGATCCAAGCATCAACGTTGACGAGCTCTTTTGCGAACCCTTTCCCGATACATCGTGGCTGCTTCCACAATCCTTCCCCAATCAGTGGGCGACAGAATTAGGTGAGGAATCTTCGTTTAGGTTTGGGTCCTTGACCCGAAATGGCACCTTCACCTCTTTGCATAACGGTTATGCATATGTCAGCCTAATGCACGACAATGATGAAGATGACAGGAGGTTTTTTTGTGCAAGATACCAAGACTATTTAAGAAGCTTCCCTTGGCTTTTCTCGAGGTCCAATCAGTATTTTGTCCCGGGGCTTCATTTTGTGTCTGAATTCCATGCGGAGCTCGACAGGCTCTTTCCGGATCGGGAGATGGTATTTCATCATATCATCCGCTACCTGCTTCATCCGTCTGATTCCGTGTGGAGCATGATATCACCATTTTTCAGTACGAAACTGTCCAGCGCGCAACGCAAAGTAGGACTTCAAATTCGTGTCAAGGACCCCAATTCTATGTTGTCTACAATCTTAGATTTGGTAAGCGTTGCTTCCATGACTTCCTGAATTCTGAAGATTCCGTTGTCTGCCGTTTTCCTCGATCTGCACACTGTGCCCTTGCATTTGGATCGCTACTGTCAATCAAGAATCTGAACTCCATGTTCCAACTGGTGCTGTGCTTGGTTTCTAATTATTTAGTACAGCCCTACATCCTAACCAAAGGGTTTCCTCCAGCAAGATTTGACAAATAGGTGTTCCTGCTGTCTCGCAGATTCTTTCCTGCGTTCTTGAAAACAAGTTGCTGCCCAACGTGACGTCGCTGAGTGAAGCCCATGTTGACAATGCTCCCAGAACAAATTCCATCTCCGTCCTAATTGCATCTCTGCATGGAATCTTTTACGAAAGAATACGAGGGTTCTATCTGAATCATCCGACTGCAGACGGTCACGGTGTGGGCGTGTATACAGCGAGCCATGAGGAGGAGCAAGCTAAAAATTCGGTAGACCACGACAAGAAGGCATTGGCTGACATGTACCTTCTGTCATTCTGTGACACTCTCGTCACCAGTGCGTGGTCTACTTTTGGATATGTTGCACAGGGAATCTCGGGAGTGACCCCTTGGATCCTCACGAGGATTGAAAGTGTGGCGACTGCTGAGGAGGTAATCCGAAAACAAGGTCATTGTTACCATGGTGTATCGATAGAGCCTTGCTTCCATGCTGCTCCATTATTAGATTGTGATAACAACGGTTGGGGTCAAGATTCTGGAAGAATTCTTCCCTACATTCAACACTGTGAGGACGTGAGCTGGGGGATCAAAATCATGGAGAATGGTACATTTAACTAAAGTTCTCAGATATCTGGTCAAAGAGTTTACACTTCCTTACACCTCGTGCCTGGAAGAGATGTGCTCAGTAGGCCTTCCTAAATTGGGAAGAAATTAAAGAAGTGGTGTTTTTGTAAAGAAGTGGTGTTTTTGAACTGTGATTTCTGCAATGCTATGGCATGTGACTAGCACTGAAAGATTTTAATTAGGACATCACAGAGATATATTGCGCCAAGTCTCACCATTTGGAAATGGTGAAGAAGATAAGCTGAACCGTGCATTTCTTGTGGAAACTAGCTTGACATACGGTTACTGCATGAGCTCTATATGTGGAACAGGCTATAACACATGTGCTCGAGCCTTGAATTAGAATTTGAACTTTCAAATCTAGGTGACCTACAAAGGACCTAATGTCAAGGACCTCACACATTGCTTAGAACTGAATTTCCTTGGGTAGAAGAGTCATCCATGCTCTCTGCTAGCTATGTCGCAGAGAAAAAGAGAAGAGCGTGGTACGAATAAGTCTCCTCCTTCTCTTCCTTCTTTTGATGGTCTTCAGTTGTCCCTTGGGATCGCTTTCCCACTTCATCTAATTTCCTTTCCTGTCTCGACTCTCACAATCATGTGGACGCTTAAGGTAGGAGGTCTATAAATCTCCCACCTAATAGCTGAAACTGACTTTTGGGGAGGGGAAGCTTCTTCAAATACTTTTCAATAAATTTATATTGAAAGACAAGTGAAATTGGCATCTCTTCTATGTCCTTTCATATTTTTTTGGAGCTTTGTGTAATTAGTTTTGAGATTTTGAATATGAAATGGCATATAAAGAGGTCTCTAAAATTGCCCACCCCTTCAAATGTAAACCATTTGTACATTGATGAAGGCTATGGAAAACCTGTACAAATAGTGTACATTTGAGGCGTTGGGAATTTTAGAGCCTGTGCACATTTAGAACCTCCTACCTTAAAAGACAAAAATTCACTATTAAAAAATGGTGTTCAAGTCAACAAAAATTTAATAATTTTTTGTTGACTAGGATAATGTATTGACCATTTTAACAATTTTTCAATTTTTTTGTTAGTTAATTTGGTACAAGCTAATAAAATGGTCATTGAATTTTTGTTGATTTAAATAATGCAACATTTAAATCAACAAAAAAGAAGACATGCCTCTCACTCATTGGTGATAAAAGAGAGGTGACTATAATGACATAAGAGAGGAGAAGACAAGCTCTTCATACAAATGGGATGATAAAAAGTTAAACAAACCATATGGGATGTGTGAATCACTCATAGTCATAATTCACATATTGCATATGGTTTATTCTACTTTCTACTACCCATTTGTATAAAGAACTTGTTTTTTCTCCTCTTTTATCACCAAAGTCACCTCTCTTCTATCACCAATCTCCAAATTATGAAAAATTGATCTCCTTTCTTAATAAATTAAAAATTTAACTTATTTTTAATTGAATTATAAAGTCTGATTTATAGTCATATCTATGTGTCGTTTTTGTCTATGTAGCGATTTGTATTGGGTCGGTTTTAGCTTGTTAGGTGGCGGCCATTCATTGAGCAAATTTATAAATGAATTAATATTGTTATTTTTTTGACTTGACCACCATAACAAAATGGACAACAATTTTTTACTAGGTATTGTTCAAGACAACATGACTGAAGATACAAACAACATCAACACTTTTTTGTTAATTTTTTGTTATAGTGGACACTATTTTTTTTACTAGTGACTAGTGATTCCTTCATGTGCTTATTACATCAAATGTGCTTTGTTTTTCCTACACTTAAGGGTACTTTTATATTGAAGGTAATGAAAAGGTGAGATATATAAATTTTAAATATGCGTTTAAGAGGAACTTAAAACTCAATTTATATTAGGGTGAAAAATCCTTCCAAAGTTGAATCTTATATTTTTCATCAACAATGGTATTAGTGTCTTTGAATTGAAGTTCATGCAAAAAAAGATGAGTCATTTAAAAAAATGAAAAAAAGAATCATTTCATTTGCAATTAGATGTTCTTCTATTATTCATGGCATACTTCTTGGAGCACATGTATCTATTCTATTTTTTTTTGGTTTGTTGGATTGACAGTTGCTAGTGTGTTTTCTCTAATTTTTTTACTTATAGAATTAAAAAGTGTACAATGTCCATCCATTGAAGTAGGTTTGTTTTGTTTGTTATGTTGAAATCTCTTGCACCACATGTCCCATGATCATATTCATGGTACCATCAGGAAGCTCTCTACAAATGAAGGGTGCATGGGCTTTGTTTCATGGCATTTTGATTCACAAAAGAAAAGATATTGAGTTTCAAAGTTTTTATGAATTAGATAATTAGAAAGTTACTTTTACTTTTGTTTTGACTGTGGCAACCATAGGATATCTATCTATATCTTAAATTTGGATGTTTGTTTTGTTTTGTTTGTTATGTTGAAATCTCCAGACTATGCATCTCCCGGTCACGTGCTTGGTACTGTTGGAAAGCCTTCAGCGAGAAGGGGTGCACCAGCTTGGTTTCGTGGCGTTCGAACGTACGATATGAAAGTTGTTAAATTTTGAAGTTTTTATGAACTATAAAATTAGAAAATTACTTTTACTTTTGTTTTCACTGTGGCAACGGCACAGGGCACACTAGCATAGTCGGTAAAAAGATTCAAAACTTATTGCAATTTTAAAGAAATTAGTGCAGGCAACATCAATATCATTCTTAGTGTAAGTTAGTCTCCACCCGAGGTTGGACCGACGAACAACTGAACGATGGTTGAAGAGACCGCGTGCTTGAATTTCGCCGTTTCCTGTGAAGCTCACAGTTAGTCCCGACGCCGACGCCGGCTACTTGCGCCGATGCCCGGCGACTGACTTGGCGGTATCCACCATAAATTTCTCCATCCATCACTCACGGAACACTCACGGAACACTCACGGAACAGTACGGAACGACACTGTTGCTATAGTAGAAATTCAGTTGCGCATCGCCGATTTGGTCACGGGAGAGGCAGGCGCCCGCCCGTGACGGTAGGGGTTGACAAAGTTCGCCCTACCATCACCTCGTCTGCTGCTTCGGCTCCGTGCGTACTACGAAAATTCATTGCGGACATTTCATTTGCGGGGAGAGTATTGCGACCGACTCTTGATCGCTGTAACGTAACGACTCGTCTTTGTCGTAGTTTCTTGGAGAGTTTGGCGGAATTTTCTTCAATTCCGGTCGGTAAGTGTTTGTTACGCGTTGCGGCGTTATTGTGAGTGATATGCAAAACGCGATTATGAACGTGATTGAGATATGCGCAACGTGTGCTCTTTTGTTTGAATTACAGGTTTTAAATTGTGAGAGATGTCTTTGGTCTTTGATATGGTGGATTAGAAGATTCCGTTCGCACTAAATTTCTTTGTAAACACTGAAATAGCACGTGTTTGGTTGCCTGGCTTGATTGCGCTTGCTTCACTGTTGCAGGAGGGGCTATTTGGAGCTCGGGACTGGCAGCTTTGAAGGAGTTGATGAGCGAAGACGTGGCTTGGCAAAGAGCTTAGCTGAAATTGTGACTCGGATGGAGGGCAACCTTGGCTGTGATTCTTAATTGCAGGGTGCTGTATTACTAATCCAAATCTCATCCGCAACTCGTTTTAGGTATCGTCGGCATCAATTGTTTATCACAGTGCCGTCGTTGCTTTGCTTTCATCTTCACGTTGTGCACACTTTGGTTTGTGTTGTGAAACACTTGTTTTAGGGTTACACGAGTAATGGATATATTGAAAGTAATTATTGTTCAACGTTATTCATCTAGGTTTTGGAGTCCTGTCGGCAGTTTTGTTTTGATTCGAATCTATGAATTTTAATTTTTTTCAGAAATTTATACTTTTCCAACAAGCAGCAATGGCTTATTCCAGTGATCTGTACTTGTCGATTACCGTAGTATAAAGGAACTTGGTCATATTTACCTCACTGTGGTAAACTTATTTCAATCTTATCAGGAAAGTGCAGGCGCCGGCAAGGATGCCAGCAGGCACTCTAGATGTATATCTGGACTGCGCCAAAGGTCTCAAGGACACGGAGATCATTGGTATGTAGATTCATTGGTAGAAGCACACCCTTCCTAAATCCTTTTTCTGTGAAGGAGACTTTTCACCGATTTGCAGTAGTGTATGGAGGGACATTGCCTTTGCCTGAAAATTTCCATTTTTTGACGTGAATCTCGTGACTACTCGTCTTGCCGTGAGAGTATCGATAGAAAGCTTCTAAGGATTCCTTTATTCATTAGTTGTCCTAGATCTCATGAACAACTCCTCACCTTGACCGCTTTCTTCTTGATTTTAGAAAATTTTAGCTTTTCTGAGCTTCATAAGTCGACAGGATTTGTGTATGGGCGTAGCATTTTGTACTCTGGTTTTATGTCACAATCTGTATACCATTGCTTTTTTGTTTAGCTTTTCGATACAGCGGGGCGAATTTTGTAATGTTTAGATCTGCAAAACTTAATGACCAACTTATTAACTCTTGAAAGCTTGGGTGGGCAGGTAAAGCGGACCCCTATGTAGTTCTAAAGGCTGGAAAAGCAACCTGTAAAACTGCTACCTGTAAAGGTATATATTCGGACGTCTTGCTTTCGTTTGCAAAATACTTCATTTGCAAGCTATATCCCCTGTTGCAGTTGTGGAGAGTTTTGTTTCTTTGGTAGTAACTTTTGGTCTCTTTTGTAGAGATTCTTAAGCCTAATCCGTGCTGTGGCTTGTGCCGTAGACCAAGGCAGCGCACCAGTGTGGGGCGAGAAGATTAGCCTAAACCTCGCAAGTGGCTGCAAACAATTGGTTCTTACGATTTATAATGCAAACACGTTTTACAAAGATGACGTTATGGGGACAACCACGTAAGAAGACGTTTTGCAATTTGAATACATTATGCCAACTATTTAGATCATCGAGGACGAGCCTTTAGAAGTCGTTAGCCACGACTGTAAATGCGTCACATGCTAATGGCTATTGTGCTAAGAACGAAGAGAAAAGCTGATGGTGATTGCTCTTGATTTTCCCCTCTGTCAATTTAGCTAATAATGGAAAACATGTTTGTGATGGTTCAGGATCACTCTATCGGAAGTGTTCGACTCTGACAACCAGCTCCCTGATGGCACCTTCTTAAGTCCCTCAGCAGATTATCCAGTGCTTCGTCCTGATGGAAAAGGCCGAGGTCAAATTAGACTTGCACTAGTCTTTGAGGAAGATGGCAAAGACCAAAAAAGCATCGGGTTAGTGTTAGTCCTGAATACGGTCGTGTTTTTGACTAGAATTGCGTGATGGTCAACTATCTCAAGCTCTGGTAGCGCTGTGTTTAGAGCGTACTTTGACGTGGGTGCGGCGTGGGTGCAGGTATTGAAGGTGTTGCAATCACTCTATTTGAAGGTGGGAAAGAGAAGACGAAATGAAGGACAATATTGTCTTCCTCTGTAAGGAAGAGCACAAGTGCCCACATTTCAAAGGAGGGGCGCTAGCTTGAATACCCAGTAGGTCTAAGTGAACCTCTGTTTCCCCATATATTAAGATTCAATTTCAGCTCTTCTTTTTCGGGTGCAAAGTCTTGTATTGTAGTAATCCTGAATCACTCTGCACGTTGGGAGCTCCGGTGCTCAATTTGAGTTGTAGTAGTATGGACCGATTTCTTTTAGTTCTTGATTTGTCGAGATAAATCTTATAAGCTGGTCAATGTGCATTCATTCTATGTTTTGTGGACTCGCAAGGCCTATGTTGAAATGATGTCTGTCTTATCAGTGCAATACAAGACTAAGATTGAGAGTTCATCAGCTTGAATGATACTCACCATGTGCTAATGCGCTTGGCATTGACTGGTTTTAATAAATATGAGCTCACTAAATGTAGCGCTGCTTGAAAGACGCTTGTAATTCATTCTTCAATCTTGATACTGAATCTTGATAATGTGTGCGTAATATTAATGAGACTGCAACGGACTGAACTGCGAAATAATGCTACTGCATCTAATTTGGTTTCTTGGAGAAGTCATGCTACTGTATCTAGGTTTGTTGGCGTAGAATCTGGATGGCCAGTTCGAAGACAATGTCCGTGATTGGCTGCCAAGTGATCACCTAAAGCAGTGCTTTAAGTGATCTAATCCAGAATTCACTAGCTGTATTTGTACAGTACCTGTTTATACACTCATGAATTATTAAGAATAAATCTTTGCAGCGAGCTGGATCTTAAGGCATCGAATACAATCTTTCTGTAGCATGATCTTTCCTCTTTCTCGCTCCCTCATCAAATTTCGGTGGGACGTCCACCGTGTGATCTTCATGAGCCTTAGTCTTGGTGTGGTCTTAATGCGCCTTAGGCTTTTGGTGGCCTTCATTCTTGGGGTGGCCTCCATGCGCGTTAGGCTTGGGGTGGGGTTTGATGATCATCGAAGCCCTTTGTCTCTGCAGTAGGATTCGTATCATGGGCTTTTGGTTCCATAGGTACTTCGTCCCTGCAGGAATTCTTCCATCGAGCCCCGGGCTTCGTCCCTGGAGCCGAGGACGTGTTTGCTCTGGATCCCCTGGCGTCGTTTCTGAAGCTGAGGAAGCACTGTACTTACTCTCCAGTGGGCTCCTGTACAGTTTTGACCACTGCCACTTCTATAATCCTGGGCACTTTAATTATCTCGTCTTCGTCTACCATTACACAGCGAAGGACGTCACGCAATCTGGTACGCTTCTGGTACTCAATAACAGGCACCAGGTCGGTTTATGTCTTAAACTCCTTCAGGAAAATGTCAGTCCTTAATAAACCATTAGAAAATAGGATCTATTGTTCTACAATATTCTTTTAACGGTGCCATGCAACAGCTACACAGATTTGTTCACAACCTCAATGCTAGATGATTTAGAGGCCATGCTCAGGGACAATAGCCCTTTGGTGTACAGAGTTCTAACCAATATGCAGTGGCGTATTGAACGGGATATGAACGAAATTCGTTGGAGATATAATAAGCATCTTACTTCGCCACGGCATTGTTTTTGACCTGAGGCACCCCTTGGACAGGGACGGACTCCTAAATATCAATGTCTGGGTGCGCTGTTCAGCTTCATGTAGAAGTTTTTTTGTACTTTTCTCATCTTAGGTATGCGTTGCATTATCCTCACTTTGGTCTCGTAGTCCTTGACCTGCACCATCAATCAATCCGACCTCAACAACTGCCTAATCTAAAGAAAAATGGTCATGTTGGCGCTTTTCAAAAAGGGTTCGCAACTAGGAACCGGAGCGGTTTGAGTCATCTGAAATCTCAGATCTATACTCATTCTACATTTTAGAGCAACTAGAAGCACACCTGGAACAGAGCTCTGAAAATCAGAGCTAGAAACCTCGCATTTTAGCACACTGAAACATAAAGATTGTTTTGGAAATCAAGACTGCTTTAAATGAAGAATTAGATGTGAATTAGAAGTGTAAACTACTATTAGAACCATCCTGCTCTTAGCTTGGACACAGTGAGCTTACCAAATTTGTGGCGTTGGGATTGGGACAATAAGCCTCGCCTACATGAGTGATTTTAGTGTAGGAGTACTTGTGACACCCACAGCCTTGAGAATGCGCGTAAGTAAAGTCAATGTGGCCGGTGCACTTGTGGCACACACAACCGCGGGCATGCCTGTGAGTAATGGCACTGTAGGTGCACAAGGGACACATACAGCCGAGGGGCTGCCCTTGAGTAACTTCACCGTGGGTTCATTTGTGGCGGTCATAGCTGCTGGGATGGCGGACTAGAGAGGTGATTGACGAGGTTGGTCGAGAGTGCGGTGGTGCTGATCCGTTAGAGTAGGCATGGCCATTCACTAGTGACTTGAGGGGGTCCCTCACCACTTGGGGAAGCTTGGGTTTCGAGATGGAGTCTCGCTTACGCTCCAATGGCCGGCGGTGGCCCATCTTTGGCAATGGCTGCGCTTGTAAATTTTGGCGGTGTGGCTGGAGGCAGTGGCAATTCCTAGGTGATTTCACAGTGGGGGGTTGTTGCCGGCCGTTGCCATGCCAGTCGAGAAGAAGGCCGATCTCTCCTCTACAATTTTATTGATGATTGAGTTTTACCGTTAAATGTTGCTGACTTTCACATCTTAAATCAGCTGAAAGTCAGCTACATTTAACGCTGTTGATGATCTGTGTAAACATTCAAGCATTCTCTGGTTGCATTGCAGGGGCGCAAGCGATTGGAAGTCGCCTGTTCCACTCAACGTGAACGGGAAAGTAAATAGGTAGATTCTACAGACAGAAGATAGTGCTCACCTGTGATATCCAATATTAGCAATGAACAGAAGATTAGATGAAACTCGTGGTGTTCATCGATCAGCAGATGGGCCTTGTAAATAAATCGTCCGGGCGAAGTGCGATGCAACGAGCGAGCTGGATGATCCAAGGATACCGTACAATACTAATTACGTCCTCGAAAATCAACTTGTACGTTGCTAGTTGCAACTCGGGAGTTTCCATGTGCTCCTAATTTGGGAAACATTCGCAAAGTTATTAGAGTTCACCTTCAGTCTCTTATGTGTGGAAATAATCCCTGATTCGCTCGCTTGCTCCTTGTTCCCTATATTTGCTTGGTAATTCTTCATTCAAGTGGCAGTAAAACATGCAGTGCCGATCTCCCGGCTGGCTAGGTTGTATCTTCAGTCCTTTGTTTTAATTCACTTGGTTCTCCTTCTCCGAAAGAAAATAGTTATAGTACTGTACTCTTCCTCTACTCCTAACTTTGCACTACGTTGTTCCAGATTATTGAAGTGGATGGCAAGTTTAATTGAAAGCCACTCACTGTTCAACCTTGATCGAGGATTACAGCAGCTACGGCAAGTCATCATACAGTATTATACTGCACTTCACGTACATACTAAACCGGGGCTCAAACTATACTCCACGTGATCAAATATACTGTATGTAAGAGCGTTATCCAACTTGTCAAACTTTTGCCAGGAAACATCATGATCGTTTTTAGTCATAATCGACTGTTACCACTGGCGGTGTTTGCGGTGCTAAAATTGTACAGTCATACAACTATACAAGGCTGGAAAAGTGGAAAACCTGGATGGACCACTCGAACTTAGCTGTAAATAGAAACTCCCATTACTTCATATTGGTAAAATTAACTCGCATAGCATTCCATTCCTGTACTGTACAAGTGGGTCAGTATAAAACTCGAGATCTGCCTGTATCAAAAATTCAGTTGCTGGAGTTCTCAAATTGACAAGCACATTACTCATTAACCCTTGAGCGCCCCAATGCCTCAAATATGGCCTCTCAAAACTCAAAGATCTCCTTGTTTGACCATTATAATCTTTTTAATGAGACGGTCAAAGGATGTGCCCCTTTCCCTATAGCTCCGGCCCTATCTCTACTATCAATCAACACGGTCAATTTATGTGGATCTCATTTTACATGATAGTTTGATTGGAATGAAATGAGAAGGGTCTAGATTTTAGCAAGTATGGTCCGGGCGCTCAGGGGTTAAGTGTAATTGTAGGCATAATGATCCAATGTTGTTGCAGAGGATATAACTATTTTAAAAAATTGATTAAATTTTCTATGATTGATTCAAATGGTAGGAAATATTGATTTTCTAAAAATGTATTATACATGCAATTTGGAGATTTTAGGGTACTAGTGCGTATCCAATCCATAGAATATAAAGCTCAAATTTAAAGATACATTTTTGTAATAAAATAGGAGCTACTATAAAAATATATATATTAAAATAATTGATTCTATATTTGTAAATATGAATTCTTTGTTCATGTAACTTGGTTGATAACTTAATGTTCTTAGCATGTAAAATTGTTTGCATTGTCTAACAATTGAGGGTAGAATTCCTTCATTTTGAGTGTGGTTAATATTATTAATTGCCTTAGAGATTTATTTGGTCATTTCGAGAGTGAAAAAAAGGGTTTCAATATAGGACTTACTTCAGCTTGCCATTTTCTAAAAAATCTATTGTGCATACTATAAAAATATTTTGTCACTACTTTTCTTCCATATACTCCATAGTTTCCATTTTATTGGGTGTGACACTATTCATGTTGGTATGGCTAAGAAAAGCAAGTTCTAAAGTTCTACACCAATATTGGTGAGAAGATGAAGGCAAAGTTATTTATGGAATCATTTCATTTGGATCGAGAATGAAATTTTTTATTCTACAAGCTAAGACTTCAATTGAAGTCCTCATGTTAAATGAAAATTAATTCCCAGTCTTGTTGCTAAATTTGCAAGGGCCAATATGTATATGATTCAAACTAATTTCTTGCCTTTCTTTTTTATTTATGCATTGTCAAAGAAGGATACTAAACTTTGTGAATGAAATAAAGAGGGTATTTCATTTTGTGCTAGATAGTAAACTTTATTGGACACTATATAAATAAACAATAAATTTTCAAAGTGGTAAAAATCGATGCACTTGAAATCAAACCTAGCCTCTCGTTGTTCATTTTAGGCAAGAATGTATAGGAATCACATTTAGAAATAAATTGCCCTTAAGTGCAATTATCTTAAACCAAAAGTGCTCATACACACTTATTAATCAAACCCTTGCTTGATTTATTGTTTTATTTCCAAAGGGCTCCCATATTAGACCTTTTGGTTCCATCTAATATAACAATATAGGATATTTTAGGATATTTTGATAGAATTTGTAGATAAAGTAATTAAGAGACCTTATTTGTGCCATTTTGTATTAGAAGAGTGAATTTGAAAGTTTAAAAATGTACACTACTAATACATACTAAAATAAAAGTACCTACATAATAGACACTTTAAGCAATTCCACATACTTTGAGGTGGAATCAACACATGAGCTCGCACATGAGAATACCTAATTTCTTAAGTTAAAAAATAACATATAATAATATTATTATTATTATTATTTATAACATCAAGGACACACTTCACAACACATTGGTAAATTTTATATTAGATAATTCTTGAATCCTAAACATTTGGTTGATTTTTTAAATTTCAACTATTCTTCACCAATTGGCAAAGGTACCATGAATTGGACAATATAAGTAAGTTTAGGTGAAAAAAATAAAAGAATTGTAGTTTTATTCGAGAAATATTAAGATTTCTAAAATATCTTAAAATATCTATAAATTTTTAAAGTATTGAAATCTGCAAAAATTGAACAATTTACTCAAAATTCCTTCAATGAATGTAAGATAATATCTACAAACAATCCTATAGAACATTGACCATAGTTTATTTTTGGATGAAAAATGAATAATTTAAGTATTTGAAGTGGTGAGTAGTAGAGGGACAAGAAAGAGGTGGTGTTGGCTATAATTGGAGAATGATTATCTTTGATAAAAACAAGTAAATAGGTCCACTCATAGTATTGTAAAGGTAGCTTCTTCAAATTGATGGAAGCATCTTGTAAAAACAAAGAGAATGATTTCAAGAAGCTCACATGTAATTGAGTACTTATATTAGAAAAGTTTTCACATAGATTTTGTGAAACCAAGCCCCTCAACTAGGGTTGTTTCTATGTTAAGAGTTGATTTTGATTTTGATTTTTGACAATATGAAATTCCTTGAAGTATTTATAGGTAACATTTTTTTGAAAGAAAAAGGAAATCACATCTACTACAAGTTGATTCATATTTTAGAAATTCTTAAGGAGATGGTTAATATGAATTCTCAAGTTGGACCTGTAATATCTCTAAAAGTGTCTCTACCTTTGCATGTTTTCTAGTTGGTACATCAAAGAATGCAATTGATAAATTGAAGAATATAATATGTGCTTTTGTATTAGATAACTCTTTTAGAGTCTAAACTTGGTTTGAGCACTTCCTACCTTACATTAGAATTGGGTCCAATTGCAAGGGATCATATAATATGTGAGAAGGCATATTCATCCAAAAAAGCCAATGTTTCTTTTGAGCCACATATATTAGGACCTCAAATGGCTATGGGAATTCATCTAAAAACTCTACAAGTTCTCAAGACTAATCAATGGGAGTTGAAGAGTTTTTTGAAGTAATCAATGGGGGTTGAAGCATTCCTCCTTTAAGGGTGATAATTTAAGGGACTTTAGTGGCATGAATAGACAACTATCAAGTTATAGTGTCAACTTTGAAAATATTATAAAACTACTTTGGTCAGTTTTCTCTCAATGTAGAGACTCTTCTAAAGAAGAAATATCTAATTGCAACACCCTTCATTCTTTGACACCTACAAATTGGATTTGGATAAACACTTCCACAACTCAAGAACCACTACAACTTTTAAAAAGCAACTAGTAAGAGGTGAGGAGTTTTTTGAGAATAGAAATGAAAATTGAGACATTGATTTTGTGCTTCAATGGTATATGATCATTTAAAGTGTTACCATATGCTACTGAGTGTGTTTTCACTTACAGAATTGAAACTTTCAAAAAATCACTAGAGTATCAAGAAAATTATGAAAACACTTGAGTTGCATTTATCATGAGTTCCCCTAATACTTCCACCTAATTTTTGTGCTTTCTTGACCTATCAAATTAGAAAAAGTGTCATTTTTAGTGTTGTTACCTCAAAGCACTAGCCCCCTCCAAAGGTATGACATATGCCAAATTGTTGACAAGTGGTCAAGTGCCCTGGCCCCTTCAAAATATTCTCATGGTACTCAATCCTAGTTTGGCAAGCAATGTCTCTTGAAATTACTGTTCATCCAAAGTTTAGTAAGTTGCCTTATTCTATATTGCACTTAGTGATTGATTAGTGGATAATTATAGGTCACATTTGGTAAGCAAGGATGAGGGACAAGAATCATGAGGGCTCCTAAAAAAACATGCATGATGCTAAACCCATCCTACAAAGTGGGACCTCTAGAGTGAAAATGCAAGAATTCTACTTTAGGAAAAAATGTTGAATTTTTATTTATTTTTCACAAATGATAAAATTTGCAAACTTTGAATTCATATTTATAGTCATAACCCCCAAATGTGTTGGAGGAGGTCTAAAGTGAACATACTCTAAACACAGCACAAAAATAGGGGGCAAGATTTTACTTTTGCCCAAGAGAACATGTGTTTTCACCCTGCACTACATTGATGTAAACTTTTAGAGTGTCAAATTTGGCGAGTGCTGGTGCGGATGCTCTGACCACCAAGCAAATGGGTCTCTCGATGGAGTGTGGCAGCTGGCGAGCGGGGGAAACCGAAACAGGCGTGGACCTTCCTCCGACGGGCGCCATCTCGATCGTCCTCACGACAATGTGCCGAATTGAATCAAAGCCCGCCTTTCTCCGTTTCTCGATCTCGCTTCTGATCGCTCGACACTGAAAATGGCATCGCTGCCAACCATACCGACGCTCATCACCTTCGTCATGACGCTCCTGTCGTTGTCGGTGATTCCCATCGCTGCAAAGACAAAGCGCCCACTGAAAGTGAACTTTTACTTGCGCACTTGCCCCGACGCCGAGCGCATCGTGTTCACCGAAATGCAGCGGATGTACAACCTCCCGCCCGTGTTCGGCCCGGAAGATCAACCCCACTTCGGCCCGAGCACTGCGCCCGACATCCTGCGCCTCTTCTTCCACGACTGCTTCGTCTCCGGGTGCGACGCCTCCGTGCTCTTGGACGGGAAAGGCACGGAGAAGACGGCCCAGCCGAATGCTAGATTGGAGGGGTTCGACATGGTGGACAATATTAAGACGAAGCTGGAGGAGAAGTGTCCGGGGGTAGTGTCGTGTGCGGATCTGCTCGCGTTCGCCGCTAGAGACGCAGTGAGACTGGCGGGAGGTACGTGAGGCCGGCGACATTGCTGGAATTCGTGGGGTTTTGCTAAGCTTTGTGCATTGGTAGCAGACTGTAATCTCGATTGTCTGAGTTTTGTCAAGAAAACTCGCTGCCGCGTTTCATCTGGATTGGGGAATTGGGAAACTGGCATTGGAATTGATGAATGCGTCCATTATGCATTCATTAGGCTAGGTGGATTGGCAGTTTTCTGTGCTTTGGTTGAGATTCAAACCAAACTCCAATCCATATCTATTCTACTTAGTTTTCTGAAGTAGATTTTAATGTATATCTGTGTAACAGATACTTGCCCCCCTCCCCCCCGAATTATATTCCTGGACTCAATCCCAATTCACAACCTGGTATTCAACTTGGGTTTTTTGGTTTTGGCGGGGCATCTCTTGTAGTTGAACTGGAAGTTGGAGTTAAAGGAACAAGAGTAGCTCAACTAACTGAGGCCATATGTATGTGTGTTCACGTAACTTACAGTAGTTGATAATTTTTGATAATCAATGTTTATGCCGCAAGAAACATTAGTTTGGGTTGAACCAACCCCAACAATGTACGACAACGCTCTTTAATTAAAGAGTTGTGGAGTTCACCCCAAATTGGCGAGGACTCAGTTTGATGCATGTTTCAAGAGTTGCAGCGTCACCAATTGCGAAACTGCCAGTTTAACGAATCCGTGCCTGCATCCCCAGGTACTCGCTTCTCGGTCCCCTCCGGTCGCCGCGACTCCAAAACCTCGGTGGCTTCCAATGCCGTGAAGAGCCTTCCGGACCCCTTGATGTCGTTGGACGCGCTCACGAAGGTCTTCACCCGCCAGGGCTTCACTCGCGACGAGATGGTCATCCTCTCCGGCGCTCACACCATCGGAGACGCCGCCTGCCACTTCATCGACAATCGCTTGTACAACTTCTCCAAGGCCAAGTCGAATGGCACTGGTGTCGATCCGAGCCTCCCGCCTGCCTTTGCGAATCGATTGAAGGCGATTTGTTCGTCCCCGGGGCTGAAAATCGTCACCACGGTTCTGGATCAGGCAAGTCACCATACATTTTCATAAGTTGCATTTTCACAAGTTTCACAAGTTACAGTTTACAAGTTACAAGTTTAGGGTTTAGGGTCTTATCTGGTTTTTCTGACAAGAATTACATGACATCCTAGTTGTTCTCTATATTCTGGTTTCACAATCACCGAATTTCTTGGACATGTTCAAATTGCGTAGCCTCTGACAAAGGCAGACTTTGGCTTCCATCACTCATGCAGGTGTCGCCTGCGGCGTTTGACACGCAGTACTACAAGAATTTGATGGCGCATCAATCGGTGTTGTCGTCGGATCAGGTGTTGTTCGATGACAAGAGAACTCGTCCCTTGGTGATGAAGATGGCTGAGAGTAACAGTACGGTTTTTTGGGGTGCGTTTAATGCGGCGATGGTGAAGCTGGGAAATGTTGGGACGCTGCGAGGATCCCAAGGGGAAGTGCGTTTGAATTGCCGAGTGGTGAACAAGAAGGTCAAGAAGGTCAAGTAGTTTGGTCGTTTCGTAGCTGAACAATTTTGCACAGAATGTGGTTTTTAATTAGCTTGAATTAATGTTTGGTTTGGACTTTTAGTCGATCCTGTTGAATCGTCGGTTACTTATTTTTTATAGAGTAGATGTAGATTTCTATTCATATTGCTTGAGTATTGTTTCAAGCGAGCTCTTCTGATTAGATCAGTCATTCTTTTGAGCATATCAGAGTAGTAAATTGACTGCTATAGATTACTTGTGCTCTGATTCTTTGTTAATAATTCTTTTGTTTATTTTGGCCAATTTAAGGTTTTATATCTTTTGTGGTTAAATTCGTTTTCAAGAACAGTGCAATCATATTTTTCTTAGCCGTGACTTGCAGGATCTGCACATGCACCGATCAAAACTCACAGGATCTGCACGTGCACCGATCAAGCACGTACACAGCGTCATGTCAATTTAGTGAAATAGGCGTAAAAGAAATTCTAGCTCAAAAGAAACCTTTGGCTAAAATGGCGGTATTCATACGCCATTTTTTCATTCAATTTCTAGGACCAGTATACACTTCAGACTGCACGGTCTGAAATGTAGGAGGGGTGTACATTTCAGATCGCTCAGTCTGAACCTAAAAGTGCCAAGTTTGTGAAATACCGTCATTTTAACAAAATATCTGTTTCAAGCAAAGAAGAAATGAAATAGATTAGGGAATCCAGAGGAGATAAGGCAATTCTAGCTTAGTGGTGCTCAATGTTGTGGAAAAATGCAAAATATTTATATATTACTTTACATATCTATCTACAAGCACAACAAGCAAAGAAAAGATGCATGAAATACCACCAATTTAACGTTTACTTGATGTTTGGTACACTTCATTAAATTACAGTCTTTTCAATGCACTCTTCACTTCAACAATATGATTAAGAAACTAGCACTTTGAGTAGTTTGTAGCAACGGTGACCTTGGCAATGGTGTTGATAGAATCTCTAAGTGATCCTTGTTGGGAGAGATGAATGATAGAATCTTTAATGTCCTTTGTTTGTTGGACAGAAAGGAGGGGCAAGAAGACACTCATTTGGCCATTCTTTCATCAATGGTGACCAAGGCCGCTTGTACTATAGTTGTCCTATACTAGAAAATGTGCGTTCTATAGTGTATTCTTCCTTTACAAGCAAGTTCATAGGCAAGCCTAGGAAGGTGAGTAAATTTTAGATAGTATTGAATAATTTTATATCATATCACATATATAAGCCTCTTGTCTAGTCTAACTAAGGCCATTAAATTTTGAATAGGATTGCATTGGATTCCTAAATGTCTAATAGGAAATGAAAAATACAATGATGGGAAATTTCATTAGAATGGCGATATTCCATGTTCCATTTCCACAGTGTGCTATTCCTATAGTTCAAACCGGGCGGTCTGCAATCTATTAGTGTACTAGATTTCAAATTGCCCGGTCTGAACTGTGGGATGTCAGAGTCGCAGAATATTCGCTATTTTAATGAAATTTCCCATAATGCCACTATTTGTGTCTATATCAAAGATACAATCAATAACTCAATATACACCATGTTGTATCTAAATTTGGGTTTCCTATATATACCTTTTAACCTTGAAAGAATGAGACTTATTACCAAAGTACTTTGGCAAAAATCATTTGATTTATGGACCAATTGAAGCATTCTTCATGTCTATCGTAATCTGGAAAGTCATTCATGAACCACTTTTAGGCCTCAATGTCCTTCCTAAGTTAACCCTAACATTAAGGTACTTTGCCAAAAATAATATGATTTATGAATCAATAGGGGACATTTTTCATCTCTGCAATAATCTTGAAAGTCATCCATAAACCACTTTAATTTGGGCCTCAACGTCCAAGGTTAAGAAGTCCAAAATTCGAACGATGAATAAAGAGGTTCCAGGGCTATTGGCCATAAAAACTTCTCATACATCCAAACCAAATGCAGTAGCTGTGATCTCCGAGGCGGCCAACAACGGCGATCATCAGTCCACGAGTTCGTGCAATCGACCGAGTCTATGCAATGTGATCTCCTCAGAAATTCGGCCTTGCAGCAGGTCAGAGCAAGAGTAGTTTTGGTAGCCGGGCTACACGCAAACACCAAAGCGAGAAATTAAATTAAACCCTCATTCAATCAATGCCAATTGAAACGTACACATTGTCAATTGAATTGAAGCTCGAATTCTCTCGCTTTTCAGATCACAGTCGCCATTAGTAGCGAGCTTGGGCAATTAATTTGTGGCTTGATGCGCGCATCTGCATTTGTTCTCGACGTTCATTTGAGTTCCGAATTGAGTCGACGTTACGTTCGTTGCATCCAAGGTGCGTGCGTGAGAACCGAAGAAATATTCTCTGTTAATTTAATTCGTTGTTGTCATTTCGGAGATCCTTGGATGCGAGGGGGCGAATTGATTTTTGATTCATGGTGCATTGATATATTATGATTAGTTAGGTTTCTATTTCAAATTTTGACTTCTTGAATTGAAGAGTTTATTAACCCTTGCTCATCGGTACCGGTCATGGATTGATCGAGTGCCTGGTTGGTTCCAGAGGATAGCTCCAATTCAATTGGACGTGCTTCGATCTGCATCGTCGTGGGGGTGATCGATCTCGAACGCGCAAGAACAATTTCTTAATTACTCGACGGATGTCCAAGTGACTTACGAGGCGAGTACGTGCCGATCGCATCTGAACCCATTTGACTGTGCCGTTACGCTGTTGAGTTGAGTGACATGGATTTATGTCGTCGCTTCGTTTTCCGTTGCCGATTCGGATGCATGAGGCCAGCACTTTAATTCTGGGTTCACGCTGCTCTGCATTACGCAGGGTTTTTTTTTTCAAATTTTAGATCAGCGGCGTTTGGGTACTGACCGTAAACGTATTGCTATTATTACGTGCAAATGCATTGGTTAGGTTAAATTATAAAGACAGATGTAGTTGATTCCAAATGTATTGAAATCGTATGTTCTCTACTGCACTAAACTTAGTATATATCACTTTTGGATTACTGTTGTCTTTGATCAGGGTTTCGTTGGAATAGAGAGGGCACTGCAAAAATACCAAGTAGGTGACGACTGCAAGTGCCGAGAGTGTGAATCTTCCTGTTACTAGAAGTGGGAGACGTGCAACCAGACTTGCATATTAGTAGTCCCGGTGCGTAAATATTTTTCTTAAAATTTGCAGATCCATCTCTCAAGACACATTGTTGATTACATGCGATCATAATTGTAGACTCAGTTACAAAATTCTCACACAGACCAGGAGTTCAGTCCATTCTCATCTCTAGAAATTGGATTTCAATTTTGCAGGAAGTCGTAAATATGGGAGTCAGTTTGGCTTCTCAGTCCAGCACGCCAAAAATGGCTTCCCTCGTGCAGCAAGCGTGGATGGCGAAGAGAAGTAAGGGGCAGCAAGGGGCAGCAAGAGGCAGCAAGGGCAACAAGGGGCTACAAGCGATTTCGCCAGAGAAGAAGCTGCAGACAGTGCCCAAAGCCAAGGAGAACGCGACGTACTCTCCTCTGCTGTCCAGGAGACTTCACAAGATAGTGTCGATGACGGTTGAAATTCCACCGCGAAAGCCATTTCCTCCTCCTCTCGTGTGGAATTCCCGCCCACGTCCGCCTCCTCGCTTGGCAAGTCGACATTATGCTCGGCGGCCATTCGCTCGCCCACCTGCTCGTCCTCACCCTTACAAATTTCCCCAAAGCCAGCAATGTCCATGTGCAGGTCACTAGATATGTAAATGATCATGCAACCATGGTCAGTCTCCATTTACAATCCTTGTTGGATGTGCCATCGTGAGCTTTTTTTTGTTCAATACTTCTGGCTTTTGTTCAACTTAACGCTCATGCAGTAAATATTTTCACTGGCTTCCACTTGTGAATAGGTGTTACAGATTCTTTCTTTGAGGTTGGCATAGCATTTCGTTAACCCTTGTAAGTCTGCTCCCCTTTACATTGTGAATGCACCTGTTCGCTCGCCCCCCTGCTCGTCCTCAGCCTTGTAAAAGCAGAGCATGGGTCAGCGGTATGCATGTGCAGGTCACTAGATATGTAAACGATCGTGGTCATTCTTTATGTACAATCGCTGGGATGTGCCATTGTGAACATCTTCGGTTCATGGCTTCTGGCTTTGTTCGACATAGCGCTCGTTCAGTAAATCTTTTCACTGTCTTCCACTGGTGAATTCGTGTTACAAATTAATTTCAATGTTCCAAGTTTTCCATCTTTGATGGTTTGACTCTTGTAAGTTCATCTTCGCCCCTTCTCATTGTGAATGCAGCCCCAGTTTGCTCGCCCACCTGCGAGAGCCCCACCCTCGCAAACGTCCTCGATTGTTCAATACTTACAGATTTGGTTCAAGCCTCATTCAGAAAATCTTTTCAAGTGCAGTAGTCCACTTGTGATTTGATATTCCATCTGTTCCAACCTTCAAGTTCACGTAACATCAAGGTTTGCAATGAGTATGGGTTAATTCATTTGCCTCCCCTTCTCGCCCTCAGCAATGCCTCCTGAAAGCAGTAGGAATGCACAGGCCTGAGAGAGTACCTTAGTTGCGTTGTAATGGTCAGTCTACTGTACATGTACTGTACAGTAGTCATTGTTGGATTGGCCATCGTGAACATCAATTTACTTTTTTTCAATACCTGTATAGCATGTCAATTTTCGTTAAATTGGAGGAATTTCATGACCATGGCACTTTTAAGGAGTGCAGACTGAAACTTGAATCTAAAGTAGTCCTATTTTAGAGCTTGGTGCAGATGAATGTCACAATGTGTCTTTGCGAAGTGCGTTGCCGCAACTTACTGTGTTAGGCAATGCATTCTGTAATGAGATGCTTGCTAGTTTTTGTGCGACTTATATTTGTTCTTTTCATTTTCGCTGAGGTGGTATGCTAAACTTCTTTATCCTATAGAACTTTCAGTCTTTAATGACATCTTAGCATTCAATGATCATGTTGTCATTTTTCCTTCTAAGGTAGGAAGTCCATAAAGCACCCATTGAAGAGATGAAACTGAATTTTGGGAGGTACAACTTCTTGAAATATTTTTCAGTACATTTTTCTTGAAACACAAATGGAGTTGGCATCTAACCCAAGAGTTGTTTCATATTTTTTGGAGCTGTGTGGAATTAGTTATGAATTTTTGAAGTTGAAATGGCAATGGTCTTTAAAATCGCCCACCTCTTGAAATGTAAACTATTTCTATAGTTGCTGGTACAATGAAAAAGAAACATGTACAAATAGTGTACATTTCAAGAGATGGGCAACTACAGAGCCTAAATACTTCATGGACCTCCTATTGTACATATCTAATTAAAACTTGAATACAATCTAAATATATACATGTAAATGAAAAAGAACTGTACCTAATAAGAATACTTTATGATGCAAACAATGTTTTGTTTTAAAGATGATAATTTTTAAACCATCTTTAGAACATTATACATATTCAAATGCTTCAATACACTAAGAATTTAGTAAATACTAAATTCATATTCAAAATATGAACATTTGAACATTTATAAGTTCATTGTGTAAAGTTGATAAAAGTTCTTACATTCAAATGGTGTAGTGGTCTGAGATGACCTTAAACTAACGTGGAAAGGTACCCAAACTGAATGGTGTGAATGGCGTAGTTGCGGGTTTGATACCTAGCAATGACAAGTTGTTTTATTTGGCGAATGGCGTAGTTGCGGGTTTGATACCTAGCAATGACAAGTTGTTTTATTTGAATGGTGTGACGTAGTTGCGGGTTTGATACCTAGCAATGACAAGTTGTTTTATTTGGCGTGAAATCTTAAACTAAAGGTTTGATACCTAGCAATGACAAGTTGTTTTATTTGGCGTGAAATCTTAAACTAAGGGTTTGATACCTAGCAATGACAAGTTGTTTTATTTGGCGTGAAATCAGACTCTCTACTTGGTGTACTAGTCTGAGATGACCTTAAACTAACGAATGATGGTGGAAAGGTACCCAAATTGAATGGCGTGGTTGCGGATTTGATACCTAGCAATGACAAATTGTTTCATTTGGCGTGAAATCAGCCTCTCTACTTGACGAAAACCCCTCATAGTGTGTTGTTCAATACACTTGGAAAAGAAAATAATGGTGTAAGGTAAAAACATCTAAAATCATCCATGTCCCCATTCTTGTACTCTAGACTGTGACTAAATCTATCCCTAACCATCTATTAAGGTGTGGTACAAATGTTTAATTTTAACTCGCTGACACGGTTGTAAGATACGTATTTAATTTTTACTCATTGACATTTGATTTTTGCAGATTTTAGTTGTAGGTGCACCTAAAGGATTGTTTTAGTGGTCTAGGAAGCCAGCACTTTGAAAATTTATAGAAGTTATATACTATATCCAAAAAATCTATTTTTTTAATATTCATGATTTTCACTCATTAATACTACAAAATATTATTTCTTTTTAAAAGTGCCTCCAACTATGCTGAATTGCTTAAACTAGCGGTTTTGGATGTTTCCACCTTACATTCCCAAAATCTTTATTTTTTTCAGTACATGGGATTTTACATTAATTGCCCTAATTTTTGCCATATTTTAAACCATACAAATTGCAACTTTATCTTATGGTACGGCTTGTCATGTCTTGGTTCTGAAGAACAAGGCCAGAGGGCGAAAGGTAACCAAACCTAAATGCTTGGATTCACTGGATTAATACAGATGGAGAATCTTTTTGATATATTAGGGGTAGTAAGGTCCATAAATTGCCCATTTAAGAGCTGAAACTGAATTTTGGGGAGGTGAAGCTTCTTGAAATATTTTTCAATAAATTTTCCTTGAAAGACAAGTGGAATTGGTATCTAATTCAAGTCGTTTCATATTTTTTGGAGCTTTGTGGAATTAGTTATGAAATTTGAAGTTGAAATGGCATAGGACTCTAAAATCGTCCATCTCCTAAAATGTACACTTTTGTACATTGTTGAAGGCTACAAAAAAAAAGCAACATGTACAAATGGTGTACATTTGAAGAGGTGGGTGATTTTAGATCATGTGCATTTTAGATCCTCCTACCTTAGGAGCCTTAGGAAGGCAAAATAACAAGTTATCCAAGTAGGACAAACAAGAAATTCTTGCTCTCAAGCAACAACCTTTGTTTTGCCAAGATGAACTTTCCTAGTTTATTGGCAATACTGTGAGAAGGCCCAAGTTCCTATTTCTAGTACACAAGGGTGGGGTATGCAACCTAACCACTTGGGTGTGGCACAATTCAAGTAGTGTGGATAAAGCCAAATAAAGGGAGGCTCATCTAGTGTTATTGACATAGTTATCAAACTAATAGTGTCTAAAAGGGATTACACAAGGGAATATTATTTGTCTTCCTTGGATTTTAGAGTACTTTTTAGTTACCTAATTTTTTCACCCATATTAAAAGAGGGTGTATTGTTAATTCAAAATTTTTCTTGGTGTCTTTAATTGTAAGGTCTAGTCATTCTATTTTTTTTCTACCTAAACACTGAAGAAAAAAGAATGTAGAATTTTTTTCTTAATGCCAAAACATGATTTCTCAAATTCTAATGCATTGTGTAGGACTTCTATTCACTTCACAAGCGGCAATCTTCATCAAAAGTAAATATGAACCACTATATTGGTTCACCTTTAAGATAATGGAAAATATAAAAACTATATATGAGTTTTAAATTCAAAAGTGTTAGTATTCTAGATTTAACTACAACCACTAGTTAGGAAGCTTTTAGCTTTCATCAAAGAAAAAATTAGAAAAGGTAAAAATATAAAAATAAGATGAAAACAAAGATCTAAATATAAATTGAAGATTACTAAAATATGATAAACATAAAAAGCACAAAAAATGTTAACAAACTTATAACTATTAGGAAAACACTAACCTAGTGATAGGAATACTATTTAGGCAAAAGTAATAATTAAAAGGCAAAAATAATAATTAAAAGGCAATTTTCAGTAAATTAGGGATGGATGTAGGTGATTAGCAAGTTAGTTAGTTAGTAAGCAAGGGTAATAGTCGAATAGGGTTTGGAGCTCTCTCTCTCGCTTGTGTGTTTTTTTCCTTGGGTGCAACTTGTGTGTTTTTATGTGGGAGAGTTTTTTTGGGAATTCATGGCATGAAAAGTTAAGATTGTGGAAGATTAGGGTAGAAAGTTTTTTGGAACAATTTGTCAAGTAGGTTTTTACTTGATGAAGGACAAAACTGAGTGAAAATGAAGGTTGGTTGTAGGTTAGAAGAGAAAAGTGATTGACAACTTTGAAGAACATCAGATGGCCCACTTTGATGAACGATTGCGGACGCATAGAAGGTCCAATGGAGTTGAATTTTGGATAGGAGGAGTGCCTTGAAGTCAGCTCTCCAACAAGATTTGTCTCGCCCAATTTCAAGCTATGACGAGGTGATAGCAACCAATTTTGTGCAAGGTGGTCTCAGTTACAACCATGGAGGACGGCCAACTTTAGTGAGTTGTCGCACGCAATTGGAGCAATGGATTCAAGCAAAACTAAGAGAAAAGATGCGCCTTCAAGTTAGCTTTCAAGCTAGACTAGTTTCACTCAATTTGGAGTGGAATCAAAGCATTGGTGGAGGTTTTAGTGAAGAGGTGTTTGCTGACCCTAGCAAGAAGTCAAATCGGAGTTTTTTGTGAATGTTTTCTTCAATTTTCATGGTGAAATTGCACTTTTCATTGCACATGGGTATGAAAAGGTTTTTTCTTGTGCCAATGGTCAATTGGAATGCTTGATGATGATTGAAAATTGCATGCAAGCTCAATGGTTAAGATTTAGTGGAAGTTGGAGGTTTGTGGGAGCATGGTGTATTGGAATTGATAATTAAGGCTCAATTTTGGGCCATTTTAAACCTCTAGGGACAGTTTTGAATGCAATTTTGACTTAGGAAGCTCCCCTAAATCATGTGGAGGTTAGATGAGGTGATTTAAGTAAGTTAGGGCTTGCTTGTACAAGTTTAGGAGGGTTGATCCTCTTTCACTTGGGGTCAATTTACAAAAAATAGAAGTTCTAATAAAAACCTAAAAAAGTCTGTTGCTTGGAAGGCAAAGTAGTTAGGATTCCATGCACTCCTCCTCAGCCCAACTTTGGAGGTGGGATTTGCCTCACGGTGAATTACACTCACAGTAAACAATGTCATTTTTTTGCAAACTAAGGCATGTTGATTTATGTATGGACATTTTAGAGTGAGTTCAAGTATGCACAAAGGAAGACATCAAGCATGATATGAAGATTCCTAATTGCACCAAAAAATGAATGACAAAATTAGAAGATACTCACTTCATAAAAAATAGAACAAGAAAAGCCTTAGGAAATTGGTAAGTGATGAAGACCTTGCCTATGGTGGATTGGTGGTAATGGCAAAAAACAAGAAACAATCAAACCTTGATCCTAAACCACAGAAGTCCAAAGATGCTAGGGAAGTGAAGAAGAAATTTTCATTCAAAGTAGAACTATGGGTTGTCACAAAGGAAAAGATCTACAAAGTTGTGGATGTGAGCTCAACTTGAATCCTAAAATGGAAACTGTGAACATTCCATGAACAAATAAAGAGTATTAAATTACAAACTAAAGATGTTTGTCACACGTTGATGGAGCCAAGAGATAATGTAAAGTAGAAATAATTCCAATTTTTAACCTTATTCTCCCAATGATGGTGTTAGGAATAAAACAACATCTATGCTAGATGTAAGAAACACTCTAAAAGTCTAGATTAGTATGATTGTATCTTTTTGTTAGTTTAAATGCTTTGAATACCATTATTGACCCCCTATGCTAAACCAAACAGATTTTAAATTTATACTTAATTTTTAAAAATGGATCCTATGTTTAGACTCTTTTCACTTTCTAAGACAACCACTAGTTATGTTCATGAAGTTGAAGTCATGCCTCTCAAGTTGAACAAGCTTGTGGAAGAGATTTGCTAATTTGTGGAAGTAAGTTGCTTGTATTGGACAAACTTAAGGATAGGCAATAATTTTCTTTAAGTTGAGACAAGTCTACATACAATTCCAAGCATTTGATTTAACTTAAGAATCCTTACCACAAGCCAAAAAATGGTTAATGGATGACTTTTCAAGCACATGCAAGATGAAAAAATGGAGTTTATCATTCATCTTTTAAGAGAGTTCTTTGAAGTCATAAACAATACATACTATTGGAAATTCATTCATAGTGTTATAGTTGTTTTTTTCTATAGGAGAAGATGCTTGATCCATAGTGAAGTATATAATGTATTTTTGGCTTTCCTACCTCTTTCTTTTTAATCTAAGTTTTAGTCATGTGAATGAGTTTTTCTGAATTTGGGTCCAACCAATGAAATGAAGCTTACCGAGTCTAATTTCTCCCAAAATTTAATATTTATTCAATACTTTATTTCAATTAGAACTTTGGGCCTATAGCTATGGTTTGCTAATTTCCTAATTGTAGAATGACATGGTAACTTCATTTACACCATGTTCTACATTCTAGTATACACCCACAATGTA